>CM066036.1:136860770-138110770 GCA_033557465.1 Ichthyophis bannanicus | reverse complement strand
GGAAGCAGAACTCGACTGAGTCTGTCTGCCCAAGAGTTTTGAATGCCTGGCAGATACACCGCAAGTAGATGAATTTGATGCTCTCTGGCGAGGGCCCATAGTCGCAAAGCTTCGTTGCAAACCGACAGAGAGCCTGTTCCTCCCTGCTTGTTCAGATAGAACATAGCTACTTGATTGTCCGTCTGAATTAGGACTGTCTTGTAGGTCAGCTGGGTGTGGAACGCTCGAAGAGCAAGGAAGATTGCTCTGAGTTCCAAGAGATTGATGTGTAGATGGGTCTCCTGTGGAGTCCAGGTGCCTTGGGTAGAGAGATCTTGCAGGTGAGCTCCCCAACCCACCTGTGAGGCGTCTGTTAGAGTGACCTGAGGTGGGGGCTATTGGAAAGGGGACCCCACCAACAGGTTTTGTGTTAACTGACACCATTGTAGGGACAAAATAAGGCGACTTGAGTTTGCTATTTTGTCTGATAGGCAGCCTGATGCTTGAGTCCACTGAGAGGATAGAGTCCATTGGGCTGCTCTCATATGGAGGCGAGCATAGGGAACCACATGCACGGTAGATGCCATGTGGCCTAGCAATTGTAACATTTCCCGAGCAGCGAGATGAGTTTTTAACACTGCTTGGGAAGCCAACTGCACAATGCGAAAGCAGCGGGGCTGTAGGAGATAGGCCCTTGCTTTCCTGGTATCCAGCATGGCTCCTATAAACTCTAGAGATTGAGTGGGAGTTAGGTTGGATTTTGGGATGTTTATAACCAGGCCCAAATACTGAAGGATACGCATTGTTCAAGATAGGGAAATTCTGGCCTCTGACTTTGATGGGGCTCGAATGAGCCAGTCATCTAAGTAGGGTCCTAGAGTGCAAAGAAATGCTGCCACTACAGCCATGCATTTCGTAAATACCCTTGGTGCTGAGGCCAGGCCAAAAGGATGGACTCTGTACTGGTAGTGCTTCCCCTGACAAAGAAACCGAAGGAATCTTTGGTGAGTTGGATGGATGAGAACATGGGTGTTCAATTCTCTGAGGTCTAAAATGGGTCTGTATCTCCCTGTTTTCTTTGGAATAAGGAAATAGGGGGAGTAAAACCCCGTACCCTGTTGGGAAATGGGTACGTCTTCTATTGCTCCCTGGGCAAGAAGTAAATTGACCTCTTGACCCAACTGATTTTTGAGTGAAGTCTGAGAATTGAACCCTCTTACAACTGTAGGAGGGGGCATGTTGAGGAAATGAAGCTTGTACCCCTCCTTTACAATGGAGAGAGTCCATTCTTCTGCTGTTATCTGCTCCCATCTGGGGGCAAAATGACACAACCTTCCTGGAATGGTGGAGGGCTCTGGTCTGTTGAGGGCCCAGAAGGCCAAGTTCTCTAGAAGGGAGTCAAAGCCCCTGTGGAGGCTGAGTCTGCTGGGCCGGTTGAGGCTTAGCAGACTTAGTTTTCCTTGGTTTTGGTGGCTGCTGTCCCTTTCGGGCAGACTGACTTGCAGAATGCCCCTGCTGGGTAGAGGAGGGGTAAAACCTCTTCTTTTTAGAGAAGAATGGTTTCTTGTAGGATTTTCTCCTTGTAGGATCAGCTATAGCCTTGGATAGTCTATCCAAAGTGGTGTTATCAGCATCCAGCTCATTAGCTTTCTCTTGCCAATTTTTGCCAAAGAGATTTTCGCCTGTACAAGGGATATTCCCCAGTTTGTCCTGTACCCAGAGTTCTAAGTCAGATGCCTGGAGCCAGGCAATCCTACGAGCACCTATGGCAATGGCAGAGGTTCTGCTTATGCACTCAAAGCAGTCAAAAGCTGCACGATTAACAAACTTGGAAACATCTTGGGCATGTTTGACAAGTGTAAGATAATCTTGCCTCTTATCATCAGGAAGGAGAGGGCTCATAAGCTCTAGATCTCCTGTAACCTCCTTAAGGAACATTCCCATATATAGAATGTAGGAACTAATCCTGGCAGAAAGCATAGAGGCCTGGAAGGTTCGACGCCCAAAGGCATCAAGAGTCCTACATTCACGTCCTGGCGGATTAGATGCATGTCTTTTTGCACTCTTGATCCTTCTCATCAGGGCCGGCCCGTCCATTGAGCAAGAATGTTTTTTGCACAGGGCCCCGCGTTTCAGGGGGCCCCGCGCAAAGAACATTCTGCTTTTTTTTTTTTTTAAATTACATTTAAAAAAAAAACCTGTCTCTGGCTGCTGCCGCTGCCGCGTCCGTCGCAGCAGCGGCAGAATGGAGTGTCCCGCGGGGCCCCCTCTCCTCGTTGAGCCCTCTGCAAGGGCTTTCAGATTCGCGAAGGGAGAGTGCTCCCTCGCGTCTCTGTAAAGCCCGCAGGGGCTAATGGGAAATTTCCCATCAGCCCCTCGCGTCTAAAGGGGCAGATGGGAAATTTCCCATTAGCCCCTGCGGGCTTTACAGAGACACGAGGGAGCACTCTCCCTTCGCGAATCTGAAAGCCCTTGCAGAGGGCTCAACGAGGAGAGGGGGCCCCGCGGGACACTCCATTCTGCCACTGCTGCGATGGACGCGGCAGCGGCAGCAGCTAGAGCCAGGTGTTTTGGTTTTTTTTTTAATTTGCCAGAAGGGAAGGGAAGGGAAGGAGGGGGGGGTGGTTAAGACTGGTAATGGGCTGGGGGGGGGGTTAGGACTGGTAATGGGCTGGGGGGGGGGTTAGGACTGGAAATGTGCTGGGAGGGGGGGTTAGGACTGGAAATGTGCTGGGGGGGGGTTAGGACTGGAAATGTGCTTGGGGGGGTTAGGACTGGAAATGGGCTGGGGGGGGTTAGTACTGCTAATGGGCTGGGGCTGATGGAGGCTGACTGGAAATGGGGTGAGGGGGGGTTAGGACTGGAAATGGGCTGGGGGGGTTAGGACTGGAAAAGTGCTAGGGGGGGTTAGGACTGGAAATGTGCTGGGTGGGGGGGTTAGGACTGGAAATGGGCTAGGGGGGGTTAGTACTGCTCATGGGCTGGGGCTGATGGAGGCTGACTGGAAAGGGGGTGAGGGGGGGGGTTGGACTGGAAATGGGCTGGGGGGGGTTAGGAATGGAAATTTGCTTGGGGGGGTTAGGACTGGAAATGTGCTGGGGGGGTTAGGACTGGAAATGTGCTAGGGGGGGTTTAGGACTGGAAATGTGCTGGGTGGGGGGGGGGGGTTAGGACTGGAAATGGGCTGGGGGGGTTAGGACTGCTAATGGGCTGGGGCTGATGGAGGCTGACTGGAAATGGGGTGAGGGGGGGGTTAGGACTGGAAATGGGCTGGGGGGGGGTTAGGACTGGTAATGGGTTATAGGGGGGGCTTAAACTGAAAATGGGTTGATGGGGGGCTAGGACTGGTAATGGGTTGGGGGATTGCTATGACTGGAAATGGACTGAGTGGACGGGGAGGCTTGAACTGCAAATAGCTGATGGGGAGGGAGCTTGGAATGGAAATGGGCTGTGAGGGAAGGGAGCTAGGACTGAAAATGGGCTGATGGAGCAGCTAGGATAGGACTGGAAATGGGCTGTTGGGGGGGAGCTAAGATTGGAAATGGGCTGTGGTGGGGGCTTGAATTGAAATGGACTCATGGAGGGGCTAGAACTGGAAGTAGGCTCATGGGGGGGCTTGGACTGGAATTGGGCTGAGTGGAGGGGAGCTAGGATTTGACATGGGCTGATGGTGGGGCTAGGAAATGACTAGAAATGGGCTGATGGGGGGCTAGGATTGGAAATGAGCTGATGAAGGGACTCAGACTGAAAATGGATGGGGGAGCTAGGACTGGAAATGGGTTGATGGGGGGCTAGGACTGGAAATGGGCTGATGCAGGGACTAGAAGGGAATGGATGCTGTGTGAGACTGGAACTAGAAGGGAGCTGATGTTGGGGGAGGATTAGAATGGGATGGGGCTGGGAGAGTAAAATGGAGAGGGGAAAAATATTTTGTGTGGGAGGGATGAAAAATCTACAATTGGCCGGGTATTGGGAGAGTAAGTGGGGATTGAGGATGGAGGGGTAAAATTTGTGTGGATGAAATAAGAATGAGGAAAGAGCAAAAGGAGAAAGATTAGTATGTTAAAGCAGATGTAGAGAGAGAGGATGGAAAGAAAACTAGAAGAGAGAAGAAAGGACAAATGGACAGCAGACGATGGAGAGTTAGCAGAAAACATGAAGAAACCAGAAGAAAGTGGCTGGAGCAATTGCAACTGAAAAAAAATGCACAAAAGGTAGAAAGATATCTCTTTATTTTGAATTTATTAACTGGAATATGAAAGCTCTGGGAAATGTGCATCATTAACGTCTGCGCTTTGTTTGGTACAAGAGAAAATTGATTTATAGTTTTATTTCTACAGTGTTGTTGTACATTCCAAGTTTGGCTTTTGGGGTTCCCAGTTTAATTATTGCCTTCCTGTTTCTAAATTGCGATTCCTTGTTTGGTGATGGTCTATGTTCTGCATGTGTAACTGAGCTGAGGTATTCTATTTATGTAATTCCTATTTGACATTGCCACTTGTTCTCTTTCCCCAGTATTCTCTGAAATGTATTGGTTTAATATTTGCAGTGTTTCCTTTTGATAGGTAGGGTCTGGTGCTTTGTGAGTCCTGGTAATGCTGTCAGGATACAGCGGGTTTGCTATGGGTTCTAAATGGGCAGCGTTTGTAGTAGTTCCTAATGTGCCTGGCGGTTGGCACTGGATTATAGTAATGTAGAAATCTTTTAGTCTTTCTTTATCCATACACTCATTAAGAGACATGTTTACTAAAAGTTAGTGAATGGTAACATTATGCAAATATTTATGCAAATAAGACCACTTATGCAAATGAGGCCCCGCACCGAGTCTCCGCACATGGCCCTGCACCCCCCTTGGGCCGCCCCTGCTTCTCATAGCTGATTCCACTACCATGGAGTGGTGTGGTAGCTGGACTTTTTTAAATCCAGGACAAGGAGGTACTCGATACATGGTATCAAGCCTACGAGAATGAGGAGAGGTGGTAAGAGGTGTTTCCCACATTCTTAGCATGAGATCATGCAAGATCTCATGAATAGGCAAAGTGGCTGCCTCTTTGGGAGCTTTAGGATATTGTAAAATCTCCAACTCCTTTGCTCTGGGCTCTGCTTCAGGAGCCACTGTGATGGAAAGACCTCTAGCCACCTCCCGGATAAAATCCTGAAAGGATATATCCTCTGGAGGAGACATCCTACGTTTAGGAGAGGAAGGCTCCTCAGAGAGAAGTACTCCGGTACCGACAGAGCTGTCAGAATCCTCAGACTCATCGGAGGATTCAAAATATCTCCTGTCCGGGTGCTCTTGTAAAGCACGATACCGGTACCGATCGAAGTTGGTACCGGCCTGTCGATATCGGAGGAAACAGCATGACTCGGTGTTGGTAACACGGTCGCCGATGTCGATGCTGTCGGTACCGGTATCGGTGCCAGAGCCGGTGTAGATACCAGTTGAACCATCTGAAGCGGTCCCGAAGGCAGTGAAGCCGCAAGGAGAGCCACCAGACTGCGTTCAATAGCCAAGAACCTCTGGTCTATTGACGCTGCCGATGCCTGCGTATCAGTACCAGACGAAGCGGCCGGTACCCCAGAGCATGGCACCAGTAGTTCTGCCGAGGTTGAGGCCTCGAGAACATCCTGGAGCCCCGATAGTGCTTTGGAAGCCGAAGCCTCCCGCCGGGGTAGTTTTGCCGGTACAAGTCCCTCAAGGGCAACGCCAGAGGCATCTCGATGCTTGGAAGGAGATCTACCCTTTGAGGACCAGCCAGATTTATGTTTGGTTACCTGAGATCCATGGGAGGCAGACGAAGCCCTGGAAGATGTCGATGCCACGGATGCTGCATCGGAGGGAAAAAGGGTGCTAAGCTTAATAGCTCGGTTTTGCCAACCCCTCTTCAACATCATCCCACAGGCAACACACTCCGATATGGAGTGGTCAGGACCTAAACATTTAAGGCACCACTCGTGGGTGTCGGTGACGGAGATGGTACCGCCACACTTGGAACACTTTTTAAAACCCGAGGCGGGTTTTTCCATTCTGAAGGAAAAGTTGGGCCTAGTGCCCAAAATGGCGCATGGCACCTGACAGAAAAAAAAGACTAGAAAGTCCAGAAAAAAGATTACAATTTTTTTTTTTTTAAGAAAGAAAGAAAGAACCGCTGGTACCGGTATAGTGTCGAGGAAGGCAGACGCTACCACAAAAAAGAATGAAAAAGATGGGATAATTTCTGCGGTGACAGGAAAACGACCTGCTGGCTCCGCCGAAAAAGAAGAACTGGAGAGAGGCAGTTGGGAAAGGTGGGAAGGCAGCACGCAGGCGCTGTGGGATGCTCCCAAAAGCTTTCTAATTGGACGCTGGGGAGCGTTCCCGCGCAGGCTCCGTCGGTACCGATGATACCCATATGTGAAGACTACATTCCTGCTTGTTCCTGGAGATAGTGGTGAATCTGGAAATACTGATAAAAGGGGGTTGTGACGCCCACCAACTTATCTAGGACTTCTTTGGAAATACACCCCCCTGCACCCATTAGGGATTCTAATTTACCCTCCCCCCCCCCTCATCTGTAGCCAGTTCATCACTGGCTTAAATTTGATTCTCTTGAAGGGGGTAAAGTCATCCAGCCAGGATCAGGTCCTTACATACGACGGTATGTTCCCTGTCTTTAAGCAACTTTTCCCTAGCCTGATTAATGGATCTAAAAAGGGGTGAGCAACCTCCCTCTTCTCTCCCCTTCCCCCCCCCCCCCATCACCTCAAACAGTGATCGTGGGGCTATTACCTCATTCTCAAGGGGTAGCCAAAGTTTCTCCGCCGGCCGCATATAATTGAACCACACTGCCTTCAATACCGTGGCCCGATAGTATCTTTGAAAATCTGGGAAATTTACTCCCCCATATTCCCTCCCTTTGATCAACTGCTGGACACCAATCCGGGCTTTTTTCTTCCCTCATACGAAGCGAATAATTTTCCATTCCCACTGCCTCAATACCGCCCCTGGTACATGCATCGGGAGCTGTCCGAACATAAACAAAACCCTCGGGAGGATATTCATTTTGACTGCCACCAGCCGGCCCATCCAACTTAAGTGAAGGGGCCACCCCCCATCTCTGCATGTCTCCCTCCATTTGCTGAGCTATTGCCGTCTATTTATGCTTATACAGGGTGCTTGACTTTCTCTCCCGCCCACCGAAATGGAAAGTCTGGGAGATCTGTCTTACTTAATCTGCCTAGGTTTAAAGCTTCTGTCTTCCCCATATTAACCTTATAGCCTGACAGACCAGAGAATATTTCTATTTCCTCCAACAATTGTGGTAGGGAGGCCTTGGGTTCCATGAGGAACAGAAGAGTATCTTCCACATTCAGCAATATCTTGTGCTCACTATTATCACTCCCAACTGGTCGTATATGTTGGTTTTGCCGCACCATAGCTGCTAACGCTTCGATGACAATGGCGAATAACATGGGTGATAGCGGGCATCCTTGTCTTGTGCCCTGGTATAACTGGAATTCGCCTGAGTTCCCCTATTTATTAAAATTTGCGCTGTCGGTGCTCGATATAGGTCCTGTATTCCCCTTATAAAATTCTCCCCCATTAAAGTTTTCTAGCATGGCAAATAGAAAAGGCCATTCTACTCTGTCAAACGCCTTTTTGGCATCTAGTGCTATGCAGAGTGCTGGTTCCTTCCTCTTGTTCAGGAAGGCTATCAAATTTACTGCCCTTTGGACATTATCCGCTATAGCCCTTCCTTTGATAAAGCCGGTTTAGTCCGGGTGAATTAAGTTAGGTAGAAGCCCTTCCAGCCTCCTTGCCAGTACCTTAGCAAACAATTTAGCATCACAATTAATCAGTTCGATTGGCCGGTAGTTGCCACATTGATTCGGAGGTCGCACCTCTTTTGGAAGCACCACTATGTTTGCTCTTCCCATAGTCGATGGCAGGAGGGTCCCTCCCATTGCTTGCGTAATAGTCCAGGCCAAGAGTGGTGCTACCTTGGCCCGCATGAGGTGGTAAAACTCGGCTGGGAAACCATCCTCCCCCTACGGCCTTCCCTTTTGGGAGGGTTTTTATAACTTTCGACCGGCCCAAGTGTTCCGCCTCCCCCTCTTCTAGTTTTGGGGTAGTCAGGGTCTATAAATACTTCTTAATTGACTCAGCCCCGCAGGTCCCCTCCGAGGTATACAGAGCTTTATAAAATGTCCAAAACTCAGCGCAAATATCTGGGACAGTACAAATCCGACCTCCCTGCGGCCCCTTCAGTTCCGCTACCACTCTAACCTCCCACTTTTTCCTCAGCTGCCAGGCTAATAGCTTGCTGGCTTTATTCCCTTGTTCCTGGTAATTACGTTTTGTCATCCTTAACATGTGGGTGATCTTCCTCGTGTCTTATATCTGAAGCTGGGCTTTTGCTACCCCTAGCCTCCTCTGAGTTGCTTTAGCTCCGGTAGCTACATGCTCTCTCTGCAGCGCTTCTATCTCCTGAATTAGTCTCCTGCGTTCCTTCTTTTTTTCCTTTCTACTTTGCGCTGAGAGCTGTATCAGTATCCCTCTTAAACAGGTTTTCCCCGCATCCCACAAAGTCCCATCTGACGTTTCTCCATTGTCATTAGTTTGTAAATAATTTCCTCATTCTCATTTTACTTTACTCAGTATTTCATCTCTCTGCAATAAGAGGATATTAGCCTACCACCCACTTCGCCTCCGTGACCCTGCTTACCCAGCATACCGCCACCATCCCATGGTCGGCCAGCACAATAGGCTGAATCTTAGCCTCTCTAATTCTGGACATTTGGTCTTTGAGGCAGAATATGTAATTCAGCCTTGAGTATGTATCAGTTCCCGCTGTTGAGCATGTGTATTCTCTACCATTACCATTCAGCACCCTCCATTCTCCAATTCCCACTCTACCAGCGCAGCCCACAACTCCCTTCCCTCCCTTTTATGGATTTTCGCTTCATAGTTACTCCTATCTAAATTCCCTATCACACAATTCATGTCTCACCCTATAATCCAGTTGCCCTTCGCTACCTTGGCAAATTTCTTGAACTCCATCTTGAAAAAGTCTCTTTTGAGCCTGTTCAGGGCATATATATTCAGGATAGAGATTTCCGCACTTTCCACCTTTCCCGTCAGACAGACTGCCCAGCCCTCCGTATCCCCCCCCCCCCTGTGGTATATAAGACAAAAGGCATCCGCTTATGCACTAGGATAGCTACTCCTCTCTTTTTGGAATTATAAGCTGAGCTAACCATCTGTTGGAATCTCCCCACTTGCAACTTTAAGTGTTCCTTTACCATCAAATGGGTTTCCTGCAAGAGAAAGACATCAATATGGGCTTTATTAGCTAGAGCGAGCTCCCTTTTCTGCTTAATTGGATTATGCAGCCTTCTTACATTCAGGGAGGCTACTTTATACCCCTCCAAGCCTACATTACTCCCCATCTGTTTTTAATTGTTCATTTAGGGGATCGGGATTCCCACTGAGAGCCTCTCCTCCCCGTCTCGCCTCCCACAGTACAGCGCAACGCGATTGGAACACATAAACCCCCATTCCCCACTTTACTGCGCCTTCAAGCCTTTCCTCTAGTATTCCCCTCCATTTGTTGTATTTTCTTGATTTTTGGCTTCCTTTGGTACAGCAGATTCTCTACCTCATTCCCCCCTTCCCACACCCTTTTCTAGTCCCTGAGCCACTATTCACACCTGGTTCCCTACTCATCCAACCGCCCGCCTTTCCTATTCCTCCTGCCCCCCGTCTTACCAGGCCTCCTTCCACTGCCAATTCCCTTCTTGTTGCTCCTTTTTCCTTTCCCCCTTCCCCATCCCCCTTTTAGCCCTCTGTGCCCAGCATTATACCCCTCAAGTTCATCAGCAATCTTAGCCTTCAGCAGCCTTACTAAAAACTAAAGCACAATATGCAATCATCTTACAGTCTTCGATCCTCAATCTTTGCCTTCTCCCCCTGTGAACATCGGCTGCTCCTGAGGGCTTCCCGTGCCTGCCAGGGATCTCGTCTCCTCCTCTGCAGGGGTCAGGGTGCACTCCTCTCCTGCCCCTGGAACCTCATTTGCTGTAGGCCCTCCTGCTCTTGGCCTGCGCAGGGCTGGCTTGCTTAATCCTCCAATCCACTTGTTTTCGGCGGGCGCCTTGTTTTTCTGCCCCTCACTCTCCGCCAGCCAGGCCGCCACTGCATCTGGAGAATAAAAAAGCTTCCTGATCCCATTGCTATTAATAGTAAGTCTTGCAGGGTACCATAGGGCTGCCTTGTAGCCCTTCTGCAACAGTTGATTACGGCATATCAGAAGCTCTTGCGCTGCCGCACCGTCTCGTGACTAAGTCCAGGAATACCATCACTCTCCAGGATTTATATTTAACGTGCCTGTCTTCCGCGCCACCCTTATTATATATTCTCTGTCCTGAAAACTTCGTAATTTTATTATAAAATCTCTTGGTTTGGCATGTTCATCCGGTCTAGGCCTTGGCTCACGGTGTGCCCGCTCTATCTAGTAGTCCCCTACTACGGGGAACCCTGGAAAGCAAGCTTTCAGCAACTCTCTTATAAAGCTTACAGAATCAGCACCTTCCTCACCCTCCAGGATCCCAAATATCCACAAATTGGACTTCCACTCGCGATTTTCATGATCCTCCACCTTCTTCTTCAACCAGGCCATGTGCTTTTTCAGGGTTTGGGCCTCTCTCTTTGTGCTTTTCTGGGCCTCTTCCAACTGCTCAATCATGCTCTCTGCCTCCTCTATCCGGGCCCAAAGTTCGACAAATATTTCCTCCAGCTTTGCAGCACCATCTCCACAATCTCTTTCTTCGATGATCTGATCTCTTGAGCACCATCCTGAGGGCACAGTCCTGGTCTGTGCTCACTTCCTCTGCCTCACTTGCACATGAGGAGTTCGGCGATTCCACCCAAGACCTTCCTGGCTGCACAGTCCGGGCTGCATTCTTTTTCGCTTCATAAAGATCTCTTATCGTTTTCGTTGCCTTTATTTTCATTACCTTCAGCATTCTGTCTACTTTTTACTGAGGATTTCTGCCGGAACTGGGTTTTATTTGGCGAAATTGAGCGGGCTAGGGGGGGGGGGGGGAGCTGCTCTTACACACATCTTCCCCTCTTGATGTCCAGACCGGAAGTCTCCCATTCTCACATTTTTAAAACCTCCAAATTCAAGGTGTAATGAAAATATCTTTATTCAAGAAGCCACGGCACGTCTGCACAAAGTCAAAGTTTGCACTATCTGCCCATAACTGACCTTCAGAAGTCAGTGTTTTTCTACAGCATGTGCAATGTGACTAATCTATACTGACATTACTGCATTTTTTGTTGTTAGCTGATATTAAATATTGCTGTTTCCGACCAGCTGCATTCATTAATAATTTTTGTTTAATGGCCTTGAAGTATGGGAGCAGAGAGCATTTCTTTTCTGCTTCAGAAAAGACTGGATTGCTCACTCATCCTGCAAGAGCTTGAATATGTTGGATGCATGTGGGATTTACTAAAGGTTTCATGCAGTAATTATGCACTCAAGCAAAAGACAACAGCACCTTTTTACCCTACACACAGTCAAACTCTACAGCTAGATGACTTTTCTAAATATAAATTTGTTTTGAGGGCAATAATTAAGGCCATTTCCATGTGTAAAACAGTGTTACCAGGGCAGGCTTACGTCCAGGAAGGCAGCAACGCACACAAATTGAATTTTCTAAATTACATTTGTTGTTTGGTCTGGAAAAAGTGCCCACAGAAATAGTGCTGGAAATCTGAGGGTATGTTTTTCAGGGCCATAATCAACACAACTGTTGCAGGATTCTACTTTGATTACTAGTACAAAGCCCATAGGTACAGAGTATTGATGGAGTTTGGATCAATGTGAACAAGTCTGAATTTGCCTCATTGTTAAATGAAATCAACAAAGCAGTCAGGTAGAGATTCTAATTTTGCCAAATCAACAGTACTTGGGCCGGAAAGACTGGGGTTTCTAGTCCCACAGGTGCTCCTTGTGGTCTTGGGCAAGCCACTTAACCCTCCATAGCCCATGTTCCCTATAAAATAGTTATCTCCAAGTTATAATGCCCTGTTCAATGTAATTTCAGTTTGTTCAATGTAAACCGCACTGATGCAGAATAGCGCGGTATATAAGAGAATGTAAATAAATAAATAAATAAATAAAAGGGGATGAGAAAGTATGTCTGTTTGCAGGACCGTGCCAAGCTAGAAATGAGCCCTGTGGGACTCATGAACCTGGCCCCCTCCCTCCATCTTGTGCAGGAACTCTCTTTTTGAGCTTCCTGGAAGCCCAATGATGATATCAGCACCCCTTCCTTACTTAACGTCCTGAATGGCTGCACCACTTGCACAACCCTTAGTATGGCCCTGTCTGTCTGAGAGCAAAATAACTGAAAATGTAATGAAATGGGATGAAACAGTGTGGGGAAAAACCGGACAAAAGACACATCAAGTTCAACCAAATAAGACCAGTGGTTCCAGAAAAATAAACCCCTCAAAAATTAGCCCAATATATTTCTATGGGAGGAGGAGTTCATACTTCTGTAGCATAGCAACTTACAGTGAAACAGAGAAGTTGGAAATTGTTCCTTTAAATTCCCTCTCTCTGTTCTCTACTCTCCCAATCCCCCCAAAAATACTCATTTGAAAGTACCTGAATGCACCTCACCTTGAACATCTGAGAAAAGGCCTGAGCTAAATCCAATTACCTTTTCCCAACGCACCAAGTACTGCCACAACTGTCTCACCACCCTGAAAATGGCCCCACACCCAAAACTACACCCCCACAACTGCCCTAACACACCAATAACTGTTCCTACCCCAAAAACCCTCCTGCAACTGCCTCACCATGCTAAAAATGCCCTACCTCCAAAATCTACACCCCAACTGCCCCACATCACAAACCACTACACCCCAATAAACAATCTGCCCCAACTGTCCCACCACCTTGCAAATTACCCCACCCTCCAAAAATACCCTTTCACAAATGCCCCACCACCCTGCCAACACCTTACCCACTAAACTACCCCACCCCAAAAACTATAACACTGGAACTACCTCACCAACCCACATACTGCCTCACTTCTAAAAAGACATACCCTCAAAACTGCTCATCCCCCAAACAAAACCCCCAACAACTGCCTTATCACACACAAAATGCCCCACCCCCAAAAAACTGCCCTCTGCAGCTGCCCCACCACCTCACTAAATGTCCCTGCATATGTCCCATCACTCCACAAACTGCCTCCTCTTCCAAAACCTACCGCCCCACATTTGCCCCAACCCCAAAATGATTCCCCTACAACTGTCCCACCCAAGGCCGGTACTAGGGTCTCTGGTGCCCCCCTGCAACCTATATATCGGCAACCCCTTCCTCATTAATATTAATGATAGGCTACACCCACATCCCAAAACTCCTTGTGAACTCTGTTCACATGATGCTACAGTAGTATTTTTCCTACAAATCAAATGTTGTAACAAAAATATTGCAGTGAGGTGGCAAATGCCTAGCTGGAATAAAAACAAGTATTTAACATCGTATGAGCAGGCTGTGATAGTGAAAGGGTTAATGTGATCAAAGCAAACAAAATCAATGTCTTTATTTAACCAAAAAAAAGATCTACAAAGATTACACTCGTATAGCTTTCTGTGTCTCTTCTCCCGCTACAGATACTACCACTGCTCTATCTCTGTATGCATGATTGCATAGCTCTTCTATAAATCTGACAAATAAGGATGAGGTGATAAAAGCAGTTAGTGTAGCTGGGTTTAAAAAAAGGTTTGGACAAGTTCCTTGAGAAAGTCAATAGACTAAACAAATATAATAATGTCACTTCTCAGAGCTAAATATAACTTCACAGTTCAGTCGATATGTTAAGCTCTACTTTTCACCTTCAAGATGATATACATCGAAAAATTCCTATATGTTACAACACATCCTTAACTTTATATAAATATGCAACTGGGTCTCAGAACCGGACTATGGCAACTTATTAAACACATATATTCATATGGAAAATGTGCCCAAACCTCACATCAATGACCCAACTAGTTGTTTATTTATTAGGCAATCATTAAAAAGGATGTTATCTTATTCAAAAAGCAATATCTGAGGATGCTTATCTGAGACAAGATGAGTGTACTACCTGTACACTCATCTTGTCTCAGATAAGTATCCTCAGATATTGCTTTTTGAATAAGATAACATCCTTTTTAATGATTGCCTAATAAATAAGCAACTAGTTGGGTCATTGATGTGAGGTTTGGGCGCATTTTCCATATGAATATATGTGTTTAATAAGTCGCCCTAGTCCGGTTCTGAGACCCAGTTGCATATTCATATAAAGTTAAGGATGTTTTGTAACATATAGGAATTTTTCGATGTATATCATCTTGAAGGTGAAAAGTAGAGCTTAACATATCGACTGAACTGTGAATAGACTGTTTAAGACAGATCTGTTAAAAGCCACTGCTATACCTGGGTGTAAGCAGCATGGAAGCTGTGGTAAGCACTAAGAGGCAGGACTCAATCCCCAAGCTAATGTCGGCAGTCCCAACAGTTGATGGTGGCAACATCAATGTGAGAACTACCACTTGACTGGATGTTGAGATTTCTTTGAGAACACTGCTTTGCTACTGTTTATTAGAGCTTCTGCAACTGTGAGACATGCAGAGACTTTGCTGGCATTGCAGCCAGGCTGGCCAAAAGTGGAAAGATCACTCCATAGTCTCCCATGAGAGCCAATGGTGCTGCTCCTTGTAATGGACACAAGCTTCAAGCCTGCACTGTGGCACACATGTGCCTGACCCCGATTAACCAACTCACTACACCAGAAGCTCCCCCCCCAACTCCCTCTATTCTCTGTGGCTGTCTGTCTGGGACATAAAGGGAAATATCACCCTAACAGTGTGCCATGAGAGGGAAAGAGAGAGGTCCTGTGTTTGGTGCCCTTCAGCAAAGGTGAAACAAGTTGAAAAGAGCACACTTCATAGTGTGATCAAATTATGACTTTTCCTCGCAGGAGGAACCTGTCCCACGGGCAAAAAATTGAACTGCTGGATGTGATCCCTTTGGTCTGAGAGACAGGCTGCTCCCACGCTCACGACATTGCTGCTGGCTTCACTTCTTCAGTCTGCCAGAGCAGCCTGTCCCGTGGATCAAAAACTGAACTCCTGGATGTGATCCCTTTGGTCCCACTCCAAAACTAGCTCTCCACAATTGTCACCAGCCCCCAAAAGTAAGTCCCCCATAATATGACCCACCACAGTTGCAACTTGTGCAAAGTACATACAGAACATGCAGCAGAGTAGATATTGAGCTTAAATAGCCTAAACAATCTATTCTGTGGAAACCAACTAAGAATCACAATTCTTAGTGTATATAAAATTAGCTCTTGATTATCTGCGCTCTTATATATGGACCACTGATTACATAAGAGCAGTCCTGGCTCAGCAGCCTAGGTAATAATCGTTTGCTAGGCTTGCCGGAAATCTAGCCTGAAAGTGCTTGCTCACTGGATTTGAGGTCCATAAAAAATTTTTTAATAAATAATTATTTTTAATAAGGATTGATTTCTGGGGTTTCTTTTGTGGTGTATGGGTTGCATGTAATTTTTCCTCCTTTTTAAGTCCACATAGGAACCCAATTAATTAGCCCCCACAAATATTTTACTGACGTGAATCAATGGAGCATGTTTACTAAAATGCGACAGTCTCGAAACCTTGTGCGGGGGTGGCATCAGACCAACACCAACACATGGATGCAGGCCCAGCATGACCACATGTAGACAGCACGGGTTTCGAGCCAGCCCTGCACTAAGCAGTTGGCCTGATTAATGTGAGGTGGTGGTAAGTGCATCTGCACTAAGGGGGTCTTTTACTAAATGGCACTAGCTGTCAGCATGGGTTTGACATGTGCTAAAGGCATGTGTTGGACCCATGTTGACAGCTAAAAAGAGGGTCATGACAGTTAGTGCTGCTGGATTATGGCGCTAACTGTCCATGGCGTGTTAGGCTTTTACATGGGAGGGTTAGGGATGGAAAGTGGGCTGGGCAAGCGCCATGCAGCTAGCGCCCCCACACTACCTGCATGGTGAGCTAGTAGCATGGGTACACTCACCGCCACCTCTGTAAGTGGTGCCGAGTACACCCGTGCTCCTCTAGTGCCATGGCAGGGCCGCATATACTGCAGTAACTGGGAACATGCTTTCCATGTTCTCGGCAGTTAACGATGTGGTATTGCCCTAACGCATCATGGCTTTGCGCCTTATGGGTGCGTTAGGCTCAACATCACAGCGTCCTTTAGCAAAAGGGTCCCAAGTGCAACACTGATTGTTAGGGTTCGTTAAAGATGCCCAAGCTAACTGCAATATGCACGTTCCACCCCTGAACCACCCAGTCTTTGCCTCAACCTGCACTAAGCTGTTACCATAGGATTTTTAGCTTGGCTGCATTTTTGCACAAGGTATCAGTTACTGCAGGGTGCTTAGCATGTGCTAAACCCCACATTAACTGCTAGCTCACTTTAGTAAACATGCCCCAATACCTTAATTTGGCTAAAAGTCCACATGTTAGGAAACAATTGTAACTGATACTACACCAGCTGATTGGGGTATGAGTAATTTTAGCGTCCCTGTCTGATGTCCAAGAAGCTCTCAAGTTTGTGTTGTTAGTTTGTCTTACAGCACATTTTGCTATGTGCTATTTTATGCATTTTTTTTAATTCCACCAATCTAGCCATACCATATTTAGCTTTGATCACCACCTTCAGCAATCTTGTAGATCAGGAAGGCAGTACAAAAAAACCTATTTAATATGTATATAAAAAGACCAAGCAATTTTTTTTCCTATATTTAGAGGAGTTCCTGGGAGAACATTTAGATTGGGAGAGGAGAAGTATTTGTGAAGATGTCATTTTCAAATCTTGCATGTACTCATTCAGCAGAAATCTACTCAAAGAAAAAATACCAAGTGTAAGTGACTGCGAATTTCTTGCACTCATGACAAGTTTCAGCGCAAAGGTATCCTCTACCAGCAAATGGAAACAAACACCTGTGAGCCCTACCCTATATAGGGCACATGCAACCAGCTCATAAAAACATATATGCAGTCTTTATCACAGTATGGACAGCTTGAAAGTTCTACCTTTAGTGATCTATGTTAACAATACATTATCTCCAAGTTAGCACAGAACAAATGCCCTTATTTCTGACGTCATCCTAACCAGGGCCAGCGTCTTCCAAGGCCATTGTAGAAAAACTATTTTTATTTTCAAAAGTTGCTATGGCTTCTGAAAAATATCTTTGATAGCTTGCCAACCAAACAGGAAAACGTTTTTACGATCTCAAGTCCTATCACAGACAATGAGAAACTAAGATGTAAAAATGACATGCAACAAAAATTTTAATATTTATATGTCCCAGTTATGGTGGCGCAACTACATAAAACGAGATGTACTGGTTCACATAAATAGCAATGTGATAAATGAAGTGATCAAGGAAATGGAATCTACACTGAGCCTATTAAAATGACTTTCCATTTACTATATAATTCTATATAATTAAAACATTTCCTCTTTATCAAGCATCTCACTTACTGCCCGAACCCCAGCCACTAAGCATGTCCAATACCCAATAACTCCCTCTGACATGTATATAGTTACCCATTCATGGTTATGCATATGTATATAGTTTACCCTGTTTTCCAAGTTACTTGTTCCTGTTCAATGTAATGACCTGACTTTTGTTCATTGTCGGTTACCTTCTTGTTTTTATGTAAACCGCGCTGATCGCAAATAGTGCGGTATATAAGAAATGTAAATAAATAAATAAATAAATAAATAAAATTATGAATACAACTAAACATATACATATCAACAAATCCTGAAAAACCTTTTATGCGGCAAAAAATAAGTTTGTTGACATGCAAATTCAACACAATTCACAGAAATACATGCAAAACAAACGTGAAGAAAATACAGTTTACAAACAATCAAAAATGGATGTGATAAAATTACAAAGGGGGTAACTATACATCCTCACAGGATAAAACACAACAGTCATATTTCAATGAGAGCTGCCTTTCTCAAGGAGATATATATATTTCTTTGATTGCCAAACATATATAGAGCCAAAAACACATGGTACAAATAGAATCTCACCATCAATTGTGGGAAACAGAAAGCAAAAGATATAATATAAAAATCACTACCAATATGGGACAATCTCTCTGTGCAGGACATGAAACATAATATTCAGCAGGGCAGTCCCTCCATCCCAGCAACAGCATCCATATATTCACATGCACACACAAAGCACGTGCCACTTAGTCCGGCACAACACACACAGGGCCAGCCCATCCACTAGGCAGACCAAGCATTTGCCTAGGGTGGCAGGCCTTGGGAGGGCAGCAGTTCAGTACTGGTGCCTGAACTGAAAGTAAAAGCAATGGCCTTTGAGCACCCACGGGTGCACATTCATAGCCTGTCATTCTTGCCCTCTCAGACAGAAGGGTTGTGTCGGAGGAGGAAGGAGTGGCAGACCATGAGTGCGCATGTGGTGCTTGAGGGCCCCGCCATGCTGCTTTTCTTTGCTGTGCAGGGCTTGGCTGGAGCCGTGGACAGCTGGGCAGGCAGTGGTGGTAGAGGAAGAGGAGGGGTGGGAGATGCTGGATACCTGGTGGGAGAGCAGAGGGGAGGGAAGGGAAGATACTAGACACTTCTGGGGGATGAGGTGGGAAGAGAAGAGCAGATGCTTGACAACTGAGGGGGAGGGTAAAGGAAGGAAAGGGAACATGCTAGATATCTCTGAGAGGGGGCTGGGAAGGGCCTTGAGCCATTCTTGGAGGGGGGGAGGCTCACGTGTGGCTGAAGAATCGCCTAGGGCAGCAGCTACACGCAAACAGACTGTACCCTTCATCTCTAAAAATAAATTAGATGTACTTTAGCATAATTTTCAACCCCGGGTATCTAATTTCCCAGGCTGTAAATGAGAATCTCTTAATGAAGAACTTTACTTACACTGTGCAAACAGAAATGAGTTTTCGGCGAGTTCCATCATATTTGCACAATTGCAAAAACGCATTTGATTTAGTGAGTGCTGAGAAAAAGCTAGAAACAGTAAATCCAGCACCTGCTTTATGTCAGAAAAGTGAGATTCATCCAGTCCATGAGTGGCAGGTTCCTCGGATGAAGTCCCCAGGGGCTGCCCGCCGCTCGCCGACTGTGCTGAGCTGTCTGACAGCATTTCACGTACACAAGGAGGGTTCAGGTCCACGTGGAAGTCAGAGGAAATTTTGCAATTATTTTTTAGGTCAAATAATGCAAAGCTGACAAAAAATGGTTCGACCTGCCAATATGAATAAAAGTTTATATTAATATAATCAGGGCAGACGTTTTTCCTGGACTACACATTGCAAGCCCCACTGACAGAGGATATCACATAGGGCATATTTATTAAAAGTTAACGTGTGGTAACACTCATTAGCATGTGTTAAGTGCCGCGGCAGTACTTAACTCACACCAACGGACATTGCTGCATGTTAACCTTTAGTAAACATACCACGTAGTCTTCTGACTTTTCCTCCTATAGCACCAAGATCATGTATTGACTAGTCATTAGTCTGTAACACAGCTGAATGACTGTGCTGAAAAACAGGGACCATACAGAGTCAGAGATTGTTCTGAGCTGGGGGAAGTTAGGCAGCCAAAGAAGCAGAAGGGGTTCCAAAGGAAAAACAGAGGAAAAGGTAAAAAAAAAGAAAGTTAGTTAAGCCATTTTAAGAAACAGGGTGGAGAGGAGGACAGCGAACAAGAAGTTGCTCGGAATTGTATTTCAGGAGAATTACAGCCAATCAGTCAAATGAAAACCATGGAGAACAAGGAGAACATAACTGGTGCGTCTGGCATTATAATTATTATTATTAATACTAAAATCTTATATACTACACATCATAAAAACATCTGCGTGGTTTACAAGAATACATTCATAAAATTACGTTACATATAATCAGGGAATTAGAAAAGTTTCTCTTAGAATACTCTGAGAGACAGCAGAGGTAAGGGATATCACTCCAAAAAGGTTCTGCTCTGTCATCAACACTTTCTAATTTATACTTGGCCCCTCTCTGTAAGTTATTGCACAGAACGGTTTGGTTTAAGCTCTATGCCGATGGTACTCTTATCTTTGACAAATTTAATATAGAGGAAGGAATATTATTGCTAAAGGTTCTCAGACATTTTGGTAAGATTGTTGAGTGGATGATGGCAATGCCTGGACATCAACTTTATGAAAACGGAAGCCATATTTATTTCTACAGATACTGATTTTCCCTTTCCTTCCATGATATTACTGAAAGGGTAAACAATGTTTGTAAAGGAGAAAGTTTGCTATTTAAGTATGCGTCTAGATTTAGAGTTTTCTTTTAGATAACTAACATAGCACACAATGAGGATAAGGATAGTACATTGTTTACGATTATACTTGGAACCCACTGACTTCAGGATAGTGGCGCAAATGTTAGTGCTACATCACTTAGATTATTGCAATAATATATATCTCAGTATACCTCAGTGTGTGTTAAAACCACTGCAAATGGCCCACGGCAATCCGGGGATTGAAGAAATATGATCACATTCAACTTGTATTATTAGAACTTCACTGGCTACCTGTTCTGTATAGTTCTAAAGTTAAATGTCTGATTTTGATCATTAAATTTTTACATTTGATTCATATAAACAAACTATGTATATATTTGCACCCTTCCTACACAATGCCCTGAGATCAACATCTCAAGATCTGTTGCAAGTGCCAGCTTCCTTAGAGGTGCACAGTGAATCCACTCATATCTGTGTCTTCTCGGTTACTGCACAAAAATTGTGAAACACACTTACTAGTCTGGCACGTGTCATTTGGGATTACTTAAACTTCCATAAAAAGATCAATAAGTACTTCTCTCAGACTGCATGTGATTGGTAATTTGTCAGTGCCGTATGTGATATATTTTATTATGTGTGTATTCATGTAGCACTACTTAGAAGTTTTGATAGGCAAGTGAGAAATGCAATAAACATCAACCTAAACTTAACAGCTTCATAGAGCACAGCAGGACAAAGGAATCTGTTTATTGGGAGGGAGGAGTGGTCTAGTGGTTAGGACAAGGTACTTCAGGCCGGAGGGCCAGGGGTTCAAGTCCCACCTGGGGACAGCAATCTCAGGCCAGAGGGACTGGGATTTCTAGTCCTACAGGCACTCCTTGTGGTCTTGGGAAAGCCACCTAAACCTCCATTGCCCATGTTCCCTGTAAGTATTAGCATATGTGTCTCATATCCCCTCGTGTTAAATGTATCCCCGAATTGACCGCTTTGACCCGGTGAAAAGCGGGATATAAATACAGCTAAATAAATAAATAAAATAAATTGTATGAAGTTAATTGTAATTAAGCGCTTATGTCTGAAATGAGTCTAGTGCCTCCTGTGTGTTGATGTGTGTTATTCTCTGTACTGAAGGGTGCTAACGTTTTCCTAAGAGTTAGTGGCTGCAAACCAGATTATGCATGTTAACTATGCTTTCAGTGTGTCTTACCAACATTTTTAATGAGAATTTTAATGCCAAAGCCTATGTTAATGAAGTAACGAGATGCAAAACTATGCAGAGCTCATTAGCTATTAGCATATAAAAATGTGCAGAAATGTACACAAATTCATTAAAACAAACAATGGGATGGGGAGAGGAAGTGAATATCAACTGTATTAGTCAGTGAACACATAATTTGCTTATCTGTATATTTTCAAAATTTATACAGATGGTATCAGATCATATAAATCACTGAACGGCCAAATGATGTCCTTTTAAATGTGGGCTGAGTTGAGGGCAGAATGGAGGCAGTCCTAAAAATTATGCAGACAGCAGCAATATTTAAATACATCAATTACGTTAAGCGCTGTTCTTAATTTAACCCTCTGACTGGGCCAGTGAAAATCCATGCTTTGTGTCTGACAATTAGATGTAATTAAAGGTGACATTTTACTTACCAGATAATGTCCTTTCCTTGAATCCTGCTAGACCAGTCCAGACAAGTGGGTTGTGTTCCGCTACCAGCAGATTGGTGGAGACAAAGAACCAATGAAAAGCCTAGATTTCAATGACATCACTTCCATGCCTCTATCCAGCTCAGCCACCAGAGGTCCCTTCAGTATTCATCCCAAAGCATATGGAAGAGACAGAGCAAGCCTCACACAACCTCAAATATTTGGGATTACTCCTCTTCAAAGCCTCGATGACATGGTCGCCGCTTGGAACTCAAGCCTAGATGCCGTGATCCACTCACCTACCACGAACAAAGCACCACATAAGAAAAAGAATGCCCCGTGGTACTCCCAAGAACTATGTAATTCGCTCCTTCAACTCAGACGACTTGAGAGACGCTGGCGACGATCAAGAACAGCTGAGAGCCATGAGGCATTCACAGCACAATTAGGAAAACATCGGTTATCTGTAGCATCAAGTATGAAACAATATCATGCAAAAAGACTACAACGCTCCTTGAACAAACCCCACGAGCTTTTCCAAATTGTGAAATCTCTAGCAAAGGAGCCATCTCAAGAGAACTTACCCTACCCAGACTCACAAGAATATGCTTATTACTTGCGTAAGAAAAGTAATCAGCTTGCCCACACTGCTAAGCCCCCCATACCAGCCAGCCTACCTTTCTCCATCCCACAACCTCCTCTTGGTCATTTCTTGAGTGGGTCCCAACACACTATTTATTATTTATTTATTTATTTAGTGTACACTTGTATCCCGCTGCTTCCAGCGATCAGCAGCGGTATTCTATACATAATGGGGCGGCTGTACAGGCCGGAATTTGAACATACATTGATTTCAGGGGGGGTGAAAGGCACAACAAGCAATTATAATTTTTACATTGATTGTATAAGAGGAGACTTTACGTATCTACATTGGATTGTACTAGTGGAGTCTTTTCATGTATCCATATACACTATCACATCATTTTCTACTCCATCTGACAGAGTCATTCAAGACACTATCCTAAACATAAACACTACAACAGCACCCTCCGATCCGTGTCCAGCTCCCTGGATAAAGGCCCTGCGTGCCGAGCTCAGCCCATTCCTATCCAAATTGATTGATGTATCGTTCTCTACTGGAACATTTCCTCGAAGCCTGAAACAGACGGCTATCAGACCACTCCTAAAAAACAGTAAGTTGGACCCTTCGATGATGGAATCCTACAGGCCTATCTCCAGCATACCTCTCCTATCGAAAATCATTGAAAAGATTACCCAACGCCAATTACAAGATCACATAGATACTAATGCACCCCTGCATCCCTGCCAGCATGGATTTCGTGAAGCACATGGTGTTGAAACATTACTCACAACCTTATTCAACACCATAACCTTAGGTCTCGATAACATCAGACAAGGCTTTGCACTGATCTTCATGGACATTGCTGCCGCATTCGACACCGTAGACCACGAAGTTCTCCTGCTACGCCTCAGAGAGAAGGGAGTTCAAGCTTCAGCTTTGTCATGGTGCGCTTCATACCTCACTGATCGCTGGCAACATATCCGTTCTGGCCCCTCCAACTCCGATTCCTTCCCCCAAACTAAAGGTGTTCCACAGGGCTCATCTCTATCCGCCTTACTATTCAATGTCTATATGCAACCCATTTGTGATCTCATCCAATCATTTAATATCAACTGCCTGGTCTATGCTGACGACGTCTTGATGTACATGCCAATTTCGACAGAACATCTTGAACTATCCCCACTTATCAGGTGCTTTGACGCTGTCACAGACTGGCTAAATGCACAAATGCTTAAGTTAAATTTCAAAAAGACAGAAGCCCTCTTCGTAACCAGGAATCCGGCTTTTACTCCACCCCTGTCTATCAAGGTTCGCGACGCAGAGATCATATGCAAGACTACAGTAAGATACCTAGGTGTAACGCTTGATCAGCAACTTAATATGAAGGCTCATATCAAAAACATAACAAAGTCGGTGTACCATAAAATCCGGACCCTCCGCAATTTGCGTCAACTGTTAGAACCTGATGACTTCCGAACTGTCTTTCAGGCCCTAATAATGCCTCACTTTGACTATGCCAATGCGATCTTGTATGGTCTACCTAAGTGCACGACTAACCCCTTACAACTTGCATTGAATTCAGCTGCAAGAATCCTTCATGGAGCCTCAAGAAGTTCTCATATTACCCCAATACTAAAACAATTGCACTGGCTACCCATACAAGCCAGGATCTCATTCAAGATCCTAATTATGACCCATAAAGCCATCAATAAATACCCTGCTACTGCCATTACTGATCTAATTTCAATCACACCTCCCAATCGAGCAAGGAGATCGAATGCCGCAAATACTCTCATATTACCTAAGGCAAGCACGAAGTGTTCTCAATTCACTAGATCCAGAGCCTTCTCCTTCTTTGCTCCATCCTGCTGGAACGCACTACCAGCAACTATCAGAACCATCAGTGAACTCTCCCAATTTAGGAAGGCACTGAAACGGCACCTATTTCTTCATCACTACGATGATGCAGTCTTCTCCCCACACTCACCCACCCTCACATCTCAATGCAGCACCTCAAACTCATGCACGTCACATTCCCAGACTGATCACTCGCAATCACACCTTCCCCTCCAACCACCATGAGAAACTTATGCAGTGCCGCATAACTCATTATATTGTTGCATAAAGTAGACTGTATTTATTCATCGTGTCTCCTTGTTAAGGGACTGGTTATTTATACCCTATTTTACCTGTTATACCTGCTTAATGCATACCCAAGTTTAATTTTCCTGTTTAATGTATACCCAAGTTATTATACCGTTTCACTGTAAGCACAAATCACGAAATTGAGATGTGCAACTCTTATGTTCATTGTAAACCGCACTGATGTCGAATAGCGCGGTATAAAAGAGACTGCAAATAAATAAATAAAAATATGGGCAACAACGAGCAATCAACAGTAGCAAACTACAAAAGGCTGTCAGTAGAAGATGAACTTGCAGAGCCAAGTATAAAAATCATGGCGGACCCAAGGGTACCGCAGGAGAAAAAGAAACAGAGCAATACAGTTCCAGGGGCAGGCCCTGGACTGGTCTAGAAGAACTCTCAAGGAAAGAACATTATCTGGTAAGTAAAATGTCACCTTCCATATCGTCCTGCTAGACCAGTCCAAACAAGTGGGATGTACCAAAGCTAAAATACCACTGGACGGAAAGAAGACACAGCAGCACAGAAAACTCTCAAGCCGAAGGCCATGTCTGCCCACGCGTGGAGATCCAAGTGGTAATGCTTGACAAAAGTGGAAAGAGATGCCCACACTGCTCCCCGACAAATGTCTGCAGGGACCACCGAACTCCACTCCACTCCACACACTTGTGCTTAGGCAGAATGGGCGCACAAACTCTCCAGAACCGGCTGGTTCCATAACAGATGCACAGAGGCAATGGCCTCCTTAGTCCAGCACCCCGAGGTTGACTTGGCCGCTGCCTCACTCTTGCATGGGCCAGCAAACAGCACAAAAAGATGTTCTGACTTAAGAACGGAATTCATAAACTTCAGATACCAGAGAAGCACCCTCAGGACATCCACAAGACAAAGAACCTTATCCTTTCTCTGGCCCTCCTTAGAGAAGGAGGGAAGGCAAACCACCTGGTTCATGTGAAAGGGAGACAGCACTTTAGGTAAGAAGGAAGGCGCAGGCCAAATAGAAATGGTCTAAATTGAAAAGGACAGATAAGAATCATGGCAAGATAGAGCCTGCAGCTCGGAGATCTGCCTTGGGAAACAAATCGCGACCAAGAAGACAGTCTTGAGCATCACATCCTTCAAGGTAGTGAGCCTCAATTGCTCAAAAGTGGCCGCCATCAGGGCCCTGAGCACCAGAGACAGATCCCAGGAAGGGATCACAGAGAAGGGGGGGGGGGATGTAGACGTCAAATCCCATGGAGAAAATGGTGCAGGCCAAAGTCTAGCCCACCACTGGACCACGGAAACAGGCCAAAGCTGCCACCTGAACCTTCAGGGAGCTAAGTGTGAGGCCCTTGTCTAGGCCATCCTGCAATAAAGCCAACAGGAAGGACATGTTGGCCGCCTCAGGAGTCAAATGCCACGCACCACACTAGCACTTGAAGAGGCACCACATCTGTATGTATGCTAGCTTGGTAGACTTCCTCCGGGCATCAAGTATAGTAGATATTACTGCTGGAGAGTAGTTCTTATGCACTACTAGTCTTCTTTCAAGAGCCATGCCGTAAGCGAGAAGGGAACGGAGTCCTTCAGGATGACTGGTCCCTACCGCAATAGCCCCCAAGATGGAGGAAGCAAAGAGGAGGCACTTGAAGGTGCTTTATCAGGACTCCAAGCCATGCTCTCCATACTCTCCATGGTCAATCCAACACCACCGGAACAATCCTACCCAGGTGGCTTTCTATATGCCAAATTACACACCCCACCAGGGGCCATGGAGGAAACAAGTACAGCAGCCATTGATTGGGCCAAGCCTGGGTCTGGGCATCAACGCCCTTGAACCTTATCTCCATGCAGTGAATGAAGAAGCAGTACACTTTGGCACTGGAGCAGGTCACCATCAGATCCATTTTGGAGAGACCCCAGTGGCGCAGAATCAACTGAAATGCTTCTTGACTCAACTCACACTCACTGGGATTCAGGAAGTGCCAGCTAAGGAAGCCTGCTTCCACAATGTCTACTCCAGCAATGTGCTGTGCCAACAAGGCTAGGAGGTTCTTCTCCGCCCAGGCAAACAGGAGATCCATCTCCAGGACCACTCCAGCACTTCTTGTGCTACCCTACCGAATGACGTAAGCCACCGCCGTGGCACGGTTTGAAAACACTCAAACCACCCGGCCCCTAACCAGGGGCCATAAATGCCTGAAGAGCCAACCTGATGGCCCTTGTCTTGAGGCGGTTGATGGGACCACACCCTTCCCTGTGGTTCCAACAGACCTTGGCCATACAGTCTTGGCAATGAGCTCCCCAGCCCGAGAGACTGGCATCCATCATCAGCAGGATTCAGGAGAAATCTGTAGGGGTTAAGGACGGGGTTAAGGACTAATTTGACTTACTTAATTTGGCTTACTTTGATAATGATGTTGGAAGTTATGATCCTATCCCAAAGAGCTGACTAACTTCTAAATGGCACAGAAGAACTGCATGTGGGCTGTGATTGACAACATGTATAATCCCTGCTGAAACATGTAGGATACCAGACTCTGAACAGGGGTGTGCAGAGAATGGACTTACAGAATTGAGCAGATGCCAGCCTAATATAAGATTGATGAAAAAGTTTGCAGAACTAAGCCTTGAAGATTCTAACTTGTGCTTGAAGCGAAAATCACCCAAGCGAAACTACAGTGAAACAAAGAAGAAGATGCAGGGCGGGGACCGAGCAGCCCAGACCGAGCAGCCCAGCAGGGAACGGCCTAGCTGATAAGAAGCACAGCACATTTAGTTATATGATACTGAGTGAAGGGCCTCAAGACGGAAACCTGATAATGGGGAGGGTCCCAGGGCAGAGCCTGCAAATATATGCAGAATGTTCTGGAACTATTTGCTGCAGAGGAGTATATAACAGAGGTAATGGCTGAGTGTGGGCGGGACAGCCTTCTCTTTCACTATTATTCAGAGCCAGAGAACGCTGTCCGCATCAGGCAGACTGTTTATAGCTTTGCTTGTAACTTCCTTACTTTTTGTTTTTGCCCAAATAAATTATTTTATTATGGAATAAGCAGAGTGTCGCCTGATTGATTATTGTATCCACCCCAGGGGAGATTTGTCCGAGCACCCTGGCGGACAAATCGTCCAGCGGCATGCCTTTCCTCAGATAACAGGGCTGCCACTACCACTGTAGGCCGACTTCACCATCAATGGGGGCAGGAGTCTGCACTCGGATTCCTGAGAACTTGGTGACCATTGCGTCAGCAAGAACCACTGGAGCGGCCGCATGTGAGTGCGTGGGGCCATCTCTATGGTCGCTGCCATCAATCCAAGGAGCTGAAGATAATCCCAGACTCTGGGAGCCTACTGTGCACAGAACATCACCAGGCAATTTAACAGTCTTATGACTTTCTCCTCTGGCAGGAAAACTCTGCCCCACTCAAGTGTTGAAATGTGATCCAGAAACTCCAAGGACTGGGAAAGCAAAAGCTGGCTCTTTTCCTGGTTGATCACGCAGCCGAGGCTTTCCAAAAAGGACATCACTCGGGACTTCACCCAAGACATTTCTGACAGGGAATGGGCCCAGCTGAGCCAGATAGAGATGGACACAGATTCCTTGGTGCCATAGCACTGCAGCCGCTGCCACCACCATGACCTTGGAGAACGTCCTTGGGGCAATGAAAAGCCCAAAAGGAAAGGTCAAAAACTGATAGTGAAAGCCAAGCATGGCAAAAATGCAGATACCTCTGCTGTTCCGCCCAGATCAGGATATGAAAAAATGTCTCAGCTAGATCTAGAGAGGCCAAGAATTCTCCTTGGCACACTTTTTGAATCAAGGAGCACACGATTTCATCCAAAAGCACAGGACGTGCAAGTGCTCATTGACCCCTTGTGGTCCAGAATATCCTTTAAGGCCGATCCGCCTTCTACGGGAATGATGGTCCATCAGGTAATTGCTGTGACCTGTACATCCAACTTCGGAATGTCAAACCACTCACCGCACTCCTCCTCTGGGACAGCGCAGATCTTCTTATAGACCTTTAACCCTTCAGGCAGGGAACCGGGTGAGTTCCACTCGGATCATACATTTGATCACCTCCGGGAACAGGAAGACAATAGTGGATTTCCATACCCCTTGAAGAAGCAGGTGTACTTTCGGCTCCTGCATCGTGCCGGAAGCATCTGCCAAGTTCGAGGCAGATGAGACCCTGGAAATCAACGCCACCAGTTCCTCCTTCCAGAACAGGCAGATCACGCCAGCCTCTTCATAGTCTTCTGAAGGTGGTAGGAGGTCTTTCTCCACATCAGAGCTCAATACCGATTCATCTGGGTCCGAGGCATAGTCAACATCTCAGACAGCTCCCAAGTGCTCCTCATCTTCAGGGAGTGTCCCGCGCTAAGGGTGCTTAGCCGAAGGCAAATGAGCAGGGCTTACTTCTGCTTCCAGCTTGCCTGGTTCAAGACTGCGTCTGCAGGATCTAATTTTCCATGCCAATAGGGCCAGGCCTTTTACAAAAAGGATAAGAATTCTGGGGAGGACAATTCGAAATCTGGAAGCTCTCCTCTCGGAAAAGGCTCCTCAATAGCATAGCCGCCACAGACCCCCTAGAGGATGAAGAATGGCTCACAGCCGGCTGAGCATCCTTACCCTTAGCACCATCCTGCACCTCCTGCCCTGAGGCAGGTAAGGGCAGACTAACTGTATCCCCTGGCTGAGAGGGGGAACGCATTCCTTCCACAGGTGACTCAGAAGCTGCCATACAGAAAAAGCAGAGTCCAGAATCCAAGGATGAGGCTCCTTGCTTGCCACAGGTCAAACAACATTTCCTGGAAGAAGACAGAGAGAGTTAGGGTAAGTATCACCAGAGTGTGCAATAAGGCTGCATCGACCCGCAAGTGCGCATTAACTGCTCTTTTACAAAAGATGAAATTAGGCCTTACCTTCTAATTGGCATTCCTCGAGTAACTCCAGTCCAGTCCCGCACTTCTGGATAGTCAACCTCCTCCAGTAGCTTGGAGACTGAGCATGTCATCTTTCTGATGACATCAACATACTTGGGCAGCTGGCACCGCCCACCAGCCCCCAGTAACCTATTGACAAAGCAGACTCACAGTGGTAACAAATAAGTAGTCAAACATTATAAACAAAATCTATCTATTTTGGACTCCCCCCCACCACACTCGAAGGGGCCTTCTTTCCACCCAGAACGAGGTGGCTTACCTGTGGCCTGCATATTTGAAAACTTATATAATTGACCCTTCCATAAACAAGGGCAACGAACAGTTAAAGGCATAAGCCCCAAAAATGACAGACAGTACTCCTGACATGACTTAGTCGCCTCTAATGCCATCCTTGATACTTAGTAATCCCCCTGACCTTATCATGTTCATATTCTTCAGCCCGGGATACGCCTGCTATAACAGTTGTAATACAAGAGGGTTCCGGGACTGGGCTGGAGTTACTCAAGGAACGCCAATTAGCAGATAAGACCTAATTTCACCTTCATTATCGTCCCTCCAGTCCAGTCCCGCACCTCTGGGATGTAACAGAGCAGTACTAACAACGGGAGAGACTTATGATACTGGCCTGAACAACAGCCGACATGAATCGGGCATCCCCACCCCGTCCAGGCGATAATATTTCACAAAGAGAACCAAATGGCCACCCTACAAATCTCTGCAATAGCCTTGCCCTGCTCCACGAAAGCCTAAAATGGGCTGCCCCTGAGAGGAGAACCAACCCCTCTGGTAAGGGGCAAACCACACTGAGCGAAAGCACTGGAAGTCCTGTGACTGACCCCATGCTGGCGTCATGGTGCGGAACTGTTTCTGTTTGTCCTTGGAGAGGCACCCTTCTTTGGATTTTCCTAAGTCCTTAACCAATTTTTCCAACTCCTCCCTGAAGAGAAGCTTCCCCTTAAATGGGAACTTGTTAAGCCATGCCTTGGAGGAGACATCCGCTGCCCGATTCCATAACCACAGATATCGGCAGGCCGCCACCACAGAGCCAATACTCTTCGAGATCAGATCATAAAAAGTGTCCATCAGGTACGCGGCCCCCAATTCCAGCCTGGCTACCGCCACATCTTGAGCCAGTTCCCCAGGCTCCAGCACCCCCTGCACCCACTACAGGCAGGTCCTGGCTACCCAGGCCCCAAAAATGGACATCTATAACCAGAGGGCATGGATATCAAAACCTTGCTTCAACAAGGTGTCCAATTTCCTATCCTGGACATCCTTGAGCGCTGTACTGCCCTCGACTGGGATCGTGTTTTTTTTTGTGACCGCCAAAACCGCCGCATCAACCTTGGACGAACGGAGCAGCTCTTGCTCCTGCTCTGGCAGCGGGTACAGCCAGGTCATAGTTTTCGCTCCCCTGAGCTGGCCTCCAGAAGATCCCATTCATCCTGGATCATCTGCTTGACCACTCTATGGACTGGGAACACTTTCTGTATCTTCCAAACTGCCTGGAGCAGGAGTCTTCCAAAGCCTCCTCCTCTGTCCGAAGTCCTGCCAGCATATTGAGCATCTTTAATGCTTCTGCAATGAGTGCTGCCAATTCCTCCTGGAGGAATGCGCGGACTATCCAGGACTCCTATTCCTGAGGAATCTCTTCTTTCTCCAGCTCCTCTACATCCGCCTCCAAGTCAGCTTCTAGATCCACCCTCTAGGGTTCTTCTGAAGGAGGAACCTGGTCCCACCAGTCTCCCTCCAGTCTATGCTGCTTGGGCAATTCCACATTTGTTTCCTGCCCTGTTCCGGTGCCAAAGACTGACCCTTCATCCCTCACTGCCTCATGCAGAAGGCTTTATGCATCAGGACGACAAACTCTGGTGAAAACCCCCTAAGGCCATCTCACTCTCTAGCCCCTGGAAAGTGGAGGGTCTGGGAGAGGCCTGGTCATTACTGTATGGCTCGAGAAGAGGCGGTGGGGGTACCCAGCTCCCTCGCCTGCCGTCGACCTCTGACCCTCTAGGGAATGAGATGCACCTCACCCACCTCCCGAGGAGCCTGCACGCCCCAGAATCCTGCCTCGCTATCCTGCAGGCCATGTTCTGCCATCCGGGCCTCCTTTTCACAGCCACGGCAGACAACTGCTTCAGAGACTGACCCCTGCCTGGCCCTGCAAGCCACACACTGCAATCTCTCTGGCATGGTCACCTTGAATTCCCTTAAGAGCTTCCTTCTTGCTATGAAGTTTAAAGAGGAGAAGCAAAAAATCCTCAGTCACTTCCAACCTTGTTCAGCCTTTGAGGTTTCCCCACTTGTGCTTCCCTGTTTTTTTGGGCTTTGGGGTTTTTTTTATGTGGAGCTCACGCAACGCGGACTATGAAGACACAAAATAATAAAACATGAAGGATCAAACACTCTGTCGTTTGGAGGGTCTTCCCTCCCCTCCTGCTACCTGCCTAGCCTGCCCTGAAAGATGGCGCGCTTCCCATGCTGTCAAGAAGCCTGCTGCAAGGCACATGGTTACTCAGCCGTGTGCTGACGAATCAGCCCTCAGGGTGCTGCAGCCGCTGCTGCTTTCCCGCTGTCACACACTCACCAGGAAGGAAGAAGCTAATGCGCGTCTCCTCCGCCTCTCGCCCAGTCCCGTCCTAGTCTTCAACGAGAAAGCAGGAACTGAAGCCGAAATCCAATGGGGTGATGTCTGCGAGCCTTCTGCTGCCTGTGGGCCTTCCGTACAGTCGTGACTCCTCACCCAATGACGGGTTCGGGAGCCGCTGCCGCTTCAACCTCCAGCCTTTAGCCAACAAGCCCCCTTCTGCTCACAAGGGAGAGGGCCCCTTTCCGTTTGTGCTACCTTTTTTTCCTTTTTTTTGTTTGATTTAAAAAATTCGCAAGTTCCTTTTATTTTATGTTAGTATTATTTTTATTTATTTTTTTACAGTCAAATAATGCCAATCACTTGAAAACAAAAAACCTAATCCAATATGGAGTCCTAAAAATACTTCTTAGTTGTTCCTCTAGTGAGTCCAGCCCTCTGGATCACGCCTCCTGTTGCTTGGAGACTGAGCTTACTGGGGACTGGTGGGTGGCGCCAGCTGCCTAAGTATGCTGATGTCATTAAAAAGATTGACATGCTCAGTCTCCAGGCTGCAGGAGGAGGTTAACTACCCAGAGGTGCGGGACTGGACTGGATGGACGATAAGGAACCCATGATAGGACTGTGCAATCCCCAAGTGTACAAGGCAAAAACGTTACTAAAACGTGCAGAAAATGGCAGGAAACCCCCACACAGTGCCAATGGTCACTAGCAGTTCACCTCAAATTGTGTCCCTCAGAGATGGACTGCAAGTCCCCAGTAAGGACAATGACAAAGTCAAGCCTTGGTACTCACCCCCGAGAGCCCCAGGTGTAGGATCTGTGCCGCGTTCAGCTCTACTTGCCTGAAACTGCTTCACTGGCTGAGTTTATTTTTCAGCAGTACTGTGTGAAAGGTGGCTGGCAGGCAGATCCCACAGAGAGCCTTCCGCAATCTTTGGTAGAAAGCAGGCGGAACGGAGGAGGAGGGAAGGGACGCTGAGGTTTTGTGAGGCTGCTGTACTCTTCCAGATCCTAAGAGAAGCGGGTGCATAGACAGTAAACACAGGCACTTTATTGATAAACCAACCCCTACACGTTTCGGGGACACAGGCCTTCTTCAGGGGGTGCAAAACCTCAAGAAAAACAATAAAATACAGCATAAAATACATCACATATAATAAAATAAATGAATAAATAAATACTACATTCATTGGCCAGTGGATCTTGTATGCTCTTTGACATAATGGAGCGGGGATGACAGTCTGACCTTTCAATCCATGCAGGAGCTTATCGACCTAAGGAATAGTGCTGTTCAGCATGGTGCTATACACCCAATAGCGATGGTGTACTATTCTTTGTCCCACTACGATCCTCTAGTCCTCTAGAGGTTGAGATTTGACCGGGGGGGGGGGGGTCCCCTATCTCGGTGCCTCATTGATCTTTCTCCAACAAGGACAGCAGTAAGAGATAGAAGCTCACAGTATAAGCCACCATGTTCAAACATACTATGGTTCTTCCCCTTTCCTTCTCCTCCTACATTGCTGGATATTAATTACAGGATGCATTTGTTTAGCTCAATTTATCTATTCTGCCTTGGTAGGTTTGTTCATTGAAACATGGTGATTTGTTGATAGTGGTGCTTTGCACAACTTTTATTTGAACCAGGTATTAGCTTTTTAGCTTATATTGCATTGACTGTTGGTCTCCACTTTCTCTATATACCTGTCACATGATAGTATTGTATGATATGACTTTCCCCCAGTTTCTGCTTTTGTGTATACTAGTGGTCCTCCTCATCTACACTTATATAGACAGAATTGTATATGTTTTTGTATGTTTTGCACTGTTTGTTTCCCTTTTATCACATGGTTCTCTTTGCCTCAGCCTTGCACCTTAGCTTTATATGTTTTTATGTATGATTATTATTATTTAATATTGACATATGCGCTTTTAGTTTACACCATTGTGCATAATTTTATATTTTTATCTTACGTTTCTATATTGGATTGTAGTATTTATTTATTCATTCATTCATTATATGTGATGCATTTTATGCTGTATCTTCTTGTTTTTCTTGAGGTTTTGTACCCCTTGAAGAAGGCCTGTGTGGCCGAAACACATAGGGGTTGGTTTATCAATGAAGTGCCTGTGTTTACTGTCTATGCACTTGCTTCTCTTGTGGTTTTTGCTCCCATGTGGGTGCTTCTGCTCTCTGTTTGGACTCTTCTTCCAGATCCTTCCAATTTGCGGCTGCTCCACAGGCCCTTGTCATAAGGGTGTGGAGCTGAAACAAATTTCCCTCCTCCTATGGCTTCAAAAAGACTGCAGTCTAGTGGAGCCTCCCATGTTGCGCTCAAGTGAAAGAGTCACCCCTTTAGGGCTTGAGGTAGTAATTCACGAGCGTTTAATCAATCTTTTTTCCTCTCAATCTTTAGGTTTTCTAGAGAGGAGAAAATCCATCCACCATCTGCTGGAGACAAGGAAATACTGAAGGACCTCTGGTGGCTGAGCAGGATACAGGAAAGAGAGTGATGTCATTGAAACCTGGGCTTTTCATTGGTTCTTTGTCTCCACCAATCTGCTGCAAGGGGAACACAACCCACTTGTCTGGATTGATCTAGCAGGATGATATGGAATATTATTTTAGGGGTAATATCCAAAGGCATTTTTGCAATTAAATGAATGCTTTTTGCAGGGAAAAAACCTTGAAAATTGCTCTGCCCCCTCCTTCCTAGTGTAGTCAAAGTATACCTGTGTGAAAAAAGGGGCAGGAACAAGTCAGGACAGTCAAACTACATGCAGAGGTATCGTTCTGAAATCTCTCTACATACTTTCACAGATGTAATTTGCACTGCAGCTTTGTTAGTACCCGCACTGGGTACACTTGGTGGATTTGAGAATGGGCTTACAATCATGAGTCACTTTCAAAATTGCCCTCTTAATCTCCATAGTTTATTCCTGGGAATGCTGCCATGCACTGTCCTCTCATTTATGGTTATTTCTACAGGAGAATCTCCCTGAAGATCACATTATGAGGACAGAACACTGTCAATTTAGTCATGCAATGACTCACACAGACAGGGAACAGGACCATGCTGCTGGGCTATACATCTGCATGAAGTATGACTTCAAATTAAGGACCAAAAATTCACCTGTAGTATACATCATACAAGCTCCATTAAAGTTCAGCACCAAATGCCCTAGGGCCGGCTCAAGGATGTCTGCTTCTCTTGGCAAGCTTTCAGCCATGCGCCTTCCCTCCCTCTGGGTGGCTCATGGCTTTCCTACCCTTACCCCCATAGTTCAGCATGTCCCCTTTCCTCCCCTGCCATGCTGGAAGCCCTTACCGGTTACACGGCAAAGGCAGCAGGAAGTTTGTGTCAGAGGGCACAGGACCAGAAGGGGCTTCTAACATGCATGAGTGTGACACTCCATGACACGTTCATCTTCTTTATTATTTGGAGAGCATTTATTTGGAGAGCATTTGTATACCGCTACTTCCAGCGATCATATTAGTGCTGAAGGGTCACAGCTACAAGGAATGAAAGAGTGGACCACATGGTGGAGAGGGAAGGATGGAGACTGCAGTGTGGTGGGGGCGATGGCAGTGAGTTGGCTGCCTCCTGCTATCTCTTACTGCCACTCGTTGTTCACAGCTGCACTGTACCTAATGAGTGCAGTTGCTAAGTTGCTGCTGACCCTGAAATTGTGCTGCACTAGGTGACTGCCTAGCTCAAGGGCCAGCTCTGATTGCCCTACTGAGGCCTGATCAAGGTGACCTGTAGCTTCCCTAGAATGATTGCCTATTCTCTGGGATTATCAGTCAGTGTGACACGTCAGAAAAACAATAATCTAATAAATAAAAGGAGCATACTGGAGATAACGGGACATTGGCATGGAGAGTACTTACATTTGTCGGAGGTCCTTCTGATCTTTCATTTACTTGGCTAAGATTAAAGGACAAATCGTGACAGTTCAGGGTGAATGATCTACTGCATTTCTCTTCAAATGGCCGTATGTCTGGCTCAATTCCTGAGAAGTCCAACCGCTAGAAAACAAATGTATACAAAAGCCGCTAGTTACCATTACGCCTTACAATCTTCCTGTCCTTCAAGAACATTTTAAGGATGGTAATCACAAAACTGCATCATTGAAAACGCTTCCTATGATACCATGAGGATGATGGAGGGATAGGAACCTTAAGAACATCGCAGAATAATGTGGCTGGAAGGGATCTCTTGTAGTTCTCATCGCAGTCACTGGGGATCATTTGGCTAGTCTAGTTTTCATAATATCCAGAGCAAAGGCGTATGAGACACATTAGGATGCACTGCCTCCACTCATATGCAATGCAAATTCATTGTGGACATCTTGAATTGGCTGGCGAGCTCCAAGCACCAGATTAAGAACCAGTGCCTTAACCTAGCCCCATGTCTTCAAGCAGGATCTCCTATACTGAATCCTTGCAGCAGGAGGATCCCATGTTTGGCTGAATCGCAATGCTAGCTGCACTAGAGATTGAATGGTCATTTCAGGGAGTAACAGAGGAAAGAACAAACAGTTTCCTTTAGAGTTCCCACTGGGTTTAAGGCTCCATGTTCTGTCTTTGAACTGTTTTTTTTATTGTGTACCGCACCAGAGGTCACTGTAACTTTAGACATTCTAAAATTATTCTTGTGGCAACACAGATTTTTTCCAGCACACCATAAGAAGAAAATGAAATGACTAAGAGTTGCTAATAACCTTTATGAGCTTGTATAATGGAGTTACTGCATCTTGTCCTTCTTGAAGGGTGATGACATCGCTTCCCAGCTCTTTTCAAGCTTTGTTCTGAAACATGAAGCTTCATCATGCAGGAATCTGTATTACTGGAAATGAACCAAGCTAGCTAATTCTGCCATTTCACATGCCTAGAACTGCTGCACTTGCTTAAGGCTATTTAAGAATTTTACAAATGCAAGTTTTCTCCCCTCTATGACTACTAATTCAACAGCGGCTAATCAAAATTATGCTGTAGCCCTGACAGCCAATCAGAAAGATGCTTATGAAAACTAGTGGTCTCTATTTCTGCTCAAAAAGGAGCCATCAGCATGGCAAAGAATACACTAATAAAAGAACGAAATTAAGTAACCCAATCTGCAAGGTTTATCGTCTGTCTGGTCTATTTTCAAAGAGGGGTTAGAGAAATTTATGGCAGCATGTAACATTCACATTAGCTGGTTCTTTCTTTTGGACTTGTGCAGAGACGTTTATCCTTTGATCCTTCTATTAAGTCTGGAAGTGTATGGGGCATGTTTACAAAGCTCCACACTGGCAATACATGTGTGCGCCACGTTACTAGCACCGGACTGCACACTATCTGCAGTAGAACAGTCACAGGGGGCAACTAAAGCCACTCACTGAGGTGGCATTAGTTGCATCCATGGTACTGATCCAAACCGTGCCACCCAACAGATCCAGAAGATCAACAGCGTTAAATCTACTATTAACACCGAAGATGTTGACCAAATGCAACTGTACAACGGCAAACAGAGCCTTCAGTCTTTACGTCCCCAAATGCTGGAATGCATTACCATCTGACATTCGAGCTATTGCAGACCTAACTAAATTCAGGAAGGCAATCAAGTTTCACCTATTCTGCCAATTCTACCCAGCCAGCAATGGAACCTAAAATACCCACCTAATAACACCCAATCTAAGCCATTATCACAGTCCCAAGCTCCTTCCTGCAGATCAGACAAATTTCGTCCTAAAGTAAGCATTGTGTTGCATATAACTCAGTGCAACTAAAATTTCATGTATATAATCCAACCCTGTTATTTAATTGACCCCTCATGTATATAGTTTAACCCCATTATCCAAGTTGATATTCCTGTTCTATGTAAAACCAAACAATTTGTGTTTAGGTTGTTTTTGTTATACTGTAAACCGCGCTGATACCGAATAGTGCGGTATATAAGCAACTGTAATAAATAAATAAATAAATAAATACTTGTGCCGAGTGCAGGTAGTGCCTGCTACAATCGCCCATGCTAGCTGTGCCACGATGGGAATACCCCATGCCGCCCCCATGTGTGCTGCAAGGGTAGCGCAAAGTGTTTAGCGTGGCACCAGTACCGGGTCTGGGGTCTGATTCTTTCTCCCAACACGAAGATTGATATTCAGCCACCTGTTTGCAAAGTTAACTTTGTTCAGTTAACGTTTTCTTGATATTCAGCCCCAAATAAAGATAAGTCAAATATTTGGTCTAGAGTTAACCAGATGAAGCTGTTCAGTTAACTTCAGGTCTGCTATTTGCAGAGCAGAGTTAACGTGGTAACATTAGCCAGCTGGTCCTTACTGCTACCCAGAAACACCCAAAGGCTGATCTCGGTTTGTTTGATTACATTTCTTGTGGCTTACAAGTTGCCCAAATATAATTTAGCCTGTTAGCAGGGGGAATACAATTCAAACAGCAAAGTTTGCTGTGGCTAACTCCTGAAGTCAAATGAGACCTAGCCTCTTCTGGCTGAAAAAGAAAATATTCATTCAGCAGGAACGGCTCCCTTAGAATGGCAATGTTACCAGAGACAAGCGATATGCAAATAGCTCAGAAGATTGTGCTTACAAGCTTTTAAAAAAAATGTCTTTCCACAAAAATTAATCATATGCGATTACTTTTTATATTTTTAGGGATAAGAGATCCTCAGAGATCAGTATCATAATGAGTATTCAATAAGCGCAGGTCAGATACTAAAAAGGCACCAGGTCAGAAGGTGGCCTGAACGTGGCATGAAGCAGAATTAGCACAGTGCACGGTGTGCCAGCATGAAGAGCCCAGCCTCAGGGAAATCATGAGACGGAGAAGAGAAAGAGCTCTTACATAGTTTTATTCTAAATAGAAGGCAACTATCTCATTAAATCACAGGACTTGGCATGATTCCTTCTTTTAAGAGGACAATAAATGTGACATACAGACACTATATAACAAGCTGATGCCAGAGTTTAAAAATCTAGATGCCAACTAAGTTCACCATTTAAATCACAATTTATACTCAACACAAACTTTTCACTTCTTCAGTTCTTGGCTTGGGAAACCAGGCTGGATCACAGTCTCCATTTTTTAAAATTAAAGTTAAATTTAACTTACACCTCTAACTCTAAAAAGAATCGGCACAATATTCGAAAGGCATTTACATGGTTTATAGCCCTGTAAATCATGTAAATGTCACTATTCGGAAATTCTCAATGGCATTAACATAGTTAGTGCTGCTGATATTGAGTTAGGAGGGTTATGCGCCTCTTAACCCTCCTAACTCAATATCGGACCTAATAGTTTTCAAGTTTACACTGTTTACTTGACAGTTCACCTTAACAGTTTCTTCCTGTCTTTTTAGCCCATCTTTTGTCTTTTTTTTTTTTTTAATTTCCAAAGTTTATTTCTAAAATGAAACAAAATTACAAGGAAAACATTACACAGACTAATATCCAGTCCACATCAAGGAGCGGCTTCACACATTTGCAATCAAATATAAAAGGAAACCTAAGAAAACCAATCACAAGCTCAATATACTAAATCAAGTGACACACTATATTTCCCCCTATAATTTACACCAAGTCATACCTGTTCCCTCCCACTCAAAAAATGAATTAATTGATCTGGTTCAGAAAATATATATCGCTTACTTTGAAAAGTAATCTGACACTTGCAGGGAAATTTAAGATAAAATAAACCCCCCAGAGCAAGAACACGTGGACGAAGAGCTAAGAAAGCCTTACGGCGTTCTTGTGTGATTTTGGCCACATCTGGAAATATCTGAATAACTTGACCACAGAACTGTTCGGCTTTCTTCTGAAAGTAAACCGTCATAACCCTATCCTTATCCATCTCCCGAACAAAGGAAACTAACAAGGTATCTCTTGTAGGAATATCATCTGTGGAGGATTCAAGAAAGCCAGATAGATCCAGAGTGGAAGAAGCCAGCTTTTCACATTGGATATTCCCTGACATGTTACCATCCAAGTCCTTTTTAACTCTAGGTATATAATACAATTTTGAAATTAAAATATCCGAAGCATCATTAAACATCAGAATTTCCTTAAAGTATTTTTGCAGCAATAACAAAGGAGATAAGTAATGTGTCCTAGGAAAATTTAAAAAATGTAAATTTTTTGACCGAAATACATTTTCTCAAAATTCATCCTGTCGTTGCAGAGAGCTAAAACCCTGGGAAAATTTCAAATTAACATCACTTTGAGAGGAAACAAATTGCTCGGTAGAATTAACAAGCCTTTCCACAGATGTCAGCCGAGCTTCATGATCAGTTAGTTTACCAACCGTCTCTTTTGAGAAAACAGATATTTTCTGCAATGAAGCACTTAACGCTGTTTCCATCCGTGAAACGACAAGCCAAACATCTTTCAAAGAAACATGTTCAGGAGGGGAACATCGTTCAGCAAAAACCGGAAAGGAAACCACCGAGGGTAACGGTAATGACAATAGTAAATTAGAAGAAGTCAATTTCAAAAATGAATCTGGAAGGAGAGCTGGGGAAACATCCAAGCCCTTCATATCCACAGGAGAAGAAACGGCACAACTATCAAGAACAGTTATCTCTTGATTGGGCTGAACTAAACCCGTAGCGGAAGCAGAGGTGGATGAGGAGGCGGTACTCACAGTTGATGAGTCCAACAAATCCGATGGCAAGGAACCCAACAGTGCCGGAGAATTCTCCACACGCACGTGGGCATCCATAGGGCCAATGATCTTGACCGCCTTTGATTGCGCTGGCTGAGAGTGCTGTTTCCTCTGCTTCCCCATAACCTTGATACCACCAATGCACCTCGTGCACCGAAGGGGCACCAAAGGGACGTGTCCTGCCCCTTTAGTCACACCCCTTCGGTCACGGAACTGCGGGAACGCGCCAGCTTAACGCGTCCCGCGTAGGGGCCGGTCTTTAATGGCCCTCCTCCAGTCCAGCAGCCCAATGAGGAGCTAGGCAGGCAGGAACCTCAGGTAAGCAATCAGGAAATCCAAAGCAGCAGCTCACTGTTCCACCTGAGAGCCAGTCTTTAATGGCCCTCCTCCAGTCCAGCGGCCCAATGAGGAGCTAGGCAGGCAGGAACCTCAGGTAAGCAATCAGGAAATCAAAAGAAGCAGCTCACTGTTCCACCTGAGAGCCGGTCTTTAATGGCCCTCCTCCAGTCCAGCGGCCCAATGAGGAGCTAGGCAGGCAGGAACCTCAGGTAAGCAATCAGGAAATCAAAAGAAGCAGCTCACTGTTCCACCTGAGAGCCGGTCTTTAATGGCCCTCCTCCAGTCCAGCGGCCCAATGAGGAGCTAGGCAGGCAGGAACCTCAGGTAAGCAATCAGGAAATCAAAAGAAGCAGCTCCCCATCTTTTGTCTTTTTGCACTTTTCAAACCCTCCCCCCCCCCTCCCTAGTCCATCTGCATTGTTGCTGGCTCACTTTATTTAGAGATAAGTTGATTTTCAGCACAGTTGTAAAGAAAACGCTCCCTGAAATTTAGCATACTTTTTTTTTTTTACCTAATGCTTATTATACTGCATAATCAGTCCTATGACAAAGATTCACAGTTTAGCCGTAATATTAGATTTGGTCCTATCAACGTCAGACCAAGTATCCTTGGTGGTTAGAAGGGATTTGCTAACAATTGCAGACGGTGATGCAGGCAGTGATATTATTGAACTTAAACTAGTGCAATTCTGTTTATGAAGGAGTAGCCTAGTGGTTAGAGCAACAGCCTACCACCCAGGATATCTGGGTTCAATTCCCAATGGTATTCTTTGGTCAAGCCACTTAACCTCCATTGCCTCAGAAGAAAAGGCCTGGCAGTTATTTAACAGGTTTTTATACCGCCTTATCACAGATTCAAAGCGGTTTACATTACAACATAAGCAAGAAATGTACACTGAACAGGGTCAATGAACTTGGAAGATTATATAGGGGGTGTCCTGAGACTTAACACTTGGGTTGCCAGGAGTCAACATTGACTTGAAGCACTTAAAACAAAACAAAAAAAAAAACCTGTGGTCCCGCTTGCAGTTGATCCAGAACACTGCTGCAAAGATTATCATGTCATAAGAAATGAGATCGAGCTACCCCCCTCTGTTGAGGTAATTGCACTGCCTACCCATCTCTGTGCATATCTGACATAAAATCAACATGCTGAGTTTTCAGACCTTGCACAATATGGCTCCCGAATACATTAAGCAGAGTCTGAAAACACAGGACCACATGCGTATTGTGCTCTAGTTAAGATCATTTACTGTCATTACCATCACCTAGGGAGGTTAGGTTAATGGTAAGATTTCATAGATCTTTTACTTGTAAAAAGCCATCTTTTTGAATTATTTGCCACTGACAATGATATGAGAAATGAATTACCAAACTTTACACAGACAGCTAAAAACATGGCTGTTTCCTCAGTTCTTTAGGGCTGAATAGGATCACTGGGGTAGTCTTCTTTGGTCGATATTAAGAATATGTTCTGAGTGGCTGGCTGATTAGGGTGGTTGGGAAGATCACTGTTTTGGGGGTGGGGTGGTAAGAATATGTTTTAGGGGGCAGTGTTGTTTTTTTAAATTTTATCTTTATTGAATTTTACAAAATAATCCAGAATCATCTGAATAAGGATACCAAACTTCATATACAAGAAAAACAAAATAGAAAGAAATCATACATATTTGATTTAGTCCACAAAATACAACCCCAATAAGGTCCCAAAAAAGAAATAAGACAAAAAAAGAAAGAAAGAAAGAAGGGGAAAAGGCCACCCCCTTAAATGGAGAGCCCCCCTTAAAAACAATCATACGAGTATTGATATCTAATATGGCAGCCGGTACAGGAATCAAACCCGCCCATCACCCTCCTTATCCTGAAGAAATTGCACCAATTGCTGGGGCTAAAAAAAAAAAGAAATTGCTTAGACTGAAATAATACCACACATTTACACGGATACTTTAATCTAAATTGTGCTCCCAGAGCGGTACACCTTTGAGGTAAAGCCAAAAACTCTCTCCGCCTCTTCTGGGTGTCCCTAGAGAGATCAGGAAAAATGGAGATTTTTGACCCCATAAATTGAGAAACAGACATTTTTCGAAAATACAAATCTAAGGACAGAGTTTCGGTCAGATTCAAATGCAAAACAGACCAATAATGTAGCACTACTAGTCACTACTTCCAGAGAGTTCTCCAAAAATTCTGACAGATCCAGCTGAGCCGGTCCAGCTGCACTCTCAGGATCCATCTCTGTACCTGCTTCAACTGAGGAAATTGCCACATACTGAACTCTGACAATAGGAGATAAAGAATCAGCAGGCATCAACAGGACCTCAGTAAAGTACTTACAGACCAAGCCCATAGGTTCCATCAAAGGAGATCTTGGAAAATTTAAAAACCTCAAATTATTCCTTCGCAATTGATTATCCATGAACTCCAAATGCCGTGCTGAAATCAATCGCTCTCTGGTTTAGGACCCACTCAAAGCCTGCAGTTCTTCTATTTGGGCTTCCAGCCGTATCACTCTAGCAGTCTGTCCCGCCAAATTTGTCTCCAACGTAGAACTCTGAACTTTAACAGCATTCAATTCTTGTGAAAAAACACCCACTATAGGAAGCAAGGATCTTTGAAGTGATGAGATGGCTTCCCATAAGCTATCCAAAGTCACCCATGCCGGTTTTTCTATCCTGCACAACCCACAGGACATCGAGGTGTCAGGGAAGCTGGTCTTCAATTGCTCCAACCCCAGGCAAACTCCTAGGAAAGCATTCAAATCACTGCCCTCAACAGAAGTCGTCAACATACTCGGGATTACCATTGAGGAGGCACTCCCCGCTGTAGCTGTATCCTCCTGACCCGGAGGTACTCCTACACTCAGCTCCTCCACGAGATTCCTTCAGGGCTACGGGGGCAACACTTGAATGGGGCTCAAGTCAGATCTGCAGACCTAATCAACAGATCCGCCGAAGCCATAACCGCCGCCGTCGGTGAGCAGAAAGCAGAAATGGACGACTGGATCAAGCCGCTGCCAGGAATAGAGGTAGTGGGGGGCTTCGTAGACCGCTGTTTCCTCATTTTCCCCCATCAGCTCGAACCACACTCCAATCCTCCCTGGGCACCTCACTCGGCATCCTACTCTGCTGCCATCTTGGGACAAGGGGCAGTGTTTTATGAGACTACGTATACATTTTTTATTCTTTTTAAGATGAAATTTATTTTATGGCATCATATTAGCTTTTGATTTACATTCTGTTGTAATCTGCATTTAATAGGGATTGGATCCTTGGGAAGCAGACCGTAAATACAAAATTAAATTGAATTACGTTACACCCCAGATTACTAAATGTCATTTCTTGAGATAGAGCTGTGCCTTGTGACCGAATTTACTCGTGGTGCACAACTCATTGTGCACCACTAAATTCCATTTTTTTTGAGCAGGTCAAGACACAACATACCCCTGTTTACTTAAACTTTGGTGTAGGGCAGATGGTGCTGAAGATATGCAGACACATGAGCTAATATGCAGCTTCTCTCAGTGTGGGGGGGGGGAATTTCTCCAAATGGGTTAGTTTCATGCATACCATGACAGTAATAAACCTCACTCCCTGTTTGGGACATCAGATGCCTCTGCTGCCATATGCTCTCATAGCTCAATTGTCAGCAGAGCCTTGAGAGAGCCAACAGTTGTTCATTATTAATAAAAAATTATTCAAAGATTAATGTTTCTACTTATTCCAAGACATGAAAATTATTAATCAAAATTAATCTTTCTACTTCTGCACGGCTAATATGTCAGTTATGGTACTTAAGGGGCCATTTCTACCTCTTTAATTAAGTTACCCATACAGCAGAGGTATTATGGAAAAGATTCTGCAGACGCTGCGGGTGCTGTTTTAAGACAGCCAGATGCCCTTTACTTTGAAGGCAGCAATAAGGTTACAGTCTGACCCAAAGCACTGTTCAATTTGTACCATAAGCTGGATAAGATGTGACAGCATATATATCTCACCTACAAGCTGAAAATACAAAACGATACAGAATACAAGGATAAAAGGTAAAACAGCAGGAATTACCTGGACATCAGGGTCAAAGGAAAAGAGTTTCTGTCTGCCTTCACTTCTACTTAGCTTATTCAGTTGCTCAGTTTCTCTACCGTACTATAAAAAAAACAATGGACATCAAGTTAAGGGTTAATACTTTCTTTGACCTTTTGAACATAATTCTGAGCCTTCAAGAGCATTAAATAATAAGACACTTGACTGCTGACGAACCAAACCACTACAGTAAACATTCTTTTAGAAAGGGACAGAAAGAGATAAAGATGGTCCACTAGTTCACAATGGCAGCTGTGCTGTTTGGCTAAATCCAGGTCACTGCTGTGAGGCCGAGTTCATGGTAGCAGTTGCTACCTAGTCTCAGCAGAAGTGCCTAAGAAAGGACACCATGTGTTATCTTTATTTCATGCTCTCTGACTAAGAGTAATAGCACCACAAAAGCTGCTAAGCTGCAGTCCTTCCCCCTCTGCTCCACAACACCACAGCAAACGGGAGCAAGAAGTACCCTTCCTGAGGAGAAAAAGGTATAGTAATAACTCAAGATAACTTCCAGTTGGGGGGAAGAGAAGTGTTACCTCAGGCAGTGTTCGAGTAAATGTCATTTAATGTGTTTCTTTTATTTTATTTTCATGGCTCCCAAGAAGGGCTAGACCATGGTTAAGGCCTTCAAAACTGAGGTTCTGCACCCTCAACAGAAGAAACTCCGTGTTCATCTGTGGCTTACCTCTGACCAGAAGGGCTCTTTCGGTGAAGCCCCTGCATCAGCCAATGTTGGTGTCATATGCTCTCACAGATCAACCATCAGCAGAGCCCTGAGAGCAATGTCAGGCAATGCTGCCTGGGCAGAAGGTTTTTGAGTCGCATTGCCACGAAGGAGTGAAGCCCCTTCAACTCCTGCTGTGACAATGGGAACATCTGACTTTCAGGTGAATATATCTAAGGATGCTGGAACTTCATCTGAAGGGCTTGCTGCAAAGCTAGGAGTAGCTCCATTGATGGAAGCTGGGAAGTTCTTCTCAAAATCAAGAGACATCATGTCTACGTATGGACAAGCTCCCAGGGAGGTAACTCTTCAGGCCATATGGGTCATGCTGCTTAAGTTGAATATCTCCAATACTAAATGCTCTAATGATATTAATTCTTTGGTATAGACTGTTGGGAGATTTGGACCAAAACCACAATGTCTTTGCAAAAGAATTTCAAGAAAAAACAACTGTTTTAGGTTGAGTCTCTAAAGGGGCTATAGATGCCTTGGTTGAAGATAAAATTATATCTCCATTATCGTTGCAAAGGTGAAATTAGACCTTACCTGCTAATTTTCATTCTTTAAGTCCCTCCAGTCCAGTCCAGACCTCAGGGTTTATGTCCCACCTCCAACAGATCAAGACTGAGAACTTCAGACTGTGATGTCCCAGCATAAGGGGACTGAATTCCCCCCACAAGCCAGTATGAACCTCCAAAAGCAGACAGACATAAGAACGGCAACTCCTAAAAAACTAACTATATACAACATAATGTGAACTAGGCCAATGAAGGCCTCTAGTCTATCGAGAACTAGCCCTCCGGGAAGCAAATGCCTATCGACTTCCCAACCCCAGAGGAATAAAAGACACCACCATTAATGCCCCTAGATAAATTATCCGGGCTTCACTAAATCATAATGAAACTCCTGATGTAACAGGCTGGTTCTGGACCGGATTGGAGGGACTCAAGCAAAGAAGATTAGCAGATAAGGTCTAATTTCACTCTCCATAGCATCCCTCCAGTCCAGTCCAGACTCCTGGGATGTACCAGAGCAGTACTCAAGAAAGGGAGGGATCAGCAAGCCCCGCACACAATATCCAAACCCCAAATTGCGCATCTCCCTGAGCTTGCACATCCAACCATTAGCGCTTCACAAAGGTTTGTAAGGAGGTCCAGGTAGCCGCTCTGCAGATATCTGCTGGAGGCACAAGACTGAACTACATCCAGGAGGTAGTCTGCGCCCTGGTGGAATGCGCCCGCAAGCCAACCGGTAGAGTCTTCCGGCACAGTAGATAGGCGGACGCATTAGCCGCTTTCAACCAATGGGCAATGGTAACCTCCAAGGATGCCACCACCCTTCAGGGTCCCCTAAAGAGGACCTACAGACGATCCAACTTCCGTAGACTCCGTATGCTTCAGATACCGATGGAGTACTCTACACACAGCTAAACGGCGAAGCTCCCAGTCTGCAGTGTACGAAAAGAATAGAAGGACCATAGTCTGATCACATGAAAAGCTGAAACCACTTTAGACAAAAAGGATGGCACTGTCCTTAAAATCACTTTTTCCTTGGAGAACAGCAGAAATTCAGAAATGCGGCAACCTGAGAAAATGGCCTCTAGAAAGACCATCTTTAGGGTGAGATCCTTAAGAGTCGCCTCCACCACAGGCTCAAAGGGAGCATCTGTCAACACTGAAAACACCAAGTTGAGGTCCCAGGCCAGAACCACAGAATGCAATGGTGGCCTGAAATGTTTGACCACTCTCAAAAACCTATCCACATTGGGATGCACTGCCAGCGAGACTCCCTGTACATGCCCCCTGTAACAAGCCAATACGACCACCTGGACATGCAAGGAATTCAGCACCAGACCCTTCTCTACTTCGGCCTGTAAGAAGCCAGGACTTCTGGTACTGTAGCCACCAAAGCTCTCATTCCTCACATGAATCCTCAAACACAAGCCACACGCAGACAAAGGACAAGTATGCAGAATGCTTTCATGTCCGTAGCAATGTGGCAATCACTTGCAATGAATAACCTCTTCTACTTAGCCGAACCTTCTCAAGAGCCAAGCTGTAAGCAAGAATAGATCCACTTGAGGCATGAGAATTGGGCTTTGAGAGAGAAGATCCCTCTGTGCTGGTAGATGCCAGAGGGCCTCTGCCAACAAGTGGATCAGGTTTGCATATCATGGTCTGCGGGGCCACTCTGGTGCCACCACTAGACCTTGGTACGCCTCGATCCTCTGGAGCACTCTGCCTATCAGAGGCCATGGCAGAAACACATAAAGGAGACCCTGTGTTGGCCAGGGTTGAGCCAGTGCATCAAGCCCCTCCGACATCCTTTAGTGACGGCAACTGAAGAAGCGGCTGGCTTTTGCGTTCGCGGCAGACACCATCAGATCCATTGGCATCCCCCAATGCCGTGCTATGCTGTGATACACCAACTCCTCTAAGACTCACACTCCTGGATCTAACCATTATTGGCTGAGGAAGTTGGCTTATACATTTTCCTTGTGTGCTACATGTGCCACGGACAAAGCCAAGAGATTCAGCTCCACTCAATGAAGGAGCAGCACTACCTCCTCAGCCAGTACTATACTCCCCATGCACCAATTTCCACTGCACCAAAACATGGAAAGCATGGAGAACCAGAAAGACAGCCCCCATCTTTAGCCGGCTGATCAACCACTACCTCCGTTTTGCCAACCCTGCGCTACCTGTAAGTGGCAATGAGCCCCCCAGCCAGACAGACTGGCATCCGTTGTCACTACGGTCCACTCTGGTGGTTCCTAGGGCATCCTTGCTAACAGTTTCTTGGGTGTCAGCCACCAATCTAGGCTAGACCTTACTTCTGATGGGCACTCCAGTTGCCATGACTGGGGATGAAACTGTGGCAACTAGTGAGACAGGAGGGACCTCTGCAACTGGCGCATATGAGCATGAGCTCAAGGCACCAGATCAAAAGCTGCTGCCATAGAGCCTAGCACTTGAAGATAGGACACACCGAGGGGGCACGCTGCCTCACAAACTGCTGAATCTAATCCTGAATCTTTAAGACCCGCTTTTTTGGCAGGTAAACCTTATTGATCCTCGTATCAAAGCACGCTCCGAGGTAGACTAGTTCCTAGGCCGGTGTCAGAGAACTCTTGTCCAGGTCTGCCACCCAGCTGAGACTCCTCAAGACCTCCAAAACATGCTGTGTGCCTGCGTGGCTCTCCTCCACCAACTTTGCCCCGATGAGCCAATCGCCCAGATGGGGATGGACCAACACCCCCAAGCGCAACAGCACCACTGCCATGACAACTATGGTCTTGGTGAATATTCGCAGAGCCATCGCCAAGCTAAAGGGAAGGACCTGAAACTGAAAATGCCCCATGAGCACTGCAAAGCACAGGAAGCGCTGATGCTGTGCCTGAATGAGCATATAGAGATATGCTTCTATCAGGTCTACCAAGGTGAGGTACTCGCCCTTCCATATGGCCACAATCACTGAACACAGCATTTCCATATGAAAGTGAGGCACCGGCAGGGCTCGTTGACATACTTGAGGTTGAGGATGGGATGAAACGATCCTTCCTTTTTGGGGACTACAAAATAGATGGAGTATTGACTGCATCCTAACTGATCTGCAGGGATTGGCACTACTGTGTTCAGTCATAAGAGCCGCTGCAGAGTGTCCCTCACGACCTCTTGTTCGGCCGGCACCTTTATCGGTGACAAGAGAAAGGCATCAGCAAGAAGGTGCACAAAATCTAGTGCGTAGTCCTCATGGATATCCTCCAATAAAGCACAGTTACTTACCTGTAACAGGTGATCTCTGGGAACAGCAGGAATAAGTCTTCACATATGGGTACGTCGGTAATGACGGAGCCTGCGCGGGAACGCTCCCCAGCGTCCAATCAGAAAGCTTTTGGGAGCATCCCTCAGCACCTGCGTGCTGCCTTCCCGCCTTTCCAACTGTCTCTCCTCAGTTAAGTTTTATAGCTGAGACAAAGAGAGAGAGCGAGGAAAGGAAAGAGAGATAGAGAGATACAACTCCTAGGGGAGGTGGGTGGGTTGTGAAGACTTATTCCTGTTGTTCCCAGAGATCACCTGTTAAAGGTAAGTAACTGTGCTATCTCCAGGAACAAGCAGGAATGAGTCTTCACATACGGGGACTCCCAAGCTAAGATGCCTGGAGCCCTAGCATGTTGGAGATTGAAGCTTGCTACACCTCATATGGCCAGGCATCCTGAGGATGGAGGGTAGGAGTTGAAAAAGAGAGGAACTGTAGGAAACAGCTAACTTAAGAGAGGACTACAGGCAAGGAGTCCTTGTATGCATGATAATCATCATGAAATATATTGAAATGAACTATCACAAAATGGACCTCACCTACTGGATTGCAGGAAGTAGAGAGGCTGATGGAGTCTACTGGGAATCCAGTAGAGGAATCTTCAAGGTGACCTCACTGGAGTGAAGGTGAAGGTCAAAATCTGGAAGTGACAGGTGACCCCAGGATTCAACTGGGGTAGTACAAAAACGGTAGGTCTTTAGTGGGAAGCTTTATGGAAAAAGCTGAAAACTCTTTTGGCTACAGAGTTATTCACAGTTAGGAGCAAAAGAGGAAGACTGACCGATTTGGACAAACTGGCCTAGTCCTTGAGGGAAGAAGGGGTATGGGAAAAACCCCGTATTCCCAAAGAAAGGACAGATGTCTGAGGAGTTGAAACCTCAGATCTACTGAAGATCCACCATGTCATTCCTAACTGGAGAGAGGTAGGAAGATATTGGAGTATGGAGCTTCAGGGATACCTGAACCTAGGATTATGGTAGGAGCTGTCAGTACCACAGTAGTGGTTGTGTGCATAATACCCCAAACATACTGAGGAACAGTATGAACATGTGCAAAGCCCACTGTCTGGAACATATAGGAAGTAAAAACCTTTATGAGCATAGACAGAGAGATAAGTATGTAAATACATATCTGCCTATGAGGAAGCATCTCAACAGATACACACATATACATATATATATATATATATATATATATATATATATGTAGATATTTTATTTATTTAGCTGTATTTATATCCCGCTTTTCACCGGGTCAAAGCGGTCAATTGGGAGATACATTTAACACGAGGGGATATGACACACATACGCTAATACTTACAGGGAACATGGGCAATGGAGGGTTAAGTGGCTTGCCCAAGACCACAAGGAATGCCTATAGGACTAGAAATCCCAGTCCCTCCGGCCTGAGATTGCTGTCCCCAGGTGGGACTTGAACCCCCGGCCCTCCGGCCTGAAGTACCTTGTCCTAACCACTAGGCCACATATATATATATGTTTATAGTGAGATCTAGAGGGGCATAACATATGCACACGCAGCTGACAGACATATGTATCTATAGGGGTGTATATAGATATATATACATATATGAACATATAGGTCTAAGATAAATGTCTGCAAGTAAGCAGACAGAGATATGCCTATAAGAACATTCACATGGAGATGTGAAAAGGAAAGATTCATCCAATAACAAAAGTGGAACCTACTTGAGAAGATATATAGAGAATCTATTCCCCCTGGTTAAGATGGTGCAAGAATGCTATCCAGTGAAATAACCAGGATGGTTGCGTGAAAAAACAGAGGATAATAGCAGTCTGTAAACAGCAAGTCCTGAGTCCGGTAGAACTCTAGCATGGTAAATGGACAGAAAAACGCATAGGATGAGATACCAGGTTGACCCACTTGAAGGACAAAAAAGGGGTATCATGCGTTTTTTAGTGAAATATGTGCTGTCCATGAAGGATTAGGATACCATGAGGTCAAGCTGCAAGGAAAAAGAGAGCATATTCCCTGTAGGAATTGGACAACTCTTTAGACTGTCACGTAGGGAAGGCTTATGTCCTTTATTTTAAAAGGAGATAGAAGGGTGTAAAGAACCCTCACAGTCATGGGGAATGACTGAGGAAGCCTTTTTCAACCATATAGGATAGTCATTAGAGAAAAAAAAACCATGCTCTCTAGCAAGGGCCCATAGTGGAAAGCTTCTCTGTAGGATTGCAGAGAGCATTATGCAGGAGAATTGGGAAATAAAACTGGCTGTTGGAAAAAACCAGCTGCCACTTCAACTATGCTGCCAAATCCCAGGAATTGGAGATGGCAGAAAAGAAGATAGTGATAAGGATTATCCAAGACAGATGAAGCACTATCTTGGAAGCACTACTAAGGCCAGACAGAAGTAGTGGAAGACAAGACTGGAACTTGTGGAAAAGTACCAGTAGTCCAATCACTGGAACTCCTGCATGGGCAGCTGCTGAATAGGACAGCAGAGAGAATCTTTCTGTGTAAAAACAGAGAGAACAGACAGAACAAGAGGAGAACATCCTGTCTCTGTCTGATGAGCTGCCCAGACAAAAGAAGGGAGTTTACTCAAGAGAAAAAACTCCACACTGGAATGGAAAGAAAGATTAGAAAGGCCAAGAAAGCCTTCCAGTGGTATGGTACCACTCTTACAGGGAAACCCTGGAAAAGAGGGTAGAGAAACCGGAGCTGAAGGGTGACTTACCATATGGTAAGTCTGTGGAAGGAAAAAATTTATGTCGGTACAGAAAAACTATCATGGGATAGTTGTTAAACCTCTATTCTTGGCAGGAAGAGGAGGAAAAACCTGTGACCCATAGACATGAATATCCTGACAGCTCAGCATACGTAAGAGCAACTGGATGTCCTGAGAACAGGAATCCATGTGTAGAGTTTTGAATGAAAAACAGTGAAAAACTTCTGTTGAAAAGAAGATAACTGTAGGTTATAAAGAGATTAAGCAGAACCCCATGGTTGCTGTGTTTATTCAGCCTGGCTAGAGTTTGGATTCTTCAGACCAGGATGAGGTTTCCCGTGTTTGGGAACATCTGAATGATGGGCAGGAGAAGAGTAAAACCTCTTTCTCCTAGGGAAAGAAGGTTTGGAAGGGCATTTCCTACCTACTGGGGAAGGAGAAGGCTTAGGATCGCCTTCAGAAACAGGGAAGTCAGTGGAGCACTGAGCAACCTGATGTAAAGACTCCTTATTGAAGAGATTTTCTCCAGTTCAAGGAGTATTACCCAGTCTTTGTTGTGCCCATCTGTTCAAGTCTGAAGCTTGGAGCCAGGCTCTACGTCGTGCCCCTATGGCTATAGCAGAGGTTCTGCTAACAGACTCAAAAGAGTCTAGGGAAGTACGAGAAAGAAACCAAGAGATATTTTGGCTATGACTAAGAAGTAAGGAATAGTCTGCAGCCTTGGGCTCTGATAGAAAAGGAGTCAAAAGAGATAATTTCTTTGACCTCCTGAAGGGATAGACTCATATAAAAAATATATGAGAGAATCCTTGTTGCCAGCATAGATGTTTGGAAGGTTTGCCGTCCAAAGGCATCTAGTGTTCTAGATTCACGACCTGGCGGGTAAGAAGAATGCTTCTTCTTGCTTTTTACCTTCCTCATTGCCGATTCCACTACAATGGAATGATGGGGAAGTTGAATCTTTTGAAACCCTGGAGAGGGGGGCACCTGATACAGAAGATCAGTTGCTCTAGAAGGTGAGGAAACCCTTAAAGGCGCTTCCCACATTCTTAGAAGAATATCTTGCAAGGAATGATGTAAAGGAAGCATTATAGTTTCCATTTCTCCAGAAGAAAGAGAGCCTTGTGTAGGATCATAGCCAGGGATAGGAATAGCAAGGGATGTTGCTATATCCAGGAGAAAATTCTGAAAAGAAGGATCTCCAACGGGAACCGTCCCTGGACAGGCTAGACCTGAAGAACTAGCCTGGGCACCGGAGGATCTACTTGCTGCCCGGTGCAGAAAAGGATCCCTAAGAGATGGATGCTGGTACTGGAGGTCATGACCTGAAACAGTCAGTACTGCATCGTCCATGCCAGGTATCGATTCCAAACTAGGTATAGAAAGGAGCGACCCTGGTGAAAGAAGCATGGAAGGAGCTGGCCCCGATGTTACCGCAGGTACCGGCACCGACACCGATACCGGTAGCTGAGCCGGAATCGAAGGCGATACCGACATCGAAGCAGTCATCGGAGGCTGCTCAAGCAGTACCGAGGTAACCGAAGGCCTTTGGTAGTTACCCTCGGTACCGAGCATCCGGAACTGGTAAGTGTCGGTTCCGAGACGTGTCGGTACCCAGTCTTCCAGACTAGAAATCGATTCCAGACTCGGCATCGAAGGAAGCGAGTCTATCGATGCATATCTAGAAGGTACCGACGTCGGTGGTAGTATCGGCGGTGATGCCGATACTGGAAAGTCAGTCTGGGACGTATCGATTGGTCCCGAAGGTACCGAGAAAGCCAGATGACGATCCCTGGTGAGGAGTGGATCGCTCAACACCAGTGCCGATGCCAGGGTATCGGTACCGCTCGAAGCGGATACCACCACCGAGCATGGCTCAGGTATGTTCTGTGAGGGGTGAGCCCCAGGAACAACCTGAAACCCCTGAAAGGCTTTGGAGACCGAAGACTCCCGCCGGGGTTTTAAAGCCAATGGACCCTTGAGGGCAAGGCCGGAGCCGTCATCATGCTGTGCATGAGACCTACCACTCAAGGATTGGCTAGTCTTAACAGACTGTTTGTGGGTTACCTGATCCTGTAGAGAAGAAGTGGTCGGTGCCCTGACACTGGAAGGGAACCCGGTATCGAGGGAAACTCGAAATGGAAAATCTCTTCTCACAACATTGTAGCCTAATGGCTCCGGAGGAAAATGGTCAGGAACCAAACAGGTTAGACACCAGTTCTTGGAGTCTAAAAACAAAACTGTACTGCCACAGTTAAGGCACTGCTTAGGAAAAGAAGGTGGCAGCTCCATAATGGAGAGGCCTGAAAGGCCCAAAAAGTTTAAACAGAAACTGAGGGAAAAAAATTCCCTGAATTTAAGAAAAAGAAAGAAAAAAACACCGGCGGTACTGGTGGAGTCGGGGAGACAGCCGCGACCACAAGAAAACAAAGAATTAAAGGATTAAAAAGAAAAAAATTTCTGCGGTGACAGGAGGACGTCCTGCCGGCTCCGCGGAAAAACGAAAACTGAGGAGAGACAGTTGGAAAGGCGGGAAGGCAGCACGCAGGCGCTGAGGGATGCTCCCAAAAGCTTTCTGATTGGACGCTGGGGAGCGTTCCCGCGCAGGCTCCGTCGGTACCGACGTACCCATATGTGAAGACTCATTCCTGCTTGTTCCTGGAGATCCACTGGTCGGAGGTAATCTGGACCCAGGAGGAGTAAAACTGGTGAAGCCTCCTGCCCACTAGAAATAACTCCACCCGAGTCTCCCTCATCTCACTGGGACTTCTTGGCACCACCACTGGCTCCTGCAAAGTATCTGCGTCTAAAAACCTGTTTGGCTGAATAAAAGGGATATGTATTGTGAAAGGGGTAAGGTTTGCAGTGCCTTCCCTGCACGATTTATGTCCGACAAAAAATGTTAAAATACTATTGAGGGTCTTTACGGTATCACATTTTACTGTCATAATTTTGATCACCGTTAGGGGGTTGTTTGTGGATTTGAAAGTATCTGCGTCTGGCACCTCTTCCGCCTCGAAAGGACTGAACCCTAGTGGCATAATGACCCCTCTGATAGGGAGCAAAACAAACCACTCTGAAGAGACAAAAGTGCTTAGGCTGCCCCCTTGCTGATACTGTCAACTTAGAAACATAACGGCAGAAAAAGACCACATGGCCTATGCAGTCTGCCCTTCCATATCAACCACAACAACAGTCCCCTTTTTTCCTTTAGAGACCCTCTGTGTCTGTCCCATGCTTTTTTGAATTCAGATACTGTCCTCATCACTACCACCTCCATTGGGAGACTATTCCACGCATCTACCACTCTTTCCATAAAGAAATATTTCCGCATATTACTCTTGAGTTTATCCCCTTTCACTCTTATCCTATGTCCCCTTATAGCAGAGCTTGCTTTCAATCAAAAGAGGCTCTCCTTCTGTGTATTTATGCCATGGATGTATTTAAATGTCTCTATCATATCACCTCTATCCCATCTTTCTTCTAAAGTATACATAGTCAGATCCTTAAGTCAGTCTTCATATGCTTTAAAATGAAGGCCACTAAACATTTTAGTAGCTATCCTCTGCATCGACTCCAACCTGTTTATATCCTTTTGAAGGTGTGGTCTCCAGAATTGCAAACAATACTTCAAATTAGGTCACACCAAAGACTTATACAGAGACACTATCACCTTCTTTCTTCTGCTGGCCATTCCTCTCCATATGCACCCAAGCATCCTTTTAACTTTCACCATTGCTTTTTCTACCTGTTTAGCTACTTTAAGATCATTAGACATAAAGCGTAGTTACTCACCTGTAACAGGTGTTCTCCAGGAGCAGCAGGAATCAGTCCTCACTTATGGGTGACGTCGGCGCCGACGGAGCCCTCGCGGAGCAATTTTCCCCAGCTTTCAAAGAAAGCCTTTGGGAATTGCAGCGCGCATGCGCGGTCGTCGTCTTCCCGCCCGAGGGTGCCATCTTAGCCAGTCAGATGACATAGCTAAAAAAGACAGCATAAAAATTTGCAAAAAGAACATAAGCAGACGATTGCAACTCCAAGGGGAGGAGGGAGGGTAGTGAGGACTGATTCCTGCTGCTCCTGGAGAACACCTGTTACAGGTGAGTAACTACGCTTTCTCCAGGACCAAGCAGGAAGTCAGTCCTCACTTATGGGACTCCCAAGCTCAAGGCTACCGGAGACCCTAAGCACAAAAATGAGCTCCCTCTAGCTCAGCAGCACAGAAGGATAGAATCTTCGCTGAATTATCACCCACCGGTAGCCCACATCCGGGATGGAGGGTAGGAGTTGCTCAGACCTCAAAGAGATTACGGAGGACTGCCTGTCCGAAAGCACTGTCCCTACGGGACTCCCTCTCGAGACAGTAATGGACCGCAAAAGTCTGGCTCGAAGACCAAGTAGCGGCCCGGCAGATGTCTGCCAGCGGAACAGAGTGGAGGTAAGCCACTGACGTGGCCTTTGCCCGAACGCAATGAGCCGTGACTCTACTTTCTAAGGAGAGTCCGGCTGCCCCATAAGCCCACGAGATACAGTCCGCAACCCAGATGGACAGAGTACGCTTGGAGACCGGGAGCCCCAATCTATTGGGGTCAAAAGACACAAAAAGCTGAGCAGCTTTACGGTGCTCCCGCGTACGGTCAAGGTAGAAGTTCAGAGCCCTTCTACAGTCCAGGGTATGGAGGACCGTCTCAGCTCGGCTGGAGTGTGGTCTGGGAAAGAAGGTTGGAAGTACCACATCCTGATTGATGTGAAAAGGGGAGACCACTTTAGGCAGAAATTTCGGATGAGTCCGTAGGACCACCCTATTCTTGTAGAACCTAGTGTAAGGGGGATCAGACACGAGGGCCTGCAATTCACTTACGCGTCTAGCGGAAGTGAGGGCTATCAAGAACAGTGTTTTCCAAGACAGAAAACGGAGAGAACAGGTAGCCATAGGTTCAAAAGGCGGACAGGTGATCCGCTGCAAAACCACATTCAGGTCCCAGTCAGGCGCTGGCGGGCGCAGAGGTGGTTTAAGTAGAAGGAGACCTCGGAGAAACCTCGCTACGAGAGGGTCATTGGAGAGAGGTCTGCCGTCCACCGGCACATGATGTGCTGAAAGAGCACTGAGGTGAACTTTGACGGAGTTGGACTTAAGTCCCAGATTAGAGAGGTGCAGCAAGTACTGCAAGATCACCGACACCGGGCAGGAGAACGGATCCTGAGACTGTTGGTTACACCAGACTGCAAAGCGACGCCATTTAAGGGCGTAGCATTTGCGGGTAGAAGGCCGTCGCGAAGCCAAGACGACCTCCTCCACCTCCGCCGGCAGGAGAAGGGGAGCAAGGACTACCCTCTCAGCAGCCAGGCCATGAGGTTGAGAGACCTGAGGTTGGGGTGCAGGAGGGACCCCTGATCCTGAGTGAGGAGATCCGGTTGTACCCCCAGAGGGATTGGATCCTCCACCGCCAGTTGCAGCAGGAGCGGAAACCACGGCTGCCTGGGCCAGCGAGGGGCCACCAGGATCATGAAGGCTTTTTCTCGGAGAACCTTGAAAAGAGTCCGAGAGACTAGCGGGATGGGAGGGAAAGCGTACAGAAGGCTCCCCGACCACGAGATCAGAAAGGCGTCCGCCGCAACCCGAAGGGGGTGTGGCTGACGAGAGCAGAAGCGAGGAAGCTGCCGGTTGTGAGGACTGGCAAAGAGATCCACCGTGGGGAGACCCCACTTGAGGAAGAGCTTCTGAACTACCAAGGGATCCAGACGCCACTCGTGCGGCTGGAGGACCCTGCTGAGTTTGTCTGCAAGGCAATTTTCTTGGCCCGGGAGATAAACTGCCTTGAGGAGAATGCCGTGACTGACGGCCCAAGAGCAGAGCTTCTGTGCCTCCCGGCAGAGGAGGAAGGAGCCCGTGCCCCCCTGCTTGTTCACGTAGAACATGGCAACTTGATTGTCCGTCTGGACAAGGACGGACTGTTGGGAAGTCAGGTGGGAGAAGGCCTTGAGAGCTAGGCGGATCGCCCTGAGCTCCAGGAAGTTGATCTGCTGAGCAGACTCCCACGTGGTCCAGAGGCCCTGAGTACATGCCTCTTGGCAATGTGCTCCCCAGCCCAGGAGGGATGCATCGGTGGTTAGCACCCGGGTCGGCTGAGGTGACTGGAAAGGCATTCCGAATATCAGGTTCGGCTGCCGGAGCCACCACCGGAGAGACGAGACCAGCGGCTCGGAAACGCGCACTAGGTCTGCTAGGCCGCCCGTGGCTTGTCGCCACTGCTGGCGGAGACACCATTGAGCAGACCGCATATTCAGGCGGGCATTGGGGGTCACATGGACGGTGGAAGCCATATGGCCGAGCAGTCTCAGGAAGCGCCTGGCGGAGACCAGGGGCTGGCTGCGAAAGCGGTCGGCTAGGTCCATGAGCCGTTGAGCCCTGTCGAGCGGTAGGTACGCTCGCGCCTGAGGAGTGTGCAGCCTTGCGCCGATGAACTCGAGATCCTGTGAGGGGAGCAAAGTGGACTTTGCGAAGTTTATAACAAAGCCCAAGTGCTGCAGCAGAGTCACCGTGCGGCACGTGGCGTTGGTGACCTCCTGAGCGGACGCTGCTCTGATGAGCCAGTCGTCGAGGTACGGAAAGACATAGAGGCCGTGAAGCCGGAGATGGGCCGCCACGACCGCGAGACATTTTGTGAAGACTCGCGGTGCGGAGGACAGGCCAAAGGGCAGTACTCTGTACTGGTAATGATTTCCTGCCACCACAAACCTTAGGTATTGGCGGTGGCTTGGGTGGATGAGGATGTGCGTGTAGGCATCCTTTAGATCCAAGGAGCATAGCCAATCTCCCTGCTGGAGGTAGGGCAGAAGGATTCCAAGGGTAAGCATTTTGAACTTCTCCCGCACAAGGAACTTGTTGAGGTTGCGCAAGTCCAGGATGGGTCTGAGGCCCCCTGTTCTCTTTGGTATCAGAAAATACCTTGAATAAAAGCCTTGACCTCTCAGGTGGTGTGGCACCGGTTCCACCGCCTGTTCCTGCAGAAGACCTGCTAACTCCTGAAGGAGCAACTCCCTGTGCAGAGGGGGGCGCGGAGGTTCTCCCGGAAAATAGGAGGGAGGGACCTGATGGAAGTGGAGAAGGTAGCCTTCTCGCACGACCTGAAGCACCCAGGCATCTGCGGTGATGCTGGACCACCTGTGGGCGAAGTGAACCAGCCGGCCTCCGGTGCTGGGAGGAACCAGCGGGGGGGGAGAGGCTATGCTGAGCGAGTCAAAAGCCCCCACCCTGCTGAGCAGGGGCTGGTGGTGCAGGCTTGGGGGCTTGCTGCCTACGGGACCCGTTACCCCGTCCCTTGGCCTGCTGGCCCTGTTGGGGAGCTGCAGGGGCCTGATAATGGGGGTATTGTTTGTAGGCAGCCGCCTTCCTCGGGTAAAAGGACTTTTTCCCCGAGCCCTTCTTTTTCTGGGAAGGGGCGGAGGTCTTCCTAGAAAGCCTGGTCCTGGTGAGAGTCTCAGTCTCAATTTGTGCAGCCTTTTCCGCCATGGGCTTGCCAAAGAGGTTTTCGCCTCGGCAGGGGACATCGACCAACTTGTCCTGTACCCAGGGCTCAAGGTCTGACGACTGAAGCCAAGCCTGTCGGCGGGCACCGATGCCGGCTGCGGCCACTCGAGCCGAGGCCTCAAAGCCATCATAGGCTGCTCGGGACATGAACTTTGAGCATTCCCGAATGCCCGTGGACAAGGCTAGGAACCTCCGCAAGGGCTCCTCGGAGAGACCAGCGGAGAATCCGGCTAGCTCTTTAGCCAGATCCCGGAGATACATGCCCATGTAGAGCTGGTAAGTCTGGACACGACATGCGAGCATAGAGCCCTGGAAGCACTTCTTGCCAAGGCCATCCAGGTTACGGGCCTCCCTTCCAGGAGGCACCGAGGAGTGCATCTTCTGGCTCTTAAGACGATGCATGGCCGATTCCACTACCATGGAATGGTGTGGCAGCTGTGCCTTTTGAAAGCCAGGGCTCTGGCGGACCCGATAGATAGAATCGACCCGCTTGCTCAGGACCGGCGAGGAGGCCGGACTCTCCCACATGCGGAAGAGTAGTCGTTCCAGCATAGGAGGAACCGGCACAGTAAAGTGATCCCTCGCGGGAGAGTCATACTGGAGGGCGTCGAGCTCTTCGGCTCGAGGCTCCTCCTCGGGATCCGCAGGGAAGGCCAAAGCCTTGGCCATATCCCTAACGAAGTCCGAGAACCGGGCATCCTCCGGGGGGGACTGCTTCCGAGGCTCGGACTCCGGTGAGTCCGATGGGACACACCGAGTCCGGAAAGAATCAGGTGACTCTTCCTCCTCAGACTCCCAGACCGACTCCGACGAGGACTCGGTGGGGTCGGCCCGGGCAGGGTGCGGCGCCAGCCGCCCCGACGCCGAGGGAGTCGGCGTCGGCGACCTCGGTCCCGAACGGGAGGCCGAGGGTGACCTCGACCGAGGATCGACTCGAGTTCTCATCGACTCGAGGATCGGCTCGGTCTCCGGGGTCGACTTGGACGTCGACGTCCCGGCGGTCGGGGCAGCGGCGCCAGCGAAGCCAGCGAGCAGTGCCCTCTGCTGGTCCATGAAGGCAGACAGTCTGCTCTCCAAGGCCGTCAACCTGAGTCCGAGCTCAGGTGACCCAGCAGCCCCCGACTCGGGCCCCGACGGCGTCGGGCCTGACGTCGGCTGTCGCGGAGGCGAGTCCAGAAGGACCACAGGACTTACCCGGGCAGGCATCTCCGACTCCAGGCGAGGTCGCTTCGGGATGTGTTCCTTCTCCAAGGACCCGGGGCGGCTGTCGGGGCTATGCGACCTGGCCCTCGCGGAACCAGGAGCGTCCACCGACGCCGCCCTCGCGGGTTTTTCCTTCCGACGATGGTCCCCGGAGGGAGAACCCCGGTCGGAGGAGGTCCGGCGACGGTCCGAGCTGGAGCCTTTCGACGCGGAGGCCTCCGACGAGGTCCGGGTACGGCTGGGGTCAGCGAAGATTCTCTCACGCTGATGCCGCCGACTTCTCAACGCCTTTGAGGACAGTTTGCTGCAGGGCCCACAGATCAGTTCCTCATGATCCGGGCCCAGGCAGCGGAGGCAAAAGTCGTGTGTGTCGGTTAGTGACATATTTCGGTCACACCGACCACACCGCTTAAACCCACTGGCAGCCATCGGGGGAAAAAGGGCCCCTGCGAGGTCAAAGGACCGGGCTGCCAGGGAAACCGAAAACGAAAGCTGACTAAGTCAGAAAAAACGAAAAAAGTAAGAGGACTCGAGACCGGCGTCGCGAGTCCGGGCGGGGAAAACGATCGGCGTCGAACCGAAAGAAAAAAGGATAAAACAAAGAAGAAAATCAACTTTTTCGCGGGGACAAGACGGGGACGTCTGTAGGGCTCCGCGGAAAAAAGAAGACTGGCTAAGATGGCACCCTCGGGCGGGAAGACGACCGCGCATGCGCGCTGCAATTCCCAAAGGCTTTCTTTGAAAGCTGGGGAAAATTGCTCCGCGAGGGCTCCGTCGGCGCCGACGTCACCCATAAGTGAGGACTGACTTCCTGCTTGGTCCTGGAGAATCACACCTAGTTCCCACTCTTCTTTTGTGGACAGAAATACTTCACCCCCTATACTATATCGCTCCCTTGGATTGCTGCAGTCCCAATGCATGACTTTGCATTTTTTAACATTAAATCTCAGCTGCCAAATTCTTGACCATTCTTCAAGCTTAGCTAGATCCCTCCTCATGTTATCTACACTTTCCTTGGTGTCTACTCTATTGCAGATTTTGGTATCATCCGCAAAGAGACAAATATTTCTGGACAGCACTTCTACAATATCACTAACAAAGATGTTAAAAAGAATAGGACCAAGGACAGATCCCTGCGGCATATCACTAGTAACCTCCTTCTTCTCAGAGTGAGCTCCATTTACCTTACCCTTTGTCGCCTCCCACTAACCAATTTCTAACCTAAGCAGTAACTTTAGGGTCCATCCCTAGAGTGCACAGTTTGTTTATAAATCACCTGTGCGGAACAGTGTTAAAGGCTTTACTGAAATCTAAATACACCACATCTAGGACTCTCCCTTGGCTTATCTTCTGGAAGCCTAGCTGGCTTGGCCTCTCCCAAGTCCTTGACCAGTTTCTCCAAGGCCTGCTGAGTTGTAACTTTGTGGACACATCAGCGGACCAGCTGCAGCGCCAAAAGAACCAGTGAGCTGCTACCACAGACGACATGCTGAGGCCCACAGATCACAGAAGGCATCCGCCATGTAGGCAAACCCCGATTCCAACTTGGCCGCCTTGGACAGCGGCTGACAGTCTGGTGCCCTCACCTTGAGTAGCCCCTGTGATCATCTCAGACAGGTGCAAGCAATGTAAACGCCACAAATGCACGCCTGGGATGCCAGGGCATTCACCTCAAAGGCCTGCTTGAGAAAGGTCTCCAATCTCTTATCTTGGGCACCACTCCTCCTTCCACTGGTATGGTAGTTTTCTTAGTAACTGCCAAGACCAGAACATCCACCTTTGACACCTTCCGGAGCTCGTTCTCCACTGCCAGAATGGGGTACAAGCAAGCCATGGCTCGCCCACCACGCAAACCCACCTTAGGCAGCTCCCACTCCATTTCCATTGTTTGTTTGAGGGCCTGATGAACTGGGAAAGCGGTCTCTGCGCACTGGATGCCCTGAAGCAGAGGATCCTCCAGCGGAATCTTCTTCTCCTGAGTGCTCTAAGGAAGATTTAATGCCACAAGGGAATGAGCAATCAAGGCTGACAGCTCCTCCTGTTGGAACAACTGGACAATGCTGGGATCTTCCCCTGGCAGTATCTCCCCTTCTTCCAGCTGCTCACTGATTTCCTCCAGGTACAGGACTGAGGGACCCTCCAGAGCGTCATCTGAATCCCCCGAGGCCTCCAATGCCTGATCCGGGGCCGAATCCCTCAGCCCCTGCTCGCTCACCAAGCAACCAGGTGCTGAGAGATCAGCATGGTGGTATCCCCCTTGGTAATTGCGAGGGCGCTGAGTGCAACCTAATCACCTCCCCTGGGCCCTGCCTTAAACAGTAGGCCTGGTGCATAAGGAGGACAAAGTCAAGGGAAAATGGCTGCTGGTGATTGTTGCCCCAAATGCTGGCCAGACTGCCTGCAGGGAGGCTCAGGTACTGAATCCTGATTCCCTGCAGGTTCCAATAAAGGCAGTCCCGATGCACCCAAAATGACAAGATTCCCGCCAAAACCGTGGGAACCACTGTTTGAGAGGGAGATTCACAGACGGTTGAACGAGCAGCCTCACACTATCCTGGGGACTCCTCTATCATCTCTGAGGTCCCCCTAAGCCCATCTGCCGCGGTGCGGTCAGCAGACACACAGCCACGGTAAAACCCTGCCAAGGAAAAGCAACTACATTTTACCCCGCAGGCCACACAAATAGCCTTAGACATGCCACAAGCATTGCCCGACTGTAACAAAAACAAGATTTGCCAACAACAAAAGACCAACGCGCCAAATACACAAGGCCAAGACTCCCCCAAGCACAGACAGGCATGCACCCAGAGGTACTGATTCACCCGAGTCCCACTGCTTGAATATAAACAGAAGCCACAGCATCTACACCTCCAACAGTGGTCTGCCTTGACTGAACTCAGCAGACCCAGTTTAAAGGGATAGTTGCACCTTAGCAAGACCCGCGTAATTAGCTATTAAGGAGGGCAGTAAATTCAGCAGAAATCAGCCTAAACAGGTGCTGCCAGTTCTTCCTTTTCCTCACAGGGACCCCTGCCAACCTAACAGCTCTGGTTCGCAGAGGGGCAGTTCAGACCAGCCTTAAGTAGGGCAGCTTGATGGCAATTTCTCTCCTTCCACTGTATCAGCTATCCTTTCTAAGTCCTTCTGGGGTTTTTTTTTTTCGTTTTCGTTTTTTTATACTACCTAACTAGGCCTTCAGTGCAGTCTGGGCTGCAAAGGAACTGTCCCAGCTGCTGGAGACTGAAAAATACTGGCTTGTGGCAGGAGTTCAGTCCCCTTATGCCGTGAGATCGATCACAAGTCTGAAGTTCTCAGCCTCCATCTGCTGGAGGTGGGATATAAACCCAGGAGTCTGGACTGGACTGGAGGGATGCTATGGAATGTATAGTTAAGCATTTAGATGCCAGGAATACTTTTTTTTATACCTGAACAGCTGCAGTCCTTTATAGAACTGAAGAGACTTTCAAACTCTACTCCAACTTCCCATTCTGATGCTGCAACAGGGAATGAATGATAGTACAGTAAATCGGAGGTTTTGCACTTAGTCAGTTTTACTTTTATTTGAATTTTGGTGTATATTCTCCATTGATTACCCTTCTCTTTGCTCGCTGATTTTGTCCTCCTTATGCACCACGCCTACTGTTTAAGGCAGGGCCTAGGGGAGGTGGGTAGGTCATGCTCAGCGCCCTCACGATTATCAAGGATGATACCACTTCATGCTGAGCTCTCAGTGCCCGGTTACTTGGCAAGTGAGCAGGGTAGGATAGGAAGGTTTGATGTGTGCTTATTTTCCTTTTGACTTCACTGAATAACATGTTTAGCACTTTCTTTCATTGTTCTCTCTTGTATTTGTTTAACAAGCCTAAAACATAAGAAATGCCATACTGGGTCAGACCAAGGATTCACCAAGTCCAGTATCTTGTTTCAATCAGTGGCCAATCCAGATCACAAGTACTTAGTAGGTTCCCAAAAGGTATACAGATTCCATGCTGCTTGTCCAATGGGTAAGCAGTGGATTTCCCCAGTCCTCTTTAAGAATGGTTTATGGAATTTTTCTCCAGGGACTCATCCAAACCTCTTTTAAATCCAGCTACACTAACAGCTTTTACTACATCCTCTGGTAACACATTCCAGAGTTTGATTATGGGTTGAGTGAAAAAATACTTTCTCCGTTTAGTCTTAAATGTGCTACATTCGAGCTTCATTGCATGTCCCCTAGTCTTTCTACTTATTAAAGGAGTAAACAATCAATCTACATTTACCCATTCTACTCCATTCATTATTTGATAGACCTCTATCATATCTCCCTTCAGTTGTCTCTTTTCCAAGTTAAAAAGTCCTAACCTTTTAAGCCTATCCTTATAGAGATATCCTTTAATCCCCTTTACCATCTTTGTCGCTCTTCTCTGTACCTTTTTTAATTCTGCCTGTATCCTTTCTAAGATTTAGCGATCAGAATTGCACAAAACTTTCAAGGTATGGTCACACCATGGAGACATACAGAGGCATTCTAATATCCTTCGTTTTATTCTCCATTTCTTTCCTTATGATTCCTAGCATTCTGTTTTCTTTCTTGAACCCCGCTGCACACTAGACAGAGGGGTTCAACGTATTATCCACAATGACGCCTAAATCCATTTCCTAGGTAGTGGTTCCCAATATGGAACCTTGCATTGTGTAACCACAGTTCAGGTTGTTCTTCCCTAAGTGCATAACTTTGCACTTGTCCACATGAAATACCATCTGCCATTCAGACACCCAGTCTCCCAATTTATCAAGGTCCTCTTGCAATTATTCATAATCCTCTTTAGTTTAACAACTTTGAATAATTTGGTGTTATCTGCAAATTTGATTATCACACTTGTTATTCCCATTATAAATATGTTAAAAAGCAGCGGGTCCAGCACAGATCCCTGGAGTACTCCACTACTTACCTTTCTCCATTGAGAAAATTGGCTATTTAACCCTACTCTCTGTTTTCTATCTTTCAACCATTTCCTAATCCACAATAGTATATTGCCTCCTTTCCCAAGGCTTTATAATTTCCACAGGAGTCTCTCATGAGGGACTTTGTCAAAGGCTTTCCAAAAATCGAGATACACTATATCAATCAGTTCAACTTCATCTACCTGTTTATTCACACCTTCAAAAAATAAGAGATTTGTAAGATAAGACTTTCCTTGGCTAAATCCATGTTGGCTTTCTCCCATTAAACCATGACTATCAACATGTTCAGTAATATTGCTTTTTATAATGGTTTCTACCATTTTGCCCAGTACTGACATCAGGCTCACTGGTCTGTAGTTTCCCGGATCACCCCTGAAACCCTTTTTAAAAAAGCCCTTAAACACCACTTGTTCTGCCTACACTTTGTCAACCCTAACCCAACGCAATCATTCCACACACTACAACATACACACGAAGCCTCAAATGCTCCAACAACGTAATCACCGACGAGACTCTAAACAGACCTACACTCAGGAACTCCCCAATGTTCATAGATTTTAAGGTCTTCTCCAGTACGATTCACCAAGTTGATATATAAACTGTAAATAGTTCACAACTATTATTGTTTAATTGTGTAAGGTTTCCCCCTGTTACACTCCATGTTACAGACCCTGTTACAATGTATGCAAAATATCCTGTTCTGATGCAAGTTTCTGTTATTTGTAAATCGCACTGATACCAAATAGCGCGGTATATAAGAACTGTAAATAAATAAATAAAATAAATAAACTGGCGTTACATTGGCCCCTCTCCAATTTTCAGGTACTAGATGATTTTAATGATAGAACACAGGTTACTAATAGTACTACTACAATCTCATATTTCAGTTCTTTCAGCACCCTGGGATATATGCCATTCGGTCCAGGTGATTTGCTGCTCTTTAGTTCATCAATTAGCTGTATTACATCTTCCCGATTTATCAAGATTTGTTTCAATTCCTCTGATACATCACACTTAGATATCATTTCTGGCACGGGTAAGTTTCCTACATCTTCTTCAGTAAAGACAGATGCTTATCAATTTTGTTAAAACTTTAATACATATAAAACACAACTTCCAATTTGGAAAAATGTTCTGCAGGTCACAAGACTCCCTCTAGTAACTTGAACACCTCCCTGCTATTGGTTTATAGTCAGAAACACATGCAAATTTCTGCATCAGAAGAGTTTAAGGATCATGAAATGTTCATACATCTTGTTCTTTACTGAAGTGTGTGCAAAGTCATTGCTATAAGCATTAAGAAGTTTCAGTGCATTTCAGGGTGAGTTTTATCTCCCTTGTTGCTGTTCCTTCCTACTTTCATGACTTTAGAAATGGAGATGAAGCAGAAATCTAAGGCAGCAGAACACCCTCAAGGATGATGTGGAGCAACTAGAAGAGAAACGGTGAGGGGGACCATGTCTGAAGTTCTCAAGAATAATGAACAGTGTGGAATCAGGAAGACTACATGGGCAAAAAGTCCTTACCTGAGCACAGCTGGGAGTTTACAGTATTGCAAACAACCCACTCTTCACTCTTTCAAGAACAGAAGCAAAGGGAGAGGTGATAAGGACAAAAGAAAGAGTGGACAAAGAAAGCACAACTCAGCAATTCTGCACACATGGTATATCCAGACTGATGTCAGCGGATTCCGATTCCTCAGAAACTAAGTGGGTCCGTGCCATCAGGTTGACAGTGGCCATGTACTGTCCAGCAAGTTCATGAGAACTGGTAATAGGTAAATAGCCTTGCTAGGTTTGGTAGAACCTTAAATAGCAATGGTGCAGTTGCACAGAGCTTTCAAAATGCCTGAGGTACCCTGCACAAAGAAACCATGGTTAAGACCCAAATATAAATGAGTACAGGAAAGTTGAAGGCTTTGAAAAACAATCTTACAGATTCCGGTGGCTCTGTGGATAATTAGAGAACAAGGTAAGAAAGTATGGAAGGGAACCTGGGTAACCAGATCCAGTATTGGTCTGAGAACAAAAGAGAAAGATAGAAAGGCCTAAAATGGCCTATCATGAAGGTGGTGAAATTCAGCAATGGGCAGATTCTGGACATGTTGGGACAGTTGTGGAAGGGAAAAAAAGAAAGGGGGGGGGGTGGAAAAACCTGCTGGAGAATATGGGAGGGAGATGGTTTGCTTTGTGTACGAGAATTTGTATCCTCAGCTACTTGAAGTAAAGACGAGAAGGGCAGACTAATCTTTCTTGCTGCCATTTACCATGTTAGTATGCGACTATATTACCTTCACCAATTCAGGGTGCATACTTCTCTCCAAACTTTCCATGATGCCTTCTGATTTAACCTGGCTGCTTGTATCATCTTCTACAGATTCAAGAAAGACAGGCACAATAATGAGCAATGGAGACACTCAGATATTCTTTAAACTTTTAATCAGAATAGCTAGAGGGAAACTTTACTGGGATTCCTGAAAATCTGCCAAACATTAGATGACTGGATAATAAGGGGGAGGCAGGAAAGGAACTTAAAGAGAGATATCTGGGAACAGAAACAGTGGAAGGGAAGGAAAATAAGAAATGGGGGGGGGGGGGAGAAGAAAAACCTAAGGGGAAAAGGAAGGGGGCAGGCAAATTTATTATTTGCAGGCTGTTACTTGCTCTACCATGTTACATTTTTGTTTTAATTATTGCATAAAATGTAAACAGTGTTAAATGTCTGAAAACATTTACAAAGTATTTGCCTTAAAAGGTGAACTTCCTCAGGTCAATATTCAAAAGCAAGGGTTGAAATGATGATTTTAGTCACATAAATCTTTATATGGCCAATCCAGAAAGGTGGTGTGATTTGGGGCATTCCAGTGCCGCTCAGACTGGTCGTCCCCAACCTGTGGTCAGTGGACCCCTAGGGCCTGAAAGACCATTATAGGGGGTCCACAGGACACAGAAACACAGATAAAGTATTTCCATGTTTCTATAATCCATGTAAGAGAGAGAGAGAGACTGGTGGGGAATGGCTGGAGGGGAGAAAGCAAGGGTCATGATGACTGGTTGGGGGAGACAGCGAGACTGGTAGGGACTGGCTTGGGGGGGAAGGGGAGAAATACTAGTTGAGACAGGAAGAGGAAGGGAGGGCTAGTGGGGACAGGCTTGGCGTTGAGGGGAAGGGGGGTCCACAAAGAGTGGTGGGAATGAACTGGGGGTCCCTGAACATTTTGGAGGTTAATAAGGAGTCCACACAACCAAAAAGTCTAGCAACGTCCTATTTAGATTTCTAATTTATATGTCTAATGGGTGATATTCAGCCTCTAAGAGGGTAATTTTATAAGATGGCACTTAAAGCACCAATATTAAATCTATTTTATAAAAACAAGTTGGTGCCTACTTTATAAAATACTAGCTTAAATAGTAGAAATCGCGCCTTAAGTTAAGGTGCAGACATTTACAGCGCCTCTAGAGTCGGTGTAAATGCCCGAGCCTAGTTTGCAAGAACACGCATAAATTATAGCATTTTATAATCTACACACACACTTGTGCACTCTGCCCACACTCCGCTTAAACTTCCCTCATGCGGAGGCCCACCAGCAAAGTATTCACCATTAAGCAACACACGGATTGTTACAGTAGTCACTATTTTATAAGCAATCATTAATGTGTGTATGTGGTCACAAACATGAGGTAAGCACTAAAATAACTTGGTGCCTATGTACCTCCTTATAAAATTATTCCTTACCAGACTGCTCAAATAGCAGGTACACCTTGAAACACCTAATTTGGACATTTCACCTTACATGTGATACCTACGGAGAGCCTCACTAAATATACACATGATTTGAAACCAAGTTAGATAATTGAATACTGTTACCAGATGTCCCCGATTTTCAGTGAGTTCCCAATTTTAGAGCTCTGTCCCTGACTCCACAGCCATGAGGACAAAAGGGGAGGGAAAAAAATTATTTTCAATTTAGTGATTTGAATGTGTCAGATTTTAGAATTTACATCCATTATTTGTATATTTTCTACAGTTCAGGGAAAATGCATCCCTGTTTCTATTTCTCTGTCAATATATCTACTTGGCAGTGATATTGCTGCTGTCATGGGATGGATGGGGGGCAGGGTAATGACTCCTTTTCTCTCTCATGCCTTGCTGGCTGAATACTGTCACCCCCTCCCCCCCCCCTCATATTTAACAGGAAGCTGATTATGTTAGGTAACTGCTTGCCATATACCCTGCTCTAATGCTATCACACAAGAGACTCTGATGCGTGCTAAAGCAGAAACGTGTTATACAAGTGCATAGGCTGAAGACAGGGATTCACTATTTTGTTCTAAAGCCATAACCTTGAATGGCTTCCACTGTGTCCTTCTTCTCCTGGACCAAACTGTCTGTATTGATTTGGATGATCTTCTTCAGCGTTACCAGCCATTCCTCCATTTCCTGTTCTGTTTCAGCTGCTAGGTAATGAGTATACTTATCGAGCATCTTCAGCTCAAATGCATTGCGGCGCATCTTGGGACACTAGAGAGAAACAAAGGAATTTGTTTCAGACTGTCTCTGTAGCATATTGATTTAGCTTCAATATTAATAAAATTGACCCAGATGTCTTTTTTTTTTGTTTGGGTCTGTCAATTTCCTCCTGCTTATCCGGACATCTGGATCAACTGAAACTGTCATCTATTGGGCTATGGTTTCATGAACCTTCGTCTGGGGGTATTTTCCTCATATATTATGTCCTGAGTCACTTAACCCAGTCGCTGCGACAATCCTCAACTAGGTGCTCTTCACCGAGGCCACTTCTGGAACCCTACCATTGTGGGCCCCAGGTTTGGCCACTAGGAGGTAATTTTATAACTGCAGAGATATATAAACAGCATGTACATTTTCCCCTGTGCGGCTACAAGCAAATTTCAAAATGAAAGAATGCACATACTCCTGCTTTCCAAATTACCCAGGGAAGAGGAAATTAGACTTACCTGCTAATTGTTGTTCCTTAAGGAACTCTAGTCCAGTCCCAGAACCATAGAGTTTAGAATCTCCTCCTGCAGCCTTGGAGACTGAAAGACATCATCGCTTTGCTGGCACCAGTATAAATAGGCAGGGACCGCCCCCTTTCACCAGTACCTATTGACAAAGCAAACTTAGCAGAGCAACAAATAAGAAGATAATATAGCCAATAATCATAACCTAGAACCAGTCTCTCTACTGCTCTTGGAGCTAAACTTTCTCTTTATTTATTTATTTTTTTTCGTCAAAATTCTTTCTTAGAACAAGATAAATTAAATACACAAACAGTGCTGTGGAAAGGCTCCCACGATGGCTCCACTCTGCGACCTCTGAGAACCCCACCAACAACCATATTGCAGTTACGATTTCTCACGCACTTCAGGCTAAACGACCCCCGAAACCTAGGGTGGGATCCGGGACTGGACTAGAGTTCCTTAAGGAACAACAATTAGCAGGTAAGTCTAATTTCCTCTTCCTTTGCGTCCCTCTAGTCCAGTCCCGGAACAACAGAGGATGTAACAGAGCAATACATATCAACAGGAGGGACCCGCAAGCCCAGCCTGAAGTACCGCTGAGCCAAAACGACCATCCCCAGCTGCCTGCACATCTAGCCTATAGTGCTTCGCAAAAGAGTGCAACGACGACCAAGTCACCGCCCTACCAAATGTCCTCTACAGGTACAAGACTGAACTCCGCCCAAGATGCCGCTTGCGCCCTAGTCAAGTGCGCCCTAAGGCCCGCCGGCACTGCCTTACCCTTCAACAAGTACGCTGACATGAAAGCCTCCTTCAACCAACGGGAAATGGATGCCTTCGCCGCCGCCTCCCCTTTCCGCGGACCCCCGAAGCCCACAAACAACCTATTGGACCTGCGGAAGGGCGCCGTCCTACGTAGGTAAGTCCGAAGAACACGGCGAACATCTAACAGGTGCAACCTGCCCTCTGACTTCTCCTTCTGCCGCTCCGAGAACACCGGCAGCGACACTACCTGGTTAACATGAAAAGCAGAAACTACCTTCGGCAGGAACGCAGGAACCGTACACAGAACGACCTTATGATTGAAGAAGGACAAATACGGCTTCTTACAGGACAACGCCTGCAACTCCGAAATCCTCCTCGCGGAACAAATCGCCACAAGAAAAACTGTCTTCAACGTCAGATCTTTCAGCGAAGCCATGTTCAAAGGCTCAAACGGCGCTCTGAGCAAGGCCTCCAAAATGAGATTCAGGTCCCACGCCGCACCGAACACCGCCTTGGGGGACGCATGAGCAATACAGCTCACAAAAACCTATGAATGTCACCGTGAGCACCCAACACCTGGCCCTTAACCTTACCGCGGTAACAGGAGATGGCCGCCAACTGCACGCGCAAGGAACTAGCCGCCAGCCCCTTGTCCACTCTATCCTGCAGAAAAGAAAGGATCTGAGAAACCTAGGCCCCCAAGGGCCGCAGACTCCGCTCCGCACACCAAGCCTCAAAAATACGCCAAACCCGGATGTACACCAGCGAAGTGGAACGCCTACACGGCCTAAGCAATGTAGCAATGACCGCCGCCGAATAACCCTTAGCCATCATCTGAGCCCTTTCAAGAGTCATGCCGTAAGCGAGAATCGACTCACCTGGGGCATGCAAAGAGGACCTTGACGCAAGAGATCCTCCCACTGTGGCAGCCTCCAAGGACTGTCCATTTGCGGAATCCCCCAATGCCGCACTAACAACACAAACACGTCCGGGTGAAGTACCCACTCCCCCGGGTCCACCCAGGCTGCTGGCATTAACCTTTAAAAAGGAGACAGAGCAGCTTTTAAACTAGATATTAGGGGAAAGCCGACAGTCGCCCAAGAGCGGATGGTTCGGAAGAATGTATCTTTGAAGGATACTACCAAAAGCAGAGAGGTTCCACAAAAGAGTAAAGTAGCCCAAATGCCTTCAAGTATGAAGCAGACTGAGCTTAAAGATCCCAAATTACCCATGTCTAACAATAGCCAAATTAATATGAGTAAAATACATTCTCTAAAATGCTTGTATGCAAATGCTAGAAGTCTAAAAAATAAGATGGGAGAGTTAGAATATATAGCACTAAATGAAAGGTTAGATATGATTGGAATATCAGAGACATGGTGGAAGGAGGACAACCAGTGGGACACTGTGATACCTGGGTACAAACTATATCGTAATGATAGAGCTGATCAAATTGGTGGAGGGGTTGCTCTCTATGTTAGAGAGGGCATTGAGTCAGAAAGGATTAAAGTTTTGCAGGAAACAAAATCTGCTGTATGTTTATGTTTATGTTTATTTATTTGATAAAAACCGCCTTTCTGTAGAATCTATATGGATTGAAATTCCATGTAAAAGGGGGAAGGCAATGGCAGTGGGGGTGTACTATCGAGCGCCTTGCCAGAATGACCAAATGGATGATGAAATGCTCAAAGAAATCAAGGAAGCTAACAAAAGTTACAGTGCAGTAATAATAATGGGTGATTTCAACTACCCCGGTATCGACTGGGTCAGTGTCACGTCAGGACATGCTAGGGAGATAAAGTTCTTAGATGAAATAAATGACTGCTTCTTGGAGCAGCTGGTTCATGAACCGACCAGAGGGGAAGCCATATTAGACCTAGTCCTTAGTGGAACACCAGATCTAAACCGCTCAGATGCCTACGGTATTGAGCGGTATAACAAGTTTTAATAAACATAAACATAAACATAGTGCAAGAGATAAGGTTGTTGGGGCCAGTTGGCAATAGTGATCATAGCATGATCGCCTTTGATTTAATTAGTGGAGGAAGGATAGGAAATCCACAGTACTACCTTTTAACTTTCGAAAGGGAAACTATGATAAAATGAGGAAAACAGTTAAGAAAAAACTAAAAGGAGCAGTTGCAAAGGTTAAAGACGTACATCAGGCTTGGCTGTTGTTGAAAAATACTATCTTGGAAGCCCAGACCAGCTGTATTCCACGCTTTAAGAAAAGTGGAAGGAAGTCCAAAAAACTGCCAGCATGGTTTAAAGGTGAGGTCAGAGAGGCTGTTGTTGCCAAAAAAGCATCTTTCAGGAAATGGAAAAAAGAGCCAAACGACGAAACCTGGAAACAGCACAAGCACTGGCAAGTCAAATGCAAGGCATTGATAAGGCAGGCAAAGGGAGAATCTGAGAAGAAGCTTGCTGCGGAAGCAAAAACGCAAAGTAAAGACCTTTTCAAGTACATTCGTAGCAAAAAACCTGTGAGAGAGTCAGTTGGTCCATTAGATGATAAAGGGGTTAAAGGAGCACTAAGAGGCGACAAGGCGATAGCGGAGAGATTGAATGAATTCTTTGCTTCAGTCTTTACTGAGGAAGATGTAGGGATGTTACCCATGACTGAAGTGGTATTTAAAGGTGCGGAAGAATTGAAGGAAATATCGATACATCAGGAAGATGTATTACAACTATTAGATAAACTGAAGAGTAGCAAATCACCTGGGCCGGATGGTATACATCCAAGGGTGTTGAAAGAACTGAAATACGAGATTGCAGACCTGCTATTAGTAATCTGTGAACTATCATTAAAATCATCTCTAATACCTGAAGATTGGAGGATCGCCAATGTAACACCAATTTTTAAAAAGGGTTCCAGGGGTGATCCGGGAAAATACAGACCGGTGAGCCTGACATCAGTACCGGGAAAAATGGTAGAAACCATCATAAAGAATAAAATTACTCAGCATGTAGATAGTCATGACCTAATGGGAGACAGCCAACATGGCTTTAGACAAGGAAGATCTTGTCTTACTAATCTGTGATGTTTTTTTGAAGGAGTGAATAATCAGGTGGACAAAGGTGAGTCGGTTGATATTGTGTATCTGGACTTTCAGAAAGCCATTGACAAGGTCCCTCATCAGAGACTTTTGGCAAAACTAAAGAGTCATGGGATAGGAGGCAGCGTACTATTGTGGATCAGGAACTGGTTAAAAGATAGAAAGCAGAGGGTAGGGCTAAATGGCCAATTTTCCCAATGGAGAAAGGTGAATAGTGGTGTACCCCAGGGATCTGTGCTGGGTCCGCTGCTTTTTGACATATTCATAAATGACCTGGAAAGTGGAATAACGAGTGAGGTTATCAAATTTTCAGATGACACAAAACTATTTAAAGTTGTTAAAACCCAAGAGGATTGTGGAAAATTGCAAGAGGATCTTGATAAATTGGAAGACTGGGCATCCAAATGGCAGATGAAATTTAATGTGGACAAGTGCAAGGTTATGCACCTAGGGAAGAACAACCCAAACTATGGTTACACAATGCAAGGTTCCACATTAGGAACCACCACCCAGGAAAAAGATTTAGGCGTCATTGTGGATACCATGTTAAAACCCTCGGCCCAGTGTGCAGCGGCGGCCAAGAGAGCAAATAGAATGCTAGGTATGATACGGAAAGGAATGGAAAATAAAACAAAAGATATTATAATGCCTCTGAGACCGCACCTTGAATATTGTGTGCAATTCTGGTCGCCGTATCTTAAAAAGGATATAGCGATTTTACAAAATGTTCAGAGAAGAGCCACCAAAATGGTAAAGGGGATGGAAGGATACTCCTATGAAGAAAGGCTAAAAAGGTTGGGGCTCTTTAACCTGGAAAAGAGACGGCTGAGGGGAGATATGATAGAAGTCTATAAATTAATGAACGGAGTGGAACGGGTAAACGTAGATCGATTGTTTACCTTATCAGAATATAGAAAGACTAGGGGACATGCAATGAAGCTACAGGGTAAACTATTTAAGACTAATAAAAGAAAATATTTTTTCACTCAACGTGTAATCAAACTCTGGAATTTGTTACCGGAGGATGTAGTAAAGGCTGTTAGTGTAGCTGGGTTTAAAAAAGGTTTGGACAAGTTCCTGGAGGAAAGGTCCATAAACCAATATTAAGAAGGGACCCAGGATATCAATGCTTGAACCAATACAAGCATTGTGGAACCTGTGTCCTTGGGGAAACTGCTAGGTACATATGACCTAGATTGGCCACTGTTGGAAACAGAATACTGGGCTTGATGGACCTTGGTCTGACCCAGTATGGCATATCTTATGTTCACCCTGCGGCGACTTAGGAAATCCGCCTCGACATTGTCCTCTCCGGCCACATGTTGTGCCGAAAGAGCCTGTAGATTCTGCTCGGCCCATCTTAACAACTGAGCCGCCTCTGCTTCCAGCTTCGCACTGCCAGTGCCGCCTTGCCGATTGATGTAGGCCACGGTCGTCGCATTGTCGGACAGAATCCGTACCGCTTGCTGAGCCAAGCTCCCCTGAAACTTTCGAAGCGCCAAAAACACTGCTCTCATCTCCAACCTGTTGATGGACCATTCTTTTTCCTCTTGGGACCAAGGCCCCTGGGCAAATCTTCCCTTGTAATGCGCTCCCCAGCCCAAGAGATTCGCATCCGTCATTAGCAGACTCCATGAGGGAGGCTCGAGCGGCATGCCTGCCTCTAAACTTCCCGGCCTCAACCACCAGAGAAGTTCGAGACGTACTTCCGGAGGACAAACTAGGCGCTGAGACAACGCATCCCGCTGATGAGACCAACGCCGGAGCAGTGCGCTCTGAAACGGCCGCATGTGCGCCTTGGCCCACGGCACCACCTCGATTGTTGCTGCCATTGTTCCGAGCAATTGCAGATACTGCCACGCCGTCGGAGCTGTTCTGGACAAAAACTGAGTCACTAGGTGCCGTAGCCCGTGCGCTCGATGACCCGGGAGGAACACCACAGCCTTCTGCGTCTCGAACCACGCCCCCAAATATTCCAGGGACTGCGAGGGAACCAAGCTGCTCTTTGCAAAGTTGACCACCCAGCCAAGGCTTTCCAACATCTGCACCACCCTGGCGGTGGCCGTGGTACTCTCCTCCCTGGATTTTGCGCGGATTAGCCAATCGTCCAAATACGGATGCACCAGCACTCCCTCCTTGAGGAGCGCTGCCGCTACCACCACCATGATCTTGGTGAACGTCCGCGGAGCTGTAGCCAGACCGAAGGGCAACGCCTGAAACTGAAAATGCCCCATCGGCACCGCAAAGTGCAGAAACATTTGATGCTCCGGCCGCACCAGGATATGCAGATAAGCTTCCGTAAGATCTAAGGACGTCAGAAATTCTCCCGCTCTGACCGCCGCAATTACCGACCGAAGCGTCTCCATACGGAAATGGGTGACTCGGAGACAACGAGTCACCCTTTTTAAGTCCAGAATCGGCCGAAACGTGCCCTCTTTCTTTGGCACCACGAAATAGATGGAGTATCGAACGCAACCGCACTGATCCGGAGGGACGGGTACCACTGCCCTGAGCTGCAGCATCCGTTGGAGAGTATCCGCGACCGCCCGCAACTTCAGCGGCACTTTGCAAGGAGACCGGACAAAGGAATCTAACACGGGATGATGGAGTTCTAGAGCATAACCCTCTCGAATGACTTCCAGGACCCACTTGTCTGACGTAATCTGGACCCAGGCAGGGTAAAACTCCTGCAAACGACCCCCCACGGGAACTACCCCCACCTGAGCCCACACTATTTCATTGGGACTTTTTAATGGCCGAGGACTGGAATGGCGCAAGCCCCCGGCCTGCTCCCCGGAAGCCCCGGAAACCTTGACCTCTCGCGGGAAACCTCGCCCGCTGCGATTGGCCAAAGCGAGAGGAACGAAATCTACGAAACACTCTGGGGGTTCCCCGGGACCCGGCCGAACTCTGGCCTTGCTTCGGCTTATCCTCAGGAAGCCTACCTCCCTTCGACTCCCCGAGATCTTTTACCAACTTCTCCAAATCCTCGCCAAATAAAAGCTTACCCTAAAAGGAAGCTTGCTAAGGCGAGTCTTTGACGACCCGTCCGCTGAACAATTACGCAACCAGAGATATCGCCGAGCCGCCACTACCGAGGCCATACTTTTAGCCAAACCGCGTATGAGATCATAATGAATGTCTGCTAAATACGCTGTCCTGGACTCCATCCGCATAACATCCTCCACTTGACCTTCTAAGAGATCCCCCTGTAACCGCTGGGACCACCGCAAACAGGCTCTCGCCACCCACGCCCCCGCTATTGAGGCCTGCATTGAGACACAAACAATCTAGACTTATATATATAACAACTGCACCAGAATATGACCCAACACGACCACAATCACTCAATACACAGAAATACACAACCCTCACCTGTCAACTCATTAACGCAAGATCCATGAAAAACAAACTTCCAATCTTTACAGACATCATCAATGACAATAAATCAGATATTGTCTGTATAACCGAAACCTGGCTCAAAGATACAGACTCTGTCTTCATGAACCAATTAACGACACCTGAATACGAGATCTTCCATACCCATAGAACACAAAAAAAAGGTGGAGGAGTGCTCATAATAGTAAAGAAAAATCTTAATGCAAAACTAATCTCATCTAGTAACATTGATAATGTAGACATGCTAACTATAAAAATTAAAAACATAAGAATATGCCTAATATATAGGCCACCAGAATACAATATAGATAATACTGACAATCTAATTGAACTACTAGCCTCATCCACAGATACAAACCCAGTAATACTAATGGGTGATTTTAATCTTCCCTCAACACCCAACACTCAATCAACTCACTTCTTAGATGCAATAAGCAATTTGGACTTCCAACAAATAATAACAGAACAAACACATAATAAAGGAAAAACACTTGACATGGTCTTCCTACCAAACTCACTCCACAATTTATATAACACTGAATCACTCTCAAACATACCTGTCCCCTGGTCTGACCACTACCTCCTGAAATTCAATATTACCATCCCAGACAAATATCATACTAAAAGACCACAACCCCCACAAACTAAGAGATTTATAAAGTACAATGAAGAAGAATTCCTAGATCAAATAATTCCACACCTCACCCTAACACCTACAAATCTTGAGGAATCTATCAAATCTTGGAACAAAACTATCTCCATGGCTGCAGAAAGAAAACCAGTCCCATCACCACATAATAGCAATGACAATAAAACTGAAAAAAGGAATGCCCCATGGTTTAATATGACACTCAAAAAACTAAAAAGACAATTAAGAATGGAAGAAAGGAAATGGAGACAAACCAAAACACTAACAAATTATGAGAAATACATAAATACCCTCCATATATATAAGGAAACAACAGACAGTACCAAGAGAGACTATTACTCTAACATAATCAATAATTCCATTAACCGACCAAGGGAATTGTTCAGCATAATAAAGAACCTAACAAATAAAACATACAATTCAGACGAAAGTTCCATAGATATTTCTCCACAAGAATTAGCACAATACTATATTAATAAAACAAAACTACAAATGACCCCCCCCAATAACACACACTGAAATGACACACACTACACTTGATAACTGGTCCAACTTCATCCTAATTTCAAAAGCTACTCTCAAAACTACTATATCTAACATCAGCACAACCACATCATATCTTGATCCATGCCCAGTGGACTGGATAAAAAAAGACATTCTCAATACTCTCTGCTTTCATCCTCCCTATGGTCAATCTATCACTAGAAAAAGGATACTTACCCCCATCTCTCAAACATGTTCAAATACGACCAATACTTAAAAATAAAACATTAGACAAACTATCACCAAAATCATACAGACCAATATCGAGTATTCCTTTTATGGCAAAACTTATAGAAAAAATAGTCCAAACTCAACTACAGGAATTCATTGATACATTGAACCTCCTTGACGAACACCAATATGGCTTCAGACCATCCCATGGGGTAGAAACACTACTAACAGTACTTTATGACACTTTACTAAGGGGAATTGACGACACTAAACAAGCATTTATCCTAGTATTCCTAGACATCTCGGCAGCATTTGACAGTGTCAATCACCTAACAATGCTAAACAGACTTCAACAAATTGGAATAACATCTACTGTTTATAACTGGTTCAAATCCTACCTATCAAACAGAACACAAACAGTAAGAATCCTCAACCAAACATCTACCACTTTCAATCAAACACAAGGCCTTCCACAAGGATCCACGCTATCAGCACTACTATTTAATATTTACATACAACCAGTCTGTAGCATCTTTAAACGTCATGGCGTATATTACCATATTTACGCCGATGATATAATGTTCTACCTCCCATTGAAAATCCCGCACCCTCCACTACAACAAATAACAGAATGTTTTAAAGAACTAACAATATGGCTTAACGATCAGAACCTACACATCAATTTCTCAAAAACTGATGTACTATATATCACTAAAAATCAAACATACACACCTCCCAACACCATTACACTAGGCAACCATGAGATCAACATAAAAAAAGAAATAAAATACCTAGGTGTTATACTCGACAATAAACTTAACATGGATTCACATATAAAATATCTGACAAAAAACATACATTACAAACTCAAGACACTGAGACAATTGAGACCATTAATACACCTACAAGACTTCATAACTATAATTCAAACCATCATAACCCCACACTTTGATTATGCAAATATAATCCTTAATGGCATCACAAAGCAAAATATGAAAAAGATACAACTAACCCAGAACATAGCAGCAAGAATAATAATGAATATAAAATCAACAGAACATATCACACCGATCCTGGCTGAACTTCATTGGCTACCCATTTACTGCAGAATAAAATATAAAATTATTTTAACCACATTTAAACTAATAAATAACTTAGCACCATCTGTACTCAATACACTCATTAACATAGAATCAGATAAACGATCACAAAGGAGCAGAAACACAAACACTATAGCAGTTCCAAAAGATTACACAAAAGCAAGAAAACAAACCAACAAGAGGGCCTTTTCCCATTCGGCACCTATTCTATGAAATACACTGCCTGACAACATTCGCCAACTATCAGACTTAAAAGATTTTAGAAAAAAACTAAAAACCCACTTATTCTCTCTACACTACAATACACTACCTAATCAGAATACACAAAGAGACACAGGTTAGCAACAATACTACAATACTACAAAACACACAAAATATGTACCCATCACAATTTTGATGATATAATTTTTAAGTACCCATAATGTAAATACGTTCTAACTTTTTACCGTTCAAATGTTATATTGTTACTTGTAAATAGTTCTACCTGTTCTATGTAATATGACTAGGTATGTGCTTCCACATACCATATAATTTACTGTTCTTTGTAAACCGCACTTGATACTTGGGAAACAGCGGTATAGAAATAAGTGTTAAATAAATAAATAAATAAATAAATAATATCGAACACCTGTTTCAACAGGGTATCCAACTTTCTATCCTGCACATCCTTCAACGCAGCTGCCCCCTCCACCGGAATAGTTGTCTTCTTAGTGACCGCCGAGACCGCCGCATCTACCTTCGGGGAGCGAAACAGTTCTCTATCCTGATCAGCTAGCGGATAAAGGCAAGCCAAGGCCCGGGAACCCTTCAGGGCCGACTCCGGCAAGTCCCATTCTTCCTGGATCATACTCCTAAAAACCCTATGCACAGGAAAAACCCTTTGGGACATCCGAACCGCCTGCAAGAGGGGATCCTCCAAGGCTTCCTCCGCTGCCATTCCGCCCGAGGGCATGTTAAGCATCCTGAAAGTCTCCGTAATCAAGGCCGACAGCTCCTCGCGGCGAAAAACTCTGACAACCCTGCTCTGCTCTTCGCGTCAGGCAACTCGCCTTCTTCCAACTCGCCTTCCGAGACCTCCTCTACAAGTGCGTCCACCTCTCCCAGGTCCTCCCCGAGACGAGACGCCGGACTCTCCTCCCTGGTGCCCCTGGACCTCTTAGCCGCAGGAGCGCTCTCCGCAGGACTGTCCAAAGACCCCGGCCGTTTCAGCCCTTGCGCCCCCTGAGGCGGAGCAGACATGGCCGGTTGAAGCAATGTGAACGCCTGCTGCATGAGGGAAAAGAAATTCGGTGGGATCAGCGCAGTAGACGTCCCCGGGGTGCATCCCAGAGACGTAGAGAGACCCTCCCCCGAGGAAGATCCCACTAACGGCTCCGCTGGGCCCAGGGAGGGAGGCAGGAGCGCCTCCCCTACCGGAGAAACTGCCTCCAGACCCGCCGAGGACTGCTCTGACCCCTTGTCCATCGCGACTGCCTCAAGGGTGCACGGCTTACACACCCCAGAGTCCTGTACCGTGCCACGCCACGTACCACACACCAAACACCGAGGCTTTGCAGGCATACTAGGGTACCTGCAGCACTCCTGCAACACACCTCTCCTCAAGGAATGCCAGAATCTCACTGACACTGAGGTGCCTCAGCTTAGCGGTTTGCGGGTGTTTTTTTATTTTTAACACACTAAGCCACTACTAGCCTCAACAGGCTTGCCAAACACAGTTTCCCTGAAAAACGAAGCTTTTACCACCGTCCAGCCAGCACAGAAGCCCCAGGAAACTCAACGCGGCTTTAAAATGGCCGCTGCGGCTTTTCCCGCGCGGCTACACGCGGCCGCAAAAGCCGCTGAAGAAAAACCTCACTGCATGCTGATGCGAAGCCCCCTTGGCAGTCCCCCCTTGCAAGGACAAATGCAAACGACTCACAAAGCAGCCCCCTACTCACCGTCTGCTGTCTTGCCGGTGAAGAAGAAAGAAAAAAGAGACACCCGCACCGGAGCTCAGCCTTTCTCGCGGCTTCAGCTCCGTCGCTGTCAAGACTGTCTGAGGCTCAGCTTGACCTCTCCGTGCCGCGTCCAAGCCTACCACCTGCTCCTCACCCTTAATCGCAGGTTCAGGAGCAGGGAGGCTAACCAAGCTCAAACTTCCCCCAAATGCTCGTTAACTCGATGGGGAAAAATTCCGCGGGGGGGGAGGGGGAGGGGAGAGAGGGGAGGGGAAAGAGAAGGAGGATGGAGCCAGAGCAAGAAGCTGAATCCCTCTTCAGCACAGCACTCTTCCTACAAAACAAAAAACCAAGAGTAAGAAAGTCTGTAGAAAAAAACTACAGAAATTATCCCCCCTTAACTTAACCTAACTATGCCAAAATTTAAAGGAAATGCCCTGCTTATTTGTAACTCTGCTGCTGCTCACTGAGCCCAGTCCCAGGCTCAGAATCTCCTCAGCTGCTTGGAGACTGAAAGTACTGGTGAAAGGGGGCAGTCCCTGCCTATTTATACTGGTGGCAGCAAAGCGATGATGTCTTTCAGTCTCCAAGGCTGCTGGAGGAGATTCTAAACTCTATGGTTCCGGGACTGGACTAGAGGGACGCAAAGGAACTTGCTCTTTAGCATGCAGACATTGCCCCATTTGATTTATGCACATATTCTATAAAATCTCAACTCAAATGCTAATCCCTCTTTAACCACGCTCCCAAGAATGTCTCCGCTCGGTCCAGGTAAGCCTAGGCACCTAAAGGCTGTAACACATACCCAGATCCTTATCAGAGCTTATATATGATACTTCATGTATACAAAAAACATCTCTATTTTCTCACCTTATCATAGTATTATTCATCTAGCAAATCGTCAGCGGAAAAGACAAACCTCAGAAAACTCCCAAGGTACCAATGGCCACATAAGTGGGTTCAGGTGTCCTTTTAAAGTTTAACACATCAACGGTCTGCTTTAACTTTTCCTGTATCAAAAAGTGGATGCCATAACCAAACAATTTCACCATAATATAATGATATTTCATCTGACAAAACATTTCATCTAGTTCAATGTTGTCATATGTTTTAAATACTTCTTCAACACCAAGCTTCCACCACTCAAAACAGGTAAATCAGCCCCAACGCCCACTTGGACGTCCCTCCAGCGTTTCGCCTCAGCTGCTTCAGGGGAATAAAGCTATAATGATAAAAATCAAATAAAATCTTTGCTTTAACTCACCTACTACGACTCCAAAAACCACCACCTTTTCAATACCTGAAAACAGATTCATCTCACCCATTCAGCGTTCTTGAATCTCCTATGTCATACCACCTCACCGAAATACTTGAACCTCTATCCATATGACACAGCCTCTCCTTTCCCGACGCCACAGCTTTCAACTTATGGGCGCTATTCGAGCATAAATATACCCAGATTAGCACCGCCTCCTCCCGTTCTTGAAGAAATCACACATAAGAACATCATGCATCATTCACACACTCTCCAATCGATGCAGGAGTTCAACCCCTCGGGAATCACTGTCCCTAGCGAGAAAATCCAACACTGCTCCCTATAGGCTAAATACTGCTCACGCGTCATTTCCTTATACCCCGAACCAATCCGCTCTATACAAAAATATTGTAGATCTAAAAATGCATGTCCTTGCTGTAAGCAATGTTCCACTATGGGAGCTTCACGCCTTTTACACCGTATTCTGCTCTTATGCTCCCCCAATCTAACCCACATATAATAGTCGACAAGGACAAAAGATACCATAGACAACAAAATCAGATTCACACGAGGTGAGTGATCTCAAAATATACTCCCTATCTTTATATGAGAAACGATCCGTTTCCCAAGTTACTGCACATGCAGCACAATGCCCACATTTTACATGTCCAAACCGTTGTTCGTGTGCCGCCTCCACAGGCCGTAACCGGGAAGGACTTAATATCTCTTTCAGATTGGGATTCCTTTGCCAAACACACCAAGGACTCTTGGCCTCCAATCCTGGTACTGTACATAGTACATTGGCGTGTTTTCGCAAAATCGCTATATCTGCATGCTCAATGGGGAAAAACAGGAAATAAAATTGACATATTCATCCTATCCATAGGTTCTAGCCTTAGGGGATAATAACCAATTTCTATCGTTAAATAATGCTCTCTTATAAGCACGTTCTAATACTCTAATGGGATAACCCCTCTCCATAAAATCATTTTAAGGGACTGCGCTTGAATCTTAAAATCTTCTACTGATGAACAATTCCGTCTATACCAAATAAATTGTGAAAAAGGTAATCCTTTCAATAAGTTTGACGGGTGAGCACTAGAAAAATGCAAGAAAGTGTTCCTATCAGTGTTGTTCTTATACACCAGGGTGCCCCAAATGTAAACCGCACTGATTTTAAAGAGCGCAGCATAGAAAAGCTTTTAAATAAATAAATAAATAACAAAAAGTAGCAAATTTATTTATGGGTCTATATGAACAGTGATGGTTGAGGGGTTCACCGTACTCTTCCCAGATAAGATTATGGCGCCAATATATCGATGACATCTTTTTGTTATGGGAGGGTTCGGTGGATTCCTTAATGATGTTTTATGAATGGTTGAATGGATTAGATCTCCATATACAATTTACGATATGCTATGACACTAAGACGATTGTGTTTTTGGATGTGAAGATCTATCGACAGGATGACAGTTGGGGCACCACGGTGTATCAGAAGAACTGACTTCCTATATGTGAGGACTAACTTCCTGCTTGGTCCTGGAGAATCAAAGCATTTACATGGTTTGCACACCTACAAACCATGCTGCTGAATGGGATATTCAGTGGCACTAACACAGTTAGTGCCACTGGATAGCCACGGGTGCCGCTGCTACACACCCTGGGGCGGAGCGGAGGCGGCACCCATCGCTAACCAGGCAACAGCAATATTGTGCTGCTGCCTGGTTAGTGACAAGCAGGTAAAGTCAGGCAAAGCAAAGGAAGGCCTAACTTTACCCACAGAAGCTAACTAGGCAGCGGCTCAATATCATCACTGCCCAGTTAGCTTCAGAGTTATGCAGCGACCCGCATATTCAATGCTAGTGGCCGGATATGGTCCCAGCATTGAATATCCAGGGTTAGAATTTAGCAGTGACAGCTAGGTGCTTTACAAGCGCTAGCCACCCTTGTTGAATTCCACCCCCACCCCCCATGATGACTTACATGCATACTGGTTTAGGGAGATGAGATTTTTGCTTCTCAGGGAAGTTCTAGGAGAATGCTCCTGGGTGTATTTCTTCTTCATCATGATATTTTCTCTCCATTTATATTATGGTTACAATTATTACTGAGATTTTTTTTAGGGATGCAAGGATTATTTAGATTTTTGCTCCTAAGGGAGATTTAGGTTCTCGGTGTATTGCTTCTTGATTCACAGGTATGATATCATGCTATTTTCTCTCAATTACTATGTGATATTGCAAGTTGCTTTCATTTTAATTAGAAAGCATATAAAAGGTTTTAAATGAATAAAATAAATACAATGCAAGAAACCAGTATGGGTCCTTTGTTTGAATATTATTTGAAAATGTAAAGTAATATAATATTAAATATAGTTCTGTGACAGGCTATATTTAGTCGTGTTAGAGATAAAAATAAACTGAAATGTGATGCCGCCATGCTAAGTGCTTTCTTGTCTCATGATACATTTTAAGAAGACTTTTCCAGTGCTGAATGTTTCACACTGCTATCAATAATTAATACAAACAGAGTCAGGCTATTTATTCCAATATTTAAAAAACACACCAGCTCAAAATGATTTCACCAACTTATTCTCTATCTCACTCCATTAAATGTTTTAAATGGGCCATCATACATGGGGATATCTTTTTTGTGCAACTCTCACACAAATCTATTGATAAGTTTAATCCTAAAGCCACAACATTTCCAATATTTTTACTTTTGTTCATTTTTGCACCCTAAATGAGCCCAATCTTGGCTGATCTCAGAAGCTAAGCAGGGTTGGGCCTGGCTAGGACTTGGTTGGGAGGCCACCTTGGAACACCAGGTGCTGTAGACTTTCTGCATGGAAGAAAAGCCTGGCCATCTACTTCTAATTGCACCTTGTCAAGAAAACTCAGGCACACAAACACTTTTCTTTATTTTTGCTTTTAACAGGCTTGTTAAAGTTTTAGGGCCCGATATTCTTTTGGGATGGCTATGCGCTGCTACGTTGCACAGCCGTCATCGCCGAACTTTAACACCGGATAGTCAATGCCAGAGTAATATGCGGCTCCAGCATTGAATATTCGAGGTCGAGGCACAGCCCACAGAAGCTAACCGGGCAGCGGCAAAATTGAGCTGGCCTATCTTTTATCCACGGGTGCTAACCGGGCAGCGGCAAAATTGAGCTGGCCTATCTTTTATCCACGGGTGCTAACCAGGCAGCAGTGCAATATCGCTGTTGCCCGGTTAGCGACTGGTGCCGTCTCCACTCCGCCCCAGGACACCCCAATGCTAAGCGATTAGCATCGGGGCATGTAGCAGTGTTAGGATATTCAGCGGCACTAACTGTGTTAGTGCCAGTGAATATCCCGTTCAGTGGCATTTACATGGTTTACAAGTCTCTAAACCATGTAAATGCCTTTGAATATCGAGCTCTTAGACTTTTAAACTCTCATTCATAAAAATAAAAAATATTTAGCTTGCCAAGATGCAACTCCATTTCATCAAATACTTACAGCACATAATATTCAGCACATCCATATTAAAATGTCTGCTAAGGAACCACAACAAACCATCCACTCAAACATGTGAATAAGATGGAAAATGTTTGAGCAGAGCTCCACTCCACAGTGAATATAACATCAACTGACAACAGAGTGCATTACACTAACTTTGTATTGAGGCAATTCTGTAAGCTTCAATCACCAGCGATGACTAAGGGGTCCTTGTACCAAAGCACTCACATGAGTCTGCATTTACCACGCACAGAAAGCAAACATTAACCCGCATAAATGCAACTGCCCAGCAGGTTCTCAGCGGTTAGTGCCCTGGCATGCAGCAGCGTCATTTGCAATTAACATGGCTGCACCTGATGCCACCTACAGAGGTACTGTTGAGGGCATCCTTGCCAACTGCCACATTGACAGTGAGCACGCGATATGTACCCCCACATTATCTACAATATGCTCTCCACGTCCACACTTCTCCCCTAACCTGCCCATTCCCTGCCCATTGTGCAATAGGTAAGTAACTTGCTTTTTAGTGGGCAGTAGCTGTCATGCCCCCAAGATAAGAGCTATCATGGGCCCCCCGTTGTTCATGGTTACCGCATGTTAAAGCACATGGCTACCACAAAGCGGGCTTTAGTAAAAGGGTTTCTGTCAATAAAAAGCAATCTTGCCTTCAGCCTGTGTTGTATTGTTGAGATGCCTATGATATTGATAACACTGTGCCTTTAATTTCTCAATTCCCCAGCTAGCAGCAGGAGGTCGAAAGTAGGAAGCAGGCTACAAAGGTGCATGTAATGCTGATATGGCAGCATATGAATGTTTAAAATATAGTTATAAATTAGGGCTTCTGATTTTAGGTTTAAATTGATAAACATCAATAAACACCCCTATGCAAAAAAAATGAATAGGCATAGGATTTCTTAGATTTATGATTGCAATACACTTTAATGCATAAGGCAATAGGTGGACTATCAAATTATACTGAAATCATCACTAATGACTGATGGAAAAGACATTTTTGGAATAATAACCCATAGAACTTCACATATCACATTTACTGAGAGCTAAGCAGCATTTCCCCAAACCAAGGCTTCCAAAACTTTTATCTAATATGACCCTATTATTCTGCTGATGTAGAAATGTCAGCACGCTATCTGTGCCTAGGCCTATTTTTTATGCATCGATGATGCCGAACGTTATCACTGTACAGAAGCCAGCACCAATAGCATAGTTACTCACCTGTAATAGGTGATCTCCGGGAACAGCAGGAATTTAGTCTTCACATATGGGAATGTAGTCTTCACATATGGGTATCGTCGGTACCGACGGAGCCTGCGCAGGAACGCTCCCCAGCGTCCAATAGGAAAGCTTTTGGCCTGGAGCGAATGTATACACATATGATGGAATTGTATGTGGCACATGACAGCAACCATGCTGCCCAGAATATTGCTCAGAATAATATCGTTATTCAGACACCGATATTGTTCAGAGTAGAACTTCTGAGCAGAAATATCTGCCACATAGAATTCCAGCACATGCGCACAAGTGCCTTTTTGTGCACGGGACCTAGGCACTGCTAACGCAGATGCTTCTGCACATGTGCCTGCCGGTTTAGCACAGACTTTCTGTGCCTACCTTATCTGCATGCCATTTGCTTGCTGCATACAGATGCACAACCTCTGCGCTAGAAAATCATGCACATGGTTTTAAGTGCACAACTTTAATGCTGGCTTTCTGCTTCAGCCCCTTAAAAATTGATATGACTCCAGATAATGATGAAAACAAAATAGCGGACCCCACTCCCGCCCCCCCTCTCATCTATTTCCTCTTTCCTTCAATTTATTCAAAGTATGAAGGCATGAGCCGTCAAGAACAGTGTGTGTCAGTGCGGACTCAAAGACCCCAGTACTTTGCACAGGTTTCCAGTCTAACAGGAAGCCCACGGGGATGGGGGGGGAGGAGGTGACATGTCCTCTGAGTATTCACTGACTCACAGACCCCATGCTGACTGTCACAACTCCATACACTGACAATGTGGCCCAACTGGGGGTCCTGACCCCAGTTTGGGAACCATTACCCTAAACAAATTTTTTGATTCAGGAATCTCCATTTGCAGCTATGTATACTCCCCTGTATACTCCAGTTGTTGCAGCTCTAGTCCTCACTCAGAGACCGTGATTATCATCTCTGCAGCATCCCAAGTCCTTAACAGCCTAATGGGCTGAAGTTATTTACGGGAATCAAAACCCCCACATAGCAAAGCACAGCACTCCCCCTGGGCCACTGACTCAGGCCCTATTTACTAGTGCTTTAGCAGGCATTAAGAGCATTATCACGTGTTATCTGCCGCATAGTCTATTATATAAAATGGGCTTTGTGGATTATAGCATACATTAACGCTATCATACATGCTAAGCATTAGGAAATAGGAATCTCAATAGCTTTTAGTCTATGGACAGACATATTTTTGGGAAGCAAGCACTTTGTTTTACATGCAGGGTGTGCATAACAAAAATCTATTTAGTTGTTTAGAAGGCAATATTGAAAAACATTTTTATTGTAACTCATATGCTGTTTCACCTAAAGACGTAAGAAGATAACAATTTAATAGAATACAGTAGCGATATACCTGAACAACATCAATACAGGAATCTAAGAAGATGCAGCCTTTGGTCTCCTTCAAGGTTTTTTCATCCTTGTAGGAGTTAAGGATATAGGAGCCATCAGGGAGCTGGGTTAGGTAGAAGTATCGCCTTCTGAATACCTATAAAAGCAAAGATGGCATAATCACACTATGACCTGATCACATTTTCTGGACAGTATGATTCATAACAGGAACATGCTTTATGCCACTGAATTCTGGGATTGAAGAACAAAAAAAAACCCTCCACAAAACCTCATATGCATCTCACAGTGTACAGGTTCAGAAACCACACATATTACTATTAGTAAAAATAACAGAAAAATTGAAGTCCTTCAGTTACTGACTGTTGGATCATCACTTTGTGCTGGTTGAAAATAAGCAACAGAAGGAATAACTAACCACTCCGCCTGGCTACTTCTTGACCGCCCTTTATTTTAGCAACTACAGACAATTTGCCCTAATAAGAAATATAATTTTTTTATTTTTATTCTCTGTGGACAAGAAAAATACCTACTGCACCTGAATGCAACCCGCCTTGAACAACTACTGGAAAGGCACGAGTTATATCCAAATCCCCCCAACATAAGGAGCCGAGAATGCCTGGAGCCACATTAAATCCAAAAATGTAAAGGAACAGAAGCAAATTTGTCAGGCGGAAAACTGGTGAAGACACATTAAGGCACGTTTTACAAAGGACGTTCAAGTGCAATCTGGGATGTACAAGCCAGAACGTCTGAAAAAAAAGGAGGCAGTCCAAGTTCACGAAACAAAAAACAACTGTGTATCTGTAGAAGACAGCAGGAACCAGAAAACAGATACGAGGACTGGCAGTAATTCAAATAAAGGCTTTAATTGGATAACCCCTACGCGTTTCGGCCAGTGGCCTTCCTCAGGGGGTAATATAAAAGAGGGCAAACCTCAAAAAGAACAAAATAAATACAATCAATAAATAATAAACAATCACAATAATAAAAATATTGCAACATAAAAAACAAGCAATTGTTAAAACATTTAAGACAACAATTACAACTAGCAATGATAAAAGGCAGTCTTATGTTAAACAATAATATAGACGACTAAAATTAATAATAATACTAGAAAATATATAAAAGACATGAGCAATATTGCATTATAGTATATAGAATAATAAATGATATTAAATAATGAAATCTACAACTACTGAATATAAAATCAAATTGTACCAACAAATCACAACATAGAGATCTATGTGGAAAACATATGAGGATACGCTAGTGAAATGGTAGTATATTTAAGAACGACACTGTGGCCATAATTAAGAATAAAATATGGCTAATCTATCAAGTAAAATCATGCTTAAAATAAGCAAATTTAAACTCCATTACACAGAGGAGGAGGAGAATACCCATCAAATAGTGTAATATAAAATGATAGATAAAACAATAAATAAATCAATAAAACAACATAAAAGAGTAAAATCATATAAATACCTTCTAAAATGTGTTTTCACATAAATGACAATACAAACCACTGAAATATAAATAAATAAAACATGCAAAGGTTACTATTTGTTATATAACTCTAAGACCGGTATAAAAAAGGGGGAAATGCAAGAAAATTCTCACATGAAAAAATAATAACCTTACATAAAACAAATGTTAATTCTCGAAAAATGGGATTAAAGGAGGAGCTCTAAACCATTGCATAGGTATTTCTAAAGTGCTGACATTGCTTACTAAAGAGAGTCTAAAGATGGAGACCATTACGAATTGAACCAGCTGAATAATAATTTGATAACCAAAGGAACCTGCTCGAAACATCTTTACCGAAATTTATAGGAGCATATAATGGTCAGAGTAGTGAACTAGGACCAGAGAAGCCGGGATTCAAATCCCACTACTGCTTCTTGTGACCTTAGGCAAGTCACTCAACTCTCCATCTTCTCTACACCTTCCAAATGTCTTATGGGCAAAAAAAGCACTTTCCTGATGCCTGTTCTCGTCTGGAGCAGGTATAAACCTGGCCACTGTCGCAGACATCCCTAACGTTTCTGAACCCGAGTGGGGGACATCTAAGGGACATGTTTACTAAAGGTTAACATGCGTTAAGTAAAGTTAATGTGCACCACCCCAGATATGTCTCCACCATACATCCTGCCCATTTGGAAGTCCCCACAATGAAGACACCTTTAAAAGGCATTTGTAAAATGGCTTCAGGGACACTGCTGTAATTTGAACGTCCATATGCATGTTTCGGACATCTAAATCAGGACTAAGGCTTTTACAACGATTCTCCTAGTGTTCAAAAATGGGCCAGATTTGATTGGGAGCTCTAGAGAAATAAAGCCCCTCCAAAAACGTTCCAATAAATTTCTATGGGCAGGGCCAGTGCAAGAGTATCGGATACCCTAGGCGATCCTTCAGCCTTAGTCTCCCTCTCTGAGATTTTGATAATTTAACTCAGCAATCACGATCATCCAAACAGCACCCATCCCACAACAGCCCTGTAAACTACATAATTGGACATCATTAAGTGGCATTTTAGAAAGGCTATCCAAATCAAATTGGGGACGTCCATTGTGGAACGTACAGAAAAACACCAGAAACAATTATGTCTCAGTCGACTGTAAAAACATAGATGTCTTAAGAACAAAAGATACGTCATACTGGGTTAGACCAAGGTCCATCAAGCCAGGTATCCTGTTTCCAACAGTGGACAATCTAGGTCACAAGTACCTAGTAGTTTCCCCAAAAGATACAGGTTCCACAATGCTTGTATTGGGGCAAACAGTGGATTTTCCGGGTCCCCAACATGTATGTTCCCCTTAGGAAAGCATGAGACGGCGATGCCCATCTCATGAAAGCTAGGATAAGGGGGCATCCCGTAGCGTTGCAAAGACTTACATCAAGCTTGGGTGTTTAAAAATACAATCCTGGAAGCCCAGACCAGCTGTATTCTACGCATTAAGAAAAGTGGAAGAAAGTCTAAAAAACTGCCAGCATGGTTTAAAGGTGAGGTCAGAGAGGCAGTTGCTGCCAAAAAAGCATCTTTCAGGAAATGTTCAGTTCTCTGAGGTCTAGGATTGGCCTTAGTCCCCCTGATTTCTTTGGAATGAGAAAATAGGGGGAATAGAATCCTGTGCCTTGCTGGGACATTGGAACCTCTTCTATAGCTCCTTGAGCCAGAAGAGTGGTGACCTCTTGCCACAACAGATCTGAGACTGGTGGCTGAGATCTGAACTGCTTTATTAACGTGGATGGGGGCAAGCTGAGGAAATGAAGCTTGTATCCCAGACTCACGATAGATAGAGTCCAATTTTCTGATGTGATTTGTTGCCATCTTGTGGCAAAATGGCAGATACGGCCTGGAATATTTAAAGGTTCTGGACTTAGAACAGGCAGAATGGCTACGTTCTCTAGACAATAGTCAAAGACCCTGAGGAGGCTGAGCTTGCTGTGCCTTCTAAGGTTGTGCCTTTCTTTGTTTAGTTTGTTGTTGCCCTTTCTGGGGAACATGTGTTTGTTGGGTGGAAGATGGATAGAACCTCTTCTTAGAGAAAAAAGGTTTTTTGAAAAACTTTTTCTTGGCTGGGTTAGTTGTAGATTTTGACAATCTGTCTAAAGTTGTATTATCAGTGTCAATTTCGTTAGCCTTGAGCTGCCAATCCTTGCCAAAGAGATTTTCTCCTGTGCAAGGAATGTTTCCCAGCTTATCTTGCACCCATTCCTCTACGTCTGAAGCATGGAGCCAGGCAATACGACGTGCTCCTATGGATATAGCAGAAGTTCTGCTAATACATTCAAAACAGTCCAAGGTAGCATGATTCATAAATTTAGAGACATTCTGAGCATGTTTGACCAAAGTCAAATGATCTGTCCGTTTATCTTCGAAGAAAAGGGTTCAAAAGCTCTAAGTCTTTTGTAACCTCTTCAAGAAACATTCCCATGTATAATATATAGGAACTGATTTTTGCTGACAGCATGGAGGACTGAAAGCATCGATGACCAAAGGCATCCAGTGTTCTAGACTCACGACCTGGTGGATTGGAAGAGTGTCTCTTAGCACTCTTAATCCATCTCATGGCGGACTCTACCACCATAGAATTTTGTGGTAACTGAGTCTTTTGAAAGCCTGGACAAGGTGGTACTCGATACATAGTGTCAAGACGTCTAGAATGTGGAGATACTGTTAAAGGAGCTTCCCACATCCTTAACATTAGATCATGTAAGATCTGATGAATAGGAAGCATAGCTACCTCCTTTGGAGCCAAAGGATATTGAAGAATTCTCAATTCTTCTGCCCTAGGCTCCTTTTCAGGTACTACCATAATGGCAAGACCCTTTGCCATATCACGTACAAAATCATGAAAAGATCTGTCCGCAGGAGGGGACATTCTGCGTTGAGGAGAAAGAGTTGAATCCTGCAAAAGTTCAGCTCTGGTACCGGTGGAATCATCCGAGTCATCGGAATCGGAAGACTCAAAAGGAGGAAGTACCGGATTCTCCTGAAGCAGATGGCGTCGGTACCGCTCAATGTCGGTACCGACACGAGTCAGTACCTGATCTCCCATGCTAGAGAGAGATTCCAAGCTCGGCATTGGGGGAAGCATGCCAGTTGAAACAGGTACCGAAAGCACTGGCACTGGTACCGGTGCCTGCGGAACCGTCTGCAGCGACCTTAGCAGTACCGAAGTAGCTAAAAGAGTTGCTAGACTGCGTTCGATAGCGAGGAGTCTTTTGACCACAACTACTGCCGATGCCGGGGTTTCGGTACCAGTGGGAGCGGCCACAACCCCTGAGCATGGCACCAGTAGTTCCATCGAGGTTGAGGCCTCTGGAACATCCTGGAGCCCCGATAAATTTTTGGAGCCCAAAGACTCCCGCCGGGGCTGTTTTGCCGGTAAATTGTCCTCAAGGGCAACACTAATGGCATCTCGATGTTTAGAGGGAGATCTACCCTTTGAGGACCGGCTAGTCTTAGAAGACTTGTGTTTAGTTACCCGAGATCCCTGGGAAGAAGTCGAAGCCCTGGAAGACATAAGAACATAAGATATGCCATACTGGGTCAGACCAAGGTCCATCAAGCCCAGTATCCTGTTTCCAAAAGTGGCCAATCTAGGTCATACGTGCCTAGCAGTTTCCCCAAAAGACACAGAATCCACAATGCTTGTACTGGGTCAAGCATTGATATCCTGGGTCCCTTCTTAATAAGGGTTTATGGACCTTTCCTCCAGGAGCTTGTCCAAACCTAGACATCGATGCTACAGACGCTGTGTCTGAAGCAAATAGGGCACCGAGTTGATTTGCTCGATTTTGAAGACTTCTTTTAGTCAACTTCCTGCAGGAGAGACACTCTGCCGGGCAATGGTCAGGACCTAAACATTTACGACACCAGTCATGGGTGTCGGTAACAGAAGTAGTACCGTCACATTTTGAACATTTTTTAAAACCAGTGGCTGGTTTTTCCATGGTAAGGAAAAAAGAGGGCCTAATGCCCAAAATGGTGCCAAGCACCAGAGCAGGGAAAAAATCCCTGAGAAAAAGCAATGAAATTGAAAAGGTTTTAGAAGAAAAGAATGAAAAGCACCGGTGGTACCAGTAGGCGTCGACGGAAGGCAGACGCAACCACAAAAAATATAAAAATAAAAGACGATTTTCCGCGGTGACAGAAGACACGTCCTGTTGGCTCTGTGGAAAGCGAAGAACTGAAGTGAGAGAGGTAGTTGGGTGGGAAGGCAGCACGCATGCATGGTGGATGCCCCCAAAAGCTTTCTTTTTGGGACACTGGGGAGCATTCCCGCGCAGGCTCCGTCAGTGCCGACGGTACCCATATGTGAAGACTTCATTCCTGCTTGTTCCTGGAGATAGGAAGGATAAAACTTCTTTTTCTTATTGAAAAATGGTTTTTAGAGGATCTTTTCCTTGCAGGATCGGCTGTAGATTTGGATAATCTATCCAATGTGATATTGTCTGCATCTATTTCATTAGCTTTCTCCTGCCAATTCTTGCCAAAGAGATTTTCTCCTGTGCAAGGAATGTTTCCTAATTTATCCTATACCCAAATTTCCAAGTCGGATGCCTGAAGCCAGGCAATCTGACATGCACCAATGGCAATAGCAGAGGTTCTGCTTATGCACTCAAAACAGTCAAAGGCTGCACGATTTACAAACCTGGAAATATCCTGGGTATGTTTGACAAGAGTAAGATAGTCCTGTCTTTTGTCATCAGGAAGAAGGGGACTCATAAGCTCCAAGTCTCCTGTGACATCTTTAAGGAACATTCCCATATACAAGATATAGGAACTAATCCTAGCTGAGAGCATGGAAGCTTGGAAGCATTGACGCCCAAAGGCATCGAGAGTTCACGACCTGGAGGATTGGATGCATGTCTCTTTGCACTTTTCATCCTACGCATGGCTGATTCCACTACCATTGAATAGTGTGGTAATTGAGTTTTTTGAAAGCCAGGACAAGGTGGAACGCGATACATAGTATTGAGTCTCCGAGAATGAGGAGATGTGGTCAGAGGTGTTTCCCACATTCTCAGCATAAGATCATGTAAGATCTCATGAATAGGCAGAGTAGCTGCCTCTTTGGGAGCCTTAGTGTATTGGAGAATCTCCAACTCCTTTGCCCTAGGCTCTTTTTCAGAAGCTACTGTGATGGAAAGGCCTTGGGCCACATCACGGATAAAATCCTGAAAGGACATATCCTCTGGCGGAGACATTCTGCGCTGAGGAGAAGAGGAATCCTCTGGGAGAAGTACTCTTTTATCGACAGAGTCTTCGGAGTCATCAGACTCAGAGGATTCAAAATAGCTCCGATCCCGGTGATCGTGCAGCGCATGGTACCGGTATCGATCAAAGTCGGTATCAGGTTGCTCCAGTACCGATATGTCGAATCCGGAGACAGACGCATGATTCGGTATGGATGGCATACCCACCGACGTCGATGCCGTCGGTACCGGTATCGGTTGAGGTGTCTGAAGCCGTTTCAACGGTACCGAAGCCATGAGGGGAGCCGCTAGACTGCGTTCGATAGCAAGAAATCTCTGGTTTATCGACATTGCCGATGCTTGGGTGTCAGTACCGGAAGAAGCGGCTGGAACCCCAGGGCATGGCACCAGTAGTTTTGCCGAGGTTGAGGCCTCAAGAACATTCTGAAGCCCCGTTAATGCTTTGGAAGCCGAAGCCTCCCGCCGGGGCATTTTTGCCGGTGAAAATTCCTCAAAGGCAATGCCAGTGGCATCTTGATACTTAGAAGGAGATCTACCCTTTGAGGACCAGCTAGATTTATGTTTAGTTAATTACCTGAGATCCATGGGAGGAAGATGAGGCCCTGGAGGACATCGATGCAAGAGAGACTGCATCTGAGGGAAAAAGGATGCTAAGCTTTGCAGCTCGATTCTGCCAACCCCTTTTTGACATCATTCCACAGGAGAGGCACTCCGAAGTAGAGTGGTCAGGACCTAAACATTTGAGACACCAATCATGGGTGTCCGTGATGGAGATGGTACCGCCACACTTAGAACATTTTTTAAAACCAGATGTTGGTTTTTCCATTTTTAAGGAAAAATTGGGCCTAGAGCCCAAAATGGCGCCTAGCACCAAGGAAAAAAGTTTCTGAAGTAAAATAGCTCAGAAACTATTTGTTTTTTTGTATTTTTTTTAGAAAAAAGAAGAATGAACCGGCGTTCCCAGTATAGCGTCGAGGGAAGGCAGACGCAACCACAAAAAACAAAGAACTGGAGAGGGACAGTTGGAAAGGCGGGAAGGCAGCACGCAGGCGCTGTGGGATGTTCCCAAAAGCTTTCCTATTGGACGCTGGGGAGCGTTCCCGCGCAGGCTCCGTCAGTACCGATGATACCCATATGTGAAAACTACATTCCTGCTTGTTCCTGGAGATGAGTAATTATACTATACCGGTCCTAATGCCAAGTTTTTATCTCTCAGGAAAGAGAAGCATTCCATGAAGGACACATTTAAAAACTGGTTAAGATTATTTTAGCATTTTTTTCCCACGGACTTTGCACTAGTTCTCAAAGCAGCAGAGCACATGTGCTCTCCCTTTGTAAATTGCCTAGGATAAATGTACTCCTAGAGATCTGTCTATTCTTTTTCTGTGGATACTTCTTCCCTGCAGAACAACGTGCCTCTCCCCCCATCCTAAGTCCACCTGCTTTTCATGGGTGAAAGTATATCCATTGTTGATCCCTGCACATATCTTTTCCTGGGGAAAGGGGAATAAATTTTCTGATGCCTATTTAAGTTAGTTCAATAAAAAAGCACTGCCTACAGTTTGTTTGTTGATCTTGTATACTTCTGTCTATCCAAGCGGCAACCACACAACTTCACTATCTATTTGAAATCAAACCAAGAATTACAGAAAAAAGGGACCAAACATGAGGGATTCGAATCTCATTTCAGGAAGTACTTCTAGATTAGTTTTATTAGCCTCAACATTTCTGCAAAACTGCGCAGAAGTCCATCAGCCACACTGCTAGTGGTGGAGGGAGGTGCTGCAATATAGCGAATCCAGTGCACAAGCTAATCAGCATTCTCGAAAAGCTGCTGGTGGGGAGAAGCGGAGCCATATGTTCTTTCTTAACAGGAAGAGCTTGGCATGAAACAAATGAAATGCTTTCCAGAACAAGACTACCCACTGAGATGGCAGCTGAGATTGCATCAGCCATGAGCCGAAAGGGTAAGATACCAGGATGGCAACACAAATAGTAAGGTCAACATTCATAATCACGACTGTAAGAAACACTGAGGAACTGAGAATCTCTCAAGATAGTTCTCCCCCTTCAGAAGAAAAACTGTGTCTCATCAAGTGAGGCCATTTTTCTCAGCAAGACTTTCATTTTATAAAGGAATTTCTTATGCTCCACGCAGGCTCCATCGGCGCCGACGTCACCCATATGTGAGGACTGCCTTTCTGCTTGTTTCTGGAGAAATCTGGATTTCTTCTGACTGTAACTGTTGTCCAAAGATGAATGAGCTGGATACTAGTCACATCTAAGGAAGAGATCTACATTTCCTCAACATGTTATACATGAAGGCATCTTTGGTAATTTCTTATGTTGGTCCAGAAAATGGCATCACAGTATGCACACAATGCAAAGTTTTGTTCACAAAGGTAGTCGCTAAGTCAAGACAAGTACTTTGTGACTGCTACAGAGCATGTGACAGTTCTGCTGTGTTTGAGAGAGAGAGAACGTATGTTTGCGACACAGACAGATAAAAAGGTTAAAAAAAGGAGACAAAACCAAAAGGGAAACAGAGAAATCTGAAATGCTAAAAACATTGAAATATCCATGGTTTCATGACCTTGGACAAAAAAAATATGCAAAACTCTATAGAAATGTCTCTAAAACTTCAGTTGCGGACTGAATTTGGAAATACCTGGATGCTTGTTTTTAAAAAGAAAGAAATTGCCCATGCTGTACCACGTGCTGTTACAGTTCCTTCAACTACTCTGCTTCTTGGTTGCACCTGCTGCTGCTTGGGGAGATGACTGGTTTCCTTTGACTTCCTAATTTACCTTGATGCTAATTGACAGTGCATTAGACTAAAGGACATCGTGACACGAAGTCCTCATGCAAAAAATTCTACCACGGAAGAAACAGGTTTCCTCGGGTCATTTGCGAAGTAACCAAACATAAAAGGCTCAATTTATCCCAAGCTGGCCCCACAGACATAAAAGAGAAAGACGCAGATAAATCTGAACCTCAGGTCATTTTATTAGCATCTGGGAATGTAAATAACAACGTTTATATGTCTAGATGGTATACATGTGCAAATAGCGATTTTTTAGAAAGCTGCTCTTTGTATATGTACATCCCTGGAATGCAGAGATTTTAAGGGGCATTGCATGGTGTACTTCTTTTTTTACCAAAGGAATACATGTGTATTTCGGAATAGCCCCATCACCTTTTGCACCTGCCGCAAGTCACAAGCAAATACCGCCTCTCAGTTTAGACCCAGGACCTAAATTAAGGGGGAGATGCAAAACCAAAGTCGCCCCACCCCTTGAACCTCCTGACATTTGCAGTAGCACTCCCAGCCCCCGACTCTTACTAGGGCTTGCCTGATGTCTAGTAGGGGACAGAAGCATACTGACATCCTTATTTGGCAGTTTAATCCCTAGTGGTAGTACTGGAAGATCACCGCTAAGGGATCAGAAGTGCTCTTTTACATCCAGGCGCTGATAGGGTAGACGTATCTGAGGCTTGCTCCTCCTCCCCCAATTGGACACTAGGAAGATTCCCCATAAGAGCCGGGGGGGGGCGGGGACTAGATCCTACCACCACCTCCTTTTGTGAGGTTCAGCCACTAGCCTGCAGGTGCCTCAGTTCCAGAAGACCCTTACCAGTAGGTTTCACTTGGACGGATGGCCTCCTTAGCCTGCCCTATATGCCTGCTACTTCCTTTTGCAGGACTTCCTGTTCCTGTCTGGAATCTATATTTAAATCCAACTTTGGCTAAACCTCTTTCTTCAGAACTTGGTCTTCACCTTAGTATCACCTTGCATTTGGTTCCCTGTTACACGGTGGATCCTGATTTGCCTTGCCTTAAGTTTTGAGATCCTGCACCAATCCCTGCTGGGTCTCGTCTTTACTTCTCCTGGCTGATTATCGGTCGATCCACCACAAGATCCTCACATTGAATCATAAAACTCTCCATGATAGGTACTGAGGAGCAGAATCTCAGCTTATTATTCCTTCTGCTCCCCTACATTGCTTGAATTCTCTCCACGCAAAGGGGCTAGTAATCCCTCCCTTGTCATTAGCTAGATATGAAGCTACGCAGAGTTCCGCTTTTTGCTTTTCTGCCCCATGCTATGGAGCTGCCTCCCTTCCAATCTTCATCTGGAAGCCTGTCTCAGAAGACGCACCTGTTCGAGTGGGTCTTCGGAGTGAGGTCGGACTCCGAGGACTAACAAAGCATCTGTAATTTTTACCTTGCCTATTCTGCTTTGCTCTCCATCTTTCCTTTCCAATGAATATTTTAGCATTCCTTTCCTCTGCTCCCTTTCCCTAAATAGTTTTTGTTTGTAAACCACTCTGTATGTTCCCCACAAAGGACAGCATATCAAAACTTAATAAACTATAAGCCACCCTGTGCTCATGCTTCCTGTCTCCTTCAAAGTTCTTCTATTCCCGGATCTCACCTTGGGTGCTGGGTTTGAGCAGCAAAGACCAGGTGGCCACCAGCACCTACGAGCTCAACCCAAAGGGAAGGTGGCTATTGCAGGCAGAAGACCCTCTCTTAGCTATCCCTGGACCCGGGCGACCTTGTTCTGCAGATAAAGCATGGTTACTCACCTGTAACAGGTGATCTCCGGGAACAGCAGGAATTTAGTCTTCACATATGGGTATCGTCGGTACCGACAGAACCTGCACGGGAACGCTCCCCAGCGTCCAATAGGAAAGCTTTTGGAAGCATCCCACAGCGCCTGAGTGCTGCCTTCCCGCCTTTCCCAACTGTCCCTCTCCAGTTGAGTTTAAAGTTGAGACAAAGAGAGAGATAAAGAGATAAAGAGAGAGAAATAGAGTAGTTACTCACCTGTAACAGGTGTTCTCCAGGAGCAGCAGGAATCAGTCCTCACATATGGGTGATGTCGGCGCCGACGGAGCCCCGTGCGGAGCATTTCCCCAGCTTTCAAAGAAAGCCTTTGGGAATTGCAGCGCGCATGCGCGGTCCTCTTCCCACCCAAGGATGCCATCTTCCTCAGTCTGATGACATAGCTAAAAGACAGCAAAACAATTAGCAAAAATAAATCATATGACTGCAACTCCAAGGGGAGGAGGGAGGGTTGTGAGGACTGATTCCTGCTGCTCCTGGAGAACACCTGTTACAGGTGAGTAACTACTCTTTCTCCAGGACCAAGCAGGAAGTCAGTCCTCACATATGGGACTCTCCAGCTTAAGGCTACCGAAGACCTCAAGCCGAAAAAATGAGCTCCCTCGAGCTCGTCAGCACGTAAGGAAGGAATCTTCTCTGAGAACGCCCCCGACCGGTAGCCCAACACCAGGGCCGGAGGGTAGGAGTTGCCTAAACCCCAAAGAGATTATGGAAAACTGCCTGTCCGAAAGCACTGTCCCTGCGGGACTCCCTCTCAAGGCAGAAATGGGCCGCAAACGTCTGGTTTGAAGACCAAGTAGCGGCGCGGCAGATGTCTGCCAACGGAACAGAGCGGAGATGAGCCACTGACGCAGCCTTCGCCCTGACACGATAAGCCGTGACTCGACCCTCCAACGAGAGGCCGGCTGCCCCATAAGCCCAGGCGATACAGTCAGCGACCCAAATGGACAAAGTACGCTTGGAGACAGGTAACCCCAACTTATTGGGGTCAAAAGAAACGAAGAGCTGAACAGCCCTCCGATGCTCCCGCGTACGGTCAAGGTAGAAGGATAACGCCCTCCTACAGTCCAGGGTATGCAGGACCATCTCAGCCCGGTTGGCATGCAGCCTGGGAAAGAAGGTCGGAAGAATCACCTCCTGATTGAGGTGAAACGGGGAGACAACCTTAGGGAGAAACTTGGGGTGAGTCCGTAAGACTACCCTATTCCTGTAGAACCTAGTGTAAGGGGGATCAGACACTAGTGCCTGAAGTTCACTTACTCGCCTAGCAGAGGTAAGAGCTACCAGAAACAAGGTTTTCCAGGAGAGAAAACGGAGAGGGCAGGTAGCCATAGGTTCAAATGGCGGACAAGTAATCCGCTGTAAGACCACATTCAGATCCCACTCAGGGGCTGGTGGACGCAAAGGAGGCTTAAGCAGGAGGAGGCCTCTGAGAAAACGAGCCACCAAAGGGTGGTTGGAAAGAGGCCTGCCATCCACCGGCGAGTGGTGTGCTGAGAGAGCACTGAGGTGAACCCTGACAGAGTTGGACTTAAGGCCTAGATTGGAGAGGTAAAGCAAATATTGCAATACTACCGCTACCAAGCACGAGAAGGGATTCTCGTTGCGCTGAGCACACCATGCGGAGAATCTACGCCACTTAAGAGCGTAGGATTTCCTGGTGGATTGTCGTCTAGAGCAGGGGTTCTCAACCCTGTCCTCGGGACCCCACTAGCCAGTCGGGTTTTCAGGCTATCCACAATGAATATGAATGAGATATATATGCATTAGAAATATCCTGCCAAACTGACTGGTTTGTGGCCCTCCAGTGCTGGATTTGGGGACCCCTGCCGTACACCTCTGTCAAGTACGATTGTGAGTGGGCAAGGTACAGATGTCCTCGACATCAAAAGGGTAGATAGAATGTGTCACATCCCTCCTAGTTTCTCACCACCACCAAAAAGTTGTCTAATAGACAATATTTTGGTGGTGGTGAGAGGTGAGGAGGTATGTGACATATTCCATCTAATCTTTTTGATGTCTTGGACATCTGTACCTTGCCCACTCACAATCTTAAATGACAGAGGTGTAAGGCCGGGGTCCCCAAATCCAGCATTGGAGGGCCACAAGCCAGTCAGTTTGGCAGGCTATTTCTAATGCATATATATCTCATTCATATTCATTGTGGATAGCCTGAAAACCCGACTGGCTAGTGGGGTGCCGAGGACAGGGTTGAGAACCACTGGTCTAGAGGCTAAGACTACGTCTTCCACCTCTCTAGGCAGGAGAAGGGGAGCGAGAACTACCCTTTCAGCAGTCAGGCCATCAGATGAAGGGACTGGAGGTTGGGGTGCAAAAGAGATCCCTGTTCCTGAGACAGGAGATCGTGTTGAATCCCCAGAGGAAGAGAAGTGTCCACCGCCAGTTGTAGCAGAAGGGGGAACCAGGGTTGCCTCGGCCACCTGGGGGCTATCAAAATCATGGAGGCCCCGTCCCTGATGACTTTGAACAGTGTTCGGGACACCAGTGGCGCGGGAGGAAACGCGTACAGTATGCCTTGGGACCATGGAATCAGAAACGCATCCGCTGCTACTCTGAGAGGATGCGGTTGTCTGGAACAGAATCTCGGGAGTTGCCGGTTCAGAGGACTGGCGAAAAGATCCATGGTGGGGAGGCCCCACCTGAGAAAGATCTGCTGAACCACCAACGGATTCAATCTCCATTCGTGTGGTTGCAGGATCCTGCTCAGCCTGTCCGCCAGGTAATTGTCTTGACCTGGGAGGTAGACTGCCTTGAGGAGGATTCCATGACTGAGGGCCCAAGAGCACAGCCGCTGTGCCTCCTGACAGAGAAGGAAGGAGCATGTGCCCCCTTGTTTGTTCACGTAGAAAATGGCAACTTGATTGTCCGTCTGGACCAGTACAGACTGGTGAGATGTGAGGTGGGAGAAGGCACTCAGAGCTAGGCGTATCGCCCATAGCGCCAGGAAGTTTATCTGCTGAGCAGCCTCCCAAGGGGTCCAGAGACCCTGAGTACATGCCCCTTGGCAATGCGCACCCCAACCTAGAAGAGAAGCATCTGTCGTCATCACTTGAGAATGCGGAGGGGGTTGAAAAACCACTCCGAGTACCAGATTCTGAAGATGAAGCCACCATTGCAGAGAGGAGACTAGCAGGGTGGATATTCTTACTGAGTCTGCAAGGCTCCCTGTGGCTTGATGCCACTGAATTCGAAGGCTCCACTGAGCAGGCCGCATGTGCAGGCGGGCATTGGGGGTTACATGAACCGTGGAAGCCATATAGCCGAGCAGTCTCAGGAATTTCCTGGCGGAGACCAGGGAATTGCTGTGAAACTGCCTGGCTAGGTCCATCAACCTGTGGGCTCTGTCCACTGGCAGAAAAGCCTTCACCTGAAGAGTGTCCAGCCTTGCTCCTATGAATTCTAAGTTCTGGACCGGGAGCAAAGTGGACTTTGCGAAGTTTATGACAAACCCCAAGTGCTGAAGCAGAGCCACAGTGTGAAGGGTGGCTTGATTGGCTTCCTGGGAAGACTGGCCCCTTATGAGCCAGTCGTCCAGGTATGGGAACACAAAAAGACCTTGAAGCCTCAGGTAGGCCTCCACCACTGCCAGGCACTTGGTGAACACCCTGGGGGCGGAGGTTAGGCCAAAGGGTAGTACTCTGTATTGGTAGTGGTTTCCTCCCACAACAAATCTGAGATATTGTCTGTGGTCTGGATGAATAAGGATGTGAGTATAAGCATCCTTTAGATCTAAGGAGCATAGCCAATCTCCCTGCTGGAGGTAGTGCAGCAGGATTCAAAGGGTAAGCATCTTTTTTTTTTTTTTTTAAAGTTTTATTTTGCATTTTAAAAACTTACATGTACATACCATAACAACCACAATAACAATAACAATTACAACCAGAAAAAAGTCACCCACATCTCCACCCCGCACCAGTCAGCCAGCTTGCAAGCCCTTCAAGGAACATTAGTCTCCCCAGTCAAACCTACAAAAACATCCAAAGCAGCCCATTTATCCACCAGGCATTTCCCTCCCTGGGATCTGACAACCATGTCTGAGGCTCTCTCATATTTACTATATATGCACACTTGGTGCCACCAAGCATGCCAGGATAGTGCTGTAGAGTCTTTCCATGCACCGAGAATCTGCTTTATTGCCACCGCCAACATGAAATTAACTCCAAAAAAATGCTTCTTGGGAAGCGAGGGGATGTCCATCAGAGCTCTAAGCCCCACAATACTCCATGACAACGGTGCAGAAAAATGAAATATTCGCTGTATACGGCGCCATACCGGCCCCCAAAAGTCTTGTAGGCATGGGCAGTCTAGGAACATATGTCGGAGAGTACCAAGTTCTTGTGAGCAGGACCAGCAGTATGGGGATGTTTCTTTGCACCATTTGGATAGCTTTGTCGGAGTGATATACGCCCTATGGGCGAAGAAAAACAACGATTGCGTTATCGCAGCAGATCGGGCAACACGAACATTGGGGCCCCAGAAGCGATTCCATGCAAGCTGAGTCGAGACTATACCAGTCTCTTCTTCCCACACCTTCTGAGGTCCCCTCACCATTTTCGTACCATGGGAGCAGAATAGGCTATATAGTCTGGACATTCCGCCTCTCTGGGCAGTTACACTCTCTGCTACATCTTTCAGCGGCCAGTTCACAGAAAAATCATTCGGAGCCTTCTGCCCCTGAGCCAAACAATGTCGTAATTGAATCCATTGATAGTAACCTTTATCCGGAATTCCAAATTCTTTCTGAAGCGTGCCGAAAGACTTCCAACTATCCGATTCCAGAAGCTGACCTATCGTCCAGATTCCTTTACTCTGCCATGTGGTCCAGGCAAAGGAAGCCTTGTTGATCTTTAGTAGAGGATTGTGCCAGAGCGACAGCTGCCGTGAAAGAAGTTTAGTCGTGTCAGTCACTTGTGCCAGGTTTTGAAAGGCTCTCTGGGTAGAAATGATGACTCTTCCCATCTTGCCTTCGTCAGGACTTAACATACTCATCAGGAGATATCCAGGGACCGGCATAACCAGCCGTTCCTCAAGCTCAAGCCACATTGGTTTTTGAGCTAAAAACGATGCAGCAGCCCAGAGACTGCCTTGCTTAAGGATTGCAGACATGTGATACCAAAGGAAGTCTGGAAAGTGAACACCCCCATCGGGCTTGAGTGCTTATAAGTTTCTTAAGGGCAATCCTGGGGGTTTTTCCGCTCCATAAGAAGGAGACAAGTATGCGTTCTACCTCTTTATATACAGCAGCTGGAAGCAATACCGGGATCATACCCAATATATAATTTATCTTAGGCATTAAGGTCATCTTGATAGATTCCAGTCTTCCCCACCAAGTCAAACGGAGCGGGGACCATTGCAATGTGAAATTGCGGGCGATCTCCTTGATCTTGTCGGCATTAATTTTGAGAGTTTCGTCGAGCGGGGCCCTGAATTGGACACCAAGGTACCTTATCGAGGATTCCTCCCATCGAAAGTCGAATTGTTGCACCATATCCGCTGTGGCAAGGCTACATAAGGGAAAAGCCAACGATTTCCCCCAATTCACCCGGTATCCGGCAAAGCCGGAATAAGCGTGAATCAACTGTAGCAGGGGCTGGATCGAAGCTGGTTGGAGAAAGAAGACCAGATCATCGGCGTATGCCGAAAGTTTGATATGGAGGTCTCGTAGTGCAACTCCCTGGACCTCCTCTGCTTGTCTCACCATCAATGCTTGTCTCACCATCCTCTGCTTGTCTCACCATCAATGCTTGTCTCACCATCAAAGCCAGATTAAACAACAGTGGAGATAGCGGGCAGCCTTGCCTGGTACCCCTATAAAGGGGAAAGGAGTCAGAGAGGACTTGGTTGGCGAGGATCCTTGCTGTTGGGTTGGCATACAAGACTCGGACCATGTTTATAAACTGTGCAGGAAAACCAAACCATTCAAGCGCACGAAATAAAAATGGCCATTCCAGCCTGTCAAATGCCTTTTCGGCGTCGAGTGATAAGCCAATCAACGGCTGATGTGATCCTTCTGCTAATTCCATAACACCACAAAGGAGCCGGGCGTTATCCGCTGTCGAGCGCCCACTAACAAATCCGCACTGGTCAGGATGTATGAGCAAATGAAGAACCGTATTAACTCGGCTCGCCAAAGCAGAAGAGTAGATTTTATAATCTGCGTTGAGGAGAGAGATGGGCCGGTAATTGCCCACCTGCTTTGGGTCTTTCCCAGGCTTTTCCAATACCACAATAGTGGCCGCCGCGAAGGCACCTGTATTGTTATCAGCTTTCTGCAGACAATGATAATACGTGAGCAGGTGTGGGAGAAGTTCCTTCACGAACGTCTGGTAAAATTCTGCCGGGAGGCCATCCGGCCCTGCGGCTTTGCCCGTCTGCATTTTCATCAAGGCCTCTTGCACTTCACGGAGCACCAACTCACAGTTCAGGGCCTCTTGTTGATCCCGTCCAAGACGAGGATGCTCTATGTGTTCCAGGAAACTATCCACCTCCTCCAACTTCCATTGCACTTCAGATGTATATAAGGCTCTGTAGAACTTACGGAAGGATTCCACGATGCCCGTACTATCCGTTACCGCTGTTCCGTTGGCCCCCTCAAGAACTGCGATACGGGACCTTTCCTTACGAGGTTTTAATTTTGTAGCCAACAATTTCCCAGGTTTGTTTGCCCCAAAGTAATATCTTGCGGAAGATCCAAAGTCAGCCTGCGCAACCTCTCTGCTTAACAAAGAGTTGTATTGAAAGCGTAGCTTTTGGAGATACAACACAATATGAGAGCTTTCTTGTTTCTGCAACAGTCTTTCTCCCGCATGGATCTGCCGATCCAAGGCGGAAAGTTCAGCCGTCTCCTGCCGTCTAACAGCGATAGAGAAACTGGTAATCTTAGCTCTCATTGAAGCCTTGAAGGCCTCCCACCATGCCCAGGCGGACGTATCTGCAGGGTTGTTGACCTCAAAATATTCCGCAATGGCCCGTCGCACGTATTCCCTAAAGGCCTCGTCAGCCAACAATGCTCTAGGGAAAAACCATCCCGAGCCCTTCTCTTCGGTCAACAGCGAATCCACATCTAGAGTTATGGCGGCGTGATCGGAAATGTGCATGCTTAATATCTCTGCGCTCCGTATCTTCGGAATGAGCACGCGGGAGATTAAGAAAAAATCTATTCTGGAGAAGGAGCTGTGGGGATGAGAATAAAAGGTATAATCCTTGTCTAGTGGGTGAAGAAGCCTCCAGATATCCACCAGGCCAAACTCCGAAATAACTGACGTCAATACCTCCAGTGCTCTGGATTTCCGATTGCCTCTGGCCGGCTTACAGTCGATTAGTGGATCTGGGACCATATTGAAGTCCCCTCCCAGAATAAGAGGCATCCCATCGTATTCCTGTAACAGTTCTGCCAAAGTGTAGAAGAAACTGGGGCTATCACAGTTAGGGGCATAGACATTCAGTAGCCCCACCACTTGACCATCCAGCGTAAGTTGTACTCCCGCCCATCTTCCCTCTGGGTCCGATCGAAGCTTTTGAAAAAGGGCTCCCATCGATTTCCTGACTAATATCGCCACACCGTTCTTTTTCCCCAAGGCTGGGGCATGTGCTGCGAGAACAAACTTCCCTTGTTCCAGCTTTAGAGCTTCTTTGGTAACAAGATGCGTCTCTTGTAGCATTACAACGTCTGCTCTTTGTTTCAGAGCATATGCTAATATCTTCTTGCGCTTAGCTGGATGAATGATGCCTTTGACGTTTAATGACAATAACTTTAAAGGGGCCATTTATGCATAAGGAGGTAAAACTTACAACTAGGCGACATCTGGATGGCCCATACGTAGGGTGACTGATGCACAGGGCTGACTAAGAAGGGCTTACAAGGCGACTGGTGCTTCCCCTTAGAGCAACTGATGCCATCAATTGGGTGAGCCAGCATGCATACAGCAGCCGCAGTGGCTATCAACAATACCATAATATTCCAAGTAGACATTTCTCCTCCCCCCACAGAATGGACAATAACAGACCTGTGATTACATAATGCTGAAAACGGTAATACCAGAGTATAATAATAGACCCCAAGCCTCCCCCCACACAAACTATAAGCAGATCCAGGATACCAAGACCCTCTGTACCCCGTAGCAGACAAGTATATCAATTATACACTTTCAGTGAACTCAGTTATTGAACAAACCCCAACAACAACATGAAACACTGCCCACCCCTGCTACCTACCAGCATGGGGCCCTATTAGGGGCCATTGCCATCCGGGCAGGATAGTGCATTACAATTCTAACTCAGAATGGGACTAATTAAAAGTTAGTCATTGCATCGCCAAAGCCTCTTGTTCCTCCACGAACCAAGGGTAAGCATCTTGAACTTTTCCCTCACCAGGAACTTGTTGAGGTTGCGCAAGTCTGGGATGGGTCTGAGGCCTCCTGTTCTTTTTGGTACCAGAAAGTACCTGGAATAAAAGCCGTGACCTCTCAGGTGGTGGGGCACCGGTTCCACAGCCTATTCCTGTAGCAGACTTGCTAACTCCTGAAGGAGTAGGTCCCTGTGCAGAGGGGGTCTTGGAGGCTCCCCTGGAAAATAGGAGGGAGGTACCTGGTGAAAATGGAGAAGATAGCCCTTTTGGACTACATGGAGCACCCAGGTATTTGATGTGACGGCTGACCATCTGTGGGCAAAATGGGCCAGCCGGCCTCCTGTGCTGATATGAGCCAGCTGAGGAGAAGAGGCTATGCTTTCTGAGTCAAAAACCCCCACCCTGCTGAGCAGGGGCCGGTGTTGGTGGCTTGGGGGCCTTCTGCCTACGGGGCCCATGACCCTGCCCCTTGGCCTGCTGACCCTGTTGGGGAGCTGCAGAGGTCTGATAATGAGGGTATTGTTTATAGGCAGATGGCTTCCTCGGGTAAAAGGTATTTTTCCCCGAACCCTTCTTTTTCTGAGAAGGGGCAGAGGTTTTTCTGGACAGCCTAGTCCGGGTCAGAGTCTCGGTCTCGAGTTCTGCAGCCTTCTCAGCCATGGGCTTGCCAAAGAGGTTTTCACCCCGGCAGGGGACATCGACCAACTTGTCCTGTATCCATGGCTCGAGGTCAGATGACTGTAGCCAAGCCTGTCGGCAAGCACCGATGCCGGCCCCGGCTACTTTGGCCAAAGCCTCGAAGCCATCGTAAGCTGCCCAAGAGATAAACTTCGAGCACTCTCGAATACCAGTGGACAAGGCCTGGAACCTCTGCAAAGGTTCCTCGGAGAGACCAGCAGAGAACCCGGCAATCTCTTTTGCCAGGTCTCGGAGATACATGCCCATGTAGAGCTGGTATGTCTGGACACGGCAAGCAAGCATAGAGCCCTGGAAGCACTTCTTACCGAGGGCATCCAGGTTCCGGGCCTCCCGGCCGGGAGGCACCGAGGAGTGCATCTTCTGACTTTTCAGTCGATGCATGGCCGATTCCACAACCATGGAGTGGTGCGGTAATTGTGCCTTTTGGAACCCGGGGCTCTTGCGGACCCGATAGATGGAATCGACCCGCTTGCTTAAGACCGGCGTCGAGGCCGGGGTCTCCCACATGCGGAAGAGCAGCCGCTCCAGCATCGGAGGAACCGGTACAGTAAAGGCCTCCTGTGGGGGAGAGTCATACTGGAGGGCCTCGAGCTCCTCGGCTTGAGGCTCCTCCTCGGGATCCGCGGGGAATGCCAAGGCCTTGGCCATATCCCACACGAAGTCCGAGAACCGGGTATCCTCCGGTGGGGACCGTCTCCGAGGTTCGGACTCCGGCGAGTCCGATGGGACACACCGAGTCCGATAGGTGTCGGGTGACTCTTCGTCCTCCGTCTCCCAGCCCGACTCCTCGGAGGAGGAATCGAGCGGCTCTGGTCGGGCGGGCACCGATGCCATCCGCCCCGACGCCAAGGGTACCGGCGTCGACGACCTCGGTCCCGAACAGGAGGCCGAGGGAGACCGTGGCCGAGGATCGACTCGAGCCCGCATGGACTCGAGGATCGGCTCGGCCTCCGGGGTCCACTTGGACGTCGATGTCCTGGTGGTCAGGGCAGATGCACCGGTGAGACCGGCGATCAATGCCCGCTGCTGTTCCATGAAGGCAGCGAGGCTGCTCTCCAAGGCCGTCAACCTGAGTCCGAGCTCAGGAGACCCAGCAGCCCCCGACTCGGGCCCTGACGGCGTCGAGCCCGACGTCGGCTCCCATGGAGGAGAGTCCCCGAGGACTACAGCACTCACGTGTCCAGGAGACTCCATCTCGAGATGAGGTTGCTTGGCAGGCCTCTCCGACTCCGAAGACCCGGGACGGCTATCGGGGCTATGCGACCTGGCCCTCGAGGAACCAGGAGCGTCCACGATGCCGCCCTCGCGGGTTTCTTGTTCCTGTGTTCCCGCGAAGGAGACCCCCGCTCAGAGGAACCCTGACGCTGCTCGGGGCCGGAGTCCCGAGACGTCGAGGCCTCTGACGAGGTCCGGGCCCGGCCGGATGCGGAGTCAGAGAAGATCCTATCCTTCTGGTGCTGCCGACTCCTCAACACCTTCGAGGACATTTTGCCACACGGACCACAGATCATCGGGTCATGATCGGGTCCGAGGCAGCGGAGGCAGCAGTCATGTGTGTCGATAAGAGACATAAGTTTCTTACACCGATCACACTTTTTAATCCCGCTGGCAGCCATCGGGGGAAAAAGGGCCCCTGCGAGGTCAAAAGACAGGGCTGCCAGTGAAAAAAGAAAAATGGCGCGAACGCTAGTCACAAAGGACAAAAACCAAAAAAGAGAGAATGGGCTCGATACCGGAGTATCGGGCCCAGGCGGGAAAAGGATCCGGCGTCGAACCTAAGGTAAAGAACAAAAAACAGGGAAATCAACTTTTTCCTCGGCGAAAAACGAACTACGTCCGTCGGGCTCCGCGGAAAAAAGAAGACTGAGCAAGATGGCACCCTTGGGCAGGAAGAGGACCACGCATGCACGCTGCAATTCCCAAAGGCTTTCTTTGAAAGCTGGGGAAATGCTCCGCACGGGGCTCCGTCGGCGCCGACGTCACCCATATCTGAGGACTGACTTCCTGCTTGGTACTGGAGAAAGAGAGATACAGCTCCTAGGGGAGGTGGGTGGGTTGTGAAGACTAAAGTCCTGCTGTTCCAGGAGTTCACCTGTTACAGGTGAGTAACTATGCTATCTCCAGGAACAAGCAGGAATGTAGTCTTCACATATGGGGACTCCCTAGCTGCAGGTGCCAGGGAGATGGCCCCAGAAAGTTGTGTGCCCTTGTGAAAGGGCTCCACTTCCCCCCATGGATCTCTGGCAACCTACCAGGGATGGTGGGTAGGAGTTGATTAAGTATGGAACAGGTGTTGAAGAACAGCCTGACCAAACAAGGCATCCCGGCGGGAGTCCTTGTCTAAGCAGTTATGGGCTGTGAAGGTATGTACCAAAGCTCAAGTAGCTGCTCGACAGATGTCGTCAATAGACACAGAATGAGAATGAGCCATTCAAGCTGCCATGGCTCTCACATTGTGAGCTGTGACATGGACTTCAAGAGGAAGGTTTTTACTCTCATAGGCAAAAGATATACACTGTGCAATCCAGCTGGACAGTGTTCTTTTGGAGACTGGAAGTCCCAAATGACTAGGATCAAAAGCAACAAAGAATTGAGAGGACTTTCTATGTTGCTGTGTCCTTTGCAAGTAAAAGGCTAAAGCTCTTTTACAGTACAAACTATGAAGATCCCTTTCTGCATTTGAAGAGTGAGGCCTTGGAAATAATACAGGAGGGTAAACCGCATGGTTAAAATGAAAAGGCGACACCACCTTTGGCATAAAGTGTGGATGAGTCCTAAGGACTACCTTATCATGATGGAACCTTGTATAAGGAGGATCAGCCACCAACGCTTGCAATTCACTGATGCGACGTGCAGATGTGATTGCAATAAGAAAGATGACCTTCCAGGAAAGGAATTTCAAAGAGGTAGTAGTTAATGGTTCAAAGGGCGGTTTCATGAGCTGCCCAAGAACCAGGTTTAAGTCCCATGCCACCGTTGGTGGCTTAATGGGAGGCTTAGTCAAAAGAATGCCTCTCATAAATCTCGCTATGAGAGGATGAGAGGAAATAGGCTGTCATTTAGAGGCTTGAAAGAAGCTGCAATAGCACTCAAATGAAGTCTCACTGAATTGGTCTTCAGCCCTGCATTTGATAAATGAAGGAGATACTCCAGTAATGATTCCAGAGGTATCGCAAGAGGGTTAAGATCCTTCTGTGAGCACCATAAGGTAAACCTTTTCCACTTAAATGCACTTAAGAGCGTCTTGTGGAAGGCTTCCTGGAAGCATAAAGGATATCCTTTACCTGCTGAGAAAGGTTAAGACCATGAAGTTCTAGGCTTTCAGCAACCAGGCCCTGAGATGCAGAGACTGGGGATTGGGATGCCACAGCATCCCGTCCTCTTGAGAAAGGAGATCTGGAGCAGATCCTAACTCCAGAGGCGGAGCTTGAGAGAGATGTAGGAGCAGAGGGTACCACATTTGCCGTGGCCAACGTGGAGTTATGAGGATCATATGACCTCTGTCTCTCTGAAGCATGAACGGGGTTTTGGGAATTAGGGGAATGGGTGGAAAGGCATACAGGAAGTCCTGACCCCAATGGAGGAGGAAAGCATCCCTGGCCTGACAACCCTGAGCCAGAATTCTGGAACAGAACCGGGGAAGTTTGGCATTCAGCGGACTTGCAAAGAGGTCTATGTCCGGGGTTCCCCAAATTTGAAAACCTTTGGCCACCTGGTCTGCATGGAGAGACCATTCGTGTGGAAGCAGAACTTGACTGAGTCTGTCTGCCCAAGAGTTTTGAATGCCTGGAAGATACACTGCAAGGAGATGAATCTGATGCTCTCTGGTGAGGGCCCATAGTCGCAAAGCTTCGTTGCAGAGCGACAGAGAGCCTGTTCTGCCCTGCTTGGTCACATAGAACATGGCTACTTGATTGTCCATTTGAACTAGGACAGTCTTGAAGCTGAGCTGGGTGTGGAATACTCGAAGAGCAAGGAAGATTGCTCTGAGTTCCAGGAGATTGATGTGTAGATAGGCCTCCTGTGGAGTCCAGGTACCCTGGGAAGAGAGGCCTTGCAGGTGGGCTCCCCAACCCACCTGTGAGGCATCTGTTGTTAGAGTGGCTTGGGGTGGGGGTTGCTGAAAAGGAGACCCCACCAAAAGGTTTTGGGGTGACTGCCACCATTGGAGTGACAAAATAAGGCGATCTGAGTTTGCTATTTTGTCTGACAGGCAACCTGACGCCTGAGTCCACTGAGTGGATAAGGTCCACTGGGCTGCCCTCATATGGAGGCAAGCATAAGGAACCACATGCACGGTGGATGCAATGTGGCCTAGCAACTGTAAAATTTCCCGAGCAGTGAGGTGAGGTTTTAGCACTGCTTGGGAAGCTAACTGCACAATGCGAAGGCAGCAGGGCTGTGGAAGGTAGGCCCTTGTCTGTCTGGTATCCAGCAGAGCTCCTATAAACTCCAGGGACTGAGTGGGAGCAAGGTTGGATTTTGGGAAGTTTATGACAAGTCCCAAATACTGAAGGATGCGCATTGTGCAAGAGAGAGCAACCCTGGCCTCTGGCTCTGAAGGGGCTCGAATGAGCCAGTCGTCTAAGTAAGGGAAGACGAATATTCCCAGGGTGCGGAGAAATGCTGCCACCACAGCCATGCATTTTGTGAACACCCTTGGTGTAGAGGCCAGGCCAAAAGGAAGAACCCTGTATTGCTGGTGCTTCCCTTGAAATAGAAAGCGAAGGAACTTTTGGTGAGTTGGATGGATGAGAACATGAATGTACACATCCTTGAGATCTAGAGAACAAAGCCAATCCTGACTCTGAAGGTATGGCAGCAGAGTTCCTAGAGAAATTATCTTGAACTTCTCTTTGAACAGGAAAGCACAGTTACTTACCTGTAACAGGTGATCTCTGGGAACAGCAGGAATAAGTCTTCACATATGGGTACGTCGGTACCGATGGAGTCTGCGCGGGAACGCTTCCCAGCGTCCAATCAAAACGCTTTTGGAAGCATCCCAACACGCCTGCGTGCTGCCTTCCCGCCTTTCCCAACTGCCTCTCCTCAGTTAAGTTTTAAAGCTGAGGCAAAGAGAGAGAGAGAGAGCAAGGAAAGGAAAGATAGAGATAGAGAAATGCAACTCCTAGGGGAGGTGGGTGGGTTGTGAAGACTTATTCCTGCTGTTCCCAGAGATCACCTGCTACAGGTAAGTAACTGTGCTATCTCCAGGAACAAACAGGAATGAGTCTTCACATATGGGGACTCCCAAGCTGAGATGCCCAGAGGGAGTCCTGGCATGTTGCGAATCTAGAAAGAGCCATGCTACTCCTCAGAACCTCAGGCATCCTGGGGATGGAGGGTAGGAGTTGAAGTACAGACAAGGTGCTGTGAAACAGCTGGACTAGAACAGGACTTCTATAGAGGAAGACCCTGTATAGAGGGTATTTAGTAGTAAAATACTGAGTGCAATATTGTAATATGGGCCTCCCTTGGTGACATTGTGAAACGTCTACTGAGGTTCATATGGATCTGTTAGAAGAGCCAGTAGAAGATCCTCAAGGAAAACCTCAGAGGAGTAGAGGTAATAACTGTATAAAAAACAAGTGGAGGTCAGAACCCTTCAGGGTGAGAAATAGCCCCAGGGGAAACTGGGGTAGTATAAAGAGGTAGGGCTTCAGCGGAAAACGCAGAAGGTACTATTAGACAAAGCTTAAGCTGTTTTGGCCCAAGAACAGTACAATCCTAGGACCAAAAGGAAAATGAGTCTGACCTATCTGGACTGGCAATGGAATTAGTCCATGTAGGAGAGAAAAGGGTATGGAGACCCCTGTATCTGATAAGAAAGTAAGGACAGACTTAGGAAGCGCTAAGCTTTAGACTAACTGAAGTACCGCAATGTCTTTCCTAAATGGGGTCAATTAGGAAAGAAAAAGGAACATGGAGAGCTTCAGAGGTACCTAACCCTGAAAGGTTATGGTAAGGAAAAAGTTTGCTAATTACCACAGGAAGTGGTTATATGTGTAGAACCCTAAGTATGCTGGCACAGCATTGATAGGGGTAGTGCCCATCTGTCAGGGTCATCTAGGAATGTATGGATATCTGAACCTAAACAGACAGATAAGTATGTGGATACATATCTACCTAAAAGATATATCTCATTATATATATATATATATTGTGATAAAGAAGCTTATCATAGCTCAGGAAGGAGCTATAGAAAAGGTGAAGTGACTCTGAACAAGCAACCTGTCAGTTCTGGTAGAAATAAGAACACAGAATTTTGCCATAAAAGACTACCAGTCCCAGAATGCACCAGGTTTCCAACAGCCATTAGAGGAGCTGAAGTGGGGAAACGTGTGTTCAATCAGGAGGGCTATGAGGTAATCCCTAAGCACTCATCTCAAAGGGCAGGGCCTGATTCAGCACAGCTGCGCTGTATTAGGGAGGAGCACTCATCTAAGCAGAATAAGAGTAGAGTTTATTCTACAGATGACCATCTTCATGATCACCTTGGATATCCAGAGAAGGATCATCAGTTTCATCTGAAGGTTCATCAGAAGCAGAAGCCAAACCGGACAGACAGAGAGGCAAGGAAACCCTCTGGAAGAAAGAGGAGAAAAGCCTTTGAGAGGTCTAGAAGAGTCCAAAGCAGTACGTATACTGGGAGATATTCCAAGGGCCAGCATACACCATTGGACTGGGGAAAGCCAGAGGAATGGTGCTGCAGAGATAGGAATCACCAGTGGCTACCTGTGAGGGAGACGGCTGCATGTGGAAGGGACCCTAAGACCCGTGCCAGAAGGTATGTGAAGAGAGATCCAGTGTCCAGGGATCTGGATTGGAAGGCTGGACATAAGAACTGGACTACATACTGGCCAGGCTATATAGAGAGGAACTCTAGCAGCAATGGAAGCTCAGGTATGAACACTGATCTATGCCTTAGCTATAACCTTGAAAGACAGCAGGGAAACAAGTATTCTCCTGAAAATGCTCCATTGAGAGATTCATCTGTGCCAATCCATGATATTGAACCCATGCTTGTTGAACAAGGGGGAATAATAGCAGATGAGGATCCTGTTTATATGGACTGCTCTCTATCTAAACTCCGTTGGTAACTTTCTGTTATAAAGTACAGCAACCATCACAAAGAAATACAAATTTGTTCTTTAATCTACTCAGAAAAGCTCCTGAAGCAGGATTTGACCCACACAGTGGAAGGCAAGCCAGCTAAGGGGTTTCAGCTGGTAACTGCTAGCAATTAAACTTTACCTAATTGCTTGTGAGCTAGGAGAGAATCACTTCTGTATCTATGTGGGAAGTAATCAGAAGTTAAGAACAGTTTGTTTCTTGCTTTGTGGCTTTTCATTTGTTGTTTTCCTGATTTTAACTTTGTTTTTCCAAGTTAACACTGAAAGCAAGTAACCTAATTTATGTGCTACCAAGCATATCTGTGTTGGGAGAAAACCCCATAAATAAATATCTTATTGGCTTTACCCAAGAGCACAACTAAATTATTGTCAGCAGCTGTGTCTGGTGTGAATGAACTACATTGCCCACAATACCTTGCAAATCATATATAAATATGCACTTGCCAAGAGTGTGAAGATTCTTACCCAGGCAGCCGTCTGACAATATATGTATATGAATATGTAGGCATATAGACACATGTCTCCAGGTATGTGGATGGAGAGATGCCTATAGAACTAGATCCCCCTAGGAATATGGGGAGAGAGAAAGATTCATCTAATAGCAAGAAGGGTGATACCTGCTTGAAAAGATGCATAGAGACTCTTTTTTCCCTGGTTATGACTGGCAGAGTCAGAGGAATCGTTTCCCTGACAAGAAGGAGTCTAGATTCCTTTCAGAAATCGAGCACTTGAATAACCAGGATGGCCTACGTGAAAAATGCAGAGGATAAGTTCAGTCTGCAGGCAGCAAGTCCAGATCTCTCCAGAACTGCAGTATGGTGATTGGATAGAGGGCACCAGTGGAATAAGATACCATGGTGACCCACCTATAAGGGCAAGATGGGTATCAGGCGTCCTTGAGCTGCCACTGAAAGAAAGCTATCTCTGGCGAGAGTCCAAAGGAGATATGGGCCAAGCCAGGGAATTGGCCATTCTTTAGGTTTTCACGTGATGAAAGGCCTGTGTCTTATGTCTCAAAAGAGATTTTAGATGAGATAGTAAGGGTAGGGAACACCTACCAGTCATGAGAACATGACTGGGGGAACCCCTCCTAACCATCTGGGGTTATCTGCTAGGCAAGATACTAATGCTCTCTAGCAAGGGCCCATAGTGCAAAGCTACTCTGTAGAGTTGCAGAGAGCATGCTGCAGGTTGGTTAGAGAAAAAAAAAACCTGACTGTTTAAAGCCAGTGGGTAACTTAACTATTCTGCCAAGGACAAGGGGGCAAAGAATAGAAGTTAATCAACCAGTCTGTGGGTTCCAAACAAGGTTAATAACCTGTTTGGGGTTTAGCACTGAGGCTAGAAGGATTGCTAGTAGAGGAGAAACCCTGGTTGTGTGATGAACAGAACCAGTGGCTTAACCACTAGAAATTGCTGTATCTGCAGCAACTACCAGGGCAGCGGAAGAAAATTTCTTTTCCCCTCCTTTTTTAGATTGGGAAAAAGAAACAACAGACATAGTAGGACTTTCTACTGTCTGATGAGCTGCCCTAAGGTAATAAAGGGAGAGACAACTCTGGAAGGGAGAATCCCTCTGTGGAATAGGTAGAGGACCATAGGGGCTTACCAGAGTTAAAGGAGACTGACTATGCAGGAAGTCTCTGAAAGGTTAGATGATACATGCCAGTACAGGGAAAAATTGTCTTACTGATAGTTGTTACTTCTCTTTTCCCTGAAGAGGAAGAGAAACCTGTTAACTATGGGCATGATCATCATAAAGACTCTTAGAGTAAAAGAAAAGATGTCTCGTGAAGAGATATCTAGGAAAGGTTAGGATGAAATTAGTGCAGATACTTCAAGTGAAAAGAAGCAGACTGCCACTCTAACCCGTAACCAATAGAGGTAATGATATCTATTTGAAACCCTGCGCCTGCTGGGTTTGCTGACCCTATTGAGGTTGTGGTTTCTTCAGACCAGGACGATGTTTTCCCTGTTTGGGAACATCTGTATGATGGGCAGAAGATGGATAAAACTTTTTCCCCCTAGAGGAAGAAAGTTTGGTAGGACATTTCCTACCAATTGGGAAAGAGGAAGGCGTAGAACAGCCTCTGGAAACAGGAATGTCAGTGGTTAACTAAGCAACTTGGAGTAAAGATTCCTTGTTAAAGAGATTTTCTCCAGTGCAAGGAGTATTTCCCAGTCTTTCTTGTGCCCATTTGTCCAAGTCTGAAACCTGGAGCCAGGCTTTACGTTGTGCCCCTATAGCTATAGCAGAAGTTCTGCTAACAGACTCAAAGGAGTCTAGGGAAGCACGAGTAAGGAACCTAGAGATATTTTGAGCATGACTAACCAGTAAGGAATAGTCTGCACTTTTGGGCTCTTGAAGAAAAGGAGTCAAAAACAGTAATTTCTTTGTGACCTCTTCAAGAGATAACCCCATACAGAAAATATATGAGAGAATTCTTGCTGAAAGCATGGATGCCAGGAAGGTTTGGCGTCCAAAGGCATCTAAAGTCTTAGGGGCTTGTTTACAAAGCTGCAGTAGCGATTCGCGATCGTTATCGGAGCCGCGGCCCCATTGAAATCAATGGGGCCGCGGCTCCGATAACGATCGCGAACCGCTACCGCGGCTTTGTAAACAAGCCCCTTAGACTCACGACCTGGCAGATAAGAAGAGTGCTTTTTAGTACTCTTAACCCTCCTCATTGCTGATTCTACAACAATGGAATGATGAGGAAGTTGAGTCCTTTGAAAACCTGGAGAGGGGGGCACCTGATATAGAAGATCAGTTGCCCTAGAAGGTGGGGGTACCGTTAAAGGAGCTTCCCACATTCGTAGAAGGAGATCCTGCAAGGAATGATGCAAAGGAAGCATGATGTTCTCCTTTGCTCTCCCAGGAATATACAGTGATTCTGTATTCCCTTGTGTAGGATCCTGCCCAGGTATAGAAATGGCAAGTGATTTTGCCATATCCAGGAGAAAAGTTTGAAAAGAAAAATCCCCAGAGGGAAATCCTTTTGGACAGGCTAGATCTGCTGAAGAACTAGCATTGGCACCCAGGGATCTATCCAATTTTTTAGGAGTATAAGATCCTAAAGGGTGGAGTATGGGATCCTTATTTTATTTATTTATTATTTATTTATTTACATTCTCTTATATACCGCGCTATTCTGCATCAGTGCGGTTTACATTGAACAAACTGAAATTACATTGAACAGGGCATTATAACTTGGAGATAACTGTTTTACAGGGAACATCCTTAGAGGATGGTTGCCGGTACCGTAGGAGGTCGGGACCAGCAACAGTCGGTAGCATATCGTCCATGCCAGGAATCGATTCCAGACTCGGTATCGAGGGAAGCGAGCCTGATGAAAGAAGCATGGAAGGTACCGACAACGATGGTAAAAAGGATACCGGTACCGACTCCGGTACTGTATCCAATACCGATGGACCAGCCAGTGACAGCTCTAATGGTATTGAAAGAACTGTCGATGCCAAACATGGATCATCGGAACCGTGCCTTCGGTACCGTCTGGTGTCGGTACCAAGGCGAGTCGGTACCCAGTCCTCCAGACTGTAGATCGATTCCAGACTCGGCATCGAAGGAAGCGAGTCTATCGATGCACATCTGGAGAGTACCGACTTCGGTACTAGTACCGGTACCGGGATCAATACCGATACTGGAAGGTCGGTCTGCAGCGTATCCAACGGCCCCGAGGATGCCAGACTACGATCCTTGGTGAGGAATGTTTCATCCAACACCATTGCCGATGCCGGGGTATCGGTACCGCTCAAAGCGGATGCCACCACCGAGCATGGCTCAGGTATGTTCGGAGAGGGGTGAACCTCAGGAACAACCTGAAACCCCACACAGGCTTTGGAGGCCGAAGACTCCCACCGGGGTTTTAAAGCCAGTGTGTTCTCGAGGGCAAGGCCAGAGGCATCTCTATGCTGTGCATGAGATCTACCACTCGAGGACTGGCTAGTCTTAAAAGACTGTTTTTGGGTTACCTGATCCTGTGAAGAAGAAGAGGTGGTCGGTGCCCTGAAGTTGGATGGGGACCGCGTATCGAGGGGAACTCGATGCTGAAGACTTCTTCCCACAATACTGTTACAGGAGGGACACTCCGGAGGAAAGTGGTCAGGAACCAAGCAGGGTAGACACCAGTTATGAGTGTCTAAAATAAGTTTTTTTACCGCCACAGTTTGAACATTTCTTAGGAATAGTGGCTGGCGTTTCCATGAGGAAAAAAGGGGTAGGCCTAAAAAGGCCGGGAAAACCCCGTCAGGCACTAAGAGGGAAAAAGTTATTCCCTAACAGGAATAAATTGAAGAAAAAAAGAAAAGAAACACCGGCGGTACCGGTGGCATCGGGGAAGGCAGCCGTGACCACAAGAAAACTAAGAAATAAAAGAAGAATTTTCTGCGGTGATAGAGGGACATCCTGTCGGCTCCGCGGAAAAACGAAAACTGAGGAAAGGCAGTTGGGAAAGGCGGGAAGGCAGCATGCAGGCGTGTTGGGATGCTTCCAAAAGCATTTCGATTGGATGCTGGGAAGCGTTCCCGCGCAGACTCCGTCGGTGCTGACGTACCCATATGTGAAGACTCATTCCTGCTTGTTCCTGGAGATTATGTTCAATTCTCTGAGGTCTAAAATGGGTCTGTGTCCTCCTGTTTTCTTTGGAATAAGGAAATAGGGGGAGTAAAACCCTGTACCCCGTTGGGGAATGGGTACCTCTATTGCCCCTTGGGCAAGAAGCACAGTGACCTCTTGACCTAACTGGTCGTTGAGAGAGATCTGAGAATTGAACTGTCTTAGCATTGTAGGAGGGGGCATGCTGAGGAAATGAAGCTTGTACCCCTCTCTTACAATAGACAGAGTCCAATTTTCTGCTGTTATCTGACCCCATCTGGGGGCAAAATGACATGACCTTCCTGGGATGGTGGAGGGTTCTGGGCCGTTCACGGCCAGGAAGGCAAAGTTCTTTAGATAGGAATCAAAGCCCCTGTGGAGGCTGAGTCTGCTGAGCAGGTTGAGGCTTAGCTGCTTTTGTCTTTCTTTGCCTAGGTTGTTGCTGCTTTCCCTTTTGGGCAGACTGACCTAAACGATGCCCCTGTTGGGTATAGGAGGGATAAAACTTCTTCTTACTGAAGAATGGTTTCTTAGAGGATTTTTTCCTCGCAGGATCAGCTGTAGATTTAGACAATCTATCCAAAGTGATATTGTCAGCATCCATCTCATTAGCTTTTTCCTGCCAATTCTTGCCAAAGAGATTCTCTCCTGTGCAAGGAATATTCCCTAGTTTATCCTGTACCCAAATTTCCAAACCAGATGCCTGGAGCCAGGCAATCCTACGTGCACCTATGGCAATGGCAGAGGTTCTGCTTATGCACGCAAAGCAGTCAAAAGCTGCACGATTCACAAACTTGTAAACATCCTGAGCATGTTTGACAAGGGCGAGGTAATCTTGCCTCTTATCATCAGGAAGGGCTTATAAGCTCTAAATCTCCTGTGACCTCCTTAAGGAACATTCCCATATATAAGATATAGGAACTGATCCTAGCAGAAAGAATGGAAGCCTGGGAAGGTTCGACGTCCAAAGGTGTCAAGAGTCCTACACTCACGTCCTGGAGGATTAGATGCATGCCTTTTTGCACTCTTTATCCTTCTCATTTCTGACTCCACCACCATGGAATGGTGTGGTAATTGAGTCTTCTGAAACCCAGGACAAGGAGGAACTCGATACATGGTGTCGAGTCTTCGAGAGTGAGGAGATGTGGTTAGAGGTGTTTCCCACATCCTTAACATGAGATCATGCAAGATCTCATGAATAGGTAAGGTAGCTGCCTCCTTGGGAGCTTTAGGGTATTGCAGGATTTCTAATTCCTTTGCCCTAGGCTCTTTTTCAGGAGCCACTGTGATGGAAAGACCTCGAGCCACATCTCGGATAAAATCCTGAAAGGAAAAATCCTCTGGTGGAGACATCCTACGCTGAGGAGAAGAAGAATCCTCAGGAAGAAGTACTCTGGTATCGGCAGAACTTTCAGAGTCTTGAGACTCATCCGAGGATTCAAAGTATCTCCGATCTGGGTGATCGTGCAAGGCACGGTACTGGTACCGGTACCGATCGAAGTCAGCATCGGAGTGGTCCGTACCGACCTGTTGATACTGGATGGATACACATGATTCGGTCCCGGTAGAATACCTGCCGATGTCGATGCAGTCGGTGCCGGTACCGGTTGAATTGTCTGAAGCGGTTTCAGGGGCATCGAGGCCGTGAGAAGAGCCGCCAGACTGCGTTCAATAGCCAAGAATCTCTGGTCTATCGACGCTGCCGATGCTTCGGTATCGGTACCGGGTGAAGCAGCCGGTACCCCAGAGCATGGCACCAGTAGTTCTGCCGAGGTTGAAGCCTCGAGAACATCCTGGAGCCCCGTTAGTGCTTTGGAAGCCGAAGCCGAAGCCTCCCGCCGGGGCAATTTTGCTGGTGAAAGTCCCTCAAGGGCAACGCCAGAGGCATCTCGCTGTCTAGAAGGAGATCTACCCTTTGAGGGCCAGCTAGATTTATGTTTAGTTACCTGAGATCCATGGGAGGAAGACGAAGCCCTGGAAGACGTCGATGCCATGGAGGCTGCATCGGAGGGAAAAAGGGTGCTAAGTTTAGCAGCTCGGTTCTGCCGGCCCCTTTTCGACATCATCCCACAGGCAACACACTCTGAAATAGAGAGGTCAGGACCTAAACATTTGAGGCACCACTCATGGATGTAGGTGACGGAGATGATACCGCCACACTTAGAACACTTTTTAAAACCCAAAGCGGGTTTTTACATTCTGAAGGAAAAGTTGGGCCTAGTGCCCAAAATGGCGCGTGGCACCTGAAGAGAAAATTACTGGAAAGATTCCAGAAGAAAGGGGGGTTTTTTTGTTTTTTTTTAAAGAAAAGAAAGAAGAACCACCTGTGGTATCGGTGTAGCGTCAAGGGAAGGCAGACGCGACCACAAAAAAGAAGAATAGAAGGAATTTTTTTCTGCGGTGACAGGATGTGCGACCTGTCGGCTCCGCGGAAAACGAAGAACTGGAGAGGGACAGTTGGGAAAGGCGGGAAGGCAGCATGCAGGCGCTGTGGGATGCTCCCAAAATCTTTCCTATTGGACGCTGGGGAGCGTTCCCACGCAGGCTCTGTCAGTACCGACGATACCCATATGTGAAGACTACCTTCCTGCTTGTTCGTGGAGATTGTCGAGTACTGTAATATAATATTCCAAGGTATACCAAAGTACATGCTTCAACCATTGTAAACGCACAGAACACTACCACCCGCATTCTATATGGTATGTCTAGAGATGAGCATATAACACCAATACTAAAACATCTGCACTGGCTTCCCATAATAAGCCAAATAAAATATAACGGCCTACTGACCATTTTCAAAGTACCCCACAACCTTCAATCTTTGTTACACAAAAGCACCGAGTAACAGAACTAGAAGAAGCACCTTCAATATAGCCATTCTAAAGGGAAAAGATGCCAAAATGCCTCAAACCGAACGGTCTCACTTTATGCGCCAAGCATCTGGAAGGCACTCCCTGAGAATATACCAGCCATTCCTGCCCTAACGGAATTTGCAAGAAGCTTTTAAGACTCACCTCTTTCCTGGGCACTTCGGTGGTGAAAATGAAAATATCCTTATCCTGATACACATAACGAAATTTGTTCATGTCTGTTGAACTGTTTTCCTCGCCTGCTCATGTCATTCCTTACTCTAATGTAAACTTCTAGAAGTCAACTGTATTATGCATTGCATGTAAAAGCGCAAAGTTCCAGTTAATCTGCAAACCACTTTGACTCCAAGATAAAGCGGCCTATAAAAATAGTTAACTAGCCAAATAAAATAGAAAATTACACTTACCTGTAATTGTCGTTCTTTGAGTGACGACAGTTTAGTCCTCCACCACTGAGTTGTGCACCTCCTCCTGCAGCTTGGAGACTGGACAAGTCAAACTCGTGACATCACAGTATGTAACCTGCTGGCAACTCCCATCAGCCCAAGTGAACTATTGACAAAGCAGACTCAAAGGAGCAACAGGTAAGTAGCGGTACCTGAACTATAAACGTATCAACAAACTAGTGTAAACAATAACTCTGAACACCTAAACTAACAGGGAGAATGTTACGTAACACTTCATGTTATGTTAAAAATTATACCTTGCTACGATCTTGCCTCCCCTCATTCTTTACTTTCCCTGAACCCCCCACTAAACGACAGAACAGGGAAATAGAATAGCACTGATATACATACTCACTGCGATCCAGAAATTGAAGCAAACTCATTCAGCCTTCGAAACTGATTTTCCTCTGCATCTAGAAGGAAACCCTGAACTGAATACTCCCCGGGTGGGAATGAGGACTAAACTGTCGTCACTCAAGGAACAACAATTACCAGGTAAGTGTAATTTCTATTTCCTTATCGTTCCTCCAGTTTAGTCCTCCACCACTGGGATGTACCAGAGCAGTAATCATTGGGAGGGACCGTTTAATCCAGATCGTAACACCGCCGACCCGAAGCAGGCATCGCCCGCTGCCAGAACGTCGAGCCGATAGTGTTTGCTGAAAGTGTGCAGTGATGACCAAGTGGCGGCCTTACAAATCTCTACCGGCGGAACCAGACTATGCTCCGCCCAAGACACCGCTTGTGCTCTGGTAGAGTGAGCCCATAACCCCTCCGGCATCTGACGTCCTTGCAAAATATATGCCGATGCAATAGCCTCCCAAACACATCTGGAAATTGAAGCTTTGGCCGCCGCTTCCCCTTTACGGGGACCTCCGAACAGAACGAAAAGCCGTTCGGATTTGCGAAATGACTCAGAGACTTTTAGATACTGGTGCAACGTTCTCTCTATATCTAAACGTTTCAAACTTCGGCCCGAACCGCTGTCATATGTCGAACCTAAGACCGGTAACGCCGCCGACTGGTTCAAATGAAATGGAGAAACTATCTTGGGCAGAAAGGACGGGACTGGCCGTAACACTACTTTTTTTCTGGAAAATACTAAGAACGGCTCTCGACATGACAATGCCTGAAGTTCCGAGACCCATCTAGCCGAACAAATTGCCACCAAAAACACTGTCTTCAGAGTTAAATCCTTCACCGAAGCCTGACGCAGAGGTTCAAAGGGTTTCTTAGTCAACGCCCCGAGCACCAGGTTGAGGTCCCACGGGGGTACCACAATTCTGCGCGCCGGGCGAAGCCTAGACACCGCTCTAAGGAAACGGAGAACATCGCCCTGCGCACCCAGGGCCATCCCTTGCACCTTGCCTCTATAGCAAGTTAGGGCCGCTAACCGAACTCGCAATGAACTAGCCGCGAGACCCTTTTCAAACCCATCTTGTAGGAAGCTCAATACTACAGGAACGGAGGCAGACGCTGCGTGAACCTGATGTCGTGAACACCAGTCCTCAAAAATACGCCAGACACGAACATAAGCTAGGGAAGTGGATCTTTTCCGGGCTCGGAGTAATGTAGCAATGACCGTTCCTGAGTAACCCTTCCTCCTTAGCCTCGCACTTTCAATGGCCAGACCGTAAGCGAAAATCGATCCACCTGAGGCATTCGTAACGGACCCTGAGACAACAGATCCTCCGTCAGTGGTAACCTCCACGAATCTCCGTCTAGTAGGCGAATTAGGTCCACATACCATGGACGCCTCGGCCAATCCAGAGCCACCAATAGCACTCTTCCTGGATGGGCCTCGACGCACTGAAGCACTCGTCCAATTAGTGCCCAAGGCGGGAAAACATAGAGAAGTCCCGCCACCGGCCACCCAATTCTAAATGAGCGCATCGATCCCTTCCAACATTCGCTCTTGGCGTCTGCTAAAGAAACGACTCACCTTTGCTGACTGAAAGGTCGCCATGAGATCCATGATCGGATGTCCCCATCTGAGGAGTATTTGGGCAAACACCTGTGGATGGAGCTCCCATTCCGTGGCATCCACCTTGACCCTGCTGAGAAAGTCCGCCATTAGATTGTCTTTTCCAGCTATGTGCGCCGCCGATATCACCTGTAACCAGGGCTCTACCCACCTGAATAATGCTTCTGCCTCCTCCTCCATGGCTACGCTTCCTGTGCTGCCCTGCCGATTGAGGTAAGCCACCGTCGCAGCGTTGTCTGATAGCACTCTCACCGCCCGGTGTTGCACTTCGGCTTCGAACGACTGTAGCGCCAGAGCTACTGCTCAAAGCTCGAGACGGTTGATGGACCATTGGCTCTCTTGAACCGTCCACGTGCCCTGTGCAAACAGATGTCCGCACTGCGCTCCCCAAGCTGTGAGACTCGCATCCGTTACTACCAGAAGCCACTGCAGCTGTTCCAAGGGCAGGCCCGCCTCCAGATGATCCGGACCCATCCACCACTGTAGGGACTTCCTGACTTGCGGGGGACAGGGAAGGCGCTTGCTTAACGAATCATTCTGATGCAACCACCGGCGGAGGAGCGCCCTCTGTAATGGTCGCATATGACATCTGGCCCAGGGCACCACTTCTAGGGTTGCCGCCATTAGGCCCAACACCCGTAGGTAATCCCATGCTGACGGCGCCAGAGTGGCCAGAAATTGGCGGACTGATTGCCGAAGGACTTGAGCTAGATGGGCCAGAAGGAATACCGCTCCTGTACGAGTGTCGAAGCGTACTCCCAAGTATTCCAGATTCTACGACGGCTCTTGGCTGAGTTGACTATCCAGCCTAGCTCCTGCAATAACGTCACCTCTCTGTTTGTCACCCGCACGCTCTCTGCTTCGGACTTTGCCCGAATCAACCAGTCGTTGAGATAAAGGTGTACCAGAATGTCTTCCTTTCGCAACGCCGCAGCCACCACCACCATGACTTTGGTGAAAGTGTGCGGCGCCGTTGCTAAGCCGAAGGGTAACGCCCGAAACTGAAAATGCCCTTAAGGAAGAGCGAATCTCAAGAACCTTTGATGGGCTGCTCTGATCAGAATATGTAGATACGCTTCCGTAAGATCGAGAGAGGTCAGGAACTCCCCTTGATGCACAGCTACGATCACCGAGCACAACATTTCCATCCAAAAGTGAGGCACCCGTAGGCAACGATTTATCCCTTTGAGATCCAGAATAGGCCAGAGCGACCCGTCTTTCTTTGGCACCACAAAATATATGGAATACCGACCCACGCCGTACTCTTCCGTGGGCACTGGGGACACCACAACTAATTGTAGGAGGCGATCTAGAGTTTTCCGTACCGCTAAAGTCTTCCTTGGACCCCTGCAGGGGGAGAGTACGAAGGATTCGAGCACTGGACGTGCCAACTCTAGTGCATATCCATCTCGAACTATTTCTAGCACCCACTGATCGGACGTTATTTGGGTCCAGGCTGGAAGAAACTCCCGAAGACGCCCTCCTATCGGTTGGCTTCCAACCTGGACCCGCCTCGCTTCATTGTTGCTTTCGAGTGGCCGCTGCTGAGGCAGACACAAAGCCCCTACTTGCTCCACGAAAGCCCCAAAACCCCTGGCCTCTTAAAGCAAATCTTCCTCTCTGAAAACCTCCCGAGCGTGATGACAGAAATCTCCTGAAATCCCTAAACTGCCCCCGGGAGCTAGGCATGAACTTCCCCTGCTTAGCCTTGTCTTCTGGAAGCCTACCATCCTTGGATTCTCCCAAATCCTTGACCAACTTATCCAAATCTTCTCCAAACAATAGCTTACCCTTAAAGGGAAGCTTACTGAGATGTGACTTAGACGATCCGTCGGCCGCCCAGTTCCGCAACCAGAGGGACCTCCTGGCAGCTACCAAGGATGCCATACTATTTGCCAAGGCCCTAATCAAATCATAGTGTACATCTGCTAAATATGCTGAGCCAGACTCCATTCGAGCCACCTGCATTGAACTGTCCGGCTCCAGTGAGAATCCTGGCGCAAGTGTTGGGACCAGCGAAGACACGCCCTTGTCACCCAAGCCAAGCTTGTAAGGCTAAGGCGTTAGCCTCGAAGGTTTGTTTCAACAAACCGTCTACCTTCCTGTCCTGTGCGTCTTTCAAGGCAGCGCTGCCTTCCACCGGAATGGTCGTCTTCTTAGTCACCGCTGACACTGCTGCATCTATCCGCGGTGACTTGAACTTTTCCTTATCTTTATCTGCCAAAGGGTAGAGCCTGTTCATTATTCTGACACCCCTGAGTCCCGCTTCTGGCTGGTCCCATTTGTCCTGTATCATCCGAGCTACCACTCGATGAACGGGGAATACCACCTGGGACTGCCTCACAGCTTGGATGAGAGGGTCTTCGACCTGCTCCTCTTCCACAGGCTGTGTCGTAGCGAGATTGAGCGTCTGAAGCGATTCGGAAATAAGGGCCACCAATTCGTCCTTGCGAAAGACTCTAATAATTCTTGCCTGATCTTCCGGCTCCTGAATTTCACCTTCCTCCAGCTCTTCCGGTCCAGACTCCGGCTCGAACTCCGCCTCCTCCGGATCTGGCCAGTCCAATTCTGAGACAGATGGACCCACGGACCGAGCCTTCTTGGAGAGCCTTGAACAGAGGGGATCGCTCTCCTCCCCCTTGGCTTGCTGTTTCGCAGTGGAAGAAGGCAAGGGCCCAGGTACCCTCCTCTGTCGTCTCAAACAGAAGGCTTGGTGCATGATTAATACAAAATCAGGGCAGAAATCTTCGAGTGGAGACTCCATAACAGCTGCAGTTTGCGCTGGAACGTGGCCCGAAGGGCCGCCCGAGGGGGATCCGGCCTGGGACTCCAACAAACCCCCTCCCTTCAGCCGCTACCGTGCTTCCCCGAGCCTCCTGAAGCCCTCCTCTCTTCTATTTGCTGCTCAACACTGGTAGACATAGTAGTGCAGCCACGACAAATGCCAGTGTCAGACACCGTGCCCCTGCGAGTACCACAGACCACACACTGCGGGCGAGAGGACATCAGCTCTGACCCCCTCTGCAACTCTCTGTGCTCTGCCTAACCAAAGTAAAACCGAGGTCTTTTCGTTTGTTTGTTTTTTTGTAATCCGCAACAAAGGCGAAGCTCTGAATATCAGAGCAGGCTTGCAAACCTTAATACTCGTGAACTGAGCCCCTCAGGCACATAAACACCCCCCCCCCGGGGAATCAGCTGCTGTTTCTGCCGCAATCTCTGAATGTCTCCCGCTGTTTGGGCCTGCCACGCAGCTTCCGCAAGCGGGAAAGGCAGGGAAAATGGCCGCGGTCCTCACAGGACCTGATTTGGCACCAAAACATGCGCTTTAACAAAGCCCGCAGCCACGAGCGCCAAGCCCCCCCCCCCCCCCGATGCTGGCTTTGACGCGCCGCTGCAGAGACGAAGGAGGAAAAACCTCGTTGCTTACTGCTGAAGGACAGCCCTGCAAGCCGCGACGCTGCTCCACCCTGCTGTGAGCGACATCCGCGACGAGGGCTAAATGCCGGTCAAGTGAAGGCACTGCTGCTTCTGCTCTTCGCGGTACTGTAGGCTCCCGATCAGCGCTCACTGCCGACACAAACGCAAGGGAGACGGGTAGACAGTGCTGCTCCCCGTACAATCCAGGGGAGGAGATCTAAGCCGATTCCTGACCCCAAATCTAGTAAAGCATAAGGGGAAGCAGAGACTGCAGCCAACTAAATAACCTGTGGCTTTTTTTTTTTTTTTAAAGACGCAGCTACCTATCAAATCAAAGAATTAAATTGAAAAATTAAACCAAATTTACATCAAATTAACCTAGCTCCTTATATGTTCCTCTAGTGAGCCCTGCACCTAGGCTCACTATGTCCTCCTGCTGCATGGAGACTGGACACACTGGGGCTGATGGGAGTTGCCAGCAGGTTACATACTATGATGTCACGAGTTTGACTTGTCCAGTCTCCAAGCTGCAGGAGGAGGTGCACAACCCAGTGGTGGAGGACTAAACTGGAGGAACGATAAGGAATAATCAATCTGTCTACAGACCTCACCTGCACCCCGTTCTTGAGTCTGTCCTCCTGATGAGAACCATCGCACCTTTAACAGACTGCAGGCCTGACTTGGGGCCTGCTTTCTACATGGTTGCAGCCAAGAAGCTACTATGTTCCTAAAGAAGAGCTTTGGAAGCTCTTTCACGGGTTTTGTTTTGTTCGTTTGTTTCTTTGGCCCCTGGATGTACTGGACGCTACCCGTACATTTGCTGTTATCTTTCTTGGTATTTTATAAAAGGCTTCATATTCTGCAGAGTGGAGAAGTACTCTAGTGGCTAAAGTAGTGGCCTGATGACCAAGGGACCAGGGTTCGATTCCCACTGGTGCTCTGCGCAGCCTTAGGCAAGTCACTTTACCCTCCAATGCCTCAGAAGCAAGGCCTGGTAATCTACTTCTGGTTACACCTTGCCAAGAAAGCCCAAGGATTGCTGGGTCACCAGGAGTCAGCATTAACGCGACGGCACACACACATTCAGCAGAGCTCTTTGTAAAATACAGGGGGAATTGAGCACGCCCCAGTCTTGACATCTCAATTCCCCTCTCCATGACCTATCTAAAACAGGCCTTTAAGTGTTTCAAAAATGATTAAATTGTTGGTTTATTCCTGAAATTAAATGTAGAGCCCAGGCCAAGCCAAACTGTGAGATTAAAAAAATGCACAAGGAGGAAAACATTTTTCTTTTTTTATTTGGAAATAAGAGGTCAGCATATGAGACTCAAAAGAGGACAGACATAGGAGTAAGATTAATAAATATTTCTTCCCAGAAAGGCTAGAAGATGTATGGAATGGATTCCAAGGTGGGGGGGGGGAGCAGAGACAAAAACAGTAACAAAACTGAGACAAATGCAGAGAATCCCTAACTGTAGAGGAATGAAAGAAAATCCAGAGTACAGCAAAAAGGAGAAAGCCACATTGCTACAGAAGGGAGCAAACTGGACAGACTGGATTGACCTCACGTTCCTCACCTGCTGTCATATCCTATGTACAAACAGGTTTGCTATGGTGGTCACACCTCCTTGCTGAACTGATATGTTCAGGTTTGAGAAAGAGCCGTGAGAATCGGTGGCTCGAAACATAACAACGTTGGGTAACAACTACAAGTTACGCTTCGTGGAGTTGACCGGGTATTGGCTTGAGAACAGTTTCCATCAAAGGCTGTACTGTAACCCACTTGCCGGGACTGGTGGATTTTGGATCCAAAAATGGCGCTGAATGGAATTGAAAGAGCGCCGTGATAGCTAGAGGCTCGTAATATAACAACAATGGACTTTCCATCATACCGAGTCCTTTTGGGGAGTTTGTAAGCAGCGTAGGTTGCTTATGAAAAATCGCCTTTGGAAGTGCTGTCTCAAGCTAAGTACTCTTTCTAAAATCATACAATACTAGTTGGTATTGGGATTGTGGTCCCTTGATCCTCATTAGGGGTGATTCCCTAATTTCTAATATAAGAGAAAAACGGAACAATACGCACGATAGAGGTGAGATTTTTTCTCTCCTTTTAGACGTACGTTCCAACAAAAATAGTGTGAACGAGGTTTTCCTTTTTTGAATGTGGTTATCTGTAGGGGGAACTAAGTGGGTTTTTGGGGTTAATTTAGAACTGATATGTGAGGCAAAACCAAGTGCTTTTTCCTAAACAAATAACCTTCACTCGAGAAGATCCATTTAAAAACCAAGGGGCATGTTTACTAAAGTGCGTTTTTTCAGCACGTGCTAAACATGAGCACACCTCCTACTGTAAACACTGCCACGCGCTAAAAGCAGCCAGTTTGGTAAGAATCCCACATTAATTGCTTAGTATGCCATAGGGATAGGACTGAGTGGAGTATAGGCAGAGCAAGGGTGTGTGAGCCATTCAAAGCTAATGTGCGAGACAGCACCATGCGCTAGCGACTATTTATCACAACTGCCGATAGCGTGGCTGTACATAATGCCACCTCAAGGAAGACTGACCCTTAGTGGCAATTCTCTCTAACCCCTGTGTTTCAGTGTATTGAAGTTTCTATGCTAGAGAGACTGGAACTGCTTCTCCCATAGAAATGCACTGGAACAATTTTTGGGGAGCTATAATTTTCTCAAATTCCATGTGTCTTTTCACCATTCCCCACCCCACCCCCATGATACATCTGGTCCCATTCTGTTAAATGTGTAGAGAGTTATTTTGCCCCCAGACAGATATACATAAGGAGTTGAGAATATCTAATTTCTTTCCAACATCCATTGGGTTGAAAAGAAAAATAAAAAGGCAGTAACTACAGTATTTATTCACTTATATTCCACTCATCTTTCGTTCAAAATATAAAAGCAACATAAAATAAAACAATATAATAGCACATAAACAATAAAATCTGATAAATAAAATAATTTACATAAACATGCAAAAATGCTGAAGCAGATTTTTAGATTCCTGTGAAATGCAAGATCAGACTCCAGACAGAGGTAAAAAAAATAAAAAATCTGAAGTGCACCTTTACAAAAAGGAACTTCCAAAAGACACTAGCTGATAACCGGTGCAATTCTCTAGAAGAGCCTGTTGACTCCCCATGCCTCTGCTAAGTCACCACCCTCTTGGACATCTGACACCACCCACCGAGTCCCAGTGCACTCTCTCCTTCTTCCCAACACCACACTCTTTTTCCCCTCTCTCCGCCTACCAGTCACTCTCTCTCTCTCCCTTTTCTCTCTCCCCACGTCACTCTCTTCTTCTTTCTCTCTCAGTCCCCACCTCCATGACACTGCTAGTTAATCTCTCTCCTAACCTCCTATCCTGTCCTCACTATTCTCTCTCTCTCTCAACTGCCCATTCCTTCCCCACTAGTTTCCATCTCGGTCCCTCAACCTCCAGTTCCTATCCTGTCTCCACCACTCTCTCTCGTCTCTCTCCTTCTTTGTCTCATATCCTGTCCATTGGTGTCTCTGCTACAGCCTGGTAGGCAATAGAAACAGTTGCAGCTCTCCTCACGGGCCATTGATGGTGCATCCTCCAATCTCTTCACAGCATTTAGTTGCTTGACCCCAGTGATGTCAAACTTGCTCCCATTAGATTTGAGAGCTCATATAAGAAATTCAAAATGGGGTCAAAACGTGGTTGTTCAACCAAATTTACTCAGAATTTAGTATTTCAGGGAATGAGCCTATGGCAATGATTGTTAAATTTACTGATATTTGTTTTTTAAGAGGAGGGGAGTTTTTGTGCTACATACACTTATATACAAAATGTCTGTGTTAGTTAAATTCTATAAAGCAATGGTTCTATATACTGCCCTGATGTACATTGCGAAGAGCGGTCTATCCACCCTAAATAAATAAAATCACACTTGCTAATCACACCCCTATTAGTTCTGCCTCTTCCCCTCCACGTGAACTGTGAGTAATACCTCCATCAGCCAGGGACAGTGTGTGCACCCTCCCCAAGGGTCTCCCATCCTCACCTCACTAAGAAGAGATGGCAGGGGAGCATTACAGTGGGGCCTGGCTGTTTTCCATTTGCACGACAAACAGGAAATACAGGGGGAATGTCTCTTCCATATCCAGTGTACAAGCACATGCATATACCATCCACCAGCGACAAACCAACCAAGTCCCCTACCCATTTATACAGATATATTTAAATACTCCAGCTGGAAGATCTTTCTATATAACTTCTGAATGTCTGATGGATGAGGTCACCAAACCCCTTCAAAGCAGTTCATCCACTGGCTATTCTCTAGAATATGTGCAAGCAAGTTTCCTTTTGGTTTTGTATCACTCAGAATGGGTCTTTCCAAAGAGGATTCTAAAAGGCACTACAGAAAATATAAATGCTGGGCCTTACTCTCATGGTAACGGTGATCGTGCTGTTCACATTGGCTTTGTAGAGCCAGCCTTGCCTTATCACTCCCCCCTTCTGAGAGCACAATGACGACGAGTCCTGCAACAAATTATACATGCTGTGTTAGTAAATCAGCTACAAATACAAATTCCAGTCTTGTAGTCACTGGGAAACAGGAAGAGTCATTTTTAGAGCACTCAGCATTACAGGCAAAATCTCTAGCACTGACAGACAATTTGTTTTTCCTAGCAAGTAACGTGTATATGTTTCTCAGAATTAAAGGTTCCTTATTTTCAGTCAGCTTAATTTAAATGAAAAAATTATAATTACATGTACCTGGTAATTGTAGTTCCTGAAGGAACTCCAGTTTAGTCCTCCACCTCTGGGTTGTGTACCTCCTCCTGCAGCTTGGAGACTGGGCATGTCAAAGTCGTGACATCACTGGATATACTCTGCTGGCCTCTCCCATCAGCCCCAGTGAACTATTGACAAAAGCACACTCAAAGGAGCAACAAATAAGTAGCTATCATATTAAAAAATGTTACATAGAAAAAAAGTGAACGTATAACTAGAAACTGTGTAACCTACATTTCCCCCTACCAAGAGAGAAACCACCTTGAACCTTTCCCTTCTGCTCCCTATAGAATAGGACAGCACAAAGAGTAATAATAGACAGAAACAGATAGGCAAGATCATAAGTATGAGTAAAAGAATCCCTTTCGAAGGCCACCTTCCCTGTAGGTTTGCACCACACCGAAGTGAACCTTTACTGCCAACGAGCCAACCCCGGGTGGGAATAAGGACTAAACTGGAGTTCCTTCAGGAACTACAATTACCAGGTACGTGTAATTATTTCCTTATCGGTCCTCCAGTTTAGTCCTCCACCTCTGGGATGTAACACAGCAGTAATCATTGGGCGGGACCTTTCCAGCCGGCTCGCAACACCGCCGCCCCGAAACAGGCATCCTTTGCTGCCTGAACGTCTAAGCAGTAGTGCTTACTGAAAGTATGAAGAGACGACCAGGTGGCCGCTCTACAGATTTCCCCTGGCGGAACCAAACTGTGCTCAACTCAGGAAGCCACTTGCGCTCTGGTAGAGTGAGCTCGTAAGCCCATCAGAACTTCACGACCGTGCAAGAGGTATACTGATGCAATCGCTTCTTTAAGCCACTGTGAAATGGACGCCTTCGCCGCCGCTTCCCCTTTGCGGGGCCCTCCAAACAACATAAAAAGACAGTCCGACTTGCGGAAAGTTCCCGAAACTTTCAAGTATTGCCGCAACACACGTTTGATATCCAACCGGTGTACGATCAGAAGCATCCTCTTCTAGGGTTCTGAGAACTGGAAGAGAAACCGTCTGACTCATGTGAAAAGCAGATACCACCTTTGGCAAAAATGACGGCATGGGCCGCAACACCATCTTCTCTCTAGAAAAGGACAAAAACGGCTCCTACATGACAACGCCTGTAACTCCGAAACTCGCTTCGCCGAACAAATGGCTATCAAAAACACGGACTTCAGAGTCAAATCCTTCACCGACGCCTGGTGTAACGGTTCAAAGGGTGCTTTGGTTAACACCTCTAAGACCAAATTGAGATCCCACGGCAGAACTACAACCCTCCTCGAGGGTCGCAACCTGGTTACCGCTTTCAGGAAAAGCAAGACATCGGGATGAGCACCTAACGTAATACCCTGCACTTTGCCTCTATAGCATGCAATAGCCGCCAACTGCACTCTTAAGGAACTGGCCGCTAACCCCTTATCAAACCCATCTTGTAGAAGACTTAAAATCAAGGGAACGGACACTGTCATCACCCGAACTTGACGCAGTGAGCACCAGTCCTTGAAAATGCGCCAAATACGAACATATGCCAGAGGCGTTGACTGTTTCCTTGCTTTCAATAAGGTGGCGATGACTGCCGCCGAATAACCCTTCTTCGTCAGCCTCGCCCTTTCAATGGACAAACCTTAAGCGAGAACCGATCCACCTGAGGAATTCGCAGCGGACCTTGCAACAACAGATCCTCTGACACCAGCAGCCTCCATGGATGTCTGTCGAGCAGGCAAATGAGATCGGCATACCATGGATGCCTTGGCCAATTGGGCGCTACTAACAGCACCCTTCCCTGATGAGCCTCGATACAATGTACTACTCGCCCTATGAGCGCCCACGGAGGAAAGACATAAAGAAGCCCTGCTGCCAGCCAACGTTGCATCAGGGTGTAGATCCCTTCAGACATTCTTTCCTGCTGTCTGCGGAAGAAACGACTGGTCTTCGCTGACCGAAAAGTTGCCATGAGGGCCATGATTGGCGGACCCCATCTGCGAACTATTTGGGCATATACCTCCGGATGCAGTTCCCACTCTCCGGCATCCACTCGGACTTTGCTGAGAAAATCCACCATCACATTGTCCTTCCCTGCAATGTGTGCCGCCGATATCGCTGGTAATCTCTGTTCCACCCAAGAAAACAGCATCTCTGCCTCCTCTTCCATGGCCGCACTTCCTGTGCCGCCCTGCTGATTGATGTAGGCCACTGTCGTTGAGTTGTCGGACAGCACCCTTACCGCTCGACCTGACACCATAGTCTCAAACCTTAGCAGCGCTAGATAGACCGCTCTCATCTCTAGCCGGTTGATCTACCAACTGCTCTCTAGAGCTGACCAAGTGCCTTGTGCGAACTGGCCCTCGCAATACGCTCCCCAACCAGCAAGACTCGCGTCCGTCAGTAATGGAATCCACTCCAGCTGCTCCAGAGGCATTCCCGCTGTCAACGATTCCAGAAGCAGCCACCACCAGAGAGACTGCCTGACCTTGAATGGGCAGGGGAGCCATTTGTTCAAGGAATCGGACTGATGCGACCAGCAGCAAAGCAGCGCTCTCTGTAACGGTCTCATATGAAACCTGGCCCAAGGCACTGCTTCCAGGGTCGCCGCCATTGTTCCCAACACACGAAGATAGGTCCACGCTGAGGGGGCCGGAGCAGATCTGAACTTGCGCATCAGTCGCCGAAGGGCTTGCACCCGATGGACCGGCAGAAACACCGCTCCTTTCTGAGTGCTGAACCGTACTCCGAGATACTCGAGATCCTGGGAAGGCACTAAGCGGCTTTTGGCCGGGTTCACCACCCAACCGAGACTCTGCAAGAATTTGACCACCTTGTCCGTTACCTGTACGCTCTTGGACTCGGATTTTGCCTGAATCAACCAATCGTCGAGATAAGGATGAACTAGAATCCCTTCCCTTCGTAATGCCGCCACTACCACTACCATGATCTTGGTGAAAGTTCTCGGTGCTGTCGCCAGACTAAACAGCAATGCCTGAAATTGATAATGCCCCCAAGGAAGAGCAAGCCGCAGAAACTCCAATGAGCCACTCTGACTGGGATGTGCAAATACGCTTCCATAAGATCGAGGGAAGTTAAGTACTCCCCCTGACGCACCGCCACAATGACTGACCTCAACGTTTCCATCCTGAAATGTGGAACCCGAAGACACCTGTTCACTCCTTTGAGGTCCAAGATAGGCCGAACCGCTCCGTCTTTCTTTGGCACTACGAAATAAATTGAGTATCGACCCATGCTGTAATTCGCAAGTGGCACCGGCGCGACTGCTCCCAGCTGCAAGAGACGATCTAATATACCGCGGATTGCCAAGGCTCTCTGCCGACCTTTGCAGGGAGACATCATGAAGGAATCCTGCACTGGCCTTGCCAATTCCAGCACATAACCTTCGCGAATTACTTCTAACACCCACTGGTCGGACGTTATTTGGGTCCAGGCAGGAAGAAATTCCCGAAGTCGCCCGCCTATCGGTTGACTTCCCACCAGGACCCACCTGCTTTCATTGTGGTTTCCGAGACCCCACTGAGGAGGCTGCTGCGAAACCTCTATTTGCTCCCTGAAACCCACGAAACCCCTGGGCTCTGGAAGCAAATCTTCCTCTTTGGAAACCCCCCAAACGAGAAGTGCAGAATCTCCTGAAATCCCGAAACTGGCCCCAAAAGGCCGGAGTGGCCTTGCCTTGTTTGGGCTTATCCTCGGGAAGCCTCCCTCCCTTGGACTCCCCAAGATCCTTCACCAACTTGTCCAGGTCTTCGCCAAACAACAACCTCCCTTTTTAACGGGAGCTTACTGAGACGCGCCTTGGACGAACCATCCGCCGCCCAATTCCGCAACCAAAGAGAGCGGCGGGCGGCTACCAAGGAAGCCATACTATTCGCTAGTGCCCGAAGAAAGTCGTAATGCACATCCGTTAAATATGCAGATCCCGACTCCAGGCGATCCAGCTCCCTAACCTCTTCCTGCTCTAGCTGTGTAGACTGACACAAGTGTTGAGACCATCTGAGACATGCTCCACAAATGGAAGACTGCAAAGACAGAGCGTTAGCTTCAAAAGACTGCTTCAATAAACCATCCACTTTCCTATCCTGCGCATCCTTTAAGGCCGCACTACCTTCCACCGGTATAATGGTCTTCTTTGTAACCGCTGACACCGCAGCATCAATTCGTGGAGAGCGAAACCTCTCCTTGTCCTTATCTGCTAAGGGATAGAGCCTATTCATCGTTCGAATCCCTCTTAAACCTGCTTCTGGCTGATCCCATTCATCTTGGATCATGCGGGCGACCACTCGGTGAAGGGAAACACCACTTGCGCCTGCCTCACCGCTTGAATGACCAGGTCTTCCACATCTTCCTCTTCCGTCGCCTGAGCCGTAGCGAGATTAAGTGTCTGAAGGGATTCCGTGATAAGTGCCGTTAACTCGTCCCTTCTAAATATCCTAATAATCTTTGCTTGATCCTCCAGCTCTTGTATCTCACCTTCCTCTAGGTCCTCCATTCTGGCTTCGAATTCCACCTCGGGCTCCTCCGTCTCCGGCCACTCGGATTCCTTGGACAGAAGCCCAGGAGGCCGTGGCCTCTTAGGGGACCTCGGGAATATATCCCCCGTGTCTCTTATGCTGAGCTGCTGCCCCGGACTAGGCATAGACAAGGGCTCCGGCACCTTCCCCTGCCGCCGTAAACAAAACGCCTGATGCATAATTAGTACAAAATCCAGGCAAAAATCCCCGAGCTGTGTACCTGAACCCAAGAGAGGCGGAGTACCCGACAGATCCACAGCTCCATCCTGGGCGACCCCTTGCACCGTGGGCCCCAAATCTTCTGCATGCACTCCAGGCGGAGCATCTTGGGGGTCCTGAGCCCCCCTGACCTCCATTTGCTGCTCCACGCTGGTAGACACCGCGGCACAACCCCTGCAGATGCCGGAGTCAGCCACCGCACCTCTGCAGGTGCTGCAGACCACACACTGAGGGCGCATAAGCCAAGTACCCCAAGTGCAGTCTATTTATCAGGCTTTCAGTCTATTCTGTTCTTTTCTTTTATCCTATTTCTTTTTTTTTTCTTTTCTTTTTTTAATATACCAATGAGCCCAAGACAGGAAGGATATGAAATCCTACCAAAAACTACCCCAGCGAACCTGCACCCGAGATCCTGTTCACTAAGAGAACTCCAACTGCCCCCAAACAAACCTGCCAACTAAACTCAGCTGGATAAATTACGGTAGAAAGAAATTAAAAGAAGAAATGAAATCCTGGAAAATAAACTGCATAAACTTCAGCACCAAACCCCTTGCATCCCCGTGCTGCAAAACGCGACTCCCTGCCACGTGGCAGACACGCGGTCTTAAAATGGCCGCCAGCGAACCGGCTAAGCAAATGGTGCCAAAATCTGAGAACTTAAAGCTCAACTGTGGTTGCCGTCCGAATCACCTGCCCAAAATGTCAAAGGAGCCTTACCCCATCAACGAAGGCCCGTTGAATCTCTCCTCCTGCTGACGCCGCTGAACCGGCAATCTCCAGCCCATGCGGCTCCGCTAGAGTCAGGAACGAGCGAGGAACCGCCAGTGAGAATATCACCCCTGCACTCTTTCAGCCTGATCGCTGCTTCTGCGGGTGACAGGAAAGTGCAGGTGCCTGCTACAGAGCTCTCCTCCGGTCAAGCAAGGAGAAGAGATCTGGAGGCTAAATCGTCCCAGGCACTCTTACAACAGGATAGAGGCAGACGGGGGCTGATGCAAGGAAAGATTCTCCTTTTTTCTTTTTTTTAAAGCTACAGCAACCACCAAATGAAATTTAGAAAAATGTGAAATCCAATCAACCTACAACTACCTAACTACTCTAACAGCTCCTTATGTGTTCCTCAAATGAGCCCAGACCTAGGCTCACTACGTCCTCCTGCTGCATGGAGACTGGACATACTGGGGCTGATGGGAGAGGCCAGCAGAGTATATCCAGTGATGTCACGACTTTGACATGCCCAGTCTCCAAGCTGCAGGAGGAGGTACACAACCCAGAGGTGGAGGACTAAACTGGAGGACCGATAAGGAAAAGAAATCTAGCAAGCACTGGATCTGTGCCAGCTGGGCACTTAAGAAGAATGAATAAAAATCATAGCTAGGTATTCTCAATTTAAAAGTCAGAACCAAACTCAGGGGAAAAAATTGTTAGTCAGACTGCTTCCAGAATTTCGATATTGCATCTGTGTTTAACCTGATGATTTAAATTTTACCAAAACAAGAAAAAGGAAAAATATTTTACAGAAAAAATTAAAGATGTCCAAATGAAGCTTGATGAAGTGAAGGCTCAAGTCAGTTCATCTCACATTATTAATAAAACTTTAATAAGAGATAATGCACTTATGAACAGAAAAATTAACACTTTAAATATTTTTAAAATAAGGAACCCAAGGATTTTTATTTTCCCCAAATTGGATAGTGTATTTGACCCTGAATTATTACTTAAAGGTGTGTGTCTCTTAATCCCTAAAGAGGGACTCCCACTAATATTTTTAGTGGTGCATAGTATGCTTCAGAAATTAGGATCAACAGAAAAGGCTGTAATTTTAGCTTCAAATGTTTCAACCTTATTCAGAAGCTTGAATCATTAATGAAGACCATAAAGGAAATCAATATTTAGGGGCATGTTTACTAATAGCTAACGTCTGTTAACAAATGTTAGCATTTATTTCTATGGGTATGGCATCACTTAGTTCACATTAACGTTCATTAATGGGCGGTAACCTTTAGTAAACATGCCCCTTAAGTCAATATTCAAACAATCTAAACACCTAACATAAGGAGTTAGAGGCCTACAAATGAAAAAAAAATTTCACTGAAGAGTGTCTCAAATTAGGCACTAAAGAAGTCGATGGGGCAGGTAAATTAGTTGCTCATGCTAATTTCCAGGGTTCAGCTGCTCAGCATTCTTTCAAAATCAGCTTTATGAGACCCGAGGTCAGGTGATACCTGGCTGTATGTAGAAAGAGACACAAGAGATAGTAAAGTTCTTAGGTTTGGGGCAAAATGTAATGGTTGCAAAACTTGCACTGCAATATCTACTCAATTGCATGGTTCTGTATAAAGGTTTCTGTTTATGTTCTGGGTCTCCAATTGATTGTTCCTGAGTCTCGACAGCAGACATCTCATGTTCTGTATTCCTCTAATGACCCTTTGGGGATGTATTTTGAAGTCACAATAGGCTAACTTAGGTTTTGGAGGTGTGTCACAGTTATATATTAAATTACTCTTTGAAGTGCTGCTTGTTTTTATAATCCTGGCCATATTTTCTTTGATTGCCTCACAGTAAAGAAAATAAAGGAAAAGAAATCTCCCCAGCCCTCCCTTTCCATCTCCTTAAAGTCCAGATAACCCGTCAACCAGGAACTTGAAAGACGAGAGTGACTCCTTTGAGATAAATAAATGTCTAGTATTTTCAAAATTAATACAGCCAACTGGGAAAATAATAGAATTTAGAGAAAAGACATAAAAATTGTCTGGGAAGCATATACTGATAAAATATATCAAACCAGATGCTGGGAAGGAAGCGACTTGGGAGCTTATAATAACACAGTTTCTGTCTTCCAGCTCTACTGGTCATCCATCCAAGGGACGTGTTTAGTATGCTGTGGTAGCAGGTAACATGTTCTTCAGCGCACTAATGGGTCGCACTAACAGTAGGCTGTCACGCCACCACCACTCGCCTCTAGGTTAGAGGGACGTGGATTATTGAAGGAACTTTCTGCTGTATGCTTTTTCAGCTTTTTTTTAAAACTATTTCCCTGTAATGCCCTCTGAGAAATGTAGTCCTTATTCAGCTGTATGAGTGCACCATGCAGAAAGCTGTAGTCAGGCTCAAGTAGGTAAGGCAAATGACAGAAATTTATTATTTTTATATACACAATGGTTCGATCATACCACACATAGGATTGTTGGTTCAGGACTCTTGGAAGCAAAAATTGTCCAAAACATTTCCAACCACAAAATGCAGTTTTAAAGGTTCTCTCTATTGCAGGATACACAGTCTTTACCAGCAAGCCTATTGTATCCCCTTCTTAGCCTTGCTGGCTAAAGCACAAAACAAAAGCACATTTAAAGTCTGTGGTAAACTTCCCCTTTATAAACACATGGGATCTCAGCTACCCTGCTTGTGGTATAAGGGTACCTTTTTCCTGGGAGACCTTCTTTCAGGACTGGCTTGCCTACTCTACGTTTCCCAGGTTTATAGCTTGGCACAAAGAACAGTCCATGGGAGTGTCCTCCTCAATCAGCTTCACCTCGGGCTCTCCCAGCTGCATAGGCTCTGTCTCCCCATCCTGCTCAGCATGCTCAGCTAACAGCCTCCCGGGGGATCTTGGAGTCTCTCTTGTTCCTGGCTCCAAACTCTCCTGCAGCCATGCTACATGCCAAATAGCACTCTCTCCAGCTGGAAGCTCCGTTCCTCTGCTCTGCTCAGCCTGGCTTCCTGCTTCTCCGCTCCTCCTTTCCACTAAATCATACTCTGGGTTTATACTTCCAGGGCTATAGCCCAACCCCACCCTACTCAGGTGACGGCAATCAGCCTGACTCCGGGCACCTGAGTGCTTGAAGCATTCACTGCCTAAGGGGTTCTGAACCTTGTATCCTCCCCCCTTCATTCCACTAGGGGGAGCCTGAAATGTTTTCCACGTGGAAGTTTTCTGATCCCTGGAGGTGTTTATGGCTTTCCTACCCTAACTTGAGTAAAGGGGGCCCTTTACTAGGGTGAATTCCCTGTCTCTTTGTACTCCCCTGGACTCTGGATAGGCCTCCTTGCCACAAGGCATGCGTGCTAAATAAACAGCATGGGGTTAATTCCGCACTATCTGCTTAGCATGCAATGAGGAGGGAAATGGGTGGGGTAGGGGCAGAACACAGGCACATCTGCACAGTGCAATTAGTTCGCTGTCCATGCTGCGTGCATGCAGATAACATCGCCCCAATGGGTAGCATTAGGTGCATCCGCATTAAGTATGTTGCACCAGTATATACTAAGGTGCATATCAGTGAGGTATCTACTGAGGCCATGCTGTGGATGCCTCCAATAGGCAGCGCATGACTGTTGCACATACCCTACATTGGTTTCTACTGTGAATGCGCACTACCTGCAAAACCTTAGCGTAGCTTGGTAAACTTGCTTCTAAGTCTTGCAAACATGATTCTAGGGAGTTCACAATCTTGTCAGGCTTACAAAAATGAAACAAACCAATATACAACTCAAATAGAGAATAAAATTATACCATAGCACTTATATTACCCTTGTAAGATTTTTCTCATTAGCAGCTATCCTAATTCACAGTATCAACTAAACACAACCCTCCTCCATTTCCTTACCTCATCTTTATCACAGTCCTCATCAATTTCAAATACATGACTGGGAATTTTTTCTGGTCTAAGCGATTTACTGAAAATATAATAAAAACAACACAATTAAAGGGACTCTCAGAAAGTGATCTATCAGGATTATTCCTGTTTCCATTCAGGCTGAATAACTGAGGTGTGGCCAAGTCTTCCATAAAGTCTTAGCTCCACTGAAATAGTGCAAGATCTCACAGCTCTTTCATGAAATATAATCCAATCACAGCATACACTGTGAGGTTTATGAACATTATCAACGTGCTCTCATTTTAACTTAAAAAAAAGAAAATGTATCTGTGTTATTTTCAATTCCAAACGACAGAAGAAACAATAAAATTTCATTTCAGGGCATAACATGAAGCTACAAGGTGGTAAATTGAAAGGCAATGTCAGGAAATACTTTTTCACTGAAAGGGTGGTGGATGCTTGGAATGCGCTCCCGATGGAAGTGGTGGGGGCAAATACGGTGACGGAGTTCAAAAGGGCATGAGACAGACACAGTGGATCCCTTTACAGCAACAAGAAAATATAAAAATAATCTGAACCATCTAATTCCTTAACAAATAGGGGTATCCTACATGGAGTGGTGGGATCACCCCTGGACAAAGACATGGAGAGGGGGGGCCTGCACGGAGCGGCAGGCGTACCTACTCTTGGCATCGTACTGGGCAGACTAGATGGACCATACTGGTCTTTATCTGCCGTCATTTACTATGTTACTATGTTAGTGCATGCTTAATGGTTTTAAATGCATGCTAAAATTATTTTGTGAGTGTTAAAATGATTTAGCATGCACTAACGGATTTTAGAGCACACGAAGAAATGAGTAAAATATAAAAAAAAAAAAGAAATTAAAAAAAAAAAAAAAAGAAAAGAAACATTGCTTCCGCCTGGTGATGATGCAGAATTCTGCAGAAGAGGAATACCTATCAATTCTGCTCTCAATGACAGCCTTTTACTGAGCAAACATGGCATGGATGCAGCAGGTAACTCACCAGGGCAAGATCCGAAAGTCACCAGAATATTCCTCATATTTGTAGTTCACCACTTTCCACTCAGAGCTGTAAAACTTAATGCACTATAAAGAGAATTGAATGGGTCAATGAACATCAGGGAAAACAAAACTAAAAAAAATCCAAAAGCCTCAATTAGTAAAATCGTAACTTCAAAAGCCTTCAAGTTGGCATTGAGCTCGAATATGTCAGGTCCTAGCCTCAGGGAAAACGGCAGAGGCCTTTGCAACGCCAACCCTTCTTATGGTAATTATTCAACACATTGGTTCATTACTGGTAGCAGCTTTTGTTCACAGATGCTTGTTGCCTGGGAAGCCAGGAGAACCAAGGAGCAGAAGCAGCTCTCCTTTGACTGGTATGCCACTCTAAGAAGAGGGACTTATTAGACTAAATTTGAAAGCTGCTAAAATAGAGACCGACAAGCAGCACAGTGTTACTGGCTATTCAACTAAATTATCAATATATCTAGGGATCATTAGAATCATTGCTTATTAATTATTATCACCAAGACATTCTGCTATTTAAAATACATTTTTCCACGCTTTTCCTGGGCAGAGTTTTGGAAGCTATAAATGTCTTGGGTTCATTGCAGGTTGCAATACTATGCATTGGACCCAGAGAAAAAGATGTGCTAGCAGAAGAGCTTTGGAGAGCATAGGGACCACTGTTCCCTCTAAGCTGTGCACGTGTGCGCGTGCACACACCTCGCCGAGTGAGCGCACATACTTTACAACAGAGCGCACAAAAATTATGGTTCTGATTCTGATAGAAAACAACACAGACGTCTTAAAATTTAAAAGTTGTTGTGTATTTACGGTTTTCACAAGTTCTACAATATTTTCTAGTGCAATCAATGTGGTGTACATACTGTATTCTGACGTGTAGTCAAATTTTAAAGTATATAACTCCGAGTGTCGTTATGTGGCGCACAAAAATGTAACCTTCCTTCAAAAGCTGCACAGCTGATATTTTATGTGCACACAGCCTACAGAAAATTAGAGGGAACATTGATAGGGACCCCTTTTTCAGGATCTGCAGAAATAATACATGGTTATTACCTTGAATAAAAAAACAATATTCTCCTTAAATGAGAATTTTTTTCTACTTTTTAAAATTCTTTTCTGGTTCTCCTAGCTCTGTGCAAATTTTGGTTGCTCATAAAACTAGCCATAATTCCAAATTCTTTTTATGTTTATTAAAACATGCTTACCCGCCTTTTGAGGAACAGCAAAGCGGGGATACAATCAGAGTGAAAACTAGCAATCAAACAAATACATAACAAAATTGAATTCTAAATTAATAATATAAAAAATAATAAAACAAAGAAAATTAAAGGCAGAACAGAAAAAAGTAAAGTGGGAGATTAAGGGGTTTCGCTGTCCCTCCCTCCCCAAGAATGTCCGCAAACATCAGCTCGAAATAGCTTTGAAAACTTTACTAAATTTAAGAAGGGATGTTTCAGCTCTTAAGTAATAGGGAAAAGCATTCCAAAGAGTGGGGGCTAAGCAACAAAAGGCAGAGTGGCGCGTGAGTTCGTATTTCACTTGGGTATGTGAAAGGATTGCCAAGAGAATATCTTGGGAGGATCACAAGGCTCTCCATGGGATACATCAAACCAAAAGGCTGTAAAGATAATCTGGAATTACCAAGAACAGCCATCAGTTATTGTACAGTTTAATCTTGTTGGACCAGATTTGGGCAGACTGTATTGACTAAAACATGCACGTATGTTTTCATGAAAACGTACCTTTGAAAACCGATGTAAAGTCTGTGATGGAAAAGTACCTACAGACTACACATACACACTTTTTCTGAAAGTTGATCCCACAAAGTTTAAAAAAAAATGTGTGTATGCATGCACACGCACTAGCTTACATTGGTGGAAATTCCCCAGAAGCCCTCCCTCCAAGTCTTCACATCAGGGTGCGCATGCATAATTTAAAGTTAATTTAATGTAATTCAATTCAATTCAATTCAATTTAATTTAATTTAATTTAATATCAATGGTTATGGTCTACTTGACTGGATCACACATAAAAAGTTCCACATCGGCAAATATATACGATATTAATAAACAAATAACATAAAATCAGAGATACAGAATAATAAAAAACGGCAGCTTCTCCTGAACTGAAGAATAACCTATTGGTCAGAAAAGAACTTGAAAATACCCACGTTGAAAGATTTTACAAAAACAATGCTAGGAACCTTCTAAACATAATTCAGCAAGAAGCTGACTCTAATAAAGCTGGCACCAGTTATAGTAGCAGATTGAGTAGCTGCCTGCCCACAGGCCTGGCAAGATGGAAATCTCAATCAATAGTCCTTCTGCATTCAGGGCCTTGACATATCATTCAGCCAGCCTACTTAGACAGGCTGCTGCCAATCCATAAATGACCTTCTAAGTAAAAACCATGAGCTTGAATAAAACTCTAGTCAGAACAGGTAGCCAATCAGGAGTCTTCAAGAGAGGGGTGACCCTTTCCCATCTCATACACCCCAAATCAGTCAGGCCACCACTGTGTTTTGCAGCAACTGCAACTGCACAGCAATCTTCATGGGGAGACCCAAATAAAAGTTGTTGCAATAATTAAGTTGGGAAAGGGATGAAGCATGCAAGCAGATTCTGCCGTTTGTTTACAGGGTGGGATTGTGCACACAGGTGAAGCATTGTCCAGTGGAACATGTGCATGTCAGGATTGTGCATGCAGGTATATCACTGTGTGCTGGGCTGTCCATGCAGGTCTGGTTTGCATGTGTAGATGGGATGGTATGTTGGCGTGTATGTACTGTAGGACGGGGTTGCACACTCATGGCTATCTTTATGCAGGGCTCAACAAACCCCAGGTGCCCGAGGTTCACAGCATATGTGGGCAGAGGGGCAGAAGGGTAGCAAATGGCCGAAACTGGCACTGTCTGCCTACATAAATCCCATCTACCACAGGCAAACAGTGTCAGTCTTGGCCACTATCATGGCTTTTGCAACACCTCTATCTGCAGGAGATGAGTTCCTCGTGGGCAGAAGTGCTGCAACACCTACACCTTAAAAAAAAACCACACAGCACAGAAGCTAAAGAAAAGAGGCAGCAGACTTGATTTAATAAAGAAGGGGGTAGAGGGCAAGGGGTGAGTGCAAGGGGAGAAGGAGTCTGAGAATATAAACAAAGATTTGGAGGGTGAAGAATGAACAGCAGGAGAGGGGTTGGAGTGTAGGAGGGGGAGTGAAGAGTGCAAGCGGTTGGAGGGTGAAGCACCCCACCCCACCCCAGCACCACACATGCACATGCAAGCACCCCATTTCCACACCACACACACACACACACACACACACATGCATACATACAGATTTAGCGAGGAAGAGGAGTAGGACCTCTGCCTTCTGCTGGCACTGTGCAGTGGCCATAAAGAGTCTGATTTATTAAGCTTTTCCCCATAGAAAAAGGGAAAACCCTCTTAGTAAATCAAGTCCTAAAACCGAAAAACGTAACCGCGATACACCTTTTAGGAGGCAAAGGAGTGCACTGTGACCTAGGTTTTGGTGGCCAGCTCCTAGATTTTTAGGCCGGCTTCCAAGAAAATGCGTCAAAGCCTGTCTTTATATAACGATACATATACACACATACCCACACTGGAAACAGACAGAAAGCACAATTTCAATACCCCCTGGTTTAGCAAGAGAATTTTCAAAGTGAAACTCTCCACAGGACAGCCAAACAGAAAGAGAATCCCCACAGCTAGAAGGATAGAGCTAGGGGGGTAGAAAGGAGAACAGACCGTCAGTTTGGAGGGGGGGAGGCATATATTCTCCACTGAGCTGGCAATGAAGGGTAACACAGAATCCTTACCTCTTTCACAAATAAACTTTGAGCCTTATTTTCAGCATCCTCAGGAACTGTGGATTGAACGGTCCTCAAATGACGGTCTATGGTTGAAATCTGCAAACAAAATGTAAACAATAAATAATAATATGGATCTACGCATATTATCTTTTTATTTTCAAGGAATATGCTACAAAAATCTTTGAGTTAATAAAGAAAGAAACTCACAGACGCATCATCCATCGGGAACAACAGCAGGTCTCTGAGAGGATCACTGAAAATCTGGGCTTTCCTTTGAGAGACGACATTCTCGTAGTCCAATGGTTCAACAACTCTTGTTTTTTCCTATGAAAGTATTAAAGAAAAACAGAGTAGAGAAAGCCTTCTACAGTACAGACAATTATGAATGAAATTTAGTTGCTTTTTATTGACAATTCATGTAAAGCAGTGATACAGACTAATAACAAGCCCTCTGAATTTAAGGGCTGCTATAGGCTTTAATGTCTATTGAGTTTTATGATCATTGCATTGCATTGCAAATGATGAAATTTTACATAACATTTTATTTTCTTGAATCCTGCTTGAACAGTCCTTTGCCAGCAGGTGGAGGCAGACTTGAGCAACTTTCAGTGACATCATCACTAAGAATATCTACTGGCGCAGCACTGAGAGAAGCCAGTATGATACTTCCCAAGCAGTAAGCAAGACTGAAAAACTCAGAAACAATCAGAAACAAATAAGGTTAGTAAATCAACAACCCAAAATTGGACTAGTTAATTTGAACAAGTATTTAGCTCTCTTACTGCAAAGAATTCTGCATGAGAACATAATGCTGACAATACCCTCAATGGCAGCCAGGATTCCAAAAGCATCTTGCAGGGTGGTTCATGGTCTGGTCTAGAAGGATTCAAGGAAAGAAAAGTATGTACAATTTCTCCTTCCCCATCATCCTGCTAGACCAGCCCAAATATATGGGATGTAAGCAATCAGGACCCAGGATGGAACTGCCTTGTCAAAGGTGCTCACTGTTCCAGCCCCTACATGCAACCTGTAGTGCTTCACAACAATTCTCAGAGAAAACCAGGCCTTACAGATGTTCTCTGGAGACACCGAGGCAGATTCCACCCAGGAGGAAGCCTGTGCCCTAGTGGATTGAGTTCTGACTCCCTCTGGCACATGCTCATCAACCGGAAGGTACACTGACCCAATGGCCTCCTTAATCCAGTAGGTAATGGAGGACTTAAGTCACTGCCTTCCTCGGATTGCCAAAGAGAACAAAAAGGTCTTCCAACCAGTGAAAAGGATTAGCAACTTCCAGGTATCTGAGCAACACCCTCTGTATGTCTGCCAGACACAAAGAAGGATCTGCCCGAAAATCCTCCTATGAGATGGAGAGCAGAATGACAATCTAGTTAAGATGAAAGACTGGCAAAACCTTTAAGAGAAAGGACAGCACAGTCTGCAATAAAATAGAAGCCATTGAGATGGCCAAAAAAGGCTCCCTGCAGGACAAAGCTTGCAGCTCTGACACCCACGTGTTGGACACCATAGCCTCCAGGAAAAGCACCTTAAGCAGCATATCCCTGAACAAGGCCTTACAAAATAAGCTCAAAAGGAGGCCCTTTCACAGTGCTTTCAGTACTAGAGACAGACTCCACTGCGGAACAACAGAATTCACTGGTGGATGGATCTACTTCACTCCTCTGAGGAAGAGGGAGACATCAGGGTGCGCAACCAAAGATATCCCTTGAATTTGACTCCTGTAGCATGCCAAGGCCGACATCTGAACCTTAAGCCAGACCTTGACAAATTTTGTGTGGATTTAGGAGTCAGTCCTTGTGACCTCCTCGTATCCCCCCACCCACCCCCAGTATCTCTCATTCTGGTCTCATATTCTCAAGTCTTATTTATTTATTATTTATTTATTTTACAGTTTTTATATACCGCGCTCTTTGGTATCAGCGCGGTTTACAGATAACAAATTTTCGCATTAGAACAATCCTTTGCTTACATTATAACAGGGTCAGTAACTTGGAGATAACATGGGAAACTATATACAAACTATATACAGAAAGATATATCACCTCTGGATAATTTACAGTTCAAGTTGGGATCATAACTTTGGGTGTGCAGAGAATCTGGTTCGTGTTCTTATCATACCAACGCCAGGATTCCTACACTGCGCATCATCTCTAAATAGCAAGTGTCTATGTGGGTGTGTGGTGCAACGGTGGTGTGCCTGTCTAGGCATGGAATGTGGTGGTGGGTGCCTTTGTATTGATGGGGTGCAAGACTGAGGTGCATGTGTGTGTATGCTGCAGAGCCGGGGAGCCTATGTACGTGATGTGCAGAGGCGGGGTGCCTTTGTCTGCATGTGGGTGTGAATGTGAGTGTGTGTGTGTGTGTGCGCGTGCAATGTGGAGATAAGGTGTGTGTGTGTGTGTGTGAGTGAGTGTGAGTGTGAGTGTATGTGTGTAGTGTGCAGCTGGGATCCCCGCAGGCAGAAGAGAAGAGGATGGCTGTGATTGTGGGGGCCAATGCAAGCTGTCTGTGGGAGATCGGATCCCCGCAAGCAGACTGCTTAAAGCTTGAATTGGGGCCGCCATCACAGTCATCCCTTTCTGCCTGTGGGGATCGATCTCCCTTGAGCAGACAGAAGGATTTTTGCTCCATGATTGTGATTTGTTTGGGGGGCATGCAAATTTCTGGTTGTCATGGCAAGATTTGTTGAGCCCTGCCCTAAGAGAAGTCAGGGCCATGCCCTGGTCCAGACCAGACTGTAAGAAGGATAAAACAGCAGCTATGTCCACCTTTCTGGCTTCTAGGGACTGAGAGGAACATCTCACCAAAGTTAAGGACATAGAGACCCTCCGTGCCTTAAGCAAGCTGTCAACTATCTTGGACAGTCTATGCCTCTCAAGGACCAGACCGTAAGTAAGACGAGAATAGAATCTTCCATCCCTAGGGGCCCTTGGAGCAGGAGGCTCCTCTCTTGAGGCAGCAAGAGGGGAAACGCCAACAAGTTACTTGAACCAAGATCTGCAAGGCCAGCCTGGGACCATGAAAATCACCTGGCTTGGATGAGCCTAAATCTGGTGCATAAGAGGGTTCACCAAAGGCCTTAGAGGGAAGACATACAAAAGTCCTTCTTGGGGCTCTCTCCTGAAGCAGGGTATCCAAGACTAGCCCACGGATCTTTCCTGCAGCTGAAAAAGTTCTTCTCTTTGGCATTCATTTGAGTGGCCATCAAGACAAATTCTGTAAGGCCCCATTCCTGCACTATGAAGTTGAACATGCAGGGCTTAACTCCAACTCATCAGGATCCAGTGACTTGCAGATTGTCTATGCCTGGAATGTGCGATGTGCACCATGCCAACATGGTCCACTCAACACAGCTCTACCACTTTGAGAGCCACTCCAGCCCTGCAAGTGGCCCTCCTTGCTTGTCGATGTATGCCACAACTGAGAACAACTCAACCACTTTTCCCACCAAGAGAGGCCGGAACCTCTCCAGAGTCAGGCAGAATTCTCTTATTTCCAACCAGCTGATTGCCCATGCGGCCTTCTGAGGCTACCACAGCTACTGGACAAACTGGCCTAGACAGTGTGCCCCCCAGCTCTTCAGGCTGGCATCTGAAGCAAAAATCACTCAATCTGGCAGTTCTAGGGGCATTTTGGCCATCAGATGGCAGGATTGCAACCACCACATCAACTGCTCCTTGATCTCCCAGGGAAAAGGAAGGGTCTGGTCAAACAGGGTCTGGAGAACCGGGAGACAAGAGATCTAGCTGGTGTCTTTGAAGAGTGCGCATGTGCACCCTGGCCTATGGAAGCAGGTCAAGGATCAACACCATGGACCTGAGCATTTGGTGGTAGTCCCAGACTCATGGAGTTGACTGGGAGTCAAATGCTCCAAATTGACTCTGAAGTTTGAAGGACCTCTCTGCTGCAAGAAGATGCAGCCCAGGAGTTTACTGAACCAAGCTCCAAGATATTTCACATCCTGGGAGGGATTCAGACTATTCTTAAGACAGCTGTTCACCAACCCCAGCTTTTCCAGCCAATGAATCACCAGTGCTGTGTGGTCCCTGGACTGATCCAGAGTCTGACAAAATCAGCCAATCATCCAGGTATAGGAGATAGTGCAGGAGATGGTGCAGGAATGCCACCACCACGCCCATGGCCTTTGAGAAGGTGCAAGGAGCCATGACCCAGCAAAGCACAGAACTAAAAATGGCAGCCCAGAACACAGAAATGGAGCAACCACTGATGCTGCTCCTACATGAAAATATGAAATTACACCTCAACAAGATGCAGGGAGGTCAGAAACTCCCCTGGCTGGCTGATGCAGTGACTGATATGATAGTATCCATGTGGAAACAGGGGATTCGGGGCTTGGCATTAGCTACCTTCAGCTCCAAGACAGGTCAGAAGTAATTTCCCTTCTTGGGCACCTGCAAGCAGATGAAATACAGAGTATCCTTGATAATAGATACTACAAAGGAGTCTCACAGAAGAGGTTCTAACAACTCCAGCACATTATCCTGACTAAGGACTTCAAGGACCCACTGATCTGGTGTGATCTGGGTCCACTCCAAGAAACAGCCGGAGCAGCCCCCTGACTCGATGCCCCTCGGAATGGACCTATCAGATCTCATTGAGAAACTTAACTGGCTCCAGATGGAGCTTTACTAGAGTCTAAGGCAGTAGCTGCAAAGGCATTCTTAAAGAGGTCTTATATCTACCTATCATAAGAACCCTTGAGCGCAGTGGCTGACTTCACTGGGATGGTTATGTGCTTTGCCCAAGCCATGACCAGGGTTTCCACCCAAAGGAGCTCAGAAGGCTAATACAACTCACTCTGGGACAGAGGGTACAGCTGAAAAAGAACCTTAGGCCCCCTAAGGTCCAGCTTAGGAGCTTTCCACTGAGAGACTAGAGTATGAACTGCATATGTTTCAGGAGAGGAAAAGCCAGAAGGAAGTCTAGCAACCATCAAAATGGGGTCTGCTGGAGAAGCCTGTACAGGAGCAGTCTCTGCAACATGCAAGGCTTCCAGAGCATCTTGAGTAAAAGAGGAAGGTCTCCTAGTGAAACAGGCAGATCATAGAAAGATCTTCACCCTCCCAAAGATGAATTACTCCTTCTCCCCATGGATTTACCTTCTGGAGAAGGGATTTCTCTTCTACGTCCCAAGCAATCCCCATTGGGGATAAGATTAGGTTCCTGAAGAAACAGGCGGGTAAAATGCCTGAGGGCTCCTGACCCTCTTAGTGCGCCTCCAATTCCCTCGGAGGGGGCTGCCAAATAGTTAGCAAGGACTGAGAATAGTCTGTGAGCTGTTTCAGTAGATGCTGCACAAGCCATTAGAAAGAAGGGGCCCTTTGACCCCAGAGGCCCTATAGCAGCCCATCAGCTTGTGCATACAAACCCCCCCCCCCCCCCACCACCATTTTTAGTTCTGTGCTTTGCTGAGCCATGGCTCCTCGCACCTTCTTGAAGGCCATGGGACCATGCTATCATAAGGTTACAAGACTTTTCATATGCAAATCTGGAACACTTGTTATCCAAAGTAGGGTGGGGGGGGGGGGAGATTCTCCCTACTTCCAGGACAGATTAAAAAGAGGTTGGGGAAGGAAAGAGGAATCATTATCCTCCACCCCAACCATCTCATCATAGCAATAATGTCACTTCCAAGCAGACAAATCAACAGAGAAATAGAAACTGTGATGCATTTCCCTCATATTGTGTAAAATATAAAGATCACAGGTGTAAATTCCCAAAACTGATTTATTCCAGTCTCTAAATTGAAAATAAAGCATACTTACTCACCTGTATCAGCTGATCTCCGGGAACAGCAAGAATTTAGTCTTCACATATGGGTATCGTCGGTACCGACGGAGCCCGCGCGGGAACACTCCCCAGCGTCCAATAGGAAAGCTTTTGGGAGCATCCCACAGTGCATGCGTGCTGCCTTCCCGCCTCTGCACCTCTCTCACTTCAGTTGAGTTTATAGCTGAGACCAAAGGAGAGTAGAGAAAGAGAAAGATAGAGACATACTCCTAGGGGAGATGGGTGGGTTGTGAAGACTAAATTCCTGCTGTTCCCGGAGATCACCTGTTACAGGTCAGTAACTACGCTATCTCCAGGAACAAGCAGGAATGTAGTCTTCACATATGGGGACTCCCCAGCTGACAGTTGCCAAGGGGTGATCCCAGCTGGCTGTGAACCCAGGTGAGATGGGTCATGCTTCCTCCCATGGACCTTAGGCATCCAAACTGTGGATGGTGGGTAGGAGTTGTATTAAGCATGGAAGAGATGTTGAAGAAAAGCCTGGCCAAACGAGGCATCCCGACGGGAGTCCTTGTCTAAGCAATAGTGGGCTGTGAAGGTATGTACCGAAGTCCAAGTGGCTGCTTTGCAGATGTCATCAATAGAGACAGAATGAAGGTTAGCCATTGAGGCTGCCATTGCTCTCACATTGTGAGCCGTGACATGGCCTTTGAGAGAAAGTCCTTACTCTGATATGTATAGATATGCAATCTGCAATCCAATTTCACAGAGTTCTTTTAGAAACTGGAAGTCCCAAATGACTAGAGTCAAAAGCCACAAAAAGCTGAGAAGATTTTCTATGTGGCTTACTTCCTTGGAGATAAAAAGCCAAGGCTCTTTTACAATTCAATGTCTGAAGATTCCTTTCCGCACTGGAAGCAAGAGGCCTAGGGAAGAATATAGGAAGATAAACCGACTGGTTTAAATGAAAAGGTGAAACCACCATTGGCAAAAAGTGAGGATGAGTCCTGAGGATTACTTTATCATGGTGAATCCTTGTATAAGGAGGGTCAGCTACTAACACCTGTAGTTCACTAATGCGTCTTGCAGAAGTGATGGCAATTAGGAAAATAACTTTCCATGAAAGAAACTTTAGGTCTGAAGTGGCTAAAGGTTCAAAGGGCGGTTTCATAAGCTGACCACGAACAAGATTCAGATCCCATGCCACCGGTGGTGGTTTAATGGGAGGTTTTGTTAAGTAGGCCTCTCATAAATCTTGATATAAGTGGATGAGAGGAAATAGGTTGTCCATCGAAAGGTTTATGAAAAGCAGCAATAGCACTAAGATGGACCCTAACTGAATTGGTCTTCAGACCAGAAGTTGATAATTGTAGAAGATACTCTAGTAGCAACTCCACAGGTACTAAAAGGGGGTTAAGTCCCTTTTGTGAACACCAGATAGAGAACCTTTTCTACTTGAAAGCATAGGAACGTCTTGTGGGGGGTTTTCTGGAAGCCAGGGGGATATCCTTTACTTGTTGAGAAAGGTGAACATCCTGGAATTCTAGGCTTTCAGTAACTGTTTGCTGCTGTCTCTGCCTGCTGCCTACCTTTGCCTGTTACCTGCTGTGTTATTAATCCTGCTGTGCCATTTACCTTGTTGCTGCAATACGTTGATTTCATCCCCTGCTGCCTCCCCAGGTTCGTTGCTCCACCCCGAAAGTGACGCTGGCTCCCGCGCACCATAACACCCTGCTTGGCGCGGCGCCCCGTTGCTGAACTGTTTGCTGCTGTCTCTGCCTGCTGCCTACCTTTGCCTGTTACCTGCTGTGTTATTAATCCTGCTGTGCTGCTGTGCCATTTACCTTGTTGCTGCAATACGTTGATTTCATCCCCTGCTGCCTCCCCAGGTTCGTTGCTCCACCCCGGAAGTGACGCTGGCTCCCGCGCACCATAACACCCTGCTTGGCGCGGCGCCCCGCGCCGCTGAGGCGCGCCGAAGGAGCGTGCACAAGGAGCAAGACTTGCTCCTTGTGCGAGCTCCTTGGGGCGAGGTCCGGGGCGGTAGTACCGGGACTTCTATTTCCCGGCCTCTAAGTTTTCGGTCTACGTTTACTGCCTCTCTCCACTTGTTTGGGTACACCCCTCGTTTTAGCGTTTTTACCTCTGTGCCCTTCGGTTTCTTACTCTTGCTCCTCTCTCAGGTCATGGCCGCCATCCCGGTTCACTGGGGCTGGTGCCCAGCCCCTGCGATTGTTGCTCCCTCTGCTCCTCTTTTTCGTCAGCTCTCATGCCTAGCTTCCTGTCCTGATACTTCGTCTCTCCCCTCCTCTTCTCCCCTTCTCTCCCTTCCCCCGGTGTATCTACAACTTGCACTGGTAAACTGCCGTTCTGTCCGCTCCAAATCTCTCCTGATTCATGACCTGATCATAGCACATAACCTCGATATTCTGTTCTTAACTGAAACTTGGCTGAAAGAAGGGGATGAGCCCTTCCTAAACCGTTGTCTCCCCCCAGGTTATTCCTTTTTTTCTGTGTCCCGCCGGGGTAGGTGCGGTGGGGGTGTGGCTATCCTCTACCGCTCTTCTCTCTGTCTGTCTGAACTTGTCTCTTCTCCTTCCCTGCATTACCCCGAGACCTTGCTCGTAAAATTGAGTTCTTCTACCACTCCTTACTATTTTCTTCTTATTTATGCCCCTCCCTCTCTCTCTTCTACCTCTTGGAATTCTCTATTGGCCACTATAGCCGAGGCTACTCTGCTCTATCCCCATCTTCTTATATTAGGGGACTTTAATGTGCACGCTGATTCTCCTTCTTCGGCAAAGGATTCCTCTTTTCTTACCTTTCTTTCTGACCTCTCTCTTCGTCAATCTGTTTCCTTTCCCACTCACGCTGCTGGTCATTCCCTTGATCTTCTTATTACCTCTGTCTCCTTTCCCCTTCTCTCTTCATCTTTATCCTCTTTTCCCCTCCCTTGGTCAGATCACCATTGCCTATTGTTTTCTGCTCCTGCTCCCCCTCTGACCTCCTCTATTCTTCCAGACCCCCACTCTGCCCAATTACCTACTCGGAAAATCACTGCAGACACTCTTCTACAATTCCCATCCTCTGCCACTCTGTTTCCCTCGGACTTTGACTCTCTCTCTGTGGACGACAAGGCCCAATGCTGGAATTCCACCCTCCAATCCGCTCTGAATCTGGTCGCCCCAGTCCGTTCCTGTCCCCGCCCTTCTCATCACCCACACCATCCCTGGTTCCATCCCGGTCTCTTTCTACATCGTCGATATCTTCGCCGGGCAGAAAGGCTTTGGCGAAAGCATCCCTCCCCCATCACGTTGTCAGATTTTCGTCTCTGTCATCAGCACTACCGGTCCCTCCTTCACACCGCAAAACGCGACTATTTTTCTAATCTTATCTCTTCCTCTTCTAATTCTTCTCGTCGTTTATATTCTATACTGCACTCCCTTACTGCTTCTCACTCCCCTTCCTCTTCTTTCTCTCTTTCTGCCTCTTCCCTTCCTGATCCTTCCTCCCTTGCTACTTTCTTTGCTAACAAGGTTAACTCCCTTCGTCAGTCCTTCCCGTTGTGTCCTCCCCTCCTTTCTCCCCCTGCCCTACCCTCTTCCCCACCTCTTCCTTCCCCATCTCAATCTGCTCCTACGCTATCTCATCTCTGGTCCTCTTTTACTTTGATCACTCCCTCTGTTCTCCAGGAAACCTTCCTCTCTCTCCGCAAGACCACCTGCTCTGCTGATCCTGTCCCATCTTCGTGGCTTCTTGAACCCTCTTTAGCTCTTTCCCCCTATATTCTTTCCCTGTTTAACTCTAGTCTATCTTCTGGTATTTTCCCTATTGGCTGGAAACACGCTACTGTCCGTCCTATTCTGAAATCCCATTCTTCTGATCCCTCTGTGCTTGCCAATTGGCGTCCTGTTTCCAATCTTTCTTTTCTTTCTAAATTTCTTGAGAAACTGGTTTTCACACAACTCTCCTCCCATCTTGAAGCTTCCCTCACTCTTCACCCCCGCCAATCCGGTTTTCGCCCTGCCCACAGCACTGAAACGGTTCTTCTTTCTCTTCTTAATGAACTCCACGCTGCTCACGATCGGGGTCTCTATACACTGGCTGTTTCTCTTGATCTCTCTGCTGCTTTCGACCTGGTGAACCACCGCACTCTTCTCACCCGTCTGCAGGAAGCTGGTCTTTCTGGGACGGTTCTCCAATGGTTTCATTCTTTTCTCTCTTGCCGTTCTTTTTCTGTAGTCTCTGGGTCCTCCTCTTCTGTTTCTACCCCTCTCCCATGTGGGGTTCCTCAAGGGTCTGTTCTTGCACCACTTCTCTTCAATATTTTCCTGGCACCCCTCACTCTTCTAGTCCAACAGTTTGGTATCTCCGCATACTACTATGCGGATGATATCTTCCTTTTGCACCGCACTAACCCTATTTCCCCAGACATCACTCCCCTCAATCTCTGTCTTGCTGCTATTGCCACCTGGTTTTCTTCCAATTTTCTGCAAGTGAACCCCTCTAAGTCCCATGCCATCTGGTTCACGTTTGGGGGTCCCTCTCCCTCTTGTGCCCCCTCCTTCCCTTCACAACCTATCTCTCTTGTTTCTTCACTCCGTTACCTAGGTGTTATACTTGATTCCTCTCTTTCTTTCAAGGACCATATCTCTTCCATTATCCAACGCTCTTTCTTCACACTTAGACAACTCCGTTCTATCCGTCCTTTTCTGTCCTCCTCCGCCTTAGCTACCCTCCTCCTTTCCCTTGTGATGTCCCGTCTCGATTATTGTAATGTTGTCCTTGTTGGTCTACCCAAATCCCAATTGTCTCGTCTTCAACGTATCCAAAATTCAGCTGTCCGTCTTCTTGCCCATGCCTCACGTTTTGATCATGTCACCCCGCTTCTCTTTCGCTATCACTGGTTGCCTATCTCCTTCCGTGCTCAATACAAAATTCTCATTCTTACACACAGGGCTGTTCACACTGGCACCCCCCTTTATCTCGCTGATCAGCTACATTTTCGCCCTCCCCCCCGCTTACTCCGCGCCATACACTCTAACCGACTTGCCCTCCCCTCACCTTCCCAGGCTCACCTTGTCTCCACTCGTACTTCTGCTTTCTACTTCCTAGCCCCCAGCCTCTGGAACTCACTCCCTTCCTCACTTCGCGCAGAGTCGTCTTATCACACATTCAAATCACAACTCAAAACCCACCTTTTCAGTCTAGCATTCGACCTGCCATCCCCAGCTCCCCCCCTTCCCCCTGCTACCCCCTCCCCTTTGTCTTCCTGACATTTAATTATTGCAATATGGTTTGTCCCTTTCTTGCCTTTCCTTTCCTCCTCTCTCCTGTCTGTTTTATTGGCGTTCCTTTTCTTTTTCTCAGCCATTTTAAACTGTTTTTAGAAACTGTTTTAAGTTGTTTTAACTTGTATTGTAAACCGCCCAGGTACTATTAGTGTTGGGCGGTATATAAAGCCTAAATAAACGTAAACGTAAACGTAAACCAGGTCCTGAGATGTAGGGACTGGGGACTGGGATGAAGTAAAAATCCGTTCTCCTGCGACAGGAGATCTGGAGCATTCCCCAACTCCAGAGGAGTGGTTTGAGAGAGACACAGAAGAAGAGGATACCATGTTTGCCATGGCCAACGTGGAGCTATGAGTATCATATGACCTCTGTCTCTCTGAAGTTTGAATAAAGTCTTGGGAACGAGGGGAATGGGTGGGAAGGCATAGAGGAAGTCCTGTCCCCAGTGGAGTAGGAAAGCATCTCTTGCCTGACAGTTTTGAGCCGGAATTCTGGAACAGAATCAGGGAAGTTTGGCATTCTGTGGACTTGCAAAGAGGTCTATATCTGGTGTTCCCCAGATTCGAAACACTTGAGCAAGCTGATATGAGTGGAGGGACCACTCGTGTGGCAGCAGTATTCGACTGAGTTTGTCTGCCCACAAGTTTTGAATGCCCAGAAGGTATACTGCAAACAAGTGAATTTGTAACTCTCTGGCGACAGCCCATATTCGCAAAGCTTCATTGCATAGAAACAGAGAGCCTGTTCCGCCTTGCTTGTTCACATAGAACTTTGCTACCTGATTGTCGGTTTGGACCAGTACTGTTTTGTTGCTAAGATGGCCCTGAAAGACTTGAATAGCATTGAAAATGGCTCTCAGCTCTAGGAGGTTTATGTGAAGGGAAACCTCCTGTGAGGTCCAAAGACCCTGAGTGGAGAGATCGTGCAAGTGGGCTCCCCAACCCATCTTGGACGCATCTGTCATCATTGTGGTTTGGCATAGAGGCTGCTGGAAAGGAGAGCCTACAAGGAGGTTTTCAGGGATTGCCACCATTGCAGGGACAAAATCAGACGTGTGGTAGTTCTGATTTTGTCTGTTAGTCAACCCGAGGCTTGTGACCACTGAGAGGAAAGGGTCCACTGTGCTGCTCGCATGTGGAGGCAGGCATAGGGAACCACATGGACAGTGGATGCCAATGTGTCTCAGCAGTTGAAGCATCTGCCGAGCAGTAAGGAATACCTTCATAGATGCTTGAGATGCCAGTTGTATTATATGTAGACAACGTGGCTGGGGAAGGAAAGTCCTTGACTGCCATGTGTCTAGCAAGCCCCTATGAATTCTAGAGATTGAGAGGGGGTGAGATGAGATTTTGGGAGGTTATGACCAGCCCCAAGTATTGAAGAATTGTCATTGCTCGAGAGAGAGCGAAGCTGGCCTCTGGAGCTGTCGATGCTCGAATGAGTCAATCGTCTAAGTAAGGGAAGACGAATATTCCCAGAGTCTTCATAAATGCTGCTACCACTGCCATGCATTTTATGAAGACTCTTGGAGCAGAGGCTAGTCCGAAAGGAAGAATTCTGTACTGGAAGTGTCTTCCTTGGATTAGGAATCGAAGGAACTTCCTGTGATCTGAGTGGATGAGAATATGCATGTACGCAACTCTTAGATCTAGAGAACATAGCCAATCTTGACTTTGAAGGTATGGTAAAAGTGTTCCGAGGGAGATCATCTTGAACTTTTCTCGGAACAAATACTTGTTTAATTCTCTGAGGTCTAGTATAGGCCTGTGTCCCACTGTCTTCCTTGGAATAAGAAAATAGGGGGAGTAGAACCCTGTCCCCTGTTGGGATATGGGCACTTCTTCGATTGCTCCTTCAGCTAGAAGTGACGTGACCTCCTGCCACAAGAGGTCGGTGTCAGGGCCCTGAGAATTGAACTGTCTCAGAATTGTAGGTGGGGGCAAGTTGAGGAAATGAAGCTTGTATCCCAATCTTATAATGGACAGAGTCCAATTTTTTGATGTTATTTATTGCCATCTTTTGGCAAAGTGGCATAGTCTGCCTGGAATGGTCAAGGGTTCTGGACCTTTTAGGGGCAGAATGACTAAGTTCTCTAGGTGGACGTCAAAGACCCTGAGGGGGCTGGGTCTATTGAGCTGGTTGAGCTTTTTGAGCTTGTGGCTTTCTCTGCTGTCTGTTCTATTATTGTCCCTTTTGGGAAACATGAAGTGGATAGTGAGTTTGATGGGTGTAAGATTGGTAAGACTTCTTTTTCTTACTGAAAAAAGGTTTCTTGAATGTTTTCTTTTTTGCTGGGTTGGCTGTAGCCTTTGACAATCTGTTCAAAGTAGTATTGTCAGATTCAAGCTGATTAGCCTTGTCCTGCCAGTCCTTGCCAAAGAGATTTTCTCCTGTGCAAGGAATGTTTCCCAGCTTTTTTTGCACCCACTGTTCCAAGTCAGATGCTTGAAGCCAAGCAATATGACGTGCTCCTATGGATATAGCAGAGGTTCTGCTAAGACATTCAAAACAATCAAAGGTAGCATGGTTCATGATTTTAGAGACATTCTGGGCATGTTTGACCAGAATAAGGTAGTCTGCTCTTTTTTCCTCTGAGACAGAAGGACTAATGAGCTCTAAGTCGTTTGTGACTTCTAGGAACATTCCCATATACAGAATGTAGGAACTGATCCTGGCTCCCAGCATGGAGGATTGAAAACATCGACAGCCAAAGGCATCGAGTGTCCTGGATTCACGGCCTGGAGGATTAGAAGAATGTGTTTTCGCACTCTTGATTCTTCGCATGGCCGATTCCACTACCATTGAATGGTGTAGTAATTGAAAACCAGGACAACTTGGCACTCGGTATATAGTGTCCAGGCGTTGGGAATGTGAAGATATTGTTAAAGGAGTCTCCCACATTCTCAACATCAGATCATGTAAGATCTTGTGAATGGGAAGCATAGCTGCTTCCTTGGGAGACAGTATTGTAGAATTCTTAATTCCTCTGCCCTAGGCTCTCTTTCTGGAATCACAGTGATTGCAAGGCCCTTTGCTAAATCACGTATGAAGTCCTGGAAGGACATATCCTCTGGAGGAGACATCCTGCGTTGAGGAGAGGGAGTTGAATCTTCTAATAGATTCACTCTGGTACCGGTAGAATCATCAGTCATTGGAAATCGGAAGCACCGGGTGCTCCTGTGACGCATGGTATCGGTACCGCTCGAAGTCGGTACCGAAGTGTCTCGGTTCCTGATCCCCGATACCGGACATCGGCATGGGGGGAAGCAGTCCTGTCGAAGCAAGTGATGTCGGTACTGATACCTGTGGAACCGTCTGTTGCGGTCTTAGCAGTACCGAGGCTGCTAAGAGGGCCGCTAGACTGCGTTCGATAGCGAGGATTCTGTGATCCATCGCTCCTGCCGATGCCTGGGTGCCGGTACCGGTGGATGCGGCCACGACCCCAGAGCATGGCACCAGTAGTTCCGCAGAGGTCGAGGCCTCTGGAACATCCTGGAGCCCCGTTAATGCTTTGGATCTTGAAGACTCCTGCCAGGGTTGTTTTGCCGGTGAAGTATCCTCAAGGGAAACGCCCGAGGCATCTCGAAGGAGATTTTCCTTTCGAGGACCGGCTAGTTTTACTTTTGGTTACCTGAGATCCATGGGAGGAAGATGAAGCCCCGGAAGACGTCGATGCAATTGACATCGTGTCGGAGGCAAAAAGGGTACCGGGTTTTGCAGCTCTATTCGGCCGGCCCCTCTTGGTCATCCTCGTGCAGGAGAGAACTCTGTTGGACAATGTTCAGGACCCAAACATTTTAGACACCAATCATGGGTGTCGGTGACGGAGATGGTACCGCCACATTTTAAGCATTTTTTTAAACCACTGGCTGGTTTCTCCATGCTTGAAGAAAAAAATGGGCCTGGTGCCCAAAATGGCGCCTAGCACCAGAAATAGGGAAAAACCCTGAAGAGAAACATATGTTGTTGGTTTTTTTTAAAGATAAAGAAGAAGAGAACCGGCGATACCGGTAGGCGTCGAATGAAGGCAGACGCGACCACAAAAAACAAGAAATAAAGGTAGATTTTCTGCGGTGACAGGGTACCGTGTCCTGTCGGCTCCGCGGAAAATGAAGAACTGAAGTGAGAGAGGTACAGAGGCGGGAAGGCAGCACGCATGCACTGTGGGATGCTCCCAAAATCTTTCCTATTGGACGCTGGGGAGCGTTCCCGCGCAGGCTCTGTCGGTACCGACGATACTCATATGTGAAGACTACATTCCTGCTTGTTCCTGGAGATAATTATTTTTCCTTCCTTTGCTATGTGATCATTTTGTCTAATTGTCTCACTCCAAATCTCTGTTATTCCCATTCTTTCTCTATCCCACCATACAGTCCAGCATCTCCCCTTCTCTTCCCACCCCCCAGGTGTCCAGTATCTTCCGTTCTCTTCCCATCCCTCAGGTAGCTAGCATCTCCCTTTCTTGCCTCCCCCTCCTCCCCCAAGATGCCAGCATCACTGCTTCCCTTGTATACTTTGTCTAGCCCCTGGGCCATGTCCAGCATCTCCTTCCTCTTCCCTTCCCCTTTTTGAGCCCATTCCCTTCCCTTGTCTGCTGCTTCCACTCTACCTGCAGTCTAAAAAGCATTTGGGTGAGCAGTGAAGCTGCATGGCCTTTGCACATGTTCGCACTCAAGGTCTGTGCATCCTGCCCCTCTAATGCAAACTTCATGTTGGAGAGTGCAAGATGTGTGCACATATGTGCTCAAAAACCTCGAGCTGTCTGCTGCATTAAGGACTTTTAAATGCCATTTTGTTGTGTTCTGCCACACCAGCACTGTGCTGCCCATCATCCTCTGCCCATCATGGCAATTCTATCCTCATTACTGGAAATGGGGGCAGAAGGTTGCCAAAGAGTTGGGGAGTCAGGGACAAAGCTTTGAAATTGGGAGCAATCGCTGAAAATTGGTGATGTCTGGTAACTTTATGCTACCGCATCAAAGGTCAAAAAGCCTGCTTGCAGGAAAAAAATGAGGGGAGTACAGTCGAGGCATCAAATGTGGCATCAGGCCCCGGGCCCCCCCCACTGAGGGTTCCTGAACATGTCACAGAAATAAGCCCCAAGGCAATCCTATAACACCTGAGGCACAAAAATGTAGACTCGGGAATAAAAGCCACCAAAGGCCGCAGGGTGCATCCAGCCGCGATTAAGCATAGAAATAGCCCAAAGGAAAAAAAACACAAAAAGAGGCCACTAGAAAAAACATTGAAAACGACTATGGTAGAAAAAGAACACCAAAAGAATTTCAAAACCTGTCACGCCAGCTGTGAAAACCTGAGAAGGAAGGTCCCAGCCACCCTCCTAAAGCAAGCAGCAGAGAGCTAAATACAGCCCCATTGAAATCAATGGGGAAAGAAAAGGAGAGAAAAAAATACAAATGAAAATTAGCAAATAGATATAGGACAGCAGGGGATGAGGGGCCAGGACCCAACTTACCAACCCTTCTCAGGAGCCTCGTGGGTTCTTCCTGTCCACTGTCCAACCCACCAAGCCCTAAGAACTCGTAGATAGCAGCACTGAACACAGAGCAAGCTATCTACTCAAGGGAACAGTCATACTCGAGCCATTAGCAAATTTTGGGCCTACAGGTCTCATGCATACGGGCTACTGGACCTTAATCTGGACCAGGGGAGCCAGGCCTATCTGCATTGCTGTAGCTTGCCACCTGCTGGAGGCAGACTATACTTGCTTCTCTCAGTGCTGCGCCAGCAGATATACCTAGTGATGACATCACTGAGAGTTGCTCAAGTCTGTCTCCACCTAGTTTGGAGGGGAAAATAAACAAGGGCCTGATATTGAGCTGTGCAGATTTTCAAAGGGCTTTAGCCCTCCCTGCTGACCTCTAACCTGGATATTCATTGCAGCGGTGATGGCATTGAATATCTGGTGATCACCATAGAAACAGGAAGCCGTGAAGGTTTTCCTCACTTATCTTTTAGGCACAGGTCATTAACCGGGCAGCATGCAATATCACCGCTGCCCAGTTAGTGACAGTCTCTGCCGCTGCTCCACCTTGGAACACCCCTAACATGCCCCGATGCTAACCGGATTGCATCGGGGTGCATAGGGGACTTAGAGGGGGATATTCAACAACACTAACAGTGCTAAGTGCCATTGAATATTCCCATTTAAGGCATTTACACGGTTTACTGGGCTGTAAACTGTGTAAATGCCTTTCAAAAATCAGGCCCCAAGAGATTGAGGATAATCTCCTGTAAATGGTTAGCCAACACTACCACTTTTTAAAGACATATATGTGCCAGGGCGCAACTGTAAATTCCAACATGGACAATTGCAGTCATATGTGTGTATTCCCTATATGAAATGGGAAATTCACGTATTTGACACAAGGCCACTTCCTAACCATGCCCATTGCAATTTCTATGTAGTAAAGACAATCGTGAGTAAATTCATTCCTTTCTAAGATCACTTTTACACACGGATGCCATTTCCATATGTATATGCCTGTTTCTACACATAGAAATTTAGAATAAGGCTTCTAAAATTACCTTCAAAATACAAAAAAAAGCCCAAGAGGAACTTTTCCCTGAAGGATCAAACCTACCTGCACAAACTCTATAGCATGATCACCCTTAAAGAGTAATGCCATGGGTCAATAGCACACAAAAAAGGCAGAAAGATATTAATCTGACAAAATGCAAAGCAATGTGCACCTTCGAGTCAATGCTGACTCCTGGCGACCCAGCAGCTCCCGAGTTTTCTTAGCAGTGTGACTGAAAGCAGATTGCCAGGCCTTTCCTTCCAAGGAAATGGAGGGTTAAGTTGCTTGCCCAAGGCTACAAGAAGTGCAAGTGGGAATCGAACGCTGGTCTCTTTGTTACCAAGCCAGTGCTCTAACCACTAGGCTGCTCCTCCTGTGTGACAGATGAATCTAATTTTATGACGATAATTGACCTGTCATCTAAATTTCATGAATTTCTAATCAAAAAGAACTCAATAGTAGGCACTGAAGGTAACATAGTAACATAGTAAATGACGGCAGATAAAGACCAGCATGGTCCATCTAGTCTGACCAGCAAGATGGCAAGAGTAGGTGCACCTGTCGCTCTGTGCAGGTCACCCCTCCCCATGTCTTTGTTTAGGGGTAAACCCACCACTCCATGTAGGACACCCCTATTTGTTGAGACGTTATATATTTGTTGAGACGTTATATGGTTCAGAAGTTAGATGGTACCGTTTATTTTGTTTTTATCCTATTGCTGTAAAGGGATCCTCTGTGTTTGTCCCATGCCTTTTTGAATTCCGTCACCGTGTTTGCCCCTACCACTTCCATCGGGAGGGCATTCCAAGCATCCACCACCCTTTCAGTGAAAAAATATTGCCTGACATTGCCCTTCAATTTACCCCCTTGCAACTTCATGTTATGCCCTCTAGTTTTACAGCTTCCCCGTCTTTGGAAGAGGTTTGTTTGTTCATCATTTCTCTTTAAGTATTTAAAGGTCTGAATCATATCTCCCCTGTCCCTCCTCTCCTCCAAAGTGTACATATTTAGGTCTTCAAGTCTCTTCTCATAAGGCTTCTGACGCAGGCTCCAAATCATTTTGGTCGCCTTCCTCTGAACAGTTTCCAGTCTTTTTACATCTTTTGCAAGATATGATCTCCAAAACTGAACACAGTATTCCAAGTGAGGCCTCACCAGTGACTTATACAGTGGCATAAGTACCTCTTCTTTTCTTCTGGTAATCCCTCTTTGTATGCAGCCCAACATCCTCCTGGCTTTTGCCACCGCCTTGTCGCACTGTTTTGCCACCTTGAGATCATCAGAGATAATCACACCAAGGTCTTTCTCCTGAACCGTGCATACCAACCTCTCGCCCCCTATCGCGTACATTTCTCTTGGATTTCTGCTACCCAAGTGCATGACACTGCACTTTTTCGCATTAAATCGTAGTTGCCAAGCATTAGACCAGTCTTCCAGCTTTTGTAGATCTTTCTTCATGTTAACCACTCCCTCGGGGGAGTCCACTCTGTTGCAAATTTTAGTATTAGCAAAAATCTGCTTAAAGGATGAACGACTGGGCTTAGCAACCAGATAGAGCTTGTACCATCCTTAAATGCAGACACCTTCTAGTAAGATGGTGAAAGTTAGTATGTTGACAAAATTTAAGCATTCTGAGACAGATACTAAATGGTAATTAGGCCTTACCTGCTAATTGCTGTTCCTGAAGGAACGACAGTCCAGTCCCTTACTTCTGGGTTGCGTAACCCTTCCAGCAGCTTGGAGGCTGAGCCCAACCTTTTTGGGGATGGAGCGGTATAAATACCACTGGGACCACCCCCTAACTCCAGTATTCGAATGAAAAAGCAGACCTAACAAACTTTCGTAACACACTATATAGTTAAAAGATCTAAAGAAAAATTGACCATAACTAAAACCTTTTTTTTTTTTTTTTTGGAATAGCATAGGGAGGATGGGAGGGATGGCCCCGGACGGAGGGGGTTTGCCGGGGCTAGTCGCCCCTGGCCTGGGTTCGTTCCGATGCTTCAGACTAAACAATACTCTTAACTTCAGCCGGAAACGGGAGGGATCAGGGACTGGACTGTCGTTCCTTCAGGAACAGCAATTAGCAGGTAAGGCCTAATTACCATTTCCTTATCGTCACTCCAGTCCAGTCCCTTACTTCTGGGATGTACCAGAGCAGTTCAAAGCTGGGTGGGATCCGGCATACCGGAACGAAGAACCGCCAGGCCAAACCGAGCGTCCGCTGCACTCTGGACGTCCAACCTGTAGTGCTTGGTGAAGGTGTGGAGGGAGGACCAAGTCGCCGCCCTACAGATATCCAGTGGAGGAACTAGGCTGAACTCCGCCCAAGAGGTAGCCTGAGCCCTCGTGGAATGTGCCCGCAGGCCCATGGGAACTTGCTTCCCCTTCAGGATATAGGCGGAGGCGATTGCCTCCCTGATCCACCTAGAGATGGAGGCCTTGGCCGCCGCCTCCCCTTTGTGCGGACCCCCGAACTGAATGGTCGCTCGGATTTTCTGAAGGGCGCTGTGCGGGAGAGGTATCGCTTCAGGGTCCTGCGAATGTCTAGTAGGTGAAGCTTGTCAGCCCCACTTTCCTGCCCTTCCGTTGCGAAGGCCGGGAGGGTAATTGTCTGGTTCACATGGAAAGGGGAGGAGACTTTGGGCAAGAAGGATGGAACCGTGCGCAGCACCACTTTATCCCTGAGGAAGGACAGAAAGGGGGGCTGCGAGGACAGTGCTTGTAGTTCCGAGATTCTTCTGGCCGAGCAGATGGCTATAAGGAAAACTGTCTTCAGGGTTAAATCCTTTAGGGAGGCATTCTTTAATGGCTCAAAGGGATTCCCTATCAACGCATTTAGCACAAGGTTAAGGTCCCAGGGGGGGATGACTGACCTTCGTTGTGGTCGTAGCCGACTAACTGCCCTTAAGAACCTTGCGACGTCCGCGTGGGCCCCTAGGGGTTTGCCTCGGACCTTGCCCCTGTAGCAAGCGATGGCCGCAAGCTGGACCCTTAAGGAACTGTGGGCCAGACCCTTGTCAAACCCTGCCTGCAGGAATTCCAGGACCTCCGGAACAGAGGCCGAGAGTGGTTTCTTTCGGCGCTCCGCACACCAGGATTCGAAGATGCGCCAGACTCTCACGTAGGAAAGACAGGTCGAACGCTTCTTGGCCTGCAGCAGAGTTGAGACTACTGCCCCTGAGTAACCTCTTTTCAGGAGCCGTGCCCTTTCAATAGCCAGGCCGTAAGCGAGAACCGCTCCACGTGTGGCATCAGTACCGGGCCTTGCCTTAGTAGATCCCTTTTGCAAGGGAGGCGCCACGGCTGGTCGGCGATCATCCTCACCAGATCCGCATACCAGGGTCGGCGAGGCCAATCTGGGGCTATGAGGATTACCAATCCCTGGTGAGACTCTATCCGCTGGAGCACTTTTCCGATCAGAGCCCACGGCGGGAATACATAGAGAAGACCCTCCGAAGGCCACTTCTGGGACAGGGCATCCAAGCCCTCGGACATTCTTTCCCTCCGCCGACTGAAGAATCTGTCCACCTTGGCTGACGAGAACCGTGCCATGAGGTCCATGACTGGCACTCCCCACCGAGCTTCTATTTGGTTGAAGGTCTCCTGTTCCAGTTCCCACTCCCCGTGGTCTATCTTGCATCTGCTGAGGAAATCGGCCGTGACGTTGTCCGTTCCGGCCACGTGCTGTGCTGATAGCGCCTGCAGATGGATCTCCGCCCACTGTAAGAGGGTGTCCGCCTCCTTTTCGAGAGCGGGGCTGCTGGTGCCTCCCTGGTGATTGATGTAGGCCACCGCGGTGACATTGTCGGAGAGGACGCGAATTGCTCTTCCTTGAACTAATGTCTCGAGAGCTTTGAGCGCCAGGGTGACGGCCCGCAACTCCAGTCTGTTGATGGGCCACTGCGATTCCAACGGTGTCCAGCGACCCTGTGTGAACTGATCTTGGCAGTGTGCCCCCCAGCCCGATAGGCTGGCATCCGTCGTCAACAGTAACCACCGAGGGGGTTCGAGAGGCATCCCGCGGTCCAGGTTCCTTGGGTTTTTCCACCAGTATAGTGCCTGTTTGGTCCGCGGAGCGCACGGTAACTGTCGAGAGAGAGGATGATGCTGGGGGGACCACCGACGCAACAGAGAACGCTGCAATGGGCGCATGTGGGCCCTGGCCCATGGTACTACTTCTATTGCCGCCGCCATTGTTCCCAGAAGCTGAAGATAATGCCACGCCGAGGGGCTTCTTCTGGCTAGAAACTGCGAGACTAGGAGCCTTAAATCCCTTGATCTCGTTCGTGACAAGAAAACTCTTCCGCTGTTGGTGTCGAATCTTGCCCCGAGGTACTCGAGTTCCTGGGAGGGAGTCAGTCTGCTCTTTGTACGATTGATGACCCAACCCAAGTCCTCTAAAACCTGGATTACTCTGGCCGTTGTCGAGAGACTTTCTTCTTCGGATTTTGCCCGGATTAGCCAATCGTCCAAGTAAGGATGAACTAATATGCCCTCCTTCCGAAGGAAGGCCGCTACCACTACCATTACCTTGGTGAATGTTCTGGGAGCCGTAGCTAGGCCGAATGGAAGGGCCTGAAATTGAAAGTGGCCTCCTGGTACCTACCGCGAATCTCAGGAACTGCTGATGGGACTTCCTGATTGGGATGTGCAGGTAGGCTTCTGTCAAGTCGAGGGATGTTAGGAACTCCCCTTCCCTTACGGCTGCTATGACAGAACGTAGAGTCTCCATCCGGAAGTGGGGTACCCTGAGGCAGCGATTTACCTGTTTTAGATCCAGGATCGGTCGAAGGGAGTCTTCCTTCTTTGGTACCACAAAATAAATTGAGTACCGACCCGATCCTCGCTGGTTTGGTGGAACGGGGATTACTGCCCCGAGAGCTAATAGGCGGGCGAGAGTCGCCTCCACCGCCGCCCTCTTTGTAGCGGAGCCGCAGGGAGAGCGGACAAAGGCCGAGGGGATTTGTTCTGCGAATTCGAGAGCATAGCCCTCTCTGATCACTTCTAGGACCCATTGATCGGACGTGACTCGGGACCAGGCGGGAAGGAAGAGCCTCAGGCGGCCTCCAATCGGGTGCCTTCCCTCCTGGGCCCCCGGCCTCTCATTGTTTTCTGGAACCCGAGAAGGAGGAAGAGGCTGTTCCGAAACCTCGGCCAGCTCCCCGGAACCCTCGGAAACCTTGTCCCCTTGGGGGAAAACGGGTCTTGGAAAAGGGAGCTGACCTGGCTGGACGAAACCTCCGTGGTTCCCTAGGCTGGGTACGTAAGGGGGGTAGGAGCGCCCCTGTTTTTGCCTGTCTTCTGGGAGCCTGCCTCCCTTTGACTCCCCCAGGTCCTTAACTAGCTTTTCCAAATCTTCGCCAAACAACAGTTTGCCCTTAAAAGGAAGACGGCTCAGGCGCGCCTTAGAGGAAGCATCTGCTGCCCAATTCCGTAGCCAAAGATAGCGTCTAGCCGCCACCACCGAGGCCATGTTCTTGGCTAGGCTTCTGATGAGATCATACTGGCTATCCGCCAAATAGGCTGCTCCAGATTCCACCTTAGCCGAGTTGGCTTGCGCTTCGGCCGTTGATCCCTCTGTTGACTGGATCTGTTGTGCCCACCTTAAGCAGGCCCGAGCCACCCAGGCTCCTGATACTGAGGCCTGCAAGGCAAGGGCGCTGATGTCAAAAGCTTGTTTCAGGAGCGTATCCAGTTTCCTGTCTTGAGCATCCCTTAGAGCCGTGGCTCCCTCCACTGGGATAGTGGTCTTCTTGGTGACTGCTGATACCGCCGCATCTACTCTGGGGGACTTCAGCAGTTCTTTATCTGACTCAGGGAGAGGGTAGAGGCGAGACATGGTTCGTACCCCTCGCAAGCCTGATTCTGGTTGATCCCATTCCTCTTGTATCATCTGACGTACCACTCTGTGGACAGGGAAGACTTTCTGGGACCTTCTGACGGCCTGAATCAGGGGATCCTCTAGAGCCTCCTCCTCTGTTGGGGAATCAGAGGTAACATTGAGGGCCTTTAGGGACTCATTGATTAGAGAAGAGAGCTCTTCACGGCGGAACACCCTGACAATGCGAGCATGGTCCTCTTCCGGGATCTCCCCTTCTTCCAGCTCCTCGTCTTCCTCCTCTAAGTCCCTTTCGGAACCCTCCTCCTCTGGAGTGCCCTGGGACAGGGGAGGGAGGATCTCTTCACTTATTAGCCTGGTGCGCTTGTGGGGTATCCCTGAGTCCTGACCGCTCGCTCTCCTAGGTTTGTCTAATCTGGCTTCTGCTGGCGGACCTGTATCGCCTGGGCCAAGCCCCTGCCTGCGCCTGCAGTAAGCTTGGTGAAGCAAAAGGATGAAGTCTGGGGAGAAGAGCTCTCCGACCCCTTCCTCCAGCGTGGCACGGGATAGAGGGGGTGAGGGAACCTCTGTGCTAGTAGCCGGAGGTAACTGACCCCCCCCTTCCGCTACCAGGGATTCCCCAGGCACCTGAGGTGTTTGGGACATGGTCAAACTGATTTCCTGCTCTACAGAGGTAGACGCTGCCGCACATGGCCTGCAGATTCCCGTCTCAGTGGGGGTGCCCCTCCGTGTGCCACAGGATGGGCACTTTGCCTTGGTAGCCATGCTTTCCAGTCGGCTCCGAAGGCTGTGCTTAGTGGCAGGACTAATCAATTGGCTGTATGAGAGAAAAAACTGAAAAGCAAAACCCAAAGCAAAACTGAGGGCAAATCAGGGGTCCCACTCCAGGGAATTGCTGTGGGAAGAAACTAGTTAACCCCTGAGCCTTCCTCTGTCCTAAGAAAGGTCAGCAATTTTGTTGAAGAGATGTGATCCACAGCGAGCTATTTAATTTAAAATAACCTAAAAATAGCATAAGAATAGCATAAAAATAACTTTAAACTAAATAAAGGTAAAGTAAAACCGACAATGATAATACTTGCTGTTTGTTGAACCGGGAAAGCCGCGATTCCACTCCGTTGGCTCTACACGTGTTAGGCCGCGGCCACGTGGAGTCCGAAACGGAGGATCGCGCTTCTGCACGCTGCCCTGTTATGCAGGCCTGCTAGGAGGGAGCGTTCTCCGCGTCGCCGACTGCAAGGGCTGCCGCCGCTAGAAATTCCTCCGGAGGAGGGAGGCTTCAGCTGCCGGACCCGTGAATCGCCGCCGCACCCCGCTGCTCCAGGGGGGGGGGGGGGCGTCAATGTCCCGCTCGTGTCTCTGCCTCTAGCGCTCAGCCGCCTTTGGGGCTTCGGCGCGAGGCAGGGCTGCTCCTCGAGGGTGCTGAAAAAACAAGAAATCCCCCCAGCCGAGGAAGAGGGAGATCTTTTATCCCCCTGCAGCAGGCAGCTCCGGTGTCCCCTCCGGTCTCCGGCCCGGTCGGAAAGGGAGGGAGGAGGGGGAGGGAGAAGCAGAGGGATTGCAGAACTTAAAGGTACAGGCACTAAAGGAAAAAACGAGCACCTTAACTAAAGAAAGAAAATAAATAATTAAAGAATTCAGCAATTAAATAAAATTAAATAACATTAATTAAGAGAAGGCAGGACTCCAGTAAGCCCTAGGCTTACGGAACCCTCCAGCTGCTTGGAGGCTGAGCAATACTGGAGTTAGGGGGTGGTCCCAGTGGTATTTATACCGCTCCATCCCCAAAAAGGTTGGGCTCAGCCTCCAAGCTGCTGGAAGGGTTACGCAACCCAGAAGTAAGGGACTGGACTGGAGTGACGATAAGGAAAAACAGTTGTAAGAACGGCATCACAAGGCTGGGCAAAAGACACTGGGTGGTGCCCTGATTATTGGTTGAAGTATGGGAATGACAAGCACAATTCCCCAGAATGGACAGTGATGGATTTTGGTTTCTGCCTTCCCTAGGCACTGTTGGTGCCATGTCCTATCCTCAGTTCTCGGACCTGGATCCTCCTTTCCCCCACATTATTCCTCCTTCTCTCCCCACCACAGAGCTCTACTGTCATTGCAAAGCAGCAAGTGTAAGGACTACATCAGCCTGTCACTCCATGCTCACAGGTCCCACGTCTCACACAGACACTTAGAAGCACCAAGGATCCTGCCAAAACTCTAAATTCCCTCTATGGCCCGCTCCCAGATTGTGGCTGCTCACTGCTAACCCGCTTCTCAAACCCTCTGCAGTTATCAGAATTTGAGCAATCCCTTGCTCTGGATCTTCAAGTCCAGAACATGATTCCTCTGAATCACGGATGATCTGTTGTAAATACTGCTCAGAGCCAAAGGAGGAACACCATGCTGTCTCAGCTGCTTCCCCAGTGCTGCTCTGGTTAACCTCCATCACCCAGCTGCCGATACCCTCCACTGAGTGTGCCCCCTCGTGACCCTGCACCATACCACTGCAGATAGAGGATGGTGGGTGCTCTTCCTACTTTTCAGCCAATTATGAACGTCCAACTGCTGGTTTTCCACTCTTAAAAAATCATGCTTGATCCTGTCAGGGGACTGTTACTGCTAATCCTATAACTACCCTCGGCTTCATCACTGCAGCCAGTGCTGGCGGTTGCCTCAGCTCTTGCTAGCCCTCCCACTCCCGTATCTCCCTCTTAACATGGCCCATCTGAAAAAACAAACACCAGTGCATGAAGGCCGGGATTTTATACTATTACTATGTACAGAGAGTAGAAACTATACAGAGTCACTCCTGTCAGAAAAGAGTAGTACATTGCTATGCATTCACTGGCCACTCAGAGTACTCTAGTTTCTATGGCTGTGCTGTTCTCTGATTGACACTGCCACCTTTATAAGGAGAGTAAGCCACTACACAGACATAATTTCTGCCAGTGAGGTACCTCTTCTACCAATCCAAAGTCTTGCAGCCACAGTTATCATGAGACTCTGGATGTACAGCAAGAGGTGCAGTACTGTTAAGGGACAGAGGTGGAGAGAGGCGACACAGCAAGCTTTTTAAAGTGATATTTACCATGCTCTGCCCCCACCGCCATGTGAGCCTCTTTCTTACATGACCCTGTACTGTGGGGACTGCTTGGATGGAATTTTTGCCACTTATCTTTCTTGAAGACACATGTTAGAAAAGTCTGACAGGGATTTTGTCTGCTTTCAGCTAACCTGCTGATATTCTACATTGATCTAAAGTAACAAAGCTGCAAGCTAGGTGTAGGGCTCAAATCTTTACAGATTCTGATAGCAATGCACACAGTGCCCAGTGCACACTAAGCATCAGCACAAAGTGCACCACTACAGTAGCAGACAAGCCTTTTAAAAATCGAGTTCTTTTTCTAACTTTTGCCTCTAAACACTGAGAAGACAGGTTTTTAAAATGATGTGTTCATTCTGTGAAAGCTCTCACACAAATGACTGCAAAATGATGGCAGTGGTAGCTTCTGGGTTAGTTTATTTTCAGACACGCTGGGGATTGACTGCTTGCAAGAATCCTGCTCTTTCCCTGTTCTCCGCAGGCTCTGGTCAATCTGGGTCGAAAAGTAAACATGCAGTTTTCCCACAGACTTCTGTTTTCCCACAGACATGAATAGCAAACAAAATATACCAACTTTATTTTAATTCATCTGAAAACACAAAATAGAACTGCCTTGGCATTACATTTTTCATTTTGTTTTCAACCAAATGAACATCCCTACCTGTTTCTACAAAATATTCACTGCGATGCAATATGTTAATCTGTTAATACTTGCTGCCATCTGAATTACACAGAACAGTTTAAAGATTTCTAAATGATGTTCAATAATGCTAAAGAAGGAAAGAAACAAGTCTATCCCATGTAATGCTACTTGGCAATAGTGATCATAGCATGATAGGATTTGATTTAATAAATGGAGGGAGAAGGGCAAGGAAATCCACAGTACTACCTTTTAATTTTCAAAAGGGAGACTATGATAATGTAGCAGCGAAGTGCATGCAATAAATAATACCAGGAGTCAGTTGCAGGGTCCAAGCCAATTTATTGTGCACAGGCTCAGACAGGAGCGTGTCCAAAAGAGACTGAGCAATGGAGTACAGGAGCAGATTCCTTATATACAATTTTTACAATTTGATAGAGGCAACCTTTCTATTGGTCCCAACGCCCCTCGCACCTATCCAATCGGTGACCCTCTCTGGGTCCCCTTCCTTGTTCCCCCTTCTCAAACTGTCCTAACAAAGGCATAGTCTCTAACATGGTTACATTTCTACTTCAAGGCCATTTCTAGCTCAGAGAATGCAAGAACATTTCTATCATCAGCATAAAGGAATTATACAAACTTTTCAAAAAGCAGTTTAAAGCAGATTCTCAAACTCTGGTTCCTCTCAACACTAATCCCAGGTGGGGGTTGGGATCTAGGCCTAGTTTACAGGCCATAGCCTACCACATTCCCCCCTTTTTATTATTGTCACCCCACCTAAAAAGGGGGTGAGGATAGAATCACATATCATATTCTCCTCAAACTGTTGCTTCCTCCTGAACTCTAACAATAAAACGTGGAAAATAGTTAAGAAAAAACTAAAAGAAGCAGCTGCAAAGGTGGAAGATTTACATCAAGCATGGGCATTGTTTAAAAATACTATTGGAAGCCCAGACCAGCTGTATTCCACGCTTTAAATGGGAAGGTCGAAAAACTGCCAGCATGGTTTAAAGGTGAGATCAGAGAGGCTGTTATAGCCAAAAAAGTATCTTTCAGAAAACAGAAAAAAGGAGCCAAATGACAAAAATAGGAAACATAAGCACTGGCAAGTTACACTGATAAGGCAGACAAAGAGAGAATTTGAAAAAAAAGCTTGCTGTGGAAGTAAAAACGCACAATAAAAATGCACAATAAAATCTTTTTAAAGTACATTCATAGCAAAAAACCTGTGAGCATCCCCCTTCTAGCAAAGATTTTTGAGAAAGAGGCACAACGGCAAATCCAAGACCACATAGATTCCGCAGCCCCCCTTGACCATTCCCAACACGGCTTCAGAGAATTCCACGGGGTTGAGACACTGCTCACCACCCTATTCAATGATGTTCTCACCACTATAGACAACTTACAGCAAGGCGTTGTGCTAATCTTCCTGGATATAGCAGCAGCGTTTGATTCGGTAAACCATGAGATTCTCCTCGTTCGACTGAAAGAAAAAGGCATCCATAACTCAGCACTTGAATGGTGCAAATCATACCTTGATACCAGAATGCAATATGTAAAAACTGCAACAGGAGAATCCGAACTCTTCCATCAAAAACAAGGGGTTCCGCAAGGGTCCTCTCTCTCATCCCTCATGTTCAACATCTATATGCAGCCGATCTGCAATATCATCAGGTCATTCAATGTGAAATGTATGGTATACGCAGACGATATCCTACTCTACATGCCGTTTTCCACAAAGCAAATGGATTTACTACCTATAACAAACTGCTTCGATGCAGTCTCAGAATGGCTCCTGTCACAGAACCTCCGCATTCAACACAAGAAAACCGAGGTTCTCTTTATCACCAGAGACACCAACTTCACCCCACCTTCACATATAAAAGTCAAAGGAGCTGAACTATGCACTAAGGAAGCAATAAAATACCTTGGAGTCACACTGGACCACCGGCTCAACATGAAACCACACATAAATAATATCGTAAAAGCTGTCTACTTCAAGATACGCACGCTCAAGCACCTACGCTCCCTACTTGACCCAGAAGACTTCAGAACCATTTACCAAGCCCTAATCTTACCACATTTTGATTTCGCCAACTCAATTCTTCAAGGACTCCCACAATCCACCTTGAGCCCATTACAGCTCGCTATGAACACTGCCGCAAGGGTTCTTCAAGGAGCGTCCAAGAGTGAACATATTACACCAATCCTCAAACAGCTCCACTGGCTCCCCATACACGGAAGGCTGATGTTCAAAATCCTGATTCTAACATTCAAGGCCATAAAGGGACTATCTTCCAACTCACTTTCTGAGCTCATCCAAACTGTACCACGAAACAGAAACAGAAGACAGGCAGCATTAAACTCCTTATCAATACCAAAGGCCATTACAACATACAATCTATCAACAGCTAACAGAGCCTTCTTGTGTTGCGCACCAAAATGCTGGAACTCGCTCCCTGCCGACATCCGTACCATAACCGACTTAACCCAGTTCAGAAAGGCCCTTAAATTCACCCTATTCACCAGATACTACCCCATATGAAGATAACATTTAGTCCCACTACATATCCAACTTCATTTTTTTTTTCCCTTGCTCCCAACATTCGTGCTAATTCATGTACATAGTTCGAGCATGTGATCTAGTTAACAGATTACATTTTCCATGTAAATAGTTCTCCCTTGTTTTCCAAGTTGATAATCCTGTTATATGTAACTCCGAACAGCCTGTTGTTCTGGTTTTTGTTTTGTTCTCTGTAAACCGCGCTGATGTCGAAGAGTGCGGTATAAAAGAAATTAAAATAAATAAATAAATAAATTAGATGATAGAGGGGTAAAAGAGGTGCTAAGGGATGACAAGACCAGAGTGGAGAGACTGAATGAATTCTATGCTTCGGTCTTTACTGAGAAAGATGTTGGGAAACTACTCATGACTGAAATGGTATTTAAGGTGATATATTAGAAGAATTAAAACAAATTTCAATAAACTGGGAAGATATATTACAACTATTTGATAAACTAAAGAGTAGCAAATCACAACAGATGGTATACATCTGAGGGTGCTGATAAAAACTGAAATATGAGATTGCAGATCTACTACACAGGTACACTACCAAAAAACTGCCTCCAGTTTTGCAACTGATTCCTATAGATTTTGGGGTGCTGAATCCAGGAAAAATAGCCAAAATGATCCATCACATCACGTTTTCTTGCAAAATTAGATTTCTTACCCATATAAGGAATGTTCACATAATTTCTTTTTAGCCGACTGCAGTTTATTTTCTTGGCCCAAAATAGAGGTTGTAATGGTTAACTAACTAGAAACACTCCCTCATGATATTTTAGAGTGTTTTGTATTCATTTTATACATTAACAGGACAATTGGGAGGCGGGGGGCTAAATCCAGTACTCGCGCTGGCGCATGTTCTTTCCTGTTCGCCTCGCCTCGTTCGCTCGCTCAAACACGGTGGTTGCGACATGAACGTTCCTGTCAAATTTCAGTTTCTTGCAAGTTCATTATTACCTTTTGTTTGCTCAGTCGTAATCCATCTTTATTCCGAAGTGGTTCACTACAGTTGTAGTTTGCAGTGCTGTGTATTTGTGATGGCTCACAGAGCCAGAGGTTGCGTCAACTCTCCGGACAGTTTTTGTTTTATTTGTGGGGAATATACCGTGAAAAAGCGGCAGAGGAACATTTCTGCATTTATTTAAAAAGTATATTTCGCCTATTTCGGTTTGAAGTTAGGCGATCAAGACAAACCGTGGGCTCCTCACAAAGTGTGCAAGACATGTGAGGAAGATCTACGCTTATGGATGAAAGGTAAAAAACAAGCATTTCGTTTCGGAATACCTATGATGTGGCGTGAACAAAGAGACCACAGCAGTGACTGCTATTTTTGCTCTTGCATTGTGAAGGGATACAACTTAAAAAATAAGAACGTAACAAGTTACCCCAACCTTCCCTCAGCAATTAGGCCTATGCCTCATAGCAACGAAGTACCTGTGCCTGAACCACCAAAATCTTTGGATCATATTTGTGTGGACGGTTCTGATCATGATGAGACTCATCAGATGGCTTTTTCCGATGAGTCCAGTACTTCCGAGTTTGAAACTGAACCAGATCCGAAACCTGAACTTTTCTCTCAAGCTGAATTGAATGATTTAGTCCGGGATTTAGGACTCCCAAAAGATGCTGCCCAACTGCTAGGTTCTCGGCTTAAACAGAAAAATCTATTGTCACCAGGAACAACTTTTTATTGGTACCGCAACCGCGAGACACAATTTTTGAAGTATTTCAGCAAAGAGGAAGATTTGGTATTTTGCAACGATATATACGGAGTGATGGAAAAGTTTAAACTCAAGTATGATCCTGCTGAATGGCGGCTGTTCATTGATTCGTCAAAAGACAGCATAAAAGGTGTTCTTCTTCATAATGGCAACACATTCGCTTCAGTTCCTATTGCTCACTCTGTTATTCTCCAAGAAAAATACGAGAATTTGGCCCTGATTCTTCAGAAGATTCGTTATGATGAGCATAAGTGGATGATTTGTGGAGACTTTAAAATTCTATCCATGCTATTAGGGCAGCAATCCGGTTTCACCAAATATCCCTGCTTCCTTTGCTTGTGGGATAGCCGGGCCCGCGACCTACACTGGGGGAAAAAGACTGGCCAATTTGGGAGTATTTGAGACTCGGTGAGAAAAATGTTCTTCATGAGAACTTGGTACCTCGTGATAAAATTCTATTACCACCTCTCCACATTAAGTTGGGTCTCATTAAGCAATTCATCAAGTCTTTTCCAAAAGATGGTGAGTGCTTTCGGTACCTTTGCTCAAACTTCCCCCGACTTTCTGAAGCAAAGCTAAAGGAAGGAGTGTTTGTTGGCCCTGATATAAGGAAACTCATTTCAGATGGAGCATTCGCTGAAACGATGTCTGAGAAGGAAAAAGAAGCCTGGGATCCCTTCAAGGATGTTGTTCTCAAATTCTTGGGGAACAGGCGGGATGAGAACTATAAGGATATTGTTGCCAGGATGCTCAATGCCTTCAAAGAACAAGGCTGTAACATGAGCCTGAAAGTCCATTTCTTGCACTCCCATGTGAACTACTTTCCCGAAAACTTGGGGGCGTACAGTGAAGAACAAGGTGAAAGGTTTCACCAGGACATCAAGGACGCAGAGAGAAGGTACCAAGGAAGATGGAACACCACTATGATGGCTGATTTCTGCTGGTTGCTGCTGCGGGAAACCCCAGATGAAAAATACGCCAAGCAGCGCACCAAGAGAAGCATTCGGGGGAAGAAGAAACGGGCCCACCAGGAGATTGATTGACCCAAGAATGACTTTAAAATCTAAACTGTGTTGACAAATATCGTGTTTTTACTAAACTTTGAAATAAAAATTTGCTAGTTATTACCACAGTGTCGGATCTCATTTATTAGAATTTTATTTTCACACCATCGGGTGTTTGTCTTCATGTATTGCAATGGTGCGGTTTGCGTTTTCTATTCTTACATACATACCTGTACAACATTTTTTGCGCATTTCTTTGCTTTGCTTTGTGTCTAACCTCGCTCTTATATGCTCAATGTTTGTGCACATGTATGTGGCTGTTTTAAGTGCAGACAATTTTGCTACCATCACAGTGTGTTTTGTTGACATTACTCTATTCTTATGTGCTGCCTTGTTACAATTTTCTTTATTCTTATTTGAATAACTACTAAACAATTAGTATAAAGAATTCATCCAAGAAACTTTTATCTCGATCGCACTCAATCTGAAACGTTCACCTCAAACTGCTAACCCAATGTAGCAAAAAATCTGTACGTGATGGAGCAAATTGGTTACCAGATTTGGATTCAGCGCACCAAAAAACGTAAAAATCAATCGAAACATTAGAGGCAGTTTAAAAAAAAATTTTTTTAGTGTACTATTAGTAATCTATGAAACAATTATTAAAATCATCTGTAGTACCTGAAGACTGGAAAATGGCCAATGTAACGCCAATTTTTAAAAGGAGTTCCGGGGTGATCCGGAAAACTAGAGCGGCAAGCTTGAAGTCACTATTGGACATAATGGTAGAAACCATTATAAAGAATAAAATTACTGAATATATAGATAATCATAAGTTAATGGGAGAAAGCCAACATGGATTTAGCCAAGGAAGGTCTTGTCTTACTAATCTGTTGTTTTTTTGAAGGTGTGAATAACCAGGTAGACAAAGGTGAGTCGGTTGATAGAGTGTATCTGGATTTTCAGAAAGCCTTTGACAAGGTCCCTCATGAGAGACTCTTGGCAAAATCAAAAAGTCATGGGATTGGAGGCAGTGTACTATTGTGGATCAGGAACTACTTAAAAGATAGAAAGCAGAGAGTAGGGCTGAATGGCCAATTTTCTCAATGGAGAAAGGTGAGCAATGGAGCATCCCGGGAATATGTGCTGGGCCTGCTGCTTTTTAACATATATCATAAATGACCTGGAAATGGGAACAACAAGCAAGGTAATCAAATTTGCAGATGGCACAAAATTATTCAGAGTTGTTAAGACCCAAGAGGATTGTGAAAAATTGCAAGAGGACCTTGATAAATTGGAAGACTGGACATCCAAATAGCAGATGCAATTTAATGTGTACAAGGACAAAGTTATGCACTTATGAAAGAATAACCCAAACTATGGTTACACGATGCAAGGCTCCACATCATGAACCACCACCCAGGAAAAGGATTTAGGCGTCATCGTGGATAATATGTTGAAACCCTCCACTCAGCATGCAGCAATGGCCAAGAAAGCAAATAGAATGCTAGGAATCATAAAGAAAAGAATGGAGAATAAAACCAAGGATATTATATTGCCTCGGTATCGTTCTATGGTACGACCGCACCTTGAATATTATGTGCAATTTTCTCACCATATCTTAAAAAGGATATAGCAGAATTAGAAAAAGTAGAGAAGAGCCACCAAAATGGTAAAGGGGATGGAAGGATATCCCTATGAGGAAAGGCATAAAAGATTAGGGCTCTTCAACTTGGAAAAGAGACGGCTGAGGGGAGATTTGATAGACGTCTATAAATTAATGAATAGAGTAGAATGTGTAAATGTAGATCAGTTGTTTACTTCAGCAACAAATAGAAAGACTAGGAGACACACAATGAAGCTACAATGTAACCCATTTAAGACTAATAAGAGAAAATATTTTTTCACTCAATGCATAATCAAACTCTGGAATTCGTTATCGGAGGATGTAGTAAAAGCTGTTAGTGAGGTTGGGTTTAAAAAAGATATGGACAAGTTCCTGGAGGAAAGGTCCATAAACCATTATTAAAGTTGTTGTTGTTAAGTGCCGTCGAGTCGATGTCGACGGCACTTAACAGCAACTCATAGTTGTCCTAAATTGTGTTTGGTCTTCAGTCAGGCGGCTCATTGTCAAGAGAGTGGCATCCATAGCTGCTGTTATTGTATTGAGTCCATCTAATTGCTGGCCTTCCTCTTGTCCTTCTACCTTGTCAAGCATGATGTCTTTCTCCAACGATCTCTCTCTTCGCATGATGTGTCCAAAGTATGAAAGTCAAAGTCCTGTCAAACTTAAGTCTAATCTCCTCTAGTACTCTACTTCTCACCCAGGGACAAGCATTGTGAAACTATGTACCTTTTTGGGAACCTGCCAGGTACTAGTGACCTGGATTGGCCACTGTTGGAAACAGGATACTGGGCTTTATGGACTTTGGTCTAAGCCAAGGTGGCATTTCTTATGTTCTTATGGGCTCATCTTCCCATTTAGCGACAGGCCAAAACTCAAATATTTAAACATTCCACTCAACAGTTGACAGTAAATACTTTAGAGCAGGCATGTCCAACAGGTAGATCGCGATCTACCTGTAGATTGCCAGCCCCACTTGGCTCCATCTCTCCAGCAGCTCACCCAGTCGCTAGGAGAGAGCTCGTGCCGGCAAGTCATCTGCCGAGGGCTTGCCACTGCTGCTGATCCTTTGCCTGTCTTTTTTCTCTGCCTACGGGAATCTTGCCTGGAAGTGTATTGGGGCGCTTGTTGTTTTCATGCCAAACGTTTGTGGGTACACCAGGGGGCTGCCACCCGCACCCCACAATGAGACGCCACAGGCCCAGCATCATACCTGGTCTCCTGCCTCTCAGAATCACCCATTCCTGCCCCCGCCCCAACACCCCTTAGAAGTGTGTTATATACTGGGTGATATCCAATCGCCCGGGCTTTACCTGAATACACTTACCATATTAGTTGTGTAGTGTGCTGGTCGCTTTATAGTTTGCTTTCATTAAAAGTTTTCGGGCAGACACAACAAAGTGTCAAGAATTTGGTGATTTTGGCGGGCTTTTCTAATTTTGTTCTAACTTGCCTATGCCTTGCCTTCGAATTAGTTCAAACCACTGTGACTTTTGCTTGCCTCTGCAATTTTATTTTGCCTAGCCTTTGGTTGATTCTACACTGTGTGCAGAATTTATTAAATCGCGTGTGGTGGTATTTGAACTTGTTTGGCAGTATTTGATTTTATCTGGTTTGCTGGACAGGTGTTTGAGTTTTTTTGATGATTGTTTGGTGGTATTTGATTACTGGTGCCAGTATGATGAATTCTTTTTTTTACTTTTAGAAGTGCATGTGTGGTTTTGGAATCTCCAGTCCTTGTATTGCACATCATCCAGAGGTCTTCATTTCCTGTTGATCTTTAATACTTTGGGACAGTGACAGTTTTGGACCAGATTCAGCCAGTGTTTATACTAACTTAGCAGATTTGGCCTTCTTACATCCAGCCACCCCAGTATAACGAAGATGAGTGTTCCAAAGAAGAGCAAAACCTATCACTTTCATGATGAATGGGAAATGGACTACTTCTTCATCATGGTGAAAGACAAGTGTTGTTGTCTAATTTGTAAGACCCCAGTATCCTTGCCCAAAAAGGGTAATCTGGAACGACATAAGGCTCTGCATAGCAATAAGTTTGATGCTGATTTTCCACCCAAAAGTGAAAGCTCAACGAACTTAAATCAAAATTGGCTACTCAGCAACAGTTGATGGCAAAGCCAAGATCACATTCGGTCAATGCAACCATTTTTTTTTTTTTTTTTTTTAATGCCATCAAGTCAGTGTTGACTCATAGTGACCCAGCTACCTCTGGGTTTTCTTGGCAATGTATCACCGGAAGTAGATTGCCAGACTTTTCTTCCAAGGCAATGGGGGGTAAAGTGACTTGCCCAAGGTCACAAGGAGTGCCAGTGGGAATTGAACCCTTGATCTTCTGGGTACTAGGCAGTTGCTCTAACCACTAGGCTACTCCTTCTCCTTTGCAACCATATGCAACCTATGCAACCATAGCATCCTTCAAGTTCAGCAGCCTGATCGCAAAGAAATGCAAACCTTTCACTGAAGGGGAATTTGTAAAAGATTGTTTTCTTGAAGCAGCTGACAATCTTTTTGAAGGATTTAAAAATAAGAAAGATCATAGCTGCTATTCAAGATGTACAATTGTCAAGAAACACCGTCGTGCGGCGAATAGAAAAGATGTGTGGAGACACAACTGAACAATTGTTGGAGGATGTTTCAAACTGTGTTGCTTTCTCACTCCAACTGGATGAATCTACAGACATAAGAGACATAGCCCAGTTACTAGTCTTTATCCGGATGGTTTTTGAAGACTTCAGTGTTAAAGAAGAACTACTTGGAATGATTTCTTTAAAAGGGAGAACTACCAGTCAGGAAATGTTCAGTTCTTTCCATTCTTTTGTGACAAAGTGTAATCTTCCATTACATAGACTTGTTTCCATCACTACTGATGGAGCAAGAGCAATGACAGGTGAGGTTAACGGTTTCATAGCCCTCTGTAGACAGCATAACGACTTCCCAGATTTCCTTTCTGACCACTGCATCATTCACCAGCAAGTTTTGGCAAGCAAGAGACTCAATACAAAGACTGTCATGGACATCACTTTCAAAATTGTAAATTCAGTTTGTGGAAGATCACTTCAAAGACGGCTTTTCAATCTTATTCTTGATGAAGGGGCAGCGGAAATTATTTTGCACACAGATGTAAGGTGGCTAAGTAGGCACAAATTTCTGCAAAGATTTAGTGATTTGCTGAATGAAATAAGAAGTCTTTTGAAGGAGAGGGGAGATGACCAAGCAGAGTTGGAAGATGAGGAGTGGTTATGTGATCTGGCATTTCTCGCTGACTTTACAGGTGAACTAAGTGATATGAACCTTGAACTACAAGGTAAAAACAAATGCATTGGCGAGATGAGTACAGTTTCATCCTACAAGAGCAAATTTGAGCTAATGATGACTGACCTTGCAAACAACACTTTTGATCATTTTCCTAATACTCAGGACCATCTGGGACAATATCCAAATTTTGTTTTTCAGAACGAGAAGTATGTGACAGAAATCTGTTCTGTTATCCAGGAATTCGAAAATAGATTGTTTCTTCCAAAAAACTGGAACAGTTGTGGAGTAGTTGTCATACCCATTCAAAGTAGATGTGGACATTAAAGAAACTGCAGCTGCTATTAGTAAAAATTACTCATTGAATAAGCCATCTCTTGAAAACGAAATATTAACCCTTAAAAATGACATTTTTCTCAAGACCCGTGCTGAGCAAGAATCGTTTTAGAAGCTAGTGCCTAGAGACAAATTTCCCAACTTGAGAAGATGCAGTGAAGCTGTACACTCCTGTTTCGGTTCAACTTATTTGTGTGAATCTGCATTTTCCCATCTGAGAATGACAAAGAGTACACAATGTTCCAACATGACAGATGAACATCTCCAGGATTCCCTGAGACTGGCCCTCACGCAATATTCACCAAACTTCAAAAAGCTGGTGGATGAAATGCAGGCTCAGACATCTCACTAATGAGCAAGAGCGAAATATTAAAGATTGTGCAAGATCAGCCTGGATCAATAATCGACCTAAATTTAACACAAATTACTCAATAAAAGTTTTAAAAAGTTATTAAAACAGTTAAAGTTTTATTGAGTAATAACTTTCTTTAAGAAAAAATGTACTTTCCATTTCCCCTCGCAGTTCTTACTGGATCTTCGTCTCTGTTTTGTTTTTGCTTAATTTGCTTAATAGCTGATCACATCCAAGTAAATGACAGAAGGTTCATTCAAAATGGGGGAGGGAATTCTCCAACTTTATTGGATTAAAATTTAATTTGAAACTAATTTGAAAATTAATTTTCATGGTGGTAGATCACCGGCACTTTTGGCTGGAAAGCGTAGTTACTCACCTGTAACAGGTGATCTCCGGGAACAGCAGGAATTTAGTCTTCACATATGGGTATCGTCGGTACCGATGGAGCCTGCGCAGGAACGCTCCCCAGCGTCCAATAGGAACGCTTTTGGGAGCATCCCTCAGCACATGCGTGCTGCCTTCCCGCCTTTCCAAATGTCCCTCTTCAGTTAAGTTTGTAGCTGAGTGAAAGGATAGAGGGAGAGAGGAAAGAGACAAAGAGATAGTGAGACAACTCCTAGGGGAGGTGGGTGGGTTGTGAAGACGAAGTCCAATCTTCTGCTGTTATCTGATGCCATCTGTTGACAAAGTGGCATAACCTGCCCAGAATATTGGGGGGTTGGGGACCCCTCAGAGGCAGGGAAGCAAAGCTCTCTAGGAAGGAATCAAAGCCCTTGAGGGAGCTGAACTTGGAGAGCTGGTTGGGCTCTCGGGCATTTTGGCTTCTTTTGCTGTCTAGTTTGTCCCTTTTGGGCAACCTGACCTGGAGTTTGACTCTGCTGGGTATAGGAAGGATAAAACGTCCTCTTTTTGCTAAAAGAGGGTTTTTATAAGGCTTCCTTTTGGCTGGAGTGGCTGTAGACTTTGACAATCTATCTAAGGTAGAATTGTCAGCATCTAACTCGTTAGCCTTTTCCTGCCAGTTCTTGCGAAAGAGATTCTCCCCCGTGCAAGGAATGTTGCCTAACTTGTCCTGTACCCAAGTCTCCAAGTCTGATGCCTGTAGCCAGGCAATCCGTCGTGCGCCAATGGCAATAGCAGAAGTTCTGCTGATGCATTCAAAGCAGTCAAAGGCTGCACGATTAACAAACTTGGAGACATCTTGAGCATGCTTAACTAGAACAAGAAAATCTTGTCTCTTGTCATCTGGGAGAAATGGGCTCATACGTTTCAAGTCTCCTGTGACTTCCTTGAGGAACATTCCCATATATAGGATATATGAACTGATCCTAGCTGAAAGCATGGAAGCTTGAAAAGTTCTGCGCCCAAAAGCATCCAGAGTCCTGCATTCACGACCTGGAGGATTGGATGCATGCCTCTTTGCACTTTTCATCCTACGCATGGCTGATTCCACTACCATTGAATGGTGTGGCAGCTGAGGTTTCTGAAATCCAGGACATGGCAGAACTCGATACATAGTATCAAGTCTCCTAGAGTGAGGAGAAGTAGTCAGAGGTGTCTCCCACATTCTGAGCATCAAGCTATGCAGAATTTCATGGATAGGCAGAGTTGCTGCCTCCTTAGGAGCTTTAGGATATTGGAGAATTTCCAATTCCTTTGCTCTGGGTTCCTCTTCAGGAGCTACTGTGAAAGACCTTTGGCCATATCACGGATGAAATCCTGAAATGACATATCCTCTGGAGGTGACATTCTGCGTTGGGGAGAAGAGGGATCTTCTAGGAGAAACCCTCTAGTGCCAGCCGAATTGTCAGAGTCTTCGGAATTGGAGGAATCGAAGTATTCCAGACCCCGATGCTCTTGCAAAGCACGATCCCGGTACCGATCGAAGTCGGTACCGAGCCAACCCGGTACCGCTTTGTCAATTCCAGCCAGAGATGGCATGGGAAGAGTTCCCACCAGGGCCGGTACCGTCGGTACCGGTATCGGTGTCGATGTCGGTACCAGTGCCCATGGGACCACCGGTACCGCAGCTGAAAGAAGAGCTGCGATGCTGTGCTCCATAGCGAGGAACCTCTGGTCTATCGACGCTGCCGATGCCTGGGTGTCGGTACCGGTAAGGACGGCCGGAACCCCTGAGCATGGCACAGTTAGTTCTTGCAAGGTTGAGGCCTCGAGAACATCCTGAAGCCCCATTGATGCTTTGGAAGCCGAAGCCTCCCGCCGGGGCTGTTTTGCCGGTGTGGTTCCCTCAAGGGCAACGCCAATGGCCTCTCGATGCTTAGCAGGAGAGCTACCCTTTGAGGATCGGCTTTTATGTTTAGTTACCTGAGATCCATGGGAGGAAGAAGAGGCCCTTGACGATGTCGATGCAATGGATCTGGCATCTGAAGAAAAGAGGGTACCGGGTTTTGCAGCCCGGTTCTGTCTTCCTCTTTTAGTCATCCCCATACAGGAGAGACATTCAGTTGGAGAATGTTCATGTCCTAAACATTCCAGACACCAATCATGGGTGTCAGTGACAGAAATGGTACCGCCACACTTAGTACATTTTTTAAAACCACTAGTTGGCTTTTCCATGTTTTAGGAATATGGGGCCTAGTGCCCAAAATGGCGCCTAGCACCAAAGAGAAAGGTTTCTGAAAAGAAACAGTCTAAAGCCTAAGCTTTTTTTTTTTTTTTTGTATGAAAAGAAAAGAAAAAGAAAAGAACCGGCAGTACCGGTAGGCGTCGTGCGGTAGGCAAACGCGACCACAAGAAAAGAAATTTAAAGACGGAATTTTCTGCGGTGACAGGGAATAGATCCTGTCGGCTCTGCGGAAAACAAAGAACTGAAGAGGGACAGTTGGAAAGGTGGGAAGGCAGCGCGCATGTGCTGAGGGATGTTCCCAAAAGCGTTCCTATTGGACGCTGGGGAGCGTTCCTGTGCAGGCTCCTTCGGTACCGACGATACCCATATGTGAAGACTACATTCCTGTTTGTTCCTGGAGATAAAGTAGATCACGACCTGCTCAAAGTTGGACATGCCTGCTTTAGAGAGCACAAAAAAGACATTGTTTCCAATTAACTCCCTTTTATCCATCATTTAAGCAAAGAAAACTTGCTCATCTTCTTTAGAAAATTAAACCCTTGAATTTAGCAGAGTGTCTCACCAAGGAACTGCTTTCTATTGTATAGAAGCATAATACAATGAGAATTCACATCTGTTTAATGGTTCTGTATAGTATCATTTCACACCCATTATATCTTTTTTCCCATTCACTTATGATGCATACTTAATACTATCATTAAGGGATGCTGTGAAGGGAAAGTTTCTGCCAGTTTGATGGCTTATTGCTAAAGCTTTTATGGGAAAAAATGTTGAGGAAAAGCCAAGGTATTTGTGGAAAAGGCTGGAAAGCATCCTGCTGCAACTTGCCTTTGCAATGGCAAGAATTTTATTATACCAAATTATTAGAAACTATAAAAAACGATAGTTCTAATGAGCCGGGAGCTACTAGGGACAATACTCTCCAATAGCAGCTGCTCTCACTACAACTTAATTAGCTAAGTAGAGTAGCAGCCTAGTGATTAGAGCTCTAGGCTAGAACTTGGGAAACCAGGGTTCAAATTCCACTGCTCTTCCTTGTGATCTTTGGCAAGTCACTTAACCCGCCATTGCCTTAGGTACAAGTTTAGACTATAATCTGCCTTGAACTATTATTGGAAAGGCAAGAATTAAATACAAATAAGTACATCACACCTATAGATAAAGAGTTCTTATAAAAGGTTAAGCATGGAGGATCTCTAAGGGCGAGAAAAGCATTGCAAAGCTTAACATTTGGTATGAATGATCACATTGAATGAGTCTATAGTGTTCATCTGCCATCATTTTCTCTGTGTCTATGTTTCTTTTGTACGTTCACATTTGTATTTACATGTTCTGGATAGCTAGTTCTGTTTCTTTAAATTTGACTGTCCTTTTAGAAACCAATTGCTTTCCCATTGGCTAAAGTAAAACCAGCATTACCGGGCAGCAGCTCAGTATTGTCGCTGACCGGGTAGCAATAGGTACCGTCCTTGGAACACCCCAATGCCAAGCAGTTAGCATCAGGGCATATAGCAACAGTACTCAGTGTTAGTGCCAACGAATATCCCATTTAGAGGCATTTACACGTTAGAATTATTGGGCCCGGAAGTAATTGAGACAGAAATGTAACAAGCCAGATCAAAACTTGACACAGGAATGATTAAGGAAAGGTGAATTAAAATCTAAAAATTAGAAATTGATAATTATAGCAGAGGATATGGATTATAGACAAGAAACCCTGCTAAAACAGACAAATGCAAATTTTGCAGTATTGAACTGGAAACGGTCACACATTACAGGGTGGAAAAAGTGCAAAGGTCAGAAAACCTCGTGTAGAGAAAGGCACAATAAAGTGACACGCCTCATCCACTGGAAGCTGTATAAACACTAATACTCAAAAACACAGGGATCACTGTGGAGAATAAAAAAACTGGGACATTCTTACTCCCACTGATAAAAAGCTCAATGCAAAAAACTAGAAATGGAAGTAAAGGAGAAAAGCACAAGAAAGTACTACTAATAGAAGTATCAGTACTAAGTGACTTATTCTATACTGCAGGTGGAGAAACAGAAGATCTTGAGTATCAACAAATGGAATCAGAGACTAAGAAAATGTGGCAAAAAGACACAGCAATTATCCCAATTGTATTGGGTGCCACCAGCTTGATTAGAAAGAATTTCCAAGCCAATCGTGGTATGCTGCCTGTGCATATTAAACATTATGAATTCAAGGAGGAGGCTCTTTTTGGAACAAGTGTTGAGGTGAGCGACAGCAGTAGCTCTGAGAGACTGAAATTATTTCTAACTTACACTGACATAGAACGGAGGTTCATTCCTGCCATGGTATGTGCAAAATTAATCCATTTAGAGACATCACACCAAGAGTAACTCATAGATTCTGACTACTGGTAGCAGGGGTATCTGATGCTCTAGGTGAACCTTCAGCTGTGCACTCCGCTCTCCACCACCACTGCAGGCATTGATCAAGGCCCTACCCTCCCTTGTGTCCAGCAACTCCACTCCCCTAAACCTCCCATCCAGCATCTCCCTCTTCTTTATTAATTTGATATATTGCCTTTAACAAAATTCAGCAAGGCAGTTTACAAAATAGGGAAGCAAAAAGCAGCTGAACAAAATAAGCCTTACAGTTGTGGTCACCCTTGCATTTTAAGTATGTTGTCTACAATATCTTGAGAAATAACTGGAAATATTTCAACTGTAACATTCTAAAAGCATCTTCAAAGCTATACAACAAAAAAAAGATGTCTGTGCAACTAAGAATTAGTAATTTCTGAGAAAAAAAAAACAAAATATAACCTAGACAGGATTAATGGCACCCTTCACTAATATTTAGTTGCACAACCCTTGGCAGTGATGACAGCTTCCAAATGTTTCTTGAAGCCATCTATAAGTTTCATACATCTGTTTTATACATATGGACTTGGCAACAGAAATGAAGCCAAGAAAGACTGATGGAATTCTACAAGATCAACGATCTATTCATCTCAAACACCTTCTTCCAGCAACACAAGCAGCGACTGTACACATGGACTTCATCCAATGGATTGTACAAAAATCAAATTGACTACATCTGTGGAAGTCAATGATGGAAAAGCTCTATAACATCAACAAAGACAAAACCTGGAGCTGACTGTGCTACAGATCACCAATTACTAGTATGCAAACTCAAGCTAAAGTTGAAAAAGAGCAAGCCTCTCATTAATGTAGCAAAATATGACCTTGAGAATATACCACTGGAATTTAAAGACTGACTGCAAAATCACTTTGCTGTGTTAGATACAAATGACAGAGCTCCAGAAGAGTTATGGGATTACATCAAGAAGGTTGTGTTGGAAGAAAGTGAGAAGTCTCTACAAAAGATGAAAAAGCAAAAACGGCCAAAATGGATGATTGAAGAAACTCTAAAAATTGCCCAGAAATGCAGAGAAGCTAAAGCCAGAGGAGAACAAGAGGCCATCGCAGAACTCAGAGATTTCCAACATGCAGCAAGGCAAGACAATGAGAAGTACTACAATGACGCATGCAAGGAAATAGAAGCAGAAACTATTAGAGGGAGAACAAGATCGGCTTCAATAAAGCTATGAGAGTTAAAGAAAAAATTCCAGCCTAGAATTAGAATATTACAAGATGCTCAAGGATCTATGTTGAATGATGCTGAGAAGATAAAGAAAAGGTGGAAAGAAAATAAGAGTTTTTATATAATAAAGATAAAGTGGACCAACAGCCGTTTCAACCTAAAACTTATGATCCATTGGTGATGAAAGAAGAAGTCGAAGCAGCACTGAAAGCCTTATCAAAGAACAAAGCACCAGGCATTGAATGCATTCTCATAGAAGTATTACAGCAATCTGATGCAGCTGTTACCATATTTACAAGGCTCTGCCAGGAAATTTCTAAGACAACATCATGGCCAACTGAATGGAAAAGATCTGTGCTTATACCAATAATAAAGAATGGTGATCCAACTGACTGTGGAAATTATAACACAATCGCTCTGATCCACATGCCAGCAAGATTCTACAGAATATTATTCAACAGAGACTACAACCATACCTGGAATGAGAACTACCTGAAGTGAAAGCAGAGTTCAGGAAAGGGCGAGGAATGAGAGACATCATCGCAGATGTGAGATGGATCCTTGAAAAGACTAAAGAATACCAAAAGGATATCTATTTGTGCTTTATTGACTACAGCAAGGCTTTTGACTGTGGAAACCATGAGAAACTCTGAGCCACATTAAGAAATGTGGGTATAGCACAGTTACTTACCTGTAACAGGTGATCTCTAGGAACAGCAGGAATAAGTCTTCACATATGGGTATCGTCGGTACTGACGGAGCCTGCGCGGGAACGCTCCCCAGCATCCAGTAAGAAAGCTTTTGGGAGCATCCCACAGCGCCTGCGCGCTGCCTTCCCGCCTTTCCCAACTGCCTCTCTCCAGTTCGAGTTTTAAAGCTGAGACAAAGAGAGAGAGAGGAAAGGAAAGATAGATAGAGAGATACAACTCCTAGGGGAGGTGGGTGGGTTGTGAAGACTTATTCCTGCTGTTCCCAGACATCACCTGTTACAGGTAAGTAACTGTGCTATCTCTAGGAACAAGCAGGAATGAGTCTTCACATATGGGGGACTCCCTAGCTGTAGATGCCAGGGAGAAACCCCAGGTTGTGTGTCCTTGAAAAGGACTCTACCTCCTCCCATGGATCTCTGGCATCTGACCAGGGTAGGTGGGTAGGAGTTGATTAGGAATGGAACAGGTGTTTGAGAACAGCCTGACCAAACGAGGCATCCCGGCAGGAGTCCTTGTCCAAACAGTAATGGGCTGTGAAGGTATGAACCGAGGCCCAGGTGGCCGCTCGACAGATTTGGTCGATGGACACAGAGTTTAGATGAGCCATTGAGGCTGCCATGGCTCTCACATTGTGAGCTGTGACATGGCCCTCCAGAGAAATGTTCCTATTCTGGTAGACGAAAGAAATACACTGAGCAATCCAGTTGGACAGTGTTCTCTTAGAAACTGGAAGTCCTAAATGAGAAGGATCAAAAGCAACAAAGAGTTGAGAAGACTTCCTATGTTGCTGTGTTCTTTGTAAGTAAAAAGCGAGAGCTCTCTTACAATCCAAGGTATGAAGATTCCTCTCTGCACTTGATGCATGAGGTCCTGGAAAAAAGACAGGTAAATATACCTCTTGGTTCAGATGAAAAGGCGAGACCACTTTAGGCATAAAGTGTGGATTGGTCCTGAGGACTACCTTATCATGATGGAATCTTGTATAAGGTGGATTAGCCACCAAAGCTTGCAACTCACTGATGCGGCGTGCTGAGGTGACTGCAATGAGAAAAACAACCTTCCAAGAAAGAAATTTCAAGGAGGTGGTGGCTAAAGGTTCAAAGGGTGGCTTCATAAGCTGCCCAAGAACTAGGTTTAAGTCCCATGCCACTGGAGGTGGTCTAATGGGAGGTTAAGTTAAAAGAAGGCCTCTCATGAATCTTGCTATAAGAGGATGAGAGGAAATAGGTTGTCCATTGAGAGGCTTGAGGGACGCTGCAATAGCACTCAAATGGACTCTTACTAAATTCGTTTTCAGCCCTGCATGGGATAGATGCAGGAGATACTCCAGTAGAGAATTCAGAGGTATTGCAAGAGGGTTTAGACCCTTCTCTGAACACCAAATTGTAAATCTTTTCCATTTGAAAGCATAGGAACGTCTAGTAGAAGGCTTTCTAGAGGCATGAACAACATCTCTGACTTGCTGAGAGAGATGAAAATCTTGAAGGTCTAGGCCCTCAGCAACCAAGCCCTGAGATGGAGCGACTGGGGGTTTGGGTGCCACAAGGTTCCCTCTTCCTGGGACAGAAGGTCTGGTGCAGAGCCCAAGTCCAAGGAAGGAGCTTGAGAGAGATGCAGAAGTAGAGGGTACCACACTTGGCGTGGCCAATGTGGTGCTATGAGAATCATAGTCCCTCGATCTCTCTGAAGCTTGAATAGTGTTTTGGGAATTAGGGGAATTGGTGGAAAAGCATAAAGGAAGTCTTGACCCCAGTGAAGGAGGAAGGCATCCTTGGCCTGAACTCCCTGACACGGAATTCTGGAACAGAACCGGGGAAGTTTGGCATTCCACGGACTTGCAAAGAGGTCTATGTCCGGGGTTCCCCAAATTCGAAAAATCCTGGCTACCTGGTCCATGTGGAGGGACCACTCGTGTGGAAGCAGAACTCGACTGAGTCTGTCCGCCCAAGAGTTTTGAACACCTGGAAGATATACTGCCAGAAGATGGATGTGATGCTCTCTGGCGAAGGCCCACAGTCGCAAAGCTTCGTTGCAAAGCGACAGAGAGCCAGTCCCGCCCTGTTTGTTTACATAGAACATGGCTACTTGGTTGTCCATATGGATGAGGACTGTCCTGTAGCTGAGCAGGGAATGGAACACTCTGAGAGCTAAGAATATTGCTCTGAGTTCCAAGAGACTGATATGCAGAGAAGTCTCCTGTGGAGACCAGATGCCCTGGGTGGAGAGATCCTGCAGATGAGCTCCCCAACCCATTGGAGAAGCATCTGTTGTCAGAGTTGCTTGGGGTAGCGACTGCTGAAAAGGGGACCCCAGCAACAGATTTGGAGGGGACTTCCACCACTGGAGAGACCAAAATAGACGACTGGAGTTTGCTATTTTGTCTGACAGGCAACCTGATGCCTGAGTCCATTGGGTGGACAAAGTCCATTGAGCTGCCCTCATGTGAAGGCGAGCATATGGAACCACATGCACGGTGGATGCCATGTGGCCTAATAGTTGTAACATTTCTCGAGCAGTTAAATGGGACTTTAACTGTATCTGGGAGGCTAACTGCACCAAGCGTAGGCAACGGGCCTGAGGAAGATAGGCCCTTGCAGTTGTGGTATCCAGCAAGGCCCCTATAAACTCCAGAGGCTGAGTAGGGGTGAGATGGGATTTTGGGATATTTATTACCAGTCCCAAATACTGAAGGACACGCATTGTGCAGTTTAGACAAATCTGGGCCTCTGACTGGGATAGAGCTCGAATGAGCCAGTCGTCCAGATATGGGAAAACGAATATTCCTAGAGTGCGCAGAAATGCAGCTACTACTGCCATGTATTTCGTGAACACCCTTGGTGCAGAGGCCAGACCGAAAGGAAGCACCCTGTATTGGTAGTGCTTTCCCTGAAAAAGGAACCGAAGGAACCTTCTGTGTGTTGGATGGATGAGGACATGGGTGTACGCATCCTTGAGATCTAGAGAACAAAGCCAGTCCTGACTCTGAAGGTATGGCAGCAGAGTACCTAGAGAAATCATCTTGAATTTCTCCTTGAATAGAAACCTGTTCAATTCTCTGAGATCTAATATGGGTCTGTAGCCCCCTGTTTTCTTTGGAATAAGAAAATAAGGGGAGTAGAACCCTGAGCCCTGTTGAAGAAGAGGTACTTCTTCTATTGCCCCTTGGGCAAGAAGGGTAGCAATCTCCTGACCCAGAAGGTTGAGGAGAGATGTTGGAGAATTGAACTGTTTCACCATGGTGTGGGGAGGAAGGTTTAAGAAATGAAGCTTGTACCCTTCCCTTATAATGGAGAGGGTCCATTGCTCTGCTGTGATTTGCTCCCATCTGGGAGCAAAGTAAGCTAACCTTCCTGGAATAGTGAGGGGCTCTGGTTCTTCCAGAGCTAGAAAGGCTAAGTTCTCTAGTTGCAAGTCAAAGGCCCTGAGGAGGCTGAGGCTGCTGGGCCGTGGGAGGCCTGGCAGCCTTTGACTTGGCCTGTTTAGGTGGTTGCTGACGCTTTGCAGCAAAACGACCTGCAGAAGATGCCTGCTGACCATAAGCAGGAAAATATCTTCCCTTTTTAGTAAAAGGTGTCTTTTTGAACAATCTTTTCTTGACAGGAGCAGAGGTAGACTTTGAAAGTCGATCCAAAGCAGAGTTCTCAGCATCCATCTGAGTGGCCTTTGCTTGCCAATCCCTGCCAAAAAGGTTTTCACCTGTACAAGGAAGATTTCCCAGTTCATCTTGGACCCAGAGTTCCAAATCAAAGGCTTGTAACCAAGCAATTCTGCGTGCACCTATGGCAATAGCCGAGGCTCTGCTTACACACTCAAAAGAGTCAAAGGCTGCACGGTTGGAAAATTTGGAAACATCTTGGGCATGTTTAAGCCAAGTGAGAAATTCCTGCCTTTTATCTTCTGAAATAAAAGGGGCTAAAGTCTGCAGATGATCTGTGACTTCTTTTAGAAACATACCCATATAGAGACTATAGGAGTTGATTCTGGCAGCAAGCATATTAGCTTGGAAGACCCTTCGGCCAAAAGCATCAAGGGTCCTGCATTCACGTCCTGGAGGATTAGATGAGTGTCTCTTTGCACTCTTTATTTTCCTCATGGCAGACTCTACCACAATAGAGTGGTGAGGAAGCTGAGACTTATGAAAGCCAGGACAAGGAGGGACAAGGTACATGGTGTCTAACCTACGAGAATGAGGAGAGGTGGTAAGAGGAGTCTCCCACATGCTCAACATGAGATCATAAAGAATCTCATGAATAGGTAAGGGAGCTGCTTCTTTAGGAGCCTTAGGATATTGCAAAATATCTAATTGCTTGGCTCTAGGCTTTGACTCAGGGGCCACTGTAATGGAGAGGCCCCTAGCCACTTCCCTAATGAAGTTTTGAAAAGACAAGTCTTCTGTAGGAGACATTCTTCGTTTTGGAGAAGCAGACTCCTGAGGAAGAAGTACCGGTGCCTCGACAGAAGCCTCCGTCTCATCAGAGTCTTCGGAGGAATCGAAGTATCGCCTGTCCGGATGCTCCTGTAAAGCCCGATACGCGTACCGAGAGGGATCGACATCAGGAGTAAGCAGTACCGGTTCGGTACCAATGAGCATCATAGGACAGGGTACCATTGCAGTCGACACCGAAGCCGATGTCGATGCAATCGGTACCGGCACCGGGAACGATGCCGGTGCCGGAGTCGGTACCGGCAACGGAGATTGTTGCGGTACCGGAGGCATCGAAGCCTGCATGAACGCCGTTAGGGTGCGCTGTATGGACAGAATCTTCTGATCCATCGATGCCACCAGAGTCTGGATGTCGGTACCATTGGAGACCACCGGTACCCCAGAACACGGCAACAGGTGATCAGTCAAGGCTGAGCCATCGATGTCAACCTGTGACCCCATAGATAATGCTTTGGAAGCCGTAACTTCCCGCTGGGGTAATTTTGCCGGTGCGGATTCCTCGAGGACAAGCTTGGAGGCATGTCGATGCTTAGAGGGAGATTTGCCCTTCGAGGACCGGCTGGATTTATGTTTGGTTACCTAAGATCCATGGGAGGAAGAAGCAGCCCTGGAAGACGTCGTGCCACCAAGGCTGCATCAGAGGGAAACAGGGTACTGAGCTTGGCTGCTCGGTTCTGCCGATCTCTTTTAGACATCATGGTACAGGACACACAATCCGTGATGGAATGGTCAGGACCCAAACATTTTAGACACCAATCATGGGTGTCGGTGACAGAAATAGTACCGCCACATTTCGTGCACTTTTTGAACCCGGAAGCGGGCTTCTCCATGAGGAGAAAAATGTTCAGGCCTAAGGCCCAAACTGAAAATGCACAATTGAAGAAAGAAAAGTTTTTTGGGTTTTTTTTTTAAAGAAAGAAAGAAAAGACCGGCGGTACCGGTCTGACGTCGAAGAAGGCAGACGCGACACAAAAAAATAAAGAACTTCTTCTGCGGTGACAGCAACATGACCTGCTGGCTCCGCGGAAAAGAAGAACTGGAGAGAGGCGGTTGGGAAAGGCGGGAAGGCAGCGCGCAGGCGCTGTGGGATGCTCCCAAAAGCTTTCTTACTGGACGCTGGGGAGCGTTCCCGTGCAGGCTCCGTCGGTACCGACGATACCCATATGTGAAGACTCATTCCTGCTTGTTCCTGGAGATACCAGAATACCTGATCTTTCTCTTGTACAACTTTTACATTGATCAAGAAGCAACAGGTCAAATGGAACAAGGAGAAACAGAATGGTTTAAAATCAGCAAAGTGTACAAAAAGACTGCATACTTTCCCCCTACCTGTTTAATTCATATGCAGAAAAAATCATCACAGAGATTGTATGAAAACAACAGAGGTGTGAAGATTGGTGGAAGTCTCATCAACAACCTTCGCTATGCTGATGTTATCACATTACTGGTTGAAAGTGAAGACGATCTGAAAAATTTGCTTCTCAAGATCAAGGAACATAGTCTTAAAATGGGCCTGCACCTTAATGTAAAGAAGATAAAGATCACAACAACTGGCAAAATCAATACGTTCATCATTGATGGAGAAGAAATTGAAATAGTGGACAACTTTAACCTATTTGGATCAACTATCAATAAAGAAGCAACAAGCAGTCAAGAAATCCGATGACGCACTGCTTTTTGGCAAAATGGCTATGAAAGACCTAGACAAGATACTCAAGAACAGAGATGTTTCTCTCCATACAAAGATTCGACTTGTGAGATGGCCATGGCATTTTCAATAATGTCATATGGATGTGAAAGTTGGACAGTGAAAAAGATAGACAGGAAGAAAATTGTTGCCTTTGAATTATGGTGCTGGTGATGAATACTGTGTGTACCATGGACTGCCCGAAGAAGAAATCAGTCAGTATTAGAGGAGATCAAACCTAAGCTTTCTTTAGAAGCTCAGATAACAAGACTTCGACTTTCATACTTTGGACACATCATGCAAAAAGAGAGATCATTAGAGAAAGACATCATGCTTGGCAAGGTAGAAGGTCAATGCAAAAGAGGAAGGCCAGCAATGAGATGGATCGATACAATAACAGCAGCTATGTGTGCCAGTCTGTCAACAATGAGTCGCCTGACTGAAGACCAAACACAATTTAGGATAACTATCCAGTGAGTTACCATGAGTCGAAACCGACTCGACATCACTTAACAACAACATCTGTCTGTTGGTAGTTTCTCCCACTCTTCAACTGCGATTTGTTCGAGCTCATGAATGTTTCCAGAATTCCTTTTACCAATGGCACATTTCAGCTCTTACCAAAGGTTCTCGATTGGATTAAGAGCAGGACTCATTGCTGGTCAGTTTAAAATAGTCCATTTTTTCCTTTTTAACCATTCTTTTGTACTTTTGGATGTATGTTTTGGGTCTTTGTCCTGTTGGAGGACCCATGACCTTCGACCCAGCTATAGCTTTCAGATACTGAGATTTTGCTGCAAAATACCTTGGTAGACCTGACTTCATGATTCCTTTAATACGTTCCAGGCCTCCAGTTCTTGAAGCAGCAAAACAGCTTCAAAACGTTATGGAACCTCCACCATATTTAACTGTAGGAAGCATATTTTTCCTTATAAGCTTCATTTCTAAATGTATCGCTGGTCTACACTGCCAAAGTTTAGTTTCATCTGTCCACAGACTTTCCTAGACAGATTGTGGTTTCTCATAGTGTATTTGGGCAAAGATCAAGCATGCCTTTTTATGTCTGTCTTTGAGCAGTGGGATCTTCCTTGGCCTTCACCCATGAAGTCCTTCTTTGTTTGATCTGTGATTATTAGTGCAGGTTGAAACCATCACTCCAGATTGCTCCATGTCAGCCTTAAGTTCTTTGGCTGTTGTGTATGGTGTTTTTTCAAAAGTTCCCATGAACCTTCAAAGACTTCATGGATTAATTTTCCTCTTCCCACCACATCCTGGGAGGTTCTTGAAAGTTCCATGAGCAGAAAACTTTCTTATAACATTGTGAACTGTAAACACAGGAATCCCTTTGATATGTGATGTTTTGGTGATAATGACTTTTCTGATGGTCTCGGGCAGCTGCCTTGTCTTCACCATTGTGAAAGTGGAACAGGAAGTGAATGTGGCCATTTTAAACATTAGAGCTATCATTGATTAATTGATTCAAGTCATGTGAGTATTGACACAGGTGTGTCTAATTTTACTGCACTGGGAATGTGGTTCTTCTGTTCAAACTGATTTGAATTGTTTATAAGGGTGCAAATAATCATGTCCTGACGCTGGTCAGAAGTATGCTAAGACAGCTGAATGGTTGTAAGGCTAAGATGGCTGGTGGCTGTTTGAATGTGTTCTCCTGAAGCAGGGCTTGTTAAGTCTGAAACATGTTGTCATGTGGGGTGCTATGTGAATTCTAAATATGTTGTAAGGTATTCTATTCTAGGACTTTATGAATTGAAGATTTGTTCCTCTGGGTTAGTCTCCATAGTGTATCTGAAGGTTTCTCTGCTGTTTGGTATTTGTGGTCAGTTGTGCGGCTTGATTTAGAATAAGTTAATTGAATGAAGTTTAGAGAGTGAGTTGTGATTATTACATTCTGCTCCTCTGTTATTGAGATCCTTTGACTAAAATAATCATGTCCTGGCAATGTCCCAGTTTTTATACTATTTCCTGCTATTTCCTTTTTTAATTGGTCTTGTTTTATTTGATTCTTTTATGTGTCAAATATGTGTACATATATAGTCTAATGCCATTTCACTGGCCAGTTTTGTTTTTTAGGAGATATTGGACATTAAGGAGTTGAACTGCAAGGAAGCCAATAATACTGACCACAGCTGTATATGCAAGACAAGACAATTACAATATTCATTTAAAGCAGAGCAATGGGATTAAATTACTACAGTGGTATGACAATAGACATATGCAAAGAGGATGTTCATCTGATTGCAAATGTACTACAGCCTGGCCTTGGCTACAGTTCAAAAGACCAAGAAAACAATCAGGCCTTAACCTTGGCTCAAAAAAAGAGATTATGTTATACCTGAAGGCTTACGATTGGGTTTATCATTTCACAGCTGGGTATTTGATAACTAAAAGCAGTTTTTCTAGTAAATTCAAGATTCGGCCTGACAAAAGAAGGTATGATCAGTAAATCAAGGTCCGATGATCTAAAGGCACGTGGTGGCAAATAATGGATGTTCTATTACACATCCTGGCCAGGGTCAGCCTTGCCACTAGGCGGACAAGGGTATGCCTTGGGCAGCAGTCCTGAGGGTAGCACCAGCATTGGTGTGGCAGAACAACAGCAGCATAAGTGCAGACAGTACCATGCAGGACCTTGAGCGCATGCATGTGCTCAAGACTGCTCCGTCCCACCCTCTCCGAAATAGGACGTTCAAGCTAACCATCTTAGTGCGGCCCTAGTAGTGACGGCAGCACAGACATTGCTTCATATGTAGTAGTTGAAGGAGTAAGTTTGCCTCAACTACTGTACAGGAGGTGATATTCACTCTCAGTTATGGAGTACATCTGGGAACTCCTCTCTTCACGAGGATGAAGTAACCCTGTTGCAGAGCTCATTGGGAGCATTCAACCCTATCTCATTAGCCAGCCTGGAACATATTTCAGCATCTATGAAATGTCTACTGCTCCTCATGACTCTATTACAGCCTAATTTATTAAAACACTTCAGGCAGAGAGATGGATCAATATATTTGTAACATGAAAAACCAAAGTCTGTCCACCAGTTTAATTCCTCCTTCTTGGAAAGAGGCTAGGGTAAGACCTACAGTATACTAAAGAAGCCACAACTAGATCATTCCGTCCTTTCCCACTATCGCCCAGTTTCAACCCTGCCACTCTTATCTAAAATTCTAGAAAAAGCAGTACTTCTACAAATAAGCAGCTACCTGGACAAATCAATGCATTCTACCCAATAGTGTCAGGGTTTCCGAGAAACCACAGCACTGAGCTAGTGCTTCTATCGTTAACTCATGATATACTTAGCAATCTGGTTAATAAGTCTGATGAGAGATCAGACTTATTAACTGGTGCTAGATTCAGGCACTGCTTTTGAGCTCATAGACATCAGTTGCCTTTATCATGTTTATATGTATTAGGGATAAAGGATAGGGCACTTAAGGGGGTTGTAACTAAGGTGCACAAAACATTAACACACGTCAGTTCACCTTTAACATCCTTTACTTTAGTGTTGGTCCCATGTTATTCATGGACCTAGTTACTAATAATGCTGATGTTAGTGCACCTTAGTACCTTGCCCCCTTAGATGATTTAGGTCCTTTTTGACTATCATTTGGTGTTTTGGGGATTCTATTACATCTCAGTCTAAGTCCTTGGATTATGGTGTTCCTCAGGAGTTTATTCTGGCACCCCCACTATTTAACATCTTCCTGACACCATTAACTACCCTAATCCAGGACTATGGGTAAATGCACACTATTATGCAGATGACATTAGGTTGGTGTACTATTTAGATCAGGGCTCGACAAAACCCAGGCGCCACTTCATTATGGCGACAAGAAATTTGCATCTGGTACAATTGCATCTGGTGCCTGGGCTTTTCTTCCCCCCACTCCTTTATTAGCGTGGATGGGGGCAAGCTGAGGAAATGAAGCTTGTATACCAGACTCACTATAGAGTCCAATCTTCTGAAGTGATTTGTTTCCATCTTTTGGCAAAATGGCAAATACGGCCTGGAATATTTAAAGGTTCTGGGCTTAGAACAGGAAGAATGGCTAAGTTCTCTAGACAACAGTCAAAGACCCTGAGGAGGCTGGGTCTGCTGAACCTTCTGATCTTGTGTCTTTTTGTCTAGTTTGTTGTTGCCCCTTCTGGGGAACATGTGTTTCCTGGGTGGAAGATGGATAGAATTTCTTCTTTTTAGAGAAAAAAAGTTTTTTTGAAAAACTTTTTCTTAGCTGGGTTAGCTGTAGATTTTGATAACCTGTCTAAAGTTGTATTATCAGTGTCAATTTCATTAGCTTTAAGCTGCCAATCCTTGCCAAAGAGATTTTCTCCTGTGCAAGGAATGTTACCCAGCTTATCTTGCACCCATTCCTCAAAGTCTGAAGCTTGGAGCCAGGCAATACGACGTGCTCCTATGGATATAGCAGACGTTCTGCTAAAACTTTCAAAACAGTCAAAGGTAGCACGATTCATAAACTTTGAGACATTTTGAGCATGTTTGACCAAAGCCAAATAATCTGTCCGTTTATCCTCTTGAAGAAAAGGGTTCAAAAGTTCCAAGTCTTTTGTAACCTGCTCAAGAAACATTCCCATTTATAATATATAGGAACTGATTCTTGCTGATGGCATGGAGGACTGAAAGCATCGACGACCAAAAGCATCCAGTGTTCTAGACTCACGACCTGGTGGATTGCAAGAGTGTCGTTTAGCACTCTTAATCCGCCTCATGGCGAACTCTACCACCATAGAATGATGTGGTAACTAAGTCTTCTGAAATCCTGGGCAAGGTGGTACTTGATACATAGTGTCAAGACGTCTAGAATGTGGAGATACTGTTAAAAGAGCTTCCCACATTCTTAACATTAGATCATGTAAGATCTGGTGTATAGGAAGCATAGCTGCCTCCTTTGGAGCCAAAGGATATTGAAGAATTCTCAATTCTTCTGCTCTAGGCTCCTTTTCTGGTACTACTATAATGGCAAGACCCTTTGCCATATCACGTACAAAATCATGAAAAGACATATCCTCAGGAGGGGACATTCTACGTTGAGGAGAAAGAGATGAATCTTGCAAAGGTTCAGCTCTGGTACCGGTAGAATCATCTGAGTCATCGGAATCGGAAGACTCAAAAGGAGGAAGTACCGGGTTCTCCCGAAGCAGATGGCGTCGGTACCGCTCGATGTCGGTACCAAAACGAGTTGGTACCTGATCCCCCATACTGGAGAGAGATTCCAGGCTTGGCATCAGGGGACGCATGCCTGTTGAAACAGGTACCGAGGGCACTGGCACCGGTATCGGCATCGGTACTGTGCCTACAGAACCGTCTGCAGCAACTTTAGCAGTACCGAAGTAGCTAAAAGAGTCGCTAGACTGCGTTCGAAAGCGAGGAGTCTTTTGTCCATCGCTACTGCCGATGCCGGGGCGTCGGTACCGGAGGAAGCGGCCACAACCCCCGAGCATGGCACCAGTAGTTCCATCGAGGTCGAGGCCTCAGGAACATCCTGGAGCCCCGATAAAGCTTTGGAGCCTGAAGACTCCCGCCGGGGCTGTTTATCCGGTGAAGTGTCCTCGAGGGCAACGCCTGTGGCATCTCAATATTTAGAGGGAGATCTACCCTTTGAGGACCGGCTAGTCTTGGAAGACTTGTGTTTAGTTACCTGAGATCCCTAGGAAGAAGTAGAAGCCCTGGAAGACATCAATGCAACAGACATCGTGTCTGAAGCAAATAGGGCACCGAGTTGATTTGCTCGATTCTGAAGACTTCTTTTAGTTAACTTCCTGCAGGAGAGACACTCTGTAGGGCAATGGTCAGGACCTAAACATTTAAGACACCAGTCATGGGTGTTGGTAATAGAAATTGTACCGCCACATTTTGAACATTTTTTAAAACCAGTGGCTGGTTTTCCATGGTAAGGAAAAAGAGGGCCTAATGCCCAAAATGGCGCCAAGCACCAGAGCAGGGAAGAAACCCCTGAGAAAAAGCAACTAAAATTAAGTTATTTTTAAAAGAAAAGAAATCAAAGCACTGGTGGTACCGGTAGGCGTCGACGGAAGGCAGACACGACCACAAAAAATATAAATTTAAGAGAAGATTTTCTGCGGTGACAGGGGACACGTCCTGTCGGCTCCACGGAAAACGAAGAACTGAAGTGAGAGAGGTAGTTGGGCGGGAAGGCAGCACGCATGCGTGGTGGATGCTCCCAAAAGCTTTATTTTTGGGACGCTGGGGAACGTTCCCACGCAGGCTCCATCGGTGCCAACAGTACCCATATGTGAAGACTGCATTCCTGCTTGGTCCTGGAGATGCTGTTATAGTTGAGAGAGAATCCTGCAGAAAATGAAAAAAGAGCCAAATGATGAAAACTGGAAATAGCATTAGTAAATGCAAGGCATTGATAAGGCAAAGTGAGAACTCAAAAAGAAGCTTAACATGGAAGCAAAAGCACGATAAAAACCTTTTCAAGTACATTCATAGCAAAACACCAGTGAGTCATGTTGGACCATTAGATGATAGAAGGGTGAAAGGGGCACTAAGAGAGGACAAAGCCATAGCAGAGAGACTGAATGAATTTTTTGCTGCAGTCTTTACTGAAAAATATGTAGGAAACTTACATATGCAAGAAATAATATTTGAAGGTCATGTATCAGAGGAACTGAAACAAAGCTCAATAAATTGGGAAGATGTAATATAGCTAATTGATGAAGAGTAGCAAATCACCTGGACTGGATGGCATACATCCCAGGGTGCTGAAAGAACTAAAATATGAGATTTAGTAATCATTAAAATCATCTGTAGTACCTGAAGATTGGAAAGTGGCCAATGTACGAGTGGTGTCCGATATTAAAGGTACAGGTGGCAATCATACCAGCTCCGCATGCGCAATAGTGCCGTCATATGCAGGACTACCTGTACTTGTAGTAGGAGAGTCTGTAGCGTTGCTTTTTTAAACACTCAAATTGTGAGTAGTTGTCAGGAAGCAAACAAACATGGTGTGTGTAATCGCAGAGTATTCGAAGTTTGAGGTGCGTGGAGTTATCAGATTTTTGCAAGCCAAAAGAGTTAAGCAGAGCGAAATTCATCGCAGATTAGAGGGCGTGTATGGCCCGAATGTTTTAAGCCTAAAAGAAGTCAGCGTCTGGTGTAACAAGTTTAAAGATGGCCGAACGAAGTTGAATGATGATCCGGAAAAGAAAAGAGGCAGACCAAGGACCTCACACACAGATGACAACTGCGCAATTGTCGAATGTCTGATTAGGGAGGATTGTCACATTAAAGTTCATGAAATTGTTGAAATGACTGGCATTCCTAAGAGTTCTGTTCATGAAATCATATGCAATCTCAACTTCTGCAAGATCAGGAGGAATTGCAAGACACCGTTATGGACTACTTCAAGCAACTTGACATGCAACTGTACCGTGAAGGGATGTTCAAACTAGTGTCACGCTGGGATGAATGTCTCAATGTTTATGGCGATTATGTGGAGAAGTCAACAAAAGTATGTAGTTTTTGGTGGAATGTATTGAATAATTTCTTTAAATACAAATGTTAGTGTCATTTTGGCCTGTACCTTTAAAATCGGACAACCCTCGTAATACCAATTTTTAAAAAGGGTTCCATGGGTACTCCAGGAAACTACAGACCAGTGAGCATGACGTCAGTACTGGACCAAATGGTAGAAGCCATTATAAAGAACAAAATTACAGAATATGGAGATAGTCATGGTTTAACGGCAGAAAGCCAACATGGATTTAGCCAAAGAAAGTCTTGTCTCACAAATCTTATATTTTTTTGAAGGTGTGAATAAGCATGTAGATAACGGTGAGCCAGTTGATATAGAGCAGTGGTTCTCAACCTTTTTTGTACTGTGACCCCTTTTACCATTGGTCAACTTGTGATGACCCCCAATGATAAAATCAAATGCGCCTATCTTCCTTTACCATTAACGAATTGTCGCTGTAATCATTTGTTGAATTATTAATACATTATAGGCCTTTGCATTATCTTTTTATTTATAAAATTTACTTATTTAAACCACAATAATTAATCCCAATAACAAGTAACAATATTTGATTTCAAAATTATTATGATTTTGTAGTCAAATCACTAATATGAAATAAAATTATTTTTTCTACCTTTGTTGCCGGACCAATTTATTTTCTGATCATGCTGGTCCCGATCTGAGGCTTCTGCTTTCCTGTCTTCTCTTAGCTCTCTTTCTATAGTCTATGGTCCATCTGCCATTTCTTATCTCTTCTTTTGCTTTCTTCACTTTTTTCCATCAGCCTATTTCCAGTCCCAATAACCCTCCCCAGTATCAGCCCCTTTCCAGTCCTCACTCCCAGTACCTTCCAATGTCAACTTGCATTCCCATGACTGCTACTGGTGTCCATTCCCTTCCAGTCCCCCTCCTTCCCCACTGACCAGTCCCTTCTAGTACAAATACCATGGCATTCCCTCTCAGATCCACTCCCTTCCAGTTCCATTCTCCCATCCCCTTGTATCAGCCCATTTGTAGCCTTAGCCCCCAGTTTTCTTCCAGGGCCAGCAGCTCTATCCTCCCCTCCCCACAATCAGCCCATTCCTAGTCAAAGCCCCCCAATCAGCTCACTTCCAGTGATAGTCCGCCCTCAACCCCATTACCAGTGCTAGCCTCCCCTAATCAGCCCAATACCAGTCCTACCCCCCCCCATCAGCTCATTACCAGTCCTAGCCTCCACTAATCAGCCCATTTCCAGTCATAGCCCCCCGATCAGCTCATTTCCAATGCTAGCCTCCCATCAGTCCATTACCAGTCCTAGCCTCCCCTAATCATCTCATTTCCAGTGCTAGTCCCCCTCAACCCCATTACCAGTTGCTAGGCTCCCCTAATCAGCCCATTACCAGTCCTACCCCCCATCAGCCCATTACCAGTCTTACCCTCCCCCATCAGTCCATTACCAGTCCTAACCTCACCGATCAGCTCATTTCTAATGCTAGCCCCCCATCAGTCCATTACCAGTCTTACCCCTATCAGCCCATTACCAGTCCCAACCCCCCTTGATCAGTCCATTCCCAGTCCTAGACTTCCCTAATCAACCCATTACCAGTCCTAGCCCCCCCCCCATCTGCCCATTACCAGTACTAGCTGCCCCATCAGCCATTATAATCCTAACCCGCACTGTCTCTCCCCTCTGTCCAGCATTTATCCCGTCTGTCCAGTATGTCCCCGTCTCTCCCATTTGTCCATGTCAGCCCCCTTCCCTCCCTCCTCCCTCCATGTCAGCCCCCCTGTCCATGTCAGCCCCCCCGTCCATGTCAGCCCCACCCCGTCCATCCATCCATCCATATCAGCCCCCTGCCTCCCTCCATGTCAGCCCCTATCTGTCCATGTCAGCCCTCCCTCCCTCTCCCTCCACCATGTCAGCCCCGTTGCAGGTTCCCTGCCCCCTCCTCCCCTCTCCCCATGTCTGCCTCCTTCTTCTGCAGCCGCAGCTCCCTGTCTCTTAGGGAACCGCGGCTGTGCCTGTGAAGCCGTTGCGGATCCTGTCTCTAAACGGGCTCCGTGCAGCATTGTCCCGCCTCCAAAGGAAGTGGTAAACAACTTCCTTTGGAGGCGGGACAATACTGCACGGAGCCTGTCGAGAGACAGGAAGGTTCCGCAACAGTTTTACAGGCATAACCGCCGTTCCCTAAGAGGCAGGGAGCCACGGCTGCATTAGAAGGGAAGTGGTGAGTTTGCCGCTGCCGAGAAGCAGACTCGGCAGCGGCAGCAACTTGTGCGCTTTTTTTAATTTTTTTTTTAACTTGGCAGAGTGAGGCGACACCTATGGGGGTCGCGACCCACAGGTTGAGAACCGCTGATATAGAGGAATCGGAACGCATAGAGGTAGACCTGATTCCGATCCCGTGGTGGCTAGACATGCCCCGCAGGATCGGAATTGGGTCTAGCGTCTGTATGTGCAGGCTGGGACCCGATTCCAATAGGCCCGCATGTACAGAGTCGTGCCCAGCTAACTCAGTCAGGCTCCTGAATGGAGCCATGGTGCCATGGCGTTCCGTTGCCATGGCACTGAAGCTCCAATCAGGAGCTGCGATCCCTGGCCACCAACAACTCTTTCCTTTCCCCGCAGTCTGATCCCCAATCTGGCCTTCCATGGCCAGGGTCATGCTATGGGGAACCCCCTTCACCCTCTCACCTTCCTTGAGCTGCCCCGGGCCTGCTGTCCCCCAATGTCCAAGGGGACTTATTCCACCTCCGACCCTGGACGTACTGGGCCAACTTCAGAATCAGCCTGTATGTCCGGGGTCGTGGACCGCCCACTGCCTGTCCTAACTCTGCCTCCACAATGTCCCTTTCCACCCCGTCTAAGCCTCCCCGTACAAACTCCTTGTTTGTACGGGGAGGCTTTTGACAGAGCCAGAAGGGGGAGCGAATAGACCCAATAGTGTATAAAGATTTTCAGAAAGCCTTTGACAAAGTCCCTCATGAGAGACTCTTGGCAAAACTTTTAAAAAATGGGATAGAAGACAATGCACTATTGTGGAACAGGAACTAGTTAAAAGACAGAAAACAGGAAGTGGGGCTAAATGGATAATTTTCTCAATGGGAAAGGTGAATAGTGGAGTACCCCAGGGATCTGTGCTGGGTTCGCTACTTTTTAATATATTCAGAGTTTCCAAATTACCCAGTTCCAGGAGTGAGATTTTAAGCAAGTCCTGGATTTCTGACAATCTCATTCTGATTCAATATGGGTGCTGCAGCATTGATCCAATGGGTAAAATCAGGGACTACAAATACCATACTGCATTGCAATGGAAATTTAAAACCATAACTAGCAAAATATCTCACTCCTGGAAATGGGTAACTTGGCAACTCTGCATATTTATAAATGACCTGGAAATTAGAATAACGAGCGAGATGATCAAATTTGCAGATTACACAAAATTATTTTAAGTTAAAACACAAGAGGATTGTGAAAAATTGCAAGAGGATCTTTTAAAACTGGGAGATTGGCTGTCCAAATGGCAGATAAAATTTAATGTGGACAAGTGCAAAGTTATGCACGTGGAGGCCGATTCCATAATCTGCACGTCTGGGCTGGACGGCCAGATCATGGATGGGGCACAGGTGCACCTGATTCTGCAACTGTGGGAGCTAAACGTTCATGTGGGTGCAGGAACACGCACTCAGATAGGCCAGGGCACACAGTATCCTGAGCAGGGAGAAAAACAGCAGGCTGTCCGTCCCCAACGCTTAGTGCTCCTGCAGGTGTGCCGGTGCCATGGCATCCCAACACCATGGTACTGGGATGCCAGCAGGAGCAAGCAGGCCCAACAGCGGAACATGTTGCATTTCACCACCGTCCAACCCTTCTCGGGATCTGCCAGGTCTGATATTGGGCTGCAGGGACTCATCTTCATCTGCGCCATGGGTTGGTGGGTGCTGCCAGGCCCGATCTCTGCCACTCCTGGGACTTATTCCACCTCCGAGGTGGAATAAGTCCCACGTCCATCTATCACTCGCCAGACGTACAGGGCCATGACCTGAAAGTTTATTTAGACCTGGAGGAATGCCAGTCCAGTCTCAGAATTCTGGGTAGTGCACCTCTTCCAGCAGCTTGGAGACTGAGCATGTCATCTTTTTGATGACCTCTGCATACATATACTGCTGGCACCTCCCACCAACTCCAGTAACCTATTTACAAAGCAGACTCACAGGAGCAACAAATAAGTAGTTAAACCAGGACTAATTCTAAGACCTATGCTCCCCTCCCCACCCAGAGGGACTTCCCACCCCTCCTCCCAAACGCTGAGGAGGCAAACCTGCGACTCTTCCAGCCTCTGAGGCCGAACAAAGATAAAGAGAGAGTGGCAAACAGGCCATCCGACATGCTCCCACATCTGCTGCTCTGCCACACTCCTGCAAGAAGGATACCCGTGTCCCCATCCAAGAGCTAGTCCTCCCGGCCGGGGTCGCAAAGTACCCCTGAGGGGAGGGATCCGGAACTGGACTGGAGTTCCTCCAGGAACGCTAATTAGCCGGTAAGGTCTAATTAAACTTTCCTTCTCTCTCCAATCCAGTCCCGGAACTCTGGGATGTAACAGAGCAGTTCAATCAATGGGAGTGACCCGCGAGACCGGCCCTGAGGACCGCCTCCCCCGAAACAGGCATTACCCGCCACCTGAACATCCAGCCAATAATGCTTAGTAAAGGTATGCAGGGAGGATCACATCGTTGCCCTACATATCTCCACCGGCGGTACCAGACTAGATTTAGCCCAAGATGCCACCAGACCTCTCGTGGAATGTGCCCGCAATCCTGCTAGCACTGTCCTGCCTCTCAAAATGTATGCTAACGCAATTGCTTCTCTAATCCAGCGGGAAATGGAGGCCTTGGCTGCTATCTCCTTTGTGCGGTCCTCCAAATAAAATTATCAACCGATCAGATTTGCAGAACAGCTCTGTCCTCTTCAGATACTGCCTCAGAACTCTATGAACGTCCAGGTGGTGCAACCGTGAGTCTGCGGTCTCCTCCCTCAAGATAAGCAGTGCTGGCAAAGAGACTGTCTGGTTCACGTGAAAATCTGAGACCACCTTGGGCAAAAAGGATGGAACTGGCCGCAGGACCACTTTGTCCTTTGAGAAGGAAAGGAATGGAGGCTGGCAGGAAAGGGCCTGTCTTTAGCATCAGGTCCTTCAGGGAAGCCCGAGCCAACGGCTCAAAGGGCTCCCCCGTAAATGCCTCTAGAACCAAATTAAGATCCCAGGGCAGAACCACTGTCCTATGTAGAGAGCAAAGACGACGCACTGCTTTCAGAAACCGGACTACGTCTGGATGCACTCCCAGTGAGATTCCTTGTATGCTTCCACGATAGCAGGAAATTTCAGTGAGCTCGCAGCTAAACCCTTTTCAAAACCGGCCTGCAAACATGCTAAAATGTCTGGGAGGGACGCGGTGGACAGACGGCATTGCCGCACTGAGCACCAGTCCTCAAAGATACGCCACAGCCTGACGTAAGAGACAAGTGGACCTCTTCCGGGCCTTCAGCATGGTTGCAATCACAGGACCTGATTAGACCCTTTTTAGCAACCTTGCCCTTTCAAGAGCCATGCCGTAAGCGAGAACCGATCCACCTGCAGCATTCAGATCAGTCCCTGCATAAACAGATCCTCCCATGCTGGGAGATGCCATGGTCAGTCCGCAAGGAGCCGCACCAGGTCGGCATACCACAGGCACCTTGGTCAGTCTGGGTGATGAGGATGACCAACCCTTGGTGGGCCTCTATTCTCTGGATGACTCTGCCTATCAACGCCCATGGGGGAAACATGTACCTCAGTCCCGCCAAGGGCCAACTCTGCACCAGGGCATCCAGGCCCTCTGACATTCTGTCTCGCTTCCTGCTGAAGAAACGGCTCGCCTTGGCCGAGCTCCATCTCACCATGAGATCCATAATTGGAGTACCCCATCTGCTTACCACCTGCAAGAAGACCTCAGAGCAGAGCTCCCACTTGCCGTGATCCACTTGAACCCGACTTAGGTAGTCCACCGTCACATTCTCGACTCCTGCTACATGTGCTGCCGACAATGCTTGGAGATGGACCTCTGTCCAGTCCATCAGACTTTCTGCCTCTTCCTCCAAAGCAGCACAGTCTGTGTCTCCTTGGTGGCTGATGTAGGCCACGGTGGTCGCATTGTTGTCTGTGAATACCCCTGACCGCCTTCCCTTGCAGCCATGGGAAGAAGTTCTGGAGTGCTAGGGTCACCACTCATTTCCAGCCTGTTGATGGACCAAAAGACTTCCTGTGGTTTTCAGCGACCCTGGGCAATGTGTCCCTCGCAATGTGCTCCCCAGCCGGACAGACTTGCATTGGTAGTTAGAGGGATCCACTGAAGGGTCTCGAGGGGCATTCCCTCCGCCAGGTTTGTTGGACAGAGCCACCACCTGAGTGCTCTTCTAGTTGCCTTCGGGCAGGGGAGCCTGCTTGACAGCGAATGCCGTTGATGCGACCAGGTTCAAGAGTTGCAGCCATCATTCCGAGAACCTGTAGATAAAGCCAGGAAGAAGGCTCCATCATCAGTAAGAACCGGCGCACTAACCGCCGTAGGTCCCGCGCCCAGCGGTCTGGCAGGAACACCTTGCCCTTACAAGTGTTGAGGCGCGCTCCCAGATACTCGATCTCCTGGGACGGGATCAAGCTGCTCTTGGCCAGGTTTATAACCCAACCGAGACTGCGCAGGAATTCCACTACACTGGTCATTGCCTGCTCACTCTCTTCCTTGGACTTTGCCTGAATCAGCCAGTTGTCGAGGTACGGGTGTACGAGTACACCCTCCTTTTGGAGCGGCGCTGCCACCACTACCATGATCTTGGTGAAGATGCAGAGGGCTGTCACCAGGCCGAATGGCAAGGCCTGTAATTGGAAATGTCCCCACGGGACTGCGAATGGAGATACTGCTGATGCACCAACCGGATGGGAATGTGTAGATATGCCTCTGTCAGGTTGAGCGATGTTAAGAACTCCCCCTTTCGGACCACCACTATGACGGACCACAACGTTTCCATGTGGAACCAAGGCATCCGAAGGCACCGATTCACGTGCTTGAGATAGAGGATGGGCCGAAAGGAACCCTCCTTTTTTGGCACCACAAAGTAAATGGAGTACCGGCCGTAGCCGTACTGATCTCTGGGAACAGGGACTATCGTCCCTAACTGAAGGAACCGTGGCAGCGTATCCCTTACCACCGTGGCCTTGACTTGGGATCGGCAGGAGGACTGAACGAAGGACTGACCTACCGGGTGTGCCAGGTCGAGGGCATAGCCTTCCCACACGACCTCCAGGACCCACTGGTCAGATGTGATTTGTGCCCAGGCAGGGTAAAACTCCCGCAGCCGACCTCCCACAGGCAGCACTGCCGCCCGGAGCCCCCTCGCTCAAGGAAGTGGAGGCACTAAAGCCCCTTCCGGCCTCTCGAAAGCCTCAAAACCCATGTCCCCTCGTGGGAAAATGGCCCTTCTGATAGGGTGCAGAGCAGGATGCCCGAAACCTCCTAAAATCCTGCGGTTGCATCCGTACAGGAGGAGTGGCTTCTGCTTATCTTCCAGAAGGCGACCGCCTTTGGACTTCCATAAATCCTTCATCAACTTGCCAGCTCCTCTCCGAACAGCAGCTTCCCCTTAAAGAGCAGCCTGCTGAGCCAGGCCTTCGAAGAACTGTCGACTGCCCAGTTCCGTAGACAGAGATAGCAGCGTACTGCTACCACTGAGGCCATGCTCTTAGAGAGGCCCCTAATAAGATCATAGGGGCATCTGCGAGATAGGCCGCTCCTGACTCCATAACGTGCTGCTTCCCCCACCAACTCCTTTGCCAGGACCCCTGGATGCTGAATCTGTTGAGCCCAACGGAGACAGACCCTAGCCACCTAGGAGCCGCAAACTGATGCCTGAAGTGCAAGGGCGTTGATATCAAAGGCTGGTTTCAGCAAGGTGTCCTACTTTCTATCCTGGGCATCCTTAAGGGCCGCACTGCCTTCCAGGATTGTCGTCATTTTGGTCACCACCGATACCACCCATCCCCCTTTGGGGATCGAAGTAATTCTCTCTCTTGGCCTGGCAAGGGGTATAGGCATGACATGGTCCACAACCCCCTTAGTCTGGCCTCCAGCAGTTCCCACTGATCATGAATCATTTGCTTGACCACTCGATGGACAGGAAACACCTTTTGTGTCTTCGCACTGTCTGAAGCAGGGGTCCTCTAGTGCCTCTTCCTCTGCCTGAAGGCCTGCAAACATATTGAGTGCCTTTAAGGACTCGCAAATGAGCACTGGCAGTTTCTCCCAGCGAAATATATGAACAATATGCGCCTGCTATTCCTGCTCCGGAATCTCATCTTCTTCTAGCTCTTCTTCTGGCGCATCCAGCTCTATGTCTAGGTCCGTCCCATCCAGGAGCTCTGACTGAGGCAATAAGTCTCCCCAGACCTCCAAGCTTCTCGCCCTCTTAGGAGCCTACACCACCGTCCCTAGACCCCTCGGAGCCGTGGAACATTTTGTTGCGCGACTCCGTACCCAAGTGGTCAGGCCTGAACCTTGTTGGCGCAGGCAAAATGCCTTATGTAGTAGCAGAACAAACTCTGGTGAGAAACCTCCTCCTTCATCTCGGTCCTGAGAAGTGGAGGGTCTGGGAGGGGGTTGTGGATCGGCCTGAGGCTCCAGCAGAGGAAACAGAGAGCCCGACATCCCTACTGCCAGCTCTGGGGAGCTCCCAAACTCCTGGGACAGGGCTGAGCCCCTTTCCTGTTCCCCACTGGCATGCAACTCTTGTTCCACTGACGTGGCTTCCTGAGCACAGCTGCGGCACACGCCCACTTCTGACACTGTCCCCCGCCGGATATTACAGACCAGGCACTGCGGTCTACCCGGCATGGTGTTCTCCTCCGGCGTCTCCTTCCAAAGCTCCCAGTTGTCCTCAAGGAGAAGGGGAAGGGGAAGGGAGACCACCCAAAACAAGCAAGCCCAAGATAAAGGGGAGGAGAAACCCTGGACAAACTCAAAGGCAAGAAATCCCCCCACCTAAGCTCCAACTCTCACAACTTATGGTATATTGTATATTGTATTCTGTCATCTCCAATTATTCTCTGACATAGTTACCAACCAAGACTTCACCTTTGACCACTTCCATTCCATACACACAAAATGGCCTTATCTTGTTCTTTTACAATTGCCCTTTATCTCCTTGTCTTAGGACTAGGTAACGTTACTAGTCTACACTCTAGCCACAAGCATATACCAATGATACACAATTATAGAAGACAGTGGCAAGACGCCCCCTTCTACAGCACAAGAGAAACTAGCCGAACTCCCCACCACCATCTTCTACTCATCTCATTACAACATAACAAGAAAAAGAAACAGGAAGTAAACCCACTTCCCCAACATCTGAGATGCGCACTGATAAATGCCCGATCGGTTCGCAAGAAATGGCCGGTCATCTCAGACATGATTTCACTACACAATCTCGACCTATTACTGATCACTGAGACATGGCTTTCTTGTGATGACAACGTGCTACTCAACCAACTCCTACCCTCCAATTTCTCAATCCATACATGTCACAGAAATGACAAAAGAGGAGGAGGTGTTCTCGCCATTATCAAATCTGACCTTCAGTTTAATCTAAGAGACGCAACCAGCTCACCACTCCTGGACTCAATCTCTATAGCAAATAAGTGCTGCTCTTTTAATCTACTATACAGAGCTCCATCAGCCGACCCAGACGCCCTATCAACGATAATTGACTTGGCCTCCAAAACCCAGAACCCACATTCATCAAGTTGGGTGCTAGGAGATTTCAATCTACCCTCACTGCAGGTCTCCCATGCATCAGCTTTTCATGGAGCCATGCAGGATTTAGGATACAGCCAATTAATCAAAGATTCAACCCATGTCAAAGGAGGCATTCTAGATTTAATATTCACAACTGAGACATCCCTCAATGCACCATCTATCCCTGATCTATCAATCACCTCAGTTCCATGGTCGGATCACAAGCTAATCTTATTCCAAGTTCCCCTTCCTAGTTGTGGCCAAAATGAAGAAAGAAGAGTGAGCGGCCATCCCAGCTCCCCTCCGAGAAGGTTCCAACCATTCGACAAAGACCTAATCCTAAAAACAACACTCCCACTAACTACCTCATTGGCACTCAACCTGGACAATTTAGTCTCCGATTGGAATAAAACACTCAGTTCAATCGCAGTATGTCCATCAACTAACAAACTCCAAGGGAAGCATCACTCTACAACCTGGTATTCAGCTGAGCTAAAAACCTCACGCACAACACTAAGGAAACTCGAGAGACAATGGCGTCGCTCACGCTCAGATGAAGACCGAAATGCATATAAACTCACATCTCGCAGCACATTGCACCTCAGTGACAGAAATCATGAGACATTATCACACAGACATACTAAAAAGATCTCTGAACAAACCACACGACCTGTTTGCTCTCGTCAAGCGTTTGACAAAGGAACCTGCCTCAGAAAAAATAAGCGATATCCACCCTCAAACATTCGCCAACTATCTGCAATCCAAACTCTGCAAGATCAATAACAACTCATCACCTAGCACTATCCCTGAACCATATGACCAAACACCACTCACCATCTTCTCAGTACCATCCAAACAACGCATTGAGGACACCATTGTTGGCATCAACATGACTACCGCCCAAACTGATCCATGCCCAGCGTTCTGGATTAAAGAACTTCGGACAGACTTCAGTCCCTTCATATCTAGACTCATGGAACAATTTTTCACTACAGGAGCTTTCCCACGTATCCTCAAGCGCACATCTATAAGACCCTTACTAAAAAACAACAAGCTCGACCCTCAGAAGCCTGAATCATATAGACCGATATCAAGTATACCGTTTCTGGCAAAAATAATGGAAAAGGAAGTTCAAAGACAAATCCAAGATCATATTGATACCAACGCACCATTGGACCCATGCCAGCACAGTTTTAGAGAAGCCCATGGTGTTGAAACACTTCTCACCACACTCTTCAGTAGCATAATAACAGGCACTGACAACATCCGCCAAGGGTTCGTCCTTGTCTTCCTAGACATTGCAGCAGCGTTTGACTCCGTTAGCCATGAGTGCCTCCTTGAACGACTCAAGGAGAAGGGAATCACCGATAAAGCACTTGAGTGGTGTATCTCCTACCTTTCTGATAGATGGCAGCAGGTACGATCCAGCAATACATCATCTGATCCGTTCCACCAAAAGCAAAGTGTTCCACAAGGGTCCTCCCTCTCCGCCCTGATGTTCAATATATACATGCAGCCTATCTGCAACCTGATCCGGTCCTTCAGTGTTAACTGCCTTAATTACGCTGATGACGTGCTGTTATACATGCCTTTTGCAACAGAGAAACCCAACCTCACACCTATAACAAACTGCATAAATGAAGTTTCTAACTGGCTGCAATCCCAAAACCTTAGGATCCAACACAAGAAAACGGAGGTTTTATTTATTACAAGGAATCGAAACTTCACTGCTCCGTCTTTCATAAAAGTGAAGGATGCAGATCTCCAGACCAAGCCCACTATCAGATACCTTGGTGTGACCTTAGACCAGCACTTGGATATGAAGGCGCACATAGGAAACATTGTAAGAGCGGTATACCATAAAATCCGATCCCTTAGACATCTAAGATCCCTGCTTGCACCTGACGATTTCAGAACCATCTATCAGGCACTAATCATACCGCAATTTGATTATGCAAATTCAATCCTGCAAGGTCTCCCTCAAGCCACCTTAAATCCACTTCAACTTGCAATGAATGCCGCAGCAAGAGTTCTACATGGCGCTTCTAGGAAAGACCATGTCACACCCATTCTAAAACATCTCCACTGGCTCCCGATACAAGGTAGAATCACTTACAAGACCTTACTACTTACCTTCAACGTTATTAAAGGGCTTTCGTCGGCATCATTGACTGAACTAATCCAGACAACTCCTCTCAATAGGGACAGAAGGTCAGTAACACTTAACACCCTGGTAGTCCCAAAATTAATAACACAATGCACCAAGGCAACAGTAGGCAGGGCCTACAATTTCTGCGCACCAAGGTACTGGAACAGCCTCCCTCACTGCATCCAATCAATCCAGGACTTATTTCAGTTCAGAAAGGCCTTAAAACTTCACCTCTTCCTCCAGTTTTACCCAGATGCCAATGTGGACGCTGCACCATCCTCACAAGCCTCTCAGAACCCCCTTGACTGAAGTCAAAAGAGTTCCCAATTATGTCTTAAATTGTAAATAGTTACCCTGTTATCCAAGTTGCATTACCTGTTCAACTGTAAACACAAAGTACCATCGGAAATGTGTATTTTATTGTTCATTGTAAACCGCACTGATGCTGAATGGCGCGGTATAAAAGAGACTCTAATAAATAAATAAATAAACTCTAACAATACCTACTTTATCTTTTTCTAATTTTTTTTAAAACAAGGGTTCAGGGGGGATTCAGGGGAAACCTCCCCTCCAAAACAGGGCTGCTAGGCTAGAAAACACTGCAAAAATGAGGGCCCAACCACTCCCTGGGAAAAGAGCATGCTTTTACCTTGTCCCGCCCTTCACAGCATTGCGGGCCACGTCTGGCTGGGTCCTCTGCTGCTAGCCACTAGACAATTCCCACCATTCGGTCAGGGCTGGCACTGTGCTGTGAGGTGAGTGCGCTGTCCTGCTCTGCCGCTCCCACGCTCAGTCGCACCAGAGGGCTTCAGTGACACTGCGGGTTCGGCGCACTGTCTGAGCTCTCTCCAATTTTGTCGATGCTGCTGCCTTTGGTGCCACCAGCACATGGCTCCTCACCCGATGCATGGGTTTGGAAGCCGGCTGCCTGCACAAGTTCTTGTTGCCTCTCCGAGCCTCGGACCTCCAAGTCGTGGGGAAGGGGAGGCAGGAAGAAGCCTCCGGCCGGCACCAGCTCAACAACTCCCTTTTCCCCAAGGAAAGCAGACTGTGCTCAGGCCCCCATCAGCAACTAGCTCCGCCTAAATAAGCCAGGAGTCCAAGGAAGAAACAAAGTAAAATAAAATAAATTAGCTAAAGAAAATTACATTAAAGTAAACTAAATAAGAATAAGAATAACTCCTAATCTCTCCTCCTTAGTTGTTTCTCCAGTGAGCCCAGAATTCTGGCTCACTGCTACCTTCAGCTGCTTGGAGACTGAGCATACTGGAGCTGGTGGGAGGTACCAGCAGTATATGTATGCAGATGTCATCAAAAAGATGACATGCTTAGTCTCCAAGCTGCTGGAAGAAGTGCACTGCCAGAATTCCGGGTCTGGACTAGGGAGACGATAAGGAATGGGCCTTGTACATCCAAGTGCTGTGGCCCACCCCCTTTCCGCCTCCAACCTACTCCCATTCAGTGCTCCCTGCACACTGGCATAGTACGTGCAGAAAGGTAAGGGGGAAGAATAAGGTCCCTGCAAAAAGTGGGGGGTGCACATCCAAATCAGACGTGCAATCCTGCTATTCTCGTTTCGACATGACCACCTTAGGGAAGAACAACCCAAACTATGGTTGCACAATGCAAGGTTCCACTCATTAGGAATCACCACATAAAAAAAGGATCTGGGCATCATCATGGGTAATACGTTGAAACCCTCTGCCCAGTGTGCAGCTAAGGCCATGAAAGCATATAGAATGCTAGGAATCATAAGGAAAGAAATGGAGAATAAAACCAAGGATATTTTAATGCCTCTGTATTGTTCCATAGGTCGACCGCACCTTGAATACTGTGTACAGTTCTGGACACCATATCTTAAAAAGGATATAGCAGAATTAGAAAAGGTACAGAGGAAGAGCATCCAAAATGGTAAAGGGGATGGACGGATACCCCTATGAGGAAGGGCTAAAAAGGTTAGGGCTCTTCAACTTGGAAAAGAGACGACCGAGGGAAAATATGATAGAGGACTATAAAATAATGAATGGACTGGAATGAGTAAATGTAGATCATATTTTTTACGGGAACCACAAAAGAGAGCCGAAGCCCCCACAGTACGTAGACTCCGAAAGACACAACAAGCGAGTGGCGTATATGGAGGTCACAAGTGCCTTTATTGCTTAAGAAAACCCCTACGCATTTTGGCATTTTGCCTTCCTCGGTGGGATACAGTGAAGCACTGTGAGTGACTCTGTTGGGAAGCCACTGAACTGATGGTATTTTTGTTAATACAGCACGTCAAGCCAAAACTATAGCAGTGGTAGCTTCCAGAAGCTAACAAAAACGTGTTTCTTTTATTTACACAAGATTCAGGCACTACATCCACTTCTAGATAGATAAGATCTGATTACTTTAACTTATGCTACAGTTATTTCTCATCTGTTGTAGATTATGGCAATGCATTGTTAACAGGGGTCACGGCTAATTTACTTAAACATCTGCAGTTAACTCAGAATACTACTATAAAGATGATCTGCTATGCACAAAGACGTGACCATGCTATTCCCCTATTAGGGGAACACCAACCAATTAAGTATAGAATCCAGTTTAAGATCCTAAATTACAATAACTCAATTCATCTCAGAGAAAAGCAATTAGAACAACTGTGGAAAGTTTGCAATATCATTATGGGGTTAATTCAGGGTTCAAAAAAAGTTTACTGTCGCAAAGTTATTTGTTGAGCTAAGTGAATAAAAATCATCACGACCTATGTAAAAAAAAAACCATGACCCAGAATCCATATGTAACCAAAGATAACTGAATGCACACACTTTATATGGAGTTTTTTTAGACTCACTATAATACATAAGCGTCATTATCCCTTTTCCAATGCACAGACTTGCTTTCAAGATATTATCAGCAAATGAAAATGGGAAGAGGAAGGAAATTACTAATGGGCACGCTTCCATAGGGAAGTCAATGCAGATAGCAAGAGGCCAGCAACATTTGCCCACACATCTATCACCAAACTGACATGTCTGAACGACTACAAATTGTTTGCAAACACTTACATCCACTACATGCATAGCAATAAGTGGGAAAAATGTCTGAATAGAAGAATGGAAATCTGTAATCTCTATAATTACTGTAGTTGTAAAAATGTTTATCTAGCTTTAGAATTGTAATATGTGTTTAATATGTTCCAAGTGGCTATAAGTTAGATTTACTAAAAGGTGTAACATGTAGTAATAAGGTGCTTTATTTATCACTGGTCCCATTTTATGCAATGGCACGAATTTATCAGAGTATCTTTTTTCAGATCATGACAAATATATTATTAATTCTAATTTCAACTACAATATCTGGACAAAAAAGATCAAGGAAAGTAGAACCATATGCTCATCTTTATATAAAAGGAAGATAAGGGGCCCTTAAGTGTAAAGCCTGTGTGTTAAATCCAGGGGGCATGTTCAGCATCTGCCCTGCATGTAGTGCACAGGGCAGACAGACACTTACGTCACACCAGAGCAATGGTCCCTGCTTCAGCAAGAATTGCAGTGAACCCAAAGCCAGTGCCAAAATGCTTTGAAGAAATGCCGTGGCTGCATTTACCCTGCATCCCCCATTCTCCAATTGCATCCTCCTCGCTTACAAATCCCCCCTCCCCAAGATCCAATCCCCCCCATAATAGGCAATGAACTCCCTGATCAGATTCCACCTCCCATAGCTCCCTCTGCCGCTAGACAGCACTTAAAGGAGCAGAGGACCTCTCACACTTGACAACCCTCCCTTTCCAATCCAGACCCCTTTTTTGTACAAGTTGATTCCCCCTGAACCCCCCCCCCCCCCCCCCCCACTGTCCATCTACCACCTGGCCTACCCTCAAGACTTACTCGGAGGATTCCCTGATGTCTAGTAGGGTCATGGCAAAAGCGGTCCCCCTCTGCTCCTGCCCTGGCTGCTCAGGGTTCCAAAATGGCAGCAAGTATTGTGAGACTGTTGCTAGTAAAAGCTGCCATTTTAGAACCCCAAGCAGCTGGGATAAGAGCAGAAGCACAAGCAACAAAGCATTCACATACGTAGCCCCCATCCTATGGAATACTCTCCCAGTCTCACTGCAAACATTTAAGGATCTTCAAACTTTCAGAAAGGAGTTCAAACTCTTCTTTTCATTGAACACTATAGTAGCAACAGTTATAATAGCAGTTTAGATACAACCATCAGCCACACTCATTGAACCCCATAACCCTTTCCTCTCTGTTTCATGCCAGATTAATCCTTTCACCACCTCATTTTACTGTTTATAAATGCATAACAAAATGCAAACCTGCAATCTTGCCCTTTGTAAATATGCATATAGTTTCATATGTAAATAGTTATGTGCTTTGTTAAACCACTGTAAATGTTATATGTAATTTCTTTGTTTACTGTAAACCACCCTTGATCTCCAGAAGGGGCGGTATAGAAAAGCATTTCAAATAAATAAATAATAAAAATAAGGGGCCACTGAAGCCCTGACCTCACCCGATACCAGAAAATCCTCCTGGTAAATCCCAGGCATAGGCATGGTATTAGGAGGGGCTTTCGAGGGGATCATCTTGTGCAAAGGGAGGGGGGTCTGGATTGGGAAAAGGAATATCTGATGCAGGAGTCCTCTGCTCCTTTAAGTAATAATGTCTGGTGGCAGAGGGGTGCTGATAGGGGTGGTGAGGGGGAAAATCTGATTCACTGTCTGTTTAAGAGGGAGAGTGGATCGGAGAGAGGTGGTTGTTAGGTTTAAGAATGCGATCGGAGGGGTGGAGGGTGCAGGGTAAGGCGACTCTGGCATTTCTTCAGAGCACTTTGGTGCTGGGGCTACATGCCTGCTGCCTCACACGTCTGCCAGCCACCATGCACTTGCAGTTGTGACAGGTAGCACGCGACAACATCCTGCTCGCTTGCTGTCACTTGCCAGCACATCCATTCTCCATCCCAATCCTGTCCCAATGTACTAAGAGAAGTTAGCGTGGGATTTTTACTATGCTGAATGCTCCTAGATGCAGTAGTGGTTACCGCAGGTCATCAGCACATGTTAAACCCTGCAGTAACTTTAGTAAAAGGGCCTCTAAAAGTTCATACCACACCTACAGATATTAAGTTCACAAATTTAGAGAACCAAGAAGGATAATCATAACTTAAAACAAAAAATAGGTAACAAAGCATTCATGCATCAACACAAAAAAAGAACCTACCTCAATCATAAACAATACAGAATATTCAAAGCACTTTTCCTGAAGCTCCAGTGTGCACCACTTACTTACAGAAGGTCTACCTTAGGCAAATCTTCTAAGTACATATTTTATTTTTTTTTTGTTATTAATGTATTTACCTAACACATTTGCAAACTATTTCCAAATCTACTCAGGTGAGAATACAACAATAAGAAAGAAAAAGAATACAAAGAATACATCAAATATGGGCTTTTGACTTGGAAAACAATGGCATGGAAAAAGAGAAGACGCTATTGATAATAACGGAGGACTGCTCTGAGAGAGCAAGTCACTACTGATTAAAGAAAAGAAAGTCATTTACAACGCTAACAGAAGAGTTATTTATCTTATATTGAAAATGGAGGCTCAAATACTCTTTGCCAAGGAGCAGGTCACAAAAAGATTTATTTTTTGTTTGTCCAAAACATAGCTATGTCGGCAGGGGCGGCTCTATAATGAGGCCGAGTGAGGCGGTAGCCTCAGGCGGCATCTTTTTGGGGGCAGAAAAAATTGCCCCCAAAAAGACTGCCTCACTCGGCCTTCAAAATAATAAACATAAATAAATAAACGCTGCTGCTGCTGCAGCAGCAGCCTGAAGTGCCCCATGGCTGCCGCCTCCCCGGAAGAGCCCTCACAAACCTCTCCCCCCCCCCTGCCAGCTCAGCTTTGCAGAGCCACGCAAAGGGAGAGTGTTTCCCTTTCGCGTGGCTCAAGGCTGAGCTGGCAGCGCTGATGGGAAACTTCCTGTTTCCCATCAGCGCCGCGGGCTCAGCTTTAACAGAGCCACGCAAAAGGGAAACACTCTCCCTTCACGCGGCTCTGCAAAGCTGAGCCAGCACGGTGGAGGAGGATGCTGTGTGGGGGCTCTTCCATGGAGGCGGCCGCCACGGGGCACTTCATGCTGCCACTGCTGGCGTGGCAGCGGCAACAGTGTTTGCAGTCGTTTTTTTCTTTTCCTAAAGAAGGTCTGGAGCTGGGCTGGTGTGTGTGTGTGGGGGGGGGGGGGTTAGCACAGGAAATAGCAATGGCCAGATGGGGGGAGGGCTAGGACTGGAAACTGGCTGATGGGGGGAGTTAGAACTGGAAATGGGCTGATTGGGAGGGGGGATAGTACTTCTAATGGGCTATGGGGGGGCTAGGACAGGAAATGGGTTGATGGGGGGTTACAACTGGAAATGGGTGATCGGGAGGGGGCTAGGACTGCTAATGGGCTATAGGGGGGCTAGGGCTGGAAATGGGCTGATCGGGAGGGGGGCTAGGACTGCTAATGGGCTGACTGGTGGGGTTAGGCCTTGAAATGGGCTGATTAGGGGGGCTAGGACTGGAAATGGACTTATTGGGGGAATTAGGACTGGTAATGGGCTGATGGGGGGCTAGCACTGGAACTGAGCTAGGACTGGTAATGGGCTGATTGGGGGCTAGGACTGGAGTGGGCTGATAAGAGGGATAGGACTGGAAATGGGCTGGGACTGGAAATGGGCTAATGGGGGAGGGGAGGGAGGGTGCTGCTGTCCCTGGAAGAAAACTAGGGGCTAGGGCTGGGTAATGGGGAGGAGGCTGGAAGGGAGCTGACTGGGAGGGTGGCATTGAGAGTGGACGTGAGCTGATACCTGGGATGGCATTTGGATTAGAAGGGGCTGGACAGTAGGGAAGGAGGGGGACTGGAAGGGAATGTACACCAGTGGCAGTCGTGGGAATGCAAGGCGGTTGACACTGGAAGGTACTGGGAGGGGAGGACTGGAAAGGGGTCTGATACTGGGGAGTGTTACTGGAACTGGAAATGGGCTGATGGAAGGAAGTGAAGAAAACAAAAGAAGAGATAAGAAATGGCAGATGGACCATAGACCACAGAAAGAGAGCTAAGAGAAGACAGGAAAGCAGAAGCCTCAGATTGGGACCAGCATGATCAGAGAATAAAATGGTCAGACAAAGGTAGAAAAAATAATTTTATTTAATTTTAGTGATTGGACTTTGTGCTATCTTTATATTTTACATAGTACTGGGGAACTGCATCTCTTATTTATCTGATGTTGCACTGCATGTGGACTCTGGCTTCTTGGGGTTTCAGTTTAAATTTTGTCTACATATTTTTATTTTTACTTTAGATTGTGGTTACTTCTTCTGTACTTGGTGAAGGTCGTTGTGAGTGTGTGACTGAGGTCAGGTGTTCTGTTAATATGGAGTTTGTACATAAAGATCTATACTGTGCTGTAGTAATTTGACTTGTTCAGCTTTTCAAATAGGTGTATGGATGTTACAGGGCCCACTGTTGTATTCACAGTGATGCTTTTTTTGGATGGGCTCCTTATGTGAGTTTTGGAAGTTTGTGCTGATATGGTATGGTATGGTAGGTTTGCTCTTTGTTTTAGGGTTTTGTATTAGTTCACAATATGCCTGGTACTGGAGAATAGTGGTTGGTGGTGGTGGTGGTATGATCAGAATCAGATTTTTTTTTTTAAATATTGAGTTCTTTGGGTGAATGTCCTGGTTCTGCTCTGCACCTACTGTAGATGCAAAATATATGTTGAAAAAGAAAAAGCAAGAACCATAACGCAGTTTATAACTATAAAACTTAATTATAACTCATTTTTATTTTGTTAACTGTGCTGTTGGTTCTTGCTGTGCAAACAGGACCGTACCTAGCCCTGTGGGGGGCGCATTTCGGCTATCTGCTGTTGCCCTGCCGCCGCTGGCAGGACAATAGCAGGCAGCCGAAATGCGCCCCCCAAGCCTTTTTGCAGCACTTTAAGTAGGTCTGGTCCCTCCCTCCTCCGATGCGATGTCAGAGCAGGGAGGGACAGATCTGCTTAAAGTGCCGGTGCCTTTCAGATTGGGCGCATGCCCCTCATCCTCCTCCCCATATCTACGTTCAGCACTGCCTGCTCTTTCCATGCTGCCGGCGCCACCTTGAAAAAAACAGAGGGCGGCAGAAGCAAGGAAAGAGCAGGCAGCGCTGGACGGAGGTATGGGGGAAGAGGGCCTGAGCTGCAAGTCACACAGGGCGCGACTGCAGCTCGTTACAGCCCTGTGTGCAAAACATCTTGCATTTCCTCCATATAATCTAATCGACTTTTTGGTTTGGTTCAGTCTGACTGGATTTCTGAAAAAGCCCCGCCCCCTCTAAGATAGGGGGGACAGGACACCATCTCATTCTTCGCCTCAGGCAGCAGATTGCCTTGAGCCGCCCCTGTATGTCGGGGTAGCATAAACAAGTATGTGAAAGAGATGAACTTGACTACTAATTGCCTTGGAAAAGTTTTGAATGACTTGTTCATATATTATTGAGGAAAACTATTTGTAAGCATTTATTATCATTAAAAAGGACTCAAGTGATAAAGGGAGATGTCTTGGTGAGGGGTCTCTGGAGCAGAAGTTGACAAAAAAATAGTAATTGAATACTAGGTATAGATTTAGTAACTCTGAAGTTGACAGAACCACTTATTTTGGAATTATAGTATAATACATCAAATTAATAACATAGAACATCAATTAGAACATTACTAAAAACAAACTAATTTAAAACCCTTTGAAGGCTTACTTTAAATTTTTAATCCACATTCTGCAGCCGGGTTAATTTTTGCATATTTCAGGAAAATTGTACCCGTCTTATTCAATATGTTCTAACAGTGATTTTCTTTCTGCTATGGTCATGTATTATATACCATTTGATAGGAATATTTAGTCAGAATTTTGGATCCTGAGACTTTTGGGACTGGCTTGGATAGGGTAAGCCAAATTACAACAAATGTAGGATAAATCATACAATAATTCATACAATTACAGAATTCACAGTGATAAACCCATAAAAACAGAAACCACTCCATCCATAAATTTGTAAAAATAGCCATGTCTTCAAGGCTCTTCAAAAAATCAAAACGAAACAATGAATGATCCCAAGAAAGCAAAGGAACTTCACTATCTAGGCAGAGAAGGGCTTGTGACATAAAGTTAAGTAGGCTATCTCAGACAGTACTGGTACCGAAAAGTCCTTCATGGGCAGATCTCAAATTTCTAAAAGGGGTATAAAGCATAGTTACTCACCTGCAACAGGTGATCTCCGGGAACAGCAGGAATTTAGTCTTCACATATGGGTATCGTCTGTACCGACGGAGCCTGCGCGGGAACGCTCCCCAGCGTCCAATAGGAAAGCTTTTGGGAGCATCCCACAGCACCTGCGTGCTGCCTTCCCGCCTTTCCCAACTGTCCCTCTCCAGTTGAGTTTATAGCTGAGACAAGAGAGAGAGAGAGATAGAGAGAGAGAAAGAGAGAGAGATAGCGAGACACAACTCCTAGGGGAGGTGAGCGGGTTGTGAAGACTCAATTCCTGCTGTTCTCGGAGATCACCTGTTACAGGTGAGTAACTATGCTATCTCCAGGAACAACCAGGAATGTAGTCTTCACATATGGGGACTCCCTAGCTGCAGATGCCAGGGAGATGGCCCCAGAAAGTTGTGCGCCGTTGTGAAAGGGATCCACTTCCCCCCATGATCTCTGGCATCCTACCAGGGATGGTGGGTAGGAGTTGATTAAGTCTAGAACAGGTGTTGAAGAACAGCCTGACCAACCAAGGCATCCCGGCGGGAGTCGTTGTCTAAACAGTAATGGACTGTGAAGGTATTACCGAAGCCCAAGTAGCTGCTCGACAGATGTCGTCGATAGACACACAGTGAAGATGAGCCATTGAGGCTGCCATGACTCTCACATTGTGAGCTGTGACATGGCCTTCAAGAGGAAGATTCTTACTCTCATAGGCAAAAGATATACATTGTGCAATCCAGTTGGACAGTGTCCTTTTGGAGACTGGAAGTCCCAAATGACTAGGATCAAAAGCACCAAAGAGTTGAGAGGATTTTCTATGTTGCTTTGTCCTTTGCAAGTGAAAAGCCAAAGCTCTTTTACAGTCCAAAGTATGAAGGTTCCTTTCTGCACTGCAGGCGTGAGGCCTCGGAAAGAATACAGGGAGGTAAACCGCTTGGTTAAAATGAAGAGGCGAAACCACCTTTGGCATAAAGTGTGGATGGGTCCTAAGAACTACCTTATCATGGGGGAACCTTGTATAAGGAAGATCAGCCACCAACACTTGCAATTCACTGATGCTACGTGCTGATGTGATTGCAACGAGGAAGATAACCTTCCAGGAAAGGAATTTCAAAGAGGTAGTGGCTAATGGTTCAAAGGGCGGTTTCATGAGCTGCCCAAGTACCATTCAAGTCCCATGCCACCGGTGGTGGCTTAATTGGAGGCTTTGTTAAAAGAAGGCCTCTCATAAATCTCGCTATGAGAGGATGAGAGGAAATAGGCTGTCCATTTAGAGGCTTGAAAGAAGTTGCAATAGCACTCAAATGGACTCTCAGTGAATTGGTCTTAAGCCCTGCATTTGATAAATGAAGGAGATACTCCAGTAATGATTACAGAGGTATCGCAAGAGGGTTAAGACCCTTCTGCGAGCACCATATGGTAAACCTCTTCCACTTAAATGCATAAGAGCGTCTTGTGGAGGGTTTCCTGGAAGCATGAAGGATATCCTTTATCTGCTGGGAAAGGTTAAGATCCTGAAGTTCTAGGCTTTCAGCAACCAGGCCCTGAGATGCAGAGACTGGGGATTAGGATGCCACAGCATCCCGTCCTCTTGTGAGAGAAGATCTGGAGCAGATCCTAACTCCAGAGACAGAGCTAGAGAGAGATGTAGGAGCAAAGGGTACCAGGGTTGCCGTGGCCAAAGAGGAGCTATGAAAATCATATGACCTCTGTCTCTGAAGCTTGAATAGGGTTTTGGGAATTAGGGGAATGGGTGGGAAGGCATACAGGAAGTCCTGACCCCAGTGAAGGAGGAAAGCATCCCTGGCCTGACAACCTCGAGCCCGAATTCTGGAATAGAACCGGGGAAGTTTGGCATTCAGTGGACTTGCAAAGAGATCTATGTCCGGGGTTCCCCAAATTTGAAAAATTTGGGCCACCTGGTCTGTATGGAGAGACCATTCGTGTGGAAGCAGCACTCGACTGAGTTTGCCCAAGAGTTTTGAATGCCTGGAAGATAAACTGCAAGGAGATGAATCTGATGCTCTCTGGCAAGGGCCCATAGTCGCAAAGCTTCATTGCATAGCGACAGAGAGCCTGTTCCGCCCTGCTTGTTCACATAGAACATGGCTACCTGATTGTCTGTTTGAACTAGGACTGTCTTGCAGCTGAGCTGGTTGTGAAACACTCGAAGAGCAAGGAAAATTACTCTGAGTTCCAGGAGGTTGATATGAAGGACAGGCCTCCTGTGGAGTCCAGGTACCCTGGGTAGAGAGGTCGTGCAGGTGGGCTCCCCAACCCACCGGTGAAACATCTGTTAGAGTGGCTTGAGGTAGGGGTTGCTGGCAGGGCCGGATTTACCTTGAGTGAGGCCCTACGCCAACAAAAATTGTGGGCCCCCAGCAGGGGCGGCCCAAGGGGGGTGCGGGCCTCATTTGCATAAGGGGCCTCATTTGCATAAATATTTGCATAATGTTACCATATACTAACTTTTAGTAAACGTGCCTCTTAATGAGTGTATGGATAAAGAAAGACTAAAAGATTTCTACATTACTATAATCCAGTGCCAACTGCCAGACACATTAGGAACTACTACAAACACTGCCCATAGTAAACCCACCGTATCCTAACAGCACTACCAGGACTCACAAAGCACCATACTCTACCAATCAAAAGGCAACACTGCAAATATTAAACCAATACATTTCAGAGAACAACAATACATGACCTACTGGGGAAAGAGAACAAGTGGCAATGTCAAATAGGAATTATATAAACAGAACACCTCAGCTCAGTTACACATGCAGAACATAGACCATCACCAAACAAGTAATCACAATTTAGAAAACAGGAAGACAATAATTAAACTGGGAATCCCAAAAGCCAAACTTGGAATGTACAACACTGTAGAAATAAAACTATACATTAATTTGCTCTTGTACTAAACAAAGCGCAGACGTTAATGATGCACATTTACCAGAGCTGACATATTCCAATAAATAAATTCAAAATAAAGAGATATTTTTCTACCTTTTGTGCATTTTTTTCAGCTGCAATTGCTCCAGCCACTTTCTTCTGGTTTCTTCGTGTCTTCTGCTAACTCTCCATCGTCTGCTGTCCATTTGTCCTTTCTTCTCTCTTCTAGATTTTTTTCCATTCTCTCTCTACATCTGCTTTAACATACTAATCTTTCTCCTTTTGCTCTTTCCTCATTCCTATTTCATCCACTCAAATTTTACCCCTCCATCCTCAATCCCCACTTACTCTCCCAATACCCGGCCAATTGTAGATTTTTTATCCCTCCCACACAAAATATTTTTCCCTTCTCCATTTTACTCTTCCAGCCCCATCCCATTCTAATCCTCCCCCAACATCAGCTCCCTTCTAGTTCCAGCCTCACCCAGCATCCATTCCCTTCTAGTCCCTGCATCAGCCCATTTCCAGTCCTAGCCATCCATCAGCCCATTTCCAGTCCTAGCAACCCCCCAACCCAATACCAGTCCTAGCCCCCCATCAACCCACTTACAGTCCTTAACCCCCATCACCCCATTTTCAGTCCTTAACCCCCCATCACCCCATTTTCAGTTTAAGCCCCCCCTATAACCCATTACCAGTCCTAACCCCCCATCAGCCCACTTCCAGTCCTAACCCCATCAACCCATTTCCAGTCAGCCCCCCATAGCCCATTGCCAGTCCTACCCCCCCCCCATCAGCCCACAGCCCATTACCAGTCCTAACCCCATCATCCCACCTCCAGTTTTAACCCCCCAGCCCATTTCCAGTCCTAGCCCCCCATAGCCCATTACCAGACAACCCCCATCAGCCCACAGCCCATTACCAGTCTTAACCCCCCCAAAGCCCATTACCAGTTCTAACCCCCCCCCAACAGCCCATTACCAGTCCTAACCCCAAGAGCCCACCTCCAGTCTTAACCCCCCAGCCCATTTCCAGTCCTAGGCCCCCCCATAGCCCATTACCAGACAGCCCCCATCAGCCCACAGCCCATTACCAGTCTTAACCACCCCCCAAAGCCCATTGCCAGTTCTAAGCCCCCCAACAGCCCACAGTCCATTACCAGTCCTAACCCCATCAGCCCACCTCTAGCCTTAACCCCCCCAGCCCAGCCCAGCCATTTTCCAGCCCCAGCCCCCCCAATCGCCAATTACCAGTCCTACCCCCCCATAGCCCATTACCAGCCCTACCCCCCCCAGCCCATTTCCAGCCCCAGCCCCCCCATAGCCCATTACCAGTCCTACCCCCCCCCCCCCGGCCTAAAGTAAAATTTAATTTTTAAAAAAAACCTGGTGGCTGCCGCCGCGGGGCCCCCTCTGCTGCCGCGGCAGCACGGACTGACCCGCGGGGGCCCTGTCTACAAGCTGAAGCCGTCGGGTCGGTTCGGGTCGGGTCGGTTCGGTTCTCCCTCCCTCCCTCCGTGCAGGCTGCAGGCTGTGAGAGACGCGAAGGGAGAGCGTCTCCTCGCGTCTCTGTTAAGCCCGCAGGGGCTGATGGGAAATTTCCCATCAGCCCCTGCGGGCTTAACAGAGACGCGAGGAGACACTCTCCTTTCGCGTCTCTCACAGCCTATAGCCTGCAGCGAGGGAGGGAGGGAGGGAGGGACGACCCGACCCGACGGCTTCAGCTTGTAGACGGGGCCCCCGCGGGTCAGTCGGTGCTGCCGCAGCAGCAGAGGGGGCCCCACGGCGGCAGCCACCAGGTTTTTTTTTAAAATTGTATGTAAAAAAAACCGAACATGTTCTTTTTTTGTGGGCCCCTGCCGGCTGTGGGCCCTACGCCATGGCGTACATGTAAATCCGGCCCTGGTTGCTGGAAAGGAGACCCCACCAGAAGGTTTCTGGGTGACTGCTACCATTGGAGGGACAAAATAGGTTGCCTGTCAGACAAAACTCAGATCTTAACGCCTGAGTCCACTGAGTGGATAAGGTCCACTGGGCTGCCCTCATATGGCGGCGAGCATAAGGAACCACATGCACGGTGGATGCCATGTGGCCTAGCAACTGTAACATTTCCCGAGCAGTGAGATGAGGTTTGAGCACTGCTTGGGAAGCTAACTGTACAATGCGAAGACGGCGGGGCTGTGGAAGGAAGGCCCGTGTCTGTCTGGTATCCAGATGAGCTCCTATAAATTCTAGGGATTGAGTGGGAGCAAGGTTGGATTTTGGGAAGTTTATGACAAGTCCCAAATACTGAAGGATGCACATTGTGCGAGACAGAGAAAAACTGGCTTCTGGCCCTGAAGGGGCTCGAATGAGCCAGTCGTCTAAGTAAGGGAAGACGAATATTTATTTATTTATTTATTTGTGTGCTTTTCTATACCGCCCCTTCCAGAGATCAGGAGCGGTTTACAGAGAATATGTCAAAGAATTAACACTAACATTACATGGAATATTAACAGTGCAAAAAAATTCGTTACATAGAAAACTAAATATACAAATTGTAAACGTATTAACTATTTACATTGGTTGAGAGAGACTGATCATACTGATGTATGTAATTCAATGATAGTCATAGGGATTATATGCATTAATTGTTTACAATTGATTGAAAGAGATTATTCATACTGAGGTATGTAATTCGACAGTAAAGAGAATTTATAACAGTGATACTAGGATTGGCTAACATTCAGTATGAGTTACAATTGAGAAAATGTGTTTTGGGTTAGGTTGGGTATGCTTGTGATATTAGAGTTGCATAATTTTGTGCTTTTTGTTCAAGTGTAGGTTGTAAATCAAGAAAGTGCTGGGTGAATAGATGTGTTTTTAGTTCCTTCCTGAAGGAACTAAGGTCTTTGATCTCTCTCAGATTGCAGGGTAATTTGTTCCATTGACTGGGGGAGTAGAAAGAAAAGGCGGTATTAGTTGTTATCTGTTTAAGCTTTTTCATAGAGTTGGGAATTAGCAATGTATTTAGGTTTGCTCTTCTTCTTAGCCTAGTTTCTGAGGGGGACTTAATTAATGTTGATAGATGTGAAGGAGCTATATCATTAACGAGCTTAAAAATGGTGACTAGTGTTTTGTATTGAATCCTGCTATGAATAGGTAGCCAGTGAAGGGCGTATAAAATTGGAGAGATGTGGTCAGATAATTTGGCTTTAAAAATAATCCGGGCAGTAACATTCTGGGCCCTTTGAAGGATAAGTAGATTCTTCTTGGATGTACCCTGTAGTAAACCATTACAAAAATCTAAGTGTGGCATTATCAAGGCCTGTACAACTGATCTAAAATCACTAATGTCAATAAGTGGTCTGAGATGTTGGATAGTTCTAAGTTTAAAGAACATAGTTTTGGCAGTCTGTTTTATGTGCTGTGTCATGCTTAGGGTTTTATCCAGAGTAACTCCTAGGTATTTCACTTCGGATTTGACTGGGAGAGTAATGTCTAATAGATTGATAACAGATTGGGGGGTAAAGTTAGAGTTTCTGGATACAAAAATTGCTTCAGTCTTTTTGAAGTTTATATCCATATGAATTGAACGCAGCCATTGTGCAGCTTCAGTGATACAATATTCCCAGGGTGCGGAGAAATGCTGCTACCACAGCCATGCATTTTGTGAACACTCTTGGTACAGAAGCCAGGCCAAAAGGAAGAACCCTGTATTGGTAGTGCTTTCCTTGAAACAGGAAATCAAAGGAACTTCCTGTGACTTGGATGGATGAGAACATGAGTGTACGCATCCTTGAGATCTAGAGAACAAAGCCACTCCTGACTCCGAAGGTATGGCAGCAGAGTTCTTAGAGAAATCATTTTGAACTTCTCTCTGAACAGGAATTTGTTCAATTCTCTGAGGTCTAGAATAGGTCTGGGTCCTCCTGTTTTCTTTGGAATAAAGAAATAGGGGGAGTAGAACCCCGTACCCCAATGGGGAATGGGTACCTCTTCTATTGCTCCTTGAGCAAGGAGCATTGTGACTTCTTGACCTAACCGGTCATTGAGAGAGGTCTGAGAATTGAACTGTCTTACTATTGTAGGAGGGGGCATGCTGAGGAAATGAAGCTTGTACCCCTCTCATACAATGGACAGAGTCCAATTTTCTGCTGTTATCTGACACCATCTGGGGGCAAAATGACATTGTCTTCCTGACCCTGAACGGACCAGAACCCGCCACCATCCCAGGAAGGTTAAGTTCTCTAGACAGGAGTCAAAGCCCCTGTGGAGGCTGAGTCTGCTGAGCCGGTTGAGGCTTAGCAGCTTTTAGTTTCCTTTGCTGCCTAGATTGCTGTTGCTGTCCCTTTGGGGCAGACTGACCTGGACGATGTCCCTGCTGGGTATAGGAGGGATAAAACTTCTTTTTGCTGAAGAACGGTTTCTTAGAGGATCTTTTCCTCGCAGAATCAGCTGTAGATTTCGACAATCTATCCAAAGTGATATTGTCAGCATCTATCTCATTAGCTTTTTCCTGCCAATTCTTACCAAAGAGATTCTCTTCTGTGCAAGGTATATTTCCCAATTTGTCCTGTACCCAGATTTCCAAGTCAGATGCCTGGAGCCAGGCAATCCTACATGCACCTATGGCAATAGCAGAGGTTCTGCTTATGCATTCAAAGCAGTCAAAGGCTGCACGATTCACAAACTTGGAAACATCCTGAGCATGTTTAACAAGAGCAAAATAATCTTGCCTTTTATCATCAGGAAGAAGAGGGCTCATAAGCTCTAAGTCTCCTGTGACTTCCTTAAGGAACATCCCCATATACAAGATATAGGAACTGATCCTAGCAGAAAGCATGGAAGCCTGGAAGGATCGACGTCCAAAGGCGTCAAGAGTTCTACACTCACGTCCTGGAGGATTAGATGCATGCCTTTTTGCACTCTTCATCCGTCTCATGACTGATTCCACCACCATGGAATGGTGTGGTAATTGAGTCTTTTGAAAGCCAGGACAAGGAGGAGCTCGATACATGGTGACGAGTCTTCGGGAATGAGGAGATGTGGTTAGAGGTGTTTCTCACATCCTTAACATAAGATCATGCAAGATCTCATGAACAGGTAAGGTAGCTGCCTCCTTGGGAGCTTTAGGGTACTGAAGGATTTCTAATTCCTTTGCCCTAGGCTCTTTTTCAGGAGCCACTGTGATGGAAAGACCTTGGGCCACATCCCGGATAAAATCCTGAAAGGACATATCCTCTGGCGGAGACATCCTTCGCTGAGGAGAAGAGGAATACTCGGGATGAAGTACTCTGGTATCGGCAGAGTTTTCGGAGTTTTCAGACTCATCTGAGGATTCGAAGCATCTCCGATCCCGGTGATCGTGCAAGGCATGGTACCGGTACCGATCGAAGTCGGTATCAAAGTGGTCCGGTACCAACTTGTCGATGCCGGATAGAGATGCATGACTCGGTCCCGGTGGTATACCCGCCAATGTCGATGCAGTCGGTGCCGGTACTGTTACCGGTTGAAGGGTCTGAAGCAGTTTCAGGGGCATCGAGGCCATGAGAAGAGCCGCCAGACTGTGTTCAATAGCCAAGAATCTCTGGTCTATCGACGCTGCCGATGCTTGGGTATCGGTGCCGGTTGAAACGGCCGGAAACCCAGAGCATGGCACCAATAGTTCTGTCAAGGTTGAGGCCTCGAGAACATCCTGGAGCCCCGTTAGTGCTTTGGAAGCCAAAGCCTCCCGCCGGGGCAATTTTGCTGGTGAAGATCCCTCAAGGGCAACGCCAGAGGCATCTCGATGCTTAGAAGGAGATCTGCCCTTTGAGGACTGGCTAGATTAATGTTTAGTTACCTGAGATCCATGGGATGAAGATGAAGCCCTGGAGGACGTCGATGGCACAGACGCCGCATCGGAGGGAAAAAGGGTGCTATGTTTAGCAGCTCGGTTTTGCCAGACCCTTTTAGTCATCATTCCACAGGCAAGGCACTCTGAAATAAGAGTGCTCAGGACCTAAACATTTGAGGCACCAGTCATGGGTGTCAGTGAAGGAGATGGTACCGCCACACTTAGAACATTTTTTAAAACCTGAAGCAGGTTTTTCCATGTTTAAGGAAAAAATTGGGCCTAGTGCCCAAAATGGCGCCTAGCACCACAGAAGAAAGTTACTGAAGGAAAGACTCCAGAAACTAAGTTGTTTTTTTTTTTTTTAAAGAAAGAAGAACCGGCGGTACCGGTATAGCATCGAGGGAAGGCAGACGTGACCACAAAAAAGAAGTATAAGAATGGAATTTTCTGCGGTGACAGGATGTGCGACCTGTCGGCTCCGCGGAAAACGAAAAACTGGAGAGGGACAGTTGGGAAAGGCGGGAAGGCAGCACGCAGGCGCTGTGGGATGCTCCCAAAAGCTTTCCTATTGGACGCTGGGGAGCGTTCCCGCACAGGCTCCGTCGGTACCGATACCCATATGTGAAGACTACATTCCTGCTTGTTCCTGGAGATCTAGGAACCCATCTTTTAAGCCATTAACTGCCTTATTGGCAGGAGCAAAATTTTAAATTGGCCCCACTGCCACACTGGTAACTGTGGCTATTTGTTTATCCATGTTTATGACCATTTACAGTTGGGTTTTTCCATTAGTTTTCCTCAAGATGCCAAAAATAAAATCTGCTTTTCCTTCCACTGTATTGTTCGGTTTTTAACACCATCTTGCAATTTGAAGAACGTGAAAGATCCTGAAAGGGACAGAAGCACGCAAAAAAGACTTCTACAGAAGTAAGTGCAATTCAACCTTTACTGCATGCAACTGATAAGATGTTTTCCATGTCTGCCGTATGCAGTGGTATTTCGAAGCATATCAATGCATATAGTGATATGCTTCGAAATATCACTGCATGCATGAGGATATGCAGTGATCATGAGAATGTAGTGATGTGCAGTGATCATCACGCATGCAATATGTGAAAAATGTGCAGGTGGTTAGAAGGAAATATCCAGACAGCTTCTGAAGATGGAATATTAACATGAAGATCATATTCTGCAGTGTTACTTCTCCACATCTAAATGTCTGATGAGGAAAAGCAAGAGCTTGAGAATGAAAATGAAGATGGGAAGAGAACAGGAACGATCAAATACCGCAACACTTACCCAGCTGGCCTTTCCCTGACTTTTGCAATAGCTCGCCTTCTTTGGATCCTGCTCCCATTTTTATTAAGGAACAAAGTGAAAAGCACAAATACACATTAAATTTGATTTAAAAACTGTTTTAAGAATGGTACATACAGTTCTTTTAATTGAATGTGAAATTTCAAAGACTGTTTATAGTGGTATCTATATTTTTTAAATTATGCATGGAACAACAGGCTGCCATTAAACTGATGCAAGACAATATTCAAAATGCCACTAAGAGTAGATGTAAATTCAGCGGCATTATCCCAATAGTGCTGCTGTAAATTTCTCGAACCCTAGTGGAATTATGCAGAGTGAGGGCAGGGAAATCAACCATATGTATAGGGGGTCATTTTATAAGGAGCCGCGAAAAGTTACACATCATCTACATGCGTAAATCAGGTATGTTTAATTTTCACACACAGAAATTGGCCTTTACTTGTATACTTTAGCCAGTCACTGGTCCATAGGTATGCATGTAAGACTGATGGCAAGTACTTTCACATGGGCGGAGATTGGATGCAGCATGGGTGGAGCACACAAGTACCCGCATAGATTATAACATACTACAATTCACACACATTCTTGAGACATCTAGGCCATAGAACTAGTCTAAGTGATCGCGCCTAGATTTAACCTGCATTTTCAAACACGCTCCTATTTTATAAAATAAAGTATAAAGGGATTTAACTTTATAGACTTGGTGTACCATACACGCAAAACAAAATGTGCATTAATGACATGGGACTTTATAGAATTACCCTCCATATTCAGCTGCTATCTGTATAGCTAAGCAGTTTCATTTAGGCTAGGGAAAAACTGCCCAAAGTTAAATTCAATAGCTATATGTACATTGTAGTTAGTGCCACTGAGTCAATGTTGACTTATGGAGACCCTACGGATAGTTGTCCAAAACTGTGTTCAGTCTTCAGTCAGGCGACTAATTGTTGATGAGTGTCATCCATCGATCCTCTTTTCTGTTGAACTTCAACCCTGCCAACCATGATGTATTTCTCTAATAATCTCTCTCTTCTCATGATATGTCCGCAGCATAAAAGTCAAAGTCCTGTCATTTCATTTTTTAAACAAAATTTAGATTTGCTCTCCTCTAGTACTGACAGATTTATTCTTCAGACAGTCCATGGTATACAGTATTCTTTGCCAGCACTATAATTTGAAGGCATTGATATTCTTCCTGTCTTTCTTCTCCATTGTCCAAATTTTGCATCCATATGACGTTATTGAAAACACCATGGCTTAGGCAAGTCAAATCTTTATATACAGAGACATGTCTCTGCACTTGAGAATCTTATCTAGGTCCTTCATAGCCATTCTGCCAAGAGCAATGTGCTCATCAACTCATAGACCAACACTCCACTTATCACAGCAGACTCAATTCTCAGCACAACTATTATTCAGGTATATGCGTCAACAACAGCTGAAGAAGTGGAAGAAGTTGATCAGTTCTATGAGCAAATAAAAGTTGAAATTGGCAAAACATACAGTGAAGATGTACTGATAGTCATAGGTGACTGGAGTGCAAAAGTTGGGAATATAAAAGAAGGTAAAGTGGTTGGAAAATATGGGCTTGGAAACAGAAACAAAGCTGGAGAAAGACATAGAATTCTGCAAAACTAGCAGTCTATTCATTTCAAACATCTTCTTCCAGGAATACACATGGACTTATCTGTCCCAGCACCAGTAATAAAATTACATGGTTAATCCTACACACATTTCGAACAGAACAAGGCGAAACAGAATGTTTTAAAATCAGCAAACGTGTACGACAAGGCTGCATACTTTCCCCCTACCTGTTTAATTTATATGCAGAACAGATCATCAGAGAAGGAGGACTGTGAAGACAACTGAGCGAAAATTGTTGGAAGACTCATCAACAACCTTCGCTATGCTGATGACACCACAATACTGGCTGTAAGTGAAGATGATCTGAAACATTTGCTTCTTAAAATCAAGTAACATAGAATGGGCTTGCTCCTTAACGCAAAGAAGACAAAGATCCTGACAACTGGCAAAATCAATCATTTCATCCTTGATGGAGAAGAAATGGAAACAGTTTGAGAACTTTAATCTGCTTGGATCAATAAGATAAAGAAACAACAAGCAGTAAAGAAATCTGACAGTACATTGCTCTTGCATTGTAAAAAATACAGCAAATCTTGTGGTCACTTTCTGAATGAAACTGACAGCTCATCAACTCATAGACCAACACTCCACTTATCACAGCAGACTCAATTTTCACCATCCATAGTTCAAAAAGATCATAATGAGGAAAGGAGAAAAAGGGTCTCAGAACCATCGGGGTTAGAGTGTGGACTTAGGTGAACATATTCCGGCCACACCTCATCCCCAGCACATCAGAGACCCTGAAAAAACTCCTTCCTTCCTAATTTTTAACCATTGTTTCAAAACTTTACTTCTATTTCATATATTTAGCATTAAAATTTGTAAATGCATAAAACTTCTGGATTCTTTCAAAGCATGCTCCTTAAACCCGCAGCTGTGGTTTTAATAAGTGTGCTTTGAAGAAATCCAGAAGTTTTATGCATTTACAAATTTTGAAACATTGATTAAAAATTAGGAAGGAAGGAGTTTTTTCTGGGTCGCTGATGTGCTGGGGATGAGGTGTGGCCAGAGCATGTTTACATAAGTCCACACTCTAACCCTGATAGTTCCGAGACCCTTGTCTCCTTTTCTCATTATGATCTTTTGAATTGAGGATGGTGAAAATTGAGTCTACTGTGATAAGTGGAGTGTTGGTCTATGAGTTGATGAGCTGTCAGTTTCATTCAGAAAGTGACCACAAGATCTGCTGTATTTTTTACAATGCAAGAGCAATGTGCTGTCAGATTTCTTTACTGCTTGTTGTTTCTTTATCTTATTGATCCAAGCAGATTAAAGTTCTCAAAACTGTTTCCATTTCTTCTCCATCAAGGATGAAATGATTGATTTTGCCAGTTGTCAGGATCTTTGTCTTCTTTGCGTTAAGGAGCAAGCCCATTCTATGTTACTTGATTTTAAGAAGCAAATGTTTCAGATCATTTTCACTCACAGCCAGTATTGTGGTGTCATCAGCATAGCGAAGGTTGTTGATGAGTCTTCCAGCAATTTTCGCTCAGTTGTCTTCACAGTCCTCCTTCTCTGATGATCTGTTCTGCATATAAATTAAACAGGTAGGGGGAAAGTATGCAGCCTTGTCGTACACTTTTGCTGATTTTAAAACATTCTGTTTCGCCTTGTTCTGTTCGAAATGTGTGTAGGATTAACCATGTAATTTTATTACTGGTGCTGGGACAGATAAGTCCATGTGTATTCCTGGAAGAAGATGTTTGAAATGAATAGACTGCTGGTTTTGCAGAATTCTATGTCTTTCTCCAGTTTTGTTTCTGTTTCCAAGCCCATATTTTCCAACCACTTTACCTTCTTTTATATTCCCAACTTTTGCACTCCAGTCACCTATGACTATCAGTACATCTTCACTGTATGTTTTGCCAATTTCAACTTTTATTTGCTCATAGAACTGATCAACTTCTTTCACTTCTTCAGCTGTTGTTGACGCATATACCTGAATAATAGTTGTGCTGATGGGCATTCCTTGTAGATGAATAGAAATTAAGCATTCACTAATTTTCATTACAGCTCGTGCAAGTTTCTTCTTAATTATAAATGCACCAACATTTTGTCTTTGCTTTTCATTTTCGGCATAGTGTACCATGTGATCATCAGATTTAAAGTGCCCAATACCAATGCCTTTCAGTTCACTGACATCCAACAGATCGAGCTGTGCACATTCCATTTCATTCTTGACCACCTTCAGCTTCCGTTGGTTCATGCTTCGTACATTCCATGCCACAAAGCATAGTTACTCACCTGTAACAGATGATATCCGGGAACAGCAGGAATTTAGTCCTCACATATGGGTATCGTCGGTACCGACGGAGCCAGCGCGGGAATACTCCCCAGCGTCCTATTAGAAAGCTTTTGGGAGCATCCCACAGCACCTGTGTGCTGCCTTCCCGCCTTTTCCAATTGCCTCTCTCCAGTTGAGTTTTAAAGCTGAGACAAAGAGAGAGAGAGAGAGGGAAAGAAAAGAAAAGAGAGATACAACTCCTAGGGGAGGTGGGTGGGTTGTGAAGACTAAATTCCTGCTGTTCCCGGAGATCACCTGTTACAGGTGAGTAACTATGCTATCTCCAGGAACAAGCAGGAATGTAGTCCTCACATATGGGGACTCCCTAGCTACAGATGCCAGGGAGAGACCCCAGAAGTTGTGTGCCCTTGTGAAAGGGCTCCACGTCCCCCCATGGATCTCTGGTATCCTACCGGGAAAGGTGGGTAGGAGTTGATTAAGTATGGAACAGGTGCTGTAGAACAGCCTGACCAAACAAGGCATCCCGGCGGGAGTCCTTGTCTAAGCAGTAATGGGCTCTGAAGGTATGAACCGAGGCCCAAGTAGCTGCTCGACAGATGTCGTCAATAGACACAGTGTAGATGAACCATTGAGGCTGCCATGGCTCTCACATTGTGAGCCATGACATGGCCTTCCAGAAAAAGGTTCTTACTCTGATAGGCAAAAGAAATACACTGTGCAATCCAGTTGGACAATGTCCTCTTGGAGACTGGAAGTCCCAAATGAGAAGGATCGAAAGCAACAAAGAGTTGGGAGGACTTTCTATGTTGCTGTGTCCTCTGAAAGTAAAAGGCAAGTGCTCTTTTACAGTCCAAAGTATGAAGATTCCTTTCTGCATTTGAAGCATGAGGCCGTGGAAAAAATACAGGCAGGTAAACCGCCTGGTTTAAATGAAAAGGTGAGACCACCTTTGGCATAAAGTGTGGATGAGTCCTAAGGACTACCTTATGATGGAACCTCGTGTAAGGAGGATCAGCAACTAATGCTTGCAATTCACTGATGCGACGTGCTGATGTGATTGCAATGAGAAAGATAACTTTCCAGGAAAGGAATTTCAAGGAGGTAGTAGCTAAAGGTTCAAAAGGCGGCTTCATGAGCTGCCCCAGAACCAGATTCAGGTCCCACGCCACTGGAGATGGCCTAATGGGAGGCTTAGTTAGAAGAAGGACCCTCATAAATCTCGATATGAGAGGATGAGAGGAAATAGGTTGTCCATTTAAAGGCTTTAAAGAAGCTGAAATAGTACTTAAATGGACTCTTACTGAATTAGTCTTTAGTCCTGCATTAGATAAATGCAGGATACTCCAGTAATGATTCCAGAGGTATCGCAGAGGGGTGAAGACCCTTTTGCGAACACCATATGGAAATCCTTTTCCACTTGAAAGCATAAGAGCGTCTTGTGGAAGGTTTCCTGGAAGCACAAAGAACACCCCTTACTTGTTGAGAAAGGTTAAGATCATGAAGGTCTAGGCTCTCGGCAACCAGGCCCCGAGATGCAGAGAGTGGGGATTGGGATGCCACAACATCCCATCCTCCTGAGACAGGAGATCTGGAGCAGATCCTAACTCCAGAGATGGAGCTTCAGAGAGATGCAGGAGCAGAGGGTACCACACCTGCCGTGGCCAATGTGGAGCTATGAGAATCATGTGGCCTTTGTCTCTCTGAAGCTTGAATAGGGTCTTGGGAATTAGGGGAATGGGTGGAAAGGCATATAGGAAGTCCTGACCCCAATGGAGGAGGAAAGCATCCCTGGCCTGAGAACCCTGAGCCGGAATTCTGGAACAGAACCGGGAAAGTTTGGCATTCAAAGGACTTGTAAAGAGGTCTATGTCTGGAGTTCCCCAAATTTGAAAAATTGTTGCTACCTGGTTTGCATGGAGAGACCATTCGTGTGGAAGCAGAACTCGACTGAGTCTGTCTGCCCAAGAGTTTTGAATGCCTGGCAGATACAACGCCAGGAGATGAATTTGATGCTCTCTGGCGAGGGCCCTTAGTCGCAAAGCTTCGTTGCAAAACGACAGAGAGCCTGTTCCTCCCTGCTTGTTCAGATAGAACATAGCTACTTGACTGTCCGTTTGAATTAGGACTGTCTTGTAGCTGAGCTGGATATGGAACACTCGAAGAGCATGGAAGATTGCTCTGAGTTCTAGGAGATTGATATGTAAGTGGGTCTCCTGTGGAGTCCAGGTGCCTTGGGTAGAGAGATCTTGCAGATGAGCTCCCCAACCCACTTGTGAGGCATCTGTTGTTAGAGTGACCTGGGGTAGGGGTTGCTGGAAAGGGGACACCACCAACAGGTTTTGGGTTGACTGCCACCATTGTAGAGACAAAATAAGGCGACTTGTGTTTGCTATTCTGTCTGATAGGCAGCCTGATGTCTGAGTCCACTGAGTGGATAGAGTCCATTGGGCTGCTCTTATATAGAGGCGAGCATAAGGAACCACATGCACGGTAGATGCCATGTGGCCTAGTAGTTGTAACATTTCCCGAGCAGTGAGATGAGTTTTTAACACTGCCTGGGAGGCTAACTGCACAATGCGAAGGCAGCGGGCCTGTGGAAGATAGGCCCTTGCTTTTCTGGTGTCCAGAAAAGCTCCTATAAACTCTAGAGATTGAGTGGGAGTTAGGCTGGATTTTCGGATGTTTATGACCAAGCCCAAATACTGAAGGATACGCATTGTGTAAGATAGGGAAATTCTGGCCTCTGACTCTGATGGGGCTCGAATGAGCCAGTCGTCTAAGTAGGGGAAGACGAATATTCCTAGAGTGCGAAGAAATGCTGCCACTACAGCCATGCATTTCGTACACACCCTTAGTGCTGAGGCCAGGCCAAAAGGAAGCACCCTGTATTGGTAGTGCTTTCCTTGAAACAGGAAGCGAAGGAACCTTCGGTGAGTTGGATGGATGAGAACATGAGTGTACGCATCCTTGAGATCTAGAGAACAAAGCCAATCCTGACTCTGAAGTTATGGCAGCAGAATTCTTAGAGAAATCATCTTGAATTTCTCTTTGAACAGGAATTTGTTCAGTTCTCTGAGGTCTAAAATGGGTCTGTGTCCCCCTGTTTTCTTTGGAATAAGGAAATAAGGGGAGTAAAACCCTGTACCCTGTTGGGAAATGGGTACGTCTTCTATTGCCCCCTGGGCAAGAAGTAAACTGACCTCTTGACTCAACCGAGTGTTGAGAGAAGTCTGAGAATTGAACTGTCTTACCACTGTAGGAGGGGGCATGTTGAAGAAATGAAGCTTGAACCCCTCTCTTACAATGGAAAGAGTCCATTCTTCTGCTGTTATCTGCCCCAATCTGGGGGCAAAATGACACAACCTTCCTGGGATGGTGGAAGGCTCTGGCCCGTTCAGGGCCAGGAAGGCCAAGTTCTCTAGATGGGAGTCAAAGCCCCTGTGAAGGCTGAGTCTGCTGGGCCGGTCGAGGCTTAGCAGTCTTTGATTTCCTCTGCTTCGGGGGCTGCTGTCCCTTTCGGGCGGACTGACCTGCAGAATGCACCTGCTGGGTATAGGAGGGATAAAACCTCTTCTTTTTAGAGAAGAATGGTTTCTTGTAGGATTTTCTCCTTTCAGGATCAGCTGTAGCTTTGGATAGTCTATCCAAAGTGGTGTTATCAGCATCCAGCTCATTAGCTTTCTCTTGCCAATTTTTGCCAAAGAGATTTTCGCCTGTACAAGGGATATTCCCCAGTTTGTCCTGTACCCAGAGTTCTAAGTCAGATGCCTGGAGCCAGGCAATCCTACGAGCACCTATGGCAATGGCAGAGGTTCTGCTTATGCACTCAAAGCAGTCAAAAGCTGCACGATTAACAAACTTGGAAACATCCTGGGCATGTTTGACAAGTGTAAGATAATCCTGCCTCTTATCATCAGGCAGCAGAGGGCTCATAAGCTCAAGATCTCCTGTAACCTCCTTAAGGAACATTCCCATGTATAAGATGTAGGAACTAATCCTAGCAGAAAGCATGGAGGCCTGGAATGTTTGACGCCCAAAGGCATCAAGAGTCCTACATTCACGTCCTGGAGGATTAGATGCATGTCTCTTTGCACTCTTGATTCTTCTCATAGCGGACTCCACCACTATGGAGTGATGTGGCAACTGAGTTTTTTGAAATCCAAGACAAGGAGGTACTCGCCACATGGTATCTAGCCTGCGGGAATGAGGAGAGGTGGTAAGAGATGTTTCCCACAGTCTTAACATGAGATCATGTAAGATTTCATGAACAGGCAAAGTAGCCGCTTCCTTGGGAGCTTTAGGATATTGTAAAATCTCCAACTCCTTTGCTCTGGGCTCTGTTTCAGGAGCCACTGTGATGGAAAGACCCCTAGCCACCTCTCTGATGAAATCCTGAAAGGATATATCCTCTGGAGAAGACATCCTATGCTTAGGAGAAGAAGGTTCCTCAGAGAGAAGTACTCCGGCATCAACAGAGCTGTCAGAGTCCTCAGAGTCATCGGAGGATTCAAAATATCTTCTGTCCGGGTGCTCTTGTAAAGCACGATACCGGTACCGATCGAAGTCGATATCAGAGGGGTCCGGTACCAGCCTGTCGATAACGGAGGAAATAGCATGACTCGGTGTTGGTAGCATACTCGATGTCGATGCTGTCGGTACCGGTATCAGTGCCGGAACCGGTGTCGATACCGGTTGAAGTGTCTGAAGCGGTCCCGAAGGCACCGATGCCACAAGGAGAGCCGCCAGACTGTGCTCAATAGCCAGGAATCTCTGGTCAATTGACGCTGCCGATGCCTGGGTGTCGGTACCAGATGAAGCGGCCGGTACCTCAGAACATGGCACCAGTAGTTCTGCCGAGGTTGAGGCCTCGAGAACATCCTGGAGCCCCGATAGTGCTTTGGAAGCCAAAGCCTCCCGCCGGGGCAATTTTGCTGGTACAAGTCCCTCAAGGGCAATGCCAGAGGCATCTCGATGCTTGGAAGGAGATCTACCCTTTGAGGACCGGCCAGATTTATGTTTGGTTACCTGAGATCCATGGGAGGAAGACAAAGCCCTGGAAGACGTCGATGCCACAGATGCTGCATCGGAGGGAAACAAGGTGCTAAGTTTAGCAGCTCGGTTCTGCCGACCCCTCTTCGACATCATCCCACAGGCAACACACTCCGAGATGGAGTGGTCAGGACCTAAACATTTGAGGCACCACTCGTGAGTGTCGGTGACGGAGATGGTACCACCACACTTGGAACATTTTTTAAAACCCGAAGCGGGTTTTTCCATGTTGAGGAAAAATTGGGCCTAGTGCCCAAAATGGCGCATGGCACCCGAGAGAAAAAAGGCTGGAAAATCCAGATAAAGATTAGAATTTTTTTTTTTTTTAAAGAAAGAACCGGCGGTACCGGTATAGCGTTGAGGAAGGCAGACGCTACCACAAAAAAGAATGAAAAATATGGGATAATTTCTGCGGTGACAGGAAAACGACCTGCTGGCTCGGAGGAAAACGAAGAACTGGAGAGAGGCAGTTGGGAAAGGCGGGGAAGGCAGCATGCAGGCACTGTGGGATGTTCCCAAAAGCTTTCTAATTGGACCCTGGGGAGCATTCCCGTGCAGGCTCCGTCGGTACCGACGATACCCATATGTGAGGACTACATTCCTGCTTGTTCCTGGAGATTATGTAAGACATCTTTGCAGCTTCTGACTCTCATTTCATGTGCAGCTACATCAGCAGTCAGACATCCCAAGGGTTTTGATACAACCACATCATAAATGCTGGCTTTACTCTGAAAAGTCTCCAGCTCTTTCCCAGTAGCCTGTTGAGTGCTTTCCAACCTGAGAGTCTCATCGTCCAGCGCTATATCGCAGTTTGTTTTGTTGCAACTATCCATTGGGTTTTTGTGGCAAGATACATAAGTAGATAGCCATACAGGTTATACAGCCATACAGTATTGTTGCCGTTGTCACAGAAATATGATCCTCTGCCAACACCATCTCATCGTCCCTTACACACAGCTGGCCACAGTGACCACCTTCTACACTATATTCAGTGCTGCTGAAATTCAAATTTTTTTAAACATTGCAACTGCTATTTAAAAAAATATGAATGTTGCCACTTCTGAATACCAAACAGTGACATTCCATCTCTGTCAGATCAGATTTATCTGTCATGACCTCTCTATGGTAATTTTTTAACAATATAGTTTACTTTAATTATTTACCCAAAACAAAAAAAAACAACCCAGAATTGTACGTCTTCAAAAATATGCACTAATCAATGGATATTAAATAAAATATATAATAATAATAATAATGAGGAGGTATAAAAACAGTGATGAAATTCAAAAAGGCATGGGACAGACAGAGAGGATCACTGCGTAACAAGAGGTGGAACCAAAGCAGATGTAAATAGCTTCATAAATAGAGAGGAGTAACCTGCCTGGAGCGGCAGATACAACCTTAACCAACAGCAATAGAGGGAAAGTAACCTGCACAGAGCAGCACTGCAGGTCTACAACTCTAGCTACTGGGCAAACTAGATGGACCATGCTGGTCTTTATCTGCTGTTTTCTCCAATGTTACTGTGTTCTTCCAGACAGAACTTCTAATCTTTCCTCCTAAACCAATCTCTCCCCTTCCTGCCTTCTTCATTTCTGTAGACAATACTGTCATCCTCCCTGTCTCATCAACTTGCAACCTCGGGGTCATCTTTGACTCTTCTCTCTCTTTCTCTACAAGATTAGTAAAATTTGTCTTTTCCTTTCTGAACACACTACCAAGACCCTCATCCATTCTCTCATCACCTCCAGTCTTGACTATTGCAACTTGCTGGTCTCCCATTGAATCATCTATCCCCTCTTCAATCTGTTCAGAATTCACGGTTAATCTTCTGCCAGTGTCACTATGCTCACGTAACCCCTCTTCTCAAGGCACTTCATTGGCTCCTTATCTGTTTCCACATACAGTTCAAACTTTTGTCCCTCCTGTATCCTGGGGTCAAACAACACAGAAAACAGGAGAGAGATGCTGGGAGTTTTTAACTCTGTTGCCACAGGGTACCACTTACTCCCATGACGTTCAATCAATTGTTTGAATCACACATTCTCAGTACAGCTAAGGAGCATCATGCCGTTCATAAAGCTGATGGCCAACAGAACCACACAAGAAGAGGCACCAATGACAAAGGGGGCAGGCCAGACGTACCTGGTCACCGGCACATCTTTCCTGCTCTCCTCTGAACCATGAAGGAGGGAAGCTAGGGTGGCAAGCCATTTTTTTCAAAGGGAACTTGCCGTCCCTTCCCCTCTTTCCATAGCAATGCCACTGTATGAAACTCATGCTTGTCATTAACATAGACCATTAACTCAAGCTAGCTAGCATACTTTAGTACACTGGCCTTGCTCTGACTGTGGGAAAGAAAACTTAGCAAAACAGGTCCTGAATGTGAAAAATAGTGAATGCACTCAAGATAAATTTGAAGTTGTTTTCATACACTAGATGTTTAAAAGTATTCTGGGAATTAGCCAAAAGGAGTTGATGTAATACCACAAGTGAAAAAACAATTACAAAAATGTTATTTTTACATAACTTGATTCCCTGAAGAATTCACATTACTTTCCACAGTGTGTTGGCGCCAATACCATTTTGCAGGTTGAACTATAATGAACTCAGCAGACTTCCAGCATGGAAAACCAGAAAAGATTGCCAGGAAGCAGTGACCCCTCCAAGTGGCTAAGTACCTAAAATTCCATCCTAAAAATTACAAAGCTGAAGACTGCTAAGTATGGTGCTTTTTTCATAGAAAGAAGAGTGCCAGCAGAGGGGGGCGAGAATTGGAATAAGGGCATCTGTACAGTACCCTGCACCACAACAGTTGCTGCACCCCTTGCAACCAGCTACGCAGGTTAGTATGTTTATATTTATTAATACTTATTACACACCCATCATATAGTTACTGAATGAGTTACAATAAATAACATTCACAATAAAATGAACAATTTCCACTGAAAACATACAACATCCATTACTTAATTTTTTAGTTTTACAACTGACTGGATTAACATAAAACAAAGAAATGTGCTTTCAAGTGCTTCCTGAAAACTAAGTAATCTTGTATTTGATAAATAGTTACTGGAATAGAATTCCATAAACTAGGAACGGCAATTGAAACAGCCCGCGCTAGAAGGCGGGTCTTACGGACCTGAGTTATGGAAGGAACCTTTAGCAATAGCTGCTGGCTCGAGCGAAATGATCTTACTGGTACATAAAGAGTAGTTACTCACCTGTTAACAGGTGTTCTCCAGGAGCAGCAGGAATCAGTCCTCACATATGGGTGTCATCGACACCGATGAAGCCCCAGCGGAGCATTTCCCCAGCTTTCTATGAAAGCCTTTGGGAATGCAGGCACGCATGCGCGGTTCCCTTCCCGCCTAAAGGTGCCATCTTACCTCAGTCAAATGACATAGCTAAGAACAGCACACAAAAATGAAAAAATAAACTATGTACAACTGCAACTCCCAGGGGAGGAGGGAGGTTTGTGAGGACTGATTCCTGCTGCTCCTGGAGAACACCTGTTACAGGTGAGTAACTACTCTTTCTCCAGGACCAAGCAGGAAGTCAGTCCTCACATATGTGTGACTCCATAGCTCTGGGCTACCGAGGAACCCAGGCTGAACAAGAGAACTCCCTCTAGTCCCAGCATCAAAGAAAGGCTTTTCACTGACACAACCTCCACCGGTAGCCCAACAGAGGGCAGGACAGCAGGAGTCGCCTAAACCTCAAAGAGATTCCGGAGTACTACTTGGCCAAAAGCACTGTCCCTATGGGACTCCCTCTCCAGACAGTAATGGGCCGCAAATGTCTGGCTTGAAGACCAAGTTGCAGCCCTGCAGATGTCTACCAAGGGCACAGAGCAGAGATAAGCCACTGAGGCAGCCATTGCCCTGACACGGTGGGCCGTAACCCGACTCTGCAAAGGAAGGTCAGCCGCCTTGTAAGCCCAGATGATACAGTCAGCCACCCAGATGGACAAGGTACGCTTGGACACAGCCAACCCCAACTTATTAGGGTCAAAGGATACGAAGAGCTGAGTAGCCCTTCGATGCCCTTGCGTACGGTCAAGGTAGAAGGATAAGGCCCTCCTACAGTCCAGGGTATGCAGAACTGCTTCAGCCTGGCTTGCATGAGGCCTAGGGAAGAATGTTGGAAGAACCACCTCTTGGTTAAGGTGGAAAGAGGAAACAACCTTTGGGAGGAACTTAGGGTGAGTCCTAAGGACTACCCTGTTTCCATAGAAGCGAGTGTAAGGCCTATCACAGACCAGGGCCTGAAGCTCACTTACTCGCCTGCCGAGGTAAGGGCTACCAGGAAGAGTGTCTTCCAGGACAGGAAGCGTAGAGGGCAAGTAGCCATCGGCTCAAAGGGTGGGCGAGTCAGCTGCTGCAAGACCACATTCAACTCCCACTCAGGAGCAGGAGGACGGATTGGAGGCTTGAGCAAAAGCAAGCCCCTGAGAAAGCGGGACACCAAGGGGTGAACCGACAGAGAATGTGCTTCCATCAGTGAGTGGTGAGCTGCTAGAGCTGAGAGGTGGACCTGAACAGAATTGGACTTAAGTCCCTGATTGGACAAGTGCAGTAAGTACTGAAGCACCACTGGTACAGTACAGGAGAAGGGATCCTCTGTACGTAGCTGACACCACACAGAAAATCTTTTCCATTTGAGAGCATAGGTTTTCCTAGTGGACTGTTTTCTAGAGGCTAGGACAACCTCCTCAACTTCCTGAGGCAGGCCCCAGGGAGCCAAAACTACCCTTGCAGCCTCCAGGCCATCAAATTGAGAGCTTTGAGATTGGGGTGCAGAAGGGAACCCTGATCCTGAGAGAAGGTCGGGTTGCAGCCCCAGAGGCAGTGGAGGATCCACTGCCAACTGAAGTAGGAGTGGAAACCAAGGCTGTCTGGGCCACCTGGGAGCCACCAGCAGGACTGAGGCCTTGTCCTGAAGAATCTTGAACAGAGTCCGGGCCACCAAGGGCGTGGGAGGAAATGCATACAGGAGGCCTTGAGACCAGGGAATCAGAAAAGCATCTGCTGCTATCCGCAGAGGATGCGGTTGCCTGGAGCAGAACTTTGGCAGCTGTTTGTTCAGAGGACTGGCAAACAGGTCTATGGATGGAAATCCCCATTTCTGAACCACCAAAGGATGGAGCTGCCACTCATGGGGCTGCAGAATCCTGCTCAACCTGTCTGCCAAGTAGTTCTCCTGGCCAAGTAGATACACTGCTTTGTGTCTGAGAGCAAACAAACATAGGTCCTGTGCCTCCTGACAAAGGAGCCTGGACCCAGTTCCGCCCTGCTTGTTCACATAAAACATGGCTACCTGGTTGTCTGTTTGAACTAGGACAGACTGATGAGCCAGGGTTGGAGAAAAAGTCTTGAGGGCTAACTGAATGGCCCTGAGTTCCAGTAGATTGATTTGCTGTGCAGCTTCCCAGGGAGACCACAGGCCCTGGGTGCATTTTCCCAGACAATGAGCTCCCCAGCCCTGCAGGGAGGCATCTGTGGTCAGGACCATTGTGTACCCAGGAATTTGAAAGGGTACTCCTTTCAGTAGATTGGGTGGGTGCAGCTACCAGTTGAGGGAGTCCAGAAATGGTCTGGACACTCTTATTCTGTCTCTGAGGCTGCCTGTGGCTTGTGACCACTGACTCCGAAGGCACCACTGTGCAGGCCGCATATGGAGCCTGGCATTGGGTGTTACATGAACTGTCGAAGCCATGTGGCCAAGCAGCCTCAGGCAGAGTCTGGCGGAGACCACTGACCCGCTGAGAAACTGATTTGCTAGGTCCATCAGTCTTTGGGCCCTGTCTGCTGGCAAGAATGCCTTTGCCAGGACAGAGTCCAGCCTCGCCCCTATGAACTCCAAGTTCTGGGAGGGGAGCAAAGTGGACTTTGCGTAGCTTATTACAAACCCCAGGCTTTGAAGAAGAGCAATAGTTCTGAGGGTTGCTTGTCTGGCCTCCTGGCACGGCTGACCCCTGATGAGCCAGTCGTCCAGATAGGGGAAGACAAAGATTCCCTGATTTCTCAGGTAGGCCGCCACCACTGCCAGGCATTTGGTAAAGACCCTGGGAGCGGAGGTGAGGCCAAAAGGCAGTACTCTGTACTGATAATGGTTTCCTCCCACAATGAACCTGAGGTATTTTCTGTGGTCTGGATGAATGAGGATGTGAGTGTACGCATCCTTTAGATCTAAGGAGCATAGCCAATCTCCCTGCTGGAGGTAGGGCAGAAGTGTTCCAAGAGTAAGCATCTTGAACTTCTCTTTCTCCAGGAACTTGTTGAGGTTCCTGAGGTCCAGAATAGGTCGAAGGCCACAGTTCTTTTGGGCACCAGGAAATACCTGGAGTAGAACCCGTGCCCTTGCAAGGGGGGAGGCACAGGCTCCACCGCCCTGCCCACCAACAGACCTTGAAGCTCTTAGAGGAGAAGATCTGTGTGCAGGGGAGGCCTTGGAGGCTCCCCTGGAAAGTATGGTGGAGGCAGTTGGTGAAAATGTAGTGCATAGCCCCTGTGGACTAATGTCTAACACCCAACTGTCCCCAGTGATGTGGGGCCACTGGTGGGCAAAGAGGGCGAGGCGACCTCCTGTGCAGGGTTGGGAGAGCAGGGACTGAGAGGCTACGCTCAAGGAGTCAAAAACCCCCACCCTGATGAGTGGGAGCAGGGGCCGGAGGCTTGGGGGGTCCTCTGCCTAAGGGGCCCATTACCCTGCCCCTTGGCTTGCTGACCCTGGGGTGCAGCTTGGGCAGCCTGATATTGAGGGTACTGTTTGTAGGTAGTGCCCTTCCTCGGGTAAAAGGGCTTCTTACCCGAGGCCTTCTTCTTGTGAGAAGGGGCAGAGGTCTTTCTCGACAGCCTTGTCCTTATAAAGTGCTCAGTCTCGAGCTGTGCGGCCTTCTTGGCCATGGGCTTGCCAAAAAGGTTCTCACCTCGACAAGGGACATCGACCAACTTGTCCTGAACCCACGGCTCGAGGTCCGATGACTGCAGCCATGCCTGGCATCGAGCCACGATGCCGGCTGCCGCAACTCGGGCCGAAGCCTCGAAGCCATCGTAGGCGGCGTGGGACATGAACTTCGAGCAGTCCCGAATCCCCAAGGACAAGGACTTGAATCTCTGCAAGGGCTCCCCGGAGAGACCAGCGGAGAACCCGGCCAACTCCTTGGCCAGGTCATGCAAGTACATGCCCATGTACAGCTGGTAAGACTGGACACGGCAAGCAAGCATCGAGCCCTGGAAGCACTTTCTGCCCACACCATCGAGGTTCCGGGCCTCCCTGCCCGGGGGCACCGCAGAGTGCTTCTTCTGACTTTTCAGGCGATGCATGGCCGATTCCACCACCATGGAATGGTGGGGTAGCTGCGCCTTCTGAAAGCCAGGGCTCTTCCGGAGTCGATAAATCGAATCGACCCGCTTGCTTAGAACCGGCGCCAAGGCCGGTGCCTCCCACATCCGGAAGAGGAGCCATTCCAGCATCGGAGGAACCGGGACAGTAAAGGCCTCCTTCGGAGGAGAGTCGTACTGCAGGGCCTCGAGCTCTTCGGCTCCTCCTCGGGGTCCGCCGGGATAGCCAACGTGGTGGCCATATCCCAGACAAACTCCGAGAACTGGGTATCCTCCGGGGGGGGGGGGGGATCTACTCCGTGGCTCAGACTGCGGTGAGTCCGACGGGACGCACCAAGTCTTGAACGTGTCAGGGGACTCCTCATCCTCCGTCTCCCAGGTGGACTTGTCCGACGAGGAGTCAGGATCTGACCCCGCGGGCCCTGGGGCACCCGCCCCGACACCGGAGGCACCAGCGTCGATGTCCTCGGTCCCGAACGGGAGGTCGAGGGAGACCGCGACCGAGGTCGACCTCGAGCCAGCATGGACTCTTGTATCGGCTCGGTCTCCGGTGTTGACTTCGATGTCAATGTCCCGGTGGTCGGGGCAGATGTGCCAGACAGGATGGCCATCAGTGCCCGCTGCTGCTCCATGAAGGCAGACAGTCTGCACTCCAAGGCTGTCATCCTGAGACTCAGCTCGGGAGACGCAGCAGCTACCGACTCGGGCCCCGGCGGCGCCTCTCTGGGAGGAGAGTCCTCGAGGACTACGGGGCTTACGTGTCCAGCAGACTCCGGCTCCACGCGAGGAACTTTGGCAGGCTTCTCTTGTTCCACGGGCCTGGGGCAACGGTCGGGTGTCTTAGACCTGGCCCTCGAGGAGCCAGGGACCTCCTTCGACGACGCCCTCACGAGCCGCTTCTTCCTCTTGCATTCCCGGTCGGGGGACCCCCTGTCCGAGGAGCCCCGACGGCGCTCGGGATCCGAATCCCGAGATGTCGAGGCCTCAGACGAGGTCCGGACCCAGCCGGAGGCTGAGTCCGAGAAAAGCCTTTCTTTCTGCTGCTGGCGACTTCGCAGTGCCTTGGAAGACATCTTCCCACATGGTCCACACGTCTTAGGGTCGTGATCAGGACCGAGGTACCGAAGGCAGCAGTCGTGTGTGTTGGTGAGAGACATCAACTTCTTACACCGATCACACTTTTTAAAACCGCTGGAAGCCATCGGGGAAAAAAGAGTCCCTGCGACGTCAAAGGACTGGCCTTCCAGGGAAAAAACAAAAAGGGCGCGAACGCCAGCCATGAAGGGCAAAAACCAAGAAAGAAGAATCGGGCTCGATACCGGTGTACCGAACCCGGCGGGAGGGGAACCGGCGTCGAACCGGGAAGAAAATATAGCGAGAATCGCCGAAAAAAAATCAACTTTTATCCGGGATGACAGGACACACGTCCGGTGGGCTTCTCGGAAAAAAATATACTGAGGTAAGATGGCACCTTTAGGCGGGAAGGGAACCGCGCATGCGTGCCTGCATTCCCAAAGGCTTTCATAGAAAGCTGGGGAAATGCTCCGCTGGGGCTTCATCGGCGTCGATGACACCCATATGTGAGGACTGACTTCCTGCTTGGTCCTGGAGAAGCTGTCAGACAAGTCAATTCAATTTCATCATCTACATATAACATTCTGTGAATTAAACAAAAACACATAAATGTCATCCGATCTTGCACACGTAGTCAATGAAATTCTGCATAAAGAAATATGATCAACTTTCCGCAAATTAAAAATCACCCGCACAACCGCAATTTGAATTAGCTGTAATGATTGCAGCAAACCTAAATGTAGGCCCAAATAGACAATATTACAGTAATCTAATATTGGTAAAACTGTTAACTGAACTAAAAAATTAAAGTCAGCGGAACATAAATACCATTTCAAACTTCTGACTTTTCGCAGCTTATAAAAGGCAGAATGCACCTTGTGAATGCATTGAAAGAATTGAGTCCAATAGTACCCCAAAGTAGTGAATCTCTCGATGCAATGAAATACTATGTCCATCCAACATGATGTTGGAGACACCACCTTGCAACTCTGAACTAGTAATAACCTTTGCCTCCATTTTGTCATAATTCAGCTGCAAACCATGCTGAGTTAACCATGATGAAATAACGCCAAATTCCGATACCAACAAAAGTTTTATCAAATTCTCTCCTAAAGAAAATGGGACAAATAGTAAAATATTGACAGCACAGATATGAAAAAAAAAATATTCAGCTGATGTAGTAAGTGACATAAAGGTACCAAATAGACCTTAAAGAATGGTGAGGAAATAGAGGAACCATGTGGAACCCCTAGTGTAATGCAAAACAATTGGACAGTTCACTGGTCATCGATACCCTCTGCAAACGACCCAAAAGAAAAGATTGAAACCATGAAAAACCCAAAGTAGCTAATAACATCACTGGAAGCTGCAGAATGACACAATCAAATGCAGCCGCTATATCAATAAAAAGGAGTAAAAAAGCCGAACCAGGTCTATCCAGACCCTGTAATAATTGACTAAATAAAGAAGCCAGAAGAGTCTCCTGGCTATGGCCGGAAGCCATGTTGCCACAGCTCTCTTAAGCCTTTCCCTGCCGGCAGGAAGTATATATGAAAGCCAGCGCTATACCAAGGGTGCAAATTATGGAGGAGCGCAATAACTGGCAAAAAGCCAATGTGGCAGATAAAGACAATAACAAAAAAAAGTATGATTTATGGAGCCTCAAAGCCAATGTATGAGCTGAAGGCACTGCCGCATTCACCCTCTCCTTACATGTGGATTTTCCCTTAGTAAAAGGAAGTCAGAAGGAATATGACAGTGCCTTCAGTGTGTGCATCCGCTCCATGGCCATGTGTGCCTTTTTTGTTACAACAGGCCAATCCCGAGGTACTAGAGTTAACGTAAAGACAGAGGACAGAACAAATGTTAGGGGACAAGGAAAGACAGAGAGATGGCAGATGCTAGAGAATGGAGAAGAAAAGAGAAATTAGACTTACCTGCTAATTGTTGTTCCTTGAGGAATTCCAGTCCAGTCCCGCACCTATGGGGTAGTGTACCTCTTCCAGCAGCTTGGAGGCTGAGCCTGTCATCATTTTGATGACACTAGTGTACATATGCAGCTGGCACCGCCCACCAGCCCCAGTACCTATTGACAAAGCAGATTCAGAGGAGCAACAAATAAGTAGTTAAACATGCAAACAAACGCTTCTACATCCAAATAAACTAGTACCCCCTCCATCCCCTGGGAATGATACCCCGTCCCCCACTCCAGGATGAAGAGGCCTACCTGTTGAGTGCCAGAGCAACTCCAACCAGCAGGATGTGAGCAACCGACAGCTTTCTGGTCCACCCCTCCCCCAAACACAGATTACACACCCCTCCCCGGCTCCTCCTGGTCACTTCCTCCACCAAGGGAACCAACTTCAGGACCGGGGTGTGCACAGATCACCACAAGAAGCACTCAGGGAGAGTTCCGGGACTGGACTGGAGTTCCTCAAGGAACAACAATTAGCAGGTAAGTCTAATTTCACTTTCCTTATCATCCCTCCAGTCCAGTCCCGCACCTATGGGATGTATCAGAGCAGTTAAACTAACGGGAGGGACCCGCACAATCGGCCTGAAGCACTGCTAATCCGAAACGAGCATCCCCCACCACCTGGACATCCAGGCGAAAATGTTCAGAGAAATATGCCACCCTACAGATCTCCACCGGCAGAACTAAAATATACTCTGCCCATGAGGCTGCCTGAGCCCTCATGGAATAAGAACATAAGAACATAAGATATGCCATACTGGGTCAGACCAAGGTCCATCAAGCACAGTATTCTGTTTCCAACAGTGGCCAATCTAGGTCATACGTACCTAGCAGTTTCCCCAAGGGACACAGGTTCCACAATGCTTGTATTGGTTCAAGCATTGATATCCTGGGTCCCTTCTTAATAATGGTTTATGGACCTTTCCTCCAGGAACTTGTCCAAACCTTTTTTAAACCCAGCTACACTAACAGCCTTTACTACATCCTCCGGTAACAAATTCCAGAGTTTGATTACACGTTGAGTGAAAAAATATTTTCTTTTATTAGTCTTAAATAGTTTACCCTGTAGCTTCATTGCATGTCCCCTAGTCTTTCTATATTCTGATAAGGTAAACAATCGATCTACGTTTACCCGTTCCACTCCGTTCATTAATTTATAGACTTCTATCATATCTCCCCTCAGCCGTCTCTTTTCCAGGTTAAAGAGCCCCAACCTTTTTAGCCTTTCTTCATAGGAGTAGCCTTCCATCCCCTTTACCATTTTGGTGGCTCTTCTCTGAACCTTTTCTAAAATCGCTATATCCTTTTTAAGATACGGCGACCAGAATTGCACACAATATTCAAGGTGCGGTCTCACCATGGAACGATATAGAGGCATTATAATATCTTTTGTTTTATTTTCCATTCCTTTCCTTATCATACCTAGCATTCTATTTGCTCTCTTGGCCGCCGCTGCACACTGGGCCGAGGGTTTTAACATGGTATCCACAAGGACGCCTAAATCTTTTTCTTGGGTGGTGGTTCCTAATGTGGAACCTTGCATCGTGTAACCATAGTTTGGGTTGTTCTTCCCTAGGTGCATAACCTTGCACTTCTCCACATTAAATTTCATCTGCCATTTTGATGCCCAGTCTTCCAATTTATCAAGATCCTCTTGCAATTTTCCACAATCCTCCTGGGTTTTAACAACTTTAAATAGTTTTGTGTCATCAGCAAATTTGATAACCTCACTCGTTATTCCACTTTCCAGGTCATTTATGAATATGTCAAAAAGCAGCGGACCCAGCACAGATCCCTGGGGTACACCACTATTCACCTTTCTCCATTGGGAAAATTGGCCATTTAGCCCTACCCTCTGCTTTCTATCTTTTAACCAGTTCCTGATCCACAGTAGTACACTGCCTCCTATCCCATGACTCTTTAGTTTTGCCAAAAGTCTCTGATGAGGGACCTTGTCAAAGGCTTTCTGAAAGTCCAGATACACAATATCAACCGACTCACCTTTGTCCACCTGTTTATTCACTCCTTCAAAAAAACATAACAGATTAGTAAGACAAGATCTTCCTTGTCTAAAGCCATGTTGGCTGTCTCCCATTAGGTCATGACTATCTATATGCTGAGTAATTTTATTCTTTATGATGGTTTCTACCATTTTTCCCGGTACTGATGTCAGGCTCACCGGTCTGTAGTTTCCCGGATCACCCCTCGAACCCTTTTTAAAAATTGGTGTTACATTGGCGATCCTCCAATCCTCAGGTATTAGAGATGATTTTAATGATAGTTCACAGATTACTGATAGCAGGTCTGCAATCTCAAATTTCAGTTCTTTCAACACCCTTGGATGTATACCATCCGGCCCAGGTGATTTGCTACTCTTCAGTTTATCTAATAGTTGTAAGACATCTTCCCGATGTATCGATATTTCCTTCAATTCTTCCACACCTTTAAATACCACTTCAGTCGTGGGTAACATCCCTACATCTTCCTCAGTAAAGACCGAAGCAAAGAATTCATTCAGTCTCTCCGCTATCGCCTTGTCGCCTCTTAGTGCTCCTTTAACCCCTTTATCATCTAATGGACCAACTGACTCTCTCACGGGTTTTTTGCTACGAATGTACTTGAAAAGGTCTTTATTTCGCGTTTTTGCTTCCGCAGCAAGCTTCTTCTCAAATTCTCTCTTTGCCTGCCTTATCAATGCCTTGCATTTGACTTGCCAGTGCTTGTGCTGTTTCCAGGTTTCATCATTTGGCTCTTTTTTCCATTTCTTGAAAGATGCTTTTTTGGCAACAACAGCCTCTCTGACCTCAGCTTTAAACCATGCTGGCAATTTTTTAGACTTCCTTCCACTTTTCTTAAAGCGTGGAATACAGCTGGTCTGGGCTTCCAAGATAGTATTTTTCAACAACACCCAAGCTTGATGTACGTCTTTAACCTTTGCAACTGCTCCTTTTAGTTTTTTCTTAACTGTTTTCCTCATTCTATCATAGTCTCCCTTTCGAAAGTTAAAGGGTAGTACTGTGGATTTCCTTACTATCCCTCCTCCACTAATTAAATCAAAGGCGATCATGCTATGATCACTATTGCCAAGTGGCCCCAACACCCTTATCTCTTGCACTACATCTGGTGTTCCACTAAGGACTAGGTCTAATATTGCTTCCCCTCTGGTCGGTTCATGAACCAGCTGCTCCAAGAAGCAGTCATTTATTTCATCTAGGAACTTTATCTCCCTAGCATGTCCTGTTGTGACACTGACCCAGTCGATGCCGGGGTAATTGAAATCACCCATTATTATTACTGCACTGTAACTTTTGCTAGCTTCCTTGATTTCTTTGAGCATTTCATCATCCATTTGTTCATTCTGGCCAGGCGGACGATAGTACACCCCCACTGCCATCGCCTTCCCCTTCTTACATGGAATTTCAATCCATAGAGATTCTACAGCAATTTTTGTTTCTTGCAAAACTTTAATCCTTTCTGATTCAATGTCCTCTCTAACATAGAGCGCAACCCCTCCACCAATTTGATCAGCTCTATCATTTCGATATAGTTTGTACCCAGGTATCACAGTGTCCCACTGGTTGTCCTCCTTCCACCATGTCTCTGATATTCCAATCATATCTAACCTCTCGTTTAGTGCTATATATTCTAACTCTCCCATCTTGTTTTGTAGACTTCTAGCATTTGCATACAAGCATTTTAGAGACTGTATTTTATTCATATTAATTTGGCTATTGGTAGACATGGGTAATTTGGGATCTTTAAGTTCTGTCTGCTCCATACTCGAGGGCATTTGGGCTACTTTACTCTTTTTTGAAACCTCTCTGCTTTTTGTAGTATCCTTCAAGGATACATTCTTCCGAACCATGCGCTCTTGGGCGACTGTCGGCTTTCCCCTATTATCTAGTTTAAAAAGGAGATAGAGCAGCTTTTAAAGGTTAATGCCAGCAGCCTGGTTCCATCCCGGTTAAGGTGAAGCCCATCCCTTCGGAAGAGCCCCTCCTTTCCCCAGAATGTTCCCCAGTTCCTAACAAATCCGAACCCCTCATCTCTGCACCATTGTCTCATCCACGCATTGAGACTCCGGAGCTCTGCCTGCCTATTGGGTCCTGCGCATGGAACGGGAAGCATTTCGGAGAACGCTACCCTGGAAGTTCTGGATTTCAACTTCCTACCTAAAAGCCTAAATTTAGCTTCCAGAACCTCCCTACCACATTTTCCTATGTCATTGGTACCAACATGTACCAAGACAGCAGACTCCTCCCCAGCACTATCTAAGACCTTATCTAGGTGGCGTGTGAGGTCCGCTACCTTCGCACCAGGCAGGCATGTTACCAGGCGATCCTCACGTCCACCAGCCACCCAGCTATCTACATGCCTAATGATCGAATCACCAACTATAACTGCTGTCCTAACCCTTCCCGCATGGGCACTTGGCCCTGGAGAAACCTCCTCGGTGCGAGAGGGGTTTACATCACCTGGAGGACAGGTCCTAGTTACAGGATCACTTCCTGCCACACCAGGGTGATGCTCTCCTGTCACGTGACCTCTCTCCTCCATGGCAACAGGGATGCTGCCAGACTGGAGGTGGGACATCAGTCTGCAACCCGCTGGCACTGTTCTACCCTTCAAGATGTATGCCGACGTGATTGCCTTACTGATCCATCTGGAAATGGAGGCTTAGCTGCCGCCTCATTTTTGCGCAACCTGCCAAACAGAACCAACAGACTGTCCGATCTCCAAAAGGACAATGCCCTTTTCACATACCTTCGCAGGACTCTTACCATCCAGGTGGCACAGCTGTGGAGTGGCACGGCCCATACCGGCTCTCGCCCACATCCGCGCTCGCCAGAGCTGGTAAGGAAACGGCCTGATCTACATGAAATGCTGACACCACCTTGGCAAAAATGAAGGTACTGGGCGCCGGACCACTTTCTCCTTGGAGAAGGATAGGAATGGCTCCTGGCATGACAGGGTCCAAAGCTCTGAAATCCTGAGTGCCGAGCAACTCACCACCAGGAATGCCATTTTCAGAGCTAAATCCTGCAGGAAAGCTTGACTCAATGGTTCAACGGGTTCCCCAGACAGCACCAGATTGAGATTCCAAGGCAGTACCACTGCCCTCTTTGGCAGACGGAGGTGGGTCACCACCCCTAGAAAGCTCAGCACGTCTGGGTGTGTACCCAATGGCACCCCGTGGACTTTCCCCGCGATAACCGGAAAATCGCCGCCAGTTGCATCCTCAAGGAACTGGCAGCTAGACCCTTATCAAAACCGTACTGCAAGAACACCAAGATGTCCAGGATGGAGGCAGTGGAAGGGCGTGGCTGCCTCTCTCCGCACCACGATTCAAAGATGCGTCCTACGCAGATGCACGACAGGTTCGTAGACCACCTCTGGGCCTGTAGTAAGGTCGCTATCCCCGAGCCTGATTATCCTTTCTTCAACCTCGCCCTTTCACAAGCCATGCCGTAAGCGAGAATTGATCCACCTGGGGCATGTGAAGCAGCTCCTGCATCGAGTTCCTTCCGAACCGGAAGCCACTACAGTCAGTCCACCAGTATCCGAATCAGGTCAGCATACCACGGGCACCTCAGCCCATAGGTGCGGGACTGGACTGAAGGGACGATAAGGAAAAGAGGGTATAGATGATGGATGGGAGTATAAGAGGAACTTCCAATAGTTAAACTCTGAAAAAAAAAAAAGTGAGAAGACCCTTTCTTTTTGTCGGAGTATAACGCACCAAAGTGGGGGGAAGCAAAACCACCCTCTCACTGTGGTTACTCCATTTTAATCATTTGAAAAAGTAAACTGTGTAATTAAATTATATCACTTAGCTACAATATGCCTGAAGCTCCTTTTCGCCACAGGAACCAAAGTGCAGGCTGCAATCTGCCTCGAGCTCCTTTTCACCACAGAGACCAAAATATACGACGTGGCACGTTTGGGTCTAAAAGATTTTTGACCCTGCATCAGGTAAATTAAGGGCTTGTAGTCGAAAAACGTCAATCTTCAAAAGGCAGAGCCATCAATGTTGAAAAAAGTCTGAGTCGTTATGCTTAAGAAAGCTGGCGTCTGACGTAGATGACAAAGCAGCTCAAAAGAAAGTCTAATCCAATAGACATAAGGCAAGTTTACTCACCAATCAGGGAGGAAGAGCCCTATGAGTCAAGGGAACCTCCTCTGCTGATTGGACAAAGTTGAAGGGACACCCCAAAGGATTTTCTCTTCTTTCAAGTTGTAAAGTTCAAATTATACTATGCCATTCAAGAGAGGCATCAAGACCTTTAGGGGAGACCATTTGTAATTTGAAAATCCATCTTTGTTCTAATTTTTGAAGTTTGGAGATCCGATCGCCGCCTCTTGGATCAGGCGGAACATGGTCAAGAATTTGCCACCGGAGTTGTTGAAAGGTGTGTGTTCGTTGCAAACAAACAGTGTTCCACCAGAGGTGCTTTAAGCATAACGACTCGGACTTTTTTCAACATTGACGATTGTAGCTAAGTGAAATAATTTAATTACACAGTTTACTTTTTCAAATGATTAAAATGGAGTAACCACAGCGAGAGGGTGGTTTTGCTTCCCCCCACTTTGGTGCGTTATACTCCGACAAAAAGAGAGGGTCTTCTCACTATATTTTTTCAGAGTTTAACTATTGGAAGTTCTTATTTCACTCTGAATAGGGTTTTCTTTGCTTAGTATAAGGGGAAGGCATATGTTGGAAGGAAGAGCAGAGAGTGGAGGCAGATGCAACTGAATGGCAACGGGAAAGAGGGAGAGAGGACAAATACTGGATGGAAGATCAGAGAGCGGGCACTGGGCAGATACTGGATAGGAGGGAAAAAAAGGGAGAGGGGGCAGATGTTGGATGAAGGAGAAGAGAGAGAGAGAAGCTGGATGAGAAGGAGAAAGAGGGGGAAAAGAGTGCAACTACTGGATGGAGGAGCATAGAGAGAGAGGGCGGATACCTAACTTGGAGTAGAGGGGAGAGTGAGCCCCAAACCTGAAGGGACAGTAGACTCTACAAAAGGAGTTCAAAATGACTGACAAGGATAGAGAGCCCAGTACTAAAGCGATAAGAAAAACAATGTCCAGATGACAAAGGCAGAAAAAAAAAGCTTTGGATTTTTATTTTGATGTTTGAAATTTGTCAGCTTTGGCAATGTGCATCTCTTACATCTTTTCATTTTGTTCAGTACAGAAAATGCTTTTGTTTGTGTTTCTCCAGCTTTGCATTGTATGATAGTCTAATCTCTTGGTTCCCATTTCAGTTTGTATCTCTGCATTTCAAATTTGTGATCCTTTCTGTATTGGAGAAGGGTTGGTCTATATTCTGCATGCATGACCGAGGTAAAGGATTCTGATGCTAAAGCATAGTTTCTGTGTAGGGACCTGTAACAGCCTGGCTTAGTATAAACTTTGCAGTACTGTTTTGGAGTTCTGGGTCTTAGTGCTAGCTTGGTATGGCAGCTTTGCTACATATGTGCTGGCTCTGTATTTTTACAGGGTTTTATATTTCACAACCCGCCTGGCAGTAGAGGGAATCTGTGTTGCTGCTACTGAGGTGATACTAGAATTTGAATACTTTTTATGGTGAGTTGTAAGGGAGTACATACAGTTCTTCAATGCAATTCTGTCAGGGTTTAACCCATTGTTTTTTTGTTACAACGATTATATAGTGTTTACATGCTTTTGGTGGATGAACTGTGCTATTTTATTGCGCCTTTCTGTATTCAGGCCTGCTGACATCAGCACATCTCATCCAACCATGAGATGGGAAAACATAAATTGATGTTGACTGGGCCATTGTGGGATCTCAGCATCATTTGACGCTCAATAAGCTGACATTCTAGATTTGCTTTTCTGAAGATGTTTTGCACATGGCTACTGCAAAGCCACTGGGAGGAGAATGCAAGAGAAAGAAAAGGAGCTCAAAAGTTCAAAAAAGAGAAGTGGAAGGCCTTTAAAAAATGTAAAAATAAAATAAAAACCCTGTATGTTACTAGGTCCATGAGCAAGCTGCTAATGTTTCATATACATACTAAGGGGAACTGGAATCTTACAGTCCATGTAATGGAGAATGAAACACTTTGTCATAATAAAATGTGCTTTCTTGCAATCTCAAGCGAATTTGGCATTTTTTTAGTGAGTATTTGTCATAAAAAACACACAAAAAGTTCTTTAGAGGAAAACAATATACCGTGTGATCTGTCATACCAGTATGGGGGATTTTAAGGTAGTTAAACAATTATTTTAATCCTAATTAATATACTTAACCAGGACTTTTCTTTTCTGCCAGTACTTAGAATTAGCACCACCATAGAGGGCTATCAACAAAAAGGACCTAACATTTGGGAGACTGATTTAGCACACAGGGCAATTCTTCCCTATTCTATTGTCAGCCCTTCCCCTCCAGATCTCAACAGGCTGTGTGTGGCTTGAGAGAGAAGGGTATGGACAGAGTAGGAAGGGGAGGGCTGTTCTCTGAAGGGCACTGGCTGATAGAACTTAAGAGGGAAGGGGGAGAAGGGGAGAGAATGCAAGATATTAGATACTGAAGGTAGGCATGTATGGGGACAAGAGACACAATGTGTAAACCAAAAGGTGGATTCCCACCCCCAAGATCACAAACACAAGCTACAGCTCTTACATACACACACACAATTTCACATTCACACACTGACACAGGTTCCCCAGCTCTGCAGCACACACACATACACATGCACATGCACTGCAGGCCCACAGCTCACTGCCACATCCCCCTCACAGATAGGCAAACTGTTGCAGCACACACACACACCTGATATCCATATATTTCTGTCTAAAGATGCTTCATACAGCCCCTGCAATCATAACTAGAACATTGGGGAAAAGCTTGGTGGCCTGATTGACTTGCAGAGGCTTGAGAGGCTGACTGGACTGCAGGGGCAGGGGGAGGGATAGACTGAGGGGGTGACTGATTAGCTGGGAGGGAGGCTGACTGGATTTCACGAGGTAGGAGCTGGGGGTGGACGATTTTAAGGGAGGAGTGAGATTGGATGAGGAGAGGGTGTGGAGGGGAGGGAGACACAAGACAAAAGGATGGAAAGGGAGAGAGACTGCATGACTGGTTGACAAGAGGGTAACGGGGTAGGTTAAAGAGGCTGCCAGCTGTGTATTCTACCAGTGGCCTGCAGTTCTCCTAGGACAAGCAGGATGAGTCAGCCACACTTGGTGACGTCATCCGACGGTGCCGAGACGGAAGTACTCTCCATAGCTCAGAAGGGCTTTTTGCCCTTCTGAGCATGAGCCAACTGGCCCCACCCCCTGCCCACCCCTAGCTAGCCAGTTTTCAGTTCTTCCGCCTTGCCAGCAAGACGGATTTTTCTACTCTCCACCAAAATCTAGCAATTAAGGAATTCTATTTCTCTTCTAAGCTTCTTTCAGAGCTGTTCCAGACTTATCTACATAGTCAGTTTATACTTGCCATTAATGTTTCCAAAGCTTCTTTTTTCAGAGCGGTTCCAGCGGAGCTGCTCCCAGTCTCAGCAGCTTCCCCCATGGACTCTCAATCGCAGCAATCAGCGGAAGGAAATAAGGCTGGAAAGAAGGGAAAAGCTCCCAGACAGCAGCTACCCACGGCAGCTACCTCGCTCTTTCCGATGGCAGGAAATTCATTCCTCACCCCCACCCCCTCCCTGGCTCCTGAACATCAGTGGAGAATGGAGACAATGGGGGGTGGGGGGCGCGAGGAGGTCACAGCCACTGGCTCCTAAGATTTGTCAAGGCCTGTTCTATGCTATCTGAAAAACAAAAAAAAAACTTAACTGGTACTGTATTTTCAAAAGAAATATTTTGTCTGTCACAAGATGGGCATCGATTCGGCCTACATCTGGTCAGAGAGTTTAATTATCTGCTAAGATAATCTACAAATACATCAACTGCTGGGAATAACAATATGAGCTTTATATCAAATCACTTCAATGAATAGAAGCACTGGATAATCCTAAAGCCCACTGCAATAACCCTCTTCTACACAAACTATCGTCTCCTGCACGCCTTAGGCCCAATAAGCAGATTTCTGAAGTGACAACTCAGAGGTTATGCACACTAGAGTTGAACCAATGGCAGCATTTTTCTGCTTCTCAGAGAACCCAGCATTGAAAGTACAAAATGTATTAGGATTGTATTAAAAGTACACAGCTAGTACAGCAATCCTTTATTTATCTAGTCAAGTTTCAAACAGTCTTCATTCCAAGAAGGGCTAAAGAAATTTTACTTCTGCTTTTCAGACAGTATGAAACTGGTTAGGAAAGTGTGGATTGGATTCATCTCCTGGTACAGAAGAGACCAGTTCTAGTGATACATCCCTAACTGCTTGGAAATTTTCATCCAAGGATACATCTCCAAGTTACTCCTGGATGTATGCACTGGAAAGAACTTTACGGCTTGCCTTTTATATTTAACAGATATGGTTATAATCACAATTTTATGCTTCGTTTTGACATCTGTTTTACTTTGGAAACACATTTTTAAGCTATTGTGGTGGAAAGCCTGTCCATCCATCTGTACATAGGACAGTAGTGTATGTGCTTCTGAAACTAAAACCAGCTAACAAGAGAGGAAAAGAAGATTCACACAGCAGCAGAGAAAGAATCTGGCAGTGCTGGAAGAGTCAGCATGCAGTGGCAAGATTCCTACCTCTGCTGCCTGGAGAAGTGGGAAGAGGTTCCCACCTTCCTGCTAGGTAAAAAGAAGGCTAGATCATGGTGTGTGCTAAAAGACAGTAGACCCACCAGTGAGCACATAACTTACTTTGAATATTTTTCTGCACGTGGATAAGTGTGAGGTGGTTGATAGTGTACATCTTGGATTTTCAGAACTCGTTTAACAAAGTCCCTTATGAAAGACTTGTTTGGTAATTAAAAGTCATGGCATAGAAGGCAATGTCTTAGAAGGCAATGGCATAGAAGGCAAGTCCTACCTTTCTGATATATGGCAGTAGGTACGATCCAGTGATACATCATCAGATCCGTTCCATCAAAAGCAAGGTGTCCCGCAGGGATCTTCCCTTTCCGCTCTGATGTTTAATATATACATGCAACCCATCTGCAACCTCATCCGGTCCTTCAGTGTCAACTGCCTGATATACGCAGATGACGTGCTGCTCTACACGCCTTTTTCAACAGAGAACCCTGACCTCTCCCCACTAACAAACTGCATTAATGCAGTATCCATTTGGCTGCAAACCCAGAACCTCAGGATACAACACAAGAAAACTGAGGTGCTATTCATTACAAGGAATAGAGACTTCTCCACACCGCCCTTCCTAAAAGTAGAGGGAGCAGACCTCCAGACCAAACCCACCATCAAATACCTTGGCATCACCTTAGACCAACGCTTGGATATGAAGGTGCACATAGGAAACATGGTGAGGGCGGTTTACCATAACCTCAAACACCTACAATCCCTGCTGGAGCCAGACGATTTCAGGACAATCTATCAGGCACTGGTCATACCACACTTCGATTACGCAAACTCAGTCTTGCATGGTCTCCCTCAGTCTACCTTGCATCCACTGCAACTGGCAATGAACGCCGCAGCAAGAGTCCTACATGGAGCGTCCAGGAGAGACCATGTCTCACCCATCCTAAAACACCTCCACTGGCTCCCGATACAAGGTAGACTCACATACAAAATCTTACTTCTGACCTTCAAGGCTATCAACGGACTCTCATCCTCATCACTAACAGAGTTCATCCAGACTACACCCTCCAACAGAGCCAGACGGTCTGTAGCACTCAATACCCTGGTAGTTCCAAGATCAATTACACAATGCACCCAGTCAACAGCGGGCAGGGCTTTCAAATTCTGTGCGCCTAGATGCTGGAATAGCCTCCCTCACGACATCCGAACAATACCAGACCTACTCCAGTTTAGAAAGGCCTTGAAACACCACCTCTTCCTCCAGTATTACCCTGTAAACAACGCAGCTATGACACCAACCTCACAAACCACGCAAAACACCCATGACTAAGACCAAGGAAGTGAATCCTAACATGTTGTAAATGTAAATAGTTACCCCAGTTATCCAAGTTTTTAACAGCTGTTCACTGTAAACACAAAGTACCCCGGGAAATGTGTAATCTTTGTTCATTGTAAACCGCGCTGATGCTGAATAGCGCGGTATAGAAGAGACTGTAAATAAATAAATAAATAAAATAAATGAATTATTATGGACTAGAAACTGGTTGAGCGATAGAAAACAGAGTAAGGATAAATGACTAATTTTCTAAATGGACGAAGGTGAAGTACCACAGGGATCTGTATTGGGACCAATGCTTTTTATTTATAAGTGATCTGGAATTGGGAACAAAAGCAAGGTGATTAATTTGGTGTCATCTGCAAATTTATTCCGTCGTTAAATTGCATGTAGATTGTGAGAAACTTAGGAGAATCTTGTGAGACTGGGAGAGTGGGCATCCAAATGGCAGATGAAATTTAATGTGGAAAAGTGCAAAATGATGCATGTAGGGAAGAATAAACCAACTATAGATACATAATGCTAGGTACCACATTGCAAATGCAATGCAATGTGTGCCTTCGAGTCAGTCCTGACTCCTGGCGACCCAGAAGCTCCTGGGTTTTCTTGGCAGTGTCACCGGAAGTAGATTGCCAGGACTTTCTTCCGAGGCAATGGAGGGTTAAGTGACTTGCCCAAGGCCACAAGGAGTGCTAGCAGGAAATCGAACCCTGGTTGCTTTGTTACCAAGCCAGTGCTCTAACCACGAGGCTACTCCTCCACTCCAGGTACCACATTAGGAGTCACCATTCAAGAAAAAGATCTGGGTGTGAAATCTGTTCAGTGTGCCATGGGTGGACAAAAAAGCAAACAATGTTAAGAATCATCTGGAAAGAAATAGAAAATAAAACCAAGGAAATCAAAATGCCTCTGTATCGCTCCATGGTACGACAGCACCTTGAGTACTATGTGCAATTCTGATCTCTACCTCTCAAAAAAGACATAGCGACATTAGAAAAGGTACAGAGTAGGGCAACCAAAACTGTCTCCAAAACGGAACACAATACTCCAAGTGAGGCCTCATCAACAACTTGTACAAAGACATTAATACCTCCTCCTTTCTGCTTGTTATTCCTCTCTGTATGCAGCCCAGCATCCTTCTGGCTTTGGCTACCACCTTATCGCACTGTTTCACCACCTAGAGATCCTCAGACACTATCACTCCGAGGTCCCTCTCCTGGTCCATGCACATCAATCTCTCACCCCCCTATCGCATACAATTCCTTTGGATTTCTGCATCCTAAGTGCATGACTCTGCACTTCTTTGCATTAAATCTTAATTGCCAAGCATTAGACCATTCTTTCAGCTTTTGTAGATCTTTCCTCGTGTTATCCACTCTGTCAGGGGAGTCCAACTCTGTTGCAAATTTTCATGTCATCTGCAAAGAGACAGACTTTTCCATTCAGTCCTTCAGCAATATCACTCACAAATACATTGAACAGTATTGGTCCCAGGACCAATCCCTGGGGCACGCCACTAATCACCTTCCTTTCATCTGAGTGAGTTCTGTTTACCATCACCTTCTGTCATCTGTCAATCAATCAATTTCTGATCCATTTCACCACCATGGGACCTATCCTATGATAAACCTCCTATGAGGAACAGTATCAAAGGCTTTGCTGAAATCTAAGTGTATCACATCCATTGCATGTCCTTAATCTAGTTCTCTGGTCACCCAGTCCAAGGACTCAATCAAATTTGTTTGGCATGATCTTCCTTTGGTAAAATCATGTTTCCTTGGATCATGCAATCCATTGGTTTCTAGAAGGTCTACTATTCTTTCTTTCAAGAGCACCTCCATTACTTTTTCCACCGCCGAGGTAAGACTTATCGGCTTATAGTTTGTCACTTCTTCCCTATTACCACTTTTGTGAAGAAAGGTTGATGTGGTCTTTCTCCATTCCTTTGGAACCTCTCCCGTTTCCAAGGATCTATTAAAAACATCCTTTAAAGGCCCTGCCAGAACCTCTCTTGAGCTTTCAGTATCTTGGGATATATCCCATCCAGTCCCATGGCCTTGTCTACTTTCAGTTTTGCAGGTTGTTCAAAAACATCTTCTTCTGTGAATGCTGTGGTATCTACTCCATTCCTATTTGTATATTTGTCAATCATACGTGGTCCTTCTGTAGAAATTATTTTAGTAAATACAGAGCAGAAGTATTTGTTTAGCATTTTCGCTTTTTCAATGTCACTTTCCACAAATCTGTCAGCACTTTTGAAATCTGTTCTAGGCACTTTTGAGTCTTGCAATTCCAAAAGTGCTAAGGACAGATTTATGGAAAGGGAGTACCTTGGACGTCTTGCTCCTCCTACCTAGCTGATAGCGGCATTGAAGGACCAGGCTGGCGGCATGATTTGATGGTGAGGGGAGAGATTGCAGGACCAGCTTATTGGTATGATTGGCAGTGAGGGGAAGGACTGCAAGAATGGTTGGCAGCATGTTTGCTGGTTGGGGGAAGGTTTGCAGAACCAGGCTGGCAGCAAGGGGAGGGTTTGCAAGACCAGAATGTCAGCATGATTGCCAATGAAGGAACGGAGAACAGACTCAGGCTGGCAGTGGCAGTAATGATCAATGAAGAGGGAGCACAGATTTGAGATAGTGGTGGTGACTACCAGAAGAGAAGCTTTCATGGTGAGCAAAACTACCTGGGTCTCTACTCTTCACTCTTTTAAGCTGCTAGTGGGAGGCACTTTGAAAGGTCAGACAACAGAAGAACAGCAATTGGTCCTTAAGCACATGGCAAAAATACAAGCACACATTAACTTCATGCAACCACTGGCCACATGGCGCCGGCTCTACATGCATTTTTTTTTATTTGCTGTGCATATCTGCATGCAACCTCAGATGAGAATTTTTCAACCCTATTTGGGGTTGCGACCCCCCAGTTTGCAAAATACTGCTCTAGAGGTCTCTTCAGAAGCAAGTCAGTGGATATAAAGTTGTCATGCCACAGGATTATGTCACCTTTGATTTTATGAAAAAAAAGTAACATAGTATATGACGGCAGATAAAGACCAGTATGGTCCATCTAGTCTGCCCAGCAAGGTGGCAAGAGTAGGTGCACCTGCCACTCTATGCAGGTTACCTTTCCCCGTGCCTTTGTTTAGGGGTGTACCCACTGCTCTGTGCATGTCATCTCTATTTGATGAGATATAAGAGACAGTTATGTTTGTTTTGATTTTATCCTGTTGCTATAAGGGGATCTATTATGTCTGTCCCATGCCATTTTGAATTCTGTCATTGTATTTGCCCCTACTACTTCCATCAGGAGGGCATTCCGAGCATCCACCACACTTTCAGTGAAAAAGTATTTCCTGATGTTACCTTTCAGTTTACTCCCTTGCAGCTTCATGTTATGCCCTCTAGTTTTATAGCTGCCCCGTCTTTGGAAGAGTTTTGTTTGCTCATTAAGTATTTAAAGGTCTGAATCATATCTCCTCTGTCCCTCTTCTCCTCTAGAGTGTACATATTTATGTCTTCAAGTCTCTTCTCATATGTCTTTTGGCGCAGGCTCCAAATCATTTTGGTCGCCTTCCTCTGAACCGTTTCCAGTCTTTTTATATCCTTTGCAAGATATGATCTCCAAAACTGAACACAATATTCCAAGTGAGGCCTCACCAGTGACCGGTACAGTGGCATTAATACCGCCTCCTTTCTGTTGGTAATTCCTCTCTGAAAAGAATTAGGAAACCATTTTCATGGACAAGCTAACTTCCAACAGATCCAATAGAGGCTCGCAGTACTATTAAGCAGGAACCATTTCATATGAGCTTGTAAATCCTATGCCATGTTCAATTTAATAAAGAATCCTGTGAAGTTCCAACATGGGAGATTGCAGGTACAAATCCTGACCATTGTTAAAATATGCAAAAGTCAAACATAACTCTAAACTGAAGCTATGCAGCTGCTGAAAATAGAAACGTGCATAAATTTTAGAATTTATGTAGCTTGTAAAATGAAAATTCAAGTCTTATATCAGGACATCAAGCAACCAGAAGACCAGTTCCAGGAAGTTAATATGCTACTGTAAGGATGTATTGAAGAACCATCTAGATAGAAGCCCATCTATATACAGCTACTAGAGAGATACAAAAAAATATTGTCAGCCTCCAACAGTCTGAATATAGCAGCCTTTCCTTGCTTGAATATGCTTCTATTCTATTCCAATTTCAGAAAATGTATGTGTCACTCAGGTGTCATTAACAGACCTTTAAACTAAAGGCAAAAGTTTCTCTTTTCCTGCCCCTGCAGGGGTGGAACTGCCCTGGAAGCCGCAAAGGGCATTAACATTTAGGATTGCTCTAGATGGGTATCCAATGGGGATATACCCAGGGGAGACGTTAGATGGGTTCCTTATGTTATTTAAAGCCCTGGTCTTGGAGGGGAAGTGCCTTTTCTTTTTACTCTTTTCTGCCACCTAGTAACAAATATATGCTTGCAGTCTAAAAACCAAGGCCTTGCTGGGGTTAGGCCCTGAAGAATCACCCAGATCTCATGGCAACAGTCAAAGGAGGACACTCCCAAGAGAGGAGGTTGCTGGTTCCTAATTACTATCTCCCAAGAAACAGACTGAGCTCTGATCAACAAAGAGAGCTGCAGTTCCTTAGGAATGCTACCCTTAGAACCAGAGAGATAAAGGGAAAAGGAAACCAGTTCTTCTGCCCCTGCAAAAATGTTCAGGGGCAAAAGAACAACTCCTAAGTGGAGGAGAGATCATGGTAATAGTGTAGCCTAAAGGATCTTTAGAAACAAGAGGGGTTTTTCTCCAGGAAAAGAGTCCTGCCACTTAACATCTAGTGAGGCGACCAGTGGAATGGGACAGGGGCCAAGCTGGAGGGTGGAACCAGTTTTGAAGTACACAGATATGGGCTGGGAAGAGGTGTGTCCTTCAAAGTAGCTACAGAAGAGTATCCACTATAAGCAAGAGAAGGTGTGTCCAGAATGAATGGAGAAGTGAAGAAGATACTGTACCCAGTTGCCCCAAGGTTTTCAGTAAATTTGGAGTTTCGGTGATACATCATTGAGTGCTGTGGACTTATTTCTTAATAGGGGTGTGCATTCGTCATGGCTCATACAATTCATTTGGATGCCTAAAAAATTAAACTATACCAAAATCATTTGAATGTGCAGGCATGAATTAATTCATACCTGTAAAAAGCTCTAGTGGTCATACAGTGCACATGCGAAAAACAAATAGGCAAAATGAACACAAAAGACGCTCAAAAACTGGGAAAAAATTAATTTAATCAAGCACAAACTGATTTTTGTTTTGGCTATCCACACTCCTATTGCTTAACTACCCCCTCATTTAGGAGTGGAGAATTGCAAAGAGTGAACTTAAGCCGCTTTTGTATGCCTGTTGGGTTGCCGGGTATAGCACTGGTGCATAGCCAGTAATATGGAGTGGACACTGAGTGGGTAGGGGCGTAGAGCAATACAGAAGTCTTCCTTCCACCCCCCATACCCACAGGACCCCAAAAATACAACATTTGTTCTGTAGCCCCACAAATCCATCTCTCCAAACACAGGATTTGCTGGGGCTCAGCTACACATGCAATGGCATTCAAACTGCTGGTAAAATCTTTGTTAAGTGAATTGTTATGTTTATGTGCTTGTGTTCATTTTGAAGTTTTGTTTTACTGTATGGTTATGCTTTAATGCATTTATTGTACAACACATTGAATAGGAACGTTCTGTATGCAACTGTGGTATATATGAGCTTTAAAATTAAAAAAAAAAAAAGATCTGAAAACCCAGCATTCACATGCAAAGTTTAACCCTGTAAACTAATTTTTCTTCTCTATTCTAATGTCATTCAATAAAAAAAATAGTTTGCTTGTTATTTTGCAGGATGGATGTATATACAGAACATTGTTTTCATTTCCTCTTTTGAGAGCATCCAGAGCTAAATGGCCAGAATCCTCTGATACAGTATCCAAGGCACATCTGGAGAGCAGAGTTTTATAACAAAACCCTGTTTTAAAATGGAAATATAGGAGAGTGCGTAATGTGTGAAAAATGCCTTCAGGGCAGCAGCTTGTGCACTGCCCGTTTTATGTCTGTGTTTAAGATGGGCAGCTTACTGTAATCACACAAAGCTGGCTAGTACAGGAAAACACATTTAGGGATTTCCCTGTTGCCATGCTGCCAGCTCATGCCCACTCCCACTGTTTACACTGTAAAGAAAACCACAAACAAATTTAAACCTGAGAACCATCAGATTCCATCCCCATGGACAGAAATTTATAAGCGTGGTAGCTAGTCCAGGGCCTGATGGCAGTGAGACTGGCGGGGGCACTCCATTAAGAAACACAGGGCTGTCAGTTCACATTTCTCAGCCAGGCCCTGCCTCCTGTATGGAGGTCAGGAGGCAGAAGGGGCGGGCCAAAGAATGAACATTTATGTCTTAACAAACAGCTTCTGCTGTCACCATTGGGCCCTGGACCAACTTCAACTTTTTAAAGTTTCTGTCCATGAAGGGGGAGGGGGTAAGGGCAGGGAGAGGAAGCACATATAAAAAGGGGAACAAATACCACTGTGCTATCCTATGTATGCACTTTCCAACTTGTTAAATAGAATCTTCCTTGACCTCAGTTTATGTTATATGCACACTTTACAAATGGATTGTTAATCAAGAGAACCTTCGAACAAGACTAAGAAAAATACTGTCTTCCCCATAATGAATTAACAATTAAGTATAAAAAGATGCTATTTTTGTTTTGTTTTCTTTACCTGCCAAAACTATGAGGGAAATTTAGAAATTCACTGCCATAGGTAAAGTACTGACACATTTACTAAAGGGCACACCATTAGTGTGTGTTTTGAGCCTCAAAATTAGCATGGCTACCCATTAAAACCTTTGGGGGCATGTGCATTCATCTCCCTGCTGTTAGTACATTGGTAACCTACCACACCACACAGTCGGACAAACAAATGTACTTACTGCCACCCCTTGAAGTGGTGCTAAGTACACTTGTTCCTAAGGATAATTTTACATATCAAGTAATTTACTTTCCTTGAATCTTGCTAGATCAGTCTGGATGAATGGGTTCTGCTCCATTGACAGCATGTAGAGGCAGAGTTGAGCAACTTTCAGTGATGTCATTTATTTATCAATCCATATTTATATACCACCTTATCCTTCAATAAAAGTATATCCTCTGGCGCAGCACTGAAAGAAGCCAGTATGACACTTCCCAAGCAGTAAGCAAGAGTGAAAACCACAGAAAAACGGTGAGTAAATTTTTGGCTCTCCTACCTGATGAAATTGGAGTCAGACCATGGGACTGACTAAGCCTTTTACGTCAGCTAGACTCCCAAATATGCAGAAAGAGTCTTCCAGACACTAACATTGACAATGCAACCAAAAGGCAGTGGACCTCTCAACCTGTAATAGGAGTCTTCCAGGGCAGTTCCTAGACTTCAGAATTCAAGGAAAGTGAATTATGTAAAATTTATCCTTCCTTATTGTCTTGCTAGACCAGTCTATCATTCCGTTTAGGAGGGATTCTGACTTAGAGGCGTTCAGTCATAATCCCACAGATGGTAGCTTAGGGCAGTAAGGACCCAGTGTAACAGAAAAATAACACTCAGACAGACTAATCTGCCAAAAGGTGCCATCCCCACGAGCACCCTGTAGGGCTTCACAAAGGCGTTCAACAAAGACAAGGAAGCCTCCTTACAGATATTCTCTGATGACACCAGAGTGGACTCTACCCAGGAGGCCTGCGAGCCATGGAGAATGTACACAGTCTCAATGGTCTCCTTAAGCCAGCAGCCAAGAGAGGGTTTGACCTCTGACAGTACTTTCCTCAAACTACCGAGGAGGATGGAAGAAGATTTGACCAACAGGAGGAATTTGCAGTTGCCATGAATCCAGGTAACATCCTCCACACGTCCAGGAGATGCAGTGAGGGGTCCTTTTGAAGATCCTTCTCTAAGAAGGAAGGCAGAACAACAGCCAAGATGGAAGAGAGGGTAGGGGCAGCACACTTGAAAGAAAGATGGCACAGACCTCAAAACAAAAGAAGCCATCAAAAAGACCAGAATAGTTCTCTGCGGGACAAGGGTAGCAGAACACATACCACCTGGCAGATGCTAGAGTCCCTAGAAAGCCACCATAAGCAATCAACCTTCTAGGGAGGCTTTACGCATGAAAAAGGGCCCTTTCAGTACTCTCAATCTCAGAGACCCACTGAGGCCAAACATGCCACACAGGCAGACAGAACTATTTCACTCCAGAGGAAACGGTCAACACTGAGGTACATTGCCAAGGAATCCCTTGGAGGTGACTCCTGTAGCACAACAGGACCGTCACCTGAATCATGAAAGTTCATGGCCAAGCCCTGGTCCAGTTTGGACTGCTAAAGAGCTCTAACCTAAGCCTAGGACCAAGATAACCACTGGGCCACAAGCAAGGAGGCTAGTACCACTCCCAAGCAGCCCTTAATGGAAACTTTATGCCCATCAGGACCACACCATAAATGAGAGGGAACTGGGAACCTCAATTACCAGGAGCCCCTGCTGTCTTTCTTATTGAAGGCTTGTCTCTTGAGGGTGCAAGAGGAAGCCACCAGCCCCATGGATCAAGAAGGTAAGGGCTGGATGGGCCAGAAATCTGTGCAAAATTATGGCTTACCAAGGGCCAAGGAGGAAGACATATAGCATCCCTTCCTAAGGACATTCCTGACGTAGGGCTACCACACCTGCCATCCGTGGAACCTTTCCACCTCTGAAGCACTTAAAAGCCCCCTCTTTGCACTATGACATCGCAAGCAGGAGAGCTGAGCTCTCACTTGCCCAGACACACAAAGTTCCAACACAGAAAGTCAACCTGTTCTTCCACCAAGCAACACAGTTCCATGGCCTAGAGATCTACTCCAACCCTGTGAGTTCTGCTTCAGTAGTGAACACATCACTACTGAAGCAGAAGAAGAGCAGTATCTGAGAATGCACAGACCACTTTGTTCACTAGAAAAAGAATGAACCTCTGCAGGGTCAAACTAATAGCTCTGGCTTCCAGGCTGAAGATCCTCCAAAAGGCCTCCTGAGGTGGCCAGAGTCCTTGACCCAAGTGGACTGGAAATCATACCTTCAGAGTGGCATCCGAGATGACATGCACTACCATCTGGTGCTTCCAACGGCACCCTGGCCACTAACTCAACTGTTCCCTAATCTCCTGGGGAGAAAGAAAGGGCCTTGTCAAGACAGGGAACAGAGCCCAGAACAACAGATGCCTCTACAATAAATGCATATGCACCCTGGTCCAAGGAACCTGCACCATGGTTGATGTTACGTACCTGAAGACCTGCGGAGTCCCATGCCCAATGAGCTGACCAAGGATCATATGCTCAGAGTCACTGTGGCTTGAATGAACTCTCCATCATGAGGATACTCGGTTCGAGAGTGTATGGAACCAACTCTCAGATACTCAAAATCCTGAGAGAGAATCAGGCTGTCCTTAGGATAGGGATCACCATCCCCAGCATTAGCTCAGCAGGCCTATGTCGTCTCTGCCCTTCACCAAAGAGACCGACTGAACCAGCCTGACATCCAAGTATGGGCAAACTGGGTTCTCAGCATGCAAAAAAAACACTGCTCCTTCCACTACTACTTTGAAAAAGGTATTATGAGCTACATCTGGGACAAAGGCAAAGCCTGGCACTGGTGAGGCAACCTAGAATATAGAAGTGGAGAAACAGCTAATGCTGTGCACAATGGGAAAGTGACAAATGCTTGGCAAAGTCTAGGCGGTGAGGGGCACTCCTTACTTAGCCAATGCAATGACAGACCTGAAAGACCTCATATGAAAATGATTGACTCTGAGCCTGAAAATAACTGGCTCCAAGTCCAGGACATGCTGGAAGGAACCTCGCTTCCTGGATACTCATGCATCAGGGATAATGTCCCTGGCCCTTCAATGGAAGACATGGGAAATATAAACCACAATTACAGGAGGAACTAAAGAGTTTCCTCAAACATAACCATCTACCAAGCACTGATACTGCCGCACTTCGACTTCGCCAATTCCATTCTACAAGGACTCCCACAATCCACAATAAGCTCCTTGCAACTCGCAATGAACACCGCTGCCAGGGTTCTTCTAGGAGCGGCCAGACGTGAACACATTACACCTATCCTCAAAGAGCTCCATTGGCTCCCTATACACGGAAGACTTACATTCAAAACCCTCCTTCTCACATTCAAGGCCTTAAATGGTTTATCGTCCACATCACTTACCAAACTCATCCAATCCGTCCCATCAAATAGAAATAGGAGACATGCAGCATTAAACTCACTAACAACCCCAAAGGCTATAACAACGTGCAGCCTATCAACATCAAACAGAGCTTTCATGTTTAGCGCACCAAAATACTGGAATGCTCTCCCACCTGATCTCCGCGCCATAACCGACCTAACCCAGTTCAGAAAGGCCCTTAAACTGCACCTTTTCATCAAATACTACCCTACATGAACCGTAACATAACAGCCTCACCCTAGTATAATCCACAATATCCCTCTTGTTCCAAGCATCACTGCTAATTTTATGTAAATGGTTCGAGCATGCTATCTAGCTAACAGATTATATACTCCATGTAAATAGTTCTCCCATGTTATCCAAGTTGATACTCCTGTTATATGTAATACCAAACAGCCTGTTGTTCTGGTTCCTTTCTGTTATTTGTAAACCGCGCTGATGTCAAAGAGTGCGGTATATAAGAAGTTGAAATAAATAAATAAATAAAATAAATAAACCCACATGAGCAGAGAGCTGCAGGGAGACTCTATTAAGGAGATCTATATAAGCACTGCATCAGAATTCCCAGGCTAGCCTGAAACAGAGACTTTAGGGACAGAAGGCAGAAGGCAGGCAGCTTGTAGGAGCTAATACATCTCCATCCCTGACTAAGCAGTGGAGTGGAGTGGAGGAGTGGCCTAGTGGTTGGGGCAAGGTACTTCAGGCCAGAAGGTCGGGGGTTCAAATCCCACTAGAGGACAGCAACCTTGGGCCGGAAGGACTGGGGTTTCTAGTCCCACAGGTGCTCCTTGTGGTCTTGGGCAAGCCACTTAACCCTCCATAGCCCATGTTCCCTGTAAAATAGTTATCTCCAAGTTATAATGCCCTGTTCAATGTAATTTCAGTTTGTTCAATGTAAACCGCACTGATGCAGAATAGCGTGGTATATAAGAGAATATAAAATAAATAAATAAGCAACCTGAAGACCTACTAGTCCAGCATAGTATGGGTCTGTCCAAAGAAAACAGCCTGAGATATCTCAACTGGCTGCATCTTGGGAGGGGCCGCTGGAACTCATTAAGAGGGATTACAGGCTCCCAAAAGGAGCCATGGAGGCAACTCAAGCATACTAAAAACTCTGAAAGGACTGGCCCTACTGCCAACTGAGCCCTGAAGGTCTCACAGTACTCCAAGGGCACCTCTAGATGCTACGCATGGCCTCACAAGGCCCCTAGGACCTTCTAGCCCTGTTTTCCAGAAGTCTCTGTGGGCGAGCTTCTCCCAGAAAGTGTGACCCTTAAAGGAAACTGCTCCATCATAGATTGGAGCCAGCATCTGTTGACAGAAGATAGGGCCAGCACTGCCAACTGGAGCTCATAGAGACTCTGAGCCAGTCTTAACCAGCAGCAGCCACCTAGGTGGTCCGCTGCAAGCGTCCTAGTACCAGAGACTGGGCTGAATAATCATGTGGCCCAACCAGTGCTGGGTGTTCAAACCTTCAACCTCGGGAACAAAGGGCCAAAGCAATATGACAGAGGATAGATCCATCAACAGAGGGCTAGTCTCCAGGTGTGAACACAGTGCTGCATACAAACTCACAAATTCTTTTAAACACGGTAAGCATACATCTTCCTCCCACATAACAATAAATCAGCCTACCATAGTAAAAGCTAACCTAAAAAGTAGCCTTTTAGCTTCTTCCAAAAGAAAAGAATGTTCAAAATCATTCTTAACTCAACATGTAAAAATTCCACAACTGAGGAGCAGCAACAAAAAATGTGCAACAGCGGGTTTCACAAAGACAAGCAACTTTCAATGAAGGAACAATGAACGACTAATCCACAGACTGCAATCTACTAGTGGATGGTAATGCTTCACCTGAGAAGAAATATAACTGGGTGCTGACCCAACCAGAGCATGAAACACAAGCATCAGAATTTGAAACTTCACAACACTGGAAGCCAATGCAACCAGGCCAAACTGGTGATATGTGATCAAAATGACCAGCACCCACTATAATTTGCACCACAGTATTCTGCACTATTTGCAAAGCACACACAGACCTAGCAAGCAACCCAGGAAAAGACCCAAGGACTGCAACATAGTATGAAAATCTTCACTGTCCAATAATAACTTAAGCAGACGCAGCATCAGAAGCTTAAAAGATACAGCCTTAATAACAGAATTAATCTGGGGCTCAAGCGCAACTTCATATCCAGTAAAAGTCCCAAATCACGAACCTGCGATGACACACAACTAGCCAACCCATTAAGAATTACAATGTTTGGTGTATGACCAACCCAGAAACATGATAAAAATAAAATCTCAGTTTTGGCAACATTCAAAAAACATTCTAGACTCAACCATCCAACCTCTAACTGCCGCAACTACTGATTGGATGATGCAGAAGATGTAGTGCAATGCTCCAGAAAAAGGAATCCAAATTTGTATATCACCGGCAAAAACAAAATAATGTACCCCCAACTCCAAAAGCAAATTGCCAAAGACAACATGTACAAATCGAACAAAACAGCCCTATGAAATGCCAGTCTTGAGGGGATACCATGGTGAACAATCCCCATGATACCTCATCTGCACCTGTCGCCCAACCAGGAACTACTGGAACCATGAAAGCATAGTACCAGACACACCAACCATCTTCAAACGGTAAAGCAAAATATTATGATCAAATGTATCAAAAGCTGCAGCCATATCCAATAAAAACAAAAAGAAATGAGACCCATTATCAAAACCTCACAAGATGACAACAGAACATGCCACCAACAAAGACTCAGTGTTATGACCAGTCCAAAACCCAAACTGAAGAGTCCAAAATCGAATTAGATAAAAAAGCATCCAATTGCAATAACACTAATTTCTCCAGAACCTTCACCACAAATGACAAAGATGAAAAAAGACAAATATTCAGGGGATCACTTGGGTCAAGCTGAGGTTTGATACGGTTTGTATTGGGGCCTAGGGAAAAGCAGAGGCAGGACCTTAGGACTCCAAGGGTCCAGTATGGGGGTTTCTTCCCTAAAATCCTATGAAGTGCTGCACAGGTTCAGGGAGAAATATAAACACAGTAGATCACTGGATCCTTCAGGTATAAAGGGAACCCGCCTACTAAACTTACCTGAAAACCAGTTCTGCAACCTGCAGAGTCGCCATAGCATCCTAAAAGGCATAAACAGGGCCCAACAGAAAAAAGGCGGATAACAAAGATCCTAATGGGCCCCTGGGGGAACTAACACTCTGTCCTCAGACTTACTTCTGGCAACAGAAATTTCACTTGAATCCTTCAACCAATCCCAATAAGGAAAAGCTTGGGCTTCCAGAAAAACCAGAGGAGTGCAAGGGTGAAGCTGGAACCATGATAAGAATGCTCATGTGAAGCCCAGGCCTCAGGCCCCCATGAAGGGGGCTTCTAAGCACCTAGTCAGACTGAACATAGCTGCAGCGCAAGTCGATTTACAAGTAGGGCCCTAGGGGCCACTGGGCATGTGGCTAGGGTCACCTACCATGCTCCACCTCTGCCAAGCCCAAGCCACCATCTGAAGTAGCTGCAGTGCTCACCGGCGGGAAAAGAAAAAAAGGAGCAGCAAGGGCCATTGGAATGGTACCAGGCTCGGGGTCCCCCACAGCTAGTCCCAGAACGCCGAAGTAAAAAAAAAAGTGCCCTAGGCTTTGCAGCCATAACAGGGACAAAAAGAAGTCACTGCAGTAAAAAAAAACCCACAACACTAGAGGTCACAGGCTGCATCAAGCCCCACGGCTGAAGACTGGAGCGGCAAAGGCAAAAATAGACCACAAAATAAATGCCAAAAAAAGATGCCCAAGGCCTATCAGAATGACTGGGAAAAACATGATCAGGGAAGCCCTGGATGCCCACGCAAGCCTGAGAGGCCCAGCTGCTAATCAAGGCTTTTTTTTTTTTTTTTTTTTTTTTATTTGAAGCCGCTTTATTAAAAGCAGCAGAGAACCAAATACCTCCCATTGAAACCAATGGAGAAAAGAAAATAAATCAGAAACAAATCCAAAAAGAAAAGGGCATGCAGATAAGAATAGCAAGAAGGAAAGGGGAGGGGGCCTGGGCTCAACTTACTGACCCCCCCCCCCCCCCCCGTGGAGACTACCTCCTCCTCTTCAGATCCATCAAGTGCTAATAACTTGTGGGAAACAGCATTGGACACAGAGCAGCCATCAGCTCCAGAAGACATGGGCGAACACACACTCTGAGCAACACTAAGGCACGTGCCTTAATGTGCCTTGTACTGTGCCCAATAAGGTGCCTTGTAACATGCCTTGTACTGTGCCCAATAAGGTGCCCTGTAACGTGCCTTGTAATGTGCCTAATTAGGAGCCTTATAACACCTTATAAGGATTGCTGGCAACTGTGGTGAGGGTACTATGGGCTGGCAGCATGTATCTGCAAAGATATGACTGTCACAGGCAAGCAAAATATCTGCCTTGGACAGGAGGGAACAATGAGGAATCGAACCCATGACCTCCACCTAGAACGTCAGTGTACTAACCAGTAGGCTATACCTCTATGGCCTGTTGCACAACAATGGCTGGGTACAGAAGGACTGCAGGTCACTGCACAAACTGTCTGCTCTGTGTGCCAAGATAGGGTAACCCCACCAGCACATGCAGAACAGCAGCCTACAGCTGACCACCAAATGGAGTCTGCACCTCTCCGGTACTGCAGCGTGTAAGACAGACTGACAGTGCGTGATACTGGCACAGAGTAGCTACAGACCATGCCATTGTGCAGGCTCTGTGTTCACCCTGAGGGATAGGATGGGCGCCCAGCACTAGGTCCACAGTACATGTGGTGCTAGAGATAGGTCCTGCTGCACATCCCCAGCACTGCCAATGTGTGACAGGTGTTCCCAGTAGTGAAACTGAAGGTACATCTGTCCCAGCTGTGTTCTGCAGTCACATGTGACCCTGTGTACCCGGTGTTATGGTCTGGCTGCCATGGGTACCTGTTATCAGGGCAGTGGGGTGTCTAGACTCGCATGAGGGTGATGCAGCACTGCCACTATGGGTCTAAGTGGTATGTCCTATATACCCCAAGGGGCCTCAATCACCCCTTTTGTAGACGAGAGTGTGGTGGGACAGGTGCCTGCACCCTACAGAATGGCTGCAGTACCAGCAACCACAGTCCTGCTGGTGGATGACAGCCCTCCAGGGCTGCTGGGCCAGTGCCATACCTGTGACCATTGCAGACCAGCAGTGATGCTTGGGGTAGGCAGGGGAAGGCTCAACTGCCCCACGCCACGGTCTGCCATTCATCAACAGACAGCACAGTCAGACTGCACCTGCAGCATCCTACAAGGTGTTCCCACCATGCACAGGCGAACTGCAGACAGCCCACTAACCAGTCCATAGTGCATGCTCACAGGGGAACCCTGTGCACCCAGAGGTGGGATGCACAGCACAGACACCAAGCAGGAATCTCCATGATTGGGCCCCAGAACCGGGAACACATAGGTATCACTGGAAACAAATAATGTGTGGCACTATGTGGGAACATAGACATGCCATGGTCACTGCTCAGTCAGAGTGAGAGTGACCCCCCCCCCCGTGTGACATGCTGTGGCCACCCTGTCCATGCAGGTGGTGGTCGAGCACTACAGTGTCCCAGCCATTGCCCTCCACCCTGTGCAGATGCATCCTGGCCAATCCGCCCTGTCTGGGCCATACCCACAATACTTTGCTCCTCATTATGCACATTTGCAGGCTAACGCTGGAAGCAGTGTGAGCAATGTGGGCTCAGTGAGGTGTTGGCAGACACAAAACAATGGCGAGACATACGCACACTCCCACACCTATCTCAGCATTGTGCAGAGATGGAGGTGGCTGACAACCCTACCCGCTGCACTGGTCCTGATCACAGTGCCGACATTGCTAATCTGTGCAGGGGGTAGTAGTAGTGCTCTGGTGATAACTGCAGCTCTGTGCTGGGGCCAACAGCCTGAAACTCCATGAAGCTGTGAATAATGGAGCCCTTGTGAGTGGGTATCTGTACCCATGTGCACCACTGCGTTGGGGTTTGCCCATGCTGTTGTGGCTGCAGTATGAGCTAAAGCTATGGGGAGATGCTATGCAGGAGCCACAGATGGGACCTGAACCTCTGACCCTCTGCTCCTGGACATGCTGGCTGAGTGTACTGCACCACACTGTTGCCACGGCAGCATAGTGGTCCCTGGGGCTACCCTTATGTTCCTCAGCCAGACCTCTTCTGTTGCACTGCAAACCACGTACTGGTACAGGGCATGGCCTAGGTCCACTGTAGGCGGGTGCCACTGCTCCCTCCAGCACAATCACCCACCCCTCTGCCATGCCGCCATGAACATATGCTGTCGGTACCGGTGGTGTGCCATCCCAGGCCATCCAGGGGGCAGGTAGGTGGCTGCCTAAGGTGTGGGTTCTGGGGTAGGGGTGCCTACATAGATGTCCACACTTCCCCAGGCACTGCCTGTCAATGTTATGCGCCCCTTGGGGTGCCTGTTGGGTAGTGTCTCCTGGATGGGACACTGTGAGCCACAGACTCATGGGCATGTCTGACCCTGGTCAGTTGCTGTCTTGCTGGTTTCCATTTTCTGCGTTCCTATGTGCCACCTCGGCAACCGCCTAGTCCACCCTGTGCCCCAGTAGCCCCCACTGCATGTCCCGCCTGCAGCCCCCATGCCCTATTTGCACCATCACCATAGTGGCCTTTCACACCAGGGCACTATGCTGTTGCTGCAAATGGAGCACTACTATCACCTTTCTTGGGCTCCCTGCCTATGCTGTACATTGCTGACACTGAAATGGTTTCTCTCTCTTGCAAAATGTGTGCTAATGCCAGGTTTTCAGTTGCGTTAGGATTCAGCCCTTACTTTTTCTGCATTAGTGTGGAAGGGGCCTCTCCCCGTCCACGCCCCGCCCATTGACCCCTTCTCTCCACCCTTTTCTGGACTTACCGCGGCCGGGAACATTAAGGCGCGTTATGTAACGTTAAGGCGCCTTAACGTTACATAACGTGCCTTAACGTAGCCGCTGCTACGTTACCGCAGTTTAGTAAACATACCCCTAAGCCTTTCCAGACTCAATCACAGTAATCACTGCAGCAGAATGCGGGTCAGGAGAGTCAGGCCTATCTGCACTGCTGCACCAGTCCACACTTTGCCACCTGCTCGAGGCAGACAAATACTGGCTTCTCTTACTGCTGCGTCAGAGCATATACCAAGTGATATCACTGAAAGTTGCTCACATCTGCCTCCACCTGCTGGCAAGGGAGCATAATGCATTTGTTTGGACTGGTCTAGCAGGATAAGCAATGGCACCATTCGCAGTTAGCGCATGCCTATAATGCCTGCACTAACCGTGATGTGCCTTCAATACCCATGTTATGCTCCTAATCCACCCAGTCCCCACTCAATCGCACGTTAGCCGGTTAGCATGGAACCATGCACTAACATTGTGGCATGTTTAGTGCGCAGCACCCCCACACAATTTAGTAAACATGCTCCGTAGTGTTTTGCCCATGGAAATGGACTTTCATAAAGCCATTTGCCCAATATGTGGGTAAAAGGATGCACATAGTGCCATTTTGCATGCACTGTACCTGCTAAGAGAGTTCCTTGGGACGGTGTTTGGAACCATGGACAAACGTTTGCATTTTCAAAGATATTTTTAGTCAGAAAAGCTATCCACACAAACTAGCAAATGTAAATGTGTGAAGGTAACTTTTCTGGGATAATTTTAAGAGTGGAAGCAAGTACCTACTTTTACTTTGTAAATCCTGCACAATTACCCCCAACATGAGATATCCGTTTTAATACTGCTGCTCTGAAAAAAGCCGACTTGAATTATTTAGGAAGCTAATGTTTCAGTCAACAGATGCAAAATGCCAACCAAGTTTTTACTAATGAACTTAAGACGACAGTAAAAGTTAGATGTGATGCTGTAAATCTAATTGATTTATTTAAAAATGTATATTCAATATATCTAATATCCTGGGCAGATCACATGCAAACATCTGAAATAATTTACACATCAAAGACACATATAAATACATACACTAATAGAGCGGCATATAAACAGTAAAACACATAGAAAATCTGAATTTAATAAAATAAGAACATAACAAATCCCATACGGGGTTACATCAAGTCCAGTAGCCTGTTCAACAGTGGCCAACCCGTATCACAAATTCCTGGAAGGATCCCAAGAGTTAGCTCTATTTCATGCTGCTTACCCCCAGGGATCTGCAGGGGCTTTCCACAAATCTACCTAAGTAATGACACTGCCTCCAGAAACGTGTCCTAATTTTTTTTAAACCCAGCTACACTAACTACTTAGACCATATCCTCCGGCAAAGAATTCCAGAGCTTAATTATGCGCTGAGCGAAGAAATATTTTCTCAGATATGTTTTAAAATGTGCTACTTGGTGACACCAAAGAGAGTCTCCTAATCTTTGTACTTCTTGAAAGAGTAATCAATTGCTTCACATTTACTCTTTATATTGCAAGAAGAAATTAGGCCTTACCTGCTAATTGTCTTTCCTTGAGTTCTCTCCGGGCCAGTCCAGGGAACTGTAGGGTAGTCAACCTTCTCCAGCAGCTGAGGACTGAAAGACAGTTTTCTGGACTGGCCCGGAGAGACAAAGAGGAAGAAGAAATTAGGCCTTACCTGCTAACTGTCTTTCCTTGAGTTCTCTCCGGGCCAGTCCAGGGCCCACCCAAGGTCATTTGCGATTTGTTTTTGTTCATGAGATGATGGAGGTTAAGAAATGAGTGGCATGGTCGGCCATCCTCAGAGTGGCGGAAGGGTGCTGGCTGTGGGGCTCCCTAGCAGTTAGGGGGAGTGCAGCAGTAGCATCTGTTCTGCCATGTGTAAAAAAAATTAAATAAAATAAAAAAAATAATTAAAAATAAAGGGAAATTAAATAATAATATTAAGAGGTGGTTAGTTTTTGTTTGTTCTGATAGTTGTCAGTTAAATAGTTGGGCAGACTGCTTGGACAATAATAGACTGAGCCTCTGACCCCAGGGGGAGCTGGGGAGCCTGTTAGCAAGTCTTTGTTTATTCAGTCCTCAGCTGCTGGAGAAGGTTGACTACCCTACAGTTTCCAGGACTGGCCTGGAGAGACGAAGAGGAATCATGATTTTACAGACCTTGATCACCTCTCCTCTCAAGTGCCCTAACCTCTTCAACCTTTCCTCATAGGTGTATCCTTCCATTTTCTCTATCATTTTGATTGCCCTTCTCTGTACCTTTTCTAATTCCGCTATAGCTCTTTTGAGATGTGATGACCAGAACTGCATACAGTACCCAATATGCAGTCGCACCAACGGTTGATACAAAGGCATTATGAAATTCTATGTTTTTTTCTCCATTCCTTTCCTAATGATTTTTGGCATTCTAATTTTTGGGGGGGCTGTCACTACACACTGAAGAGAGGATTTCAACATATTATCCACAAAGACACCTAGATCTTTTTCTCAGGTGGTGACCCCTAATACATAAACTAACATCAAGCAGTTATTGTACAGTTCAGGTTATTCTTCCCTATGGGCTAGCCCAGATTCACGGATAGGCAACCGCCAAGAACGTCAAATCTTGAAGGTGCCAAATACTCAGTCTAAAGAGGGGCATCATTGTGACATTCTATCCGCTTCCACCTCCCCTCTTTCTAGTTCTGCCTATAAGAGCCAGAATCTGGCTATGTAAATTGCTTTTCACTTGCCTGCATTATATATATTTCATCTGTCATTCAATATCTGGTTTAATCAGTCTCTCGGTCTTTTAAGGTCCTCCTGCAATATTTCAGAATATGCTTGTGATTTAACAACTTGGAATAATTTTGTGACATTTGCAAACCTGATGACCTTATTCGTTGTTCCCAAGGCCAGATATTTCTAAACTGTATAAAGCGCCAGTCCCAGCACAGATCACAGAGGCACTCCACTATTCACCTTTCTCCACTGAAAAAAATAACTTGGTCATACTCTTGTGTTTCTATATTTGAACCAGTTCCCAAGCCCCAATAGGACATTGCCTCCTATGCCATGACTTTTTAATTTCCTTAGGAATACAGTATCTCAAGAGGGGCAGTGTCAAACACTTTTTGAAAATCCAGATAATCTGAATCAACTTTTTGAAAATCTGAAAATGGCCATTCATACATCCCAAGAGGCATTTTAGAATGCCCTGAGTTTACATGTGTCCAGCACGATCAAATCTATGTTGCACAGGGACGTGCCAGAGATGTGTCTGGGGTGTTCTGAAAAACATACATGTGTGCAGTCGATTTTAAATCACTATCGCATGTTTAAATCTGCCAGTGGACGTGTCCATGTCTATACCTGTCCCTAGGCACTAGTAGACATTTCAAAAGTGCTTGTTTTGGCCAGCTAACTACAATAAAGAGAAGAAGAGAATGCCCTCATTACCTTAATATTTTTCACTGACCAAAAATACCTGGCAGATATATATTGAGGCCTTATTCTCTATTGCTGCAGCGCTACACATCTCTGCTTCCAAAATGGCAGGTCAGGATGACTATGTGGTGACATATACACATGCATGGTCCAAAATACCAGCGCAGGCACATCTATGCAGATGGTGCTGTGCATGTCCAGATATTGCATGCCCATGTTTCTAAAACTGGCTGGTTTTCTGCTTGGTCCCTTATTCTGCACGTCCCCACTCTCTTTATATTGTGATGGGCATGTTTATCTCGTTGAGGCAGAGATGACCCATTTTATAATGCCCTTACACATGTCCGCCTTCACTGCTGCCCTTCCCACAGAAATTTGGACATTATGACATGGACATCTCAGATTTCACCTAAACGGCCTTTTTCAAAAAAGTGTCTTTCCATTAAGTGGCTCGCTTTTATCCACATGTTTATTCACGTCTTCATAAAAATGTTGCAGATTGGTGAGACAAGACTTCCCTTGGCTAACTCCCAAGTTGGCTTTGTCACATTAAAACATGACTATGCGTTCAGCAATTCTGGACCCGATATTCAAAACCACTTATCAGAATAGCAGGTGCTATCCATTGATATCCTGATAAGCATCTACTGTACTGTATAGAAGTAAAAGATAAATAAAATCAGAGGTCATAATCACTAATGCTAACATCACTATCCAGATAGTTTGCTGCTCCATCCTTGTTCCTCCCACAGACTGCCCTGGCACTATCTGGATAATGGCAATATTCAGCACTGCTATCTGGATTATCAAAGACAGCAAAAAGGCTAATTCTATGTTATCTGGCTAGGTGCTGAATATTACTGCTACCAGTAATCGCTCTGTCTGAATATTCAGTGCCAGCCACTATCCAGATGCCGGTGCTGAATATCTGGATTTTTTGACCGCCATGGTTGGTGTTTAAAAAAAAAAACGCAGACCATGGCGGTTGAACATTGATCCATCTGTTCTTTATAATACTGTAGCTTTTACCATTTTAACCAGCAATGATGTCAGGTCTCTGGTCTGTAATTTTCCAGAACACCTCTGAACCCTTTTTAAATATTGCCATTATGTTGGCCACCCTACAATACTGGGGTGTATACTGTCCAGATGACTTGCCATACTTCAGTTTATCAATTTGCCCTGTTACATATTCTAGGTTCACTGAAAATTGTTTCATGTCAAATCACCAGACATTTTATATGAAGATCCTCTTGCACTCTGGTGCCCTCCATTCTGCTCAGACCAGTTTTTGCCCCATCTATCCACTGAACTTTCTCTTCTAGCCATCACTGATTTCCTTCTCACTACCTTGACTCTCATCACGAGGTTATCTTGGTTTCTCTTGCCTTGGTTTCTCTTGCCTCTGCCTTTGACTGGTCAGCCACTCCCTCCTCCTTTCTCAGCTTTCTTCCCTTGGAATTTCAGGCACAGCGTTGGCTTGGTTCCACTCCTACCAACATGATCGCACTTTCTGGGTGTCTTGGTCATCTCTGCTTTCTCTTCCTCACTCTCTCCTGCGGTGTTCCCCAGGGTTCCGATCTGGGTATAATGTTTTCCTGTTCTCTTAGCTCTTATAATTGAATCTCTTGGTATTTCCTTCTTCATTTCCGCCAACAAAATCCGGCTTCTCTTTCGCTTCCCTACTTATTCTTCTTTGGTTCTTTCTCAGATCTCTCTCAAACTCACCAAAATTGCTGACTGGCCCACAGATCACGGACTTAAACGTAACACCTCTAAAACTGCTGTTATGCACTTTTCCAATGTCATTCCTCTCTCGCTTCTGGCTCCCCCATCTATTCATGGCACCCCCCCCCCCCCCTTCCATTTCAGGAGTCAAAATCCTCATCATGACTTTCAACTGTCAGCTTTCCTTCAGAAAACATGTCTCCTTAACTGTTTAATGCTGTTTCTTTCTCATTCGTTAGATCTATTCAGTTCACAAACTCGTCTCCCATCTATTTGCCTGCTCATCCTCTCATTATCATCCATCTTGACTATGCAAATTCCTTACTTTCTGGTCTTCCCCTATATCAGATTCACTGCCTTCAGTTGATCCAAAATACTGCGGCTCTCAGACTTCTTCACAGCACCCACAAGTTCAACCGAGTCACTCCTCTCTCCATCACTGAACACTGGCTTCTGGTAATTTTCCATATTAGGTATAAGTTTCTCATTTTGACATATCGTATCCTCTACTCTGATAACCCTGTCTCTCTTTCACAATTCCTGGTCCCCTACACTTCTTTGCGCACTCTCCGTTTAGCATCTCAGCATCTTCTTGTGGTCCCCAGTTTTTGCCTTTTCCGTGCCTCTGCAGCACGTTCCTCTTCCTTTAGGGTAGTAGCCCCTTCTCCTGGAACTCCCTACCCTCTTCCCTCCGTGATCAGTCATCTTTTTCTTGTTTTAAATCCCAGCTGAAGACCCACCTCTTTGCTCTAACATTTCCTTCCGCCACCTCTACCTGATTTTCCCTCTTTTCAACTGCCTAGGGAGAGGCATCAGTCCTCTGTCCTCTTTTGTCCTTGTCGCTCCTTTTTCCCTCCTCCCTCACATATCCCTGTTATCTATGACACTCACTTACAACACAACCTAGGCCTTCCATCCCTTATCTCAATCACTGTTCTGTATACTTAATTTTAACTTCTTGTACTGAATGTTTTCTTTTGTTTACCGCTTAGCTGTTTCTGCCATAGGCAGTATATCAAATAAATCAAAACTGTAGCTGTAATATAAAAAACATTAGGGTCAATATTCAAAAGCCCTTGTCCAGATAACCATGGGCGTTATCCAGGTAAGAGCTTTCCGGATAGTGCCACTGAATATCTCCACAGACCTGTGATTTCAGAAAAGGATGAAGGCTCAGTTGAACTTGGAGGCATTTGGGAAGGAGAGATAAATAGGGAGGGTGGGGGGGGGGGGGTGTTGCTGTGAATTGTGCTTTATGTGTCTGTATTTATTTTGTAAGCCACTTTAAGCCCTTGATTAGGCATGAACGGGATATCAAAATGTTTAAATAAATAAATAGGCCCCTACCTCTTCTGCATTTTATCTAAATGTCTCCATCATATCTCCCCTCTCCCACCTTTCTTCCAAAGTTTACATAGTTAGATCTTTAAGCAGTTACCACGTCTTATGAGAAAGACTACTAACCATTTTAGTAGCCACCCTCTGTACCAATACATCTGGTTTATTACCTTTAGAACAGTGATTCACAATCCAGTCCTCTGGGACCCCCAGGCCAGTCAGACTTTCAGGATATACATAATGAATATGCATGAGATAGATCTGCATACAATGGAAGCAGTGCATGCAGATCTCTCTCATGATATTCATTGTGGATATCTTGAAAACCTAAATGGACTAGGGATCCCAGAGGACAGGGTTGAGAACCACTGCTTTAGAAGGTGCAGCCTCCAGTATTCTGAGATCTCATCAGAGATTTATGCAGAGGAACTATTACCCCTCCCCCCTTTCTTACTAGCCATTCTTTGCCTTATGCATCCAAGCATCTTCTGGCTTTTGTTATCTGCTTCGCCACCTTAAAAATCAATCCCACATATCACTTCTTTCATGCACAGAAGAACTTCACCCCCTATACTGTAATGATCCCTTAGGTTTTTGCAGCCCAAATACATGGCCCTACATTTTTAGCCTTAAATCTTAGCTACCATACTCCAGACCATTCCTCAAGCTTCATTAGATCCCTCCTTATGGTTTTCCACATCTTCAAGGGTGTCCACCCTATTTCAGATTTTGAAACCATCCATAAAAAGACAAATTTACTTGATACCCCTTTTGCAATATCTCCTATAAAATTGCTGAAAAGCAGAACCAATGACCAACCCCTGCAGCACACCACTGGTAATGTTCTTTTTCTCAGAGTTAATTCTATTTATCATTCCCTTTTGTTACTGCCCATTCAATGTTTCTAACCTGGTTAGTCACTTTAGGGCCCATATAAAGGGCACTTAGTCTACTTATATGTTGCCTATGAGGAACTGTAGCAAAGGCTTGGCTGAAATCTAAGCATAGCACATCTAGCGCTCTTCCCTGATCCAACTCTCTAATCAGCTAGTCAAAGACATTGAGTAGATTTGTCTAACAAGACCTATCCCTGGTGAAATCATGCAGCCTCTAACCTGTAATTTTCTGGATTCCAGAAAACTGCATTATTGTCTGTTTTAGCAACCATTTTATTCCGCTTCATGGATTTTCCTTACCTTTTTATTTCTACTGTGACTAAGGTCCATATCCACCCCTCTCCAGTCCTCTCCTGAATCTCAAGAAGCACTGACAGGAGGAGAGAGTGGAACCACCAGAACTTCCCTAAGTTCCTTCAATACGCTTGCTTTATCTACGATAGCTAGCTCCCTACAAACACAATCTTCTAAAAACCATTTGGTCTACCTCATTTCCATTCCTATTTGTGTCCATTTTCTACAGTCCTACTACCTTCTGCCTCTCAGTGAACATCAGACAAAAATATTAGTTAAGCAATTCTGCTTCTTCCTCCTTAGCCTCTACATATTTCTCCCCTTCACCTTGGAGGCTCAGAATGCAATTTTTGCATTACCTCCTCTCATGAATACATCTAAAAATAAGTCTTTCCCTCCCAGTTACTGTATTAGCTTTTTTTCAGTTTGCATTTCCTGACTACTTTTCCAGCTTCTCTTAGCTTTTAAAGATATTGTCCATCTTTCTCTTTCTGCAATCTCTTGTAGCTTATGAACACTAATCTTATTTCCTTGCCAGTTCAGCTACTACTTTAGAAAGCCATAGCAGCTTCTTTTTCCTCTTACCTGTATTTACTTTCTTAGCAAAAAGATTGGTTGCTCTTACAATATTTCTTTTCACTTCTGTCCACTGTTCTTCCCACCCAGCTAGCAACTCCTTGAGGAATTCCCCCTCATGGTAAAGTTAGTTTTCCAGACGTCTAGGACTCTCACCTCACTATACAGCAGACAGCTGAGTTTTCAGTTTCAATCCTGGGGCTGAGAATCTCTCTGGTAAATTGAGGAATCCAGGGCCAGATTTAAAATTTTGGTTCTCATAAGCAAGATCAGACAATAGATCCCAGACACTGGGGGTGGGGGGAGCTTGGAGTGTCAAATTCCAAAGACTGAAGAATCAGAAGAGGAGCAGACTCTAGTGTGCTATAGAGGCACCTCTCTAAAAAAGGCTCCCCTTTGGCCTGGGTCTTTCGCATCCTAGGCAGTTGCTTATGCTGCCTATGCCTAAATCCAGGTCTGGATGAATCACATCTGCCCATCTCCTATCCTCCAGAACCGTTGGAAAGGCCAAACAGTGAAACCACCAGAACTTCCCTAATTCAATACTAAAGTTGTTTGACTTCAGAGAGTCCATCTAACAGGCATGCACAGCATACAGCCCTGGACACAAAAAATGTGTTTTGTTTATAATTTTGGTGCCAGTATATAACTGAAGAATTAAGTATTGTATAGTCAATCGCTATATTGCATGTTAATACTTTAGTTTGTTTCCTGGACTGAATCCAATCTAAATCAAATGAAAATGATGCTATCTTGGCTCCCTGCCTGGGCCTTTTAATGGCTGAGAGTCAGTACTTCTGACTGATTTGCATTCTAACTAATTTAAGAGCCTAATTTATCAATGGGATAAAAGCCACACACTCATCCATTCAAAATCTGAAAAGGTTTCTAGAGCCTCTGGACTTTCTCCTTCAAAGAGTTTTGAAGGAAAATGAAATCTCATGAGCACGATCCAAAGACTGTGATTAAAGCTCACGTGGAACATATCACCTTTCCAATAAGATTAGCTATGCTTAAGTATACCATGCAAACAATTTCTGAATGACCCTACTACTAAGTAACACATGCCTCTTCCAGCTGTAACGTTTAACAGGTACAGCTAAGATAATGCATAACAGCACTTCAGCATCTCATTTATTACAATTATGGGAAGTTGTGATACCAAGTAAAAAGGAGCTTCTACTCTCAAAAATTCAAGAACCTACTAGATCAGTGTTCCGCAAACATTTATCCAATATGACCCCATTTTAACACTTAAATGTTCATAAGACCCCATATGCTGCAGAAAACAAAGTAGCAGACCCCTATTCACCTTCTCTTTGCCCTTCATTATCCAAAAAATGAAGGTAGCTACAGCAGCAAGCATCCAACAGTAGCAGCAGTCAGCACAGGGCCCTATATATCAGTGTGTGTCCTCACAGACCCCAGTTCTCTTCATGGATTTCCATATGGGTGGAGGAGGCAGGGCCTGTGAATGCTTACTGACTCATGGACCCTTGTGCTGAATGGAACTACTGGCCTCCGGACGAAGGAGAAGCAGTCCTGATTTCTGACCCGATCTACTGAATACGTGTCCCCATTTGGGGTCACAATCCATAGTTTGAGATTCATTGTACTAAACCTTTCTGCCCAGTCTTTTTGAAGGTGTAACAGCCTACTATGAATCCAATTTTCTCTAGGACAGTGGTTCCCAAACTTGGGATGAGGACCCCAAATGGGGTCACAGAAACATGGCCATTTCATCTTCTCTCTGGGCTTTCCCTGTGACCCATGCCAAGTAGTGGCAGTCACCAGCCAGCATGTGGCCTGTGAGCAAGTGAACATTCACAGGCCCTTGCCCCCACTTGAGTAAGCATCCTGTTAGACTGGAAACTCATGCTGACTACTGGGGTCTGTAAGCACACACTGCACACTGACACAAAGGACCCTGTGCTGACTACTGCTGCTTTCTGCTTTAGATGAGTGTGGGGTGGGGGGGGGGGGGTAGAGGCTGAAGAGCTGCTTTTTTTTATTTCATCATCATCTGGGCCCATGTGAATTTTCAGCTGCTAAAATGGGGTCATATGGGATAAAAGCTTGGAAAGCACTGCTCTACAACCAGTTTGACAAATACAGCTCATTTCCTCCATAAATCCTTCAAATGAGTTAGTAAGACTATTTGATGTCCTTTCAAGAAAGCTCATAAGCATTAAAATATTTAATGAATAGCTTGTGCTTGCATATGAACTTTTAAAATTCATCCAGTTACTTTTGGCAACACTATGGAAAATCATTTGTCTCTCTGTTCTCCACATTACATAAGGGCACATATGTTTCCCTTGCTATTTAGTTCACTATTTCAACTCTTGAATAAAAAGTGCTGCAATTAACATATTGCCCCATTTAATGCACAAAACTAAAGGCCAACAAAAAATAAGATTATACCTTTGCACTGGACTGACTCACTGGTACTCGACTTAGTCTCCAGGACACACCCAGTCAGTTGGGCTTTCAGGATATCTACAATGGATATGCATGAGCTAGATTTGCATACAACAAAATATGGACAGTCCACAGAAATTTATCTCATGCATAGTTACTTTGAATATCCTAAGAACCCTCTCTAGCTAGATATGTCCCAAGGATTGGACTGATAATCAGTAGGCTAATTTAATATATTTGTTGATTAGCTTTTGGGAGTTATCCTTCAAGTCAGAAGAAACTGAGCAGAGTGTAAGAGAGTCAAGAAATCCACTGTTAGTTCAGTCAAAATGGTATCAACTTATTTTTTGCTGATCTTACTTCTAGGTTTTCATTACTCTGGAAGAGTTCTGTACGCTAACAATCTTGGTTTCACACATTACTGATCACCTGCTCATGTAAATATAAATGTAATGATGAGATTATCCTAAAACTTAACAAATGTCACACTCTATCTTGGAATTTTGACAGACTGTCTTGCACCTTGGTTCTATTAAAATCAAGGACCACTAGAGGGAACTCCCATTTTTTCTAGGTCTTCAGTCAGGTGTCTTTTAGAGGTGGGACTAGGAATCTGTAGTTTGTCAGATGTCCTAGATGAGGATGTTAGGATGAGGTTGTTCTAAGACCTTCAAGCTATGAGATTGGAGCCAGAGATTTTTATGCTTGTCTGCAACTTAGGTGTTAGCTCATGAGCCTGCTGGTGAATTCCCTGTTGGAGCAAGCTGCAGCATGTTTGCTGCTGGGAGAGGACAGTCAGCCCTCTGTATGATTATTTTGCTGTCACTTGGCAGCTATGTTGAATAGTCAAAATTCATTAAGAGCTGATAAGTGGAATGCCACGTTAGGTATGGAATGATCACAATAGCAATTGGAAAGAGCAGCAAGTAGTATTAATGCAGTCACAGGGAGCCAGTTGCTTCAGGAACTTCACTATAAAGTATTAATGAGATTGTATTTTTCCCAGTCGCACGCCCATAAAGCCCACATTGCATAGGGTGATTTCTATTTGAAATTCTGTTATTATAGGGGTATGCTGGTTATACTCCTTGGTTGTGCCTAGTAATATAAACATTTTGGGAAGGGGTCAATAAATATTTAATGGCTTTGATAGGCTTCAGGTTGGGGACTGGACGTATAGCAAATATTGTTTAATGTGGGGGGTGGAAAGTTAGATTAGTAGCAAAAAAGTGTATTTTGGTGAAATGGGTCAGTACGGATGCCCCTATTGTTGTGCAACAGAGACTCACATTCCATTAGATGTGTGTAATGGAAAGATTAATGGCTGGGGGGGGCCAACCAAGAGCACTTGAACGGATTTGTGCAAGTGGGGGGGGGTATTTAGATGCTTTACTACACAGAGTTCACAGTTTGGTAATTAATGCTTGAGAGGAGAGTCATTAATCTATTATATGAAAGGATGCATGCTTTCGGTGGGAATGTGCTATGTCAACGCAAAGACAATAAGTGGTCTTGGGGGAGGATGGAAGGGAAGGGGAGGGAAGGGGTGGACATTACTTGGGGAATTATAAATGTAGAAATTGTATTCTTGTATCGTGTTCAGACCCTGAGGTGTGTAAGAAACTCTAGAAGATAGGACCTTGTTGTACTGTTCTTTGCTAATACAAAGCTTTAAAACATAACCTTATAGTGATGAGCACCAAATTCCAAATTATGAAGAAAATAATTTTGTAATGAGAAGTTTTTTTCCTGATAAGTATCTACTGTACTGTATAGAAATAAAAGTTAAATAAAATCAGAGACCATAATCACTAATGCTACACCAATTAAGTAAAAGAGGTGGTGCTGGATTAAAAGGCTGTCCAAGATGTATTATGAAAGTAGATTCCATTCAGAGGAGCTGTCTTACTGGTGAAAATGCACTACATCTGAAAACCTGAAACAAACTGGAAAGCCTGGAGGAGCAGAGGTCCACCTCAAGAGATCTGGAAGCAGTTGCAAATGGGGCCCCCATACTGCAGGGCAGGGCCGGCCCTAGAGTTGGTTCAAAGTGTTGCTGTCCTAGGCAAACCTCAAACTTTACACCTCCTCTCACTGTCAAAATCTACTATTTATTTATTTATTTTACAATATATATACTGCAATTTCCAAGGATCAATTGCAGTTTACAATTAACAATATTTGAGTAGTGCATAAACAGATGCATACTCATGTACATGGAACAGAGGGAAGGAGAAATTAGACCTTACCTGCTAATTGTCTTTCCTTGAGTTCTCTCCGGGCCAGTCCAGGACATTAGGGTAGTCAACCTCCTCCAGCAGCTGAGGACCAAATTCTGAAAGTCTTGCTGACAGCCTATCCCGCTCCCCCTGGTGTCAGAGACTCAGTCTTCTATTGTCAAAGCAGCCTAACCTTAACACTAGAAACTATGAACCATAACAAACAAACTTCCTTTTTCTTACCACTAGAGCTCCTTTATGCCTTTAAACTTTTACCTACATATATTTCCTTTTATTCTTTTATTTTCTCTCTTTTTTTTTTAATAGCACAGACGGAACCACCTTTAACCTAGAGGGAACCCCATAATCCACCACTTCCGGTCAACAGTGACATAATGAAACTCTACTTCAGACCTAACAGCCGAGCAACTCGAATACGAACTGGGTGGGTCCTGGACTGGCCCGGAGAGAACTCAAGGAAAGACAATTAGCAGGTAAGGTCTAATTTCCCCTTCCTATTGGTCTCTCTGGGCCAGTCCAGGACATTAGGGCAGTATCAAAGCAGTACCTAAACTCGGGAGGGTCCTGTGATCCCCGCCACAATGGCCGAGGCCCCTACTTTCGCGTCTCCCCTCGCCTGAACATCTAACCTATAGTGCCTCGTGAACGTATGAAGCAACGACCACGTTGCCGCCCGACAAATATCCACTGGCGGAACCAACGCAAACTCAGCCCAAGAAGCTGCTTAGCCTCGAGTAGGATGAGCTCTGAGCCCCTCAGGAGGCGACTTCCCCTTTGCTTCATAAGCCACTCTTATAGCCTGTTTCACCCAACGGGCAATGGAAGCCTTGGTAGCCGCCATCCCTTTACGTGCACCACCAAAAAGCAAGAACAACCTATCTGACCTCCAAAACGGTCGGTTTCTTTGAGGTACCTGCGAAGCACTCGCCCCAGATCCAACTTCCTAAGAGACCAATCTATCTTACCCCCTTCCAGACTTGAAAAAGTTGGCAGCGAAACCGACTGATTCAAGTGAAAACCGGACATTACCTTAGGGAGAAAAGACGGCACCGGTCTCAACATCACCTTTTCCGCCGAAAACTGAATGTACGGCTCCCTACACGAGCGTGCCTGCAGATCCAAGATCCTTCGTGCTGAACACAAGGCCACGAGGAAGGCGGTCTTCCAAGACAATTCTCTCAACTCCTCGTCGACATAGACTCAAAGGGAGGTCACGTCAAGGCCTCTAGCACTAAGTTCAAATCCCAAGCAGATACTACCTGTCTCACGGGCGGCCTTATATTCCTAGCCGCCCTAAGAAAGCATTGAACATCTGGAATGGATGACAAAAAGCTGCCCTACACTGCTCCTCTATAGCAAGCTAGGGCTAGCCCCTTTTCTAGCCCCCCCTGAAGGAACGACAGGATGTCTGGCAACGCTGCGGCAAACGGCCTAATGCCGCACTCCTCACACTATGCCTCAAAAATGTGCCACACTCACACATACGTTAGAGACGTTGATCGTCTTCTGGACTTTAACATCGTGGCTATCACCTGCGCTGAATACCCTCGGCGCCGCAACCATTCCCTTTCAAGGGCCAAGCCGAAAGCAAGAACCGATCCACCTGCGGCATTAACACTGGACCCTGACTCAACAGGTTGATGCAATTGGGCAACCTCCAAGGATGACCCATCAGAAGCCGCACTAGATCCGCATACCAGGGCCTTCTGGGTCAATCAAGAGCAATGAGAATCACCTTTCCGTCGTGCTCCACTATCCTCCGAACCACCCAATCTATCATCAGCCACGGAGGAAACACAAAGCAGCACGCCCGTCGGCCAGGGCTGCACCAGGCCATCGAGACCTTCCGACATGTGCTCCCTGCGCCTGCTGTAAAACCGGAACGCCTTGGCATTGCCGAGCATGGCCATCAGATCCATGACCGGCTGACGCCAACGCACCGTAATGTCGTGAAAGACAGCCGCATTCAGTTCCCATTCTCCGGGATCCAGAACATTTCGACTGAGATAGTCGGCTTGTACATTGTCCTTTCCTGCTACATGCGCCGCCGAGAGAGCTACGAGATGGGCCTCCGCCCACTGCATCAACTGCTGACTCTCTTCTAGCAAGACCGCACTGTCCGTGCCTCCTTGCCTGTTGATATAGGAAACCGTCACCAAATTGTTGGAGAACACACGTACTGCTCTGCCCTCAAGCAGCCCTATGAAACCCTGAAGAGCGAAACGCACCGCTCTCAGCTCCAAACGATTGATCGACCAACTGCTCTCCTCCACAGACCAGCTCCCATGCGTGACTTGTGACAGACAATGTGCTCCACAACCTGAAAGGCTGGCATCCGTTGTGACCAAACACCCACTCTGGGTGTTCCAGAGGCACCCCCGCATGAAGATGCCCAGGTAACAACCACCACTGTAGACTGCTGCGCACTTCCTCCGTACATACCAGCCTCCGAGATAGAGGATGCTCTTGCGGAGACCATCTGGATAGCAACGCCCGCTGAAGAGGTCGCATATGCAGCCTGGCCCATGGCACCAGGTCCAAGGCCGCTGCCATGGAACCCAGCAACTGCAAGTACTTCCACGCCGTTGGAGCCCGCATTCGTAAGAACGCCTCTACTTGAGCCAAACTCTTCTGCACCTTGTCCTTGGGTAGAACCACAAGGCCCCTAGGTACGTAAGTTGCTTCACTGGTTGCAAATGACTATTTGCTCGGTTGATTACCCAACCAAGCTGTTCCAGGAACTGCACTACTTGCGCAGTAGCTGCGACCGATTCCGCGAAAGATCCTGCCCGGATCAACCAATCATCCAGGTAGGGATGTACCTGAATACCTTCCTTCCGCAGTGCCGCCACAACTACCACCATGACCTTCATGAACGTACGCAGCGCCATGGCCAGCCTGAACGGCAATGCCCGAAACTGAAAATGACCCATGGGCACTGCAAAGAGCAAAACGTTTTGATGATCTGCTCTTATCAGGATGTGCAGATAAGCCTCTCTCAGATCGATAGAGGAAAGCACCTCTCCCGGCTTTACCGCCCGAATAACTGACATTAGGATTTCCATTCGAAAATGTGGCACCCTTAAACAGCCGTTCACCTGCTTGAGATCCAGAATTGGCCGAAGAGACCCTTCTTTCTTGGGGACCACAAAATAAATCAAGTACCGACCTTAGCCGCACTGGTCTAGGGGCACCGGCACCACCGCTTGAAGATGCAACAACCGTTGCAGAATGTCGTTTATCGCTTTCCTCTTTGTCTGCGGCCCACACGGGGACACGAGAAAAGCTTCTGCCAGCGAGTGAGCGAATTCCAGTGCATACCCCTCGCGGATGATCTCCAGCACCCACCGATCCAAAGTTACAGCGGCCCAGGCAGAGAGGAGCCCCTGCAACCGACCTCCTACCAGGACCTTTGCCTGGACCAGCTGCCCATCATTGCGGTTTCTTAGAAGAGGTCTGCTGGGCATTAAGACAGTCTCTGCTGAATCCTCGAGCCCCTCGAAAGGTCTGTCCTCTGGCCACAAAACGGCCCCTTTGATAAGGTGAAAATCGAGGTCCCCTAAACCTACGAAAATCTCTACCTTGACCTCTCTGCATAATACCAGGCCTCGAAGCCTTCGGCCGGTCATCTAGAAGCCTGCCTCCTTTGGAATCACCCAAATCCTTTACAATCTTCTCCAGGGCTTCCCCAAAAAGTAGCTTGCCCTTATAGGGGAGCTTACTGAGGCGAGTCTTAGAAGACGCGTCCGCCGCCCAATTCCTCAGCCAGAGAAACCTTCTAGCAGCAATTACCGATACCATGGACTTTGCTGATATCCTTATCAAATCATAGAAGGCATCCACTAAATAAGCTGCTACCGATTCCAGCTTTGCTTCCTCCGAGGGAGACCCTTCCACCTTCTCCATGCATGGTTCTCCTTGGAGACAACGGATAGAGGCTCTTGAAACATACGCCCCACAAATGGAGGCCTGTAGAGCCAGAGCACTGGAATCAAAGGCCTGCTTGAGAAGCGCCTCTAATTTGCGATCCTGAAGATCTTTAAGGGCTGCACCCCCTTCCACCGGAATCGTCGTCTTCTTTGTGACCGCCAAAACGAATGCATCCACCTTAGGCATCCGCAACAACTCTTTCTCTTCCTGCGGGCCCGGGTAAAGCCTACCAATGGCACGGCCCCCCCTCAGAGTAGCTTCAGGGCATTCCCATTCGGATTCTATCATCTGCTTAATTACTCTGTGAATTGGAAAACAACGTTGCTCCGCTTTAAAGCCTTGTAGCAACGGATCTTCTAACGGCTCCTGTTGCACTGCCAGCAGAATAATATTTAGAGCCGCGAGAGACTGGGCAATAAGAGCTCCTAACTCTTCTTTGCGAAAAACCGTGAAAACATTTGAGAAGTCGCCCATTCCAATCTCCCCTTCCTCCAATTCACTTGCCCAGGAGTCCAAACCCATCTCTGAAAGGATCTCCTCCTCTTCTGCTACCTGAGGGATAGAGAGCTGCGGCCCGAAGCCATCGAAGCCTGTCTCTGAACTTTTATCTTTTTGAGAGGATCCCTCCCCAGGATCCGTCTCAGTGGCCTCCCCTTTCTGTGCCTCTGACAAACTGGGAGCCACCGGTTTGCTTAATGCCTGTGTCACTTTCAAACAATATGCCTTATGCATAGCCAGTATAAAATCTGGCGAAAACAAGGACTCTAACTCCTCCTGAGATCCAGGACACCGTTGCTGGCCTTGGCTTTCTACAGGAGAAGCCTTGTTAGTCTTCGCCTTTCTTTTTCCCGCCTTGTTCTGCCTCGCGGGAGAAACGGCAGGCTCTGATAAAATGGCCGCCGATCCCGCCTTTTCTACTATAATTTGCGGTCTGTCGGAGAAATCCCCCGATGCTGATTTAAAGTCCATTACGCCTGAAGAAAGCGAAACCCAACTGCTTACACGCTGAAAACAAAAGTGGCAGAGACCGGCCCCCGGAAGCACTGCGATCCCTCTGCCGAGCGCACACTGCCGGCACCGGCACCTCCCACTTAAAGCCTGCCTCAAAAATATACTTCTCTCCGGCCTGAGAACCGCAGTGATGAGTGGAGCACCCTCGCTGAACAAACACCTGCCTTATTCTAACCAAGTTTTCCTACCTCCTGCAGTGAGTCAGGCCACCAGATCTCCGTCTCTCCGCTGCTAGCGGAACATAGAGAATGCGGCATCGAGGGTAGGAAGGTGGATTCTGGGGCTCCCAGCTCCTTCTCTCACCCCAGAGTGACAGATCCTCCAAAAAATGAGGCAGGCTCTGCCTCTCGCGCTGCCTAACTACACCTTCTGGCAGCTGAGGACCATTTCAGATTCTCCATTTTTGTTTTTGTTTTGTTTTTTTACTTTAATGTCAAGGCGATTTCCACTGAGTTACTGCCCTGCCAGGGCAACCCAGCTAAATATATCTATATATATTTTTTAAAACTAACTACTAAATTCCTATAGTCTCTCCAGGGAGCCTGTCAGCCACACGTCCTATTCAGCTGCTGAGGACTGAAAGACTGAGTCTCTGACACCAGGGGGAGCGGGATAGGCTGTCAGCAAGACTTTCAGAATTCAGTCCTCAGCTGCTGGAGGAGGTTGACTACCCTAATGTCCTGGACTGACCCGGAGAGACAAATAGGAAACTATGTACATTAACTGAATTCAATTAACAAGATGCATAAGTAATCACAGTCACACAAGTGATCTTAAAATAACTATTTACATATCAACAAATAGTGGAGTAGAGCATCCTGGCTTAAGAATGGGAAAGGGAAGGGGATTTTGTTGGTGTATTTGTTGCTCTTTATTGCCAAATAGATACTTGGCTGCCCTCTGGAAGTTGTTGACCTAGGCAACCACATAGTTTGCCTCGTGGTTGGGCTGGCCCTCCTGCAGGGGCTGCTGATGTGGAATTTATGCCCAGCTGCATGAAGGTGTCCATACAGGTGAAAAATACCAGTATGGATAAAAGACCAAGGATCTAATTTACAAAAAACTTTTCTTATGTGCATAAAATAGAAGGAAAGTCTTGACCATCAGGTCCCCAGTCACAAATTATCACTGAGGAAAGACTGCAGCCAGGAAAGAACTGAAGTTAAATATTACCCTATATTCTTTTTCCAGTACTTTAAGTGCCAGTTGATCACTGTATTCCCACTCTGGGCTGGTTCATCAGCTTTTCCACTATACTCTTCCAGAAGCGCTGATCCAGTTTTAGTGGATAGTCAAAGTTTATATTTCTTTTACAAATGTCTTCACAAAGTGTATGCAAGTTTTGGCTAGCCTGGTGCCACTTAGAAGACTGATTCATCAAGGAGGTTATTCTAGAAGCATCTCAGTGTGTAAACAGTGGCATTTACGCATAAATGGTGATTTCAGAGAGCCTCTATTTACACATGGCCATCCACACCAGATATTTCAAAGGGGCGTGGTTTGGGTGTGGCCTGGACAGACCATAAATCTATACTGTATTCCTCATTTTACAATAGACAGGTAAATGAAAATAGTTCCCCGTCAGGTTTTGCACCTGCCCTGTTGCATGTGCAAATGCCAGCTACCAGGTTAGACTTAGGGTCTAAATAAAGGAGCAGTTGCAAACTTTAGTCAAACACCCTCCTCCCCCATTATCCCCCCCCCCCCACACACACATTTCAACCCTCTCTTCCAAAACCCACAACAAACATTTAAATTCCCCACCCCATCAGAACTCCATACACCCTCGCCCTCCTATACCGCACATCACGCCATCAACTCCCCAATGACCCTGGCTCCAACCGGGGTTTCTCTACCATCTATTGAGGAACAGGAACGATCCCCAGACACTTCTACCCTGTGGGTGCCTGATGTCAACATGGTTCCTCTGACCCTCCCGCCTACTACTGAAGTTCTTATTTGGCAAATTGACCCCCTAGTGTTGGACTTAGGGGGTCAGGGTGACATTTTGAAGTCAGGCACCTACAAGGCAGGAGTGTCTGGAGATTGTTCTTGACCCCCCATTACACAGGGAAACCCTAGATGAGTCAAGGGTATATGGGTGAGCTGTACAGACTAATATCAGGGGGAATAAGGATTTGATGGAGTGATGTCTGGGGGGGGGGGGTTACTTATCCCATCACTGGTCCCTTTATGAGATGGGGGCCTGACTTGGGGCCCATTATCTGCATTCCTATAGAAAGGAACCTGTGATGCTCCTGGCTGCAGTCAAGGCTGGCACAAGGAGATGAGGTGCCTTAGATAAAACTCATCTCTTGCACTTCCCCTCCCCCTCTGGCGCTCAATGCTGCTGCTCCTCTCCGGAACACGAAGCGGTGGCAATGGCTGCAAACAGTCCCATGGCGCTTACCTTGAAAATGTCGGCACTATGGTAGGCACATTGTGGGAAGGCTTAGGGAGGAGTAGCCCCCCAAATGTTGTGGGCACTAATGGTGATGTGGTACCCCTACCCCCACTGTCAATATGCTTCCTTACCCTTTGCCCCCTCAAAGCAGAAGTCAAACTATACCGATGCTTCTGCCCCCTCTAACCCCCAATGCCGACATCATCGGGCAGTCAGAGGAGGCAGAAGCAAACAGCCCCAAAACTTCAAAGTTTCAAGGTAAGCATCATGGGGCTGTTTGCAGCCACTACTACTGCTGCAGGTTCCAAGAGGGGCGGGCAGCAGCAGCAATGGGTTCCCTTGGAGGACCTGCACTCTAGGCGACTGCCTAGTTTGCTTGATGGTCTCACCGGCCCTGGATGCATTACATATAATTTGTGAAATGGAACACTTTTTTTCAGCACTTCCAAAGTCCAGGGTGTGGGGGTACCAGGCGTCAGCACTGACGCCTGGTGACCCATTGACTCGTTTCTTAAATCGCTGCTCCTGCTGGACATGACAGCAAAATACATGTGCTCTCCGGCAAGTCCTTACACATATTTTGCAAAGGGCTTTGGGTTCCACGGTGTCTTCTGTACAATACAGGTGTAAATGAGCAAGTCCCAACCTGGACATTTCAATTACCATCTCAACGACCTATTTAAAACGGGACACTTCTTCTATTCCGTGCCGGGGAGGGGGGGGGGGGGGCATTAATAAATTAAATTTCCATTACAGAGTATCTAGCTTTAACCAGCGCTATATGCAAAAGAGGTAGTATAGCCATAATGTAATAAAAACAAGCTGAAATAAATACGGGCAGCATAGGAGGAGCTCAGTGTTTCTAAAGGCTCACGCATTCAAAAGTGTCACAAGCGGATGGCAGCTCCTCGCCGGAAGACATTAAATCCCACCACGTGGTACTGAAAACCAGCTCAAAGTTTCAAACTCCAGTGACTCGCCGAAGTTTTGGGGACCTCGTCGGTGAGGTAGCGGAAAGGCAACTTAGCACCATCCGATAAGGAAGACAGCCCGAGCCACAGGAGAAGCCCACCCCAGCGAAGAGGAGCCGGGCCAGCGAAGTGACCCCGAGCGTCTGAAGGAGGAAGTTAAGTGCCTGCGGGCTCCGGCTGCGCTCCATTCCGCCGCTGTCACCCAGCCTGATCTTAGGGTGGGGCTTCCCAGCATCACAACAAAGATGTGAGCAGCAGGCATCAAGCCAAAGGAGGGGAAATAACCCGATCCACGCAGCCGTTTACCGAAAAGAAATCAAATCACTGTCACCGCTTCCGATGCCACAGCTAAAAGATCTCCCGCTTTCCTCCGGCGCGCGAGCCCAGCTCTTCGGCACAACGGTTCCTGCGCTCCTAGCATTTGCACTCAGCTTCTGCGCGAGCCAGGGGGAGTGGAGGCAAGCCGGCAGTCGGGCACAGTGCCACCGAGGGGCTCCGCTCCGCTTTCCCGCCCCCGCCCGAGAGCCCCACTCACCAGGATCACCGAGGTCCTGACCGCCTCCGAGACGCTCTGCCTGAGCTCGGCCGCCGTGCCCGGCTTGCTCAGGCGCTTGGTGAATTTCCGCACCTCGGCCATAGTCCCGGGGAGCCTCGGGGTCCTCGCGCTCCCTCGTGTCCCGGGGCCCCCCTCAGCCTGCAGCCACTGAGCTGACGGATTTGGGCTTGCTCTGCGCAGAGTGCTGGAGGGAGGGGCGGAGGGCGGAAGAGGAGGTGGGGGTGGCACGGGGGAGAGGGGAAGGCTGCATCGCAGCAAGAGCATCCAGGGCAGAGGTGACGGTACGGAGAGTCCGACGACGCCCTTGGGTCGAGCCCCCGCATCTGCGGCCGCAGTTCGGACTGGAGGTAACTTTTATCAGGGAAACGACTTTGGGCGGGAAAGGGTTAAGAGGCAGATTGAGAGAGAGCCTGGAATCCCGGGGCACATGTGCTGCCTCTAAATTCTGGCAGGTGCGGCTGCATCGCAGAAATATCCGTACAAGCAGAGCTCTCGCTCTGTCCGCCTGTTGCGAGTGCGACTGTCAGATGCACGCTCATAAAAGTTCGGTATAGGGTGGCCACAAACGTCGTTGTCTTCATGGCAAGATGCTTTGGAGGCGCCACCCTTTAGAAAGCACCTAACACAACAATTCCTGCTTAAGGAAACAACAAAAAAAGGCCACGCCACTGCCTTCCAGATAGAGATACTGCATGCCGTATGTTGTGCACAGTGTGTGAAGATAGGGTCACAATAATATAATCAAATGTTATGTTTAGCTATATAATTCCTTCCTTAAGCATTAACATAATTTAAAAAAACATCAAATCCCAATTCAAATATTTATCAAAACATCTTTAAACAAAATACAAATGAGAGTTAGTTTAAAGATTTGTAAAATGGGGGCGCTATTATAGTTTTGTGAACTATGCAGAGCTAGGAAAATTAAAATATCAAACAGGGATAGTGCAAGGATTAGAGTGACCCTAGGAGAACAGAATGCAAACAATATTCAAGGTGTGCTCCTACCATGGAACGATACAGAGGCATTATAATATCCTTTGTTTCATTCTCCATTCCTTTCCTTATGATTCCTTGCATTCTATCTGCTTTCTTGACCACCGCTGCACACTGGGCAGAGGGTTTCAACATATCCACGATGACGTTTAAACACTTTTCCTGGGTGGTGGTGCCTAATGTGGAACCATGCATTGAGTAACTGTAGTTTGGGTTGTTCTTCCCTGAGTACATAACTTTGCACTTGTCCACATTAAATTCTATCTGCCATTCCAATTTATCAAGGTCTTCTTGCAACTTTTCACAATCCTCTTGTTGTTTTAACAACTTTGAATAATTTTGTGCCATCTGCAGGCTTATTCAATTCACTTGTTGCTTCCATTTCCAGGTCATTTATGGAGTACTCCACTATTCACCTTTCTCCTTTGAGAAAATTGTCCATTTAGCCCTCTCTGTTTTTCTATCCTTTAACCAGTTCCTGATCCACAATAGTACACTACCTCCCATCCCATGACATTTTCTAATTTCGCCAAGTCTCTCATGAGAGACCTTGTCAAAAGCTTTCTGAAAATCGAAATATACTATAATTACAATATTTCCTGAGGTCTCTCACCAGACACAGTAGCGGAGAAAGTCCTTCCTGCAGCTGAACCCTCGTGTTTTGGCTGCAGGTGGTACCTTCTTCTTGCGCATCCCGTGCAAATGTTTTATTTCCATTGATAATGTGAGATATCTGTACACAAAACTGTTGCAGCTTACTAGTTTTTTGGATGGTAGGCAGAACTCAAACACCCAATAATTTTGTCCCCTTTATTCTTTTCTTTTTATATTGTTCATTATGGTATATCTATGTATCTGATATCTATGCAATATTTTGTTTGGTCTTCACTCCAAGCTCTCTTATTTCCCATAATGTGGGCTATATTTTGTGAAATGATATTTCTTTGTGTGTCCATTTATAATGATTTTGATGTATATATTTTTTCAGTGCTCCTAGGTATATGAGATGTATATTTAACATCAAATTTCGTTCTTGACCACCTCCATCTTCCCTTGGTTCATGCTTTGCACGTTCCATGTCCCAATATGTAAGACATCTTTGCAGCATCTGACTCTCATGCGCAGCTACATCAGCAGTCAGACGTCCCGAGGGCTTGGATCCAATCACATCATAAATGCTGGCTTTACTCTGAAAAGTCTTCAGCTCCTCTCCAGTAGCCAACTGAGTGCCTTCCAACCTGGGGGCCTAATCTTCCAGCACTATAGTGCAATTTGTTTTGTTGTGACTATCCATTGGGTTTTCATGGCAAGATATGGAAGTAGATTGCCAGACCTTTCTTACAAGACAAGACAAGACTATCCTTGGCTAAAGCCATGTTGGCTTTCTTCCACTAAGCCATGACTATCTACTGTACATGTTCAGTAATTTTGTTCTTTATAATGGTTTCCACCATTTTGCCTGGTACTGATGTCAGGCTTATCGGTCTGTAGTTTCTTCGATTACCCCTAGAACCCTTTTTAAAAATTGCAGCTCATTGGCCATTCTTCAATCTTCAGGTACTACAGATGATTTTAATGATAGTTCACAGTTTACTAATGGTAGGTCTGCAGACTCATATTTTAGTTCTTTCAGCACCCTGGGATGTATACTATCCAGTCCAGGTGATTTGCTACTCTTTAGTTTATCAAATAGTTGTAATACATCTTCCTGGTTTATCAAGATTTGTTTCAATTCTTCCTATATATCTCTCTGCTATGGCCTTGTCCTCTCTTAGCGCACCGTTTTACCCCTCTATCATCTAATGGTCCAACTGACTCTCACAGGATTTGTGCTATGAATGTACTTGAAAAAGTTGTTATTATGTGCTTTTGGTTCCAAGACAAGCTTCTTTTCAAATCCTCTTTTTGCCTGCCTTATCACTGCTTTGCATCTAACTTGCCAGTGCTTATTTTGTTTCCCATTTTCATCATTTGGCTCCTTTTGCTATGTCCTGAAAGATGTTTATTTGGCTACAACAGCATCTCTGATTTCACCCTTAAACCATGCTGGCAGTCATTTTGCTTTCCTTCCATCTTTCTTAAAGCATGAAATCCATTACACCTAGGGGAATTCTGTGAAAAAAAAATGTTAAGTTCTGCACAAAAATTTGAATATTCTGCATACAGTATTCTAAAACCCTGCATGCTTTATTAGTAAATTTTTGCGCAGAATCCCCCATCATAAGGCCTAGCTCCTCCTCTCCACATGAAATTTTCCCTGCCTTTTTTCCTCCTTAGCTCTTTTGCTCCAATCACAGTTCTGTCCCCATCCCATTCTAGGCCACCCTTTTTCTCTCCCTCTAAACTTTAGCCCCCAGTCACCCCTGACTCACCAGCAGCCAATCCCCAGCCCCAGCAACCCTCCTGACTCACCAGTTTCCCCTCTCCTGCCTCCAGCCACCCCCGTGACTCACCAGCAGCCTATCTGGAGAGAGACACATGTGGTCCCTTTACACAAAAGCGGAAGTAAGGATGTGGTTGAAAACTACCGGCTGGTTAGTTTAACCTCGGTGGTGAGTAAATTATTGCAAGTGTTGCTGAAAGAGAAAATAGTGACGTTTCTGGAGTCCCAGCGGATTACTGGATCCGAGGCTGCATGAATTCACCGAAGGCAGGTCTTGTCAGACAAATCTGATTTCTTTGACTGAGTGACCAGGGAGTTGGGCAGAGGGAAAGCCCTAGATGTGGTGTATCTAGATTTCAGTAAAGCCTTTGACACCATTCCTCACAGACGACTTATAAACAAACTGAGCACCCTAGGGATGGACCCTAAAATTACTGCTTGGTTTAGAAACTGGTTGTGTGGGAGGCGACAGAAGGTACAGGTAAATGGAGCTCACTCTGAGGAGAAGGAGGTTACCAGTGATGTGCCCCAGGGATCTGTCCTTGGTCCGATTCTTTTTAATATCTTTGTTAGTGATATTGTGGAAGGGCTGTCGGGTAAGGTTTGCCTCTTTGCGAATGATTCCAAAATCAGCAATATAGTAGATACCCAGGAAGGTGTAGATAATATGAGGGGTGATCTAGCTAAGCTTGAAGAATGGTCTGTTCTAGAATTTGGTAGCTGAGATTTAATGTTAAAAAATGCAAGGTCATGCATTTGGACTGCAGAAAATTGAAGGTGTCTGAGGGACCGGATTTTGAAATATATGGCTCTATGTTGGATATATGAATTTTCATGTCCAAACGTTGATCAAGGGTAACCCCTAAGTACCGAATTGTTGATTTGGTTTGGAGTTCAGCTTCTTTAACCTTTATATGGGGTGGAGGGGAGAAACTCTGGTCTCTGGTGATGAATAGCACCTCAGATTGTTTGTGTTGGATCCTAAGATTTTGGGACAGAAGCCATTCGGAGACTGCGTTGAAACATTCAATCAGTGGCGAGAGGTCCATTTGCTCTGTGGAGAATGGCATGAAGAGTAGGATGTCATCAGCGTATATTACAATAATATATGTGTCTATATATTTCTCAGCTAATTAAACAATAGTTAACCAGATCTTCAGATTTCCAAAGGTCTCAGTCTGTAGCCAGCCGGGCTATTTGGATAGAATCTCCACAGCTGTAGCTAGCAATCACATCAATGACCTTTTATTGAAACCTATTTTATAAAACATGCCCCACACTAATGAAAGTGATGGTGATAGTTCCAGACTTTTAGACTTGGTGTTGAAAAGCGCATATGCCAAATCATTCAAATATTTCATATATTCATAAAAATAGCACTTAACTGGCACTGTGCTGCTGTGGTCCAAGCTCTCAAAAATATTGCATAGGCTGGAATCTATACGCCAATTTACCTCAAAAGTGTTGCATAAGCTGAAGTCTGTACGCCAATTTCACTGAGTTCCCGACGCTCTCATTGGGGTCCCACTGCGGCGTTTCACTGTCCGCGGTTCATCAGGGGAACCTCATTGCCTTAAGTTCATGCTGAGAAAATAATACATAACCTTTCATAAACTTCAAACTCGCTTATTTAACAGTCTATACACATCAAAGTGCACTTTTTCTTATAGTACTCACTGCAAAACGATGCTGCCGACCTTCCGTGACTTCATATGGTTTGATTCCTTACTGACTTAACCAACTGTTGAAAAAGCGCCGCGCATGCGGATTACTCGGGTTTACGAGTTTTTATAACACCCTGAATGATCAATGAAATGTTCACATGACGCGATCACCCAATGAGTAAGTGAAACACTGCTAGCCTAGAAAATACATTAACATGGGATATCGTGAGCTGCATCTACTCAATGTTGCTACTGCGTTACTGATGAAACTTCTCGTAATAATGTAACCATTATTACATGCAGTTCGTCCATTCTATGGACGCATTTAGCCCCATTGGCATAACTGTGTTAAGTTTAAATATCCATTGTTGCTCCTTGCGTGTCAATGTTTGGTCAAGTGATCGCCCTCTAGTCCCACGTTGCACCTGCTCAATTGCCAAACACCGGAATTGATCGAACGTGTGTTGGTGCTCCAAACTGTGTGCAACTATAGGGGCTTCAAGTCGACCACATTTCAAACGGCTTCTGTGTTCACGCAAGTGTGGGGCATGTTTTATAAAATAGGTTTCAATAAAAGGTCATTGATGTGATTGCTAGCTACAGCTGTGGAGATTCTATCCAAATAGCCCGGCTGGCTACAGACTGAGACCTTTGGAAATCTGAAGATCTGGTTAACTATTGTTTAATTAGCTGAGAAATATATAGACACATATATTATTGTGTTATTTTTGAGCGCAACTCTGGACATTATCTGCATATCGCTCAGTTTGAGACTTAGGTATTTGTATCAGCGTATATTAAACAGTCGACCTTGAATGATCCGATAATGTTGAAAATGGGTTGCATGTAAATATTAAACAAGAGAGATGATAGGGACGACCCTTGTGGAACGCCCTGTCGTTGATGGAAGGGTTCGGAAGTTCCTGATCCTGATTTTACATGCTGCTATCTGCCATCAAGGTACGACCTGCACCAATCAAGGGCGACGCCATTTATGCCCTTTTCCTTTAGACGTTCTACTAGCAGACCATGGTGTACAGAATCAAAGGCTGCAGCGATGTCTATGAAGATGAGAGCGAAACCTTGGTGGATGTTGTCGATACCTGTGACGATTTTGTTGAAGAGGGAGGTAAGCAGGGTTTCGACGCCATGGTATTCCCTGAAGCCATGTTGACGATGGTCTAGTGGGGAGGCGGTATCAATGTGATCTTGAATTTGTCTTTGTGCTTCCTTTTCAATTATTTTGGCTAGAAGAGGAATACTGGCTATGGGTCTGTAGGATTCAACTTTACTTGGGTCAAGTTTAGGGTTCTTCAGAAGGGGTCTGATGGATGTTTGTTTGAGAGCTGCAGGGAAGGATCCTGTTGTGAATGATAAGTTCATCATTCTTGTGATCAGTGGGCTGAGTTCTGTTCGTAAATTTTTAATCCAATATGCGGAGAAGGGGTCAGTTTGTGCAGTCGTGATATTGAGGGCCGCAATGGTATCTTCCACAAGTTTCTTGGATGGAGTGGAGAACTTAGATAGGGATATTAGATTGGAGGTGTCTTGTGCTATGAATGTAGTAATTTTGTCAGTTTGAAGTAGCTTGGATTGTAAATGGTTGGCAAACTCCTGTGGGTGGATCTCTTCAGGTCGACATGGAGATGGCTCCTTAGAGAATGATTTAACTAGTTGGAAAAGGTCACGTGGTTTATTTAGTGACCTTTTGAGGGTGTCGGTATGGTATTGTTTCATATTTGTTAGGATAGCTTCTCTGTAGATCGCAAGGTGAGTTCTGTAGGCTGCCTGGTCTTCTGCGGAGTGGGAACGCCTCCATCATTTCTCAAGTTTCCGTAGGTGTGAGCGGGAGACACGTAGTTCCGGTGAGAACCATGGAGAATGTTTTTTTTTCTTTGAGATATTGTTCTTGGTTGGTTTTCGTGCAATAGAGCTAAGACTCTTATTCCATGAGGTGATTAAGTTGTCTAGGTTGAGAGTTGCATTGTTGTATAGAGGGAGAGTCTCTGCTAGTATGAGATCTTTGTTGAAGGCTCTGAAATTTCGAGAAGTTGTGTTTGTTGAGTTGAATGGTGTTCTATTGTTATGTGGTAAATTGTTATTGATGGGTATAATGAAATTGATTAGCTTGTGATCTGACCATGGTACAGAGGTGAGAGATGTCACAAGTTCATTATTTGGTTCAAGTACTGACAGGGGGGCAAAATTCATGTCCAGGATATTCCCTTTAGTGTGAGTGGGTTTGTTGATAATTTGTCTGTATCCCAGTTCATTAATCGCTTCTAAAAGGGCAGTGGTGTGACTGGAGTGGAGTGATGGGAGGTTGAAATCTCCTAGTATCCAGTTTGATAGGTTGGGATGGCGAGTGTTGGCTGCTAGGTCGAGGATGTTGGAGAGATCATCAATTGAGGGTAAGGGTGCTCTATATAGAAGGTTAATAGAGCATTGGTTATTTGCAATGGATAGTATATCCAAGTTGTTGGTACTGTCGCCCCCACCTGGTCGGGTATATAGCCCGGTACCAGGGTGAGTCGCCTTTTTACCTTGAATAAGTTTTTCCCTCAAAATGGCTGCCAGGAGGGCTGCTGGGAGTTGTAGTATTTACTTATTTAGGCAAAGGAATTGTAGTCAAGTGGTCAGGCGAAAACAGAGAAATTTATTTATATATTTTCAGGGGTCCCATTATACAGGATTCAAATGGGAAACAAAAATAGGATACTTGCTCCAACGCAAAAGCTTTTAACTTTCAATAAAGTAAGCACAATGCTGCCTGGGTTTAACAAATGCAGCTTCTTCAAACTTAAGCTTCGTAAAACTTCTTTCTTACAAAAACAACATTTTTTAAAGCAGAAACAGCTTTTAAAAATTGTCCACTGACTGTTTCCTTCAGCTTTTAGCTTCACACGATATCAGTTAAGACAATAGCATTCAGCTGTTTCCCCCTGCCATGCCCTTTCACACAGGTTAGGTTTCTTTCATGACATTCATACTTCAGACAGCTTTTAAAGTTTAGCATTCTTCTGAGTCAGCTGCTTTGCAATAAGCACATTGCATTTCACACGGGTTATCCTCAAAACAGTCTCCAATTTCCATCTCCTCGATGCTTTCCCCTTCACACTTCTCATAGGGTACCTGTCTGGAGAGCTGACTGTTTTCTCTCTGAATCATCTAGGGTTGCCAACTGGCTCCAGATGCGCCCGACAGGCTTGATCCAGTCCTGGGTTTATTCCATTGCATGCAGGGACATGTAGTTCTGATTTCTCCATTGCACTCAATCAGAAAAGCAAGACTACAAGTCCCTGCATGCAATGGGGTAAACACAGGACTGGATCAAGCCTGTCGGGCGCATCTGGAGCCAGTTGGCAACCTTAGAATCATCTCATTGAGCTTTTTGGAGTAGAACCTTCTTCTGTCCTAACTCCTCTGCAAGCTGAGCATATTGATAGTCAGTTAAAATATCCTTCTTTCCCTTAGGGTTTAACTGATAGCTAGAATTAGCCTTTATCTCTGGAGCTAATTCTCTTAAACATTTTATAGGCAGGAACTGGGGAGGACACACTTGCCTTAAGTCAGGAGTATTCAGCAATTCTCCTTTCTCCTGGTATAAGTCACGCTGCCTTCCGTCTGCAGAGACTTTCCTTGGTTGAAACAGCCTTTCTTTCAGCCGTGACTGCCTTGGAGTCTTTCCAATCAGTTCCCCCTGTTCACCTGGAAGCTTGAGCTCAGCAGCCCTTGTATCTCTTAAGGTTACTGGCTGACTTCTTCCCTGGCTGTAACTCTTCCCGGAGCTGCAACTAGAATTGGCACGGTCTCTTTCTCTCCAGCTGCCTTCTCGCAAATGGTCAGCACCAGCTCCAGCTTTTTCTCCTCGCTCAGCTGCTCTCCCTGACTTCCTAAAAGCCAGCGTTTTAAACTGCTTTCCTTTCTGTGCCACGCCTTGCTCCCAGCACATGTGAGAAGAGTCAGGCTTCTCTCTAACCCTGATGTGCTGCTGTGGGCGTGGCTTAAGGGTGACTGTGTTGTGAGTCAGAGACTCCTGGTTACCGGGGAAACCCTGAATGCTTTCGTTTTTAAAGGTACAGGGCTCATTTTCCTGTGTATCCATAGCCTCAATAGTGGTTTCCTCACCACAGTACTGAAGACTTCCGGACAATATACCAATCCCTTATCTTACCACACTTTGACTTTGCCAATGCTATTCTTCAAGGTCTCCCTCAGTCAACACTTAATCCGTTACAACTTGCCATGAATGCCGCTGCCAGAGTCTTAGTGGGAGCAGCAAGATGCGACCATGTAACGCCTATCCTAATACAGCTTCACTGGCTCCCCATACAAGGAAGGCTTATGTTCAAGTCCTTGCTACTCACTTTCAAATCCATCCATGTTATCACCTCCCCTTCACTAACATCATTCAGCTCATCCCTCCCATCAGAACAAGAAGAACCTCATCTACAAACGCGCTAGTAATCCCAAAGGCATCAACAAAGTACACAATCGCTACATCAAACAGGGCTTTCAGTATCTATGCCCCAAAATGTTGGAACGCATTACCACTAGGCATCCGTGCGATTACTGACCTAACACAATTCAGAAAGGCTCTCAAATTCCATTTATTTACACAGTACTACCAGATTAACCTGACCCCTACCTAATTGTCCCTCCTCTTACCTCCTTGAGATAACATCTCAATATTAGCACACAACCTCACTGTACACATGTAGCATCCTAAATTCTTAGCATTCAATCTCATTGTACATATTTAATTAGTTCAGTTTGTATCCCCCTTGTTATCCAAGTTGTTACTCCTGTTCTGTGTGAAGCCAAACAGTTGTTATGGTCATTTTGTTTTATGTAAACCGCGCTGATACGAAATAGTGCGGTATATAAGAAATTGTAATAAATAAAATAAATAGTATAGGGGATGAAGTACTTCTGTCCACAGTAGAAGAGCAGAACCTAGGCATGATTGTTTCTGATGATCTTAAAATAGCTGAACAGGTAGAAAGGTTGACAGAGAAAGCTAGAAGGATGCTTGAGTGCAGAGGGAGAGGAATGGCCAGCAGAAGAAAGGTGATAGTGCCTCTGTATAGGTCTTTGGTGCAACTTAATTTGGAGTATTGTGTGCAGTTCTGGAGACCGCACCTTCAAAAGGCTATAAGCAGGTTGGAGTCGGTACAGAGGGGGCTGCTAAAATGGTTAGTGGTCTTCGTTATAAAGCATATGAGGACATACTTAAGGATCTTAATATGTACACTTTAATAATAGTTTATGGACCTTTCCTCCAGGAACTTGTCCAAACCTTTTTTAAACTCATCTACACTAACAGCTTTTAATACATCCTCTGAAATGAATTTCATTGAAAGAAAAAATATTTTCACTTACTGGTCTTAATTACATTGTAGCTTCATTGCATGTCCCCTAGTCTTTCTACTTTTTGATGGCATAAACCAACAGTCTCCATTTCCGGTCCTAGAGGGCTGCAAACCAGCTAGGCTTTCTGGATGTCCCTAATTGAATATGCATGAGATAAATTTGAATACAATGGGGGCAGTGTGTGCAAGTATATCTCATGCATATTTATTAGGGACATCCTGAAAACCTGGCTGGTTTGCAGCCCTCCAGGACCGGAATTGGAGACTCCTGGCATAAACAACCAATCTATGTTTACCTGTTCCACTCCATTCATTCATAGACTTCTATCATATCTCCCTTCAACCATCTCTTTTCCAAGTTGAAGAGCCCTAATCTTTTAAGCCTTTCCTCAAAGGGGTATCCTTCCATCCCTTTTACCAGTTTGGTAGCTTTTCTTTGTACCTTTTCTAATTCTGCTATATATCCTTGCTAGGATATGGAGATCGGAATTGCACACAATATTCGGGGTGCAGTGGCACCATGGAATGATACAGAAGCATTATAATATTCTTTGTTTTATTCTCCATTCCTTTCCTTATGATACCTAGCATTCTATTTGCTTTCTTGGGCACTGCTGCACATTGGTGGGAGGGTTTCAACGTATTATCCACGATGATGCCTAAATCTTTTTCATGGGTGGTGGTTCCTAATGTGGAACCTTGCATCATGTAACCATAGTTTGAGTTGTTCTATCCTAGGTGCATAACTTTGCGCTTGTCCACATTCAGTTTCATCTGCCATTTGAACGTCCAGTCTTCCAGTTTATCAAGGTCCTCTTGCAGTTTTTCACAATCCTCTTGTGTTTTAACAACTTTGAGTAATTTTGTTTATTCTGAAAATTTGATCGCCTCACTCGATTGGAATCTCCTTAGACAATATCTAGCTGCCCTTGAAGTTTGCCTAATAAAGGGGCCCTTCTACAAAAGTGCTTTAAGTAGTTAACATGCATTTTATCATGTAGCAACTGTCAGCGCAAGCCTACGGTACATAAGCATGACAGTTACTGCACAATAATTCCCACCGTAACTGCAAATCACACAATGGGACGGTGAATGGATGGGTTAGCAGCAGAGTGTGGGTATGGAGAGGACATTGTGATTGACAGTGTGCGATATGTTCCCTCGTATTAATGTTGCAACCAACAGAGGTGTACTTAACACCTCAATAGATAGTATTAAGTGCACCTACATTAATTATGATTACCACTGCCACACATTAGGCGACATGTCCGTGCAGTAACTTCTGGGAACATGCTGGCTACTCCCTCAACAGTTACTGCAGAGGCTTTGCATTTCCCATGCGTTAGTTTTAGTACTAAATGCACAGCAAGTGCAAAATTCTACCACACTTTAGTAAAGGATCCCAGGGTGTGATTTAAAATGTTCTCAAAAGCTGCTAACTGTCTGCTCTCTTATCTTCCACACATCCAATGTCACCGACATTCCTGAGAAATGGTATCCTTGCTGCACACTAGAAAAAAATAGCAAAAAAAACCCCACAACAAATACAGTTTTTCAGCTATGCACACAGTTCTTTCCAGGTTCTTTTCATAGTAACAAAGTACTATTAAAGTACCATTCACCTCTGTGAATGGTAAAGTGGTGGTTTCATAACCTCCCGTGTAAAGTGTAGGACCTGGATTTGTTAAAATCACAGTAAGATGTGTGATGGCATTTCAGTTCTGGCAACCAAAAGCTTTGGCATTGAACAATGGTTCCACTCCAGATTCCTCAAACATGTGGACAAAGTAATCAAAACACTATACATGTGATTGTTGGGCAAGAAAACGATGACAAGACACAGCTAACAGGGGAGGAGAACTCCATTTTTAGCAGGCTGTTAACACAATAAACGTGAAAAAAATCCCGTTACCAGATGCCTCTAAAATTTAATACCCAGAAGAAAGGAGCTCTTGCTTGTGCAGTATTTAATTTTGAGGCTCCTGTGTTCTGGAAAATCCTCCCTGTTCTGGCAAACGTCTTTAGTAGTCCATTCTAAAATTCTTCCAGGAAAACGTAGTAATAGAACAGCAGTGTATAGTATGGGCCTTTTGAAGTAGCTGAACATATGAGTTAGATCTTCCTCTGTTCCAGGTTATTTAACTAGGATGCATTGAAAGATAATGCCCCTTGATGCCTTGGGGTTAGGCTGCAAAATAAGGTAACTTGGAACAGAGGATGATCTTGCTCATGTTTGGCTATTTCTTCCAAAAGTCCATCTTACATATGGCCTTTCTGCTGCTAACATTTCTGGAAGAATTTTGGCAGCCTGACCCCTAGTGGTGGTATAGACTAGAAAAGTTCACGTTTTGGAATCTGTATACCTTTTGGGAACCTGACAGGTAACTTGTGACCAGTCAATTGTGGTGTTTTTTTTTTTTTTCAACCTTCACTGTATCAACTCAGTTCTATGTAAACAGTTTTGACTTGTAGAAATCCGGTATATCAAAATTTGTTAAATAAATAAATTGGCTACTGTTGGAAACAGGATACTGGGCTTGATGGACCTTGGTCTGACCCAGTATGGCATTTCTTATGTTCCTACTGACGGACTATCACCTTGAGGCCAAAGACCACCATTTTGAGGACAGGGGTTGCTAGAGACAGAGCATTCCTGCCCCCTCACTATCCACCAGAAAGACGCCATGTAGGTGCCAGAGGGTTGGGGGAATGGGGGTACTTTAGAAAGAGGATAGGTGGGAGGTTTTGCAAAGGGGATCCAGGGTGGGTAAGTTACAAAACGGGATCTAGTGAGTAAAATGGAAAAAACCCCAGGGATGAGTAACAGAGATGATCGTGTAGCTAAAATCTGGGTTCAGGAGAGGTGCTGCAGCTGCAGACTAATGGGCAATGTGCTTAACTGCAGAAATTGACATGATATCAGACCAGTCACATCTATGTGCAGAATATATAAAGTATTGAGCGAGGAGGCTAGCATTTCAACTGCAAAAGAAGCTGTTTTGGAGAGAATCTTCTCTGAAGTATTTACTATTGAATTTAAGCTGTACTATGAGATGGCACAGTCACTGAATACATTTTTAGGTTTGTGAAATGTGTGGACATGCTATGGACGCATCAAAAGAGTTGATGACATTGAATTTTGTTGACTTTCATCCCTATAAAAACATAAAATATTGGAAAATTTCCTCTTAAATGTTGTTTAAAAATGGCTATGATTGTAAATAATTTATATGTTTAATAATATAAATAGTAAAATTATACTCTATGCCACCTAGAATCTACTGACAAGTCAGGTATGATAAGGCGGTCATGAAGTTCTTTGGAATTGTCTGGGTGAGGTTATTTTTGAATGGTTTGATTTCTACCTTATGGTCTGGATCTTTGGTTGTGTGTGGTGTTCTTTGTTACAGAATATATATTTGGCATTCTACATACAGGCATCTAATACACATAACCCAATATTTACATATTGGGGTAGATGCACATGTAGCTGGTAATTAATCAGATATAATTTCAGGTCCCGATGCAATATCTGTGCAAAATATTTGATTTTGCTGCTAATGTACGCCTGATGCATTAGACTAGAATATATGCATGTTTTCATGGAAATCGGTGTGTTCTGCTGTGTTTGTGCACATTTTTTGCATGCGTTTGGTTTTCTGCATCGGGGTAGAAATATTTTTTATGCATGTGTTGTGAAACTGTTCTGAACTTCAAGTGCACAGCCTAGTAGTTATAAATGTTTTATATCAATAAATACATCAGCCTCTAAGCAGGCTGGGGCGGGGGATGGACATAAGACCCTGCACAGACAGTGCTCTCAGCGTCTGATGCTTCAGGCATATTAAATAACTTTTCATCAATATTTGTTGCCTTGAGGGAATACCCTGGAAACTGAGCTTCTGTGCAGCCTTTCATTCATAGCAAATTGCATGTGCAAAGGTTTTTGGTGGATTATTATGATGTGCCTGAATCAGAGGTAAGAAGAAAGATTGCAGGAGATGGGGAGAAAAGTCAAAGAAGCATAAATGGTGATTCTATGCTGTTTATCCAAAGATGAAACTGTTAAGTCTCAGAAAAAGAAAACCCTCGGAGAAAAACGCATGCCCATTTGTCTGCCATAGAGTTACTGCTGAGAAATGCTTAAATTATCTGTTTAGCTATCCATGCCATACATTTTTCTGAATAACTCACAATGCAGTTTGAGATTTACTAATTGTTAGATGTGTGTTTTTTTATATCAGAAAGCATTTTGGAAAAGGTCAGTGGCAATCAGATTTGATTGGGGACATGCTCTGTTGTATCATAATGTGAAAAGCATTTGAATGTTTGCAAATTATACTAACATTCTCTGTGGACAAGCAGGAAGTAAGCCCTTATTTATAGATGACGTCTCTGATGGAGCTCTGCACGTGAACGCTCCCCAGCTTTTATTGGAAGCATTTGGGAGGCTGCACCCCTCCTGCGTGTCTGCCTTCCTGCCTGCTGCCATGGCACTATCTTCCCAAATATTTGCTTTTCCACGGAGCCCCATGTACATTGTTTATTGGGGGAGGACCAAATCAATGTGTTTTCCCCTTTTGGGGGCCTTCCTGTACAAGTTTCCTTTTTGGTATTCATGGTAGTGCCTGCCATCGGTTGCGTCAGTTCTGTTGATTGTGGTTACTTCATCAGTGCTGGCGCTTTTTGGTAAAGTTCCTTTTTTCGGTTGTTTTCCCTGTCGCCTAACCAGGCCTGTGGTCACCAAACATTGAGCCTTTTGATTTTGCCTTGACCATTTTTCCAGACATGTTCCAGAAACTGGCCAGCAGGTTCAAGAAGTACACCAAATGTGCCAGGACCATCTCTTTAACCAACAGGCACACCTGGTGCCTCCAGTGCCTGGATCCCAATCACCAGCCCTCCTCTTGCAATTTGTGCTTGCAGATGACAAGGAGAGGTCAAGACAATCCCTCTTTGGCCAGAGGTCTGATTCAGCATCTTTGGCACTGCCTTAAGTCTCAATGGCTTCCCAGGAATCCGCTGAGGGTGCATCAACATAGAGTAGTTCTCTGGCTCATTTGGAGCCGAGCACCCACAGTACCCCGGAGCATCGGTCATCAGTCGATGTCCGCCTGGAGTCGAGGAAGGATTCAACTTCATCCCCGTTTATCCAAGGGGAATCCATCCAAGCACCGAGTGAAGGCCTGGATGCATTGGCATCGGAGCCCTTCAAGCAGGACATCGAAGGTGATGGGTGCAAGTGGCCCATCAAGGTGCTCCAGAGGGAAGAGCCCTCAATCTTCAGGGTTTAAGAGGGGCACCAACTGTCTCCTAGTAGCAGTGACCATGCCGATACCACTGAATGCCGGAGACAAAGCTGCTCAGGCCCCAAGGCCTTTGGAATTGGCAGCCATGGAGGAACGCCTCCTTCAGGCACTCAAAGTCCATATCACATCGCTGCTGGAGAAAAAGCTGGCTGGTGCCTCGGTGCCCACAGCATCATCATCGAGGGCTGTGCAGCTGATCCTCGAGATGCACGCTCTGCCTGCGGAGGCATTGATGTTGGGGCATTGAAGAGATCGAATGCCAGTTCCTCTCAAATGTCTCTGGTTTCGATGCCCCGATGAAACCTCAAAAGCCCTTGATGCATCATCGATCCTGTAAAAGCCCTCACTCCCCTAGGGGCAGGAAGAAGCTCTGGGCAGAGTCTCAGAGATATTTGATTTCCTTTCAGAGTCTTGACTCTGATGGCTGGGTGACCAATGTAGAATCGGAGAACTTGTCGAAGGGTGGGTCTCATGCTCCTGTCAGACCTCTCTCTTCCATGTGAAAGGCAGAAGTCTCTTCCAGAGGACATGTCCTACCAGCCCTTTGTGAGATATATGGAAAAGCCCTACCATTTTCAGTGGAGATGGAGCGCAGGATGGAGGATTTGGAGATCCTCCAATACTCCTTGACCTCTCAGGAAGCAGTGATGGTGCCTGTGTACTGCATATTGAAAAGGCTACAGATAAGGATGTGGGAGAACCCCCTCACAGTGCCACTGGTCAATAGGAGGCTGGACTGGATGCATAAGAGTCCAAAAAGCTCCTGGGTTTGGGAAGCCTCAGCTTCCACACAACTCCTTGGTGGTAGAGTCTGCCCTTAAGAGAATCAAGAGCACCAAGACTTATTCCTCAATGTCCCAGGCTAGGGAGGCTCAGATGGATATCTTCGGTAGAAGGTGCTTCCAAAGCTCCATGTTTGTGGCTTGAGTACACTCTCTTTACCAACACTACCTGAACATGTTCTTGAAGGCCATCATGCGTGATCTCACTGACATGTGCCAGTTTCTTCCCCTGGAGAAATTGGAACACTATCGTGCCCTAGTGGGCTATGGCAAGGACTGTGAGAAGTTCCTGGTCTGGGCAACTTACAGTGCCTTCAAATTGATGTCTAGAATGGCAGCAGTGGGCATAGGAGCCCACAGGCTCACCTGGCTTCAGTCTTCCAACCTGGAAGTCAGTGCAAAATAAGCTGGCGGATGTACCCTGCTAAGGATAGAACCTCTTCAGAGAGCAGGTGGAGGAGAAGGAGGGCATCATAGAGAAGCAACATGTCACCCTCACCAGGCTTTCAAGAAGCTTGTCCAAACCAGCTGCTTTCCGCAGGAGGTATCACAGTGGAAGCCAGAAGACGACTTATTACCAGCGTAGGTGCAGGTACTACCCTAATCCTCAAATCTCCCAGCAAAAAATGCAGATGTCTCACCCACAGAATCGAGATAAACCTCAAAAGGCTCTGTTTGCCCCGCAACTAAAGCCCGGAGCAGGGTTTTGACTGGTTTCTCCGGAGCATAGCCAATCTAGCAGTGTCCATGGAGAGGAGCCATCTGGTGTGGTGAAGACTCACTCTTTTTTGCTCACAGGTGGCCTCTCATAACTTTGGACTCGTGGGTGCTACAAATAGTCCAAAGCAGCTACATGTTGCACTTTGCTGAACCGCCACATCCTTGCCCCTCAAGGGAGTATCCCCTCAACCCTCTGCATCTAAACCTCCTTCAGGAGGAAATCTCCGTCCTTCTGGCCAATCTCACCATTGAACCATGCCTGAGGAGCAGATCGGACAATGGTTTTAGTCCAGGTACTTTCTAGTACACAAGAAGATGTGTGGTGGGTGTTGGTTCACCCTGGACCTCAGAAACCTCAACACCTTCCTGATGCAAGAAAAGTTCAAGATGGTCTCTCTAGGGACCCTGCTCCCTTATCTTCAGAAAAACGATAGGCTATGCTTCCTGGATCTAAAGGACGCATATAGCCACATACTGATACATCCTGCTCACAGGAGGTATCTCAGATTCGTCCTGGCAGAAAAGCACTTTCAGTACCGAGTCCTACCTTTCGGGTTGACCTCAGCACCCCAAGTCTTCACAAAGTGCCTTGTGGTGGTAGTGGCCTATCTCAGAATACTAGGGGTCTTTCGTACCTTATCTGGATGACTGGCTCATAAAAAAACATCACTCCAGATGGAGTCCAGCAGTCAACAAGTCTGGTCTCTCCTGTTACTTTTATGCTGATGATATTCTTCTTGTCCACCACACTAGCTCTGTTTCTCCAGATCTTTCCCCTCTCAATTCTTGTCTCGACCTGACTGCCTCATGGTTCTCCACTAATTTTCTCAGTGTCAACCCCTCCAAATCATCGGCTATTTGGTTTTCCTTCTCAACTTCCCCTCCCACCTTGGCTCCTTTAATGTCATCCCTGCCCATTCCTCTTGTATCCTGCCTTCGTTATCTTGGTGTAACCCTTGATACCTCCTTGTCTTTCCACTCCCACATCTCCTCCTTGGTCCGCAGCTGCTTCTTCCACCTTCGTCGTATCAGGTCCCTTCGTCCTTATCTTTCCTCTAGTTCTCTCACTACTTTAGTCCTCTCCCTTGTAATTTCTCGCCTTGATTACTGTAACTCCATTTTTGCTGGTCTCCCCTCCTTTCAGATACGCCGTCTCCAACTTATTCAAAATACCGCCGCCCGCCTAGTTACTTTCTCCTCTCCCCGTGATCACATCACCCCTTGTCTCCTTTCCCTCCATTGGCTCCCTATTCAATACCGCTTTATCTTCAAATACCTCATTACCATTCATAAAACCCTCCACTCCGGTATCCCTCAGTATCTCTCCGATCTCATTTTTCACCAGCCTGTTCCTCGCCTTCTTCGTTCCTCCCATGGTAACCGTCTTTCTCCCTTCCCCTTCTCAAGCGCACCTCGAACTTACTCGCGACTCTGCTTTCTTCTTCCTTGGTCCTGCCCTGTGGAATTCCCTCCCCCTCCCCCTCCCCCTCCATACTGAGCCCTCTTTTCCATAATTCAAGTCCCTCCTTAAAACACACCTCTCTACACAAGCTTTTGATCTTCCAGTTTCTCTTTGATACTATTGGCTCCCTCATTCATACTGCTCCCAGTACCCTCTAATATTTCATCACCATTCATAGAACCCTTCACTCCGGTACCCCTTACCCTCATTTACCCCCTCAGTCCCCTCTCTCTTGTTGTAAGTTTCTATTTGTGTCGCTCTGCCCTTTTTACTCTCTCTCCTCTTTTCTCCTTTTCTTTTCTTTCCTGTCATACCATGGCATTCTTTTCTATCTTTCCTCCCCACAGCCCATTTATTGTACACCGCTTTGATGCCTTATGGTTTAGGCGGTTTATCAAGAACCCGAATAAAAATAAAGATAAAGGTGCTAGAGCTGTTGGGGTGTGTAGTCAACTACCCTAAGTCCCACCTTCAGCCCACCCAACAACTAGAGTTCATAGGGGCTCTCCTCAACATGACACCAGCGCAGGCCTTCCTTCCACTAGACCAACTCCAGAGATTGACGGCCTTAGTCCGAAATACCCAGTGGAGTTATCAGACAATGGCTTGTGGGCTGATGACCATGCTCGGCTACATGGCCTCTGCTGTACACATCACATCCATGGCTTGTCTTTCAATAAGACAGGCTCAGTGAATCCAGGCCACTGTTTGCCTTTGGGATCGGGTGGCTGTCACTGGCCCTCTCGTTCAGTCCCTGCACTGGTGGTTGGATCATTAGAATTTGTTCAAAGGTCCCCCTTTCAGAAGGCATCATCTCAGAAAACATTGACAACAGATGCCTCCAAATTAGGTTGAGGACCGCATCTAAATGGCTTTCGCATTCAAGGCATCTGGTCCAAACAGGAGAGCCTGCATCAGATCAATTTCTTGGAGTTGAGAGCCATAGCGACTGCCCTCCGAGAACGATTAGTCAGCCAGATTGTCGGTCTGAATCAGGACAATGAGGTTGCAGTGTACTACATAGACAAGCAGGGGGACACAGGGTCTTATCTCCTGTGTTGGGAAACGGTTTGATTATGGAAGTTCACCAACACCCATGGGACGGAGCTGAGAGCCAATTATCTTCCAGGGGAGCAGAATGCCCTGGTGGACAGCTGAGTCACGTCCTCTAGTCGCACGAATGGACTCTGGACAGGGGTGTGGCAGCGCACATCTTTCAGAAGTACAGTACCCCCTTGATAGATCTGTTTGCCACCCATCAAAACACCCAGGTGGACCGGTTGTGCGCCAGAATCACCTCGCACAGCCAACTGGCAACTGATGCTTTCCTCCTCCACTGGGGGAAGGGCCTGCTATACACGTATCTTCCCATGCCTCTCATAGCAAAGACCCTTATGAAACACCAGACTGAGATGGGTACATTGATACTTATCACGCCGTATTGGCCCAGACAGCTGTGGTTTCCCTTCTGCTTCAACTCTCCCGGGGGGGAACCTCTATGACTGGGCTTTGCCCCGGACCTTATATCACAGGAAGACAGGCGGATACTACATCCCAGTGTCTGTACCTTCACCCTAACTATGTGGATGTTGAGAGGCTAGTCCTCGCAGAGCTTCACCTGCCTGACAGAGTTACAAATGTTCTGTTGGTCTCTAGGAGAGCCTTGGTGAGAAGTGTCACGCCATCACCACTCGCCTCTAGGTTAGAGGGGTGTGGATTATTGAAGGAACTCTCTGCTGTATGCTTTTTCAGCTTTTTCTTAAACTATTTCCCTGCAGTGCCCTCTGGGAAATGTAGTCCTTATTCAGCTGTATAAGTGCACCATGCAGAAAGCTGTAGTCAGGCTCGAGTAGGTAAGGCAAATGACAGAAATTTATTATTTTTATATACACAATGGTCCAATCATACCACACATAGGATTGTTGGTTCAGGATTCTTTGAAGCAAAAATTGTCCACAGCATATCCAACCACAAAATGCAGTTTTAAAGGTTCTCTGTATCGCAGGATACACAGTCTTTACCAGCAAGCCTAATTGTATTTCTTCTTAGCTTTGCTGGCTAAAGCACCAAACAAAAAAAACACATTTTAAAGTCTGTGGTAAACTTCCCCTTTATAAACACATGGGATCTCAGCCACCCTGCTTGTGGTATAAGGGAACCTTTTTTCCTGGGAGACCTTCTTTCAGGACTGGCTTGCTTTTTCTACATTCCCCAGGTTTACAGCTTGGCACAAGGAACAGTCCATGGGAGTGTCCTCCTCAGTCAGCTTCACCTCGGGCTCTCCCAGCTGCATAGGTTGTGTCTCCCCATCCTGCTCAGCATGCTCTGCTAACAGCCTCCCGGGGGATCTTGGAGTCTCTCTTGTTCCTGGCTCCAAACTCTCCTGCAGCCATGCTACATGCCAAATAGCACTCTGTCCAGCTGGAAGCTCCGTTCCTCTGCTCTGCTCAGCCTAGCTTCCTGCTTCTCCTCTCCTCCTTTCTTTTTCTACTAAATCATACTCTGCTCTGGGTTTATACTTCCAGGGCTCTAGCTCCAACCCCACCCTACTCAAGTGACGGCAATCAGCCTGACTCCGGGCACCTGAGTGCTTGAAGCATTCAGTGCCTAAAGGGTTCTGAGCCTTGTATCCTTTCCCCTTCATTCCACTAGGGGGAGCCTGAAATGTTTTCCACGTGGAAGTTTTCTGATTCCTGGAGGTGTTTATGGCTTTCCTACCCTGTCTTGAGTAAAGGGGGCCCTTTACTAGGGTGAATTCCCTGTCTCTTTGTCCTCCCCTGGACTCTGGATAGGCCTCCTTGCCACAGAAGGTTTTATGCATTCAAATAGAAAAGATTTGCGATCTGGTGCACAGAACAGGTGCTGGATCCTTTTATTTGCTCCACTGACAAACTGCTCGAATACTTCCTACACATCTTGGAGTTGGGTCTCAAATCCAGCTCTGTCAGGGTTCACCTCTGCGTGATTGGAGCTTACCATTGCCTCACACCCATAGAAGGGAAGTGGCGCTGCACATACTGGACTACAAACGAGCCTTGGCCTGCTACTTGAAGCAGACGAAGGCCCACCGAAAGTCCAGCTCTTTTGACCACAGCAAACTATGGGCTGCCATTTCCAAACACACTCTCAATTTGGCTAGCAGACTGCATCTCTTTTGCTTATGCCTGGGCTGGCCTGATTCTTGCTAGTCATGTCATGGCTCACAATGTCAGAGCTATGGCTGCATCGGTGGCGAACTTGTGCTCAGTCTACATGGAAGAGATCTGCAGGGCTGCAATGTGGTCTTTTGTCCGCACATTCACATCTCACTACTGTTGGGATGGGGATTCCTGACGTGACAGCAACTTTGGCCAGTCTGTGCTCTGGCATCTGTTTGGGGATCAGAATCCAACTCCATCCCCAAGACCCTGCTGTTCGTCTAGGTTGCCACTTCTGTACATAGCTGATTTTCCAGTTTTCAGTTCACCTTTGCCCCTGTTGGGCTTCTTGGCCTCCTCTGTTTTCAGTAGCTTGGGAGTCCCATACGTGAGGTCTTACTTCCTGCTTGTCCACGGAGAAAAGGTAGTTACTCACCTGTAAGCAGGGTCTTCTCTGTAGACAGCAGGAATTAAGTCCTCACAATCCACCCACCTCTGTGAGGAGTTGTATTCTGCTACAGCTTTGTTATCAGACTGGAGAAGATGGCGCTGCAGCAGCAGGTGGGAAGGCAGCCACACAGGCACAGTGCAGCCTCCCAAAAGCTTCCAGTAGAAGCTGGGGAGCGTTCCTGCACGGTGCTCTTTCTGAGACATCACCCATACATAAGGACATATTCCTGCTGCACACGGAGAACAGCTGCTACAGGTGAGTAGCTGTTTTCTATGAATATATAACTATCAGCCATCCAGTGGCTTACATGGTGAGTACTCCACATTGCAAAGCAGAAGACTTAGGTTCTTCTCCCTGATCTAGCTGGAATTGTGGATACTGCAGAAGCAGCATTCACAATCCCTGAGAGAAGGAAGTAATAAAAACATAAAATGTCTTATTCTGGGTCAGACCAAAGGTCCATCAAGCCCAGTATCCTGTTTCCAACAGTGGCCAGTTCATGTCAGAAGTACCTGGCAGGATCCCAAAGGTAAGTAGATTCTATGCTGCTTATCCCAGGGATAAGCGGTGGATTTCCCCCAGTTCACTTTGATAATGGTTTATAGCAGATCTTGACAAATTTTGTGCTGATTTAGGAGCCAGGCCAAAATCTTAGGAGCCAGCGCTCATGACCTCCTCATGCTCACTGGTTTGTAGTTTCCTGACTCAGCCCTGGAACTCTTTCAAATTGACTTCATTGGCCACTCTCCAATCTTCAAGTACTATAGATGAGTTTAATGATGATTTACAAATTACTAATAGTAGCTCTATAATTTCACTTTTGAGTTCTTTCAGTACTGTGGGATGTATGTCATCTGGTCCAGATGATTTTCTACTCTTTAGTTTGTCAAATTGATGTATTACATGGAAACATGATGGCAGAAAAAGACCACATGCCTATCTAGTCTGCCCTTCCATATCAACCACTACAGCAGTCCCCTTTTTTCCTTAAGAGATCCTCTGTTTGTCCCATGCATTTTTGGAATTCAGATTCTGTCCTCTACCACCTCCACTGGGAGACTATTCCACACATCTACTACTCTTTCAGTAAAGAAATATTTCTGCATATTATTCCTGAGTCTATCCCCTTTCACCCTCATCCTATGTCCCCTCATAGCAGAGCATGCTTTCAGTCGAAAGAGGCTCTGTTCATGTGCATTTATGCCACGGAGGTATTTAAACGTCTATTCCACCTTTCCTCTAAAAGTATACATATTAAGCTCCTTCAGTCTGCCCTATATGCTTTTATAATGAAGACCACTAACCATTTTAGTAGCAGTCCTCTGCACAGACTCCAACCTGTTTATATTCGTTTGAAGGTGTGGTCTCCAGAATTGGGTACAATACTCCAAATGAGGTCGCACCAAAGACTTGTATAGAGGCACTATCACCTCCTTTCTTCTTCTGGCCATTCCTTTCCCTATGCACCCAAGCATCCTTCTAGCTTTCGCTGTTGCCATTTCTACCTGTTTAGCTATTTTAAGATCATCAGACACAATCACACCTAGGTCCTGCTCTTCTTTTTTGAACAGAAGTACTTCACCCTCTATACTATATTGCTCCTTTGAATTGCTGCAGCCCAAATGCATGACCTTGCATTTTTTAACATTAAATCTCAGCTGCAAAATTCTAGACCATTCTTCAAGCTTAGCTAGATCCCTCATGTTATCTACAACTTCCTGGATGTCTACTCTATTGCAGATTTTGGTATCTTCTGCAAAGAGGCAAATCTTACCTGACAGCCCTTCCGCAATATCACTAACAAAAATGTTAAAAATAATCGGACCAAGAAGAGATCCCTGGAGCACACCACTGGTAACCTCCTTCTCCTCAGAGTGAACTTCATTGCTGCCTCCCACTCAACCAATTTCTAACCCAAGCAGTAACTTTAGGATCCATTCCTAGTGTGCTCAGTTTGTTTATAAGTCGCCTGTGTGGAACGGTGTCAAAGGCTTTACTGAAATCTAAATCCACCACATCTAGGGCTCTCCCTTGGTTCACCTCCCTGGTCACCCAGTCAAAAAAATCAATCAGATTTGTCTGACAAGACCTGCCTCTGGTGAATCCATGCTGCCTCGGATCCGGTAATCCATTGCTCCAGAAACCTCACTATTTTCTCTTTGAGCAGCATTTCCAATAATTTACTCACCACAGAGGTTAGACTAACTAGCCTGTAGTTTTCAACCATATCTTTACTTCCGCTTTTGTGTAAAGGGACCCACATGTGCCTCTCTGCAGTTCTCTGGAACCACTCCAGACTCCAAAGAGGCATTGAAAAGATCAGTCAGTGGAGCTGCTAGAATGTCCCCAAGTTCCCTCAGTATTCTCAGGTGTATCCCATCTGGTCCCATCACTTTCTCTACATCTTCCGATTCACAGAGATTTGTTTCAATTCCTCTGATTCATTACCTTTAAATATCATTTCTGGCATAGATATCTTCCCTACATCTTCAGTAAAGACCGAAGCAAAAAAATCATTTAGTCTTTCTGCTATGGCCTTCTCCTCCTTAGTGCCCCTAAAATCAGATTTAGTGGTTTTCTGTGGATGCTTAGATTTGCTCAGCACACATGGTAGAGGTGGTCTAGAACAAAAGATATGCCATACTGGGTCAGACCAAGGGTCCATCAAGCCCAGTATCCTGTTTCAGAGTGGCCAATCTAGGTCACAAGTACCTGTCAGGTTCCCAAAGGTAGCCTGATTCCATGCTGCTTGTCCAGTGGGTAAGCAGTGGATTTCCGCAGTCCTCTTTAATAGTAGTTTTAGACGTTTCCTCCAGGAACTTGTGCAAACCTCTTTTAAATCCAGCTACACTAACAGCTTTTACTACATCCTCTGATAACGAATTCTAGAGTTTGATTACACATTGAGTGGAAAAAATATTTTCTCTGATTAGTCGTAAATGGGCTACATTGTAGCTTCATTGCATGTCCCCTAGTCTTTCTACTTGTTTTATTCCATTTATTATTTTTTAGACCTCTGTAATATATTTTCCCTCGGTCATCTCTTTTCCAAGCTGAAGAGCCCTAACCTTTTAAGCCTTTGTCCCTGTTATGTCACACAGCATGAAAGCTAGCCACACATTGGAGGAGCTGAGATGGGTCATTATTGATAATGTCCTTATAGTGTATTAAAATCTTGATATACCACCCTTTTTGACAAAGCAGTTTACAATAATATAAAATAAATTTCAGGAGTTAAAGGAACTCCAATAAATATGGCAAGGGGAGGTGGGGGAAAACGGCAGGGTGGAGGGAGCAGGCTGTACAGAATGGAGTTAAGTGATAGGGTGATCAAATGTATCTTCAGTGCTGTCTGGTTAGTGCAGAGCGAGGCCAGGTGTTGGCGCTATCTGAATTTTTAGTTGGCACTTATCCAGGCAACTTAGGCCACATGAAAAGCTTGTCCTTAGTTTCAATTTAGCTAAGTACCGCCTGAAAATCCCATTAACTGGATAAGTGTTGGTACTTACCCAGAGAACACAGCTCAGCTCTGATATAAAGGCAGCTCCTGTCTGGATACAGCTGCTGAATGTCCTATTGATATTTAAGTGCCACTCTCAGATTAACATTAAATATGCTTTTATCTCCAGGAACAAGCAGGAATAAGTCATCACATATGGGTACGTCGGTACCGACGGAGCCCGCGCGGGAAAGCTCCCCAGCTTTTCAGATTAAAAGCTTTTGGGGCCTCCCACTGCACATGCGCGCTGCCTTCCCGCCTTCCTGACCAGCTCTCGTCAGTTTCTTTTTTTCCGCGGAGCCAGCAGGTCGTGTTCCTGTCACCGCTGAAGAAATTGTTAATTTTATTGTTTTCTTTAGACCGCGTACCTGCCTTCCCCATTCTGAAACCGGTACTGCCGGTCTCTCTTTCTTTCTTTAAAAAAAAAAAAAAAAAAAAATTTTTCTTTTCTTCAGCACAGCTTGGTACTTTGTTAGGCCTTCAGGCCTACACAAATTCTCCTCATGGGGAAGCCAGTTCCTGGTTTTAAAAAGTGTACCAAGTGCAGTGCTGTCATTCCTCTTACAGACACCCATGAATGGTGTCTTAAATGTTTAGGACCTGACCATTCCATACCGGACTGCCCATCCTGCTCCCAGATGTCGAAACGTGGATTGCAGAACCGGGCCAACAAGTTCCATGTGCTGTTTCCTTCAGAAGCATCACAGTCATCCAGGTCTTCCTCTCCGGATGGATCTCAGGTAACCAAAACTCCAGTGGGCAAATCCTCTAAAAGCAAATCTCTTTCTAAAGATCGAGAGGCTCTCAATTCTGAGTTCGAGGATTCTGCCCAGGCCAAAAAACCCCGGCGGGAGGCTCCGGCCTCCAAAGCAATCATGGGGTCACAGGTTGACATCGATGGCGCGGCCTCGACAGATCACCTGTTGTACTGCTCTGGGGTACCGGCCCATACCGGTACCGACATCCAGGCAGCAGTGGCGTCTATGGGCAATACTGTCCAAGTCATGCAGCAGGCCATTCTGGCTTTTATTAATGCTGCTACGCCCTCGGTACCGCAGCCAGCGGTACCGGGTCCGGTTCCGGTAATGGCTTCCATACCGGAACCGAGGCCATCGTCTTCCAAACGCAGATCGGTTCCGCATGCCGGATCCGGGCTTTTGCCCGGTACCGATCCCATACCCGGTACGCCCGATGTCGATACCGAACGGTATGCGTATCGTGCGTTGGAAGCACATAGAGGATACTCTGCTTCTTCAGAGGATTTTAACTCCTCTGATGATTCTGATGAGTTCTCCCTTGATCTTCCTGAGGAGCCTTCTTCTCCTAAAAGGAGAATGTCTCCACCAGAGGATTTGTCCTTTCAGGACTTCATCATAGAAATGACTAAAGGTCTTTCTATTGCTTCATCCTCTGAAAAGGAACCCAGATCAAAGAAACTGGATATTTTAGGATACTCTAAGTCTCCTAAAGAGGCAGTTACCCTGCCTATCCATGAAATCCTTCAAGAACACTTGATGGACTTATGGGAGGCTCCTCTAACATTGTCTCCTTCTTCTCGCAGGTTGGACACCATGTACCGTGTCCCCCCTTCTCCTGGTTTCCAAAAAACTCAGTTGCCTCACCATTCTATTGTGGTGAAGTCTGCAATGAAGAAGATAAAGAGTACCAAAAGGCACTCTTCTACTCCTCCAGGGCGAGAATGTAAGACTCTAGACTCTTTTGGCAGGAAAATTTTCCAGGCTACTATGCTTATAGCCAGGATTAATTCCTATAGTCTTTACATGGGCATGTTTCTCAGTGAAATCGCTCTAAAAGTTCGGCATTTTGCCCCCTTTATCCCTGAGGATAAGAGGGAGCAGTTCATTTCCTTAGTGAAACACCTTTTGGATATTTCAAAGTTCTCCAACAGGGCAGCTTTTGATTCCTTTGAGGGTGCTGGTAGGGCTTCGGGCATTGCTATAGCAGCCCGACGTCTTGCTTGGCTCCAGGCTTCTGATCTAGAACCTTGGGTCCTAGATGGCTTACGAAATCTGCCCTGTACAGGTGAGAACTTATTTGGTGAGGAGTGGCAAATTAAGGCCACTCAAATGGACGCAGAAAATGCCACCTTAGATAGACTTTCTAAGTCTACCTCCACTCCTGCCAAGAAGAAGTCTTCTAAGAGGCCTTATTACAAGAAGTCCAGATTTTCCACAAATACTGGCCAACAATCCTCTCAGCCTCGTTTTGCTGCTAAACGTCAGCAACCTAAACAGGCAAGGTCAAAGCCTGCGGCGTCTGCTACGCCTCAGCAGGCTCCACCCCCTCAGGGGTTTTGACTTGCCCCTAGAGAACTTAACTTTTCTGGCTCTAGAACAACCAGAGCCCCTCACCATACCCGGAAGGTTAGCTCACTTTGCTCCCAGATGGGAGCAAATTACATCAGAGCAATGGACCCTCTCTATCATCAGAGAGGGTTACAAACTCCATTTTTCCGACCTTCCTCCTTATACTATGGTGAGGCAGTTCAATTCTCCCCCATCTCTCCTGGCCCTCTTGGGTCAGGAAGTCTCCTCCCTCCTTGCCCAGGGGGCAATAGAGGAGGTCCCTCTTCTTCAACAGGGGACGGGATTCTACTCCCCTTATTTTCTAATACCAAAGAAGACAGAGGGCTTCAGACCAATTCTGGATCTGAGAGAATTGAACAAATTTCTTTTCAAGGAGAACTTCAAAATGCTTTCTCTGGGCATTCTCCTTCCATACCTTCAGAGTCAGGATTGGCTTTGTTCTCTAGACCTAAAGGATGCGTATACACACATACTCATCCACCCATCCCACAGAAAATACCTTCGATTTCTGTTTCAGGGAAAACATTTCCAGTACAGAGTACTCCCCTTCGGTCTAGCCTCTGCTCCAAGAGTGTTCACCAAATGCATTGCAGTCGTAGCTGCCTTTCTAAGAGGCCTGGGAATTTTCATATTCCCATACCTGGACGACTGGCTCATCCGAGCTCCCTCTCAGTCCCAGGCCCAAATTTCCCTGGACCGCACAAGGCGTCTTCTGCAGTATCTAGGACTGGTAGTAAACCTTCCCAAGTCTCAACTAATCCCTACTCAGTCTCTCGAGTTCATAGGGGCCCAGTTAGACACCATCACTGCAAGGGCCTACCTGCCTCAGGTCAGGGCCCAACGCCTGCTGAGTTTGGCCTCCCAAGCTCAGTCCAGCAGTCATTTGACAGCCCGGGAAATGCTGCGACTTCTGGGCCACATGGCCTCCACGGTACATGTGGTGCCCTACGCTCGTCTGCATATGAGAGCAGCTCAATGGACCTTGGCCACCCAGTGGACTCAAGCATCTGGAGCGCTCTTCGACCAAATACTCACCTCAAGCCGTCTATTTTGGTCCCTCCAATGGTGGACATCCACCAAGAATCTGTTGTTGGGGGCCCCCTTCCAACCTTTGTTGCCCCAAGCAACCCTCACAACAGATGCCTCCCAGACAGGGTGGGGAGCTCATCTTCAGAACCTCTCCACTCAGGGCACTTGGTCTCCACAGGAGGCCACCCTTCATATCAACCTCCTGGAACTGCGAGCAATTTACCTTGCCCTCAAGGTCTTCTATACCCTCCTTGTCAACCTGACTGTCCTAGTTCAGACAGACAATCAGGTAGCCATGTTCTATATAAACAAACAAGGAGGGACAGGCTCTCTGTCGCTTTGCAACGAAGCTCTCAGATTATGGGCCTTCGCCAGAGAGCATCAAATTCACCTTCTTGCAGTGTATCTTCCAGGAGTTCAAAACTCTCGTGCAGACAGACTCAGTCGAGTTCTGCTTCCACACGAATGGTCCCTACATATGGACCAGATACGCAGAATCTTTCAGGAATGGGGGACCCCGGACATAGACCTCTTTGCAAGTCCGTGGAATGCCAAACTTCCCCGGTTCTGTTCCAGAACTCAGTGTCAGGGAGCTCAGGCCCACGATGCCTTCCTCCTGCATTGGGGTCAGGAATTCCTCTATGCCTTTCCACCCATTCCTCTAATATCCAAGACTCTGTTCAAGCTCCAGAGGGATCCTCATAGCTCCCCGCTGGCCACGCCAGGTGTGGTTCCCTCTACTTCTGCATCTCTCCCAGGGATCCTCCCTGGACCTGGGAGCTGCGCCAGACCTTCTGTCTCAGGAGGAGGGGACTTTGTGGCACCCAAACCCCAAATCCCTACATCTCAGAGCTTGGTTACTGAAGGCCTAAGTCTTCAAGACTTTAATCTTTCTCAACCTGTGACAGATATCCTTCATGCCTCTAGGAAACCTTCCACGAGGCATTCTTATGCTTTCAAATGGAAACGTTTTTCCATTTGGTGTGCTCAGCAGGGTCTTGACCCTCTAGCACTTCCTTTGAATTCCCTCTTGGACTATCTCCTGCATCTTTCAAATGCAGGCCTTAAGACGAATTCAGTAAGGGTCCATTTGAGTGCTATTGCAGCATCCTTAAAACCTATAAATGGACAACCTGTCTCTTCTCATCCTCTTGTTGCACGTTTCATGAGAGGCCTGACTCTAACTAAACCTCCCATCCGACCTCCTCCGGTAGCATGGGATTTGAACCTAGTTCTAGGTCAGCTTATGAAGCCACCTTTTGAGCCTTTGGACTCTACCTCCTTCAAATTTCTTTCCTGGAAGGTTGTTTTCCTTATTGCAGTCACTTCGGCTCGCCGCATCAGTGAACTGCAGGCTTTAGTGGCTCATCCACCTTATACTAGGTTTCATCATGATAAGGTGGTCCTTAGGACGAATCCCCACTTTATGCCCAAAGTGGTCTCGCCTTTTCATCTTAATCAAGAGGTATATCTACCTGTCTTTTTTCCGGCTCCTCATGCATCCAGTGCAGAGAGGAACCTTCATACTCTGGATTGTAAAAGAGCTTTTGCCTTTTTCCTCAACAGGACTCAACCACATCGAAAGTCTTCCCAACTTTTCGTGGCTTTTGATCCTTCTCATTTGGGACTTCCAGTCACCAAGCGTACACTTTCCAATTGGATTGCTCAGTGTATTTCTTTTGCTTACCAGAGTATGAACATTTCTCTGGAGGGCCATGTCACAGCTCACAATGTGAGAGCCATGGCCACTTCTATGGCTCATCTTCACTCTGTGTCCATAGATCAGATCTGTCGAGCAGCCACTTGGGCCTCGGTTCATACCTTCACAGCCCATTACTGCTTGGACAAGGACTCCCGCCGGGATGCCTTGTTTGGTCAGGCTGTCCTCAAACACCTGTTCCATACTTAAACAACTCCTGCCCACCTTCCCTGGATGGATGCCTGAGATCCATGCGAAGATGGTTTACCCTTGGAGGGGGATCTCCCAGGCATCTTAGCTAGGGAGTCCCCATATGTGATGACTTATTCCTGCTTGTTCCTGGAGATAGCACAGTTACTTACCTGTAACAGGTGATCTCTGGGAACAGCAGGAATTAGTCATCACAACCCACCCACCTCCCCTAGGAGTTGTATCTCTATCTATCTATCTTCCTGTCCTCTCTCTCTCTATTGTCTCAGCTTTAAACTCGAACTGAAGAGAGCTGGTCAGGAAGGCGGGAAGGCAGCGCGCATGTGCAGTGGGAGGCCCCAAAAGCTTTTAATCTGAAAAGCTGGGGAGCTTTCCCGCGCGGGCTCCGTCGGTACCGACGTACCCATATGTGATGACTAATTCCTGCTGTTCCTGTGCTTTAGTGGCAAAATGTGTTTGTTATTAGCTGTAAAGAATGCAATAAGGAAATGATTAACAATTAGCCAAACTGATAGCCAAATATGATTTGAATAAAATAATCTTTGAATCATTTTTTAAATTGAAATTAAATTACCATTTGCCAAATAATGGGATATATTTGCACTTTCAATAAATTAAATATATACTTTAACTCTTTTTTTTATTTACTTCAAGGGGGTGTTGGGAAAAATGTATTGAAGTCCTTAATTGCATATTTCCATAATGTGTTTACTTTGGCTATTGACATGAATGAACATAGAATATAGGACCAAGCATTACCTGCACCATTTTACCTAACACTCTAATTGAAGTTATACATATAACAACTTTACTTGTTTTGCTTATGTATCAAATATAAAATGTCATATGCATGATGTCATATGACAGTAACTTTTCAGATATAAAAGGAGTATATTTCTTTGTGTGTATGTCTTCTTTTCCAATGTTTTCATAACTTGTTGAATTATATAATAACTATTTGAAATACTGTGTGCATGGGTAGTCATGGTGGTCTGCTTTGTAAATATACTTGTGAATGAGATAAATTTCTAGACATTCTACACCATCTAGTGGAAACAAACTTTATTTCTTCAGTCTGTCATTTCTATAAAGTACAGATTGTTTACAGGAACAAGTATTCTAAGGTACAGCTGTAGGATGACCTTCTTTCTTATTGCTTTGGGAATATTAGAGCTATCATGATATTAATTCTAGCTTCTCAAACCAGTCCTATGCTCCTTCTGCAAAGAGGATGAAGGACAGGGGGAAGAGGGAGGGCAGGGAGATAGAGGGAAAGTGGACTAGTTATTGGAAAGAGGGACGTGGAGAAATGACTCAAGAATAGGGAGTGAGAAAGGTGGGACTTGGACTAAGGGAATATCTCTAGGGATGTAGGGGCAAGGACAGTGAAAAAGAGAAGGAAGAGTGGGAGCTGACAGTGAGAGAGAACATTAGAAGAGGTTTAAAAATAGAGGGCTTGACATTTGAAAGGCATTTACATGGTTTACAGACATGTAACCTGTGTAAATGCCTCTAACCAGGATATTCATGTGTTAGTGCCGCTGAATATCCCCAATCTTCTCCCCTACATGCCCTGATGCTAACCACTTGGCAGCGGGGTGCGTCATGGGCATTCTGGGGAGGAGCAGAGGCGGTGACAGTCAGTAACTGGGCAGCAGCGATATTGCATGCTGCCCAGTTAGCAACCTGTGCCTAAAAGATAGGTAATCTGAAAAATGAATCTCCAGAAATCAAATGACTCCATTAAAGCTATCTATTGTGTAAAGTCATTGATGATTGTGCCGATGGGTGCCCTTAATATCTCAACCCATACATCTTATACCACAGCTATATTTTTTGTCGGGATTGACCTGCCCGAGTGGGAGAGATGGAAACTCTCCCCTCACTGCCAGAAGAACCCTTTTTATCAAGTGAATAAATTCACACAGTCTCGTGAAAATAGTGTAACCACACTTATCTTAGATGCAGGCGATGTTCATCCTCCTTGAATATCGGGTTTAAATGTACACGACATGCATGTTTCGGGCCCACCAAGAGCTCTGTATCAAGTGTTCCCCTTCAAAAGTCAAAATCAATCACCTCAAAAAAACGCTGAACCCAACGGTTCTTATACGTAGCTATAATAGCCACCGATTGGACCATGAATTTGCATCATTTGACTGGGGACATGAGTGAACGTGCCCAATCATAACCAAAAGTAGGACAAAGTCAATTTAGAGGGATCATTTGAAAAAACGTCCCCTCAAACTATAACAAATAGCATGAATGTAGATGAAAAAAAATCCTCTTGTTGGAAATTACAACAGATTCCACCACTCCTGTTCTAAATAAGACCCAATGGGATAACGGAATGAAGCTGAAAAATCCAACGTTTTTCACGCCATTATAGTAGGTGTTCATGATCGCCCCCCCCCCCCACCCCCCGAGGGTTGGCAGGTACCCAATCAATGATTGTCCACCTAAAATCTCTGAAAGAATAGTTCTTCAAAATTCAGTGCTCAACCACCGGTGCCAAAATAATTTTTTGCCTAATTCTAGAGGCATATTCACCTAGTCAGACTTTGACTGGACGAATCGTCCTGCTGACATAAATGAGATCATAAGGGCAAATGAGTAGATACATTACAAAACTAGATTGACATGTAGATGCCCCCATAAAAGAAAAGGACTTATCCAAGGTGGGGTGAGACCATTGGATATCCTCCAAAGTGGTGTCACAAAACGGACGACCACTGGGAACCTCCCAACACCAGACAATGATCACGTTGACAACAACAGTCATCAATATCTCAGGATTGGTATTGACACCTGCTCAATTGGATGTATTGGATCTGAGCCTTTCATTCATACCAACGGTTCCTTATGACCCTTTTAAAATGCAAGTAGCACTGTTTAGATTTTTTCATAAGCTGCGGGTAATACATTATTTCGCTGGGAAAACTTTGGCTTCAGACGGATCAATTTTGTGTTTTCCATCGCGCTGGATTTCCCCGGGTCCCACGGATTCGGCTATTTCAACCTATCAAGCGTTGGTCATAAATGAGTTAACATCTAGGGAAAGGACATTTGTACAACATCATTCTAACATTTCCAGAGGACAACGCGTGGATATCCCCTAGTCTTTCTATATTCTGATAACGTAAACAATCGATCTACGTTTACCCGTTCACTCCATTCATTAATTTATAGACTTCTATCATATCTCCCCTCAGCCGTCTCTTTTGCAGGTTAAAGAGCCCTAACCTTTTTAGCCTTTCTTCATAGGAGTATCCTTCCATCCCCTTTACCATTTTGGTGGCTCTTCTCTGAACCTTTTCTAATAACTCGCAACTACAAATTATTATCCGTTCTCTGGTGATGGACGCCCAATCCAAGGGATAGATTACCACTCCAGAAGCCAAGTTCTTGATTCAGAGGCATCCCAACATTCCGGTTATTTACACTGTACCTAAGGTACATAAGTCGTTATCTTCTCCCCCGGGACGCTCTATAGTTTCTTGTAGGGGTTCAGTGCTTGAACCCTTGTCACAATTTAGTGATGTCTTTTTGAAACAAGAGGCCTGTTGTGTCCATTCAGTTTTAAGGGACACATCTCATTTTTTGAGTATTTTGGCTGAATTTGAGGAACCATTGGATGATGTGCTGTTAGTAACCTTAGATGTTACTGCAATGTATACTAACATTCATCAGGAGGAGGCAGTCCCTTCTGGAGTCAGCATTTACTACAGCACCTGCTAGAATCCCAAAATCCTTTTTGTTGGACATCACTAGACTGGTATTGACGAAGAATTATTTTTCTTTTCAAGGGCAATTTTATCAACAGAGTCATGATATTGCCATGGGTGCTACCGTGGCCCCATCTATAGGAACCCTTTATTTGGCTGCCATGGAAGAACAACTCGTATACCCAGGGGAATCTTTCCATTTGGTGAGATTATGGGTAAGAATTTTAGATGATATTTTTTTCTTATGGACATTGATAAGAGAGCGACTGACACATTTCATCACGTGGCTCAATACTTTTCAAGGGAACATACAATTTATGGCTCACATTAGTGACAGTCAGATTGAGTTTCTTGATGTTCTTGTTGGAATACAGGGGGATAGGTTTTTCACGACGCTGTTCCGAAAGCCTAGTCAGCGTAACAGCTTACTTAGATATCATAGCCATCATCCCTTCTCTTTAACCCTTTCCAGGCCGAGCCCAAAACTCTCGGGATCCAAAATTCTGCATAAATATTCCTATCAAATGGTATATAAAACATGACCATAGCAGAAGGAAAATCACTATTAGAACATATTGAATAAGACGGGTACAATTTTCCTGAAATATGCAAAAATTAACCCGGAATGTGCAGAATGTGGATTAAAATTTTAAAGTAGGCCTTGAGAAAGGGTTAAGGAGAGGCCTCCCTTTTGGCCAATTTTTACATCTAAGAAGAATTTGTTCTACGCTGGATGATTATAAATCACAAGCGCGAGTACTAAAACTTCGCCTTTTTGAACGGGGCTATCCTCTGAAGGTAGTGAGGAGAGCATATATTAGGGCCCGGTTTTCCCATCAAGAATGGTTGTTGAGTGGTTCCGGTTCCCATTCCCAGTCCACTTCAGAAGCTGGAAAAGAATCAGACATCATTACAGGCGTTTTACCTTTTATGTCTCATACGTCTCAAGTAACTAGTCTTTGAGAAAATATTGGCAGGTTTAAACAAATGCATACCTGCTTTCAAAAACCGATTAGATTTGCCTATACTAGGGGTCAAAATTTGAGAGATCGGTTGGTCCATCTGGTCCTAAGATCTCTGACTGGCTTGGAGAGCACTCCCACACAGGGTCTCTGGGCTTGTGGTCACCACTTTGGAGGGTATCCAGTGGTCTCACCCCACATTGGATAATTCCTTTTCTTTTATGGGGGCATCTACATATCAACCTAGTTTTGTAATTTATCTACTCATTTGCCCTTGTGATCTCATTTATGTCGGCAGGCCAATTCGTCCAGTCAGAGTCCGACTAGGTGAGTATGCCTCTAGAATTAGACAAAAAATTCTTTCGGCACCGGTGGTTGAGCACTGCATTTTGAAGAACCATTCTTTCAGAGATTTTAGGTGGAGAATCATTGATTGGGTACCTGCCAACCCTCGGGGGGGCGATCGTGAACACCTACTACAATGGCGTGAGCAACGGTGGATTTTCCAGCTTCATTCCGTTATCCCATCAGGTCTTAATTTAGAACAAGAATGGTGGAGTCTGTTGTAATTTCCAACAAGAGGATTTTTTTCATCTACATTCATGCTATTTGTTATAGTTTGAGCGGACGCTTTTTCAAATGATCCCTCTAAATTGACTTTGTCCTACTTTCGGTTATGATTGGGCACATTCACTCATGTCCCCAGTCATATTATGCAAATTCATGGTCCAATCGGTGGCCATTATAGCTATGTATAAGAACCGTTGGGTTCGGTGTTTTTCGAGGCGATTGATTTTGACTTCTGAAGGGGAACACTTGACACAGGGCTTTTGGTGGGCCCGAAACATGCATGTGTACATTTAAACCCGATATTCATGGAGGATGAACATCGCCTGCATCTAAGATAAGTGTGGTTACACTATTTTCACGAGATTGTGCGAATTTATTCACTTGATAAAAAGGGTTCTTCTGGCAGTGAGGGGAGAGTTTCGATCTCTCCCACTCGGGCAGGTCGATCCCGACAAAAAAAATATAGCTGTGGTATAAGATGTATAAGATATATTAAGGGCACCCATCGGCACAATCATCATTGATTACACAATAGATAAAAGATAGGTAAAGCAAAAGCTCGTCTATCTTTTAGCCGCTGGAGCTAACTGGGCAGCATGCAATATCGCCTGGGAGGCTGTGTCGTAAACCTGTATATTCAGTGCTGGGGCCACATATGACCCCGGCATTGAATATCTGGGGTTAGAGGTCAGCACATAGCTGACTTAGATGAATATCAGGCCCAGAGTTCACAGTCAGAATTGCCACAGTCACATCTTCCCTTCCTAATAAAGGGAAAGTCACAGCAAAGAGGAAAAGGGAGGGCTAGAGATAAACCTCAAGGCAGCGGGCAGGGTTCCTTTAAGTTCAGTGCTTCACCAAGAGCTTTCACTCCCTTCCCAGCTCCTGGGTGGCAGATATAAGTCGGGAAAGGTTGGGAGGAGAGGAGGGGTTCCTGGGTCCAGCCCTGGGTGAGGTCACTTCCTCTGCAATTCCTGAGCCAGAAGAATATATGTCTAAGGAAGAGTTTGATGGATTGGAACCAATGGAGACTGAACCTGCCTTAACAGAAGTTCCACCCACAAGGTACAGAATTCTTGAAACCAATGGGATGCTCTCTGAGCAGAGGAGAAACTGTATGTCTAGTTGAGTGCCAAGAATATTAAGAGCGTAAAGCTGCTCTATCTTAGGACAGCTGGAGGGAAGGGCAAGCAGAAGAGATCACAATAAAAATGAGCTCACTTGCCAAAGGGTGGAGGCTGTCCCTCATGCTACACTTAGATAGTAGAGAGAGACAGCAGCATAAAGACTGGAACAGGATTGCCCTTTCCAGCAATGAACTAGTATCAAGCGTGGGGGTAAACCGCTGTGAGTACTTATAAAGACTGTTTATCTTTGGGGTGTTGAACTATTTCACCAGTGGAGGAAATAGCTGCAGACAAGGAAAAAACCTTGAACTGGATTAGTTCCTTTCTAAGACCTGGAGCCTGCATTGGATTGCAGGACTAGGAAAGGAAGGCTAAGATTAAATATTTTGAACTGTGCTACTGGAGAGAACTCATGAACATTTCTGTAAATAAGTAAAGATTGTAGCTTTCAAGGTGAGCTGCTTTAGAGTTTGTTTTATTTCTTAAAAATCTGAAGGGTTAGCCCTGTTTGCCTTTGGGGGCACCCAGCAGTACCTGTTTTTGTTTTCTTTGCTCTCTTTTCCTTTTTTTTTGTTGTTGTTGTTGTTGCCAAAGCATCATTAAGGCTGTTTGTCTTTCAGGCTTCATGTGGAGAATCTGCAGACTCCTAGAGCAAGTGACCTGTGACAGAACGCCCCCTTCTGGTGACAGTACACGCTTCATGAAACCTTTTTAATGGGTAATGTTACTCAATCAGCGTTTACTCAGGATTAATCCTCATCTGAGCCTTGCTCAAGTCCTACCTCTCCCACAGGAATGAATAGGCTATAGGTTTTCCCACACCCTGCCCCCTCCCTATTCCAGTCACCACCACCCTCAACTGCTCCAAACTACATCCTAATAATGTTATAAGATCCAGAGAACTGGATCAAGGGCATATGCTGCATGTGATCACCATGATTTTTATCAAGGCCTTTTATACTGTTTCTCATAGGAGGCTTATGAATAAACCGAGCAGCCAGGAGATGGCTCCCAAGGTGGTGAATTGGATCAGAAATTGGTTAACTAAGTGATAACAGAAGTTGATGGCAAATGGAATTCACACAGAGGAAAGAAAGATGAGCAGTGGAGTGCCTCAGGGATAGGTCCTGGGGCAGATTCTGTTCAATGTCTTTATGAGTGATATTGCTAAAGGATTAAAAAAAAAGTTTTCATTTTTTCCAGATGACATGAAGATTTGCAACAGAGTGAACACCCTAGAGGGAGCAGGCAACATGAGAAAGCTACAAAAAATTAGAATGATTTAATGCAAAGAAGTGCAGAGTGATGCAGAAATTCAAGGAGCTGTATGTGATAAGGGGCGAGAGGCACAGATCAGGAGAGGGTGCTAGTGTCTAAGGTGGTAAAACCATGTTGCAAGGCATTGTCCAAAACCAGAAGGATGCTATGCTGCATACAAAGAGAACTAACCAGCAGAAAGAAGGAGGTATTAATGCCTCTGTACAAGTTGTTGAGGCTTCACTTGGATTATTGTGTTCAGTTTTGGAGACCATACCTCATGAAGAACATAAAAAGATGAAGTGGTTCAGAGTAAGGCGACCAAAATGATTTGGATCCTGCTCCAAAAGACATTTGAGAAGAAACTTGAAGATCTAAATATCTATACCCTGTCATGGTGTACCCCCTAGCCAGTCAGGTTTTCAGCATATCCACAATGAATATGCATGAAAGATATTTGCATGAACTGCCTCCATTGTATGTGATCTTCATTCCTGTTTAGCCCAAATGTTAATCTAGTTGGGAGCTCTGATGATCATTAATTAGACAACCAAGATCTGGTTTAGTTGGTAAATGTTTCTGATAGTATATTTAGACATGGTTTCACTTAATTTCTGGCACAAGAACATGGCAAAAGAAAAGTCTATGGAGTTAGTCTCTAGAGCAGGAGTCAACAAATTTGCAAGCAGAAAATCCAGAAATGTTTCCCCACAGAGCTCCAGACCTACAAACTTTGGGCCAATCAGGAAACAGAAATGACGATCACCAGAAAAGCATAGTTACTCACCTGTAACAGGTGTTCTCCAGGGACAGCAGGAATCAGTCCTCACTTATGGGTGACGCTGGCACCGACAGCTGGTGCGGAGCAATTCCCCAGCTTTCAAAGGTGCCATCTTGCTTAGTCAGGTCCCAGAGCTAGAGCCCTACTAAGCAGATGGCAAGGGAAGAATAAAAAGACCGCAACTCTTCAGGGGAGTTGGGAGAGTAGTGAGGACTGATTCCTGCTGTCCTTGGAGAACACCTGTTACAGGTGAGTAACTATGCTTTCTCCAGGAACAAGCAGGAAGTCAGCCCTCACTTATGGGACTCCCTAGCTACAGGCTACCAAACCTGTGACCGAAAAACGCCACCGTGAGCAGAAGCCGATGCCCAAAGGAGCCCGAATCCTTGGATCCCTGGGGCTAAGCTCTTGGTAGCCGCAGAAGAAGGGTCGGAGGGCAGGAGTTGCTTATACCCCAAACAGATTACAGAGTACAGCCTGGCTGAAGGCGCTGTCCCGGTGGGACTCCCTCTCCAGGCAGTAGTGCGAGGCAAAAGGCTTCACTGAAGACCAGGTCGCATCCCCGCAGATGTCTACCAGAGGCACTTAATGCAGCGAGACCACAAACACCACCTTGGCACAGACGCCATGCGCAGTGACCCATCAATCCAGCAGTGCCCCAGTCTTTGCCTTGGCAAAGGTGATGCAGTCTGCCCCCCAGATGGAGAGGATCCGCTTGGTAACTGCCAGCCAAAGGCATAGGTGATGAAGAGCCGGTCGGACTTGCGATGATCCTGGGTGCGCTGCAGATAGAAGGTGAGAGCCCTATTGCAGTCGAGAGTATGCAGGACCATCGATGCCCGGTTCGCATGAGGTCTCGGAAAGAAAGTCGGCAAGTCTATCTCTTGATTAAGATGGAAATACGAGATCACTTTCGGAAGGAACTTGGGGTGGCAGCAAAGGACCACCCTATTCCCGTAGAACCTGGTGTAAGGGACCTCTGCCATGAGGGCTTGAAGTTTGCTGACTCACCGCACCGAGATCAGCGCCACCAGAAAGACCACCTTCCAGGAGAGATGCCAGAGCGAGCTTGTCGCCATCGGCTCTAAAGACAGCCACGTCAACTGCATGAGCACGATGTTCAGGTCCCACTGCGCCAGCGGGGGGCCGGACGGGGGACTTGGAAAGCAAGAGGCCTCGCATGAAGTGGGAGACCAGAGGCTGGCCCGAGAGGTGTTTACCCCTGACAGGGAAATGGTTGGCCGAAATGACACTTAGGTGAACCCTGACTGAGTTGGATTTTAGACCCACCCGCGAGAGGTGGAGGAGGTACTGGAGAATCCACTGGATGGAGCAGGAGAACAGGTCGATCTTGACCTGGTGCTCCAAGCTCCAGAAGTGCCGCCACTTCAGGGCGTAGGTCCGCCTCGTCAAGTCCTCCCTCGACGCAAGGAGGACTTCTTCAATCTCCTCCAGGAGATGCAGTGAGGCTAAGGAAACCTGTTCAGCCATCAAGGATAGTGAGTCCAATTCAGGTGGAGCATCTGTTCCTCCTGCATCAGCAGGCCTGGGACAGTGCCTAGGGGAACCGGAGGTTCAGCTGAGAGTCTGATCAGAAGCGGGAACCAGGGCTCTCGGGGCCACGACTATCACCGAAGCTTAGTCCCGCTGAATCTTGTGGAGGGTGCTTGCAATGAGAGGAGTGGAAGGGAATGCATACAGAAGCCTGGAGGTCCAGTCCAGGAGGAAAGCATCTGGGGACCATCCTGCTGGGGTGTGGCATCGGCCCACAAAAGCAGGGAAGCTGCATGTTCACCGGGCTGGAAATAGGTCTATGGACGGAGTCCCCCAGCGACGGAATAGGTGGAGAGCCACCTCTGGACTCAGGCTCCACTCATGTGGGTGAAAGAGCCTGCTGAGTCCATGAGGAAGTTGTCCTGGCCTGGGAGGCAGACAGTCCTTAAAGTCATGCCCTGGCATATCGTGAAGGAGCAGAGGACGACTGCCTCCTGACAGAGGAGGCGGGAGCCCATGCCCCCTTCCTTGTTTATGTAAAACATCACAACTTTGTTGTCGGTCTGCACAAGCACTGACTTGCCCTTCAGGTGGTACTCGAAGACCTTCAGGGCCAACCTGACCGCTTGGAGCTCGAGCAGGTTGATCTGCTGCAGGGACTCCTTGGGTGACCACTGCTCCTGGGTGCATAGGCTGCCACAGTGGGCACCCCAGCCCAACAGCGAAGCATCTGTCGTCAAGACAAGCTCGTGCTGCTGAGTCTGGAATGGCATGTCCCGAAGGAGGCTTTGGGGATTTTGCCACCAAGCCAGGGAACTGACTAGGCTGCGGGAGACCCGGACGGGGTCCCAGAGATGTCCCAAGGCTTGGGCCCATTGCGCCCTGAGGTACCATTGTGCCACCTGCATGTGCATGTCAGCATGGGGGACATTGTGGACTGTTGAGACCATGTGCCCCAGGAGGCGCAGCATGGCCCATGCCGAGACCCTTGTCCGGCCTTGGACCTCGACCGCCAGGGCGTGGAGCCAATCTGCACAGGCACGAGGGAGAAAGGCAATCGCCCGGTCTGTGTCGAGAAGGGCACCGATGAACTCCAGGGTCTGCACAGGCTCGCAGTGGGACTGGGAGTAGTTGATCAGGAAGTCGAGGCGCTTGAGGAGGAGGAGGGCTGTTAGCGATGCCAAAAGGCGAGCCTCCTCCGCCGATGTGCCAATGATGAGCCAGTCATTTAAGTTTGGGTATACGGGTATGCCCTACAACCGGATGTGAGCCACAGCCGCTGATAGGCACTTTGTGAAGACTCGCGGGGCAGATGTAAGCCTGAAGGGGAGCACCCTGTACTAATAATGCTCCCCTTGCACCCTGAAATGCAGGTATTACCTGTTCTTGGGGTGGACCGGGATATGGGCATAAGCCAGTCGCCCTGCCATAGGAAGGGCAGCAGGATGCTAAGCGATAGCATTTTGAACTTCTCCTGCACCAGAAACTTGTTCAGGTTCCTGAGATCGAGGATGGGGCACAAGCCCCCCATCCTCTTCGGGACGAGGAAGTACCGGGAATAGAACCCCGACCTCGGAGGTGCAGTGGGACCCTTTTGACCCCCTGCTGGCCGAGGAGGTTGTCGACCTCTTGTTGCAAGCAAGTCTGTTGTGAGGGAAGCCGAGTAGGCTCCACTGGGGAGAAGGGAGGAGGGAGTCTGTCCAGATGAAGATAACTGTCCCGGATCACTTGGAGGACCCAGGTGTCCGATGTAATGGCCGCCCACTCGGGGGCGAAAAGGGACAGGTATCCTCCCATGGGCGGAAGTGCCGCCGGGGGCTGAGAGGCTATGCGTTCGGCATAAAAACCCCAGAGCTGGCTGGGTCTTGGGCCCATTCAGTTTTTGATGACCCTGAGCTCCCCCTTTGCCCTGAGCACTGGTCGTCGGCACCGGGGTAGACGGGTAGGGTGGGTATCCCCGGTAGAGAACCCCCTTCCTCTGGAAGAAAGGCTTTTTTCTGTGCTGCTTCTTCCGTGGAAGAGAAGAGGTTTTACGAGAGAGACGGGTGCGAGTCACAAACTCCGTCTCGATTTCAGCTGTCTTGTCCTCCATGGGCTTGCCAAACATCTGCTCGCCGAGGCAGGGGACGTCCAGGAGCTTCTCCTGGACCCACTGTTCCAGGTTCGAAGATTGGAGCCACCCTTGGTATCGAGCCCCGATGCCAGCTGTTGCCATGCGGGCGGAGGACTCAAACCCATCATATGCAGCACGGGAAATATATTTCGAGCAGTCTGCGACAGACTTCAGGAGGGTCTGGAATCTGAGGAGGTGTTCGCCTCCAAGGCCTGCGGAGAAATCGCTGAGCTCTTTGGCAAGGTTGCAAAGAAATATACCCATATACAGCTGATACGCCTGGATGTGGCACACCAGCATGGATCCCTGGTAAGCCTTCCACCCGAGGGTGTGGGATTCCCTGCCAGGCGGGACCGAAGAGTGTGACTTCAGGCTCTTCAGATTCCGCATGGCCGATAATCCACCATGGAGATATGAGGAAGTTGAGTCTTCTGAAATCCCAGGCCCTGCTCGACCCTGTACATGGCATCGAGCCTTTTGCTGACTATGGGGACCAAGGCGGGTGCTTTTCACACGTGGAGGAGCAGCTGGGATACGATGGGCAATACAGGGATCGTAAGAGACTCCCTAGGTGGAGACTCAAACTGCAAAATATCAAGTTCCTCCACTTTCGGTTTCTCCTCTTTCTGCGTGGGCAGATTGAGGGCCCGCGCCATATCTTGCACGAACACCAAAAAAGAGGTGTCCTCGGGAGGTGACCGCCTTTGCACGGAGGGCGGGGATGGGTCAGAGGGATGGTCCCTATGGGCACAGTTCTCCGGGGAGGTGTCCCCATCCGATTCCCAGCCTGAGATTTCCGAGGAGGACTCTGAATTGGGCTGATCCCCCATGTCCAGTAGCCGAGGCCCGCTTGGAGCTAGAGGCACTGACTCTGGAAGACCTCGCCCCCGAGGAACGGGACGATGAGCGAGACTGGTGCTGAGGACCCTCACAAGGACCTTGGCTCTCGGGTGTTTCTAAGGCAGTCTTCGGTACCCCCGTCGGGGGACCCTCGGTCTCGAGGTGCGGGCCCACCATGCTGGGCAATAGCGCCTGCTGGGCAGCCAGGAAGGCAAAAACGCTGCATTCCAGTGCCAGCATACGGGCCTCCCACTCAGTAGTGGGGCCCTGCGACGCAGACGCCGGGGTGACTGAGTCTGGCGTGGAGGAGGAGAAGGGTCCTCTCTGGGACAGCCCTCGGGAGACCGGGCAGCATCGCCAGAGGCCTCCGTATCTGAAAGAGGTACCTTTCAAGGCTACTCCTTGTCCGACTCTCGGGAATGCCGGGGAGGGCTGAGGAAATGACCATGAGACAGTTGTGCTTGTCCAGAGCCCCCAATAGCAACTTCGAGGTCTTCTTTCGCCGCTCTACCTCGGGCGAACCCTGATCGGAATGATGCCTGGGGCGCGGGGTCGCTGTGGGAGATCGGCAGAGTGGGAAGCCACCAGGGTCCCCGGGTCTGCCTTACGGAAAATGTCGTTGGACTTCTGCTTACAGCTTAGTAAGGCTTTAGTGGACATTTTCTTACAGAGAGAACAGAGGTCCGGGTTGTGGGCAGCCCCCAGACAACAGTCATGGGTGTCCGTGAGTGACATATTTTTGGAGCATCTGTCACATTTTTTGAAACCGGTGGCCATGGAGGCTGAAAGAGCCCCTGCAAGGTCGAAGACCCTCAAGGCCAGCGGTTGGAAAAAAGGGTACAAAAGGGCCCAAAGGGAAAAAAATTACAAGAAGGGGAAAAAAACGGAGTCCCCTAGCCCACCGCCAAGGCAGGAGTGTAGGGGAAGATGGGAGAGGACTGGTGCAACCGGAAAAGAGGCCAAAAGGCTGAAGACAAAAACACTTTTTTTCCGAGGGACGAGGACGTGCATCTGAAGGGTTCTGTGGAAAAAGGGAGACTGAGCAAGATGGCGCTTTTGGGCAGGAAGAGGACCACACATGCGTGGCAGCAATCCCAAAGGCTTTCTTTGAAAGCTGGGGAATTGCTCGGCGCAGGCTCTGTCGGTGCTGACATCACCCATAAGTGAGGACTGACTTCCTGCTTGTTCCTGGAGAATGCAAGGTACAATTAAGAGTAGGCTGGCTAAAGTCAGCCCCCCTAGAAGGCAGTTGCTTCCCCTGCCTTTTAACCCAAGGCTCACATATTTGAGGTCAGCTGCCAGCTTGTGACAACACTGAAAAAAAATAGAATTTCTGATTTTCTCATCTCATGTTTACATTTAAAACAACATGAAATGACAGCTGGGGGCTCCCTATACTTAAGGATTTCTTAGGACCAGAGAGAGGAAGGCACCTGATTGGCAGGGAGGAATTCTACCAAGAAGCACAGCAGCATTCTCCTCTGCCTGGGTTTTCAGAGGTTACCTTTCCCACAGAGCCACAGTATGATGCAGAAGCAATGGCCACAGAAGAGACACCCCTGATATCTGAGGAACCAGAAGAAATGGACTGTTCTGTAAGCAAGAGGAGGTATGCCCGATCGTGGACCTATTTGAACTGAATTATATGAGAAACATGAGTGAAATATATGACAGCATTGAAAAGCTATAAAACCTTAACCTGCAAGGGAGGGGCTGTTAGCCCTTGTTTTCTCCAGAGCGAGTAGAGGAGCTGGAGAAAACAAGAGGGAAGATACAGTTGTGCTTAAACGAACTGTTGAAAGAATGCTGCTTTTTTTTTTCAAAACGGATTTGTTGTATTCATATCCCTGAATTGCTGAAAAGTACACAGAAATGAATGCTAGCCACTTTTTGATGACAGCTCCAGAAACATGTTGCCTGACCCCAGAAGTCCAAGTTACTGCCTACAGCTGTCATACGACATAGCAGGGAATGTTCTTATTTTCAATTTACCTAATGGTCAATATGGTCGTGGGATGTAGGGAAAGTGGGTGGAGAATGCCTGGAGGGTGGTGGGAAAAAGAAAAACTGTTTAGGGGGAGAAGGTGGCAAAACTGACAATTTTCACCCAGTGAACCATTGCCCTAAATAACCCCTGGGGCAGCTTTATGATGGCTTGGCCCATGATCTCTGTCAGATGGTCACATTGTCATGAGGCAAGATAGAATTAATGAGGTAAAGGCTTCAGTAATTCTTCTGTGCACTAGCCACATGGTCATGGTTAAGGCTGCTGCATGGATCCTGGTCCACTGGGACGGTCAGGCTGATGAAATCAATCCAGCATAGACTGGAAAATCTGTGTCAGAGGGAGTTAAGGCGCTTATGTAATCATCTAAGGCAGGTTGGCAGGCAGAAGGACAAGCTGGGAAGTAGCACAGCAGATGAACAAAACAATGATGCTAAGGAGACAAAAACTATGGTTACATTAGTGATCTCATTCGTTTGTTTTAAAAACTAGTCATTCATATTTCCCTGCAGATTTTTGTGTAAGGATGAGCAGAAAATTGTGTTTGCACTGTTAGTCCACTTGGACAGTGCAAATAAAGGTCAACAAGCAAGTTGTAGGTGATGCCTTTTTATTGGACTAGTTTAATTAGTTAACCTTCATTTGCTCTGTGTAAGGATGACAATTTGTTCACAGATGTGACAGCACTGCATACGCTTTGTAGCGCTATACAAATGATCAGTAGTAGTAGCAATTTTCACAAGAACAGTAGGGAAGCAAATCAAGCAGTTTTCTGGAAAGGCCATTTTGATGTTTGGACAGGTAGGGCCTGATATTCAGCAGCGGCAGCTAGCGTAATTACAGTGCCTAGCTGTCACCACTGAATACAAAACCCAGATATTCAATGCCAGGCACCGGCATTGAATAGCCAGGTCAGCCGCCTAGCCCAGAAGCTAAGCGAGCAGCAGCGATATTGAGTCTCTGCAAAGTTAGCTCCCATGGGTAAAGATAGAATTGGCAAAAGCTGGCCTATCTTTTCCCACAGGTTGCTGATTGATTAGTGACAGGTAATGCCTCTAAAACACTCTGATGCTAAGCTGTTAGTGTTGAAGCATATAGTCAAATACAAAAACAACCCCTGGTGCTCATAAACCCGTTTTTCAAAGGCATTTCAAGTAACCAATTTTTTTGTCGGAAAGGCCAACCAAGCTAAGAGGATCATGCCTTATGCCGTCGTGGCCCGTCCATTTTATTTAATTAAGAAAACACTTTTAAACCACCTTGGAAGCAGCTTCTGAGCATGTTACTTAGCTGAATTCTTTTCTGGAAGAAGGTTGTATAATGCCACAGTCAGCGGAAGGATGACGTGACACGTTTCGGGGTATGCAAGATAATCCCCTGCTTCAGGTCAAAGCTGCCGCGCAATAACTTTTCAGCTATTCAAACTTGTAGAGATGAAAAACTGTGTTTTATACATACTATGCTCCAATGATGTTTGCTCAATTGCAACAAATTGCTCCAATCAGTGGCCCTAAAAAAGGGGCCAATCAAAGTGGTTATGGGGAGGGATCATTGAACCGAGCTCCACCCCCAAAAAGAACTTGAGTTTGATGATACTGCTGCCATTGACAAGACCTACTTAATAGACCGTATGCCAGTCTATTTGCATGTTCATACCATGCGGTTGTACTGAATTTAAACGAAAAATCCACCTTTGTTCTAAATTTTGAAGCTTTTGGAGACGATCACCGCCTCTAGGATGTTTCGGTACAAAGTCCAACACATGCCATCTAAGGTCCTCAAATTTATGCGATGATTGCAAGCAATGTTCAACCATAGGAGCGGATAAAGTTCCTGTCCTCAGTCGAGAAGCATGTTCTGCCAGTCATACTTTTAATGAACGTGACGTACGGCCAATATAATAGAAGATACAGGGGCATATAATTAAATACACCACAAAAGAGGATATACAGTCCGTGTGCCAACGAGATGAATATGTGATCTGAGTGTGGCCATCCACCCAGGTAGAACCAGAGATAGTATTAGGGCAATATTGGCAGGAGCCACAAGAAAAATGACCAGCAGATTCATGAGATGTAAGGGGGCAATCAATCACTGCTGCAGTATGCACCAATCGGTCCTTCAGGTTTGCTCTGCGAGAATATGCTATCCAAAGTTGACCTCTGAAACAAGCATGTAGACTCAATATTGGCCAAAATTTATGTAATATTTTCATAACAGCTGTTGACCCCCTCATATATGGGAAAATACCCGTAATTTTATTTTGAGGTTGTTGAGGAGCCGAATCTTCTAAAAGCCATTCTCGATGAAGATGACAAGCCCGTTTATAGGCTCTGTGAATCTCATTTCGGGGATAACCTCGCAAGAGCAAACGCTGGCTCAGTTCCTTCGCATGTGCCCTGAAATCCACCAGAGTGGTGCAGTTACGACGTAAACGTAGGAATTGACCAAAGGGTAATCCTCTTTTTAATGCCGGTGGATGGAAACTATCGTATCTTAACAAGGTTTCGCTGAACCGGTTTTCAAAAAAGAGAGGTGGTAAAACCCATTGGAGACAGCAGAACAGTGATATCCAAAAATTGAATCGCTCGTGTTTCAATCTGGGCTGTAAATTGTATGTTCTGCTTGAAAGAGTTCAAACTATGTAAGAAGGAATCCAACTCAATCCTAGTACCAGACCACAGGAAAAAAATGTTGTCTAAAAACCTTCGCCAAAATGGAATCTTGCCATAGTATGGATAAGTATAGACATAGCTTTCCTCGAACCAAGCCATGTAAATGGTGGCTATTGAGGGCGCCACTGTTGCCCCCATGGCAATGCCAAAGGTCTGAAGATAATAGTGTTGTTGATAAACAAAGTAGTTGTTAAGTACCATCTCCAACAGGTCCAGCAAAAAACTTCTAGGGATGCGATCAGGCAGCTGCAAAGGAAATTGCTGTAAACAAATTAATGCTTCCTTTTGATTGATGTTGGTATATAAAGACTGGACATCTAAGGTCACTAAATAAGTGTAGGAAGACATAGCTGTACACATTGCCAATTGTCTCAAAAAATCATCTGTGTCTCTTACATATGATGAAACCGTGGCCTCCGCTGGCTGCAGGAAGGGATCACAAACTTGGGAATGGGGCTCTAAAATAGAGTCCCTACAAGAGAGGGCATGAGACATGATCCTCTTAGCTTGGTTGGCCTTTCCGACAAAAAAATTGGTTACTTGAAATGCCTTTGAAAAACAGGTTTATGAGCACCAGGGCTTGTTTTTGTATTTGAATATTTCAACCTGGTTGTGGGTATTTAGTTGGTTTAATTGAAGCGTATAGTGGCATTATCCGTGGATATTCAGTGGCACTAACCATGTTAGTGCCACTGAATATTCCACTTAAGAGGCATGCATATGTTTTAGAGGGCTGTAAACCACTTAAATGCCTTTGAATATCAGGCCCATCATTTATTAATTGCAGCATTTGATTTGCTTGCAGGGTCAGGTATGAATTGTCATATGTTTTGCATGAACCCCTCATTTCATTACTGTGGTCACATCACAGACAAGAACTGCAAAAGTAGTGGCTTTAGGCAAAATACAATGCTGCAACTGGCATATGCATCAATAATAAACTAAACTAAACCGGTAATCCAGGGGAGGAGGGGGGTGGTGTTTTTCATAGACAGTAGAATTAATAAGGCATACAAATGGGTGACATCATCAGATAGTGCCAGGGCAGAACTGCTCCCAAGAGTTCAGAACTTTAATGAAAACTTCTGAGCATGCGAGGACCTTATTTGTAACAGAATTGGATACAAGTTGCCAGCCAGCTGTGTGTACTTCCTAAATGATCAGTTCTCTTAGGCTAGCATGTATGAGCCCTTTTACAGTCTAGCATGGGAAGGACCTTTTCATGTGGATTTCTGTGCTAAAGGTAGGAAGGACTTTCCCTTCACTGATGTGGAATATGCTACATAAAAATTGAAAGTGGGATCGGAGAACAAACTTGTGAGGGTGATACTGAGTGTCAAGTTCATAGATTACTAAAGAAGAGTACCTTTCAGATGAGGAACTTAAAACTGGTGGGTTCCAGTAGCTCAAAGAGTGGTTTCATATTTGAAACTAGCACCAGATTAAAGTCCCATAGTACAGAAAGCTTCTGCAGTGGGAGTTTGACATGAAGAAGTCTTCTCATGGCGTATGAAATGATGTGACACTAAGAGGCTAGAGGGATATGCATCAGAACATGGTAAACTGAAATAGCAGCCAGATGTACTCTAATGGAAGAAGTGTGGAGGCCTAGACAATATAAATGGTAAAGATGGTAGCAGGTAGACATAAAATAGGACTGTGTCCATTGGTGAAACACCAGATGGAAAATCTTTTCTGCTTGAAGGCATAAGTGTATCTAATAGACTGTTTCCTGACAGCAATAAGAATGTTTTGAATAGGCTCTGGTAAACTAAGAGCAGAAATTATACATATATATATATATATATATATATATACTACAACAAAGGAGCAGAATTCACCCAGACCACTCAAAGAGACACAGGTTAACAATCATAATACAAATCATAGCTACATGTTCTCTGAAGTATAAATTGAAATACAACTCAAGTGATATATACCACAATTTATAATTCATGACATAATTTGTAAATATCAACAATGTAAATATGTTCTAACAGTTTAATGTTCTAATAATTATAATGTTAATACTTTATATTGTTACCTGTAAATAGTTCAATATGTTCTATGTAAACTGACTTGGTATGATACCATCCATACCATATAACATACTGTTCATTGTAAACCGCACTTGATACTTGTGAAAGAGCGGTATAGAAATAATTGCTAAATAAATAAAATAAATAAGAAATTAGACACTTCTCCAAGACTTCATGTTTGGATGCAGAAGATGACTTTTTTTTTTTTTTAGTTAATTTCCACTGTTAATGAGTTTTACTGGAGAAAAAATTGCTAGCCTTTTCAGAAGTGGAACCCAATTTTGTCAAGGGCAGTATGGGACTATAAGGATCATAGTGCTTGATCACTATTGTAATTTCTCACTATGAAGGGAAGTAGCAGGTATGCGTACATGAAGGACTAAGGCCATGTAATTGCTAAGGCATATGGTACCAGATGGTTACAGGAGGGGATGGAGCAGCAAAGAGGAAGTGTCACTTTCTCGCTGTTGGTGAAAAGATCAATCTTGGGTTTTCTGTACTCCTGGAATATGGATTGTAAGTGTAATAAATCGAGGGACTGCTGGAGAAGTCAATGAACTCTGTCAAGCCAGTTGATTAATGGGTTGTATATTCCGTGGATTTAGGCAGCTTATATCTGGATGTGATTGGCTGTGGCAAAGTCTCACATCATTACTGCCTCTCAGGAGAGCGGAGGAGATCCTGTCTTTCTCTGTTGACATAGAACATTGCAACCTGTCTGAAGAAGCTCAGAGAAGATGAAGAAAAATTTCAGTACCTACTAAATGGCTTTGAGTGGTTGACGATGTGGAGAAGCTTCTGGAATTTTGACCACATCCACTGGGAATGAAGAATATTGCTATATACTCCCACTCCTAGGTTTGATGCCTTTCTAGCTACAGTTGTGGTCAACATTATTGGCATCCTTGCAGTTCAACCCCTTAATGTCCAATATCGCCTTTAAAAAAGTGGCCAATGAAATAGCTCTGGACTATATATGCACACATACTTGGCACATAAAAGAATCAAATAAAACAAGACCAATTAAAAATGAAATAGTATGCAAACTGGGACATTGCCAGGACATGATTATTCTCAAAAAAAGGTGCACCTTTCCTGTCTCCTATACTACAAGTTCAAATCACCCAATTATAACAAACAGTAATATCACTTATTTTTTTGTTGGATCGCCTACCATGAGACTGAGAAAACATTCTCTTGAAGTAGGCCCTCCATTTTAATCAATTCTTAAAAATAGCCAACCAGCCAAAATGCATGAGACTACTCACTCCCAAGAGCAAGCCCCCGCAACAATCAAATAGACTGCTAAACACAGCTTGCATTCCATGCTTACTGCTATAGCTATAAAGTTTCAAAAATACTTTTGTAGCTCAAAACATTGGTGCAACGCCACTAAAGTACTCATCTGATGCCGATTAAGGCTTGTGGCAATGGTCAATCAGTCCATTGGATACTATGATCCATCAGTCCGTTGGGTACTGCGACACAAACATTTGTGTTTCAAACCTGTTCACTTTGCGGCTCTTCTTCAGCAACGTAATCCCAACTTCCTGTTCCGGTATTTATATGATTACATCACATGGGAGTGTATTCAGCTAACAGATCTTAGGAAAAACAATAGACATCCATTCACAAAATAATTCAAATACTTAGTTTAAGGACCACCACTCTACTTCTGGGTTCAATCCTCCCCGGGTTAGTGAAATGAAGTGTGTAGATCCATCGCTGTTCTTTATAACGTAACTGGCTTAAATGATCACCGCCATGTAAAAGTGGAGGGACCATATCCAATAGGAGCCACCTCAATTGTTCAAAAGAATGCTTCTGTTGTAAACAGTGTTGTACCAGTCGTGCTGACAAAACATTGGTGTTGATACGGGATCAATGCTCTCTCAAACGTTTTTTCACTGCTCGCGTTGTCACGTAAACTTTATTACAAGGACAAATAATTAAATAAACTACAAAAGAAGAATCACAACTAGTATAGTGATATAGTGCATAAACCCGTTCCAATTGTGGATCACACCAGCTTGTACCCTCCACTGTTGTCAGGCAATAATCACAGGAGCCACAAGCATGATGGCCCCCTTCTCCCCAATAGGTGTGATATGGGGTAGAAATCGTACTACTAACCTGATCTGCTATGTTGGTACTCCTGTGATAAGCCAACATACTGTAAGTGGCAACTGAAAACATTTATGTAGAGTTAGAATGTGCCAATGGGATCTCAAAATTCTAGAAACTGTCACCATGTTAGGCATATAGGGGAAAATACCCACAAAATGATCTCCATTCCTACCTGACTGATTTGTAGAAAAATCCCACCATTCTGGGTGATTAATTACACAGGTACACTAAAAAATTTTTTTTTTAAACTGCCTCTAATGTTTCGATTGATTTTTACGTTTTTTGGTGCACTGAATCCAAATCTGGTAACCAATTTACTCCATCACGTACAGATTTTTTGCTACATTGGGTTAGCAGTTTGAGGTGAATGTTTCAGATTGAGTGCGATCGAGATAAAAGTTTCTTGGATGAATTCTTTATACTAATTGTTTAGTAGTTATTCAAATAAGAATAAAGAAAATTGTAACAAGGCAGCACATAAGAATAGAGTAAATGTCAACAAAACACACTGTGATGGTAGCAAAATTGTCTGCACTTAAAACAGCCACATACATGTGCACAAACATTGAGCATATAAGAGCGAGGTTAGACACAAAGCAAAGCAAAGAAATGTGCAAAAAATGTTGTACAGGTATGTATGTAAGAATAGAAAACGCAAACCGCACCATTGCAATACATGAAGACAAACACCCGATGGTGTGAAAATAAAATTCTAATAAATGAGATCAGACACTGTGGTAATAACTAGCAAATTTTTATTTCAAAGTTTAGTAAAAACACGATATTTGTCAACACAGTTTAGATTTTAAAGTCATTCTTGGGTCAATCAATCTCCTGGTGGGCCCGTTTCTTCTTCCCCCGAATGCTTCTCTTGGTGCGCTGCTTGGCGTATTTTTCATCTGGGGTTTCCCGCAGCAGCAACCAGCAGAAATCAGCAATCATAGTGGTGTTCCATCTTCCTTGGTACCTTCTCTCTGCGTCCTTGATGTCCTGGTGAAACCTTTCACCTTGTTCTTCACTGTACGCCCCCAAGTTTTCGGGAAAGTAGTTCACATGGGAGTGCAAGAAATGGACTTTCAGGCTCTTGTTACAGCCTTGTTCTTTGAAGGCATTGAGCATCCTGGCAACAATATCCTTATAGTTCTCATCCCACCTGTTCCCCAAGAATTTGAGAACAACATCCTTGAAGGAATCCCAGGCTTCTTTTTCCTTCTCAGACATCGTTTCAGCGAATGCTCCATCTGAAATGAGTTTCCTTATATCAGGGCCAACAAACACTCCTTCCTTTAGCTTTGCTTCAGAAAGTCGGGGGAACTTTGAGCAAAGGTACCGAAAGCACTCACCATCTTTTGGAAGGGACTTGATGAATTGCTTAATGAGACCCAACTTAATGTGGAGAGGTGGTAATAGAATTTTATCACGAGGTACCAAGCTCTCATGAAGAACATTTTTCTCACCGGGTCTCAAATACTCCCGACTTGGCCCGTCTTTTTTCCCCCAGTGTAGGTCGCGGGCCCGGCTATCCCACAAGCAAAGGAAGCAGGGATATTTGGTGAAACCGGATTGCTGCCCTAATAGCATGGATAGAATTTTAAAGTCTCCACAAATCATCCACTTATGCTCATCATAACGAATCTTCTGAAGAATCAGGGCCAAATTCTCGTATTTTTCTTGGAGAATAACAGAGTGAGCAATAGGAACTGAAGCGAATGTGTTGCCATTATGAAGAAGAAAGCGTAGTTACTCACCTGTAACAGGTGTTCTCCAGGAGCAGCAGGAATCAGTCCTCACTTATGGGTGACGTCGGCGCCGACGGAGCCCTCGCGGAGCAATTTTCCCCAGCTTTCAAAGAAAGCCTTTGGGAATTGCAGCGCGCATGCACGGTCGTCTTCCCGCCCGAAGGTGCCATCTTAGCCAGTCAGATGACATAGCTAAAAAAGACAGCATAAAAATTTGCAAAAAGAACATAAGCAGACGATTGCAACTCCAAGGGGAGGAGGGAGGGTAGTGAGGACTGATTCCTGCTGCTCCTGGAGAACACCTGTTACAGGTGAGTAACTACGCTTTCTCCAGGACCAAGCAGGAAGTCAGTCCTCACTTATGGGACTCCCAAGCTCAAGGCTACCGGAGACCCTAAGCACAAAAATGAGCTCCCTCTAGCTCAGCAGCACAGAAGGATAGAATCTTCGCTGAATTATCACCCACCGGTAGCCCACATCCGGGATGGAGGGTAGGAGTTGCTCAGACCTCAAAGAGATTACGGAGGACTGCCTGTCCGAAAGCACTGTCCCTACGGGACTCCCTCTCGAGACAGTAATGGACCGCAAAAGTCTGGCTCGAAGACCAAGTAGCGGCCCGGCAGATGTCTGCCAGCGGAACAGAGCGGAGGTAAGCCACTGACGTGGCCTTTGCCCGAACGCAATGAGCCGTGACTCGACTTTCTAAGGCGAGTCCGGCTGCCCCATAAGCCCAAGAGATACAGTCCGCAACCCAGATGGACAGAGTACGCTTGGAGACCGGGAGCCCCAATTTATTGGGGTCAAAAGACACAAAACCTGAGCAGCTTTACGGTGCTCCCGCGTACGGTCAAGGTAGAAGTTCAATGCCCTTCTACAGTCCAGGGTATGGAGGACCGTCTCAGCTCGGCTGGAGTGTGGTCTGGGAAAGAAGGTTGGAAGTACCACCTCCTGATTCATGTGAAAAGGGGAGACCACTTTAGGCAGAAACTTTGGGTGAGTCCGTAGGACTACCCTATTCTTGTAGAATCGAGTGTAGGGGGGATCAGACACGAGGGCCTGCAATTCACTTACGCGCCTAGCGGAAGTGAGGGCTATCAAGAACAGTGTTTTCCAAGACAGAAAACGGAGAGAACAGGTAGCCATAGGTTCAAAAGGCGGACAGGTGATCCGCTGCAAAACCACATTCAGGTCCCAGTCCGGCGCTGGCGGGCGCAGAGGTGGTTTAAGTAGAAGGAGACCTCGGAGAAACCTCGCTACGAGAGGGTCGTTGGAGAGAGGTCTGCCGTCCACCGGCACATGATGTGCTGAAAGAGCACTGAGGTGAACTTTGACGGAGTTGGACTTAAGTCCCAGATTAGAGAGGTGTAGCAAGTATTGTAGGATCACCGACACCGGGCAGGAGAAGGGATCCTGAGACTGTTGGGAACACCAGATTGCAAAGCGACGCCATTTAAGGGCGTAGCATTTGCGGGTAGAAGGGCGTCGCGAAGCCAAGACGACCTCCTCCACCTCTGCCGGCAAGAGAAGAGGAGCAAGGACTACCCTTTCAGCAGCCAGGCCATGAGGCTGAGAGACCTGAGGTTGGGGTGCAGTAGGGACCCCTGATCCTGAGTGAGGAGATCCGGTTGTACCCCCAGAGGGATTGGATCCTCCACCGCCAGTTGCAGCAGGAGCGGAAACCACGGCTGCCTGGGCCAGCGAGGGGCCACCAGGATCATGAAGGCTTTGTCTCGGAGAACCTTGAAAAGAGTCCGAGAGACTAACGGAATGGGAGGGAAAGCGTACAGAAGGCTCCCCGACCATGAGATCAGAAAGGCGTCCGCCGCAACCCGAAGGGGGTGTGGCTGACGAGAACAGAAGCGAGGAAGCTGCCGGTTGTGAGGACTGGCAAAGAGATCCACCGTGGGGAGGCCCCACCTGAGGAAGAGCTTCTGAACGATCAAGGGATCCAGACGCCACTCGTGCGGCTGGAGTACCCTGCTGAGTTTGTCCGCCAGGCAATTTTCCTGGCCCGGGAGATAAACTGCCTTGAGGAGAATGCCGTGACTGACGGCCCAAGAGCAGAGCTTCTGTGCCTCCCGGCAGAGGAGGAAGGAGCCCGTGCCCCCCTGCTTGTTCACGTAGAACATGGCAACTTGATTGTCCGTCTGGACAAGGACGGACTGTTGGGAGGTTAGGTGGGAGAAGGCCTTGAGAGCTAGGCGGATCGCCCTGAGCTCCAGGAAGTTGATCTGCTGCGCAGACTCCCACTTGGTCCAGAGGCCCTGAGTACGTGCCTCTTGGCAATGTGCTCCCCAGCCCAGGAGGGATGCATCGGTGGTCAGCACCCGGGTCGGCTGAGGTGACTGGAAAGGCATTCCTAATATCAGGTTCGGCTGCCGGAGCCACCACCGGATAGACGAGACCAGCGGCTCGGAGACGCGCACTAGGTCTGCTAGGCCGCCTGTGGCTTGTCGCCACTGCCGGCGGAGACACCATTGAGCAGACTGCATATTCAGGCGGGCATTGGGGGTCACATGGACGGTGGAAGCCATATGGCCGAGCAGTCTCAGGAAGCGCCTGGCGGAGACCAGGGGCTGGCTGCGAAAGCGGTCGGCTAGGTCCATGAGCCGCTGAGCCCTGTCGAGCGGTAGGTACGCTCGCGCCTGAGGAGTGCGCAGCCTCGCGCCGATGAACTCGAGATCCTGTGAGGGGAGCAAAGTGGACTTTGCGAAGTTTATGACAAAGCCCAAGTGCTGCAGCAGAGTCACCGTGCGGCACGTGGTGTTGGTGACCTCCTGAGCGGACGCTGCTCTGATGAGCCAGTCGTCGAGGTACGGAAAGACATAGAGGCCGTGAAGCCGGAGATGGGCCGCCACGACCGCGAGACATTTTGTGAAGACTCGCGGTGCGGAGGACAGGCCAAAGGGGAGTACTCTGTACTGGTAATGATTTCCTGCCACCACAAACCTGAGGTATTGGCGGTGGCTTGGGTGGATGAGGATGTGCGTGTAGGCATCCTTTAGATCCAAGGAGCATAGCCAATCTCCCTGCTGGAGGTAGGGCAGAAGGATTCCAAGGGTAAGCATTTTGAACTTCTCCCGCACAAGGAACTTGTTGAGGTTGCGCAAGTCCAGGATGGGTCTGAGGCCTCCTGTTCTCTTTGGTATCAGAAAATACCTTGAATAGAAGCCTTGACCTCTCAGGTGGTGGGGCACCGGTTCCACCGCCTGTTCCTGCAGGAGACCTGCTAACTCCTGAAGGAGCAACTCCCTGTGCAGAGGGGGGCGCAGAGGCTCTCCCGGAAAATAGGAGGGAGGGACCTGATGGAAGTGGAGAAGGTAGCCCTCTCGCACGACCTGAAGCACCCAGGCATCTGCGGTGATGCTGGACCACCTGTGGGCGAAGTGAACCAGCCGGCCTCCGGTGCTGGGGGGAATCAGCGGGGGGGGAGAGGCTATGCTGAGCGAGTCAAAAACCCCCACCCTGCTGAGCAGGGGCTGGTGGTGCAGGCTTGGGGGCTTGCTGCCTACGGGACCCGTTACCCCGTCCCTTGGCCTGCTGGCCCTGTTGGGGAGCTGCAGGGGCCTGATAATGGGGGTATTGTTTGTAGGCAGCTGCCTTCCTCGGGTAAAAGGACTTTTTTCCCGAGCCCTTCTTTTTCTGGGAAGGGGCGGAGGTCTTCCTAGAAAGCCTGGTCCTGGTGAGAGTCTCAGTCTCAATTTGTGCAGCCTTTTCCGCCATGGGCTTGCCAAAGAGGTTTTCACCTCGGCAGGGGACATCGACCAACTTGTCCTGTACCCAGGGCTCAAGGTCGGACGACTGAAGCCAAGCCTGTCGGCGGGCACCGATGCCGGCTGCGGCTACTCGAGCCGAGGCTTCAAAGCCATCATAGGCTGCTCGGGACATGAACTTTGAGCATTCCCGAATACCCGTGGACAAGGCAAGGAACCTCCGCAAGGGCTCCTCGGAGAGACCAGCGGAGAATCCGGCTAGCTCTTTAGCCAGATCCCTGAGATACATGCCCATGTATAGCTGGTAAGTCTGGACACGACAGGCGAGCATAGAGCCCTGGAAGCACTTCTTGCCAAGGCCATCCAGGTTACGGGCCTCCCTTCCAGGAGGCACCGAGGAGTGCATCTTCTGGCTCTTAAGACGATGCATGGCCGATTCCACTACCATGGAATGGTGTGGCAGCTGTGCCTTTTGAAAGCCAGGGCTCTTGCGGACTCGATAGATAGAATCGACCCGCTTGCTCAGGACCGGCGAGGAGGCCGGACTCTCCCACATGCGGAAGAGTAGTCGTTCCAGCATAGGAGGAACCGGCACAGTAAAGTGTTCCCTCGCGGGAGAGTCATACTGGAGGGCGTCGAGCTCTTCGGCTCGAGGCTCCTCCTCGGGATCCGCAGGGAAGGCCAAAGCCTTGGCCATATCCCTAACGAAGTCCGAGAACCGGGCATCCTCCGGGGGGGACTGCTTCCGAGGCTCGGACTCCGGAGAGTCCGATGGGACACACCGAGTCCGGAAAGAATCAGGTGACTCTTCCTCCTCAGACTCCCAGACCGACTCCGACGAGGACTCGGTGGGGTCGGCCCGGGCAGGGTGCGGCGCCAGCCGCCCCGACGCCGAGGGAGTCAGCGTCGGCGACCTCGGTCCCGAACGGGAGGCCGAGGGCGACCTCGACCGAGGATCGACTCGAGTTCTCATCGACTCGAGGATCGGCTCGGTCTCCGGGGTCGACTTGGACGTCGACGTCCCGGCGGTCGGGGCAGCGACGCCAGCGAGCAGTGCCCGCTGCTGGTCCATGAAGGCAGACAGTCTGCTCTCCAAGGCCGTCAACCTGAGTCCGAGCTCAGGTGACCCAGCAGCCCCCGACTCGGGCCCCGACGGCGGCTGTCGCGGAGGCGAGTCCAGAAGGACTACAGGACTTACCCGGGCAGGCATCTCCGACTCCAGGCGAGGTCGCTTCGGGAGGTGTTCCTTCTCCAAGGACCCGGGGCGGCTGTCGGGGCTATGCGACCTGGCCCTCGCGGAGCCAGGAGCGTCCACCGACGCCGCCCTCGCGGGTTTTTCCTTCCGACGATGGTCCCCGGAGGGAGAACCCCGGTCGGAGGAGCTCCGGCGACGGTCCGAGCTGGAGCCTTTCGACACGGAGGCCTCCGACGAGGTCCGGGTACGGCTGGGGTCAGCGAAGATTCTCTCACGCTGATGCCGCCGACTTCTCAACGCCTTTGAGGACAGTTTTGCTGCAGGGCCCACAGATCAGTTCCTCATGATCCGGGCCCAGGCAGCGGAGGCAAAAGTCGTGTGTGTCGGTTAGTGACATATTTCGGTCACACCGACCACACCGCTTAAAGCCACTGGCAGCCATCGGGGGAAAAAGGGCCCCTGCGAGGTCAAAGGACCGGGCTGCCAGGGAAAACGAAAACGAAAGCTGACTAAGTCAGAAAAAACCGAAAAAAAGTAAGAGGACTCGAGACCGGCGTCGCGAGTCCGGGCGGGAAAACGATCGGCGTCGAACCGAAAGAAAAAAGTATAAAATAAAGAGGAAAATCAACTTTTTCGCGGGGACAAGACAGGGACGTCTGTAGGGCTCCGCGGAAAAAAGAAGACTGGCTAAGATGGCACCTTCGGGCGGGAAGACGACCGCGCATGCGCGCTGCAATTCCCAAAGGCTTTCTTTGAAAGCTGGGGAAAATTGCTCCGCGAGGGCTCCGTCGGCGCCGACGTCACCCATAAGTGAGGACTGACTTCCTGCTTGGTCCTGGAGAACACCTTTTATGCTGTCTTTTGACGAATCAATGAACAGCCGCCATTCAGCAGGATCATACTTGAGTTTAAACTTTTCCATCACTCCGTATATATCGTTGCAAAATACCAAATCTTCCTCTTTGCTGAAATACTTCAAAAATTGTGTCTCGCGGTTGCGGTACCAATAAAAATTTGTTCCTGGTGACAATAGATTTTTCTGTTTAAGCCGAGAACCTAGCAGTTGGGCAGCATCTTTTGGGAGTCCTAAATCCCGGACTAAATCATTCAATTCAGCTTGAGAGAAAAGTTCAGGTTTCGGATCTGGTTCAGTTTCAAACTCGGAAGTACTGGACTCATCGGGAAAAGCCATCTGATGAGTCTCATCATGATCAGAACCGTCCACACAAATATGATCCAAAGATTTTGGTGGTTCAGGCACAGGTACTTCGTTGCTATGAGGCATAGGCCTAATTGCTGAGGGAAGGTTGGGGTAACTTATTACGTTCTTATTTTTTAAGTTGTATCCCTTCACAATGCAAGAGCAAAAATAGCAGTCACTGCTGTGGTCTCTTTGTTCACGCCACATCATAGGTATTCCGAAACGAAATGCTTGTTTTTTACCTTTCATCCATAAGCGTAGATCTTCCTCACATGTCTTGCACACTTTGTGAGGAGCCCACGGTTTGTCTTGATCGCCTAACTTCAAACCGAAATAGGCGAAATATACTTTTTTAATAAATGCAGAAATGTTCCTCTGCCGCTTTTTCATGGTATATTCCCCACAAATAAAACAAAAACTGTCCGGAGAGTTGACGCAACCTCTGGCTCTGTGAGCCATCACAAATACACAGCACTGCAAACTGCAACTGTAGTGAACCACTTCGGAATAAAGCTGGATTACGACTGAGCAAACAAAAGGTAATAATGAACTTGCAAGAAACTGAAATTTGACAGGAACGTTCATGTCGCAACCACCGTGTTTGAGCGAGCGAACGAGGCGAGGCGAACAGGAAAGAACATGCGCCAGCGCGAGTACTGGATTTAGCCCCCCGCCTCCTAATTGTCCTGTTAATGTATAAAATGAATACAAAACACTCTAAAATATCATGAGGGAGTGTTTCTAGTTAGTTAACCATTACAACCTCTATTTTGGGCCAAGAAAATAAACTGCAGTCGGCTAAAAAGAAATTATGTGAACATTCCTTATATGGGTAAGAAATCTAATTTTGCAAGAAAACGTGACGTGATGGAACATTTTGGCTATTTTTCCTGGATTCAGCACCCCAAAATCTATAGGAATCAGTTGCAAAACTGGAGGCAGTTTTTTGGTAGTGTACCTGTGTTATGTAATGCACGTTTATATGCCCAAATAAGCAACTGCAAGGGATACCCCCTTGCCAAAAGCCTTGTTTTTAAATCTCCTGCATGTTTCCGATATTCAGACACTATGGAACAGAATCGTTGAATTCATAAAAATTGACCCAAAGGCAAACCCCTACATAGAGGGCCAGGATGGTAACTAGTAAAGTGAAGCGCAGTGTTACGTTGCACTGGTTTCCTATATAAAGTTGATAATAACTGATGTCCTTTATAAAGTAACGTCCAAAAACTCAATCTGTTTCATGTGATATTTTGCTTCAAACTGTATATGGACATGTAATGTATTTATCCATTGTAAAAATTCTCCAAGGTCACCCATGGTTCCTGTCCAGATGAAAAAAATATGGTCTAGAAACCGTTTCGAAAACGAAATGTGACTGAACCCAATTGACCCATAAAGATAATGATCTTCAAAGTGGGACATATAAAGGGCTGCCACCGAAGGTGCTACAGTGGTGCCCATTGCCACTCCAAAACACTGATGATAGAATTTAAAATCATACATGAAAAAGTTCCTCTCCAATAGCCAGGTTAATAATTGCAACACAAAACTATGTGGTATCCTTGTTGGCAGGGAAATCGGTAAAGCAGCCAAAATGGTATATGCCTCCTGCTGGTGAATGTTTGTGTACAATGCCACTACATCAAAAGTGACTAAAATATGATGGTCCAACACTGGTACTCCCTGTAATAAGGATAAAAAATGGTAAGAGTCCCTTATGTATGACTTTATATTAAGCGTCAAGGGTTGAAAAAACTTGTTGCAAAACTGAGACAAAGGCTCAAGCACAGATGAACGACATGAGACGATAGGACATCCCGATGGATCAACTAGGGACTTGTGAACTTTAGGGACCATATACAGAATTGGTCTTTGGATGTTTAGGATTCAAAAAGTCCAACTCCTTAGTAGTGATCCATCCTTGCTGTAGTGCTTGTGTGGTATAAGCCTTGATTTCCAATTGTAAAACTGGACCCGGATCCTCTAGCAATACGCAATAGTATTTAGGATTTTGCAAATGAGCTAGGACAGTTGCATGGTATCTGGCAGTATCCTGAACAACTACTGCTCCTCCCTTATCAGCTCTGCGAATGGTAAGTTGAGAAACATAGAAACATGATGACAGAAAAAGACCACATGGCCTATCTAGTCTGTCCTTCCATAACAACAACTACAACAGGAGTGGAGGAGTGGCCTAGTGGTTGGGGCAAGGTACTTCAGGCCAGAAGGCTGGGGGTTCAAATCCCACTAGAGGACAGAAACCTTGGGCCGGAAGGATTGGGGTTTCTAGTCCCACAGGTGCTCCTTGTGGTCTTGGGCAAGCCACTTAACCCTCCATAGCCCATGTTCCCTGTAAAATAGTTGTCTCCAAGTTATAATGCCCTGTTCAATGTAATTTCAGTTTGTTCAATGTAAACCGCACTGATGCAAAATAGCACGGTATATAAGAGAATGTAAATAAATAACAGTCCACTTTTTACCTTTAGAGATCCTCTGTGTTGGTCCCATGCTTTTTTGAATTCAATTACTGTCCTCATCTCTACCACCTCCACTGGGAGACTATTCCATGGATCCACTACTCTTTCCGTAAAGAAATATTTCTGCATATCACTCCTGAATCTATCTCCCTTCACCCTCATCCCATGTCCCCTCGTAGCAGAACTTGCTTTCAATTGAAAGAGGCTCTCTCCCTGAATATTTATGCCACGGAGGTATTTAAACATCTCAATCATATCACCTCTATCCCGCCTTTCCTCTAAGGTGTACATATTAAGATCCTTAAGTCTGTCCTCATATGCTTTATAATGAAGCCCACTAATCATTTTAGTAGCCACCCTCTGCACCGACTCCATCCTGTTCACATCCTTTTGAAGGTGCGGTCTCCAGAATTGCACACCATACTCCAAATGAGGTCGCACCAAAGACTTATACAGAGGCATTATCATCTCGTAAAGCCCTATGGGATTGACTAGTAATATTTGAGAACGATCTTAAGGAAGATTTTTCCATACTGCCCAAGTCCCTCAATACCAGCTGCTGAAAAGTGGTCACCAATGCATCCAAACTAAACTGTAGGTTGCCAAGTGGAGGGATTATAACAGATAGAATTATCTGTCCTCACTGTCGGATTAGCTTGAAAAAATAAGGCAGTATGTAATTTCCTTAAAAAACTATGCAATGCCGTTCTCATTTTAAAGGGGTCATAAGAGGGAGAGGGAACAAATGACAAACCTAGTGTTAACACATGGGATTGTTCCATTAAAGTTATTCCTGATAAATTAATGACTGTTTTGCTGATGCTCTTGTCGTTGGCCCCCTTTGGTGCCCAACCGACTGATTGACCATTGCCACAAGCTTTAATCGGCATCAGAGGAGTACTTTAGTGGCGTTTCACCAATGTTTTGGGCTACAAGTCTTTTTTGAAACTTTATAGCTATAGCAGTAAGCATGGGATGCAAGCTGTGTTTAGCAGTCTGTTTGATTGTTGCGGGGGCTTGCTCTTGGGAGCGAGTAGTCTCATGCATTTTGCCCAGTTGGCTATTTTTATGAATTGATTAAAATGGAGGGCCTACTTCAAGAGAGTGTTTTTTCAGTCTCATGGTAGGCGAGCCGACAAAAAAATAAGTGATATTACTGTCTGTTATAATTGGGAGATTTGAACTTGTAGTATAGGAGATCAGTAAATGTGCACCTTTTTGTGAGAATATGATAGTGGTGACATTATTAGGGCTTTTTGAGTTAGAGAACATGATTATTGGCACCCTTATAAACAATTCAAATCAGTTTGAACAGAAGAACCACATTCCCATTGCAGTAATATTAGATGCATCTGTGATCAGTTATCAGTACTCACATGACTCAAATCAACCAATGAATAATGACTCTTGTTTAAAATGGTCACACTCCGTTCCTGTTCCATTTTAATAAGAGAGCTTCCTAAAACCATCAGAAAAGCCACTATCACTAAACTTCAAAGGAGTACAAGGCAATTTCCACAGACCTTGGGATTCCTGTTTCTACAGCTTGCAATGTTATTAAGAAGTTTTCTGCTCATGGAACTGTCAAGAACCTCACAGGACGTGGTAGTCTTCAAAGGTTAGTATGAACTGTTTGAAAAACACCATTTATAACATCCCAAGAGCTTAAGGGTGATCTGGAGGAATCTAGAGTGGTGGTTTCAACCCACACAATACGCCACACTCTAAACATAGGACTTCATGGGCAAAGGACCCCACTGCTCAAAGACAAACATAAAAAGACACACCTGATCTTTGCCCAAAGCCACCTTGAGAAACCACAGTCCTTCTGGAAAAATGTTCTGTGGACAGATGAAACCAAACTTGAGACCTTTGGCAATGCAGACCAGCGATACACTTACAGGCAAAGAAATGAAGATTATAAAGAAATAAACACCCTTCTTACAGTTAAACATGGTAGAGGTTCCATAATGTTGTGGGGCTGTTTTGCTGCCTCAGGAACTGGAGGCCTGGAACTTCCAAGGACTACCAAGGTATTCTGGAGCGAAATGTGCTACCTCGTGTCAGAAAGCTAGGTCTGAGTTGGTTATGGGTCCTCCAGCAGGACAATGACCAAAAACATATCCAAAAGTAAAAAGAATGGTTAAAAAGGAAAAAATGGACAGTTTTAAACTAGCCAGCAATGAGTCCTGTTCTCAATCCAAGTGAGAACCTTTGGAAAGAGCTGAAATCTGCCATTGGTAAAAGGAATCCTGGAAACATTCATGAGCTGGAACCAATTGCAGTTAAAGAGTAGGAAAAACTACCAGCAGACAGATGTACAAAACTTATAGATGGCTACAAGAAATATTTGGAGGCTGTCATCACTGCCAAGGGCTTTGCAACCAAATATTAGTAAAGAGAGCCATTAATCCTGTACAGATCATGTTTTGTTTTGTTTTGTTTTGTTTTGTTTTCAGAAATTACTATGTGTTGCACAAACATCTTTTTTTGTTCTATACCTTTGAACATAAAATTTTAATAATATGATATACAGTTGGAATAGTTCCAATTATTTCCCACGGTGAACCCCCATATATCAATTGCATATTGTATATACTGTAGTTGATAATATCATTACAATGTATTTTCTGTCTTGTACTATGTAAACCGCCTTGACCTGGTGAAAGGCGGTATATAAATACTGCTAAATAAAATAAGATATTATACACAATATGCAGTACATAAAATGCAAGGGTGCCAATAATGTTGAACACAACTGTATTTGAGCTGGGCCACTGTAAGCAAAGTCTTTTAAGTTCAGCATTTTTTTCTTCAGAGACATGCTTGTAAACTGTCCCCTAGCCAGTACTATTAGTTTTAAGTTCAGAGGAGGGATACCAGATGCTGGTAGACTGTTATTTAACAAGTGGGCTGACAGAGCTTGGGGCTCCAACAGCCATTAGGGTTGGTGCCATCACTTCCTCCCTCTTCACTGGTATATTTTTGCTTCTGCAGCACTTTGGAAGGGGAAAAAACTACCTTAATCTCAAGCTCATGCAGACACTCTATAAGCAGTTGTGCATTAGGCCTGGAAATCTCTGGGGTTGTGCTCTAGTTTGAGACATCTTGTTGTCCCCTCGGGCAACTGGGCTTTTGAAGTTATTGTGCCAAGTAATTAAAGATTTCTTCATGGAAGATTCTTGACTCATAGGCACTGAGCTTGCGGCTTTCTATACAGGGGAGCTACCTTTTTGACTTCTTTAAGGTGTGATCAAAAAGTATCAAGACTTCTTGTGTAGCTATATAACAATACATTGCACAATGATGCTATTAAGCATGCAGTGACCTACTTATGTGCTCTGCATGTGCAGAGTGTAGCATGGCTGCAGCACACCTGTACTTTTTTTAATCATGTGATGTTTGATATTGTGTAAAAGCAGTTCATCAGATTTACAATGAGTAAAAAACATTGAACAGCAAATTTGCATTAAATTCTGCCAGAAACATGGAGGCTTATGACAAGTTACAGCAATAGTTAATGACTGGTACAAACATTTCCAAGAGGGCCGCCAAAATGTTGACAGTGGCCAATGTTCTGGAAGATCATCTATGAACACAAATGAAGACAATGTTTAAGCAGTACAAGCCATAATACACTCAAATCATCGATTGACTATCAGGGAGCTTGCAGAGGACAGAGACATCAGTTTTGGGTCAGTACAGTCCATTCTTACCAGCGATGGGGGTGAGATGCATGTCTGCAAAATTCATGACAAAACTCCTCTTCCCTGACCAAAAGATAGACCGTCTGCTGCCAGGGAGCTATTGGAATACATTAAAAATGGCTCAGATTTCAGCAAAAAGATTATTACTGGTGATGGATCATGAATTTATGGTTATGATCTGGAAATTAAGGCTCAATCCTCACAAACTCGCTCAGACCCAAGAAAGCCCATCAGATGAGGAGCAATGTCAAGGTCTTGCTCACAGTTTTCTTTGTTTACCAGGGTATTGTTCATAATGAGCATGCTCCTAAAGGCCACATTATTAATAAGGAGTAGTATATCCAAGTTCTGACTCATTTGAGAGCTATAGTTCATCATAAGAGGCCAGAGTTGCACAGGAATGGTGAATGGTTGCTTCATCATGATTACACCCAGCTCACACATCATATCTTGTCCAGCCGTTCTTGGCCAAACACCAAATTGAGTAAGTCCATCGGCCTCCATACTCACCTGACTTCACACCCTGTGACTTTTTCTTGCTTCAAAAAAGCATACTCACCTGTAACAGGTGTTCAGCCTTCACATATGGGTGAATGTTACCAATGGAGCCCATGTAGGAACGCTCCCCAGTCTTCAATAGGAAAGCCTCTGGGAGCACTCCACTGTGCCTGCCATCACAACTCCTCTCCTCAGTTGAGTTTGTAGCTGAGGAGGAGAAAATAAAAGAACCCTACAACTCCTAGGGTTGTGAAGGCTGATTCCTGCCATTCCCGGAGATCACCTATTAAAGATAAGTAATTACACTATCTCCAGGAACAAGCAAGAATGCAGTCTTCACATATGGGACATACTAGTTCCCAGGTACCAGAATGGTATGGAGGGAGAGTAGTGCAATGTGTAGCCAAAGAGTCTTGAAGAGCTGTGGGCCACTGAACTCTATTCCAGGAGGCAATACTCCCCCAATGATAGTCTGATATCTTGTAGAAGTCTGGGACAGAGGGTAGGGATTGAATTTAAGTCCCAAAGAGGTGCTGGAGTACAGCTTGGCCAGAGATTCTGTCCCAACAGTATTGTGCACCAAAATATGAATGGAGGATCAGATAGCTACCTGGCTAATGTCCGCAATGGCTACTGAATAGAGATTAGCTACGGATGTTGCCATAGCCTGCACATTATGAGCAGTGACATGAACCTCAAATGAGAATCTTGCTTGTGCATAAGCAAAAGAAATGCAATCTGCTATCCATCTAGATAGAGTACATTTCGGCACTGGTAGGCCCACATGATTAGCTTCAAAGGAAATGAGTAACTGAAAGGATTTTCTGTGATCTTTAATTCTATTCAAGTAGTAGGCCAGCGCTCACTTGCAATCTAAAGTATGTAGTACTGCTTCAGGCCAAGATGCATGTGATCTAGGGAAGAAAATCACAAGGATTACAGACTGGTTTACATGGGAGAAGGAAACCACCTTCGGAAGGAAATGCGAATGAGTACACAGAACCACCTTGTCATGGTGGAACAGAGTATGGGAGGGGGGAGGGAATCCACCCCTAGAGCCTGCAACTTGCTGAAATGAGGGCAATAAGGAAGATGATATTTTTAAAATTATTAATATCTCAGCTGATGCCCTTCATGACTTAATAATCAGGCATACCAGTATGAGACCGCTTAGAACTAGTATAGACAACAAAACAGCCACTCCGCCTGATTTCTATAAAACAAATCAGGCAACGTCCAGAAGGGCCCCATCCCTTTATGCACCTGAGCTATGGAATACTCTACCTGATTGCATGCGAGCAATGAGGGACTTAAAGGACTTTAGACAAATGCTTAAGACTATACTATTCACACAATTTTATGGACCCTCTTAAGGTCTAATATAAACTGTACTTTTACTAATTGTAGTTTCTGTTTTATGTATATTCTTCTCTATACCTCCCCACTACCTTTCCTTGCTTCTACCTACAATTGTATAGCCTGTGTTGTAACCACTTTGATTGAAGGATAAGGTGGTATGTAAAACTGGTTAAATAAATAAAAGATGACCTTCCAAGATAGAAACTTCAATGAAGTGGTGGCTAAAGGTTTGAAATGTGGCTTTAGAAGTTGTGCCAGAACCACATTCCAATCCCAGGCCACCAAAGGCAGCTTAATGGGTGGCTGGGACAGCAGGAGACCCCGCATGAAGTGTGTTACTAAGGGGTGTGAGGAGATAGGGTTGTCTATCCACTGGTCTGTGAGAGGCCACAATGACACCAAGGTGAACTCTCACTGAGTTAGTCATAAGACTTGTCAATGATAAGTGGAGAAGATACTGTAGAAGCAACTCCACCAGGCAAGAAAAGGGGTCAAGGTCCTTTGGGAAGCACCAAAGGGCAAACCTACGCCATTTAAAGATTGCCTGGTGGAATCCTTATGAAATGCAAGGATATCCTTGACTGCCTGTATGGTAGGTCGAGGTCAGAGAGCACTAGCCCTTCAGAAGTCATGCTGTCAGGCATAGGGAGTGAAGATTGGGATGGAGGAGTGTCCCGTGGTCCTGAGAGGAGGTTGGGTACACATCCCAGGTTGAGTGGCCGAGTCTGCACATGGCGCAGAAGCAGAGAAAACTATGGTTGATGGGGCTAAAGGGGAGCAATGAGAATCATCGAGTCCCTGTCAGCCTATAGCTTAAACAGCATCTTGGGTATCAAGCAGATGGGACGGAATGCGTAGAGCAGTCCCTGTCCCCAATGTAGCAGGAAGGCATCCAGGGCCTGTCAGTGCAGCAATGGAACCCTGGAGCAGAAGAGCGGAAGCTGCATGTTTTGTGGAGTGGGGTTCCCCACGTTTGGAAGATCTGAGCAGCCATCTTCTGATGCAGAGGCCATTTGTGTGGATGAAGGATATGGCTTAGAATGTCTGCTAAGACATTGATTTCGCCCAGGAGGTACACCGCTCTGAGGTGGATGCAGTGAGAGATGGCAAAGGACCATAAGCAAATCACTTTGCAGAGGGAACAGGACCTTGTTACCCCTTGTTTGTGTATGTAGAACATAGAAACTTGGGGTTGCCACGATCATTGTGTATGAAAACCCCTAAGAGCATTTGTCAGTGCCTCTAGTTCTAGCAGGTTGATCTGACTGTGGAAACAAAGTATCAGTGGTCTTGGGTTCAACCTCTATGCTTTGTGGAAGTCAGCAGTTGATGCCGATACCGATATTACTACTGCTATTATGGCAGTCTGAGTCTGTTGGATAACAGAGGAATCAGCCTCAAGTGCTCCGATGATGCCGATGCCGGTTCAAGGGCCAGCATTGGGCCTGATACACCTGGCTGTAGACTTGGTGCCAAAGCCTGCACTTCTGAAGCTCTCAATGTTATGGTACCAAGGCTGCCAGGCGTGCTGCCAAACTCCTCTCAAGAGCCAGCATGCGCTGGTCCAAGGAGATGGCCGATGTCTAGTTGGAATCACCTAGCTCTGAACCACTGTCCCAGAACATGGAACCAGTAGCTCTCCAAAGGTCAATGCCCTGGGAGCATCCCAGAGCCCCACTTGTGCTTTGGAGAACAGATCCTCCCACCAGGGCTGTTTGGCTGGCTGGTCTGCATCGGAAGCATCTCTAGGGAGTCACAATGCTTAAGCTGAGGCTTTTCCCTGGCATTGGCATTGGTCTTTGATGCCAAAGTTTTGGAAATGGCCACAGACTGGCTTACTTCTGTGTTTGAACTCTGAAGAAGCCTGAGAGCCATGAGAAGAAGTCTATGCCCTCGAAGTGGAGTCAAAGGCAAACAACGATCCAAACTGTCTGGCTCTATTCTTGAAGCCTATCTCTGTCATTTGTTAGCACAAAGGATAAGTAGTGGGTTCATGTTCAGGACCCAAACATTTTAGACACCAGTCGTGTTTATCAGTGGCCAAAATCGTACTAGCACACTTAGTACATTTTTTTTTAAACCATGCCTGAAAAGGTGGCCTTAAAGATTGAAGATAAGGCTATGGAGGCCTAGAGAACTAGTTTAGCATTGAAAATCAATAGAAAAGAGAAAAATTGAAAATAAAAAAGGAAGAATTAATGGGACCGGTGTCAGATTCGACAGAACAAGTGTTGGAGGCAGAAGCACAATGTACCCAAAGGGCACAAAAAAAGACGTTTTTCAGCAGTGACAGGATGATGCATCCTACTGGCTCTGCGGAAAATGAACTGAGGAGGCTATCAGGTGCAGTGGAGTGCTCCCAAAGGTTTTCCTATTGGATGCTGAGGAGTGTTCCCACATGGGCTCCGTCAGTGATGTTCACCCATATGTGGAGACTGCATTTCAGCTTGTTCCTGGAGATAAAAAATTACTACTGAAAGGAAGGAGATTCGACAACTTGGAGACCATTAAGTAAAATTTGACACAGCAGCTTCACAGCATAACAAAAGATGCATTTCAAAATTGTTTCCAGCAGTAGCAGGAACGCCAGAGGAAGCGTGTTTTATCAGAAGGGGACTACTTTGAAAGAGACCAAGTGCAATGACTATCAGTGTTATACTTCTTGTGTTATTGTACAAGTCTCGATATTTTTTGATCATACCTCATATCTTGAAGCAGTCATTTTCAGCTTCAAAGTGGTCACAGATGTGATTTAGATGATCTTCCTTTGCTCTCAGACATTCAAACAAATCTTCAATGGCCCATTTATGGTCCAAAGTCAAGCAAAGAAGACACTTAAGACCGAGTTCTGGAAGTTTCTGTTGGACCTCTAGTCTGAAACTAGACTTCAGTAACATTGTTATGCAAATAAAAACAAAGAAATTAGAGAAAAATAAAGTAATAAGATGACTAAGAATAATATCAAAATACTTTTATTCAGGAAAATGGCAATTTTATTGGGAAAACTGTATTTGCTTATCATCTATTTGGCAAAGGAAAAATAAAACAGACGAGGATGACACTGCATATCCTCAGAACTTTACAATAAAGTTCTGAAAATTGGGAGAACAGTTTCATCCCAGAGATGTTGGATGATGTCATCCACTTGTGTGCCTGACTCATTTCTGCTTGTTGCCAGAAAACTGTTGTTAATAGATTGTTTGGAACATCTGAACCTTTACTTCCTTATCTTGGGCTGTTCCTCTCACAGAGTTAACAAGAAAAGCAGTGGTGGACTTTTAATATCATGTGTTATTAAAGTAGCCTGATTTATATTCCAAGTAATGCTCTACATGTTCATACTTCTTTTATTCAATATGTAAGGATGGCAGAGAAAGAACTCAAATAATTATTGTATTTTAAAGGGGTTGTGGTGTTTATGATTTTAGGTCTTTGAAGGACTAACACTTGGCATTCATGAGATCTTTCATAATGCTAAAATAAACTTGTCTGCACAATTCTAGGCACCAAAAAGAGAATTATGACAGTATTTATTGTAAAGTTCTGAGGATATGCAGCCCTTCCCAAATGCAGCGGCATTTTTGCAGAAGCTGAGAAGCATCCATTAAGCTAAGAACAAACCTTTTCTATCTTCTCTGCTGGCTTAAAACTATAAATTCTGATGATTTTTGGGGGGATTACTATTATAGCTCTTAACTGTGGTTTTAGACTAAGCTTGGGGGGGCATTTAGATTGCTTTCCTTGTATAGACTTGCATCAGATATCGGTGTGTGCCCACGGTTCAGGAACAGCCTACTCGCCAGAGCCACTTAGATTCCCGCCCACCCTACCCCTCACCCCATGGGCTACATTGCCTTTATAGTGGTCACATACATGCCATCTATCCTTTCTTACTTGGGTTAAAAAGTCCACATCTTCCTCTTTTGGGACTGCTTAACCAACATGTTGTGTATTCAGTACAATAACTGCGGTACTTTCATTCCAAGGCGAATCATTTGGAGCCTAAGAGCTTGTCCTATGTGCCTCAGGTCAGCTACCATACATGATGAACTGACTATACTAAGGAAAGTCCAAGATGCCATGCATAAAGAAGCGACTCTACTGAGGGAGGAAATGGCTGCAATGAAACACAACTCTTCTAGGATACAAACTGAACAAAGTCTACCACCGCTCCCACAAAGAATCAAGCACCCCAGGAACAAATGGATCACAGTGGGTTCTGGAAGATTGGGACCTGTAATGCAGAGACATCCTATACATCAAGTGATATCCCTGCATAATGCCTTCTCTGCCTTGGCTAATGAGGATGCTCAATCCAATGAAACTGAAGGGCCCTTAAATAAGTCAGACAGTGCCCAATCTCCTGCTAAAGCACCAAATATGAAGAAAACTCACCAAACAGAAAACTACTACTACTTGGAGATTTCATCATCAGAGGCACCAACTTGGGAACATAGTTCAAAGGAGAGAAGATAGTCATGTGCCTACCAGGCTCTTCAGCCAGCAGGAATACAAACCAAGTTGTTGAAGTACTTAGCGCAAAAAGTGAACACTCCAAACTTGATGTTGTTATCCACTTGGGCACAAATGACCTGGCTAGAAACAGTGCCTCTACAGTCCAAAAGGACTTCCAATCTCTGTGAGAGAAACTCAAGCCCATTGTTAACACTGTTGCATTCTCAGAGGTTCTGCCTGTTTTTGGTAAGGGCACAAAAAGGCTGCATCGCATTAACAGCTTTAATACATGGCTCCCAACCTGGTGCAAACAAGGAGGATTCAGATTTATTGGTGACTGGGGAAACAGATGGACCAACAAGAGACTATACTCTGCTGATGGACTACATCTCTCTGTCTCAGGGAAAAGAATCTTAAGTGAAAAATTCAGGCAGTATGTGGATATGCATTTAAACTAGGAAAAGGGGGGGGGGGGGTGACGGATGTGGAAGGTCAAGACCTGCACGCCACTCCCAGCAAAAGCAGATCAGAAACAGCCACACTTTTAAACCACACATCAAAAACAAGTGGGAAGATGTGGGCAGAACAAAATCAATGCAAAATACACACAAGCCAGGTAAATGCTGGAAAGCAATGAGCACAAATGCTCAAAGCTTAGCCAACAAAGTTCTGGACCTGGAAGCCCTAACGGTGGAAATGGATTGGGGACATTGTGGCCATTACAGAAACATGGTTTAATGAATCGCATGATTGGAATATAGCCATAGCTGGCTATAATCTATTCAGAAGAGACAGAGAAAATGGAAGAGGAGGAGGAGGAGTAGCCTTGTATGTCAAAAGCAATATTAAAGCTACTGAAATGCAGGGGACATGGGGAAAAGAAGCAGCGCTCTGGATTACGTTGGAAAGAGGAGATGGCACTGTCATCCATACTGCTGTAGTCTACAGACCTCCAACTCAAATTGAAGAGAGAGATAACAAATTGATTATAGATATTGCCAAGATAGTCATAAAGGGGGAAGCGTTCATTTTGGGTGACTTTAATCTACCTGATGTGGATTGGATTACTCCTTCTGCACATCTGGAAAGAAGCAAACAAATTGTAGATGCTCTCCAAGATGCATCACTTAGACAAACGGTCATGGAACCAACCAGGGAAAGCTCAACTCTGGATTTAGTGCTCACCAACTGTGATAGCATGTCGAATGTCTGCATGAGTGCCCCTGTGAGCAACAGCGATCATCACACGGTGTGGTTTGAGATAAAAGCCAAGGTACAGGCCAAACATAGCAAGCTCAAAGTCCTAAACTTCAAAAACACTGACTTCAATAAAATGGCCGAGTACCTAAAGGAGGAGATGACAGGATGGAAGGAGATAAGGGAAGTGGAATTGCAATGGGCTAAACTAAAGATGGCAATAAAAGGGGCAACAGACAAATATGTAAAAAGAGTAAATAAAAACAAGAGGAGAAGGAAACCTATTTGGTTTTCCAAAGAAGTGGCTGCTCAAATAAAGGCAAAAAACACAGCTTTCGCAAAATTCAAAAGCTTGCAAACAGAAGAACACAGAAATGAATACAGGATCAAACTCAGAGTCAAAAAGAGAAATAAGGATAGCAAAATCAAAGGCAGAGGAAAAGATGGCTAAAGATGTTAAGGGTGGCGACAAAACCTTCTTCAGGTATATTCGGGAAAGGAAGATGATCAGAGTTGGAATTGCAGGACTCAGAAGTGCTGGGAAAGGATTCGTGGAAAGTGACATAGAAAAAGCGAAACTGCTAAACAAATACTTCTGGCCCTGTTTTTACTAAAGAAAATCCTGGAGATGGACCAGCTGTGACTCCCAAATATAAAAATGGGAATGAAGTAGATACCACACCATTCACAGAAGACGAGGTGTTGTAACAACTTGCTAAACTGAAAGTGGACAAAGCCATGGGACCGGATGGGATACATCCCAGGATACTGAAAGAGCTCAGAGAGGTTCTTGCAGGGCTGTTAAAGGATGTATTCAACAGATCCTTGGAAACAGGAGAAGTTCCTCAGGACTGGAGAATGGCTGATGTCGTACCTCTATACAAAAGTGGTGACAGGGAAGAAGTGTCAAACTACAGACCCGTGAGCCTTACCTCGGTGACGGGAAAAGTAATGGAAGCACTCCTGAAAGAGCAAATAGTGAACTTTCTCAAAACCAACAGGTTGCAAGATCCAAGGCAACATGGTTTTACTGAATCTGATTGAGTTATTTGACTGGGTGACCAAGGAACTAGATCAGGGGCATGCAATGGATGTCATCTACCTGGATTTCAGCAAAGCCTTTGATACTGTTCCTCATAGGAGGCTTGTCAAACTCAGTAGCTTGGGGATGGGTCCCAAGATGGTAAACTGGATTAGAAATTGGTTGACTGACAACAACAGAAGGTGATGGTACATGGAGCTCACTCGGATGAAAGGTGATTAGCGGGGTGCCCCAGGGTTCAATCCTGGGCCCAGCACTGTTCAATGTATTTGTGAGTGATATTGCTGAAGGACTGAATGGAAGTTTTTGCAGATGAGACAAAAATTTGCAACAGAGTGGACTCCCCTGAGGGAGTGGATAACATGAGGAAAGATCTACAAAAGCTGGAAGAATGGTCTATGCGGCTTGGCAATTATGATTTAATGTGAAAAAGTGCAGTGTCATGCACTTGGATAGCAGAAATCCAAGGGAAATGTACGCAATAGGAGGCAAGAGGTTGGTGTGCATGGTTCAGGAGAAAGACCTTGGTGTGATTATCTCTGATGATCTCAAGGTAGCAAAACAGTGCGACAAGGTGGTGGCAAAAGCCAGGAAGATGTTTGGATGCATACAAAGAGGGATTACCAGCAGAAAGGAAGAGGTACTTATGCCACTGTACAGGTCACTGGTGAGGCCTCACTTGGAATACTGTGTTCAGTTTTGGAGACCTTATCTTGCAAAAGATGTAAAAAGACTGGAAACTGTTCAGAGGAAGGCGACAAAATGATTTGGAGCCTGCATAAGAAACCTTATAAGAGACTTGAACATCTAAATATGTACACTTTGGAGGAGAGGAGGGATAGGGGAAATATGATTTAGACCTTTAAATACTTAAAGAGGAACGATGAACAAACAAACCTCTTCCAAAGACAGGGAAGCTGCAGAACTAGAGGGCATAAAGAGTAGTTACTCACCTGTCACAGGTGTTCTCTCCAGGAGCAGCAGGAATCAGTCCTAACATATGGGTTACATCGACGTCGATGAAGCCCTTGCGGAGCATTTCCCCAGCTTTCCAAGAAAGCCTTTGAGAATGCAGGCACGCATGCGCGGTTCCCTTCCCGCCTAAAGGTGCCATCTTGCTCAGTCAAATGACATAGTTTATCTTTCCATTTTTGTGTGCTGTTTTTAGCTATGTACAACTGCAACTCCCAGGGGAGGAGGGAGGGTTGTGAGGACTGATTCCTGCTGCTCCTGGAGAACACCTGTTACAGGTAACTACTCTTTCTCCAGGACCAAGCAGGAAGTCAGTCCCCACATATGGGTGACTCCCTAGCTCTGGGCTACCAAGGAACCCAGGCTGAACAAGAGAATTCCCTCTAGTCCCAGCATCAAAGAAAGGCTTTTCACTGACAGAACCTCCACCGGTAGCCCAACGGAGGGCTGGAGGGCAGGAGTTGCCTGAACCTCAGAGATTCCGGAGTACTGCCTGGCCAAAAGCACTGTCCCTATGGGACTCCCTCTCCAGACAGTAATGGGCCACAAAAGTCTGGCTTGAAGACCAAGTTGCAGCCCTGCAGATGTCCACTAACGGTACAGAGCGGAGGTGAGCCACTGAGGCAGCTATTGCCCTGACATGATGGGCCGTGACCCGACCCTGCAAAGGAAGGTCAGCCACCTGTAAGCCCAGTTGATACAGTCAACTACCCAGGTGGACAAGGTACGTTTGGACACAGCTAACCCCAAATTATTAGGGTCAAAATATATGAAGAGCTGAGTAGCCCTTCTATGCCCCTGCGTACGGTCAAGATAGAAGGATAAGGCCCTCCTCCTACAGTCCAGGGTATGCAGAACTGGTTCAGCCTGGCATGCATGAGGTCTAGGGAAGAATGTTGGAAGAACCACCTCTTGGTTAAGGTGGAAGGAGGAGACAACCTTTGGGAGGAACTTTGGATGAGTCCTAAGGACTACCCTGTTCCTATAGAAGCGGGTGTAAGGCCTGTCACAGACCAGGGCCTGAAGCTCACTCACTCGCCTGGCCAAGGTTAGGGCTATCAAGAAGAGTGTCTTCCAGGACAGGAAGCGTAGAGGGCAAGTAGCCATTGGCTCAAAAGGTGGGCAAGGCAGTTGCTGCAAGACCACATTCAGCTCCCACTCAGGAGCAGGAGGACGAATGGGAGGCTTGAGCACCAGTGAGTAGTGAGCTGCTAGGGCTGAGAGGTGGACCCGAACAGAATTGGACTTAAGTCCCTGATTTGATAAGTGCAGTAAGTACTGAAGCACTACTGGTACAGTACAGGAGAAAGGATCCTCTGTACACAGCTGACACCACACAGAAAACCTTTTCCATTTGAGAGCATAGGTTTTCCTAGTGGACTGTTTCCTAGAGGCTAGGACAACCTTCTCAACTTCCTGAGGAAGGCCCCAGGGAGCCAAGACTACCCTTGCAGCCTCCAGGCCATCAAATTGAGTGCCTTGAGATTGGGGTGCAGAAGGGAACCCTGATCCTGAGAGAGAAGGTCGGGTTGCAACCCCAGAGGCAGAGGAGGATCCACTGCCAGCTGAAGCAAAAGTGGAAACCAAGGCTGTCTCGGCCACCTGGGAGCCACCAGCAGGACTGAGGCCTTGCCCGAAGAATCTTGAACAGGGTTCGGGCCACCAAGGGCGTGGGAGGAAACGCATACAGGAGGCCATGAGACCATGGAATCAGAAAAGCATCTGCTGCTATCCGCAGAGGATGCGGTTGCCTGGAGCAGAACTTTGGCAGCTGATTGTTCAGAGGACTGGCAAACAGATCTATGGATGGAAGTCCCCATTTCAGGAAAATCTTCTGAACCACCAAAGGATGGAGCTGCCACTCGTGGGGCTGCAGAATCCTGCTCAACCTGTCGGCCAGGTAGTTTTCCTGGCCAGGGAGATACACAGCCTTGAGGAGCATGTTGTGCCTGAGAGCAAAGAAGCAAAGGTCCTGTGCTTCCTGACAAAGGAGCCTGGACCCAGTTCCGCCCTGCTTGTTCACATAAAACATGGCTACCTGGTTGTCTGTTTGAACGAGGACAGACTGATGAGCCAGGGATGGAGAGAAAGTTTTGAGGGCTAACCGAATAGCTCTGAGTTCCAGTAGATTGATTTGCTGTATGGCTTCCCAGGGAGACCACAGGCCCTGGGTGCACTTGCCCAGACAATGAGCTCCCCCAGCCCTGCAGGGAGGCGTCCGTGGTCAAGATCACTGTGAACCCAGGAATCTGAAAAGGTCCCCTTGCAGCAGATTGGGTGGGTGCAGCCACCAGCTGAGGGAGTTCAGGAATTGTCTGGACGCTCTTATCCTGTCTCTGAGGCTGCCTGTGGCCTGTGACCACTGAGTCCGAAGGCACCACTGTGCAGGCCTCATATGGAGTCTGGCATTGGGGGTCACATGTACTGTCGAAGCCATGTGGCCAAGAAGCCTCAGGCAGAGTCTGGCGGAGACCAGTGATCTGCTGAGAAACTGGTTTGCTAAGTTTATCAGTCTTTGGGCTCTGTCTTCTGGCAAGAATGCCTTTGCCAGCAGAGAGTCCAACCTTGCCCCTATGAACTCCAAGTTCTGGGAGGGGAGCAAAGTGGACTTTGCGAAGTTTATTACAAACCCCAGGCTTTGAAGAAGAGCAATAGTTCTGAGGGTGGCCTGTCTGGCCTCCTGGCACGTCTGACCCCTGATGAGCCAGTCGTCCAGATAGGGGAAGACAAAGATTCCCTGATTTCGCAGGTAGGCCGCCACCACTGCCAGGCATTTGGTAAAGACCCTGGGAGCGGAGGTGAGGCCAAAAGGCAGTCCTCTGTACTGATAATGGTTTCCTCCCACAATGAACCTGAGGTACATTCTGTGGTCTGGATGAATGAGGATGTGTGTACACGCATCCTTTAGATCTAAGGAGCATAGCCAATCTCCCTGCTGGAGGTAGGGCAGAAGTGTTCCAAGAGTAAGCATCTTGAACTTTTCCTTCTCTAGGAACTTGTTGAGATTTCTGAGGTCTAGAATAGGTCGAAGGCCACCGGTCCTTTTGGGTACCAGGAAATACCTGGAGTAGAACCCCTGACCTTGCAAGTGGGGAGGCACAGGCTCCACCGCCCTGTCCACCAACAGACCTTGGAGCTCCTGAAGGAGAAGATCTGTGTGCAGGGGATGCCTTGGAGGCTCCCCTGGAACATATGGAGGAGGCAGCTGTTGGAAGTGTAGTAGATAGCCCCTGTGGACTATTTATTTATTTACATTCTCTTATATACCGCGCTATTCTGCATCAGTGCGGTTTACATTGAACAAACTGAAATTACATTGAACAGGGCATTATAACTATTATGCTTAACACCCAACTGTCTGCAGTGATGAGTGGCCACTGGTGGGCAAACAGGGCGCGGCGACCTCCTGTGCAGGGTTGGGAGAGCAAGGACGGAGAGACTATGCCTAAGGAGTCAAAAACCCCCACCCTGCTGAGTGGGAACAGGGGCCGGAGGCTTGAGGGTCCTCTGCCTACGGGGCCCATTACCCTGCCCCTTGGCTTGCTGACCCTGAGGGGCAGCTTGGGCAGCCTGGTACTGTGGATACTGTTTGTAGACAGTGCCCTTCCTTGGGTAAAAGGGCTTTTTACCCGAGCCCTTCTTTTTGTGAGAAGGGGCAGAAGTCTTCCTAGACAGCCTTGTCCTTGTGAGGTGCTCGGTCTCAAGCTGTGCAGCCTTCTCGGTCATGGGCTTGCCAAAAAGGTTCTCACCTCGGCAAGGGACATCGACCAACTTGTCCTGAACCCATGGCTCGAGGTCCGATGACTGCAGCCACACCTGGCGTCGAGCCGCAATGCCAGCTGCCGCAACACAGGCCGAAGCCTCGAAGCCATCGTAGGCAGCGCAGGACATAAACTTGGAGCATTCCCGGATCCCCGAAGACAAGGACGTGAACCTCTGCAAGGGTTCCCCGGAGAGACCAGCAGAGAACCCGGCCAGCTCCTTGGCCAGGTCTTGCAAGTACATGCCCATATACAGCTGGTAAGACTGGACACGGCAAGCAAGCATCAAGCCCTGGAAGCACTTTCTACCAAAACCATCCAGGTTCCGGGCCTCCCTGCCAGGGGGCACCGCGGAGTGCATCTTCTGACTTTTCAGGTGATGCATGGTCGATTCCACCACCATGGAATGGTGTGGTAGCTGTGCCTTCTGAAAACCAGGGCTCTTACGGAGTCGATAAATGGAATCGACCCGCTTGTTTAGAACTGGCGCCGAGGCCGGTGCCTCCCACATCCGGAAGTGGAGCCGTTCCAGCATCGGAGGAACCAGAACAGTAAAGGCCTCCTTCGGAGGAGAGTCGTACTGTAGGGCCTCGAGCTCCTTGGCTCGAGGCTCCTCCTCGGGGTCTGCAGGGATAGCCAACGCGGTGGCCATATCCCGGACGAACTCCAAAAACCGGGTATCCTCCGGGGGGGGGGGGGGGGGGGATCTACTCCGGGGCTCAGACTGCGGTGAGTCTGACTGGACGCACCGAGTCCGGAAGGTGTTGGGGGACTCCTCGTCCTCCGTCTCCCAGGCGGTCTTGTCCGATGAGGAATCGGGGTCCGACCGTGCGGGGCCTGTAAGCACCCGCCCCGACGCCGAAGGCACCAGCGTTGACACCCTCGGTCCCGAACGGGAGGTCGAGGGAGACCGCGACCGAGGTCGACCTCGAGCCTTTATGTTCTCGAGTATCGGCTCGGTCTCCGGGGTCGACTTCGCTGTCGATGTCCCGGTGGTCGGGGCAGATGCGCCAGACAGGCTGGCCATCAGTGCCCGCTGCTGTTCCATGAAGGCAGACAGTCTGCTCTCCGAGGCTGCCAGCCTGAGACCCAGCTCAGGAGACTCAGCAGCCCCCGACCTGGGCCCCGGCGGCGCTGGGCCCGATGTCGGCTCTCTAGGAAGAGAGTCCACAAGGACTACAGGACTTACGTGTCCAGCAGACTCCGGCTCCACTCGAGGTACTTTGGAAGGCTTCTCCTGGTTCCACGGAACCGGGGTGACGGTCGGGGGTCTGAGACCTAGCTCTCAAGGAGCCAGGGACCTCTTCCGACGATGCCCTCGCGAGCCGCTTCTTCCTCTTCCGTTCCCGGTTGGGGGACCCCCTGTCCGAGGAGCCCCGACGGTGCTCGGGATCCGATTCCCGAGATGTCGAGGCCTCAGACGAGGTCCGGGCCCGGCCGGAGGCCGAGTCAGAAAAAAGCCTTTCCTTTTGGTGCTGACAACTTCGGAGTGCCTTGGAAGACATTTTTCACATGGTCCACCCGTCTTAGGGTCGTGGTCAGGACCGAGGCGCCGAAGGCAGCAGTCGTGTGTGTCGGTGAGAGACATCAGCTTCTTGCACTGATCACACTTTTTGAACCCACTGGAAGCCATCAGGGAAAAAAAAAGAGTCCTCGCGAGGTCAAAAGACCGGCCTTCCAGGGAAAAAGAAAAAAAGGGCGTGAACACCAGCCACGAAGGGCAAAAACCGAAAAAAGAAGAATGGGCTCGATACCAGTGTACCGAACCCGGCGGGAGGGGAACCGGCGTCGAACCGGAGAAAAAAATAGCGAAGGATCGCCAAAAAATCTAACTATTTTCCGGGAGGACTAGGACACACGTCCGGTGGGCTTCACGGAAAAAGAGAGACTGAGCAAGATGGCACCTTTAGGCGGGAAGGGAACCGCGCATGTGTGCCTGCATTCCCAAAGGCTTTCTTGGAAAGCTGGGGAACTGCTTCACAAGGGCTTCATCGACGTTGATGTAACCCATATGTGAGGACTGACTTCCTGCTTGGTCCTGGAGAACATGAAGCTGCAAGGTGGTAAATTGAAAGACAATGTCAGGAAATATCTTTTCACTGAAAGGGTGGTAAATGCTTGGAATGCTCTCCCGATGGAAGTGGTGGGGGCAAACACGGTGACGGAATTTAAAACAGCATGGGACAAGCACAGCGGATTCCTTTACAGCAACAGGATAAAAACAAAATAAACTGAACCATCTAACTTCTCAACAAATAGGGGTATCCTACATGGAGTGGTGGGTCCACCCCTAAACAAAGACATGGGGAGGGGTGGCCTGCACAGAGCAACAGGTGCACCTACTCTTCCCGTATTGCTGGGCAGACTGGATGGACCATGCTGGTCTTTATCTGCTGTCATTTACTATGTTACTATATTTTAGAGGAGTTTCTGCCAAATGCAGAGCTCCTTGTAAAACAGATACAGGGCTGCACGGGTTATGTCTCTCCACATCTGGCAGGAACAACAATTTTAAGAAGTTGCATGGGGTGGGGTCACATGGAAACCCTCCTTATATATGCACAAGAGCTACCTCTTGAAAGTGCTGCTCCCACGCTGCAGGCATGCCTAGTTCAGCATCACACCCCTCGCTGATTAGTGTCCTGACCCCCATTTTCCACTCGTGTCTACTCTGGACACTACCGCCTCCCCCAAAATTACTATGTTTACCACTACGGGTAATTAGCATTTTAGATCCCATGACATGCTGCTGAGAGGAGCAAATGGCCATCACTCCTGCTCCACTGACCCGTGGGTAAGCCTTAATTCTAGCTCTTTCTGAATCTGCTCACTCTCCCTGTGCCTCTCTCTCTCTCCCTTCTACTCCCCATGTAGGCATTAACCCTTGCCACCATTACTAAACCTGTCAGTTTCCTCCTGATCTGCCGACTTATTAATTCCCTCCCCCTTCCCTTGTCCACCTAGAGGAGGATACAGAAAATGGGGAAACCCTGTAGAGTAAGAACAGATCCTAGAGGAAGGAAATAGAGAAAGGACTTAAGGCAAGAGGGGTAGAGGTATAAAGGAAAAAAGAGGATAGGGAGAATCAGGGAATAGAGGAAGAAAAAGGGAAAGAAGGGTATACAGTAGATAGAGACAAACACTAACCCTTTTCTCACTCCCAACTCCACAGACTGAGTCCCTCACTTATTCTTCCATTGTTTATTTGTATTTGATATACTGCCCTTAGTCAGCAACACCTAAGCGGTTTACAGTCCATTAAGACAAACAAAAAATAAAAATACATATAAGAAATAAAGTTAAAATTTAATTAGGGAGAAAGCCCCCGAAACAAAGGTAGTGAAGGCATTCATACTGTTGCCAGTTACAGTCTCCTACCAGAATCCAGCTCTACCCCCTTCAAGAGTAGATAAAGGCTTGCTCAGAATAAAATGTTTTCAATGCAGTTTTGAATTTGGGAAATGATGATACCCATCACCATACTCACCTGCATCTATCTGTCAACTCTCCTATCCAAGCTGTCTATAGAAGACAGTTATTTGATAGCACTGTGCTTTGAACAGCCACTGCCACTCCCCTCCCCCCTCCAGCTTTAGGGCCAAACTGTCATGCTTTGAACTGTATGGCTCAAAGAGACACAGTCAACCTTGAAGGGGCACAAGAGGCTTAAACTATATCACTGCCATTGCCAGTACTTAGGTTCGTGGTCTGCTGTGGTGATTTTACAGGGAATGACATCTTGGAATTGCAGCAAATTGGGAACTCTGCTTATGTTAGAATTCTTGTCCATGGATGGAAACGTAACACGCTTAGAAAGATTCTGAAATTTATCTTAAATTGTTTAATTCCGTTCTTCTTAATACCTTCTGATAACCTCTATTTCGCAAACTTCCGTGTTACAAACATTTTCCAGATGAGTGTCCTTCTGTTATATAGTAATCTCTGAAGTGGAGGCATGTGGTGTCTAGAAAGCATAGTTGCTCACCTGTAACAGATGTCCTCCGGGGACAGCAGGAATCAGTCCTCACCTATTGGTGACATTGGCACCGACAGAGCCCTGGTGGAAGCATCCCCCAGCTTTCAAAGAAACCCTTTGGGAGATGCCACCACACATGCGCAGTCCCCTTCCCGCTCAAGGGTGCCATCTTGCTCAGATTACTTGTACACCGCCTTGGTTCCCGGAAAGGCGGTTTTTTATCAAATACAATAAAAACATAAAACATAAAACATGACCCAGCTAAAAGCAAAAATAAAAGATAGTACAGTAGCAACTCCAAGGGAAGGAAGGAGAGTTGTGAGGACTGATCCCTGCTGTTCCCGGAGAACACCTGTTACAGGTGAGTAACTATGCTTTCTCCAGGAACAAGCAGGAAGTTAGTCCTCACATATGGGACTCCCCAACTACAGGCTACCGAAAACCCATAGCAAAAACGGGGCTCCCGTGAGGGGAGCCGCAAGCAGCAGCAATCTGAGTCCGTGTACACAGACCACAGTAGGACCCCTGTGTCTGATGAAACCAGCGCTCCAGTAGCCTGAACACAGAAGGGTCAGAGGGTAGGAGTCCATAGTAGGACCCCTTTGTCTGATGAAACTAGCGCTCCAGTAGCCTGAACACAGAAGGGTCAGAGGGTAGGCATTGCCTAGACCAAGGAAAGGTTATGGAGCACAGCCTGGCTGAAGCACTGTCCCATCGGGACTCTCTCTCCAGACAGTAATGGGCTGCAAAAATATGGACCGAAGACCAGGTGGCAGCCTGTCAGATGTCCACCATCGGGACAGAGTGCAAGTTTGCCACTGAGGCTGCCTTGGCCCAGACACGGTGCGCTGTGATGCGGCCTTCCAGTTGGGGCCTTGCTTGCCCATAAGCAAAGGCGATACAGTCTGCCACCCAAGTGGACAGCGTATGCTTGGACACCGCCTTACCCAGCCTACTGGGGTCATAGGAGATGAAAAGCTGAGAAAATTGCAGTGGCCTTAGGTGCGTTGGATGTAGAAGGATAAGGCCCTCTTACAGTCCAATGAGTGAAGGACTGCCTCTGCCCAACTGGAGTGAGGTCTTGGGAAAAAGATAGGAAGCACCAGTTCCTGATTAAGGTGGAAAGGCGACACTACCTTTGGCAGGAACTTGGGGTGTGTGTGAAGCACCACCCTGTTCTTATAGAACCTGGTATAGGACATTTTTACCACAAGGGCCTGGAGCTCGCTATCTCTGCAAGCGGAGGTGAGCGCACCAGGAAAAAAAAAAACCTTCCAAGAGAGGTAGCGAAGGTGGCAAGTCGTCACAGGCACGAAGGGCAGGCGAGTGAGCTGCCCCAACACCACATTGAGGTCCCATTTGGTCGCTGGAGGGCGAACCAGGATTTTTTTCACAGGAGCAAACCCCAAAGGAAGCGGGTCACCAAAGATTGGACCGGGAGGGGCTTACCATCCACCGGGTGGTGGTGCGCTGCCAGGGCAATAAGGTGCACTCGGACAGAGTTAGACTTGAGCCCGGATTGGGAGAGGTAGAGAAGGTATTGCAACACCAAAGCCACCGGGCAGGAAAAGGGATCAGCCCCCTGATCGGCGCACCAAACAGAGAACCTGCGCCATTTGAGGGAGTACGCCTTCCTAGTAGAGGCCATGCGAAAGGCCAGCAGAAGGTTGAGGGGGGGCGAGAGTCACCTTCTCAGCAGCCATGCTGTCAATGAGAGGGACCCCAGGTTAGGGTGCAGATGAGAGCCCCCCTCCTGCGATAAGAGTCCTGAGGCAGTGCCCAAGGGGATGGGGGCCTCAACCGCCAACTGCAGAAGCAGTGGGAACCATGACTGCCTGGGCCACCTGGGAGCTATCAGGATGAGCGAGGCCCTGTCACAGAGGGTCCTAAACAAGGTCTTGGCGATCAGCGGCGTCGGAGGGAAGGCGTACATGAGGCCTTCCGACCACGAGACTAGAAACACATCTGCTGCCACCCTGGAGGGGTGGGCCTGCCGGGAGCAAAAACGGGGCAACTGAAATTTGTCCAGACTGGCGAACAACTCCATCACGGGTTCCCCCCAGAACCGGAAAAGCCGACTGGCTATCCTGGGATCCAGCTGCACTCGTGCAGCTGGAGAACCCTGCTGAGCCTGTCGGCCAGCAGGTTGTTCTGGCCTGGCAGGTACACTGCCCTCAGGAGGATACCCTGTTGGATTGCATATGAACAGGGACCTAGAGCCTCCTGGCAAAGGACACAGGACCCCGTGCCCCCCTGTTTGTTCACGGAGAACACTGCCACCTGGTTGTCCGTCTGGACCAGGACTGGCTGGTGGCACAGGTAGTGACAGAAACACCTCAGAGCAAGGTGTATCGCTCGGAGAGCCAGGAGGTTGATCTGTTGGGTGCTCTCGTCTGGCAACCAGGTGCCCTGAGTGCAGAGGGCTCCGCAGTGAGCTCCCCAGCCAAGCAGGGAAGCATCCGTGCTGAGGACCCTCGAGTGGCTGGGAGTCTGGAAGGGCATGCCCGCTTCTAGATGTTGGAGCGACTGCCATCAGACCAGGGAATCCACCAACTGGCGGATCACCGCAGCCCTGTCTCGAAGGCAGCCTGTGGCCGTAATCACTGGTCCCGGAGACACCAATGCACCGCTCTCATGTGGAGGCAAGCGTCTGGAGTGACGTGGACTGTGGAGGCCATGTGCCCGAGGAGAAGCAGGTAGTGCCAAGGCAGTCACTGAGGGACGGCGCTGTATGTCTCGAGCCAGAGATCTGAGACGATTGGCCTGGTCCTTGGGCAGGAAGGCCTTCGCCTGGAGGGTGTCGAGCTTTGCCCCGATGAACTCCAGGCATTGTGCCGGGAGGAGGTGAGACAGTGTAATTTATGACAAAGCCCAAGTGTTGCAGAACCTGGATGGTGCATGCAGTGGCCGGCTGTGCCTCCCCTTATGAGCCAGTCATCCAGGTAGGGAAACGAAGACCCTTTGGAGCCTGAGGAAGGCAGCCACGATCGCCAGGCATTTCGTGAAGACCCTCGGGGCAGAGGCTAAGCCGAAGGGAAGCACCCGGTATTGAAAGTGTTTGCCCCTACCACAAACCGCAAGTATTGCCTGTGGTTGGGGTGGATAAGGATGTGGGTATAAGCATCCTTGAGGTGTAAGGAGCATAGCCAATCTCCCTGCTGGAAGTATGGCAGCAGTGTTCCAAGGGAGAGCATCTTGAACTTCTCCCTCACCAGGAATGTGTTGAGGTTGCACAGGTCGAGGATGGGCCTTAGGCCCCCTGTCCTCTTTGGGACAAGAAAGTATCTAGAGTAGAACCCTTTGCCCTTGAGGTGGTGGGGCACCTGTTCCATCGCTTTGTCCTCGAGAAGACCTGCCAACTCTGTCAGGAGAAGGTCCTGGTGGAGGGGAGAAATGACGGGGTTCTCTTGGGAAATAAGGGGGAGGTGTCCGAGTCATGTGGAGGAGGTAACCCTCCTCGACTACCCTCAGTGCCCAGGAATCAGTGGTGGGCATGAGCCGTTCCATGATGGGAGGAATGGACATCGTGAGCAATTCCTGAGGAGGGGCCTTGTACTGAAAGATCTCCAGCTCGTCCGCCCAAGGCTCCTCCTCCGACTCGGTCGGGAACGCCAGGGCCTTGTACATGTCCTTGACAAAGTCCAAGAAGCCCATGTCCTCCGGCGGGGATTGCCTCCGAAGTTCTGAGACTGGGAAATCGGAAGGGACATCGTGGTGGCGACAGGTATCAGGAGACTCCTCATCCTCCATCTCTCATTCAGAATACTCTGAGGATGATTCATAGGCAGGCTGCTCCATGGGCTTTGAGGCCCCCAAAGCCCTGCAGTCGACACCCTGTAGACTCGCCGAGGACAACCAAGTTCCTTTCAAGGATCGGTTTGGCCTCTAGGGACGTCTTGGACATCGAATGCCGGGTGGTTGGCGCGGATGAACCGGACGTGCCAGACAGCATCGTCCACTGCTAGCCCATGAAGGCAGACAAACTGCACTCCAGGGCTGCCATTCTGAACTCCAGGCCAGAAGGTTCTGCAGCCTTCGGCATGGGCACCGAGGGACTCTGGCCCGAGGCCGGCTCCCCAGAAGGGGAATCCTCGATGAGGATAGTTTCTGGGAACTGAGGCCGGTCTGCAGCCGGGTCCTTCCAGGGGACGTTGGCAGGTCTCTCCTTTTCCAATGCCTCGGACTGCAGGATCGGGCCCGGAAGGTTCCCGGCAGGTCGGAACCATCCAAGGAGGCCGCCTTCAAGGGTTGTTTCTTCTTCCTGTGTTCCCTCAAGGGAGACCCCTCTTCTCTGAAGAGCCACGACAACGCTCGGGTTCGGAGAGCTCCTCCTGAGATGTCAAGGCCTCAGACGAGGCCTTGGCCTTCGGAGGCATCGGGGATTCGGTGAAAAACTTACCGTGCTGCTGCTGGCGGCTCTTCACAGCCTTGTTGGGCATCCTTTTGCAGAGACCTCAGACTGCTGGGTTGTGGTTCGGCCCGAGGCAACGGAGGCAGCAGTCGTATGTGTCAGTTAAGGACATTTTCGAGCACCGATCACACTGAAAGCCACTGGTAGCCATGGGGGGAAAAAGTATCCCTGCGAGGTTGAAGACTCTTTGGGCTGCCAGCAGGGAAAAAGGCGCAAAGACACCAGAAAATAAAAAGAATCAAAACTATAAAAATGGAACAAACTTGACCCCGAGGCACCAAGGATGGTAGGCGGGAAGAGTACCGGTGCAAGACCGGAGTCGAGTTGAAAAACTCAAGGCACAAAAAAAATCAACTTTTTCCGATGGAAAGTCAGACAGCGTCTGAAGGGCTCCGTGGAAAAAAGGAGACTGAGCAAGATGGCACCCTTGGGCGGGAAGGGGACTGCGCATTCGTGATGGCATCTCACAAAGGCTTTCTTTGAAAGCTGGGGGGATGATTCCGCGAGGGTTCCTTCGGTGCCGTCACCCATATGAGAGGACTGACTTCCTGCTTGTTCCCGGAGAAAACAAAGTTACCCACTTGTAGCAGGTGCTCTCCATGGACAGTCCTCACTTATGGGTGATGTCACTGACAGAGCCCTGTGAGCGAAACCTCTCCGCTTTTGGATTAGTCCCAGCATGCCTGCGTATCCATTCCCATGCCTCATCAACTCACTCCATTCTATAGCTGATCTTAGAATATAACTTCAAGGGGAGGATGGAGAATCGTGAGGACTTATTCTGCTGTCTGAAGAGAACACCTACTACTAATGAGTAACATTGTTTTCTCCATGGACAAGCAGAATAATGTCCTTAAAAAAAGAAAGAAAATTAACTTGTGCTGCAACTAGCTGACACCAACCAAACACTGCTTTTGATATCAACAAGCTTTTCAAGTATTTTTTCTTTTTTAGGAGGCAGCTTGGAACTGGAAATAACTGGGCCGTTTATTGCATAGGAAGTAAAGTAATTCTTTTTTTGGTGCATGTGCTAGAACACTGTGTGCTGAAGCTTGGTGCACTGTTCTAACACAGGCTTACTGCATCAAGCCCTAACATTGAGCCCCAAATCACTCTAGTTTTGTGCATGTCCTAAAGTGCACTCTATTCTGTACTGCTCCCTTGGATTTTTGCACCTCAGTGCATGATCTTGCAATTTGTTTGTATTATAATTGTAGCTACCAATCTCTAGACTAGTGATATTCACTCCCACCCCTTGAGGACCACCATCAGGTTAGGATATCCCTAATGAATATGCAGGAGAGAGATTTGCATGTGTACTACCTCCATTGCATGCACATGTTGGGGGATATCCTGAAACATAACCTACTGGTGGCCCTCAAGAACTGTACTACTCTAGACATTCCTCAATTTTGTTAAATCACTGCATGTTTCCAAACCTTCCAGGAAGCTACACATTGGAAATTTTGGTTTCTTCTGCAAAATGACACACCTTGCTCAATATTCTTTTTGCAGTATTACCAATGAAAAATGTTGAACAGAACAGGATCGAGGATAGATTACTGCACAACACTATTATCCCCTTTCCTCAGGGTGAACTCCATTCCCATCCTTTTCGTGGCTTCTCATCCAAACAGTTTTTAGCTTACAGACCATAAAGGCCATTCAGTTTAAGTTACCTTTGCAAAACGGTGTGAAAGGCCTTGCTGAAATTCAAGTACAGTGCACTTAGCACTATCCTCTGATATAATTCTCCGGCTACCTGGTCAAAATGAAGTTCACCTGACAATACCTATCTCTGGTAAAAGCACACCTTGGGTCCTGCAATTTAATGAATTCCAGAAAAAAAGCATAGTTACTCATCTGTAACAAGTGTTCTCCAGGGACAGCAGAAATCAGTCCTCACATATGAAGCAAGGTCACATTTGCCTGTCCACGGCAAATTCTGCTGCTAGGCACCCTAAGTATCTATTAGGGTAGCAGCACAGTTTCTCAAAGACAGCAGCAGAGGAAGCCCTTTACTGTCGTTATCAGTGGTGGACCTTTTGAGCAGCTGCACACATGCCTCAAGGGCCTGCCACTGACAGACTTTAAAGGGCTGCGGTCTTCATTGGCATTGCCCTGCGCCACCCTCCCCCCACCATCATTTCTTTTGGTCTCCCCATAGAGGAAGGGTAGTGGGAGTGGGCAACAGTAATAGCCGGGGGAAGGAAAAATGGGGAAGAGGATGGATACGTTGTGGGGGAGGGAAGGTGAGGATGGATACCTTGCAGGGGGGTGGAGAGGAAGGAAGGAAGGAAAGTAGAGAGATGCTGGACACCTTGGCAAGAGGATTGGGGAAGGGGGAAGACGATGCTGTATACCTGAGGGGGTTCTGGAAGGGAAGGGGAAATGATGGATTATGGGTGAGGCAGGGGCACATAGCTAATGGTTTGCTTAGGGCATTGGGATTACTCCTACCTCCAGTGAACTGTTGAAATTATCTGACAAGGGAGTAGGTGGGATTTCCCTAAGTTTCTGTAATACATTAGGTTGTATCTGGTCACACCCCAGTGCCTTAACTACTTTTAGTTTTGCTAGCTCCTTGCTAAACAGCATTCTCCGAGAATGTTTTGCTCTGTATCCTACTTCCATTTTCTGCTACTGACAGATCTATAATCCTACCCCAGGTTCAACAATGAACACAAATATTTGAACAATTCCACTTTCTTCTTATTCAGTCATGTGATATAAAAAAACCTTTTACCTTCCATGAAAAAGCTGAATTGAGAAAATTAATGCATAAAAGAAATAGAAAAATAGAATTTAAAAAATGCATTTATTAACACGCACTAAATAGGTGTACTTAGCCTTTAAATACTGACTGAATGTGGACAGGAGAAAATAGTCATTTTTAATGAGAATTTGAATTTAGTATGCTAGGCATTCCTACCCACTCCATGAAAAGAAAGTCCAAGATCCAATTAATTATGCTATATACTGCTCCTAGGCTTCCAGAGCAAAATGCAATATATGTCTAAGCAATCAGATAATCAAGCCTGTGTTGTTCTGCAAGCCAAAGAGGCAATTGTGAAAAGGAGACCCCCAAAACTACAAGGAATTTTACAGCTGTTTTAGCAGGCATTTTGCAGGCTAGGGGACCAAATAAAATGTCTGCAATGCTCCTGCAGGTTTTATAGTTCTAAATCATCTGGACTACTGTAAGGAGAAATTTCACTTACTGTTAATTTCCTTTCCTGGAATACTGCTAGACCAGTCCAGACAAACGGGTTATGTACCCCTGCCAACAGATCTTGGAGACAGAGAATTCTACCAGAGCTCTGATAGGCTGGAGCCTGGTGATATAATCCTACCCCTAGGGGTCTCCCTCAGTTACGTCCACAAGCTAATGCAACATGAACTGTAACATCACCCCAGAGGGTCTCAAGTGAACTATATACAAGGGAGCCGAAGAACTCCCTATAGCTGAAAACAGTATCCACCTACGAACCCATGGACTGCCCATGGCGAGGCATACCGGCAAAGAGAAGAACCGCGGTCGGTGGCTGCACCGCACCAGCGGCACTCCAACAAACAGCAAGGCGGGTCCTGGACTGGTCTAGCAGTATTCCAGGAAAGGAAATTAACGGTAAGTGAAATTTCTCCTTCCAGTTCATACTGCTAGACCAGTCCAGACAAACGGGCAGTACCCAAGCTACCTGCGTTCAAGGGGGGGCAAGGCCGCCGACAGCTCAGCAACTCCAAAACGGACCTCCTGACGGGCATGAACGTCCAACCTATAATGACCGACAAAGGTGGACAGCGACGACCAAGTCGCCGCCCGGCAAATATCGAGAGGAACTACATGAGACCTCCCGGCCTACAAAGTTGCTTGCGCCCGAAAGGAGTGAGCACGGAGTCCCGGTGGAGCTGGCTCTCCCAGAAGAAGGTACGCCACCTCAATGGCCTCTGTAACCCATCTAGAAATGGTAGATTCGGAGGCTGCGGATCCCCGACGAGAACCCGCGAACAAGACAAAAGAGCAACAGTCATATGGAAGGGTCCCGCGACCCCCAGATACCGAAAAAGAACCTTCTTAAGGTCCACCGCCCGCAACGGAGACCGACCACTGTCACACTGCGCCTTTGTTAAAGACGGAAAGAAAAGAGGCTGGTCAACAGCGAACGGCGTCAGCACTTTGGGCAACAAAGGAAGGGACAGTTCTCAGAGAAACGCCTTCGGAGGAAAACAAGAGATAGGGATGTCGACACGAGAGAGCCTGGAGCTCAGAAAGACGGCGTGCCGAAGTTATGGCCACCAAGAAGACTGTCTTCAGAGTCAAATCTAGAAAAGAACATGCCCTCAGAGGCTCAAAGGGAGGAGCAACGAGGGCACAGAGGACAAGCACGAGAGCTCACGCCTGCACAGGCGAACGCAGAGGAGGCCGGAAGGCCTAACTCCGCGGAGGAACCGAGACACGTCCAAATGCGAAGCTATCGATCGCCCCGCTATAGGACTCCGAAAACAAGTTGAGGCGACCACTTGTACTCGCAAGGAATCGAGCGCTAATCCCTTATCCACTCCGGCCTGTAAAAAGGACAGGATATCCGGAACACCGCAACGCCAGGGTGAGAGGTTATTTCGCGAACACCAACCATCAAGAGACGCCAAACCCGAGCGTAAGTCAGCGTCGTGGTAGACCGCCGCGCCGTGAGAAGCGTCACGACCACGCTAGGCGAATAGCCGTAGCGAGCAAACCGGCGGCGTGGAATTGCCAGGCCGTAAGCGAGTAAGGAGCAGGGTCTTCCATCTCCACCGGTCCCTGAATCAGAAGGCCGAGAAACGCCTCGAGGCGGAGCATCGACACCCCAGACAGACGGAAGAGATCCGCATACCATGGTCCGCGAGCCCAATTCGGAGCCAGCAGGAGTACAGGGTCGCGACGGTCTCGGAGCCACTGGAGAACCATGCATATCACGCATCAGGGAGGGAAAACACACCGGAGAAGATGAATCGGGCACGGTTGAGAGAGAGCATCTATGCCGTGCGTTCCCTCGTCCCTCCAATGGCCGAAGTACAGCGAAGCCGTGGCAGTCTGCGCCGTAGCCATTAGATCCATGGTCAGTAGTCCCCACAGGTGAACAATGGACCGGAACGCATCCGGCTGCAGAGCCCAGCCCCCGGGCTCCAGAGAGTGCCGGGTGAGAAAATCGGCCTACACATTGTTCACGCCTGCGATGTGCTGTGCCGACAGCATGAAGATGTTCCTCCGCCCACGGGAGGAGCAAACGCCTCTCCTGTGAGACATCCGGACATTGCGTGCCGCCTAGGCGGCTTAGGTAAGCAACCGTCGTGGCGTCGGACAGGATCCGAACCGCACACCGCCGCATTAGAGGCTGAAACTGAAGAAGGACGAAGCGCACTTTCCGCGTCTCGAGAGGATTGATAGACCCTTGGGCTTCGCGAGGTGACCAACACCCCTGCGCCGAGGCTAAGCCGCAAGGCGCTCCCCAACCGGAGAGGTCGGCGATTGGCGTCACCAAGATCCAGCGCAGAGACTCCAGAGGGACCGCCCATAGAAGATTGTGTGCCTGAAGCCACCAGCGGAGGCTGCGGCGCACCGGCAGAAGCAAAGGCAACCGGATTCGATAACTCTCCGATACCGGCGACCAACGAGATAGAAGCGCCGTCGGCAAGCAGCACAAGAGCGCTCTTGCCCACGGAACGAGGGCTATCGTTGCTGCCATGGACCTCAAGAGTTGAAGGTAGCCCCAAGGCCGAGGCGCCGCTTGATCCAAGCAGCGGCGGAGCTGAAGAGAGATCTTCTGAAAACGTTCCTGAGGTAGAAACACCCGTCCCCTACGAGTGTCGCACCCAGCCCCGAGAGAATCCATGACCTGAAGCATTCCAAAATAGACAGAGTAACGGCCCAGTCCTCCTTCCAACTGTGGACCGGGACGAATGGCATCTAAACGCTGGAGCCTTTAAATGAAGCAACATCCGCTGCCCATTGACGCAGGCTGAGCCATCTCCGAGCTACCGACACCGGTGCTAGGAAGCGAGCTGACAGCTGCAAGAGATCACAGAATGCCTCTGCCCGGAATGCAGCAATGGATTCGAAATGAACCAACTCGGGAACACCTGGAAGCTGCGGAATCCATCGAAGGGAGGCCCGAGCTGCCAGACCTCCGCACACCTGCAAGAAGGAAATAGCGGGTGAAGGAAAACCGGACTGTAGCAGTCTCCCAACTCTTCAGGTCTGGCTGGTCGCGGAGTGCCTCTCCGCCCTCAACCGGAAGTGTGGTATGCCTGATGACCCTGGTCAGAATGCATCAACTGTCGGGTATTGCAGCCAATGGTCCAAGTGAAAGGGAGACCAAGGGTATAACCGACCAATACCGCGTGCCGTACAAATGCACTGGAAAATGGGATCCGGCTGCAACCGGATTTGAGAATCCGGAGGAGCAGGCGTGTCGGCTAGGGGGAGCGACTCCATCACCTGTGTGATTAGAGCCGGCAACTCCTCTTACCGAAAAAGGCGGAGAACCGTCAGCGAAGAAAACAGACAGAGAATATTCCCCATCTCCGTACTCCAACGAGTCAGGGCTGACCTCCGAAGATTTAAAGTCTTATTGAATATCCATAGTACCCCGCAAGGCACATGCTACGCCCCAAGGAGGACGTACTGCTCTAAGGTCTGAGGACTTATGAGACCACTTGCGAGACCACGCCATATGCTCGCCTGCTACTGGGCAGGTGTAGGAGATAATCCAAAAGACTCCAAAAGTCACAGGCGTCATGCCAGATGGAAGAGTGTGAGGAAGGCACTGTCAGTCAAGGCTGCTGTGGCCTCCAGCAGCTGTGGAAGCGACATGGGAGCTGACTGAATCTTCTCCTGCAGGAAGATCCTGCAGCAGGGGCTCTGAGGAGGGGGGAGATAAGGTGTTGATGAACCCAGCTAGCAGCGCAGTGGGAATGGGGAAAGTCTCCGGGATGCAGCGTGCAGGTGGAACACAAGCAATCTATTAATGTCCCCTTCGGCTGATTACATATCACATATAATACAGCCAGAGAAAGAAGCATTGTAGAGACTTAAACCACCTTTCCTCTTCTTGTGTGTTTTTTTTTTTTTAGCATTTAAAACAAAAAGCAAGGTAGGCTCAGGGAAACCCAAGACTCTTCAAGAAAAGGATTTTGAAACTCCACGTGCCTCCACAGCATGTTTAAATGTGTGGAAACTTCTGTTTAGAGCTGTTTCCTCCAAAAAGAAACACTGAAGAGAAAAACAAAATGGCCGCTGGCACAGAAAAACTGTCAGGTATTCACTGAGCTGAGAAGGGAACTGTCAGTCATTCACTGTGCTGGCACAGAGAAACTTTCAAAGTCAGGGTAAGGCAATTACAGTGACTGAAAGTAGGGAAATTAGAGTGTGATCCCTCCGCAGCCATTCAGACCTCCATGGTAGGAGCTGAAAGGTGTTTCTGGGGAGGGATGTAGAAGCTCAAATCCAGCTGTAGGAAGATTACAGTGAGTATGCTTAATTAGGCCGAGCCCAAAACAGTCAGGATCCAAAACACTGACTTACAATTCCAATCAAATGGTCTATTGAATAAGACAGGTACAATATTCAGTAAGACGTACAAAGTAATCCGGCTGCAGTTTGTGGATTAAAAATTTAAAGGAGGAACTTCAAAACTCAGAGGCAGCCGGTCCGGATGCAGTTGAAATCATCCCAGAGCAGCTGGGGCAAGTAAGAAAAAAACAGGCTACTCAGTTTTCTTTCAGAAAATGATACCTGAACTTCCTGGAGGTGTCCAAACTCTCATGGCAAAGACTCAGCGCAGCGTAAAGCCAATGGAGAGCTCCACTGAAGCCAAGCTCAGGAGTTCCCAAGTTCATCTGGGGAAGCAAGATGCTGGGGGAAGAGCAGAGCTGATTCATGAGGTCCCTGTGTTTCTTCTGACAGCCTATGCAGCGTAAACCTGAATAAGGCATAGTGAGAACTAAAAACAAATAACTGCGTCCCGCAGGAACAGGCATTTAACAATATTCCCCATAATAGGTAATGCCTCAGCCAGCCTTCTTTGTTGGGCACAGTGGGGGATGGAACCCATGAGCCCTGCACCCTTCGTCAGTGACTTAGCATTGTACTGTGGTTCTGAATTGCATCCTGTTCTCTATCCACGCCTTCCGTACTTTTTATTCATTATGTTAATACATAGGCAGAGAAAAAGGAACCCCTTCACAACTCACAGCTAGCAAGTGTTGTGGAAAAAAAAACTTAAACAGCAATATAGCTGTTAGAAGCCAGCAGAGAAGGAATCTGGCTTCCCGCCAAAAACCGGGGCTCATTAGCTATTCAAAATGGCCGCCGGCAAAAATAAACCACAAAAAGAGTGAATTAAAACCCCCAAAAGCTAAGGAATTAACTTAAAAAGTCAAAGGAGAAGGTGGGAGGGTTGCAGGCATGAGAGAAATGCCTAAAATCGCAGAAAAATCAAGAAAAATAAATTGAGTTACCACAGAGTTGCAGACAGCAGTGGGAGAAAGACAGTTTCTGTACTTACAGTACCGAAAGTGCAGAGAAGCCACGGACCGCTGCTCAAACCACTGCAGCTGCCTCACCACTAAAATCAGCCCCAGGGACTGGATTTTAGGAGGCTTATCATCCAGCTAAATAGCCTCATGACTAGTGCTGGGGAGTCTGCACATCAGCGATCTCTACTGTGACAGAGGACACAGGAGCTTCAGCTGGAATCATCCTGGTGCTCAGATAAGTACACTGGCAACTCAGGGCATAATCTCTCCAAGAGAAATCACAAAGAAATAAAGCATTTTAAATTTTGTTTGAAGGAGCAAAAAAAAAAAAAGCATCCAGATCTGCTGGAGACAGAGAAAAACTGAGGGAGACCCCTAGGGGTAGGATTATATCACCAGGCTCCAGCCTATCAGAGCTCTGGTAGAATTCTCTGTCTCCAAGATCTGCTGGCAGGGGTGCATAACCCGTTTGTCTGGACTGGTCTAGCAGTATGAACTGGAATTTGATTTATCTTGAAGAAGCTATCAAAGGCTTCAGCATGTGCAACATCTAGCAGCAAAGATGACTACCCATATTCGATGTAGGGATAGGATGATGCCTTATTGCACTGGTTGCCATTGGAATAGAGAGTCAAGTGTAAAATTATGTGTATAACCTTTAGAGCTGTCCGTGGTGTAGGCCCAAAATATTGATCTGAAAAGTGATTAGGTGTCATTCAGCTAAAATATGCATCTCATCTCATTGTATTCTAGCATTGCTAGTCACTCATGTCTTCTCTCAGACCTGAATTAAGTATGTTTTTCTGGGGTCAACCCCAAATTATTCAACAATTTACCTGTTGAATTAAGGAATATGGGGGATTATCTGCACAAACTGAAGATTTGGTTATTTAATAATTGTTTTGATTCATTGTAAAGATTTGGGTTATTTTTTTATGTTTTTGCTATATATTTTATTATGATATTGATCTGTATTATTTACCACTGTAATATGTTTTGTACTTCATCTGATTGTAAAGGCAGAATATAAATGCCATTATTAAATTAAATTTACATAAATCAAATCATACTGGTCCTGGGATCACCACTGATAATGCTGTAAAACCTCTAACCATTTGGGAACATGACCAGATTTTTTTTTATAAGGAAATATGAAGCAATGTTGTGTTCTTCATAGGATAGTGCAATGAGGTATTCAGGGAACCAGCAGGTAGTTGAGAGAGAAAGAGAGAGACTTTGGATCAGACCATGTGTATGTGAGAAGAAAAATATACTACATATAAAAACACAGAAAATCAAAGTAGTAATCAATAATTTTATCAAATCACATTCCCTCACTTATTGTAACCTCATTCTACAAGGCCTATCTAAATCTGCAATTCACCCACTTCAACTAGCTCTGAATACAGCAGCACGCATCCTCTGCAATGCCCCAAGAACGGAACATATAACCCTGCTCCTCAAACAATTGCACAGGCTGCTTATCGCTCAATAAATCAAATACACGTCCATCCACACAATCTTCAAACTCTTCCAAGGACAGTCTTCCACCTACCTTCAATCATTAATAGAGAAAACACCTAATGATAGAGACAAGAGAATCAACGCCCTTAACACGCTCTACATACATAAAGTTATGATATTCCCAACATACTGCTCCCACAATGTTCTCTGTATATTGCTTTGATAGCTTGAAAATCAGTATATACATTTTTTTAAATTAAATTCCTACATTAAACACTAAAACTAGCTCCACCATATCTTAAAGGGCTTTCTCCCTCTTCGCACTGGCACTGTGAAATGCAATACCAGACAGTCTCTGTGTCACAAATGATCTCACATACTTCAGGAAAAACCTAAAAACTTACCTATTTCTTGAACACTTCACTGATGACAAAATATAGCCGCTGATCTTACTGTAAGCCACCAGTGGAACCATCACATCCCAGCTCCACCCTCCCCAACACCTTTCCCCAGCCCAACCCCACCTTCCTCCCCACTATATAATATTACAACATGTTTAGATGTTTGATGTTATGTATTTCTACCTTATGTTACACCACAATTGTTTACTGCTCCATGTAAGCCACTCCAGGCCATGTTTTATGTAAACCGCTTAGACTCGTAGATCAGCGATATATAAACAAAGCTAGTTAAATAAATAAATACATCTTTGAGATTAATTTTTTTATGATACATTATTTGTTTTTCAAACCATCAATAACATATTTGAGCTGGATTACCCAGAATGTTATTTCATCAGTTCATTTTTTTTTTAAATATTTACAAAGACATTAAAATCCAGTACTATTATTCTAAACAGAAAAAAAAAAACCTGAAAATTTTTCATTTTACCAACAATGCATAAAAATATGTAAACAGTATCCTTTTACATTGTTTTTTCCAACTATGATTTGAAGACTGAAAATTTTAGTTCAGATCAGCATAGCCTTGGTACCCATGAATAAAGGAATGAGAGAGGTTTCTTCACACACACATATTGTGCTCCAGTGTGCAAAGAAAAAATTAAAAAGGAAACTAGGATATGAATTCTAAAAAGACAACAAAAATACTTCCACATGACTCAAAATTAACTTAGTTTATATTCACACTTTTGTAGTTTGACCCATCAGAAATTTATAACTTACATCCTCAGAACAATAGATAATTACAAACTGAGAAGATTCTTTAAAGTGAAATTTTGTGCAATCGAAAGAATAAAGATCTCTTTTTAAGTTAGACTTTATAAACAACTGAATAAAAATAAACAAAATGTTTTTTTCTTTTTCGTATTTAGTGGCTATGAAGCCACCAAAAAAGTCAATTTGTCTACCTGATCAACTTAATACATGTAACCAAAAAAGGCACACAAGTGTGAATATATTATTATCATGCAGAAATTTGCGCATGTCCACAATTGTAACAAAAGACATTACAAAAATAAGGATTTAAAGACTGCTTGACATTGTTATTCATACATATTCTTTCCTATCCTGTCAGCCATTAATAGGTTGCCAACACAGAATCCCAAAAAGCCAAGTTTAGTAATGTGAAAAATAAAAAATATGGTGAAAAGTATTGTACATCTGCTGTATGTATTATATTAATTATTTTGCTTCCACCCATAATGGCTAATACGATTTGTTTGCAGGATATTTATAGTGGAATTCCAATGGTTACAAATTTTAAGATATAGTTTTCTTTTTGTTAATGAAGACTTTGATTGCACCGGTGAAGTCAGCAGATAAAAGCACTTCTGTATGATCAGATTTCAAAGCACCTTAAAAAAAAGAATGAAAGGAACAGTTAAGTCCCAAGAAAGCAAGCAAGATTGAACCGATGACCTAGAACCTCACTGTTCTGACTGAATGTAATTGCTAAATACAGTTCATACAACCAGTCATTCTTTCTCAAAGCCAATCTTCCTCTCCTGAATACTGCATACATAACACACATTTTAGCTATGATTTGTTCCACTTTACATTCAAACTGTATCTTTGCACCATAAAAGAACAGTAATGATTTTTTCGGTTTAAAAGCTTCTTTCACTCTAAACTTGTGGACTCAAGGAAGGAGGAGTAGCCTAGTGGTTGGGGCAAGGTACTTCAGGCCGGAAGGTCGGGGGTTCAAATCCCACTAGAGGACAGCAACCTTGGGCCGGAAGGACCAGGGTTTCTAGTCCCACAGATGCTCCTTGTGGTCTTGGGCAAGCCACTTAACCCTCCATAGCCCATGTTCCCTGTAAGTATTAGTGTATGTGTCTCATATCCCCGCGTGTTAAATGTATCCCCCAATTGTGTTGTGACCGCTTTGATTGAAGGATAAGGCGGTATACAAAAAACTGTCTAAAAAAATAAAAAATAAAGTAGAAGTCAGACACCGAATGTGATCAGTTGGTGCTGGTGCAAATGGTGCCTAGACAGTGATGCAAACATGAGCATTCCAGGTGTGATTTAATGGCTGACAGTCCTCCGTATCCTTTTGTAATAGGGTCACATGAAATCAGGCTGCTTCCAGGGCCGGCCAAACTATTAGGCAAACTAGGCGGTTGCCTAAGGTAGCAGCTTTGATGGGGTTGGGGGGGCAAAACAAAGCAGGGCAGTCAAAGCTAAATAATAGATTCTGACAGACAGTGGTGGTGGTGGTGGTGGGGGGGGGGGCAGCATAAGGCTTGCCTAGGGCACCAACACCTTGAACCAACTCGGGACAGCTCTGGCTGCTTCCTCCTCCTCCTGGACCTCTATGGGGAGCATAGCTGCAGTGTTCAGTGCACCGTCTCCTTCTGCATTGGCTTCATGTTTGGATGGAAATCTGTGCAGAGGGCCTAGATATGTGAATGCGCATTGACTCACAGTTTCCACTGCTGATTGCTATGGCCGCTGCCACTGCTTCCCCATTTTGAGTAATGGAAGGAGAGGTAGAGGTCTGCACAAAAATTGGCAAATTATATTGATGGCCTTATCTGTGGGTCAATGGGGGTGAACAGGAACCTCAGAGCTAACTTTGTAATGAAACTGTACATTAAGGCAGCAGAAACAGCCTATCTAGCCTGCCCAATGTATTGTCTGATGCAAAGCTGTAGATCCCCAAATTGATATCAAGCTTTTCCGTCACATCTTTACAACTAGGGATCCTCTGTGCTTACTCTACGCTTTTTTGAATTTCATTAATGTTTTGTCTCTGCTACCTCTACCAGAGGAGCTGATCCATCCATGCCACTCCCTATATTAGCACAGGGATCCATAGAACAGACCACCACATGCTTGTGATCTTCCTTACCAGAGGTCTGGGACAGCTGCTGGTCTACTCTGCAGCATGAGTAACTTCTATCATATCAAAGCCCTCTGGGATGCATAGAGAGGCTTTATATGGCACCTTTTTGCTCTCACTTTGAAAATGTCAAGTCTTTTGAAGCATATGATTTTTGGAACATATTTACTTACTACTGGCTCTAGCCTTACATTAAAGCATCAGAAAACTGTTTCACTAGAGCCTGACTGCTAATGAATGATTTTACAAGTCCTGGGGTATATTCTCTAGTACAGTGGCTGCCAAAACTGCCCTAGGAATCATCAGCTAGACAGGTTTTCAGGATATCCATAATGAAGAAGAGTAACTGCCTATTAGTTGGAACAATAGGTTGAGAACCATGGAAATCAGGGATCAAATCCCACAGACATTCCTTGTGAACTTAGATAAGTCAAGTCACTTCACATTCCACTGCGTCAGGTACAAAATTAGATTGTAAGCCCTTTAGGGACAGGAAAATATCTATTGTACCTGAACACAACATATTTTTGGCAACTGATGAAAAGGTGTGAGCTAAATCTAAATTTAAAAAACAAGAATATTCCTAAAATAAATCTACATGTAATGGAGTCAGTGAAGGTAATCTCTCATATGAATATTTGTTGTTGTTAAGTGCCGAGTGTATTTCTATTCATGGTGACCCCTGTGGATAGTTGTCCTAAATTGTGCTTGATCTTCAGTCAAGCGGTTTATTATTGCTAGAGTGACATTATAGCTGCTGCTATTGTATTGATCCATCATACTGCTGCTCTTCAACTTTACCGAGCATGTCGTCTTTTGGATATCCTGAAAACTCAATTGGCTGGGAGTTCCCCCGAGTCAGGTTTGGGAACCACTGTTCTAGAATTTTTGACCACTTTTGAGTTCAACTTAGGGCCCTTGCCAACTTAGGCAAGATGCATTTCCTGCCACTCTGACAGTGGAAAGTGGCATGCAAGCACACTGTGGCCTGTGCTCTAGTACACCCCTCCCCATAGTAAACTCTTTGACCATTCAAGGCGGCCATCTTGATATTTGGGGGTGGGGGGGAGGGGAGGGGAATGTGGAAGTAAAAGGAGACGAGTCGCATGAAAGAGTAAGATACAAGGGAAGCATCCCTAAGGAACAAGATGGTTCGAGAAAAACAAAAAAAGTATCTCACATGTCATCACGGTGCAAAAGGGTGCTCAATTATGAATGACCTGGTTTTGGGTTATTTTAAAAACCTTAATGTTACGCTAATATAGTTCTTATAAATGAACTCGGTCAGTGGCACACTACTGTATCATGAAAAAGTGTAAGACTCCTACATTCAAAAAGGTATTTATATAACTAATCAGGTTTACTTGATTCTTTTAGGCATTAACATGGACTTAACTCCAGCACATCACCCTCCCCCATTGCATGAGTGGTTATATGTACTTACCAGAGGGTATGGTATCAGATGATTCAACGTCATCTCCCTTGTGATCAGCTTCTGGTCTCTCAGTTGGAATTTCCAATGATACTATTAGGTTTGGATTTGGTGCAAAGATTGCAGATGTCACAACTGCATTGTGTGCTGAATAAAGAAAAGAATTAGTAACTGGTGCAGTTCTAAAACAGTTTATCAAACATATGAATCATGTTACAAGGGTGAGACATGGGACGTCACTAAGATGTGTAACTGTATCATTTTAACCAAATGCTCTAAAATTATAAAGACAGGAGTGAACATTCTAGAGAAAGATTATGGCCCAGATGGGAAGACTCAACAAGGTTAGGACAAAAATGCCCTGCAAGGCAGGATGATTCTACAATTTAGGTTTTGCTCAAAGCAGTAAACTTTCAAAACTCCTAAAAGGGAAAACATTTCACAGAAAAAAAGTACAATATCTATATGATAAAGAGGTGGTAACAACACAGAGCTCCTTATTTTCCCCTTAAAACCACCTCCCCCCTTCCTCTTCTCGTTCTCTTTTTGTGAATAACACAATCATCCTCCCTGTTTCTTCAGTTTGCAACCTTGGGGTCATCTTTGACTCTCCTTTCTCTTTCTCTGTACGCATCCAGTTAAAACCTTTCATTTCTTTCTCTATAATATCAGGAAAATTCATCCCTTCCTTTCTGAATACACTACCAAGACCTTTATCCACTCTCTACTCACACCTCGTTCAGACTACTGCAACCTGCTCCTTGCTGGTCTTACACAGAATGATCTTGCTCCCCTTCAATCCATTCAAAACTCAGCGGCATGGCTAATCTTCAACCAATGTTACGTGCTTATGTTACCCCTCTTCTCAAATCACTTCACTGGCTCCATATCCATTTCTGCATCCAATTCAACATCTCCTCTACTGATCTACAAAAAAGGCAGGGCAGTAAAACTGTTGACTGGTATCCTACCAATCAGGTGTAAGGGCTGAATTTGCTGCCTTCACTTCCCCTTAAAGTTAATCAGGAATTTCCACTGCAGGATGACTGCATTATTCATAGAGCAGGGAAATCAAGAGAAGATGTAATCACGCATGTCATTTGCATCACTGCACAATAGTGTAGCTACAGCAGTTGAACACGGAAATGCTGTTTAGAAAACCTTCCTCCCCCCTAGTGAACCTGTAGACACTTGCACTATGCTAGTAACACTGCCATTGGAAGAATACATGCTTCTTCCAAAATGTTATGGGATTTTATGGGCACTGCTAAAAATAATGATGCTTACAGTGCTTCTTTTCAGTTAATTTTAGATCTGTAACTTTGGGAGCCCACACATTTCAAATGGGCGTGGAACATTTTCTCAAAAAAAGACAATATCATTGAACTGTGAAAGTATTCTGTACATTTGGTTACACAGATGATCTTGATGGCATATTCTCATAAAGCAGCGAACAGTCCAGTCCAGCTGCAGCACACATCACTAAGTTGTATAATTTTGGTTCAGCAGTAATCACATACTTAGAATCTATTTCAGTTACAAAAACAGGGTTACAACCACTTTGAGCATATCAATTAGAAATAATTCAGGTGCCTGTAAATATAGCCTTTTAACCTCTAAATATATAGAGGTGCTAGACTAAAGTGAAGAATGGATAATATGATTCCAGGCACTAAAAGTCAGTATCTAATTAAAAAAAGGCTGAGCAACTGAAAGGAACACAAGTGACAAATTCACATTAAGTATGCTACCCATATAGGGTTACTTGCAAGAGACTAAGATTGACTGCTGATGCTTTTTTTAAGTTGCTGTATAATAAATTTATGTTTATGTCAGGTATTTTAAGCCATTTTCAAGACAAAACAACTAACGACTTTGATGTCACAAGTATATAAGCCATACTGGGTAATCTGATTTCACACATGAAAGGATTTAAGATGTTATATCTTTATAAGCACTATATTGACCTTTCCATGCACCATCTACAGATATGGCTCATTTCCAAAGATGAAATGCATAAAAGCACTGTATCTACCTAGAAGAGGAATACCAGTCTGTTTTCTGATTCAATCATCATAACTGCTAGAATAAGTGGAACATCCATTAAACTCAAGATAACTGATATACCAGATGTTTCTATTCGGCTCCTTTCTGTCACATGCTCAATGATAGCACCTGTTTAAAGCCTCCCCCTCTGAATAAACTACATGCAATTTTAGAGTTTTGAATATGAATAAAGTATATGCTATTAAGATTTTTACCTTTAATACCTTCCCAGAAATCATTGCGATCTCTCCTTACCGAAGTGAACTTGCTTAAATCATGGTAAGTACTCCAGGTATAAACATATTTATCTTCAGAACCACTGACAATATAAGTATAATCATGGCTTTAACAAAAAAAAAGAGAGAGTCAGGTATTGGTTATCTTAATTACTATTGGTTACATTAGTAAATTTATGTTTAATTGTTCTGGTAGCCCAGCAGCTTTTACCTTTGCATTTCCGGGCTTTTTAGGTGCCACCCCAAACTTTGAGCTTTCATATACTAGTACAGTTTGTTTTTTTCATTCCCCCACCCCCCCAACTCTTAACATAGTCATCACAGCAGTTGCTCTTGGCTCTACTGTCAGCAAGATGTCACAGGGAACCCCTCCCAGCTTCTCCACCCCTTGTTATTGAGTTGTTATTCCACGCCAATAAAATGAGAACACAGAATGCATTCCTGCGTTAAGTAGTGAGAACTACAAGGCTATATACCTTTTTATAGGATTACACTGAGGAGAAAGCGTAGTTACTCACCTGTAACAGGTGTTCTCCAGGAGCAGCAGGAATCAGTCCTCACTTATGGGTGACGTCGGCACCGACGGAGCCCTCGCGGAGCAATTTTCCCCAGCTTTCAAAGAAAGCCTTTGGGAATTGCAGCGCGCATGCGCGGTCCTCTTCCCGCCCAAGGGTGCCATCTTAGCCAGTCAGATGACATAGCTAAAAAAGACAGCATAAAAATTTGCAAAAAAATTAAAGCAGACGATTGCAACTCCAAGGGGAGGAGGGAGGGTTGTGAGGACTGATTCCTGCTGCTCCTGGAGAACACCTGTTACAGGTGAGTAACTACGCTTTCTCCAGGACCAAGCAGGAAGTCAGTCCTCACTTATGGGACTCCCAAGCTTAAGGCTACCGGAGACCCTAAGCACAAAAATGAGCTCCCTCTAGCTCAGCAGCACAGAAGGAAAAGAATCTTCGCTGAATTATTACCCACCGGTAGCCCACATCCGGGATGGAGGGTAGGAGTTGCTCAGACCTCAAAGAGATTACGGAGGACTGCCTGTCCGAAAGCACTGTCCCTGCGGGACTCCCTCTCGAGACAGTAATGGACCGCAAAAGTCTGGCTCGAAGACCAAGTAGCGGCCCGGCAGATGTCTGCCAGCGGAACAGAGCGGAGGTAAGCCACTGACGTAGCCTTTGCCCGAACGCAATGAGCCGTGACTCGACCTTCCAAGGAGAGTCCGGCTGCCCCATAAGCCCAAGAGATACAGTCCGCAACCCAGATGGACAGAGTACGCTTGGAGACCGGGAGCCCCAATTTATTGGGGTCAAAAGACACAAAAAGCTGAGCAGCTTTACGGTGCTCCCGCGTACGGTCAAGGTAGAAGTTCAAAGCCCTTCTACAGTCCAGGGTATGGAGGACCGTTTCAGCTCGGCTGGAGTGTGATCTGGGAAAGAAGGTTGGAAGTACCACCTCCTGATTGATGTGAAAAGGGGAGACCACTTTTGGAAGAAATTTTGGGTGAGTCCGTAGGACTACCCTATTTTTGTAGAACCGAGTGTAAGGGGGATCAGACACGAGGGCCTGCAATTCACTTACGCGTCTAGCGGAAGTGAGGGCTATCAAGAACAGTGTTTTCCAAGACAGAAAACGGAGAGAACAGGTAGCCATAGGTTCAAAAGGCGGACAGGTGATCCGCTGCAAAACCACATTCAGGTCCCAGTCAGGCGCTGGCGGGCGCAGAGGTGGTTTAAGTAGAAGGAGACCTCGGAGAAACCTCGCTACGAGAGGGTCGTTGGAGAGAGGTCTGCCGTCCACCGGCACATGATGTGCCGAAAGAGCACTGAGGTGAACTTTGACGGAGTTGGACTTAAGTCCCAGATTAGAGAGGTGTAGCAAGTACTGCAAGACCACCGACACCGGGCAGGAGAAGGGATCCTGAGACTGTTGGGTACACCAAACGGAAAAACGACGCCATTTAAGGGCGTAGCATTTGCGGGTAGAAGGTCGTCGCGAAGCCAAGACGACCTCCTCCACCTCTGCCGGCAGGAGAAGGGGAGCAAGGACTACCCTCTCAGCAGCCAGGCCATTAGGTTGAGAGACCTGAGGTTGGGGTGTAGCAGAGACCCCTGATCCTGAGTGAGGAGATCCGGTTGTAACCCCAGAGGGAATGGATCCTCTACCGCTAATTGCAGCAGGAGTGGAAACCACGGCTGTCTGGGCCAGCGAGGGGCCACCAGGATCATGAAGGCTTTGTCTCGGAGAACCTTGAAAAGAGTCCGAGAGACTAGCGGGATGGGAGGGAAAGCGTACAAGAGGCTCCCCGACCATGAGAGTAGAAAAGCGTCCGCCGCAACTCGAAGGGGGTGTGGCAGACGAGAGCAGAAGCGAGGAAGTTGCCGGTTGTGAGGACTGGCAAAGAGATCCACCGTGGGGAGGCCCCACTTTAGAAAGAGCTTCTGAACTACCAAGGGATCCAGGCGCCACTCGTGCGGCTGGAGGATCCTGCTGAGTTTGTCCGCCAGGCAATTCTCTTGGCCTGGGAGATAAACTGCCTTGAGGAGAACGCCGTGACTGACGGCCCAAGAGCAGAGCTTCTGTGCTTCCCGGCAGAAAAGGAAGGAGCCCGTGCCCCCCTGCTTGTTCACGTAGAACATGGCAACTTGATTGTCCGTCTGGACAAGGACGGACTGGTGGGAGGTCAGGTGGGAGAAGGCCTTGAGAGCCAGGCGGATCGCTCTGAGCTCCAGGAAGTTGATCTGCTGAGCAGACTCCCACGTGGTCCAAAGGCCCTGAGTACGCGCCCCTTGGCAATGTGCTCCCCAGCCCAGGAGGGATGCATCTGTCGTCAGCACCCGGGCCGGCGGAGGTGGCTGAAAGGGCATGCCGAGCACCAGATTCGGCCGATGTAGCCACCACTGAAGAGACGAGGCCAGCGGCTCGGAGACGCGCACTAGGTCTGCTAGGCCGCCTGTGGCCTGTTGCCACTGCTTGCGGAGACACCATTGAGCGGGTCGCATATTCAGGCGGGCATTGGGGGTCACATGGACGGTGGAAGCCATATGGCCGAGTAGTCTCAGGAAGCGCCTGGCGGAGACCAGGGGCTGGCTGCGAAAACGGTCGGCTAGGTCCATGAGCCATTGAGCCCTGTCGAGCGGTAGGAACGCTCGTGCCTGAGGAGTGTGCAGCCTTGCGCCGATGAACTCGAGATCCTGTGAGGGGAGCAAAGTGGACTTTGCGAAGTTTATAACAAAGCCCAAGTACTGCAGAAGAGTCACCGTGCGGCGCGTGGCGTTGGTGACCTCCAGAGCGGACGCTGCTCTGATGAGCCAGTCGTCGAGGTACGGAAAGACATAGAGGCCGTGAAGCCAGAGATGGGCCGCCACCACCGCGAGACATTTTGTGAAGACTCGCGGTGCGGAGGACAGGCCAAAGGGTAGTATTCTGTACTGGTAATGATTTCCTGCCACCACAAACCTTAGGTATTGGCGGTGGCTTGGGTGGATGAGGATGTGCGTGTAGGCATCCTTTAGATCCAAGGAGCATAGCCAATCTCCCTGCTGGAGGTAGGGCAGAAGGATTCCAAGGGTAAGCATCTTGAACTTCTTCCGCACGAGGAACTTGTTGAGGTTGCGCAAGTCCAGGATGGGTCTGAGGCCTCCTGTCCTTTTTGGTATTAGAAAATACCTGGAATAAAAGCCTTGACCTTTCAGGTGGTGGGGCACCGGTTCCACCGCCTGTTCCTGTAGAAGACCTGCTAACTCCTGAAGGAGTAATTCCCTGTGCAGAGGGGGTCGTGGAGGTTCTCCCGGAAAATAGGAGGGAGGGACCTGGTGGAAGTGGAGAAGATAGCCTTCTCGCACGACTTGAAGCATCCAGGCATCTGAGGTGACGCTGGACCACCTGTGGGCGAAGTGAACCAGCCGGCCTCCGGTGCTGGGAGGAACCAGCGGGGGGGAGAGGCTATGCTTGAGGAGTCAAAAACCCCCACCCTGCTGAGCAGGGGCTGGTGGTGCAGGCTTGGGGGCTTGCTGCCTACGGGACCCGTTACCCCGTCCCTTGGCCTGCTGGCCCTGTTGGGGAGCTGCAGGGGCCTGATATTGGGGGTATTGTTTGTAGGCAGCCGCCTTCCTCGGGTAAAAGGACTTCTTTCCCGAGCCCTTCTTTTTCTGGGAAGGGGCGGAGGTCTTCCTAGAAAGCCTAGTCCGGGTGAGAGTCTCCGTCTCAATTTGTGCAGCCTTTTCAGCCATGGGCTTGCCAAAGAGGTTTTCGCCTCGGCAGGGGACATCGACCAACTTGTCCTGCACCCAGGGCTCAAGGTCAGACGACTGAAGCCAAGCCTGTCGGCGGGCACCGATGCCGGCTGCGGCCACTCGAGCCGATGCTTCAAAGCCATCATAGGCTGCTCGGGATATGAATTTTGAGCATTCCCGAATGCCAGTGGACAAGGCCAGGAACCTCCGCAAGGGTTCCTCGGACAAACCAGCGGAGAATCCGGCTAGCTCTTTAGCCAGGTCTCGGAGATACATGCCCATGTATAGCTGGTAGGTCTGGACACGACACGCAAGCATAGAGCCCTGGAAACACTTCTTACCAAGGCCATCCAGGTTACGGGCCTCCCTGCCAGGAGGCACCGAGAAGTGCATCTTCTGGCTCTTAAGACGATGCATGGCCGATTCCACTACCATGGAATGGTGTGGTAGCTGTGCTTTTTGGAAGCCAGGGCTCTTGCGGACTCGATAGATAGAATCGACCCGCTTGCTCAGGACCGGCGAGGTGGCCGGACTCTCCCACATGCGGAAGAGTAGTCGTTCCAGCATGGGAGGAACCGGTACAGTAAAGTGTTCCCTGGCGGGAGAGTCATACTGGAGGGCGTCGAGCTCTTCGGCTCGAGGCTCCTCCTCGGGGTCCGCAGGGAAGGCCAAAGCCTTGGCCATATCCCTGACGAAGTCCGAGAACCGGGCATCCTCCGGGGGGGAATGCTTCCGAGGTTCGGACTCAGGTGAGTCCGAGGGGACACACCGAGTCCGAAAAGAATCAGGCGACTCTTCCTCTTCAGACTCCCAGACCGCCTCCGACGAGGACTCGGTGGGGTCGGCCCGGGCAGGGCGCGGCGCCTGCCGCCCCGACGCCGAGGGAGTCGGCGTCGGCGACCTCGGTCCCAAACGGGAGGCTGAGGGTGACCTCGACCGAGGATCGACTCGAGTTCGCATCGACTCGAGGATCGGCTCGGTCTCCGGGGTCGACTTAGACGTCGACGTCCCGGCGGTCGGGGCAGTGGCGCCAGCGAAGCCAGCGAGCAGTGCCCGCTGCTGGTCCATGAAGGCAGACAGTCTGCTCTCCAAGGCCGTCAACCTGAGTCCGAGCTCAGGTGACCCAGCAGCCCCCGACTCGGGCCCCGACGGCGTCGGGCCCGACGTCGGCTGTCGCGGAGGCGAGTCCAGGAGGACTACGGGACTTACCCGAGCAGGCAGCTCCGACTCCAGGCGAGGTCGCTTCGTGAGGTGCTCCTTCTCCAAGGACCCGGGACGGCTATCGGGGCTATGCGACCTGGCCCTCGCGGAGCCAGGAGCGTCCACCGACGCCGCCCTCGCGGGTTTCACCTTACGTCGATGGTCCCCGGAGGGAGAACCCCTGTCGGAGGAACTCCGGCGACGGTCCGAGCTGGAACCCCTGGACGCGGAGGCCTCCGACGAGGTCCGGGTACGGCTGGGGTCAGCGAAGATCCTATCCCGCTGATGCCGCCGACTTCTCAACGCTTTGGAGGAGAGTTTGCCGCAGGGCCCACAGATCATTTCTTCATGATCCGGACCCAGGCAGCGGAGGCAATGGTCGTGTGTGTCAGTCAGTGACATATTTCGGTCACACTGACCACACCGCTTGAAACCACTGGCAGCCATCGGGGAAAAAAGGGCCCCGGCGAGGTCAAAGGACCGGGCTGCCAGGGAAAAGCCGAAAACGAAAACTGACTAAGTCAGAAAAACCGAAAAAGAAGAGGAGGACTCGTGACCGGCGTCGCGAGTCCGGGCGGGAAAAAGACCGGTGTCGAACCGAAAGGAAAAAAGTAAATTATGAAGAAATATCAACTTTTTCGCGGGGACACGACGGGAACGTCTGTAGGGCTCCGCGGAAAAAAGAAGACTGGCTAAGATGGCACCCTTGGGCGGGAAGAGGACCGCGCATGCGCGCTGCAATTCCCAAAGGCTTTCTTTGAAAGCTGGGGAAAATTGCTCCGCGAGGGCTCCGTCGGCGCCGACGTCACCCATAAGTGAGGACTGACTTCCTGCTTGGTCCTGGAGAACAATCAAATTATCATAGTACTACAATACAGAATAAGGGTTAGAAAAGTGTCTACAGATGTGATCATACTAAAAGAGTGTGGTTGCTCTGTTACTTCATCTGAATATATGGAAATAAAGATCAATTTACAATGAACTGAGACTTGTATTTTCTCACACTACAAGACATAATCCTACTGTCCATCTGACACATTTTCACTTTAACATATCAAAGCCTCCCTCCTTCCACTTCACACAACCATTTCAAGTCAAATTTTCATTTTTCATGTGGTGTTTTGCTGGCCTGCAAGGTGACTCCTAAAGAAAGTTGTGTTTCCCTTTGAAAATCCTACAGCAGATAGTGCAGCATGCACATTTTTATCCCACCTACTTTGCAGGTGCAAAATATGCAGAGTAAAGAGTGTGTAAGGATTTTAAAATGACACCCTCATGGGAACTCACCACTGGCCTTGCTCCTTTTCTGTAGGGGAGGGGGTGGAATTTTCAAAGGGATTCTCCATAGGTCAATGGGCAATTACCACCACCAAGGGCCTTTTGAAAGCTGCCCCATCTATATTCTGGCAACATCCATCTTTGTTTTCCCCCTGCTTATTTTGTCTGGATTAAAGCAATGTTTTTCTCAAGTGTACCCCCTAGCTAGTCTGGCTTTTAGGATATCCATGGGGTTATCAGGAGTCAGCACTGACTTGATGGCAATTAACAATAATGAATATACATGAAAGGGTAGTTACTCACCTGTAACATGTGATCTCCGGGAACAGCAGGAATGTAGTCTTCACATATGGGTGATGTTGGTACCGACGGAGTCCATGCAGGAACACTCCTCAGTGTCCAATAGGAAAGCCTTTGGGAGCACTCCACTGCACCTATGTTGCTGCCTTCCCGCATTCCCAACTCCCTCTCTTCAGTTGAGTTTGTAGCTGAGAAAAAGAGTAAATGAAACCCTATAACTCCTAGGAGAGGAGGGCGGGTTGTGAAGACTAAATTACTGCTGTTCCTGGAGATCACTTTTACGGGTGAGTGAGTACGCTATCTCCAGGAACAAGCACGAATGTAGTCTTCACATATAGGATTCCCTAGCTCCCAGATGCCAGATGAAGCGACCTCAGAACCGACTGAGGTTTGCCTTGGAGCAAGTAAGATGAGGTCATGGATCCCACATGGATTTCTGGTATCTTCAAAGTTCGGGATGGTGGGTATGAGTTGCATCCAAGTCTGAAAAAGGTGCTGGAGTACAGCCTGATCAAACATGGCATCCCAACAGGAGTCCTTGGCCAGACAATAATGGGCAGCAAAAGTATGGACAGAAGACCAAGTTGCTGCTTTGCAAATTTCATCAATGGCTATTGAGCACACGTTTGCCATCAAGATGGCCATGGCATGAACACTGTGAGCAGTGACAAGCCCTTCCAGGGATAGCTCTTTTTTGTCATAGGCAACTGAAATGCAGTCCGCTATCCATCTGAAGAGCGTACGCTTAGAGACGGATAATCCCAGATGACTGGGGTCAAAAGAGATGAACAACTGCGAGGCTTTACGATGACCCCAGGTTCTTTGGAGATAAAAAGCCAATGCACGCTTGCAGTCAAGAGTGTGCAGAGTTGCTTCAGCTCTAGCTTCATACGGCTTGGGAAAGAAAACTGGAAGGTAAATTAACTGGTTTAGATGGAAGGGAGATACCACCTTTGGTATAAAGTATGGGTGAGTCCGAAGGACTACTTTGTCATGGTGGAAGCGGGTATATGGAGGATCCGTCACCAAAGCCTGAAGCTCACTAATGCATCTAGCTGAAGTGATGACAAATAGGAAGATCACTTTCCACGAGAGAAACTTAAGCGAGGTCATGGTTAATGGTTAAAGGGTGGCTTGAGGAGCTGCGCTAGAACAACACTGAGGTCCCAAGCTACCGGAGGTGGCTTAATGGGAGGTATGGACAGCAGGAGACCTCGCATGAAACGTGCTACTAGGGGTGTGAGGAATTGGGCTATCCATCAAGTAAATGATGAGAGGCCACAATAGCACTAAGGTGCACTCTCACTGAATTTGTCTTCAGACCTGTCGAGGACAGGTGGAGGAGATACTGAAGGAGTGACTCTACTGGAGCAGAAAAAGGATTGAGATCCTTCTGGGAACACGGGACCAAAAATCTACGCCACTTAAAAGCGTATGAACGTCTGATGGACAGCTTTCTAGAAGCTAGGAGGATCTCCTTTATTTATTTATTTAGTATACATTTTGTATACCGCTACTTCCAGCGATCAGCAGCGGTTTTTTTGATTACAGATTGGAAATTGTCAAATCATGACAGGAAATTTTTGAGGTATAAACACATTGATTAGACAGGAAAGCACAGCACACAGAGAACTATTTTACAGGGAACATGTAATGACCTTAACCTCTTGAGTAAGGTCAAAGCCCTGTAAAGCTATGATCTCAGCAGCCAAGTTGTGAGGCAGAGCAACTGTGGATTGGGATGAAGTGGCAAGCTGTTGTCCTGGGAGAGGCAATCCGGCATTCATCCCAATCGGAGAGAATGAGTCTGAGTCAGACATAGTAGCAATAGAAACCACAGTTGCCGCAGCCAGTGAGGGGCTAAGAGAATCATGGAGCCCCTGTCGGGCTGAAGCTTGAAAAGCATCTTGGGAATAAGAGATATGGGAGGGGACGCATAAACCAGACTCTAACCCCAGTGCAGGTGGAAGGCATCCACCTTTTGGTTGGTGGATGTCGGAGTCCTTGTGCAGAAAGAGTAGTTACTCACCTGTAACAGGTATTCTCCAGGAGCAGCAGGAATCAGTCCTCACATATGGGTGTCATCGGCGCTGATGAAGCCCCAGCAGAGCATTTCCCCAGCTTTCCTTGAAAGCCTTTGGGAATGCTGGCACGCATGCGCGGTTCCCTTCCCGCCTAAAGGTGCCATCTTACTTCAGTCAAATGACATAGCTAAGAACAGCACACAAAAATGTAAAAACAAACTATGTACAACTGCAACTCCAAGGGGAGGAGGGAGGATTGTGAGGACTGATTCCTGCTGCTCCTGGAGAACAACTGTTACAGGTGAGTAACTACTCCTTCTCCAGGACCAAGCAGGAAGTTAGTCCTCACATATGGGTGACTCCCTAGCTCTGGGCTACCAGGAACCCAGGCTGAACAAGAGAACTCCCTCTAGTCACAGCATCAAAGAAAGGCTTTTCAAGGACACAACCTCCACCGGTAGTCCAACAGAGGGCAGGAGGTGCCTAAACCTCAAAGAGATTCCGGAGTACTGCTTGGCCAAAAGCACTGTCCCTACAGGACTCCCTCTCCAGACAGTAATGGGCCACAAAGGTCTGGCTTGAAGACCAAGTTTCAGCCCTGCAGATGTCTACCAAGGGCACAGAATGGAGATGAGCCACTGAGGCAGCCATTGCCCTGACACGATGGGCCATGACCCTACCCTGCAAAGGAAGGTCAGCCGCCTTGTAAGCCCAGGTGATACAGTCAGCCACCCAGATGGACAAGGTACGCTTGGACACAGCCAACCCCAACTTATTGGGGTCAAAGGATACGAAGAGCTGAGTAGTCCTTCTATGCCCCTGCGTACGGTCAAGGTAGAAGGGATAAGGCCCTCCTACAGTCCAGGGTATGCAGGACTGCTTCAGCCTGGCTAGCATGAGGCCTAGGGAAGAATGTTGGAAGAACCACCTCCTGATTGAGGTGGAAAGAGGAGACAACCTTAGGAAGGAACTTGGGATGAGTCCTGAGGACTACCCTGTTCCTATAAATCCTGGTATAAGGTCTATCACAGACCAGGGCCTGAAGCTCACTCACTCGCCTAGCCGAGGTGAGGGCTATCAGGAAGAGAGTCTTCCAGGAGAGGAAGCGTAGAGGGCAAGTAGCCATCGGCTCAAAGGGTGGGCGAGTCAGTTGCTGCAAGACCACATTCAGCTCCCACTCAGTAGCAGGACGGATGGGAGGCTTGAGCAAAAGCAAGCCCCTGAGAAAGCGGGACACCAAAGGGTGACCAGACAGAGAATGTCCCTCCACCAGTGAGTGGTGAGCTGCTAGAGCTGAGAGGTGGACTCGAACAGAATTGGACAAGTCCCTGATGGACAAGTGCAGTAAGTACTGAAGCACTACTGGCACATTACAGGAGAAAGGATCCTCTGTACGTAGCTGACACCACACAGAAAACCTCTTCCATTTGAGGGCATAGGTTTTCCTAGTGGACTGTTTCCTAGAGGCTAGGACAACCTCCTCAACTTCTTGAGGTAGGCCCCAGGGAGCCAAAACTACCCTTGCAGCCTCCAGGCCATCCAATTGAGAGCTTTGAGATTGGGGTGCAGAAGGGAACCCTGCTCCTGTGAGAGAAGGTCGGGTTGTAACCCCAGAGGTAGTGGGGAATCCACTGCCAGCTGAAGCAGAAGTGGAAACCAAGGCTGCCTCGGCCACCTGGGAGCTACCAGCAGGACTGAGACCTTGTCCTGAAGAGTCTTGAAAAGAGTTCGGGCCACCAAGGGCGTGGGAGGAAACGCATACAGGAGGCCCTGAGACCAGGACATCAGAAAAGCATCTGGTGCTATCCTCAAAGGATGCGGTTGCCTGGAGCAGAACTTTGGGCAGTTGCTTGTTCAGTGGACTGGCAAAGAGATCTATCCAAGGGAGACCCCACTTCAGGAAGATCTTCTGAACGACCAAGGGATGCAGCTGCCACTCGTGGGGCTGCAGAATTCTGCTCAACCGGTCGGCCAGGCAGTTCTCCTGGCCTGGAAGGTACACCGCCTTGAGAAGCATGTTGTGCTTCAGGGCAAAGGAACAAAGGTCCTGAGTCTCTCGACAACGGAGCTTGGACCCAGTCCCGCCCTGTTTGTTCACATAAAACATGGCTACCTGGTTGTCTGTTTGAATCAAGACTGAGCGGTGAGCCAGGGCCGGAGAAAAAGCCTTGAGAGCTAATCGGATAGCTCGAAGTTCCAGGAGATTGATTTGTTGGGCTGCCTCCCAGGGAGACCAGAGGCCCTGAGTGCACTTGTCTAGACAATGAGCACCCCAGCCCTTCAGAGAGGCATGGGTGGTGAGGACCACCGAGTATTCTGGCATTTGGAAGGGCATCCCCTTCAGCAGATTGGGTGGATGTAGCCACCAGCTGAAGGAGGTCAAAAGGGGTCTGGACACCTTTATTCTGTCTCTTAGGCGGCCTGTGGCTTGAGACCACTGAGTCCGAAGGCACCACTGTGCAGGCCTCATATGGAGCCTGGCATTGGGAGTCACATGCACTGTCGAAGCCATGTGGCCCAGACGTCTGAGGCAGAGTCTGGCGGAGACCAGGGACCTGTTTAGGAACTGTTTGGCCAAGTCCATCAGTCTTTGAGCCCTGTCTTCTGGCAAGAATGCCTTTGCCAGTTGAGAATCCAATCTTGCCCCTATGAACTCCAAGTTCTGGGAGGGGAGCAAAGTGGATTTTGCAAAGTTTATGACAAAGCCCATGTTTTGAAGCAGAGCAATGGTTCTGAGGGTGGCTTGTCTGGCCTCCAGGGACGTCTGACCCCTGATGAGCCAGTCGTCCAGATAGGGAAAGACAAAGATGCCTTGATTTCTCAGGTAGGCCGCAACCACTGCCAGGCACTTGGTAAAGACCCTGGGAGCGGAGGTCAGGCCAAAAAGTAGTACCCTGTACTGATGGTTTCCTCCCACAATGAACCTGAGGTACTTTCTGTGGTCTGGATGTATGAGGATGTGAGTGTACGCATCTTTTAGATCTAAGGAGCATAGCCAATCTCCCTGCTGGAGGTAGGGCAGAAGTGTTCCAAGAGTAAGCATCTTGAACTTTTCTTTCTCTAGGAACTTGTTGAGGTTCCTGAGGTCCAGAATGGGTCGAAGGCCACCGGTCCTTTTGGGTACCAGGAAATACCTGGAGTAGAATCCGTGACCTTGCAAGTGGGGAGGCACAGGCTCCACCGCCCTGTCCACCAACAGACCTTGGAGCTCTCGAAGGAGAAGGTCTGTGTGCAGGGGAGGCCTCAAGGGCTCCCCTGGGAAGTAAGGAGGAGGCAGTTGATGAAAATGCAGGGCATAGCCCTTTTGGACTATGTCCAGCACCCAACTGTCGGTGGTAATGAGAGGCCACTGGTGGGCAAAGAGTACAAGGCGACCGCCTGTGCAGGGCTGGGAAAGCAGGGACGGAGTGGCTACGCTCAAGGAGTCAAAAAACCCCACCCTGCTGAGTGGTAGCAGGGGCCTGAGGCTTGGGGGTTCTCTGCCTACGGGGCCCATTACCCTGGCCCTTGGCTTGCTGACCCTGGGGGGCAGCTTGGGCAGCCTGATACTGAGGGTACTGTTTGTAGGCAGTGCCCTTCCTCGGGTAAAAGGACTTTTTACCCGAGCCCTTCTTCTTATATGAAGGGGCAGAGGTCTTCCTCGACAGCCTTGTCAGGGTAAGGTGCTCGGTCTCGAACTGAGCGGCCTTCTCAGTCACGGGTTTGCCAAAAAGGTTCTCACCTCGGCAGGGGACATCGACCAACTTGTCCTGAACCCATGGCTCGAGGTCCGATGACTGCAGCCACGCCTGGCGTCGAGCCGCGATGCCAGCAGCTGCTACTCGGGCCGAAGCCTCGAAGCCATCGTAGGCGGCACGGGAAATGAACTTGGAGCATTCACAGGACAAGGTCTTAAATCTCTGCAAGGGTTCCCCGGAGAGATCAGCAGAGAATCCGGCCAACTCCTTGGCCAGGTCTCGCAAGTACATGCCCATGTACAGCTGGTAAGACTGGACACGGCAAGCAAGCATAGACCCCTGGAAGCACTTCCTACCGACGCCATCGAGGTTGCGGGCCTCCCTGCCGGGGGGCACCGCGGAGTGCATCTTCTGGCTCTTCAGACGATGCATGGCCGATTCCACAACCATGGAATGGTGTGGTAGCTGTGCTTTCTGTAAACCAGGACTCTTGCGGATCCGATAGATGGAATCGACCCGCTTGCTCAGAACTGGCGCCGAGCCCAGTGCCTCCCACACCTGGAAGAGAAGCCGTTCCAGCATCTGAGGAATCGGGACAGTAAAGGCCTCCTTCGGAGGAGAGTCATACTGTAGAGCATTGAGCTCCTCGGCTCGAGGCTCTTCCTCGGGATCGGCAGGGATAGCCAAGGCAGCGGCCATATCCCGAACGAACTCCGAGAACCTAGTGTCCTCCAGAGGGGATCTACTCTGGGGCTCAGACTGCGGTGAGTCCGACGGGACGTACCGAGTCTTATAAGTATCAGGAGACTCCTCGTCCTCCGTCTCCCAGGCGGACTCATCCGAGGAGGTGTCAGGGTCCGACCCCGCGGGGCCCCGGGGCACCGGCGTCGACACCCTCGGTCCTGAATGGGAGGTCGAGGGAGACCTCGACCGAGGACAACTTTGAGCCACGAGGGTCTCGAGTATCGGCTCGGTCTCCGGGGTTGAAGTCGACGTCCCGGTGGTTGGGGCAGATGCACCAAACAGGCTGGCCATCAGTGCCCGCTGCTGCTCCATGAAGGCAGACAGACAATCTGCACTCCAAGGCTGTCATCCTGAGACCCAGCAGGCGCCGGGCCTGACGTCGGCTCTCTGGGAGGAGAGTCCACGAGGACAATGGGGCTTACGTGTCCAGCAGACTCCGGCTCCACGCGAGGAACTTTGTCAGGCTTCTCTTGGTCCACGGGCCCGGGACGGCAGTCGGGGGTCTTAGACCTGGCCCTCGAGGGACCAGGGACCTCCTCCGGCGCCACCCTCGCGAGCCGCTTCTTCCTCTTGCGTTCCCGGTCGAGGGACCCCCTGTCCGAGGAGCTTCGACGGCGCTCGGGATCGGAATCCTGAGATGTCGAGGCCTTAGACGAGGTCTGGGCGCGGCCGGAGGCAGAGTCCGAGAAAAACCTTTCCTTCTGATGCTGCCGACTTTTGAGTGCCTTGGAAGACATCTTCCCACATGGCCCACACGACTTGGGGTCATGGTCAGGGCCGAGGCACCGAAGACAGCAGTCATGTGTGTCGGTGAGAGACATAAGTTTCTTACACCGATCACACTTTTTGAAACCACTGGAAGCCATCGGGGAAAAAAGAGCCCCTGCGAGGTCAAAAGACCGGCCTTCCAGGGAGAAAATGAAAAAAGGGCGCGAACGCCGGCCACGAAGGGCAAAAACCGAAAAAGAAATAAACGGGCTCAATACCGGTGTACCGAACCCGGCGGGAGAGGAACCGGCGTCGAACTGGAGAAAAAATAGCGAAAAATCGCCAAAGAAAAAAATCACTTTTATCCGGGAGAACACGACACACGTCCGGTGGGCTTCTCGGAAAAAAAGAGAATGAGGTAAGGCACCTTTAGGCAGGAAGGGAACCGCGCATGCGTGCCAGCATTCCCAAAGGCTTTCATGGAAAGCTGGGGAAATGCTCCGCAGGGCTTCATCGGCACCAATGACACCCATATGTGAGGACTGACTTCCTGCTTGGTCCTGGAGAAACTAGGAAGCTTGGCACACTTTGAGCATTTCTTAAAACCACTCCGGGACTTTTCCATTGTTGAAAAAAGGAAGGTGTAAGATAAAAACTTGGCAATAGTGCCCTGGTGGGCGCTAGGCCTGAAAAACAGTAAGTAAAATTAGTGAAAAAATTTATAATTAAAGGGAAAAAAATAAAAAGGGAACCGGAATCGATGGGGAGTCAAGTCGGTGGACAGTAAGGCAAAAAACTAAAGTACTCGACAGTACCAGTAAAAACGTAGAAGTCTCTTGACGCGGTGAAATAGGGCAAGGTCCCAATGTCTCCACAGAAAAAAAGGCGACTGAGAAGGTAGGCAACGCATGCGTGGAGCAACGCTCCCAAAAGCATTCCTATTGGATGCTGGGGAGTGTTCCCACACTGGGTTCCGTCGATGCTGAAGTCACCAACAATGTGAAGACTGACTTCCTGCTTTTTCCTGGAGATGCATAAGAAAACGGCACAGACAGTTTATTTGTGGCAAGGAAGGAGTACATAGTGAATAACAGACCATATCTAAGTGAAAAGGAGCTTGGAAGACTTTCTTGAGAAACAGCAAGATGACACTTTCAATATCCTACCTGCCCATCAAACGTAAGTTCAGATGTACTAAGCATTTTTCTTGTATACTCACAAAAGGGGGTTATATTTTAGAAGCCTTGTTCATGCTTTGAACTTCTGAATATGGGCATAGATATGTCCTAGGCACAGAGACCTCTCAGAATCTGAGTCTGTGGACTTCCAAGTCTGAACACAGAGGCATAGTGGAAGCATGGCTAGGGTGTTCTCAAGAATCTGGAGGTCACCACCTGATTTCAGAAATATCCTGGATTTCCGGCGTCACGTCTAAGGTTATACCTGCTCCAGGCACAAATAAGCATAAGGAAAGTACTTGATTTGGCCGTAAAACATCTAGAAAGTGTAAAGATGGCACTCCAACATTCCCAGTGCTCTGCATAATCACAACGATATGAGCAGTAGGATTTGAACCCTAGATTCCCTGGTCCTAGTCCATTACGCTAGCCATTAGACTATTCCTAGACATCCACACTCTGGAATAGTAATTCTGGGGACATCTACGTAGATGTCTTTGCAGATGTCAATATTGGGCATGTCCACATTTGTAAATTCGTGCCAGCTTTTTTTCCCCCAGACATTCTGGCTTGGACGTCATTTGAAAATGCCACTTAAAATGGGAAAAACTGTTGAGTGCATCTAACAATAAATCTGCTGAATTTATAGGCAAAATATGGCACATTATCTGCCTGAGTACCAATGGCGGCTTTTTATGCAAAATCTTTCCAATTAAGCCTTGAGTGAGATGACTACTTTTGCTACAATGAAGAACTTCTGGGAATGCATAAATGCGTTATTGTTACTTATTGCTCCCCTTTACAACCTACTACTAATAATCATTTGTATAGCGCTACAAGGTGTATGCAGTGCTGTACAGACACATATAAAGGATGGTCCCTGCTCATCAGAGCTTACAATCTAGTCAAGACAGGCAAAGCGGCCTCAAAGAGGTGCGTTTTCAGCCTGGATTTGAAAAGGGCCAGAGATGAAGCCTGACACACAGACTCAGATTTGTTCCAGGCATAAGGAGCAGCAAGGTGGAAGGAGCGAAGTCTGGAGTCAGCAGTAGAAAAGAAGGGCCACAGATGGAAGCCGTCAAAAAACCCCACAAAAAACAAAAAAAAAGCATAGGTATTCACCTATAGCAGGTGGTCTCTGTGAATATCAGGAATAAGTCCTCACATATGGGTGACATCACCGATAGAGCCCCGCATGGAACGCTCCCCAGCTTCCCCACCCGCAGCAGTGCTATATTCTGCAGTATGATAAAGCATAGTTACTCACCTGTAACAAGTGATCTCCGGGAACAGCAGGAATTTAGTCTTCACATATGGGTATCGTCGGTACCGATGGAGCCTGCGCAGGAACGCTCCCCAGCGTCCAATAGGAAAGCTTTTGGGAGCATTCCGCAGCACCTGCGTGCTGCCTTCCCGCCTTTCCCTCTCCAGTTGAGTTTAAAGCTGAGACAAAAGAGAGAGGGAAAGAGAGAAAGAGAGAGAGAGATAGAGAGATACAACTCCTAGGGGAGGTGGGTGTGTTGTGAAGACTAAATTCCTGCTGTTCCCGGAGATCACCTGTTAGAGGTAAGTAACTATGCTATCTCCAGGAACAAGCAGGAATGTAGTCTTCACATATGGGGGACTCCCAGGCTGCAGATGCCAGGGAGATGGCCCCAGAAAGTTGTGTGCCCTTGTGAAAGGGCTCCACTCCCCCCCCCCCCCCCCAATGGATCTCTGGCATCCTACCAGGGATGGTGGGTAGGAGTTGATTAAGTATGGAACAGGTATTGAAGAACAGCCTGACCAAACGAGGTATCCCGGCGGAAATCCTTGTCTAAGCAGTAATGGGCTATGAAGGTATGAACCGAAGCCCAAGTAGCTGCTCCACAGATGTTGTCGATAGGCACAGAGTAAAGATGAGCCATTGAGGCTGCCATGGCTCTCACATTGTGAGCTGTGACATGGCCTTCAAGAGGAAGGTTCTTACTCTCATAGCCAAAATATATACACTGTGCAATCCAGCTGGACAGTGTCCTTTTGGAGACTGGAAGTCCCAAATCACTAGGATCAAAAGCAACAAAGAGTTGAGAGGATTTTCTATGTTGCTGTGTCCTTTGCAAGTAAAAGGCCAAAGCTCTTTTACAGTCCAAACTATGAAGGTTCCTTTCTGCATTTGAGCCATGAGGCCTTGGAAAGAATACAGGAAGGTAAACCGCTTGGTTCAAATGAAAGGGCGAAACTATCTTTGGCATAAAGTGTGGATGAGTCCTAAGGACTACCTTATGATAGAACCTTGCATAAGGAGGATCCGCCACCAAGGCTTGCAGTTCACTGATGCGACGTGCTGATGTGATTGCAATGAGAAAGATAACTTTCCAGGAAAGGAATTTCAAAGAGGTAGTGGCTAATGGTTCAAAGGGCGGTTTCATGAGCTGCCCAAGTACCAGATTCAAGTCCCATGCCACCGGTGGTGGCTTAATGGGAGGCTTCGTTAAAAGGCGGCCTCTCATAAATCTCGCTATGAGAGGTTGTCCATTTAGAGGCTTAAAAGAAGCTGCAATAGCAATCAAATGGACTCTCACTGAATTAGTCTTAAGCCTGCATTTGATAAATGAAGAAGGTACTCCAGTAATGATTCCAGAGGTATCGCAAGAGGGTTAAGACCCTTCTGCAAGCACCATATGGCCTTTTCCACTTAAATGCATAGTGTCTTGTGGAAGGTTTTCTGGAAGCATGAAGAATATCCTTTACCTGCTGGGAAAGATTAAGACCATGAATTTCTAGGCTTTCAGCAACCAGGCCCTGAGATGCAGAGACTGGGGATTGGGATGCCACAGCATCCTGCCCTCTTGAGAAAGGAGATGTGGAACAGATCCTAACTCCAGAGGCGGAGCTTGAGAGAGATGTAGAAGCAGAGGGTACCACATTTGCCGTGGCCAACATGGAGCTATGAGGATCATATGATCTCTGTCTCTCTGAAGCTTGAACAGGGTTTTGGGAATTTGGGGAATGGGTGGAAAGGCATACAGGAAGTCCTGACCCCAATGGAGGAGGAAAGCATCCCTGGCCTGACAACCCTGAGCCGGAAATCTGGAACAGAACCGGGGAAGTTTGGCATTCAGCGGACTTGCAATGAGGTCTATGTCCGGGGTTCCCCAAATTTGAAAAGTTTTGGCCACCTGGTCTTCATGGAGAGACCATTCATGTTGAAGCAGAACTCGGCTGAGTCTGTCTGCCCAAGAGTTTTGAATGCCTGGAAGATACACCGCAAGGAGATGAATCTGATGCTCTCTGGTGAGGGCCCATAGTCGCAAAGCGTCGTTGCAAAGCGACAGAGCCTGTTCCGCCCTGCTTGTTCACATAGAACATGGCTACTTGACTATCCGTTTGAACTAGGACTGTCTTGTAGCTGAGCTGGGTGTGAAATACTTGAAGAGCAAGGAAGATTGCTCTGAACTCCAGGAGATTGATATGAAGATAGGCCTCCTGTGGAGTCCAGGTACCCTGGATCGAGAGGCCTTGCAAGTGGGTTCCCCAACCCACATGTTAAGCATCTGTTGTTAGAGTGGCTTGGGGTAGGGGTTGCTGAAAATGAGACCCCACCAAAAGGATTTAGGGTGTCTGCCACCATTGGAGGGACAAAATAAGGTGATCTGAGTTTGCTATTTTGTCTGACAGGCAACCTGATGCCTGAGTCCACTGAGTGGATAGGGTCCACTGGGCTGCCCTCATATGGACGCGAGCATAAGGAACCACATGCACGGTGGATGCCATGTGGCCTAGCAACTAACATTTCCAGAGCAGTGAGGTGAGGTTTTAGTACTGCTTGGGAAGCTAACTGCACAATGCGAAGGCAGCGGGGCTGTGGAAGGTAGGCCCCTTGTTTGTCTGGTATCCAGAAGAGCTCCTATAAACTCTAGGTATTGAGTGGGAACAAGATTGGACTTTGGGAAGTTTATGACAAGTTCCAAATACTGAAGGATGCGCATTGTGCGAAACAGAGCAACCCTGGCCTCTGGTTCTGAAGGGGCTCGAATGAGCCAGTCGTCTAAGTAAGGGAAAACGAATATTCCCAGGGTGTGGAGAAATGCTGCTACCACAGCCATGCATATTGTGAATACCCTTGGTGCAGAGGTCAGGCCAAAAGGAAGAACCCTGTATAGGTAGTGCTTCCCTTGAAACAGAAAGCGAAGGAACTTTCGGTGAGTTGGATGGATGAGAACATGAGTGTACACATCCTTGAGATCTAGAGAACAAAGCCAATCCTGACTCTGAAGGTATGGCAGCAGAGTTCCTAGAGAAATCATTTTTAACTTCTCTCTGAACAGGAATTTGCTCAATTCTCTGAGGTCTAGAATGGGTCTGTGTCCTCCTGTTTTCTTTGGAATAAGGAAATAGGGGGAGTAAAACCCTGTACCCCGTTGGGGAATGAGTACTTCTTCTATTGCCCCTTGAGCAAGGAGCATAGTGACTTCTTGACCTAACCGGTCGTTGAGAGAAGTCTGAGAATTGTAGGAGGAGGCATGCTGAGGAAATGAAGCTTGTATCCCTCTCTTACAATAGACAGAGTCCAATTTTCTGCTGTTATCTGACCCCATCTGGGGGCAAAATGACACAACTTACCTGGGATGGTGGAGGGTTCTGGGTAGTTCAGGGCCAGGAAGGCAAAGTTCTCTAGACAGGAGTCAAAGCCCCTGTGGAGGCTGAGTCTGCTGAGCCGGTTGAGGCTTAGCTGCTTTTGGTTTCCTTTGTTGCCTAGGTTATTGGTGCTGTCCCTTTTGGGCAGACTGGCCTAAACGATGAACCTGCTGGGTATAGGAGGGATAAAACGTTTTCTTCTTGCTAAAGAATTGTTTCTTAGAGGATCTTTTCCTCGCAGGATCAGCTGTAGATTTAGACAATCTATCCAAAGTGATATTGTCAGCATCTATCTCATTAACTTTTTCCTGCCAATTCTTGCCAAAGAGATTCTCTCCTGTGCAAGGTATATTCCCCAGTTTGTCCTGTACCCAGATTTCCAAGTCAGATGCCTGGAGCCAGGCAATTCTACGTGCACCTATGGCAATAGCAGAGGTTCTGCTTATGCATTCAAAGCAGTCAAAGGCTGCACGATTTACAAACTTGGAAACATCCTGAGCATGTTTAACAAGAGTAAGAAAATCTTGCCTTTTATCATCAGAAAGGAGAGGGCTCATAAGCTCTAAGTCTCCCGTGACCTCCTTAAGGAACATTCCCATATACAAGATATAGGAACTGATCCTAGCAAAAAGCATGGAAGCCTGGAAGGTTCGACGTCCAAAGGCGTCAAAGAGTCCTACACTCACGTCCTGGAGGATTAGATGCATGCCTTTTTGCACTCTTTATCCGTCTCATGGCTGACTCTACCACCATGGAATGGTGTGGTAATTGAGTCTTCTGAAACCCAGTACAAGGAGGAACTCGATACATGGTGTTGAGTCTTCGAGAGTGAGGAGATGTGGTCAGAGGTGTTTCCCACATCCTTAACATAAGATCATGCAAGATCTCATGAATAGGTAAGGTAGCTGCCTCCTTGGGAGCTTTAGGGTATTGTAGGATTTCTAATTCCTTTGCCCTAGGCTCCTTTTCAGGAGCCACTGTGATGGCGGAGACATGTTTATGTTTATGTTTATGTTTTATTAAAATTTGATATACCACCCATACCACAATAGGCATCTGGGTGGTTCACAATTGATTAAAATTACAGGCTGCAAGGATTTAAGAAAAGAACGCCATCATATAAAAGAAAGGAAGGATTTTATAAACAAGTAAAACAGGACATGACAAAAGAGGAAGGTCAGGGAAGGGGAGTAAAAGGAACCAACATAAGGGTGAGGTTTATGGGGGAAGATTGAATGCTACTGTGAACAGATGTGTCTTGAGCTTTGCTTTGAAATGAGGGAAAGATGTTTCAGTGCGGAGGGAAAGAGGAAGAGAGTTCCAAAGATGCGGACCCAGGAAAAAAAAAAGCAGAGGACCGAGTGGATTCCAGATGTGCATGTGAAGGGGGGGGAAGAAACATACGGTTGAGATGAATGGAACGAAGGGAACGGTGGGGAGTGTGAAAACGAACCTGATCAGCGAGGTAAAGAGGGGTACCTGTAAAAAGAGCCCTGTGAACAAAGATAAGAATCTTATAGTGAATACGGAAAGGGATAGGTAACCAGTGCTGTTGCAGAAGAAGGGGAGTGACGTGATCGTACCGGGAGGCGTGAGTGAGAAGACGAACTGCGGTATTTTGAATACGTTGAAGTCTGGTGATTTGAGATTTTGGGAGACCCGCCAGGACGACATTGCAGTAGTCGAGCCTGGATATTACAAGGGAGATCAGAAGAGTGGCTAATGCAGAGGAAGAAAGAAGAGGACGAACAGCGCGGAGTTGTCTAAGAGAAAGGAAAGATCGTTGCACAACAGAGGAAATGTGTTCCCGAAAGGAAAGAGCAGAATCGAGAACCACACCAAGGTAACGAAAGGAAGAGACTAAGGGAATAGGCTGAGAGGAAAGAGTCGGAGAACTGAGGAGAAGAGGAATCCTCCCGGAAGAAGTACTCTGGTATCGGCAGAGCTTTCAGAGTCTTCACACTCATCTGAGGATTCGAAGTATCTCCAATCCGGGTGATCGTGCAAGGCACGGTACCGATCGAAGTCGGCATCGGAGTGGTCCGGTACTGACTTGTCGATGCCGGATAGACATGCCTGACTCGGTCCCGATAGAATACCTGCCGATGTCGATGCAGTCGGTGCCGGTACTGGTTGAATTGTCTGAAGCAGTTTCAGGGGCATCGAGGCCGTGAGAAGAGCCGCCAGACTGCGTTCAATAGCCAAGGATCTCTGGTCTATCGACGCTGCTGATGCTTGGGTATCGGTGCTGGATGAAGCAGCCGGAACCCCAGAGCATGGTACCAGTAGTTCTGTCGAGGTTGAGGCCTCGAGAACATCCTGGAGCCCCGTTAGTGCTCTGAAAGCCAAAGCCTCCCGCCGGGGCAATTTTGCCAGTGAAAGTCCCTCAAGGGCAACGCCAGAGGCATCTGAAATGTTTAGAAGGAGATCTACCCTTTGAGGACCAGCTAGATTTATGTTTAGTTATCTGAGATCCATGGGAGGAAGATGAAGCCCTGGAAGACATTGATGCCACGGAGGCTGCATCGGAGGGAAAAAGGGTGCTAAGTTTAGCAGCTCGGTTTTTCCAGCCCCTTTTTGACATCATCCCACAGGCAACACACTCTGAAATAGAGTGGTCAGGACCTAAACATTTGAGGCACCACTCATAGGTGTCGGTGACGGAGATGGTACCTCCACACTTAGAACACTTTTTAAAACCCGAAGCGGGTTTTTCCCATTTTAAAGGAAAAAATTGGGCCTAGTGCCCAAAATGGCAAGTGGCATCCGAAAAGAAAATTACTGGGGAAAGACTCCAGAAACAAAGCGGTTTTTGGGGGGGGGTTTCCAGAAAAAAGAAAAACACCACCGACAGTACCGGTATAGCGTCGAGGGAAGGCAGACGCAACCACAAAAAAGAATAGAAGGGAAATTTTCTGCGGTGACAGGATGTGCGACCTGTCGGCTCCGCGGAAAACAAAGAACTGGAGAGGGACAGTTGGGAAAGGCGGGAAGGCAGCACGCAGGCGCTGTGGGATGCTCCCAAAAGCTTTCCTATTGGACGCTGGGGAGCGTTCCCGCACAGGCTCCGTTGGTACTGATACCCATATGTGAAGACTACATTCCTGCTTGTTCCTGCAGATCAGCAGGAACCAAAAGGCAACTCCCCGGGAGGTGAGAGGGTTGCAAGGACTTGTTCCTGCTATTCACGGAGAACACCTGCTACAGATGAGTAACTAAACTTTCTCTGTGAACAAGCAGAACTGGATAAGTCAGAAAGCCCAGAGAGGCAGTCTCGTCCAGGGACTCATCTGATGCAGTATCCACAGTCAACATCGACCAAGGGAATTTAGTAGGTAGCCTGGACAGACAGAGGGCTGGTGGACAGGAGTTGACCCTCAAGCTCCAAAGAGATGTCAGAATACAGTCTGGTCAAAATTGCTGTCGGGAATCCCCATCCAGACAGTAGTGGGCTGTGAAGGTATGGATCAAAGACCATGTCGCAGCCTTGCAGATCTCTTTTGCGGAAACAGAACGGAGGTTGGCTATCAATGTAGCCATCACACAGACACTGTGAGCTATAACATGATCCTCACGGCTCAGACCAGCCAAGAAATATGCATAGGTGATGCAATCAGTGAGCCAGAGGGATAGCATACACTTTGAAACAGCAGCCCCCAGCCTATTAGGGTCGAAGGAGATAAACTGAGGAGATTGACGGTGCGTCTTCGTGTGCTTCAAGTAGAAGGCCAGTGCATGCTTGCAATTCAGCATGTGCAACACTGCCTCACCGTGACTGGCGTGAGGCCTGGGAAAAAACGTTGGAAGACAATAGACTGAGGTGGAAAGCAGAAACCACCTTTGGAAAAAAAAGGAGGTGCATGCGGAGCACCACCCGGTTCTGAGGGACCTGGTGTATGGGGAGGGTATGCGTCCAGAGCCTGGAGCTCGCTCATACATCAGACCGACATGACGGCCACCAGAATGAGGACCTTCCAGGTCAATAGCTTCAGCAGACACGCGTTCAGCAGCTCAAATGGAGTCCACATGAGCTGGATGAGAACCATGTTCAAGTCCCAAGCAACTGTAGGGAGCTTAAACAGAGGCTTCCAGAGAAGCAAGCCCTGCATGAATCAGCATACCCGAGGCTGAGCTAAGATGGGCTCCTATCGCACTGAGATGCACACACACCGAGTTGGACTTGAACCTAGACTGAGAATGGCTCAAAAGGTATTTCAACAGCTGGTCCATAGGACAGACAAAGGGGGTTCAACGCCAAAACAGTGCATCAGACAGCAAACCGCTGCCATTTGAATGCATAGGCTTTACGCATTGACTTCTTGCGAGAAACGGGCAGGATCTCTGTGACACCCTTGGGGTGGGCAAGCAACGCAAGGGCTACCCGCTCAGCATCCATGCTGTAAGGGCTAATGCGCGAATGTTGGAATACAACAGGGATCCTTCTACCTGCAAGATGAGGTCTGGGTCAAAGCCCAGATGAAGAGGTTCCTTCTGCAAGAGCTGTAGCAGTAACAAGAACTATGGCTGTTGACACCAGTAAAGAGTGATGAGAATCATGGATCCCCTCTCGACCTAGAACTTCAAAAGCATCCTCACGATGAGCAGAATCAGGGGGTAGGCATATAATAGGCCTCTCCACAAGTGGATCAGGAAGGTGTCCGGAGCCAGGCGATTGCTGAACCGAACTACCTGGACATTCTGTGCCGCAGCAAAGAGGTCCACGTCAGGGGTACCCCACTCCCAAAAGATCCAGTTCACCACCTCCCTCTTGAGGGGCCACTTGTGTGGCTGAAGAACCTGGCTGTCGATCCACCAGGCCGTTGCTCTCTCTGGGCAAAATACATCACCCTGAGATCCATGCCATGAAGTAGAGCAAACTTCCGAAATGCCTCCCAACACAGGAAGTACAAGCTTGTGCCCCCTTGCTTGTTCACATAGAATATGGTGATTTGTTCCGAAAGGCACAGAGAGCATTTGCGATGGCCCAGAGCTCGAGGAAGTTCATCTGATGGAGCGACTCACTTTTAGACCACAGGCCCTGGGTGCGGAGACTGTCCAGGTGCGTGCCCCAGCCAAGCTTGGAGGTATCTGTTGTGAGAAGCCTGCAGGACATTGCTGGTTGGAATGGAAGGCCCCAGTGCAAGTTTGCAGAAATGAGCCACCACTGCAGGTACTGTGCAAGAGGCGCAGTGACCACTACCCTGTTCCACAGGCGACCCAAGGTTTGTCGCCATTGCATTCACAAGATCCACTGACCTGCCGCATGCAGAGGTAGACCTGGGGATGACATGTACCATGGCTGCCATGTGTCCAAGGGCTCTCAGCAGCCAAAAAGCTGTTGTGTGTCACTGGCACTGTAACACGCCCACCACCTTGGTGAAATGCTGCAAGCAGTCCGCCAGCAGGAAAGCTCTCACCTGAGTGGTATCAAGGAGAGCCCCGATGAACTCCAGTTGTGGTACCAGCAGGAGATGAGACTTCAGGTAATTGACCACAAAGCCAAGGCCTTCAAGCACTTGAATGGTGAGCTCGGTGGACTGCCATACACTGGTTGGTGTGGGACCCTTTACGAGCCAGTTGTCCAGGTATGTAAAGACAGAGACCCACCCAGGTCCGGGGGAAAGTGGCTACGGTTGCCAGACACTTTGTGAAGATCCTGGAGGCTGCAGCCAGCCCGAAGGATAGAACCCAGTATGCTCCTTCAAATTCAAGAAGCAAAGTCAGTCTCGTAGAAAGAACGGGAGCAGCATCCCAGTGAGACCATTTGGAACTTTTCACACACCAAGAACCGGTTGAAGTTTCGCAGATCCAAAATAGGGCAGAACCTCCAGTCTTTCTGTGAACCAGGAAGTAGCTGGAGTAAAATCCCTGCCCAATCTGGGCCAGGGGGCACAGGCTCGATGGCAAGGTCGGCCAGCAGGGCTACAACCTCAGTACGCAGGAAGCTCCGGTGTGCAGGGTCCAAGGGGTACTCCCTGGGATTGTAAGGAGGCGGCAGCTGGGTGAAATGCTCTGGACGATCTGTAACACCCAAGTGTTTGAGGTGACCAGAGACCATCGGTGGGCAAAGTGGACGAGCCATCCCTTCAACCTGTGGGGGGGGGGGGGACCTTGGACAGAGGTTGACTGGCTATGCTCCTGAAGACTCCATCAAAAATCTCCATCCGGCTTCGGCTGGGGGGCTGGCTGTGCCTTCGGAGTTTTCTCCCTCTGCTGAGTATGAGAAGTTTGGGCCTTAGGCTGCACTTGCAGCTAGGATGGAAAAGTACCTCTGCGGGCACAGGAGGAAAGTCTTCTTGGCTGGTGCTTTCTTCCACACGGGATCTGCTTTCTGGAGAGCCTGGTGAGGGTCACCTGCTCTTGTTCCAGCTCCTCAGCCTTTTCCTCTACAGGCTTACTGAAGAGGTTTTCATCCCGATAGGGGACGGTGGAGATCTTGTCCTGGACCCACTGCTCCAGGTCATCTGCCGCGTGGCGATCCCTATGGCTGCTACTCTACTGACAGATTCAAAGGCATCATAAGCACCCTGGACCATAAACATACAGCAATCTTTGCCGTGAGCTATGAGACCTCGAAAGAGCTTGCGGCGGTCCTTGGGGACGAGGGAAGCAAAGTCCTTGATGTCCAGCAGGACATCTCTGAGGAACATGGCCATGTACGTTTGGTAGCAAAAAGAGCAACAGGTACCTGCACACTAGACAGAGAACCAACCAGGCAGGTACACAAAAAACCCCCCTCCCCTTCATCTCCCTCTTTTTCCCCTCCTCCCTCTCTCCTTTTTTTCCCCTCCTCCCTCTCCCCTTTTTTTCCCCCTCCTCCCTCTCCCCTTTTTCCCCCTTCCTCTTCCCCTCTCCCCTATCCTTTCTCCTCCTCCTCTCCCCCCTCCCTTCCCCCCTTTCATCGTAAAGCTTGATCAATTTCAGTTTTCAATACTTGATCTATTCTTGGGTTTATTTTTTATACATAGTATTTCAATAGTAATGTTAATTGGATCCCCTGCTTGTTATATTTGGTTTATTTTTATAATCCTTTTTTGTATGTCTGCACTTTTTGACCTTTCACCTCATGAGAGCGGGAAAACGCTAGTAATTCTGGGAAGTTGGAGCGCAACGCGTTTCACTTTGAACAAACAAACAGTGCAGCGCGCATCGTATGGTAAGCTTTCCTGGCCTCTTTTTTCAGATTTTCCTCGTTTGATTCATAATATTTTTGGATTTTAATATAATAGCTTTTGGAAAATATTTTTGATCTGTTGACCAGTAGCCTTTATGCTTGCAAGCTATTTTGATTTGGACAAGCAGACAGTGTGAGGCGCACTGTACTACAAATTTTTCCTTGCAAAAGTCCTTTAGTGACTTATGGTATGTCATGGTATTAATATGATTTCACTTTTTAATCATATTATTCTCTGAATTATATTTTTTATTTTTTCTCTCTCTTCTACAGCTTTCTTAATTCTGAAGTTCTTATGCACATGCATCTTTCATTTTACACGAGTGTGAAATTTTTAGGTGTTCTGCAATTTGAAGCGTAAGGCTTTTCATTTCCAACAAGTAAAAATTGCAATGTGCAATGGGTGGTCAAGTTTTTTTGGCATTTCTTTCATAAACATCTGTTTATGAAATGCTTCGCTCTAATAACAATGCATTTTAGAAATTAATTTAAGCCTTCCATATAAGTGGGGGATATTGAATAAAAATCTTTCTTTAAAAAAAATATCTTTCTATAATCCCTGTTGGTTTGTGCAACGCTTTAGCTTGCAACAGTGCATCTTAAAGACCATGAAATTGAGCCTCATACAGTCGGAATTTAGTTTCACTTTTAACAGGTTTTGTTTCTCCATCCCTATCTTTACTTTTTCAGTGCTCGACAATTAATTTCATTTTGATTTAAATATTGATGACATTTTCACAATTATTATATTATTAGTTTGTTGAAAAAAAGTGCAGATGTTTTATATCTTGTTATATCTTTTAATTGGATTATGCAGTTTCTTTTTCAAAACATCCTTAATGGCATTGCCATACAATAAATTTTATGTATTATGTTCCATGATAACTTTTAGTATTTTTATGCCTTTATCGTTTTGGTCTTAATATTATATTTAATTTATTAATAATCAAGTCTTAATTTATTTTTAGTTTTTTAGTGTACCACGTGACAGAAATAAGGTACCTCTACTCTTCCCTGTGATCATGCCCTCCTCATCTCTCCTCTTTATTTTCACTTTCTTATCATTTTATTTGACTATATGAGTTTATCTTTTAGTCATATTAATATTTTTTGTAATTTGTTATTCCATATTTTTATCATTTTTTATGATTCTTTGATGGTGTTTACCTTTTGTATTTTGTTTAATGGGTCTACATCTTATATATATTTTATATTTGTTTTTTAATATTTAGGATTCATGTTTTTATTAAATTTATGATTTTCATGTATTTATATCATTTTTAATTGATTTGTGTTAATTAATTTATAATCTTTAAATGTTTACATTGTTATTATTTTTTGAGGTGTGTTCTCTTTTAAAGACCCCTTGAAGAAGGCTTTCTAGCCGAAACGCGTTGGGGCCCAATAAAAAGACTCTCCACCTGAACTGAATTGTCGCCAGTCTTTGTGTACCTGCCTGGTTGGTTCTCATGTACATTTGGTAGGCCAGGATCCTTGCTATCAGGAGGAAATGCTGGAAGCATCTCCTCCCGAAGGAATTCAGGGTCTGCGCCTCCCACCTGGGCAGCACCGAGGAATGCATCTTAGCATTCTTTGCCCATTTCAAGCAGACTCAACCACAATGGAACTGTGGAGTAACTGAGGCTTCTCGAATTCCGGAGTCTTTTGGACCTGGTACAGGGAATCGAGCTGCAGCTGACAGCTGGAAGCATGAGCAGCACCTCCCAGAGCCGCAGAAGCAGCCTCTGCAGAACATGGTGGACAGGAACCATCACCACCTCACAAGGGGGCGAGGGATACTGAAGAAGCTCCAGTTCCTCTACCCTCGGTTCCTCTTCCGATTTCAGAGAAAAGAGGATGGCCTTGGCCACGTCCTGAACAAAATCCTTGAAGGACATTTTTCCGGGGGCAGTTTCCGCCAATCCGGAAGGGGAGACAGGTCAGACGGGAGATCCTTGGACTGAACGTCCAATACCATTGATTCTTCCTCTGTTTCCCATTCTGATTCCAAGAGAAAGTCTGCTCCGAGTGCCAGCTGCATGGCTCGGAAGAGGGTAGAGGTCGATGATCCCCCTAGTGCCCGGCATGCTGAAGGCTATGCCTGGGGGCCTTGGACTCCAATACACTGGAGAGGGAGACTGCTCTGGCCACCGGTGTCAATATCGGTCTCCCACCCAATTACCCAGCCACAGTAGGCAGGACAAGGGTTTCTAGGATTGGCTGGAAGGAGTGCGGTGATGATGTGGATTCCACAGGGCTTCCACTGCCATCTAAGGCTTGTAGGCGTTCCTCCAGAACCACCACCGACGAGCATATCGTGGGAACTCCATGATGATAGGAACACTGAGAGACATCCGGCAGCCCTCCTGGGCACTGAGAATGTATGCCGCTGTTCAAGTCGGGTCCTCCTGCTGGGGAAACTCGTTTGGCTGTTCTCAGTCCTCACTTTCTGTCTTGCATCTAGAGGGGCTGCGATAGCACGGCATGCAGATTTTCTCCGTGTGCTCCCCTTTTGACATGGATGGGTTATCTGTAGAGGGACGCTCCTCTCCACTCAAACCTTTTTTCTCTGACTGAGCCCTCTGCTCTTTTCTCTTGGTCATCTCAGGCATGGACAAGGGGGTCGGGGCCAAGGATACAGGATCAGATGAGCCAAAAAGGAACTCCTCCTGCTTTTCCTGACCCTTCCGGCCCTCGAAGAGTTCACAGGACACCTGCTGGTGGTCAAGCCCAAGACATTGCAAGCACCAATTATAGCAGTCAGTGGCAGAAATGGTCTTGCCACATTTGGTGCATTTTTTTAAAGCCGCTAACAGGCTTAGACATGACAAAAAATACCACCTCAGCAAAATTAAAATCAAAAACGGCCGGGAGTGGGAAAAGCTCCCAGAAAGGGAAAAAGACGCCAAAAAGGCACAAAACCTATAGGAAAAAACACCCAGAAGGTGAGAAAAAAGCTAACTGCTGACAGGCGAGTGAAAAAATGAGCAAAAGCTCAGCCACAAGGGCAAGAAATTCAAACTTTTTTCTGGACTGCAGGAACACGTCCTAGGGGCTCCATGAAAAAAAGATGACTGGAGAATATGGTGCCGTGGCAGGCAGGGAAGGCAGGCGCGCATGCATGGCATACCTCTCAAAAGCTTCCTTTTGAAGCTGAAGAGCGTTTCATGCGGAGCTCCGTTGGTGACGACACCTATACATGAGGATTTATTTCCTGCTTGTTTCCATAGAAAAATAGGGCTGCAAATGTGTATATTTAAACACTTTGAGAAATCTCCCCCTCTCAACGAATACAGATGAAAGCCAATGGAATTTCAGTTTCAGACCAATGTTCTAAATGAATATATGCAGAGCTAGAGTTGGTTTGGAAAGTGAGCAAAGGCGAAGCAAAAACCATCACCAAAGCTCAAAGCAAGATGTACAAGATTATTACAAGTTTTGGAAGCTTCTGAGACAGCAATTTCCTCCTGCTTTTTAGACTTCCAGCTCATTCGGAAACACGGCTGAGCAAGAAATAAGACACTATAAGCCTTCACTTACAACTACCTGGGAATTTACCTCCTATTGATTCTATTAAGGGAAGAATTAGCTGCAATTAAACACACCACCTCTAGAGTACAAATTGAAAAAAAACCACACCACCACTCCAACAAAGAATCAAACAGCCCAGGAACAAACAGATCACAGTGGGCTGTGGTAGGCTGCGACCTGTAACACAGAGACACCCTCTCCATCAAGAGATATCTTTGCATAATGCCTTCTCTGCCCTGGAAAGCGTAGTTACTCATCTGTAACAGGTGATCTCCAGGAACAGCAGGAATTTAGCCTTCACATATGAGTATCTTCGGTACCGACGGAGCCTGCACGGGAACGCTCCCCAGCGTCCAATAGGAACGCTTTTGGGAGCATCTCTCAGCACTTGCGCGCTGCCTTCCCACCTTTCCAACTGTCCCTCTCAGTTAAGTTTGCAGCTGAGTGAAAGGATAGAGGGAGAGAGAAAAGAGACAGAGAGATAGACACACAACTCCTAGGGGAGGTGGGTGGGTTGTGAAGACTAAATTCCTGTTGTTCCCGGAGATCACCTGTTACAGGTGAGTAACTACGCTATCTCCAGGAACAAGCAGGAATGTAGTCTTCACATATGGGGACTCCCTAGCTGAAGATGCCATGGATATAGCCCCAGGAAGCTGCCACCTATTGTGAGGTGGGCCATGCTTCCTCCCATGGATCTCTGGCATCCCACCAGGGTTGGTGGGTAGGAGATGAATTAGGTCTGGAAGAGATCTTGAAGAATAGCTTGGCCAAAGAAGGCATCCCGACGGGAGGCTTTATCTAGGCAGTAGTGGGCTGTAAAGGTGTGTACCGAAGCCCAGGTGGCTGCTCGACAAATGTCATCAACAGACACAGAGTGAAGGTTAGCCATAGAGGCTGCCATGGCTCTCACATTATGAGCTGTGACATGGCCTTGAAGAGAACGACTCTTACTCTCATGCAAAGGATATGCATTGTGCAATCCATTTGGACAGCGTTCTCTTGGAGACTGGAAGTCCCAAATGACTAGAATCAAAAGCAATAAAACATTAAGAAGACCTATGTTGCTGTGTTCTTTGTAGGTAAAAAGCCAAGGCTCTTTTACAATCCAAAGTATGAAGGTTCCCCTTTCTGCATTAGAGGCATGAGGCCTCGGAAAGAATACAGGAAGATAAATTGATTGATTTAAATGAAAAGGCAAAACCACCTTTGGCATAATGTGTGGATGAGTTCTAAGAACAACCTTATCATGGTGAAACTTAGTATAAGGAGGATCAGCCACTAAAGCTTACAATTCACTAATGCGACGTGCAGAGGTGATTGCAATTAGGAAGATGACCTTCCAGGACAAAAGCTTTAGGGTTGTAGTGGCTAAAGGTTCAAAAGGTGGTTTCATGAGCTGCCCGAGATCTAGGTTTAAATCCCATGCCACCGGTGGTGGCCTGATGGGAGGCTTTGTTTATTTATTTATTTACTGAACGGTTTTATATACTGCCTTTCAGAAAAATCAAAGCGGTTTACAAAGAACAAAACTTGAACATTACATTGAAACTTATTCAAACAATTGAAATTACAGTGAACATTAAATTGTATATAATAAAAATGGTAATTTGAGGGTTACAATGCTGAGTAAATGCTGATTAGGTATATAGATAGTTTAAACATATATACAGATTTAAATATTTACAAATTTCAAAAATCTTATCATCTTATCTGAGCAAGGAAAAATGTATTGTAGTTCACTAGAATTAGTGTAAAGAGTAAATGTGATAATGTGGAGAATTGGGTATTGTAATAGAAGACCTCTCATAAATCTTGTTATGAGTGGATGAGAGGTAATTGGTTGTCCATTTAGAGGCTTATAGGAAGCTGCAATTGCACTAAGATGGACTCTTACTGAATTGGTCTTTAGACCAGAATTTGATAGATGAAGTAGATACTCTAGTATCGATTCCAAAGGTATCATAAGGGGGTTTAACCCCTTCTGTGAACACCATATAGTAAAACGTTTCCACTTGAAGGCGTAAGAGCGTCTTGTGGAAGGTTTTCTAGAAGCATGAAGGATATCCTTTACCTGTTGGGAAAGGTTAAGATCCTGAAGTTCTAAGCTTTCAGCAACCAAGCCCTGAGATGCAGGGACTGCAGATTTGGGTGCCATAGCACCCCGTTCTCTTAGGAGAGGAGATCTGGAGCATAGCCTAACTCCAGAGGTCAGGCTTGAGAGAGATGTAGAAGCAGGGGATACCACGTTTGGCGTGGCCACCGTGGCGCTATGAGGATCATACGACCCCTGTCTCTCTGAAGCCTGAAGAGTGTTTTGGGAATGAGGGGAATGGGTGGAAAGGCATAGAGGAAGTCGTGACCCCAGTGAAGAAGGAAGGCGTCCCTTGCCTGGCAATTTTGAGCCGGAATCCTGGAACAGAACTGGGGAAGTTTGGCATTCAGTGGACTTGCAAATAGGTCTATGTCTGGGGTTCCCCAGATCTGAAATATCTTGGCCACCTGGTCTAGGTGGAGAGACCATTCGTGAGGCAGCAGTACTCGGCTAAGTTTGTCTGCCCAAAGATTTTGAATGCCTGGAAGATATACCACGAGAAGGTGAATTTGATGCTCTCTGGCGAGGGCCCATAGTCGTAAAGCTTTGCTGCATAACGACAGACAGCCTGTTCCACCCTGCTTGTTCACATAGAACATAGCTACTTGATTGTCCTTTGGACTAGGACTGTCTTGTCGCTGAGCTGGGCATGGAATACTCGAAGAGCTAGATTGATTGCTCTGAGTTCCAGGAGGTTTATGTGAAGACAAGCCTCCTGTGGAGTCCAGGTGCCCTGGGTACAGAGATGATGCAGGTGTGCTCCCCATCCCACCTGTGATGCATGTGTTGTTAGGGTGGCCTAGAATAGGGGTTGCTGGAAAGGAGACTTCACTAGAAGATTTTCCAGTGATTGCCACCATTGTAGGGACAAGATCAGTCGTTGTGAGTTTGATATCTTGTCCGACAGATGTCCTGTGGCCTGTCCCCACTGTGTGGATAGGGTCCACTGGGCTGCTCACATATGAAGGCGAGCGTAGGGAACCACATGAACCGTGGATGCCATATGTCCCAATAGTTGTAGTAGTTCTCGAGCAGTTAGGGAGGACTTCACCGCTGCCTGAGAAGCTAACTGCATTATACGAAGACAGCGGGGTTGTGGGAGAAAAGCCCTTGACTGTCTGGTATCTAGACGGGTTCCTATGAACTCTAGGGACTGAGACGGAGCAAGTTGGAATTTTGGGAGGTTTACGACCAATCCCAAGTATTGAAGGATTCGCATTGTGTGAGACAGTGCAGATATGGCTTCTGAAACCGTGGGGGCTCGAATCAGTCAGTCGTCTAAGTAAGGGAAGACGAATATCCCCAGGGATCGCAGAAATGCAGCTACTACTGCCATGCATTTCGTGAATACTCTTGGTGCCGAAGCCAGACCAAAGGGAAGAACCCTGTATTGGAAATGTTTTCCCTTGAAAAGAAATCATAAGAAGTTCCTGTGATTTGGATGGATCAGAATGCGAGTATATGCATCCTTTAGATCTAGAGAACAAAGCCAATCCCGACTTTGAAGGTATGGCAGAAGAGTTCCCAGAGAAATCATTTTGAACTTTTCTCGGAACAGATATTTGTTCAATTCCCTGAGGTCTAGAATGGGTCCGTGTCCTCCTGTTTTCTTTGGAATAAGAAAATAGGGGGAGTAGAACCCTGCACCCTGCTGAAGAATGGGCACTTCCTCTATTGCTCCTTGAGCAAGGAGTGTTGAGACCTCTTGATCCAGTAGATTGCCTGTAGAGGTTTGGGAATTGAACAGTCTTACGATGGTAGGAGGGGGCATATTGTGAAAATGAAGCTTGTACCCCTCTCCGACAATGGACAAAGTCCAGTTTTCTGCTGTTATTTGGTGCCATCTGTTGGCAAAATGACACAACCTGCCTGGAATGTTTAGGGGTTCTAGCCCCTTCAGAGGCAGGAAGGCTACGTTTTCTATGAAGGAGTCAAAGCCCTTGAGGGGGCTGGGCCTGTGGAGCTGGAGCTCTAAGGCCTTTTGGCTTCTTTTGTCTGGATTGTTGTTGTTGACCCTTCTGGGCAACTTGACCCTGAGCTTGCCCTTGCTGGGTATAGGATGGATAAAACTTCCTCTTTTTGCTGAAAAAGGGTTTTTTTATAGGGTTTCTTTTTGGCTGGGGTGGCTGTAGATTTTCACAATCTGTCTAAAGTGAGATTGTCAGTATCTATCTCATTAGCCTTCTTCTGCCAATTCTTGCCAAAGAGGTTTTCTCCTGTGCAAGGGATGTTTCCCAATTTATCCTGTACCCAAATCTCCAAGTCTGATCTCCAAGAGATTCTGCTGATGCATTCAAAGCAGTCAAAGGCTGCACGGTTTACAAACTTGGAGACATCTTGAGCATACTTGACCAGAGTGAGAAAGTCCTGTCATTTGTCCTCAGGGAGAAGGGGGCTCAAACTCCAAATCTCCTGTGACCTCCTTGAGGAACATTCCCATATATAAAATATATGAGCTGATCCTAGCTGAAAGCATGGAAGCCTGAAATGTTTGACGCCCAAAAGCGTCAAGAGTCCTGCATTCATGACCTGGAGGATTGGATGCATGTCTCTTTGCACTTTTCATCCTATGCATGGCTGACTCCACTACCATTGAATGGTGTGGCAGCTGAGTCTTTTGAAAACCAGGACATGGTGGAACTCGATACATAGTATTGAGTCTCCTAGAAAGAGGAGATGTGGTCAAAGGTGTCTCCCACATTCTGAGCATCAAATCATGAAGAATTTCATGAACGGGCAGAGTGGCTGCTTCCTTGGGAGCCTTAGGATATTGGAGAATTTCCAATTTCTTTGCTTTAGGTTCTTTTTCAGGAGCTACCATGATTGAAAGGCCTCAGGCCACATCACGAATAAAATCCTGAAAAGACATGTCTTCCGGAGGAGACATTCTACGTTGGGGAGAATAGGAGTCTTCCGGGAGAAACACCTTGGTACTGGCAGAATTATCAGAGTCATCGGAATTGGAGGATTCAAAGTATCTCTGATCCCAATGTTCATGCAAAGACCGGTCTCGGTATCTATCGAAGTCTGTACCGAATTGGTCCAGTACCGATCTGTCAATGCCAGAAAAAATCTGCATGGAAAGGATTCCCACCGGGGCCGGTACTGTCGATGCTGGTATCGGTATCTGTACCAGTGCTGGTACTGGCATTGTTACCGGTGCCCGTTGAACCACTGGTGTCAACGGTACCGCAGCTGTAAGGAGAGCTGCAAGACTGTGTTCGATAGCGAGGAAAGCACAGTTACTTACCTGTAACAGGTGATCTCTGGGAACAGCAGGAATAAGTCTTCACATATGGGTATCGTCGGTACCGACAAAGCCTGCACGGGAACGCTCCCCAGCATCCAATAATAAAGCTTTTGGGAGCATCCCACAGCGCCTGCGTGCTGCCTTCCCGCCTTTCCCAACCGCCTCTCTCCAGTTCGAGTTTTAAAGCTGAGACAAAAAGAGAGAGAGAGAGAGAGAGGGAAGGAAAGATAGATAGAGAGATACAACTCCTAGGGGAGGTGGATGAGTTGTGAAGACTTATTCCTGCTGTTCCCCGAGATCACCTGTTACAGGTAAGTAACTGTGCTATCTCCAGGAACAAGCAGGAATGAGTCTTCACATATGGGGACTCCCTAGCAGCAGATGCCAGGGAGAGACCCCAGGGTTGTGTGTCCCTGAAAAGGGCTCCACCTCCCCCCATGGATCTCTGGCATCCAACCAGGGTAGGTGGGTAGGAGTTGATTAGGAATGGAACAGGTGTTTGAGGACAGCCTGACCAAACGAGGCATCCCGGCGGGAGTCCTTGTCCAAACAGTAATGGGCTGTGAAGGTATGAACCGAGGCCCAGGTGGCCGCTCGACAGATTTGGTCGATGGACACAGAGTTTAGATGAGCCATTGAGGCTGCCATGGCCCTCACATTGTGAGCTGTGACATGGCCTTCCAGAGAAAGGTTCTTACTCTGGTAGGCGAAAGAAATACACTGAGCAATCCAGTTGGACAGTGTTCTCTTAGAAACTGGAAGTCCTAAATGGGAAGGATCAAAAGCAACAAAGAGTTGAGAAGACTTTCTATGTTGCTGTGTTCTTTGTAAGTAAAAGGCGAGAGCTCTTTTACAATCCAAAGTATGAAGATTCCTCTCTGCACTTGATGCATGAGGTCCTGGAAAAAAAGACAGGTAAATATACCTCTTGGTTCAGATGAAAAGGCGAGACCACTTTGGGCATAAAGTGTGGATTGGTCCTGAGGACTACCTTATCATGATGGAACCTTGTATAAGGAGGATTAGCCACCAAGGCTTGCAACTCACTGATGCGAAGTGCTGAGGTGACTGCAATGAGAAAGATAACCTTCCAAGAAAGAAATTTCAAGGAGGTGGTGGCTAAAGGTTCAAAGGGTGGCTTCATAAGCTGGCCAAGAACCAGATTCAAGTCGAATGCCACTGGAGGTGGTCTAATGGGAGGTTTAGTTAAAAGAAGGCCTCTCATGAATCTTGCTATAAGAGGATGAGAGGAAACAGGCTGTCCATTGAGAGGCTTGAGGGACGCTGCAATAGCACTCAAATGGACTCTTACCGAATTCGTTTTGAGGCCTGCATGGGAAAGATGCAGAAGATACTCTAGTAAAGAATTCAAAGGTATTGCAAGAGGGTTAAGACCCTTCTCTGAACACCAAATGGTAAATCTTTTCCATTTGAAAGCATAGGAACGTCTAGTGGAAGGCTTTCTAGAAGCATGAATAATATCTCTGACTTGCTGAGAGAGATGGAAAACTTGAAGGTCTAGGCCTTCAGCAACCAGGCCCTGAGATGGAGAGACTGGGGGTTTGGGTGCCACAACGTTCCGTCTTCCTGGGAGAGAAGATCTGGAGCAGAGCCCAACTCCAGGGACGGAGCCTGAGAGAGATGCAGAAGTAGAGGGTACCACACTTGGCGTGGCCAATGTGGTGCTATGAGGATCATAGAACCTCTGTCTCTCTGAAGCTTGAACAGTGTTTTGGGAATTAGGGGAATGGGTGGAAAGGCATAAAGGAAGTCTTGACCCCAGTGAAGGAGGAAGACATCCTTGGCCTGAACTCCCTGACACGGAATCCTGGAACAGAACCGGGGAAGTTTGGCATTCCACGGACTTGCAAATATGTCTATGTCCGGGGTTCCCCAAATTCGAAAAATCCTGACTACCTGGTCCCTGTGGAAGCAGAACTCGATTGAGTCTGTCTGCCCAAGAGTTTTGAACGCCTGGAAGATATACTGCCATAAGATGAATCTGATGCTCTCTGGCGAAGGCCCACAGTCGCAAAGCTTCGTTGCAAAGCAACAGAGAGCCAGTCCCTCCCTGCTTGTTCACATAGAACATGGATACTTGGTTGTCCGTGTGGATGAGGACTGTCCTGTAGCTGAGCAGGGAGTGGAACACTCTGAGAGCTAAGAAAATTGCTCTGAGTTCCAAGAGATTGATGTGTAGCGAAGTCTCCTGTGGAGACCAGATGCCCTGGGTGGAGAGATCTTGCAGATGAGCTCCCCAACCCATTGGAGAGGCATCTGTTGTAAGGTTTGCTTGGGGAAGTGACTGTTGAAAAGGGGACCCCAGCAACAGGTTTTGAGAGGACTTCCACCACTGGAGAGACCAAAAAAGGCGACTGGAGTTTGCTATTTTGTCTGACAGGCAACCTGATGCCTGAGTCCATTGGGTGGACAAAGTCCATTGAGCTGCCCTCATGTGAAGGCAAGCATATGGAACCACATGCACAGTGGATGCCATGTGGCCTCAGAGTTGTAACATCTCTCGAGCAGTTAAAAGGGGCTTTAACTGTATTTGGGAGGCTAACTGCACCAAGCGTAGGCAACAGGCCTGAGGAAGATAGGCCCTTGCAGTTGTGGTATCCAACCAAGCCCCTATAAACTCGAGGGACTGAGTAGGGGTGAGATTGGATTTTGGGATGTTTATTACTAGTCCCAAATACTGAAGGACACGCATTGTGCAGGTTAGACAAGTCTTGGCCTCTGCTTGAGATGGAGCTCGAATGAGCCAGTCGTCCAGATATGTGAAGATGAATATTTCTAGAGTGCGTAGAAATGCAGCTACTACTGCCATGCATTTCGTGAACACCCTTGGTGCAGAGGCCAGACCAAAAGGAAGCACCCTGTATTGGTAGTGCTTTCCTTGAAAAAGGAACCGAAGGAATCTTCTGTGAGGTGGATGGATGAGGACATGGGTGTACGCATCCTTGAGATCTAGAGAACAAAGCCAGTCCTGACTCTGAAGGAATGGAAGCAGAGCACCGAGAGAAATCATCTTGAATTTCTCCTTGAATAGAAATTTGTTCAATTCTCTGAGATCTAAGATGGGTCTGTAGCACCCTGTTTTCTTTGGAATAAGAAAATAAGGGGAGTAGAACCCTGTGTTTTGTTGAAGAAGAGGTACTTCTTCTATTGCCCCTTGGGCAAGAAGGATGACAATCTCCTGACCTAGAAGGTTGAGGAGAGATGTTGGAGAATTGAACTGTTTCACCATGGTGTGAGGGGGAAGGTTTAAGAAATGAAGCTTGTACCCTTCCCTTATGATGGAGAGTGTCCATTGCTCTGCTGTGATTTGCTCCCATCTGGGAGCAAAGTAAGTCAACCTTCCTGGGATGGTAAGGGGCTCTGGTCCTTCCAGAGCCAGAAAGGCTAAGTTCTCTAGTTGCAAGTCAAAGGCCCTGAGGAGGCTGAGGCTGCTGGGCCGTGGAAGGTCTAGCAGCCTTTGACTTGGCCTGTTTAGGTGGTTGCTGACGCTTTGCAGCAAAACGACCTGCAGAAGATGCCTGCTGACCATAAGCAGGATAGTATCTTCCCTTTTTGGAAAAAGATGTCTTTTTAAACAATCTTTTCTTAACAGGAGCAGAGGTAGACTTTGAAAGTCGATCCAAAGCAGAGCTTTCAGCATCCATCTGAGTGGCCTTTGCTTGCCAATCCTTACCAAAAAGGTTTTCACCTGTACAAGGGAGATTTCCCAATTCATCTTGGACCCAGAGCTCCAAATCAGAAGCTTGTAGCCAAGCAATTCTGTGTGCCCCTATGGCAACAGCCGAAGCTCTGCTTACACACTAATAAGAGTCAAAGGCTGCACGGTTGGAAAATTTGGAGACATCTTGGGCATGTTTGAGCCAAGTGAGAAGCTCTTGTCTTTTATCCTCTGAAATGAAAGGGGTTAAAGTCTGCAGATGATCTGTGACTTCTTTTAGAAACATTCCTATATAGAGACTACAGGAATTGATCCTAGCAGCTAGCATAGCAGCTTGGAAAACCCTTCGGCCAAAAGCATCCAGGGTCCTGCATTCACGCCCTGGAGGATTAGATGAGTGTCTCTTTGCACTCTATCTTCCTCATGGCAGACTCTACCACAATAGAGTGGTGAGGAAGCCGAGTCTTGTGGAAGCCAGGACAAGGAGGGACACGATACATGGTGTCTAACCTGCGAGAATGAGGAGAGTTGGTGAGAGGTGTCTCCCACATCCTCAACATGAGATCATACAGAATCTCATTAACAGGTAAAGTAGCTGCCTCCTTAGGAACTTTAGGATATTGTAAAATATCCAACTCCTTGGCTCTGGGTTCTGACTCAGGGGCCACTGTGATAGAGAGGCCCCTAGCCACTTCCCTAACAAAGTCTTGAAAAGACAAGTCTTCTGGAGGAGACATTCTTCGTTTAGGTGAAGAAGACTCCTGAGGAAGAAGTATCGATGCTTCTACAGAACCCTCAGACTCATCAGAGTCCTCAGAGGAATCGAAGTATCGCCTGTCTGGATGCTCCTGTAAAGCCCGATAACCGTATCGAGTGGAATCGACATCGGGAGTAATCGGTACCGGTTCGGTACCGATGGGCATCATAGGACAGGGTACCGTTGCAGTAGACACCGAAGCCGATGTCGATGCAATCGGTACTGGTACACGGTAGCGATGCCGGTACCGGAGCCGGTACCAGCAACGGGGATTGTTGCGGTACCGGAGGCGTCGCAGCCTGTATGAAAGCCGTCAAGGTGCGCTGCATGGTCAGAATCTTCTGATCCATCGACGCCACCAAAGTCTGGATGTCGGTACCAGTGGGAGCCACCGGTACCCCAGAACATGGCAACAGGTGATCTGTCGAGGCCGAGCCATCGATGTCAACCTGTGACCCCATAGATAATGCTTTGGAAGCCGGAGCTTCCCACCGGGGTAATTTTGCCTGTTGCGGAATCCTCGAGGGCAAGCCCGGAGGCATCTCGATGCTTGGAGGGAGATCTGCCCTTCGAGGACCAGCCAGATTTATGCTTGGTTACCTGAGATCCATGGGAGGAAGCAGCAGCCCTGGAAGAAGTCGATGCTACCGAAGCTGCATCAGAGGGAAACAGGGTACGGAGCTTGGCTGCTCGGTTCTGACGACCTCTTTTAGACATCATGGTACAGGACATACAATCCGTGATGGAATGGTCAGGTCCCAAACACTTTAGACACCAGTCATGGGTGTCGGTGACAGAAATAGTACCGCCACATTTTGTGCATTTTTTAAACCCAGAAGCGGACTTCTCTATGAGGAAAATATTTTTAGGCCTAGGGCCCAAAAACTGAAAATGCACAGTAAAGATAAAGCGTTTTTTTTGTTTTTTTTGAAAGAAAGAAAAGAAAGACCGGCGGTACCGGTCCGACGTCGAAGAAGGCAGACGCGACACAAAACAATAAAGAAAAAATAAAGAACTTATTCTGCGGTGACAGGAACACGACCTGCTGGCTCCGAGGAAAAGAAGAACTGGAGAGAGGCGGTTGGGAAAGGCGGGAAGGCAGCACGCAGGCGCTGTGGGATGCTCCCAAAAGCTTTCTTATTGGACGCTGGGGAGCGTTCCCGCGCAGGCTCCGTCGGTACCGACGATACCCATATGTGAAGACTCATTCCTGCTTGTTACTAGAGATTCTGTGGTCTATCGACGCTGCCGATGCCTGGGTATCGATACCGGTAAAAGCAGCCGGAACCCCTGAGCATTGCACCAGTAGTTCTGCCGAGGTCGAAGCCTCGAGAACATCCTGGAACCCCGTTGATGCTTTGGAGGCCGAAGCCTCCCGCCGGGGCTGTTTTGCTAGTGTAGTTTCCTCAAGGGAAATGCCAATGGCCTCTCGATGCTTTGAAGGAGAGTTACCCTTTGAGGACTGGCTCTTATGTTTAGTTACCTGAGATCCATGGGAGGAAGACGAGGCTCTTGAAGACGTCAATGCAATGGACCTGGTATCCAAACAAAAGAGGTTACCGAGCTTTGCAGCTCGGTTCTGTCTTCCTCTTTTAGTCATCCCCATACAGGAGGAACATTCAGATGGAGAATGGTCAGGGCCTAAACATTTTAGACATCAGTCATGGGTGTCGGTGACGGAGATGGTACCGCCACATTTAATACATTTTTTAAAACCACTAGCTGATTTTTCCATCTTTTGGGAAAAATTGGGCCTAATGCCCAAAATGGCACCTAGCACCACAGCACCAAAACAAAATGTTTCTGAAGAGAAACAGTTCAGCCTAGCACCATAGCACCAAAACAAAAAGTTTCTGAATAGAAACAGTTAAAAAAACACACATTTTTTTTAAAGAAAGAAAGAAGGAACCGGTGGTAATGGTAGGTGTCATGTGGAAGCAGGTGCGACCACAAGAAAATAAGTTTAAAGAAGAAATTTTCTGCGGTGACAGGGTATGTGTCCTGTCGGCTCCACGGAAAACGAAGAACTGAAGAGGGACAGTTGGAAAGGCGGGAAGGCAGCGCGCATTTGCTGAGGGATGCTCCCAAAAGCGTTCCTATTGGACGCTGGGGAGCGTTCCCGCGCAGGCTCAGTCGGTACCGATGATACCCATATGTGAAGACTACATTCCTGCTTGCTCCTGGTAATAATGAGTGCGCCCAATTAGTGGGAACAGACGTGCCCTTAAATGAGAAGATTAATGCCCAGTCTACTGATAATGTATCAAATATGAAGAAAAAAAATCAGAAAACAGGAAACTACTACTACTTGGAGATTCCATCATCAGAGACACCGACTTCAGAATGCAGTTCAAAGGAGAGAAGATGGTCAAATGCCTCCCGGGCTCTTCAGTCAGCAGGAATACAAACCAAATTGTTAGCATAGTCACCAGCACTGAGCAGAGATTGGCAAATGACATGGCCATCACCCTCACACGATGTGCTGTGATCCGGTGCTTGAGGGAGAGGCCAGTTCACTCATATGTGAGGCAATACAGTCCGCCACCAAAGTGGACAGAGTTTGCTTAGTCATGGGAAGCCCCAGTATGCTGGGGTCAAAAGACAAGAAAAGCTGAGGAGCTCTGCAATGGGTCTGGGTCCGTTGTAAGTAGAAGGACAGGGCCCGTTTGCAATCCAGTCTATGAAGGCCATGGAAAGAAGATATGGAGGACCACCTCTTGGTTGAGATGGAAAGGAGAAACCATCTTTGGGAGGAATTTGGGGAATGTACAGAGCATTATCCTGTTCTTATAGAACCTTGTATATGATGGATTCGCCACCAGGGCCTGGGGTTTCCTCACACTTCGAGTGGACGTGAGAGCCACCAGGAAGGCCACTTTCCAAGACAGATACCACAGGTGGCAAGTGACTAGGGGGCTCGAATGGCAGTTTGGTGAGCTGATAGTTTATGATGAACCCCAGGTGCTACAGAAGAAGGGACACACGTTCTGCCGCCTAACTGGCCTCTGAGGCTGTGCCGCCCCTGATTAGCCAGTCGTCTAGGTAGGGGAAGATGAAAGATCCTTGCAGAAGCAGGCGGGCAGCCATCACAGCAAGGCATTTGGTAAAGTCCCTTGGCGAGGAGGCCAGGCTAAAAGGTAATACCCTGTACTGGTAGTGCCCTCCTCCTACCATGAACCTTAGGTACTGCCCGTGGGATGGGTGGATTAGGATATGTGTGTATGCATCCTTCAGATCCAAGGAGCACAGTCAGTCTCCCTGGTGGAAGTAAGGCAGTAGAGTTCCAAGGGAGAGTATTTTTAACTTCTCCCTCACCAGAAACTTGTTTAAGTTTCGCAGGTCTAGTATGGGCATGAGGCCCCCAGTTCTCTTTGGGACAAGGAAATACCTGGAGTAGAAGCCCTTTCCCCAAAGGTGTTTGGGTACAGGCTCTACTGCGTTGTCCCTGATCAGGCCTGCGAGCTCTGTGAGCAGAAGAGTCTGGTGAAGGAGAAGTCGTACTGGCTCTCCTGGGAAGAACCTGGGTGATATCTGATGTAAATGGAGGTATCCTTCCCTTACCACTTGCAGTACCCACTGGTCCAAGGTGATGTTGACCCTTCTGTAGGTAGAGAGCGCCAAGCGCCCCCCTGTGGGCTGATGAAGGTCTCCTGGGGAAGGGGAGACCCTGCCCTGGGAGTCAAAAGCTCCCCCCAGTTTGGGTGGGAGCTGAGGACTGAGGTTTTGGTGTTTTCGCCTTCAGAGCCCGTGGCCTTGCCTCTTAGGGTGAGAACCTTGTTGCTGACTCAAGAAGGGCTGGTAGAGGTGATTCAGTGGAAAAGGGTCCTTTTCCCCTGGCAAAAGGGGTCTTTTCCCCGCTGGCTTCCTGCGGGGAAGGGATGAGGTCTTTTTCGAGAACCTCTGGTATGTCACAACATTGACCTCAATCTCACCCATCTTGTCGGCCATGGGTTTGCTGAATAGGTTCTCCAAGGTGCAGAGGATGTCAAGCAACTTGCCTTGGACCCATTGCTCGAGGTCGGAAGACTGTAGTCAAGCCTGGTGTCAGGTGCCGATGCCAACTGCTGCAACCCGAGCCGCTGACTCAAAGTCACCGTAGGCTGCTAGGAGCAGTCCTTGATCCCTGAGGTCAGGGATTGGAACCATTTAAGGGGTTCCACGACCAAACCAGCCGAAATCCCAGACAGCTCCTGGGTTAGAGCCTTTAAGTACATACCTATATATAATTCATAGGCTTGGATCTGGCACCCCAGCATTGAGCCCTGGTAACACTTGCGCCCGAAGAAGTCGGGGGCTCTGGCCTCTCTTCCAGGGGAAACAGAGGAGTGGGTCTTTTGGCTCTCAAGTTTTGCATGGTTGACTCAACAACCATGGAGTTATGGGGGAGCTGGGGTTTGTGAAACCCCGAGCCCTTCCGGACACGGTACATGGTGTCGAGGTGCCAGCTCACCACTGGCACGGACGCCGGTGTCTCCCACATTCTGAGCAGCAGCCACTCGAGGATTGTCTGCACAGACACCATGAGGGTTTCTCTTGGGTGGAGACTCAGATTGGGGAATCTCCAACTCCTCAGTGCATGGCTCCTCCTCCGTCTCGGTCTGCACCGAGGGGGCTATGGCCATGTCCTTGAAAAGTCATATGCGGCTACATCTTCCGGAGGGGAGTGGCGCCGGAGGAGACTGGTTCAATGGAATGTCTCGGTGCCATTTAGACTGCGGGATGCCTCACTGTCTGACTCCCACTCTGTTGAGCGGTGACAACGAATCCAAGGCCCTTCGACTCATTGCCTCAAGGCCAGGGCCCTCCAGAGGATCTGGTCCGAATCGCAGAAACTAGCTGGGGAGGACAGGATGTCCGAGGATCGGGATCGGGACCGGGACCTCGACCAGCGCCGAGGGCTCACCCGAAGTCGGTGGCACTCAGCTCAATGACCAGGACTCCCCTGCAGTCGAGGGCCCGGTCATTGGGGCAGATGATACGAACGAACCAGCCATCATTGCCTGCTGCAGGGCCAGGATAGCAGTCATATTCTGCTCCAGAGCCGCCATTCTGGTTTGCAAGCCAGGCGGCTACGCAGCTTTTGGTGTGGGCCCAAAGGATCTCGGGCCCGGCGCCAGCACTCTAGTGAATGCATACTCAAGGAGGACCACGGCCTCGAGGAACCTCGCACAATCTCCGCCGGTCAAGGGATCCTTCTTGAGGACCTTGGTAGGGTGCTTCGTGGAGCCGTCCAAGTCCCTCTGGGCAGTTTTACCGAGTTTCTCCAGTGCAACCTTGGTGGACTTCGAGACGTTTTTCTTCTTCTTCTCGGGGTCCAAGGTCTTCTCGGAGGAGCCGCTGCCGTGGCCGCGGGACTCAGAAGATGCTTGAGCCTTGTGGGAAGTGCTGGGCTTGAAGTTCAGTGCTGGGGAGGCCGGGGCTGAGTCGGACCTGGTGAACAGTTTTTCCTGCAACTCGGACCTCTTCTTATTGGTCTCAGGCATCATGGCCTGGCACAGGTCGCAGGAGGTGCTGTCATGGTCCGGTCCCAAGCAGTGTAGGCAGCAGTCATGGGTGTCAGTCACTGACATTATTTGACTGCAGCGGTCACATTTTTTGAACCCACTGGGGGACATGGTGGGACGCACCCGGCCAGTGTCGACGATCCCCGGGCAAAACAGAAGGCACAAACGCCGGTCAAGGCAAGCCTTGATCAAAAAAAAAAGGGAGGGGGGGAGAAGCCAAGAACAGCACTGGGTTCGGCACCGGCTCAAGGCAGGAAGAGGAACCGGTATGCAAACTGGAAACAGCTAATTGTAAGGATATTTAGCAAGGATTTTTTCCGGGGAAACAGGACAGACATCCGTTGGGCTTCGTGGAAAAAAGGAGACCAAGCAAGATGGCACCCCTGGGTAGGAACGGGACCACGCATGAGTGGTAGCTTTGTTAGTGATATAGCGGAAGGGCTGTCGGGTAAGGTTTGCCTCTTTGCGGATAATACCAAAATCTGCAATAGAGTAGACACCCAGGAAGGTGTAGATAACATGAGGAGGGATCTAGCTAAGCTTGAAGAATGGTCTAGAATTTGGCAGCTGGGATTTAATGTTAAAAAATCTCAGGTCATGCATTTGGGCTGCAGCAATCCAAGGGAGCAATACAGTATAGGAGGTGAAGTACTTTTGTCCACTAAAGAAGAGCGGGACCTAGGCGTGGTTGTGTCTGATGATCTTAAAGTAGCTAAACAGGTAGAAAAGGCGACGGCAAAAGCTAGAAGGATGCTTGGGTGCATACGGAGAGGAATGGCTAGCAGAAAAAAGGAGGTGATAATGCCTCTGTATAAGTCTTTGGTGCGACCTCATTTGGAGTATGGTGTGCAATTCTGGAGACCGCACCTTCAAAAGGATGTGAACAGGATGGAGTCGGTGCAGAGGGTTGCTACTAAAATGATTAATGGGCTTCGTTATAAAGCATATGAGGACAGACTTAAGGATCTTAATATGTACACCTTAGAGGAAAGGCGGGATAGAGGTGATATGATTGAGATGTTTAAATACCTCCGTGGCATAAATGTTCAGGGAGAGAGCCTCTTTCAATTGAAAGCAAGTTCTGCTACGAGGGGACATGGGATGAGGGTGAAGGGAGATAGATTCAGGAGTGATATGCGGAAATATTTCTTTACAGAAAGAGTAGTGGATCCGTGGAATAGTCTCCCAGTGGAGGTGGTAGAGATGAAGACAGTAACTGAATTCAAAAAAGCATGGGACCAACAAAGAGGATCTCTAAAGGTAAAAAGTGGACTGTTGTAGTTGTTATGGAAGGACAGACTAGATGGGCCTTGTGGTCTTTTTCTGTCATCATGTTTCTATGTTTCTATAGCATATCCCAAAACCTTTCTTTGAAAGCTGGGGAAATGCTCCACGTGGGCTCAGTCAGCGCCAATGCCACCCATATGTGAGGACTGACTTCCTGCGTGTTTCTGGAGAATGGTGGGTACACCCCTAAACAGGAGTAACCTGCATGGAGCGGCAGGTGAACCTACTCTTGCCACGTTGCTGGGCAGACTAGATGGACCATGATGGTCTTTATCTGCTGTCATATACTATGTTACTATGCTAGATCTGCTCCCAACTCACTCAGCCCTGTCATTTTGATAGAAATCATGGGCCATAAATCTGGCTAGGTGTCAGCACTGTGTAATGACTGACTCTCTGTCCTCAGGGGCTACAAACACCATCTCTACAGCATCACCAGACCTAATGAGAGTGGAAAACCTGAGGCAGGATTCCAACTGGGGATCTTTAAAATGGCAGTATACTACAGTGTCATGGAGCTGGAACTATTACAAAATTGAAAATTGCAAGAAAACCAATTAAAGGACAACCATTTGAACAATATTCAATACAGATAGGACAAGGCAACTATATATTTTTGGGTTTAAAACATGTACCCCCCCCAAAGCTGCTCAATGTGAACACTTTATGAAACTAGATTGAAATAATGGTAATACTGTGTGCTTGTTACTGCTGTTATGATCTTACCTAAAGCTTGCTTTGATTTGGCTGCTGCTGTTGACATAACCTTTGTATTTCATAGACAAAGACAAATCCCTTAAATCATAAAGTCTTATTCTAGAGTCGTTAGATGTCACCAGTATCTACAAGTAGATTAAATAATGAATAAGTATATTAACACACAAAACAATTCATATAATCAGTAATCCATACTGGGGGCAAACTGAATGCATACTTATTAACTAAGCTTTGCATTAGTTCTCATCGTGGAAACTTTTGCTTTGAAACCTGCTGCGTGTACAATGTATGCACTGTCATTTGTACCTGCTTTTTCAATGGTTAGATTTTTACTGAAAAAAGTACACGCAAAGATAAGATAATTTAATCTACTTACCCTTGGGAAATATCTGCTTACAATGGACTAAAAGTAAAGCACACTGTGGCGCCAAGAGCATTACTTTAGCCACACTGAGGAAAGGTAACTTTCCAACAACTGATTAAAATGCATTAACACACATTTTATGGATGTAAATTGCTTTGATAATTGTCCACCCCTAGTCCCTCTTTATACAAAATTTTTTTTAACAACAGAAATTAGGGTTGTTCTGTAGTAACTTATTTTAAGTAAAAAAAGAAAAAAAAGGCATGTGATAAATAAAAGTTTTCAACTTTTAGGCCTGATGATTTCTTGGATATCCACTTCCATTTAAAACTGCACCTTATTACACAACTATTCCAGTAATAACTCAGCTGTCACATTGCATTAACAATGAAAGTGCTTCAAGTTTATGTATTTATAGAGTAAGCATGCATTATGTAATCTGACACTCCAAATACCTGAAACCAGCACGAACCAATGCAAATAAAATACTCTTCCACACTATATTCTACTCAATTAGTACTTTTGATTGATAGGGGCTTCTTTTTATGAAAACAGGACCGACGGAAAGGAAAGAAACACACATACAAACTTATATACCAGAAGCAGCACTCACCAGATAAGGATATCAGATGTTCTTAGATAAAATGTTAGCTATGCTGTTTAAAAAAAACCTATGCTAAACAGGGAGCATTTCTGTTCAAGGAGCCAGTTATGCAGGAAAGCATAGTTACTCACCTGTAACAGGTGATCTCCGGGAACAGCAGGAATTTAGTCTTCACATATGGGTATCGTCGGTACCAACGGAGCCTGTACGGGAACGCTCCCCAGCGTCCAATACGAACACTTTTGGGAGCATCCCTCAGCACATGCGCGCTGCCTTCCCGCCTTTCCAACTGTCCCTCTTCAGTTAAGTTTGTAGCTGAGTGAAAGGATAAAGGGAGAGAGGAAACAGACAAAGAGAGAGACAACTCCAAGGGGAGGTGGATGGGTTGTGAAGACTAAATTCCTGCTGTTCCTGGAGATCACCTGTTACAGGTGAGTTAAAAAGTTAAAAAGTTCTTGTTCAATGTACTGTTATACGAACGTATACAAAACTGTTAAATTGTTCCATGTAAACCGCCCCTGATCTCTGGAAGGGGCGGTATAGAAGAAATAGATAAATAAATAAATAAATAAAATAACTACGCTATCTCCAGGAACAAGCAGCAATGTAGTCTTCACATATGGGGACTCCCTAGCTGAAGATGCCAGGGAGATAGCCCCAGGAAGGTGCCACCCTAGAAGGTGGGAATCCTTCCTCCCATGGATCTCTGGCATCCCACCAGGGTTGGTGGGTAGGAGTTGATTTAGGTCTGAAAGAGATTTTGGCCAAAGAAGGCATCCCGACGGGAGGCTTTATCCAGGCAGTAGTGGGCTGTGAAGGTGTGTACCGAAGCCCAGGTGGCTGCTCGACAAAGGTCATCGATAGACACAGAGTGGAGATTAGCCATAGAAGCTGCCACGGCTCTCACATTATGAGCTGTGACATGGTCCTGAAGAGGAAGACCCTTACTCTCATAAGCAAAGAATATGCATTGGGCAATCCATTAAGATAAAGTTCTTTTGGAGACTGGAAGTCCCAAATGACTAGGGTCAAAAGATATAAAACGTTGCGAGGACTTTCTATGTTGCTGTGTTCTTTGTATGTAAAAGGCTAAGGCCCTTTTACAATCTAAAGTATGAAGGTTTCTTTCTGCATTAGAGGCGTGAGGCCTCGGAAAGAATACAGGAAGATAAATTGATTGATTTAAATGAAAAGGCAAAACCACCTTTGGCATAATGTGTGGATGAGTTCTAAGAACAACCTTATCATGGTGAAACTTAGTATAAGGAGGATCAGCCACTAAAGCTTACAATTCACTAATGCGACGTGCAGAGGTGATTGCAATTAGGAAGATGACCTTCCAGGACAAAAGCTTTAGGGTTGTAGTGGCTAAAGGTTCAAAAGGTGGTTTCATGAGCTGCCCGAGATCTAGGTTTAAATCCCATGCCACCGGTGGTGGCCTGATGGGAGGCTTTGTTTATTTATTTATTTACTGAACAGTTTTATATACTGCCTTTCAGAAAAATCAAAGCGGTTTACAAAGAACAAAACTTGAACATTACATACAAGGAGGATCAGCCACTAAAGCTTACAATTCACTAATGTGACGGGCAAAGGTGATTGCAATTAGGAAGATGACCTTCCAGGTCAAAACATAAGGGCTGTAGTGGCCAAAGGTTCAAAAGGCGGCTTCATGAGCTGCCCGAGAACTAGATTTAGATCCCAAGCCAACGGTGGTGGCTTGATGGGAGGTTGAGTTAATAAAAGGCCTCTCATAAATCTTGATATGAGAGGATGAGAGGAAATTAGTTGTCCATTTAGATGCTTATAAGAAGCTGCAATTGCACTAAGATGGACTCTTACCGAATTTGTCTTTAGACCAGAATTCGATAACTGAAGGAGATACTCTAGTATCGATTCTAAGAGTATGACAAGGGGGTTTAATCCCTTCTTGGAGTACTATATAGTAAAACGTTTCCACTTGAAGGCATAAGATCTTCTTGTGGAAAGTTTCCTAGAAGCCTGAAGGATATCTTTTACCTGTTCGGACAGGTTGAGATCCTGGAGGTCTAAGCCTTCAGCAACCAGGCCATGAGGTGCAGGAACTGGGGATTCAGGTGCCATAGCGTCCCGTTCTCCTGGGAAAGGAGATCTGGAGAATGCCCTAACTCCAGAGCTGCTGCTTGAGAGAGATGTAGAAGCAGGGGATACCACGCTTGGCGTGGCCATCGTGGTGCTATGAGGATCATGCGACCCCTGTCTCTCTGAAGCTTGAAGAGTATTTTAGGGATGAGGGGAATGGGTGGGAAGGCATAAAGGAAGTCCTGACCCCAGTGAAGGAGGAAGGCATCCCTTGCCTGACAATTGTGAGCCGGAATCCTGGAACAGTAATGGGGAAGTTTGGCATTCAAGGGACTAGCAAAGAGGTCTATGTCTGGAGTGCCCCAGAGATGAAATATCTTTGCCACCTGATCTAGGTGGAGGGACCACTCGTGAGGCAACAGTACTCGACTGAGTTTGTCTGCCCAAAGGTTTTGAATGCCTGTAAGATATACCACTAGAAGGTGGATTTGATACTCTCTGGCGAGGGCCCACAGTCGCAAAGCTTCGTTGCATAACGACAGAGAGCCTGTTCCGCCCTGCTTGTTCACATAGAACATGGCTACTTGATTGTCCGTCTGGACTAGGACTGTCTTGTAGCTGAGCTGGGCGTGGAATACTCAAAGAGCTAAATAGATTGCTCTTAATTCCAGGAGATTTATGTGTAAACCAACCTCCTGTGGAGTCCAGGTTCCCTTGGTAGAGAGATGATTCAGGTGTGCTCCCAACTCACCTGTGACGCATCTGTTGTTAGGGTGGCCTGAAAAGAGGGCTGATGAAAAGGAGACCCCACTGTCAGGTTTTCTGGTGACTGCCACCATTGGAGGGACAAAACTAGTCGTTGAAAGTTTATTATTTTGTCCGACAAATGACCTGTGGCCCGTGTCCACTGTGTGGATAGGGTCCACTGAGCTGCTCTCATGTGGAGGCGAGCATATGGGACTACATGAACTGTGGAAGACATATGTGCTAGTAACTGTAGTAGCTCTCGAGCAGTGAGGGAGGATTTGCCTGCTGCTTGAGAAGCTAGCTGCATTATGCAAAGACACCGGGCCTGTGGAAGGAAAGCCTTTGCTTGTCTGGTATCTAGACAGGCTCCTATGAATTCCAGGCATTGGGAAGGAACAAGTTGGGATTTTGGGAAGTTTATTACCAATCCCAAGTATTGGAGAATTTGCATTGTACAGGACAGTGCAGTGCTGGCCTCTACAACTGTAGGGGCTCGAATGAGCCAGTCATCTAAGTAAGGGAAGACAAATATCTCCAGGGTTTGTAGAAATGTGGCTACTACTGCCATGCATTTCGTGAATACCCTTGGTGCTGAAGCCAAACCAAAAGGAAGAACCCTGGTACTGGAAATGTCTTCCCCTGAAAAGGAATTGTAAGAATTTCCTGTGATCTGGATGGATGAGAATGTGAGTGTATGCATCCTTTAAGTCTAGAGAGCAAAGCCAATCCTGGCTTTGAAGGTATGGCAGAAGAGTTCCTAGAGAAATCATTTTGAACTTCTCTCAAAATAGGTATTTGTTCAATTCTCTGAGGTCCAAAATGGGTCTGTGTCCCCCTGTTTTCTTTGGAATAAGAAAATAGAGGGAGTAGAAACCTGCACCCCATTGAAAAATGGGCACCTCCTCTATTGCCCCTTGGGCAAGAAGTGTGGAGACCTTGTGATCTAACAGATTGTCTGTCTGAGAATTGAATTGCTTTAGAATTGTAGGAGGGGGCATGCTGTGAAAATGAAGCTTGTACCCTTCTCCTACAATGGACAAAGTCCAATCTTCTGCTGTTATCTGATGCCATCTGTTGGCAAAGTAGCATAACCTGCCTGGGATACTGGGGGTTTGGGGACCCCTCAGAGTCAGGAAGGCAAAACTCTCTAGGAAGGAGACAAAGCCCTTGAGGGGGCTGAACCTGGAGAGCTGGTTGGGCTCTCGGGCCTTTTGGCTTCTTTTGCTGTCTAGTTTGTCCTTTTTGGGCAACTTGACCCTGAGTCTGACTCTGCTGGGTATGTTGTTGTTGTTAAGTGCCGTCGAGTCGGAGTCGACTCATGGCGACCCTCTGGATAGCTATCCTAAATTGTGTTCGGTCTTCAGTCAGGCGGCTTATTGTTGACAGACTGGTACCCGTAGCTGCTGTTATTGTATCGATCCATATCATTGCTGGCCTTCCTCTTTTGCGTTGACCTTCTATCTTGCCAAGCATGATGTCTTTCTCTAATGATCTCTCTCTCCGCATGATGTGCCCAAAGTATGAAAGTCGAAGTCTTGTCATCTGAGCTTCTAAAGAAAGCTTAGGTTTGATCTCCTCTAGTACAGACTGGTTTGTTCTTCGGGCAGTTCATGGTATACACAGTATTCGCCGCCAGCACCATAATTCAAAGGCATCAATTTTCTTCCTGTCTATCTTTTTCACTGTCCAGCTTTCATATCCATATGATGTTATTGAAAATACCATGGCTTGAACAAGTCGAATCTTTATATGGAGAGAGACATCTCTGCTCTTGAGAATCTTATCTAGGTCTTTCATAGCCATTCTGCCAAGAGCAATGCGTCGTCTGATTTCTTGACTGCTTGTTGCTTCTTTATTGATAGTTGATCCAAGTAGGTTAAAGTTATTCACGATTTCAATTTCTTCTCCTTCGACGATGAACCTGTTTGATTATGCCAGTTGTCATGATCTTTGTCTTCTTTACATTAAGGTGCAGGCCCATTTTGAGACTATGTTCTTTGATTGTGAGAAGCAAATGTTTCAGATCATCTTCACTTTCCGCCAGTAATGTGGTATCATCAGCATAGCGAAGGTTGTTGATGAGTCTTCCACCAATCTTCACACCTCTGTTGTCTTCATACAATCCTGCTTCTCTGATGATTTGTTCTGCATATAAATTAAACAGGTAGGGGGAAAGTATGCAGCCTTGTCTTACACCTTTGCTTATTTTAAACCATTCTGTTTCTCCTTGTTCTGCTCGAACTGTTGCTTCTTGATCAATGTACAGATTGTGCAAGAGAACGATCAGGTGTTCTGGTATACCCATGCTTTTTAATGTGGCCAGGAGTTTCTCATGGTTTACACAGTCAAAAGCTTTGCTATAGTCGATAAAGCACAAATAGATATCCTTTTGGTATTTTTTAGTCTTTTCAAGGATCCATCTCACATCCGCAATGATGTCTCTCGTTCCTCGCCCTTTTCTGAACCCTGCTTGCACTTCAGGTAGTTCTTGTTCCAGGTATGATTGTAGTCTCTTTTGAATAATCTTCAGTAGAATCTTGCTGGCATGTGGGATCAGAGCGATTGTGCGATAATTTCCACAGTCAGTTGGATCACCTTTCTTTAGTATTGGTATAAACACAGATCTTTTCCAGTCAGTTGGCCATGATGCTGTCTTCCATATTTCTTGGCAGAGTCTTGTAAGTATGGTAACAGCTGCATCAGATTGCTGTAATACTTCTATGGGAATGCAATCAATGCCTGGTGCTTTGTTCTTTGATAAGGCTTTCAATGCTGCTTCAACTTCTTCTTTCATCACCAATGGTTCCAGATCATAAGGTACAGGTTGAAACGGCTGTTGGTCCACTTGATCTTTATCATATAAAAACTCTGTATATTCCTTCCATCTTTTCTTGATCTTCTCAGCATCATTCAACATAGAACCTTGAGCATCTTGTAACATTCCAATTCGAGGCTGGAACATTTTCTTTAACTCTCGTAGCTTTAGGAAAGCTGATCTTGTTCTTCCTCTAATAGTTTCTGCTTCTATTTCCTTGCATGCGTCATTGTAGTACTTTTCCTCGTCCTGTCTTGCTGCACGTTGGAAATCTCTGCTGAGTTCTGTGATTGTCTTTCTTTCTCCTCTGGCTTTAGCTTCTCTGCGTTTCTGGGCAATTTTGAAAGTTTCTTCCGTCATCCATTTTGGCCGTTTTTTCTTTTTTACCTTTTGTAGAGACTTCTCGCTTTCTTCCAACACAACCTTCTTGATGTCATTCCATAACTCTTCTGGAACTCTATCATTTGTATCTAAAGCAGCAAATCGATTTTGCAGGCAGTCTTTAAATTCCAGTGGTATATTCTCAAGGTCATATTTTGCTGCATTCATGAGTGGTTTGCTCTTTTTCAGCTTTAGCTTTTGCATACTAGCAGTTGATGATCTGTACCACAGTCAGCTCCAGGTTTTGTCTTTGTTGATGTTATAGAGCTTTTCCATCGTTGACTTCTACAGATGTAGTCAATTTGATTTTTATACAATCCATTGGGTGAAGTCCATGTGTACAGTCGCCGCTTGTGTTGCTGGAAGAAGGTGTTCCAGATGAATAGATCGTTGGTCTTGCAGAATTCTATCAGTCTTTCTCCAGCTTCATTTCTGTTGCCAAGTCCATATTTTCCAACTACTTTGTCTTCTTCTTTGTTGCCAACCTTTGAGTTCCAATCACCCATGACTATCAGGATATCCTGTTTGCATGTTCTGTCAATTTCAGCTTGTACTTGTTCATAGAACTCTTCAATTTCATTCTCTTCTGCAGCTGTTGTTGGGGCATATACTTGAATTATAGTTGTGTTGATAGGCATTCCTCGTAGACGAATAGAGATTAAGCGTTCGCTGACTGCATTGTATTTCATTACAGTTCTTGCAAGTTTCTTCTTTATTATAAATGCAACACCATTTCTTCTTTGTTTTTCATTTCCAGCATAGTAGACCATGTGATCATCTGATGCAAACTGCCCAATGCCAGTCCATTTCAGTTCGCTGACACCAAACAGATCAAGTTGTACACGTTCCATTTCATTCTTGACCACCTCCAACTTCCCTTGGTTCATGCTTCGTATGTTCCATGTTCCAATGTGTAAGACATCTTTACAGCTTCTGACTCATTTCATGCGCAGCTACATCAGCAGTTAGACGTCCCGAGGGCTTTGATCCAATCACATCATAAATGCTGGCTTTACTCTGAAAAGTCTTCAGCTCTTCCCCAGTAGCTAGTTGAGTGCCTTCCAACCTGGGGGTCTCATCTTCCAGCACTACAGCACAATTTGTTTTGTTGTAACTATCCATTGGGTTTTCATGGCAAGATACAGAAGTAGATTGCCGGGCCTTTCTTCCGCGCAGTTTAAGTTTGGTATTGTTGCCGTTGTCACAGAAATGTGATCCTCCGCCGTCAACACTATCCCATTCTGCTGCTGCCCAGATGGGTGGTTTGTCTTGGTCTGGCATCTCAGCTGAGACCTGTCCATCTTGGGAGACCCTGCCAGTAGTTAAACTACCGATAGTTTAGCTCTCAGCATCACTGATGCACACAAGCCCTCACAGCACGACAAGCTGCATAGGAAGGATAAAATTCCCTCTTTTTGCTAAAAGAGGGTTTTTATAAGGCTTCCTTTTGGCTGGAGTGGCTGTAGATTTTGACAATCTATCTAAAGTAGTATTGTCAGCCTCTAACTCATTAGCCTTTTCCTGCCAGTTCTTGCTGAAGAGATTCTCCCCCATGCAAGGAATGTTGCCTAATTTGTCCTGTACCCAAGTCTCCAAGTCTGATGCCTGCAGCCAGGCAATCCGTCGTGCACCAATGGCAATAGCAGAGGTTCTGCTGATGCATTCGAAGCAGTCAAAGGCTGCACAATTTACAAACTTGGAGACATCTTGAGAATGCTTAACTAGAGCAAGAAAATCTTGTCTCTTGTCATCTGGGAGAAATGGTCTCATAAGTTCCAAGTCTCCTGTGACTTCCTTAAGGAACATTCCCATGTATAGAATATATGAACTGATCCTAGCAGAAAGCATGGAAGCTTGAAAAGTGCGGCGCCCAAAAGCAACCAGAGTCCTGCATTCACGACCTGGAGGATTGGATGCATGCCTCTTTGCACTTTTCATTCTACGCATGGCTGACTCCACTACCATTGAATGGTGTGGCAGCTGAGTTTTCTGAAATCCAGGACATGGCGAAACTCGATACATAGTATCAAGTCTCCTAGAGTGAGGAGAAGTAGACAGAGGTGTCTCCCACATTCTGAGCATCAAGTTATGCAGAATCTCATGGATAGGCAGAGTGGCTGCCTCTTAGGAGCTTTAGGATATTAGAGAATTTCCAACTCCTTTGCTCTGGGTTCCTCTTCAGGAGCTACTGTGATTGAAAGACCTTTGGCCATATCACGGATAAAATCCTGAAAGGACATGTCTTCTGGAGGTGACATTCTGCGCTGGGGGGAAGAGGGATCTTCTGGGAGAAACCCTCTAGTGCCAGCAGAATTGTCAGAGTCTTCGGAATCGGAGGAATCGAAGTATTCCTGACCCTGATGCTCCTGCAAGGCACGGTCCCGGTACCGATCAAAGTCGGTACCGAGCTGACCCAATACCGATCTGTCAATTCCAACCAGAGATGGCATGGGAAGAGTTCCCACCGGGGCCGGTACCGTTGGTACCGGTATCGTCGGTGTCAGTACCGGCATCGGTGTCGATATCGGTGCCCGATGGACCACCGGTACCGCAGCTGAAAGAAGAGCTGCGATGCTGCGCTCGATAGTGAGGAACCTCTGGTCTATCGACGCTGCCGATGCCTGGGTGTCGGTACCGGTAAAAGCTTCCGGAACCCCTGAGCATGGCACAGGAAGTTCTTGCAAGGTTGAGGCCTCGAGAACATCCTGAAGCCCCATCGATGCTTTGGAAGCTGAAGCCTCCCGCCGGGGCTGTTTTGCCAGTGTGGTTCCCTGAAGGACAATGCCAATGGCCTCTCAATGCTTAGCAGGAGAGATACCCTTTGAGGACCGGCTTTTATGTTTAGTTACCTGAGATCCATGGGAGGAAGAAGAGGCCCTTGACGATGTCGATGCAATGGATCTGGCATCCGAAGAAAAGAGGGTAGCACGCTTTGCAGCCCGGTTCTGCCGTCCTCTTTTAGTCATCTCCATACAGGAAAGACATTCAGTTGGGGAATGTTCAGGTCCTAAACATTTAAGACACCACTCAGTGATGGAGATGGTATCGCCACACTTAGTACATTTTTTAAAACCACTAGTTGGCTTTTCCATGTTTTAGGAATATGGGGCCTAATGCCCAAAATGGCGCCTGGCACCAAAGAGAAAAGTTTCTGAAGAGAAACAGTCTAAGTCCAAGTTATTTTATTTTTTTTAAAAGAAAGAAAAGAACCGGCGGTACCGGTAAACGTTGTGTGGTAGGCAAATGCGACCACAAGAAAAGAAATTTAAAGACGGAATTTTCTGCGATGACAGAGAATAGATCCTGTTGGCTCCGCGGAAAACAAAGAACTGAAGAGGGACAGTTGAAAAGGCGGGAAGGCAGCGCGCATGTGCTGAGGGATGCTCCCAAAAGCGTTCCTATTGGACACTGGGGAGCGTTCCCGCACAGGCTCTGTCGGTACCGACGATACCCATATGTGAAGACTACATTCCTGCTTGTTCCTGGAGATAACATTTTACTATGGAGAACTAGCTGCCAAAACAGATGATGTAAAATTCTACATCAATGAAAAAGGACAGGATTAATTTGCAGATTGGATATATAAAGGTCAGTCTTGGGACACCTTGCCAAGCCTCTAGTCCCACAAGCTCACTTTCAAAGAGAAACTACACGCACAATTTTCCTTTCAAATTTTGGCTAGTGCACACATCGCAGACACAAAGTACAAGCATGAAAGTATCAGAGATTTCAAAATGAAATCTGTGTGCGTTCACTCCCATTATAACTCCACTGCTTGTATGGTTAAAAGTACACAATGTAAAAACACACATATGGACTTTTATCCACATATGGGGGAGTTTACGAACAAAACATTTGCCATTCTTTTACCCACATAAAAACAAGGTTTGATTACTGCCCCTAAGGGGATAATTTTAGAAAGCACAGTTACTCACCTGTAACAGGTGATCTCCGGGAACAGCAGGAATTTAGTCCTCACATATGGGTATCGTTGGTACCGACGGAGCCTGCGCAGGAACGCTCCCCAGCGTCCAATTAGAACGCTTTTGGGAGCATCCCACAGCGCCTGCGTGCTGCCTTCCCGCCTTTCCCAACTGCCTCTCTCCAGTTGAGTTTTAGAGCTGAGACAAAGAGAGAGAGCGAGGGAAAAGAGAGAGACAGAGAGATACAACTCCTAGGGGAGGTGGGTGGGTTGTGAGGACTAAATTCCTGCTGTTCCCGGAGATCACCTGTTACAGGTGAATAACTATGCTATCTCCAGGAAGAAGCGGGAATGTAGTCACAAGCAGATCTGCAGGTCACTAGACAGTCAGCCTTCTTCTATGTCGGCCCCTCCCTGCCTACTGCCTTAAGATTGGAAGAGTCCTATCCCAAATTTCGTTCCCTCCTGAAGACCCACCTTTTCTCCTCCGCTTTCAACCTCCCTCCTAACCCTTGACTCTCCTTCCCCTTTATTTTGAGTCCCACCACCTCCTTTTCGCTCTTTTATCTTTCCTGTCCATATTGATTGTATTTCCTTTCTCTCTTTCTTTTTTTTTTTTGAATTGTAAATCGCCCTGGTGTAATGGGGGGCGGTATATCAAATGTTTGATAAACAATAAACGATAAACAATAGTCATCACATATGGGGACTCCCTAGCTTTAGGTGCCAGGGAGAGACCCCAGAAGTTGTGTGTCCCTAAGAAGGGCTCCACTTCCCCCCATGGATCTCTGGCATCCTACCAGGGATGGAGGGCAGGAGTTGATCAAGTATGGAACAGGTGTTTGAGAACAGCCTGACCAAACAAGGCATCCCGGCGGGAGTCCTTGTCCAAGCAGTAATGGGCTGTGAAGGTATGAACTGAGGCCCAAGTGGCTTCTCGACAGATGTCGTCGATAGACACAGAGTTCAGATGAGCCATTGAGGCTGCCATGGCTCTCACATTGTGAGCTCTGACATGGCCCTCCAAAAAAAGGTTCTTACTCTGATAGGCGAAAGAAATACACTGAGCAATCCAGTTAGATAGTGTTCTCTTGGAGACTGGAAGTCCCAAATGAGAAGGATCAAAAGCAACAAAGAGTTGAGAGGACTTTCTATGTTGCTGTGTCCTTTGTAAGTAAAAAGCTAGAGCTCTTTTACAGTCCAAGGTATGACGATTCCTCTCTGCATTTGATGCATGAGAGCCTGGAAAAAAGACCGGTAGGTAGACCTCTTGGTTGAGATGAAAAGGTGAGACCACCTTAGGCATAAAGTGTGGATGATTCCAAAGGACTACCTTGTCATGATGGAACCTTGTATAAGGTGGATTAGCTACTAGTGCTTGCAATTCACTAAGGCGACGTGCTGATGTGATTGCAATGAGAAAGATAACCTTCCAAGAAAGGAATTTCAAGGAGGTGGTAGCTAAGGGTTTGAAAGGTGGCTTCATGAGCTGTCCAAGAACCAGGTTCAAGTCCCATGCCACCGGAGGTGGTCTAATGGGAGGCTTAGTTAGAAGGAGGCCTCTCATGAATCTTGCTGTAAGAGGATGAGAGGAAATAGGTTGTCTATTTAGAGGTTTAAGAGAAGCTGCAATAGCACTCAAATGGACTCTTACTGAATTTGTCTTAAGGCCTGCATTAGACAAATGGAGGAGATACTCCAGTAAAGATTCCAGAGGTATAGCAAGGGGGTTAAGACCCTTTTCTGAACACCAAATAGTAAACCTTTTCCACTTGAAGCATAAGAACGTCTAGTGGAAGGCTTTCTGGAAGCATAAAGAATATCTTTCACTTGCTGAGAAAGATGAAGATCTTGAAGATCTAGGCCTTCAGCAACCAAGCCCTGAGATGCAGGGACTGGGGATTGGGATGCCATAACATCCCGTTCTCCTGAGATAGGAGATCTGGAGCAGACCCTAACTCCAGGGAGGGAGCTTGAGAGAGATGTAGAAGCAGGGGGTACCACACTTGCCGTGGCCAATGTGGTGCTATGAGGATCATGTGGCCTCTGTCTCTCTGAAGCTTGAAGAGGGTTTTGGGATTTAGGGGAATGGGTGGAAAGGCATACAGGAAGTCTTGACCCCAGTAAAGGAGGAAAGCATCCCTGGCCTGAGCTCCCTGAGCCGGAATTCTGGAACAGAACCGGGGAAGTTTGGCATTCCACAGACTTGCAAAGAGGTCTATGTCCGGGGTTCCCCAAAGTTGAAATATCCTGGTCACCTGGTCTGCATGCAGAGACCACTCATGTGGAAGAACTACTCGACTGAGTCTGTCCGCCCAAGAGTTTTGAATGCCTGGAAGATATACTGCCAGCAGATGAATCTGATGCTCTCTGGCGAGGGCCCATAGTCGCAAAGCTTCGTTGCAAAGCGACAGAGAGCCTGTTCCCCCCTGCTTGTTCACATAAAACATGGCTACCTGATTGTCCGTGTGAATGAGGACTGTCTTGTAGCTGAGCAGGGAGTGGAACACTTGTAGAGCCAGAAAAACTGCTCTGAGTTCCAAGAGATTGATATGTAGACAACTCTCTTGTGGAGACCAGGTGCCCTGGGTGGAGAAGTCTTGCAGATGAGCTCCCCAACCCTTTGGAGAAGCATCTGTTGTGAGAGTTGCTTGGGGTAAGGGTTGTTGGAAGGGGCACCCCAGCAACAGATTTTGAGTGGACCTCCACCATTGGAGGGACAAAATGAGGCGACTTGTGTTTGCTATTTTGTCTGACAGGCACCCTGATGCCTGGGTCCATTGGGTGGATAAAGTCCACTGAGCTACCCTCATGTAGAGGCGAGCATATGGAACCACATGCACGGTGGATGCCATATGGCCCAGCAATTGCAACATTTCTCGCAGTTAGATGAGGCTTTAGCACTGCTTGAGAAGCTAACTGCACTAAGCGAAGGCAACGGGCCTGGGGGAGATAGGCCCTTGCTCTTGTGGTATCCAGAAGAGCTCCTATGAACTTGAGTGGGAGTCAGACTGGATTTTGGGATGTTTATTACCAGCCCTAAATACTGGAGGATACGCATTGTGCAGGATAGAGAAGTCTTGGCCTCTGATTGTGTTGGAGCTCGAATGAGCCAGTCGTCCAAGTAAGGGAAGACGAATATTCCCAGAGTCCGGAGAAATGCTGCTACCACAGCCATGCATTTCGTGAACACCCTTGGAGCAGAGGCCAGACCAAAAGGAAGCACCCTGCATTGGTAGTGCTTTCCTTGAAAAAGGAACCGAAGGAACTTTCTGTGGGTTGGATGGATGAGTACATGGGTGTACGCATCCTTGAGATCTAGAGAACAAAGCCAATCCTGACTCTGAAGGTATGGAAGCAGAGCACCGAGAGAAATCATTTTGAATTTCTCCTTGACAAGGAATTAGTTCAATTCTCTGAGATCTAATATAGGCCTGTATCCCCCTGTTTTCTTTGGGATAAGAAAATAAGGGGAATAGAACCCTGTGCCCCGTTGATGAAGAGGCACTTCTTCTATCGCCCCTTGGGCAAGAAGAATGGCAACCTCTTGACCTAAGAGGTTGATGAGAGGTGTCGGAGAATTGAACTGTTTTACCATTGTGTGAGGGGGCGTGCTTGAAAAATGAAGTTTGTACCCCTCCTTTATGATGGAGAGTGTCCAATGCTCTGCTGTTATTTGCCCCCATCTGGGGGCAAAATGACATAACCTTCCTGGAATGGTGGACGTTCTGGTCCTTCCAGAACCAGAAAAGCTACGCTCTTTAGCCGAAAGTCAAAGGCCCATCCAAGGTGGAATTTTCAGCATCCATTTCATTGGCTTTTTCTTGCCAATCTTTCCCAGACAGGTTCTCACCAGTACAAGGGATATTTCCCAATTTATCTTGTACCCAGAGCTCTAAATCAGATGCCTGGAGCCAGGCAATTCTACGTGCACCTATGGCAATAGCCGAGGTTCTGCTTATACACTCAAAGCAGTCAAAGGCTGGAGAATTTAGAGACATCTTGGAAATGTTTGAGCCAAGTGAGAAAGTCCTGTCTTTTATCCTCAGAAATGAAAGGACTTAAAGTCTGTAAATTATCTGTGACCTCCTTTAGGAACGTTCCCATGTAGAGACTATAGGAACTGATTCTTGCAGCAAGCATGGAAGCCTGAAAGACTCTACGTCCAAAAGCATCCAGGGTTCTGCATTCACGTCCTGGAGGATTAGAGGCATGTCTTTTTGCACTTCTAATCCTTCTCACAGATGACTCCACCACAATAGAGTGGTGAGGAAGCTGAGTCTTATGGAATCCAGGACAAGGAGGGACACGATACATAGTATCTAACCTGCGAGAATGAGGAGAAGTGGTAAGAGGTGTTTCCCACATTCTCAACATGAGATCATATAGAATCTCATGAATGGGTAAGGTAGCTGCCTCCTTAGGAGTTTTGGGATATTGTAAAATTTCCAACTCCTTGGCCCTTGGCTCTGTCTCAGGGGCCACAGTGATGGACAGGCCCCGAGCCACCTCTCTGACAAAGTCTTGAAAAGACATGTCCTCTGGAGGAGACATCCTGCGTTTAGGGGAGGACTCCTCCTCTGGAAGAAGTATCTCTGCATCGACAGAACTTTCAGAATCCTCAGATTCTTCTGAAGACTCGAAGTATCGTCTGTCCGGATGCTCCTCCAGAGCCCAATACCCGTACCGACCAAGGTCGGTACCGGGAATAACCGGTACCAGAGAATCGGTACCGGAGGGCATCGGAGGACAGAGTACCGGCATAGCAGACACCGATGCTATCGGTACCGGTGCCGTGCAGTTGTCTGTCGCGGTACCAAGGGCGTCGATGCCGCAAGGAGAGCCGCCAGACTGCGTTCCATGCTCAGAATTCTCTGGTGTATGGACGCCGCCAATGCCTGGAAGTCGGTACCGGTGGAAGCCACCGATACCCCAGAGCATGGCACCAGGAGATCTGTCGAGGCCGAGCCATCTAGAACATCCTGGAACCCCGATAATGCTTTGGAAGCCGAAGCCTCCCACCTGGGTAATTTTGCCGGTGCAGATTCCTCGAGGGCAACGCCAGAGGCATCTCAATGCTTAGAAGGAGATCTACCCTTCGAGGACCGGCTGGATTTATGTTTAGTTACCTGAGATCCACAGGAGGAAGAAGCAGCCCTGGAAGACGTCGATGCCACCGAAGCTGCATCAGAGGGAAACAGGGTACTGAGCTTGGCAGCTCGGGTCTGCCGACCTCTTTTAGACATCATGGCAACAGGACGCACAATCCGTGATGGAGTGGTCAGGACCTAAACATTTTAAACACCATTCATGGGTGTTGGTGACGGAGATGGTACCGCCACACTTGGTGCACTTTTTAATACCTGAGGCAGGTTTTTCCATGTTAAGGAAGTTTTTGGGCCTAAGGCCCAAAAAGGCAGGTGCACCTGAAGAAAATAAAAAATATATTTTTTTATTTTTTAGAAATAGGAAAAGAAAGGCCGGCGGTACCGGTAGAGCGTCGAAGGCGGCAGACGCGACCACAAAAAGAAATAAAGAAATTCTTCTGCGGTGACAGGAACACGACCTGCTGGCTCCGCGGAAAAAGAAGAACTGGAGAGAGGCAGTTGGGAAAGGCGGGAAGGCAGCACGCAGGCGCTGTGGGATGCTCCCAAAAGCGTTCTAATTGGATGCTGGGGAGCGTTCCCGCGCAGGCTCCGTCGGCACTGACGATACCCATATGTGATGACTACATTCCTGCTTGTTCCTGGAGATAGCTTTTTCCATGGGTACAAACATGGAAAAAACAGGTGCAGTACAACATAACACCTATTTTTATGCTATTTGTGCGTAGGCATTCTCAGGGCCACAATCAGGGTGGAGATGTGATGTGCACATGTATTTTATGAAATTCGCATACACATACACACCTTTTTCAAAGCAGGTGCACAAGCCTATTTTATATTAGTTCCTATCTTTATAAAGAATAGGAATCTTTTTGAACTTTTCTTGTTGTTGTTGTTGTTAAGTGCCGTCAAGTCGGTGTCGACTCATGGTGACCCTCTGGATAATTGATGGCACTTAAAAGAATAGGAATCTTTTTGTATTTTTCTTATAGGCGCCTTTTTATAAAATTAGCCTCCATATGTGTAGATTGGCCTAAGAATGAAAATTACAGTACCTTATTTTCTCCAGGTAAAGGTTCAATGCCAGTGATTTTCCTTCCAACTTTGTTTCGTCCTCTAGTAGAACGCACATGTATCTGAGTGTGGTACTTCAAATGCTAAAGGAAACAAAATGCACTTTAATAATAAAATATATACTAGCTGCATTGATCGTAATTACATTTCATAACAATGATGCATATGTGTAAATTAGACTTACCTGCTAATTGTAGTTCCTGAAGGAACTCCAGTCTAGTCCCGGAAACTCTGGAGTTGTGATCCTCTTCCAGCAGCTTGGAGACTGATCCACGTCATACTTTAGATGACACCAATATAAGTACTCAGGCACCTCCTCCTGGCTCCAGTAATCTATTGACAAAGCAGACTCACCAGAGCAACAATTAAGTAAAAACATACTCATAACTGTGCCAAAACTGGCTTACTAACCATTGGAACCTGTACAAAACTGCGAAGGCTCTCGCTTCTTCTCTTGAAGATACATTTCCCACAACCATGATGCCCCCCAAAGTAAAGCTCCCATCCCAACCGGAAGCACTACAGAGCACGCTGTTATCTTACCTGTACACCTGCTTGCTTCAGGCACCAACTTCCGTAGAAATCGGGACTAGACTGGAGTTCCTTCAGGAACTACAATTAGCAGGTACGTCTAATTTACACTTCCTGATCATCCCTCCAGTCTAGTCCCGGAAACTCTGGAGATGTAACAGAGCAGTAAAGAACTCAAGGGGCAGGACCTGACAGACCAGCCGGAAGCACTGCTGATCCAAAACAGGTATCCCCCTTCGCCTGAACATCCAGGCGATAATGTTTAACAAAGGTATGTAAGGACAACCACGTCGCAGCTCTACAAATTTCCACCGGAGGAACAAATTTGTACTCTGCCCACGACGCTGCCTGCGCCCTAGTAGAATGTATCCGCAAACCTTCAGGCACTTGCCTACCCCTCAAAATGTAAGCTGATGCTATTGCCGCTTTTTTTTTTTTTAATTTTTTTATTTATGAAATTTTTAAATTTACAAAAAAACAATCATGTATATATTACATAATTTTTATAAAGGAAATACAACAAAAGTAAATCAAATATTTAAACCACTTCAAGAAGGAGTGCTACATAATCTAAAACGAAAACCCCAAAATGGTTCCTAGAGGAATTTAACAGATACTCCATAATAGAGACACTACTCAAGTTTTGTCCTTAAGAAAATCAATCAAATGTTTAGGCTCAAAAAACATATATCGATTACCTTGATATAAAATAAGGCATTTACATTGCCGCTTTTATCCACCTGGCAATCGAGGCCTTGGAAGCCACCTGTCCTTTGCGAGGCCCCCCGAACAACACAAACAGCCTATCGGACTTCCTGAACTCAGCCGTCCTCCGGAGATACCATTTCAAAGCCCTCCGAATGTCCAACCGATGTAGCTGTTGTGCAGCCGACTCCTGGGAATCCACCCGGAACACCGGCAGGGAAACCTCCTGATTCAAGTGAAACGGAGAGAGAACTTTTGGCAAAAAGGACGGAACCGGGCGCAACACCACCTTTGACTCAAAAAAGGACAAACGGTTCCCTACAGGATAGCGCTTGTAACTCGGAACTCCTCCTCGCCGAAGCAATTGCCACCAAGAACACCACCTTAAGTGTGAGATCCTTAATTGTGGCCTTAGCTAAAGGTTCAAACGGACGCTCACCTAACGCTTCTAACACCACCTGCAAATTCCAAGTAGGAAAAACTTGCCTGCACGGAGGCCGCAAGAGACCAACCACTTTCAAAAACCGCTTAATATCCGGATGAACGCCCAGCGCCTGGCTCTTTATCTTCCCCCTATAACAGGAAATCGCGGCCACCTGCACCTTAATAGACGAAGCTGCCAAACCTTTCTGAAACCCATCTTGCAAAAAGGCTAATATCTGCGGCACAGAGGCCTTTAATGCCGCAGACCTCTGGTCCACACACCAAGCTTCAAAAATGCGCCAAATTCGAATATATGCTAAGGACGTCGACCTTCGATGAGCTCCCAAAAGTGTGGATATTACCGCTTCCGAATAGCCCTTACTTCTCAACCTTGCCCTTTCAAGAGCCATGCCGTAAGCGAGAACCGAGCCACCTGAGGCATGCACAACGGACCCTGCATCAAAAGATCTTTCCTGACCGGCAGCCGCCACGGCTTCCCCACTACCAACCTTCTGAGATCTGCATACCATGGCCGTCTCGGCCAGTCCGGGGCGATCAGAATCACGAACCCCTGGTGACCTTCTATGCGCCGCACTACCCGCGCTATTAGCACCCAGGGCGGAAACACGTACAAGAGCTGCCCCCGTGGCCAGTCCTGAATGAGAGCATCCAGCCCTTCCGACATCCGCTCCTATTGTCTGCTGAAAAACTGACCGACTTTTGCCGACTGAAACGTCGCCATGAGATCCATGATCGGCGCACCCCAGCGCTGAACCACCAAGTCGAACACCTCTGGGTGAAGTGTCCAATCCCCGGGGTCTACCTGCACTCGACTCAAATAATCGGCTGCTACGTTGTCCACTCCTGCCACATGAGCCGCCGACAACCCGAGAAGATTTTGCTCCACCCACTGAAATAACTGTTCTGCCTCAGCCTCCAAACCGACACTGTGGGTGCCCCCCTGCTTGTTGATGTATGCAACCGTGGTCGCGTTGTCCGAAAACACCCGAACCGCCATCTCTCTTAGATACGGCTGAAGCTCCTGCAACGCCAAAAACACCGCACGCAATTCCAATCTGTTGATCGACCAAGTCTTCTCTTGGTCCGTCCACCAACCTTGTGCGAACCTGCCTCAAACATGCGCTCCCCAACCGAGGAGACTGGCATCCGTAGTCAGAGGGACCCAGCACGGAGACTCCAAGGGCATCCCCCTTGCTAAGGACTCCGGAAGCAGCCACCAACGCAACGCTTCCCGAGTCTCCTCCGGACAGGGAAGACGCCAAGACAACTGATCGTTCTGATGCAACCATCGGCGAAGTAACACCCTCTGTAAAGGCCTCATATGCGCTCTCGCCCAGGGCACCAAGTCTAGAGTCGCTGCCATCGTTCCCAGTAGCTGCAAATAATGCCACGCCGTCGGCTGTGACTTGGCTAGAAACCCCTGCACCAAGCTTCGAAGGGCCTCCGCCTGATGCGCCGGCAGGGAGACCTCGCCCGCCTGCGTGTCGAAGCGCACCCCCAGATACTCTAGAGTCTGAGACAGCACCAGCCTGCTCTTGGCCATATTCACCACCCAACCTAATCGTTGAAGACAGCTGACTACCTTCATCGTCGCCTCCTGGCTTTCTATTCGCGATTTCGCACGAATCAACCAGTCGTCAAGATACGGATGAACGAGAACACCCTCCTTTCGTAACTCCGCCGCTACGACCACCATCACCTTGGTAAAGGTCTGAGGAGCCGTCGCCAGCCCAAACGGCAAGGCCCGAAACTGAAAGTGACCCATCGGCACCGCAAATCGGAGAAACCTTTGGTGATCCGGCCTTATAGGAATGTGAAGGTACGCTTCGGACAAATCGAGAGAAGTCAGAAACTCGCCCTTCCGAACTGCCAAGATCACTGATCTTAACGTCTCCATCCAAAAATGACACACCCGTTCACTCTTTTTAAATCCAAAATTGGGCGAAAGGTTCCCTCTTTCTTTGGGACTACAAAATAAATAGAGTATCGACCTAACCCGCATTGGTCTCGAGGCACCGGTACCACCGCTTTGAGTTTTATTAATCTGAGCAATGTCTGACGCACCGCATCGCGTTTGCGACGCGCCTTGCACGGGGACTGTACGAACGAATCGGTTACCGGTCTCTGAAACTCTAACGCATATCCTTCCCGTATCACCTCCAAGACCCACTGATCTGACGTAATTTCGGCCTAGGCAGCGTAAAACTCTTGCAGACGGCCTCCGACTGCCACGTCCAACTGGGCCTCCCTGACTTCATTGCAGTTTCTTGGCCGCCGCAGCAGAGGCCGCGAAACCTCTACTCGCCCCACGGAACCCTCAAAACCCCTGGTTCCTGTAGGGGAAACGTCCTCTCTGAGTCTGGGTCTGGGGGAACCTTGTCCCCCGAAGAGTAGTTACTCACCTGTAACAGATGTTCTCCAGGAGCAGCAGGAATCAGTCCTCACATATGGGTGACATCGGCGCCGACGGAGCCCTCGCGGAGCTATTTTCCCCAGCTTTCAAAGAAAGCCTTTGGGAATTGCAGCGCGCATGCGCGGTCCTCTTCCCGCCCAAGGGTGCCATCTTGCTCAGTCTGATGACATAGCTAAAAGACAGCAAAAAATTAGCAAAAACGAAATCATAGAACTGCAACTCCAAGGGGAGGAGGGAGGGTTGTGTGGACTGAATCCTGCTGCTCCTGGAGAACACCTGTTACAGGTGAGTAACTACTCTTTCTCCAGGACCAAGCAGGAAGTCAGTCCTCACATATGGGACTCCCAAGCTTAAGGCTACCGGAGACCCTAAGCACAAAAAAGGAGCTCCCTCAAGCTCAGTAGCACAGAAGGAAGGAATCTTCTCTGAGTACGCCCCCAACCGGTAGCCCAATATCCGGGACGGAGGGCAGGAGTTGCCTATACCTCAAAGAGATTACGGAGGACTGCCTGTCCGAAAGCACTGTCCCTGCGGGACTCCCTCTCCAGGCAGTAATGGGCTGCAAAAGTCTGGCTTGAAGACCAAGTAGCGGCCCGGCAGATGTCTGCCAATGGAACAGAGCGGAGGTAAGCCACTGACGCAGCCTTCGCCCTAACACGATGAGCCGTGACTCGACTTTCCAACGAGAGGCCGGCTGCCTCATAAGCCCAAGCGATACAGTCAGCAATCCAGATGGACAGAGTACGCTTGGAGACAGGGAGCCCCAACTTATTGGGGTCATAAGACGCGAAGAGCCGAACAGCCCTTCGGTGCTCCCGCGTACGGTCAAGGTAGAAGGTTAACGCCCTCCTACAGTCCAGGGTATGCAGGACCATTTCAGCTCAGCTGGAGTGTGGCCTGGGAAAGAAGGTCGGAAGTACCACCTCCTGGTTGATGTGAAAAGGGGAAACCACTTTAGGAAGAAACTTAGGGTGAGTCCGTAGGACTACCCTATTCTTGTAGAACCTAGTGTAAGGAGGATCAGATACTAGGGCCTGTAGCTCACTAACGTGTCTAGCAGAAGTGAGGGCTACCAAGAATAAGGTTTTCCAAAAAAGAAAACGAAGATGACAGGTAGCCATAGGTTCAAAAGGCGGACAGGTAATCCGCTGTAAAACCACATTCAGATCCCAGTCAGGGGCTGGTGGGCGCAAAGGTGGTTTAAGGAGAAGGAGGCCTCTGAGAAAACGAGCCACTAGAGGGTGGCTGGAAAGAGGCCTGCCATCCACCGGCATGTGATGCGCAGAAAGAGCACTGAGGTGGACCCTGACCGAGTTGGACTTAAGTCCAGATCGGAGAGGCAAAGCAAGTACTGCAAGACCACTGATATCGAACAGGAGAAGGGATCTTGAGACTGCTGAGCACACCAGACGGAGAACCGACGCCACTTCAGAGCGTAGGACCTCCGGGTGGAGGGTCGCCTGGAGGCCAAGACGACTTCCTCCACATCTGGAGGCAGCAGGAGGGGAGCAAGGACTACCCTTTCAGCAGCCAGGCCATCAGATGAAGGGACCGGAGGTTGGGGTGTAGGAGAGTCCCGTGATCCTGGGTCAGGAGATCGGGCTGAAACCCCAGAGGGAGAGGAGTGTCCACCGCTAGCTGCATCAGAAGCGGGAACCAGGGCTGTCACGGCCACCGGGGAGCCACGAGGATCATTGAGGCTTTGTCCCGGAGAACCTTGAAGAGCGTCCGAGACACCAGCGGCATGGGAGGAAAGGCATACAGAAGGCCTGTGGACCAGGAGAGAAGAAAAGCATCCGCCGCTACTCTGAGAGGATGCGGTTGTCGAGAGCAGAATCAGGGAAGTTGCCGGTTGAGAGGACTGGCAAAGAGATCCATGGTAGGTAGACCCCATTTGAGAAAGATCCGCTGAAGCACTAACGGATCCAATCTCCACTCGTGTGGCTGGAGGATTCTGCTCAGTTTGTCTGCCAGGTAATTTTCTTGACCCGGGAGATAAACAGCTTTGAGGAGGATGCCGCGGCTGACGGCCCAAGAGCACAGCTTTTGTGCTTCCCGAGAGAAGGAAGGAGCCTGTGCCCCCTTGTTTGTTCACGTAGAACATCGCAACTTGATTGTCTGTCTGGACCAGCACAGACTGGTGAGAAGTGAGGTGGGAGAAGGCCCTCAGAGCCAGGCGGATAGCTCTGAGCTCCAGGAAGTTGATCTGCTGGGCAGACTCCCAGGGAGTCCAGAGGCCTTGAGTACATGTCCCTTGGCAATGTGCTCCCCAACCCAGGAGAGAAGCATCGGTCGTCAGGATCTGAGAAGGTGGAGGAGACTGAAAAGCCATTCCGAGCACTAGGTTTGGCAGATGAAGCCACCATTGCAGAGAAGAGACCAGCGGGTCGGAGATCTGCACGGAGTCCGTTAGGCTCCCAGTGGCCTGATGCCATTGTGTGCGAAGGCACCATTGAGCAGGCCGCATGTTCAGACGGGCATTGGGGGTCACATGGACTGTGGAAGCCATATGGCCGAGCAGTCTCAGAAATTGCCTGGCGGAGACCAGGGAATTGCTGTGAAAGTGGCTGGCAAGATCCATGAGCCTGTTTGCTCTGTCGAGAGGGAGAAAGGCTCGCGCCTGAAGCGTGTTTAATCTTGCGCCGATGAACTCGAGATCCTGAGAAGGGAGCAAAGTGGACTTTGCGAAGTTTATGACAAAGCCCAAGTGCTGGAGCAGAGCCACAGTGCGGTGCGTGGCGTGAATGGCCTCTTGGGAAGACTGTGCTCTGATGAGCCAGTCGTCCAGGTATGGAAACATAAAGAGGCCTTGAAGTCTTAGATAAGCCGCCACCACTGCTAGACATTTGGTGAACACCCTTGGTGCGGAGGACAGGCCAAAGGGTAGTACTCTGTACTGGTAATGATTGCCCCCCACAACAAACCTGAGATATTGTCTGTGGCTGGGCTGGATGAGGATGTGAGTGTAGGCATCCTTTAGATCCAAGGAGCATAGCCAGTCTCCCTGCTGGAGGTAGGGCAGCAGGATTCCAAGGGTAAGCATCTTGAACTTTTCCTTTGCGAGGAACTTGTTGAGGTTCCGCAAGTCCAGGATGGGTCTGAGGCCTCCTGTTCTTTTTGGTATCAGAAAGTACCTGGAGTAAAAGCCTTGACCTCTCAGGTGGTGGGGCACCGGTTCCACAGCCTGTTCCTGAAGAAGACTTGCTAACTCCTGAAGGAGTAAGTCCCTGTGCAGAGGGAGTCTGAGAGGCTCCCCTGGAAAGTAGGAGGGAGGTACCTGGTGGAAGTGCAGAAGATAGCCTTCTTGGACTATGTGAAGCACCCAGGTATCTGTAGTGATGTTGGACCACCTTTGGGCAAAGTGGACCAGCCGGCCTCCTGTGCTGAGAGAAACCAGCTGAGGGGGAGAGGCTATGCTGATGAAGTCAAAAACCCCCACCCTGCTGAGCAGGGACCGGTGTAGTGGGCTTGGGGGCCTGCTGCCTACGGGACCCATTACCCCATCCCTTGGCCTGCTGACCCTTTTGGGGAGCTGCTGAGGCCTGATACTGAGGGTAGTATTTATAGGCAGCCGCCTTCCTCGGGTAAAAGGGCTTTTTCCCCGAGCCCTTCTTCTTCTGAGAAGGGGCAGAGGTTTTTCTGGACAACCTAGTTCTGGTCAGAGTCTCGGTCTCGATTTGTGCAGCCTTTTCAGCCATGGGTTTGCCAAAGAGGTTTTCACCTCTGCAGGGGACATCGACCAACTTGTCCTGGACCCATGGCTCGAGGTTGGATGACTGAAGCCAAGCCTGTCGGCGGGCACCGATGCCGGCTCCGGCTACTCGAGCCGATGCTTCAAAGCCATCGTAGGCTGCCCGAGAGATAAACTTCGAGCACTCTCGAATCCCAGTGGACAAGGCTTGGAACCTCTGCAAAGGTTCTCCGGAGAGACCAGCAGAGAACCCGGCTATTTCTTTAGCCAGGTCTCGGAGATACATGCCCATATAGAGCTGGTAGGTCTGGACTCAACAAGCAAGCATAGAGCCCTGGAAACACTTCCTACCGAGGGCATCCAGGCTTCGAGCCTCCCGACCGGGAGGCACCAAGGAGTGCATTTTCTGACTCTTAAGTCTATGCATAGCCGATTCCACCACCATGGAATGGTGCGGTAGTTGTGCCTTTTGGAACCCGGGGCTCTTGCGGACTCGATAAATGGAATCGACCCGCTTGCTTAACACCGGCGACGACGCCGGGCTCTCCCACATGCGGAAGAGAAGTCGTTCCAGCATCGGAGGAACCGGTACAATAAAGGCCTCCTTTGGGGGAGAGTCATACTGGAGGACATCGAGCTCTTGACTCGAGGCTCCTCCTCGGGATCCGCGGGGAAGGCCAAGGCCTTGGCCATATCCCGCACGAAGTCCGAGAACCGGGTATCCTCTGGGGGGGACCGTCTCCGAGGTTCGGACTCGGGGGAGTCCGATGGGACACACCGAGTCCGAAAAGAACCAGGTGACTCTTCGTCCTCGGATTCCCAGGCTGACTCCTCGGAGGAGTCGTCGAGCGGCTCCGGTCGGGCGGGCATCGATGCCGTTCGCCCCGACGCCAAGGGAGTCGGCATCGACGACCTCGGTCCCGAACAGGAGGCCGAAGGAGACCGCGACCGAGGATCGACTCGAGCCCTCATGGACTCGAGGATCGGCTCGGTCTCCGGGGTCGACTTGGACGTCGACGTCCCGGTGGTCAGGGCAGAAGCACCGGCGAGGCCAGCGATCAATGCCCGCTGCTGGTCCATGAAGGCAGTCAGACTGCTCTCCAAGGCCGTCAACCTGAGTCCGAGCTCAGGAGACCCAGCAGCCCCTGACTCGGGCCCCGACGGCGTCGGGCCCGACGTCGGCTCCTTCGGAGGCGAGTCCACGAGGACAACAGTACTCACGTGAGCGGGCGAGTCCATCTCGAGACGAGGATGTTTGGAAGGCCTCTCCATCTCCGAGGACCCGGGACGGGTATCGGGGCTATGCGACCTGGCCCTCGAGGAACCAGGAGCGTCCACCGACCCCGCCCTCGCGGGTTTCTTCTTCCGATGATGTTCCCGGGTAGGAGACCCCCGTTCAGAGGAACTTCGACGATGCTCAGGACCAGAGTCCCGAGACGTCGAAGCCTCTGACGAGGTCCGGGCCCGGCCGGAGTCAGAGAAGATACGTTCCCGCTGATGCTGCCGACTCCACACGGACCACAGATCATCGGGTCATGATCGGGTCCGAGGCAGCGGAGGCAGTAGTCGTGTGTGTCGGTAAGAGACATGAGCTTCTTACACCGGTCACACTTCTTAAACCCGCTGGCAGCCATCGGGGGAAAAAGGGCCCCTGCGAGGTCAAAAGACAGGGCTGCCAGTGAAAAAGAAAAAAGGCGCGAAATCTGTCACGAAGGACAAAAAACCAAAAAATAAAGAACGGACTCGCAACCGGCGTCGCGGGTCCGGGCGGGAAAAGAACCGGCGTCGAACCGAGAAAAAAGACAAATAAAATCAACTTTTCTAGCGGGGAATTACAAACAACGTCTGTAGGGCTCCGTGGAAAAAAGAAGACTGAGCAAGATGGCACCCTTGGGCGGGAAGAGGATCGCGCATGCGCGCTGCAATTCCCAAAGGCTTTCTTTGAAAGCTGGGGAAAATTGCTCCGCGAGGGCTCCGTCGGCGCCGACGTCACCCATATGTGAGGACTGACTTCCTGCTTGGTCCTGGAGAAAAACGCCGATACTCCCTCTGTGGCAGCCGGGCTGTGGACGGAAACCTCCCAGGCTTCTGCTTATCCTCTGGAAGCCTTCCGTCTTTGGATTCACCTAAATCCTTCACAATCTTGTCCAAATCCTCACCAAACAGTAGCTTACTCTTAAACGGCAGTTTACTTAATCTGGCCTTTGACGAAGAATCCGCTGCCCAATTACGCAGCCAAAGATACCTCCTTGCTGCCACCACCGACACCATACTGTTCAAAAGGCCTCGAATTAGGTCATAATGGATATCAGCGAGATAAGCCAACCCGGACTCCAAACGAGCAGCTTCCCCCGCCGCGTCCTCTGCCTGCTCTTCTTGGGCCCGCTGCGCCCAACGCAAACAGGCTCTTGCCACCCCTGCTCCATAAATGGAAGCTTGAATGGACAAAGCATTAACCTCAAATACCTGCCACAACAAGGCATCCAGCTTTCTATCCTGACCATCCTTAAGAGCCGCACTCCCCTCTACCGGAATGGTCGTTTTCTTAGTCACCGCAGACACGGCCGCATCCACCCTCGGGGGCCGAAAAATCTCCTTGTCCTGCTCCACCAACGGATATAGACGGGACATTACCCTAGTGCCCTTGAGAGATGACTCAGGCATATCCCACTCACTCTGAATCATTTCCCTTATGACCCTGTGCATAGGGAACGCTTTTTGCGTCTTCCTAAAGGCCTGTAAGAACGGATCCTCTAACGCCAGCTCTTCTCCAGCACCCGACATGGGCACATTGAGGGTCTTAAGAGTCTCCGCGATGAGCGCCGGCAACTCCTCTCTTTGAAAGATCCGCACTACCCTAGGTTGATCCTCCTGCTCTGCAATTTCTCCTTCCTCGAGCTCCTCCTCGAACTCCGGATCGAGGTCGCCCTCTAAGGTGTGCAAGTCCTTCGACAACTCCGACTGCACCAGGGTATCCATATCCACTCTTGCCTTTTTGGAAACAACCCCCGACGCCCCCATCGACAACGGCGTTCCGGGTCTCTTCTGTGCCAAGCTGCCGACCCCCGTACCCGAGGTCGAAGCAACCGCCTCAGTAAAGGACCCCCCAAACGCTTTCTGCATCACAGCCACAAAACTTGGGGAGAAAATGGCCGCCAACTCCACTGGCAATGGGGCTTGGGGAACTGGCCACTGCGAAACCGAGGACGGCCCTGGAACTGGATCTTCCAAGTCTAATACCGGCAAGGGAGCTTCCCCAAGACCCCCTTCCCGGTTCTCAGGCATATCCAGTTGTTTGTGATCGGAAACAGTGGCCTTGCTGCAGTGGGTACAGACTCCGGCCTCTGAAACCACAGATCTCTTAATACCACAGAGCAGACACAAAACCTTAGCTGGCATTCTGCCTCTCACCGTCTGCCCCACTCTACCTCAAAACGCTCTGTAACGGAAGCATGAAGAACAGCTGTCCTATCAAAGCTTCCTGCCCAACAGCCCCGTTCCGTTTTTTTGGGTTTTTTTTACAATCTCAAAACAAAGCAGGCAGCCTTCCGACTCAAAAAAAGCCAACCCGAAATGAAAACAAAGCTCTAGGCCTGAGCTACTGCCACTTCTTCCCCCGCCCACGGTTCCGGCATTTCCCGCCCAAAACCATGCGGCGCGGGCCTACACGCTCTCCCCTCACAAATCTCCACCGACTGAAGAAAATTGCCCGTGTGTTACTCACCCGTTGCAAAAGCTGCCGCACATACCACCGCTTTCTGCAGCCAGCCTCGATAAACCGCCGAAGCTGAGAAGCGCGCAGCTCTGAGCACTCCGCTGCTGCCTCCTGTCCGGCTTCCAGGCAAACAAGAATAGCCGACTCTGTCCTGCCCTTATCCCCCCAAGCGCAAAACAGGCAAGACCTCTGTATAGCGCTGGGGAAGGGCTGCTGCTGCCAAAGACAAACCCCGGAACTGCAACCGGTCCTGGATATGCAGTTACCTTCGCCCCCCCTGAGCTCTGCAAAGGAGAGGTAGGTAGAGAGAGAGCGAGAATCTTAACAGTTTTAAATTAAAGCTACAGGGGACCAATTTCAAAAACCCAAGAAATTAAAGAAAATCCAAAAGGAAATATCCTAACTCTCTAGAAAAAGGGATCCTTAATTGTCCCTCCAGTGAGCCGGACCACCGGCTCACATCCTCCAGCTGCTTGGAGACTGATCTAAACTGGAGCCAGGAGGAGGTGCCTGAGTACTTATACTGGTGTCATCTAAAGTATGACGTGGATCAGTCTCCAAGCTGCTGGAAGAGGATCATAACTCCAGAGTTTCCGGGACTAAACTGGAGGGACGATCAGGAATTAGAAAATTATTTCACAGGTGTATATAAACATACTGCTGACTGCCTGACAACTGAACAGATTTGAAAGTAAGAATAAAAGAAGAGCTACAGTAACAAAATCTATGAAGAATCATTGCTTTTGGTCTAGGCTGGAAAACTCAATAGCCATCCTGTGCACAGCAATGCAGAGAACAGTGATCTAATTCTGGATCAGGTCTTCCGTTACCAAAGTTGTCTGGGGGTGAAGATGCTAAATAGGAAGTGTTCACAGGCTCTAAGGGTCCGAGAGGAGAGGAGAGGAGAGTCCAACGCTATGCAATGGTAACATCCAGTGGCCAGATTTAGGGCTCATGATTACAGGATTCTGAAAGGAGAGCGGATGTGTAGCTCCCTATTGATAGCTGTTCCTATAACAACTGCATTAAGGGATATGAAAATCGGAGAAAAAAAATTCATGGCTAATTGACAATAAAGGTTCATGATGCTAGGATCCCAGCCTTGGTTTGGGCTGAGTAAAAGTTCGAAGCAGTCAAGAAGAAACTACAGGACTAACGCTTAAAATAACAGCTTATAGCTTTAACAGTGCACAAGCATTTCACCTCTGTATCATAGAAGATGCACCTGCCATCATAGGTACCAATCACGGCATATTTGCCATTCTGACAGAAATTTGCTGCTGTGATCAATCTGGTTTGTCCATCTACTTCATTCCACAGTGCCACTTTTTTATCAGGAATATTCCAGAGCCTGAGTTTACCATCAAGGGACCCACTCAAAAAATACCGATCATCCTATAGGGACAAATAAAACAAGTTACAATGTCAGTTTTTTTCCTCATTCCCTATTTCATACACATTCTGCAGTCATGGGAATGTATTCTGCACAACATGTACTGAGGACAGAATATTTTAGAAGCATGATTTTAATGAATATAAAATTAAGTTTTTCATCATGGCTACATTTAGAAAAGAAATCTAATCCACGCAAAAGAAGGATGTATACCCCACTTCCTAAAAGTGGGGTATACATTCCACACCAGCTATTCTCCTTAGATCCATTTATTAACAGAAATAAGATTACAGTTTGTGCTCCTAAATATTTTAAGGCTGCTTTGTTTTCTGTTCTTTGTCTAAAGACATGCTTACTTTTTTCTAAAGTAGAAATTGCACTTCACTGGAAAGAAAAAATATGCACAAACCACTCACCCTTGGATGAAAAGCTATTGCAGTGACAAAGTCTATGTGCTGGAAACAACAGAGGCATTCCCTCCTGGATATGTGCCATAATCGGACTGTCTTATCCATAGAAGAGGACAGCAAAAAGTAATTCTGAAGAACAAATTTAAACAGATAAGCCATAAAAATAAATATTTGACATATATGAGACAACTGTATATACCATGCTTGATTATGCTAAAAACTTGTTAATCCAAGTGAAATACTGTACACACTCAATCTATTCCATAAGGTGACATTTTACTTAACAGTTAATGTCCTTTCCTTGAGACCTGCTAGACCAGTCCAGACAAGTGAGATGTGTTCCTCTACCAGCAGACTGGTTGAGAAAAATAACCAATGAAAATCACAGAGTCACTTGTATTCCTCTATTCACCTCCGCCACCCTTTAGTAGGTCCCTTCAGTATTAGTCCCAAAGCATATGGAAAAAATTGGCAAGCCTTACACAACCTCAATCATGGGCAACAATGAGTATTCAACACTAAAGAACTATGTACAGGAAAGCATAAACAGAAAGCTGTCCGAAGAAGATGAACATGCAGAGCCAAGTGAAAAAAAAAATCATAACAGACCCAAGGGTACCGCAGCAGTAGAACAGAGCAAATGCAGTTTTAGGGGTGGGCCCTGGATTGGTCTAGCAGTAAGTAAAATATCACCATTCATAACAGACCAGTGGAGTTATAGCTTTGGTACATTCCACTTGTCTAGACAAGTCCAGACAAGTGGAATGCACCAAAGCTACAACTCCACTGGGAGGGAAGACAACACAGTAGCTCGCAAACCCTTGAGCCAAAGGCCGTGTCTGCCTGCGTATGGACATCCAAGCAGTAATGCATGACGAAAGTGGAAAGTGATGCCCACACTGCTGCCCAACAAATGTCTGTAAGGGCTAGCGAGCTCCACTCCACTCACAAGGATGCTTGTGCTCAGGTAGAATGGGCACACAAACCCTCTGGAACCAGTCGGTTCCACAAAAGATACGCCGAGGCAATGGCCTCCTTAATCCAGCACCCCAAAGTCAACTTGGCTACCGCGTCATCCTTGCGCAGGCCAGCAAACAGCACAAAAAGATGGTCAGACTTACGAAAGGAATGCATAACCTCCAAGTACCGGAGAGAAACCCTCTGGACATCCATAAGGCACAGATCCTTATTTCCCCGATACCACTCTTTTGAGCGGGAGGGCAGGCAGCCCGCCCACTTGGTTCACGTGAAAGGGAGAAAGCACCTTAGGCAAGAAGGCAGGAATGGAAACAGCCTCCTATGAAATAGACAGATAAGGATCTCGGCAAGACAGAGCCTACCCACCTTGCGGAACAAATCTCAACCAAGAAGACAAGTCTTGAGCGCCAAAGTCCTTAAAAGTAGCGCACATCAACAACTCAAAGGGTGCAGACATCACAACCCTGAGCACCAAACACAGATCCCAGGCAGGAATCACAGACTGAAGGGGAGAATGCAAATACATATGCTGAACCCACTGAAGAAAGGAGGAGACATCCAGGTGCAAGGCCAGAGACTTACCAGCCACCGGATTTCAGAAATAGGACAAGCTGACACCTGAACTTTAATTTCAGGGAGCTAAGGGAAAGGCCCTTCTCCAGGTCATCCTGTAGAAGGTCAACAGAGATGGCCCCTAGGCTGCCTTGCCTTAGGAGCCACCTGCCGTGTACCACATTGCTCAAAAGAGGCACTAAATCTGCACATATACCAGCATGGTAAACTTTCTCTGGGCTCCGATCAGAATGGCCCTTATGCTTTCAAGAGCCAAGTCGTAAAAGAGAAGAGAGCCAGGTCCTCCAGGACGCTCAATCCCTGCCACAATGGGCCCCAAGACGAAGGCAACTGAAGAGGAGGTGTCTGCGGGAGCTGCCTCAGGTCTCCGGATCACGCTCTCTTCAGCCAATCCGACGCCACCAGAACAATCCTGCCCGGAAGGCATTCTATAAGCCAAAGCACACGCCCCACCAGGGGCCATGGAGGAAACACATTCAGCAGGTGCTGACTTGGCCAAGGCTCAGTCAGAGCAATGATGCCCTCGGACCCTGTTTCCGTGTGGCAACTGAAGAAGCGGCAAACTTTGTCAATGGAGCGAGTCACCATTAGATCAATTTCAGGGCAACCCTAGCAGCACAAAATAAACTGAAACGCCTCTCGACTCAACTCCCACTCTCCAGGATCCAGAGAGTGCCAGTTAAGGAAGTCTGCTTCCACAATGTCCACTTCGGCAATGTGCCAAGCCGACATGGCTAGGAAGTTCTTCTCCGCCCAGGCATACTGGAGAGGCATTTCCAGAGTTACCCAGACCCTCCTTGTGCCGCCTTGCCGATTGACAGAAGCCATAGCCATGGCATTGTGTGAAAACACTCGAACCGTCCGGCCTTCAACCTATCTCTGTTGGCTGTCACTGTATCTCCTACCACTTTCCTATCACATAAATGGTGTTCTTTTCCTGTTCTTCTGCAGCACTGATGTTTTATTGTAAACCGCTCTAATGCCTTGGCCTAGGCGGTATATCAAGTGTAAAATAAAGATAAAGATTTTCTCCTCTAACAGGAAAACTCAGCCCATTCGAGTGTAGAACATGCTCCCAGAAACTCTGGGGACTGGGAAGGCAATAACTGGCTCTTTTCCAAACTGATCACCCAGCCGAGGCTCTCCAAAAAGGACACCACTTGGAATGTCACCTGAGACACTTCTGAAAGGAATGGGCCTGGATGAGCCAGTTGTCCAAATATGGATGGACACAGATCCCTTGGTGCTGCAGCACCATGGCTGCTACCATCATGACCTAGGAGAACGTCCTCATGGGGGTGGATAGCCCAAAAGGGAGGGTGGCAAACTGAAAATGAGAGCCAACAATGGCAAAAACACAGATACTGCTGCTAATCCACCTGGATCTAGATATGAAAATATGCCTTGGCCAGATCCAGAGAAGCCAAAAACTCCCCTCGGTGCACTGTTTGAATCATGGAACGCAAGATTTCCATTCGAAAGCGAAAGACATGCAAGCACTCATTGACCCCCTTGAAGTCCAGATGGGTTAGAAGGAACGATCCTTTTTTGGGTACCATGAAATAGATGGCGTATCTGTCCTTGCCCTGCTTGTCCAGTGGGATGGACACCACTGCTTTTAGGCGCAGTAACTCGTCCAAGGTAGCCTGCACAGAGGCATTATGTTTGCAAAGCCACAACGGAAGATGGCAAAGGCATCTGGAATTGGCTCTTTGCACTCCAGGACATGGCCGAACTGAATGGGGTCTAGAACCCAGCGATCCTTGGTAACACAGGCCTGTTCCTGAAAGAAAAAGCGAGGCCTGCCTCCAACTGGAGGAACCAGGGAATGGGCCCCCAAATTCATTTCACAACCCAGGAGGGTCCTCCTCTGGAAGGGACAAAGTCCTTGGACCTCTCTGAGATGATCCCCCAAATTAGAGGATGATGAGCATCTCATAGCATGGTCGCTGGATCCTCCTACTGGCTGGACATTCTTAACCACAGCACCATCTGTCACCTCCTGCCCCTAAGGCAGGTAAAGCCAGACTAACTATATCCCGCGGCTGGGAAAGGGGAAGCAGGCCCTCCAGGGACGACTCAGAAGTTGCCATGCAAAAAGAGCAGAATTCAGAATCCAGAGATGAGGCACCTCGCTTGCCACAGGTCAAACAACATTTCTTGGAAAAAGACAGAGTTAAGGCAAATAGTACAACAGCTTACGCTAAGGCTGCAGCAGCCCACAGGCACGTGTTAACTGTGCTTTTATTGTGATGTGCGTTTACAGGCACTAGGGAAGGAGCATGCATTGGAGCCGCTGGGCGTAACATGTGCTAGGACCACGCGACTGCCAGGCACACAATAGGTAAAAATGCTACTAATGCATGCAGAAACCCCCCCCCCCAACACCATGCCAATGGTCACCAATGGTCACCAGTGGTGCTCCCAGGAATCAGGAGCCCCTAACAAGAACAATGATGAGGTCAAGCCTTGGTACTCATCCCCTGAGAGCCCCAGGCAGAGGATCTGTGCCGGACTCAGTTCTACTCCCCTGAAACTGTTTCTCTGGCTTGGCAGCACTGCGTTTAAGGTGGCTGGCAGGCATATTCCTCTAAGAGCCTTCTGCAATCTTGGGGAGAGTGAGGGGGGAATGACAGAGGAGCGGGGGGGGGGGGCAGCGGAGAAGGGAGGGAGTGTTGAAAGTGTGTGAGGTTGCTGAATTCTTCCAACCTTCCAGATCCTTCCAATTTTCTGGCTGCTCAACAGGCTCTTATCCAGAATAACAGCATGGAGCTGAACCAATTTTCCCTCCTATGGCTACCGAAAAGACTGCTGTCTAGTGGAGCCTTCCACATAGAAACATGACAGCAGAAAAAGACCACATGGCCTATCTAGTCTTCCCTTCCATACCAACTACTACAATGGTCCCCTTTTTTCCTTTAGAGATCCTCTATTTTTGTCCCATGCTTTTTTTGAATTCAAATACTGTCCTCATTTCTACCACCTCCACTGGGAGACTATTCCACGCATCTACCATTCTTTACATAAAGAAATATTTCCACATATTACTCTTGAGGCTATCCCCTTTCACCCTCATCCTTTGTCCCCTTGAAGTAAAGCTTGCTTTCAATCGAAAGAGGATCTTCTCCTGTGCATTTATGCCACGGAGGTATTTAAACATCTCTATCATATCTCCTCTATCCCGCCTTTCCATCACACTCAAATGAGAGTGTCACCCTCAAGGTGGTTGTTCATGAGTGTTTGATCAATCTTTTCCTCTAAATTTTCAGATTTTTTCCTTTAGAGAGGAGAAAATCCATCTACCGTCTGCTGGAGACAAAGAAATACTAAAGGGATCTCTGGTGGCTAAGGTGAATAGAGGTATAGGAGCGATGTCATTGAAATCTGGGCTTTCGTTGGTTCTTTGTCTTCACCAATCTGCTGGTAGGGAAACACAGCCCGCTTGTCTGGACTGGTCTAGCAGGATGGTATGGAAATGTAAATATAACCAAATCATAATAGTTTATCATATTGGATCCACATATTTAGTAATTTATATATTTGTCTTTTTATGCCGCTTAATCTGGTAATCAAAGTAGTTTACATACAACAATGTCAAATGACTTTTTTACATCGAACTTTGAACTAGGTAAAACCTTTATTAGCATATTTACAAGTATATAAAGAGTTACAGATGATACATATTACACCCTTCTTGCCCTAGGCGATTCCAAGGGGACTACGGTGATTGAATGCATTGACAGTTTGTAACAGGTCTGCAAGGTATATGGTGTGTGAATGTAGGTATACAATATCTTTTGATGGTTTCTTGTAAGTATGGCTTGTAGTTGGCTTTGCCAATACAGTTCCTGGGTGAATGCATCTGCTGGATGAGTGTTTAATATTTGCTTTTTAGAAGTCATATGCTCAGTCTTTGAAATGTTCTCTGAACAAAATCCTGTATTCCAACACTAACTTCTAAATTACAAAAATGTTATCCTCCCTGTCTCCTTACTTTCAACCTTGGAGTTATCTTTGACTCTTCTCTCTTGTTCTCTGCCCATATCCAACAGATTGCTAAAACCTACATTTTCTTTCACTATAACATCAGCAAAATCTGTCTCCTCCTCTCAAAACACATTACCTTATCTATTCTTTCGTCAACTTCTGTCTAGACTATTGCAACTTGCTCCTTATTGGTTTCCCACTGAATCATCTCTCTCCCCTTCAATCTATTCAAAACTCAGCTGTACAGCTAATCTTCTGCTAATGTCGCTATGCTCACGCAACCCTTCATCTCAAGTCGCTTCATTGGCTCCCTATCCATTTTCGCATACAGTCGAAACTTCTCTTTCTGACCTACAAATGAATTAATTCTGCAGCTCCTTACTACCTCTTCTCTCTCATCTCTCTTTACACCCCTTCCCAACAACTCTGCTTATATCAAGCAAATCACTTTTATCTATGCCTTCTCTTCTACTGCCAATTCCAGACTTTAAGCACTTAGGTTTTCAAAAGATGTTTCCACCTTGCACTAAATGCCTGGAATGGGCTACCTGAGCAAGTATGTCGGGCTCCATCTCTGGTCCTACTCAAATTTAGGCTAAAATCTCATCTCTTCGAGTAGTGCCAGCTCCAGAGTTGGCTGAAGTTGTAGGTGCCCTAGGCAAACCTTAAACCATATCCTACTCCCCCCCCCCCCCGGCTGTCAGAATCTATTATTTAGCTTTGAATGGCCTGTTTTCCCCCTGCTACCCTGCCCCAAAGCTGCCATCCTACGCAATCGCCTACGCAATCGCCTAGTTTGCTTAATGGTTGGGCTGGCCCTGTCTTTGAGACTGCTTTTAGGTCCCGATCTCCTTATTCTCCTGTGTATATCCATGTGTATTTTAATCATTTCCCTAAGAATTCCTTAGTCCTCTATCTGTCTTAGCCGCTCATCTGGCAGAAGGCTGTGCGAGTGTTCTCTGACAATACCACAGCAGTGGCCTACATCAACCGCCAGGGATGCACGGGAAATACGGTGCTGGCAGAGGAGATTGTCCCGCTTCTTCAATGGGCAAAGCAACAGCTCCTGGTGCTGTCGACCATACATGTAGTGGAAAAAGACATCTGGCAAGACTCTCAGTCATCAGAAGTTGGGCCCTAGGGAGCGGTCCTTAAAGGACTATCTTTCAGGCCATCACACGAAGATGTGGGATGCCTGTCATGGATCTCATGGTGTCTGCAGTGAATGCCAAGGCCCCTCGTTTCTTCAGTCGACACTGGGCAAGGATGTCAGAGGGCCTTGATGCCCTGGCACAATCTTGGCCGACAGAGGGCCTTCTGTATGTTTCCACCCTGGCCACTCATAGGCCGTTTGATTCAGAAGGTAGAGGCACATCATGGCTTGGTAATTCTGGTGGCACCAGATTGGCCTTGATGGCCCTGGTATGCAGACTTGACTTGGCTGTTGGTGTTGGAGCCCTGGCATCTACCGACGAGAGCCGATCTTCTCACGCAGGGTCTGATCCACATGCCTCAGGAGGATCAATTCTTGCTTACGGCCTGGCTCTTGAAAAGGCACGGTTAAGGAAGAGGGGTTACTGTTCACAGGATATTTTGACACTGCTGAAAACGCAGAAGAGGTCTACTTGGCTCTTTTATGTGCAAATGTGGCGAGTCTTCGAGGACTGGTGTTCGACCCAGGGACTCTATGCCCTCTTGGCATCTCTTCCGCAGATCCTGGTGCTTCTTCAGGCCAGAGTAGAAAAGGGTCTGGCTCTCAACTCTTTGTGGGTGCAAGTGGTGGTGCTAACATGTTATCGGGGGGCGCATGCAAGGCAGCTCTCTGGCCGTTCTTGAGGACCGTGCAGCATCTTCGTCCTCCAGTGCACTCGGTAGTTCCGGTGTGGGACTTTAATCTGGTACTGTCTGCGTTAAGTGGAAATTCCTTTTGAACCGCTGCCTGCAGCGACCCTCAAGGATCTCACCCTTAAGGAGGTGTCTTTGGTGGCAATTTGCTTGGCTAGACGCATTTCAGAACTTCAAGCGCTCTCTTGTCAGGAGCCATTTCTCATTAGCCGAGGAAAAGCAGACACCATATCCAATGCCCTCCTACTTGCCCAATGTGGTTTCTACTTTTCATGTGAACCAGGGGGTAGTCTTACCAATGGATTCAGCAGACTGGCAGTTGCGAAAGTTGGAGATCCGCAAGGTGCTCAAATGCTACCTGCAGCAGACGGAAGATTTCCATAAATCAGATTGACTCTTCGTCCTCTATGGCGGCTCAAGGCAGAGGAGGCAGCTTCTAAGGCCTCCATCTCTCACTGGGTTAAAGAGGTCATTACGTCAGTGTACCTCCTGCACAAGCGGCAGTTACCAGTTGGCCTGCGAGCTCATTCGGCTAGAGTGCAAGCATCTTCCTGGGCAGAGTTCAGTCTCGTGCCGCCGGCGGAGATCTGCAAAGCAGCCACTTGGTCCTCATTGCACACCTTGGGTGGAGACTCATACTGGAGAATCTCCAGTTCTTCAGTGCGCGTATCTTCTCCACCTCGGTTTGCACTGAGAGGATTCTGGACATATCCTTGACAAAGTCATGGAAGGCCACATCTTCTGGAGGAGAACGGCGCTAGTTTGATGGAATATCTCAGTGCCGTTTGGTTTCCAGGGATGCCTCATTGTCGGTCTCCCACTTGGAGTCAAGAGGTGATGACAAGTCTGAGGCCCTGCGACTCATTATGTCAAGGCCAGAGCAGAGTGGCTGGTGGACTCCGGAGGACCTGGGGTTTGAGTTGCTGAAACTGAAATGGGACAGAGACCTCGACCGGCGCCAAAGGCTTACCCAAGACCGATGGCGTTCGGAGCTCGACTCGACTACTGGGCCATCAGGGGCCCAGTCAGGGCAGATGATGCAGACAAACCAGCCATCATTGCCTGCTGCAGTGCCAGGATAGCAGTGATATTCTGCTACAAGGCCGCTATACTGCTTTCCAAGCCAGAAGGCTCTGCAGCTTTCGGCACGGGCACAGAGGATCTTGGGCCCAGTACTGGCACTCTCTCGACAAGGACTACGGTTTCAAGGAACCTTGCACAGTCTCCGCTGGTCAAGGAATCCTTCTTGAGAACCCTGGTAGGGCGCTTTTCAGAGTCACCCAAATCCCTCTGGATGGTTTTAACTGGGTTTCTCTGGTGCAACCTCAGAAGACGTCGAGGATTTTTTCTTCTCTCTCGGGGTCCGGGATCTTCTAGGAGGAGCTGACGCCACGGGATTCAGAGGACACTCGGGCCTCACAGGAAGTGCTGGGCTTGCAGCTTGATGTCGGGGAGGCCGGTGCCGAGTCAGACCTGGGGAACAGTGTTTCCTGCAACTTTAAAATTAAATTAGACTTACCTGCTAATTGTAGTTCCTAGAGGAATTCCAGTCGGGTCACGGAAACTCTAGAGTTGTGTTCCTCTTCCAGAAGCTTGGAGACTGAGAAATGTCATTCTTTTGAAGACACTGGTATAAGGACATAGGCACCACCTCCTCACTCCAGCAACCTATTGACAAAGTAGACTCACCGGAGAAACAATTAAGTAGTAACACACTTATTAACAAGCGATAAACTTACCTAACCCTATAAACTAACTGTAAACCTCCATATGAGGTCTTAGCGGAACTACAGAGATCCTCGCTCCTCCCTCACGAAGAGACTCACCCTATATATAATCCCTTCTTACCCTCCCCGTGTGGATCAGAAGCCCCACAACTTAGTCTTTCTCTTACCTGTGATATTGATTGCTTCAGGCTCCAAACCCACAACACCACGGGGACAGGATCCGGGACTAGACTGGAGTTCCTCTAGGAACTACAATTAGCAGGTAAGTCTAATTTAATCTTCCTCATCATCCCTCCAGCCTAGTACCGGAAACTCTAGGGATGTAACAGAGCAGTGAAAGAATTCAACGGGCAGGACTTGCTAGACCAGCCTGAAGCACCGCTGCCCCAAAACAGGTATCCCTACCCGCCTGCACATCCAGGCGGTAATGCTTGACAAATGAATTTAAAGACGACCAGGTCGCTGCTCTACAAATCTCTACTGCAGGCACACATTTACACTCAGCCCAAGACGTCGCTTGCGCTCTAGTCGAATACGCTCTGAAGCCTTCCTGCACCAGCTTACCTTTCAACATGTATGCAGATGTTATTGCCTCTTTAATCCATCTGGCAATCGACGCCTTCGACGCTGCTTCTCCTTTTCGAGGACCGCCAAATAAAACAAACAATCTTCCGGATATAGAAGCAGTCCGCTGGATATACCTTTTCAAGGCTCTACGAACATCCAATAGATGCAGCTGCTCAGCAGTAGAAGTCTCTGAAACTCTCCTGAACACCGGTAAAGAAACTACTTGATTCACGTGAAAAGGAGAGACTACCTTTGGCAAAAAGGACTGTACCGGCCTCAGTACTACCTTTGAATCATAAAAGGACAGGAAGGGCTCCTTACAAGACAAAGCCTGTAATTCCAAAATTCTCCTTGCAGACGCAATCGTCACTAGGAAAACTACCTTCAGAGTAAGATCCTTTAAGGACACCCTAGCCAAAGGCTCAAACGGCCGACCTCCTAACGCTCCCAATATCAATTGCAGATCCCATTGAACTACTTGTCTGCATGGTGGTCTCAGAAGCAGCACCGCTCTCAAAAATCTCTTAACATCTGGATGAGCGCCCAGCGCTTGCCCCTTGATTTTCCCTCTATAACAGGAGAGCGCTGCTAACTGTACCCTTAAGGAAGAGGCCACTAACCTTCTGAAAACCATCCTGCATAAAAGCCAAAATCTGTGGCACTGATGCCCGCAAGGCCTCCCAACTCCTGTCTACACACCAAGCTTCAAAGATACGCCACACTCGAAAATATGCCAAAGAGGTAGATCTCCTATGAACCCCTAATAAGGTAGAAATCACCGCTTCTGAGTATCCTCTAGCTCTCAACCGTGCCCTTTCAAGAGCCATGCCGTAAGCGAGAATCGATCAACCTGCGGCATGAACAATGGACTTTGCGACAAGAGATCCTTCCTCGCTGGTAGACGCCATGGCTTTCCTACCACCATGCTGCTGGAGACCTGCATGCCTTCTTGGCCAATCCGGAGCGATCAGTATCACCAAACCTCTGTGACTCTCGATGAATTGCACTACGCGCCTATTAACACCCACGGAGGGAAGACATACAAGAGACTCTCTACTGGCCAATCCTGTATGAGAGCATCTAGACCCTCAGACATTCTTTCTCTCCTTCTGCTGAAGAATCGGCTGGCCTTTGCCAAATCGAAAGTCGCCATGAAATCCATTATCGGCGACCCCCAGCGCTTCACCACCATCTCGTACACTTCTGGATGAAGCGTCCACTCTCCAGGATCTACCTTCACTCGACTCAAATAATCGGCTTCCACATTGTCCACCCCCTGCCACATGCGCTACCGACAGAACCGGAAGCTTGCGTTCTACCCATTCGAACAACTGTTTTGTTTTGGTTCCTCCCTGCCTGTTGATGTAGGCCACTGCGGTCGCATTGTCGGAAAACACTATGATCGCTCTTCCGTGCAGATATGGCTGAAACTTCAACAATGCCTGTGCTACCACTCGCAGTTCCAACCTGTTGATTGACCACGCTTTCTCCTGTTCGGTCCACTGTCCTTGTGCGAATCTTCCTTGAAAGTGAGCCCCCCCAGACTTGCATCGGTAGTTAGCGGCAGCCAGCTTGGCGTTTCCAAGGGCATGCCCTTTTCCAGGGACTCCGGAATCAACCACCACTGCAACACTGTCCGTGCCGCCTCTGGACAGAGTATCCTGCGAGACAATGGCTCATTCTGGTGAGACCAGCTTCTGAGTAACACTCTCTGCAACGGCCTCATATGGGCCCTCGCCCAGGGCACCAACTCGAGCGTTGCCGCCATCGTACCAAGGAGCTGCAGATAATGCCACGCCAATGGCCGCGGCCTGCTGAGAAACCACCGGATCAACATCCTTAACTTGGTCGCTCGATGCGGAGGCAGGAAGACCCTGCCCGCTGCCATATCGAAACACGCCCTGAGGTATTCCAGATTCTGAGATGGCACCAAACTGCTCTTGGCCATATTGACCACCTGACCTAAACTCTGCAGGTGCTTGACTACTTTGGACGTGGCCACCTCGCTTTCTGCCCTTGACTTCACTTGAATTAACCAGTCATCCAAATATGGATGAACTAGAACACCTTCCTTTCTCAGCGCCGCTGCCACTACCACCATAACCTTGGTAAATGTCCGCGGAGCCGTAGCCAGCCCAAAAGGTAACGCTCAAAATTTAAAATGCCCCATTGGCACTGCAAACCTGAGAAACCTTTGATGTTCCTGACGAATCAGAATGTGAAGGTACGCTTCTGACAAATCTAGGGACGTAAGAAACTCGCCTTCTCTGACCGCTACAATGACCGACTGGAGCATCTCCATATGAAAATGAGACACCCGGAGGCAGCGATTCATTCCTTTTAAATCCAGAATCAGCTGATAATTCCCTTCCTTCTTTGGAACCACAAAATAAATGGAATATCGACCTAAACCGCATTGGTCTGAAGGAACTGGCACTACCACCTTGAGAGCCAGCAGCCTGTCCAACGTCTGCTGTATTGCCCCCCCATTTGCGAAGCGCCCTGCAAGGGGACTGCACGAACAAATCTGTCACCGGTCGTTGAAACTCCAAAGCATAACCATCTCGAATCACTTCCAACACCCACTAATCTGATGTTTTATTTATTTTATTTTATTTATTTACATTCTCTTATATACCGCGCTATTCTGCATCAGTGCGGTTTACATTGAACAAACTGAAATTACATTGAACAGGGCATTATAACTTGGAGATAACTATTTTACAGGGAACATGGGCTATGGAGGGTTAAGTGGCTTGCCCAAGACCACAAGGAGCACCTGTGGGACTAGAAACCCCAGTCCTTCCGGCCCAAGGTTGCTGTCCTCTAGTGGGATTTGAACCCCCGACCTTCCGGCCTGAAGTACCTTGCCCCAACCACTAGGCCACTCCTCCACTGATTTGGACCCAGGCAGCGTAAACGTCCTGCAAACAACCTCCCACCGGTAGCTCTACCTGGGTCCCCCTGACTTCATTGCGGCTTTTTGAAATTCGATGAGGAGGCAGCAAAACCTCAGCTTGCCCCTCGAAACCCTTGAAAGCCCTGGTTTCTATAGGGAAAACATCCCCTCTGACTCTGAGCGAATCTTGAAGAACGAAAACGACGAAAATCCTTTTGAGGCATCCTATTCATCAGCGGACATTTGGCCTGCTTCTGCTTGTCCTCCAGCAGCCTTCCGCCCTTGGAGTCTCCTAAATCTTTTACTATTTTGTCCAAACTCTTCTCCAAAAAGTAGCTTTCCCTTACATGGAAGCTTACTCAACCTGGCTTTAGAAGACGCATCCGCTACCCAATTACGCAGCTAAAGGTATCTCCGCGCTGCTACCACCGAAGCCATACTGTTCAAAAGCCCCCGAATGAGGTCGTAATGAATATCAGCGAGATAAGCCGCTCACGACTCCAGTTGCGCCGCCTCACCTGCCGACTCTTTCACCTGGCTCTCCCTGGACTCGCTGCAACCAGCGGAGACAGGCGCGTGCAACCCACACCCCACAAATGGACGCTTGAATGGACAGAGCATTCACTTCAAACACCTGCTTCAAGGCATCCAGCTTCCTGTCCTGGGTATCCTTGAGAGTCGCACTCCCTTCAACCGGAATGGTCGTCTTCTTGGTTACTGCCGATACCGCTGCATCCACTCTTGGTGACTTAAAGAGTTCCTTATCTTGGTCCCCCAGCGGATAAAGACGAGACATAACTCTAGACCCTTTTAGGGTCGCCTCTGGCATGTCCCACTCACCTTGAATCTTTTCCTTTATCACTCGGTGCATAGGAAATGCTCTCTGAGTCTTCCTAAATGCTTGCAACAATGGATCTTCCAATGTAGCTTCCTCCGTTGGCCCTGACACCGGAACATTAAGTGCTTTAAGTGTCTCTGAAATAAGGGCCGGCAAGTCTTCTCTCCAAAATATCCTCACTACCCTAGCCTGGTCCCTCCTGCTCCGTGATTTCTCCTTCCTCCAATTCCTCGTCCATCTCCAGATCTTGCTCACCATCCTCAGTGTGCAGATCCTCCGAAGACACTGACTGCTCCTGCTTCTCTCTTTTGTGTCTAGCCTTTTTGGGCAAAACCCCTGAAGGCCCCACCGAAAGCGGAATCCCTGGTCTTTTCTGCCCGAGATCCAGGCCCAGGGAATCCGGAGAAGCCTCTGTGTAAGCGCGCTTGAACGCCTTTTGAATAAGCGTCACAAAGTCCAGGGAAAAAATGGAAGACAAACTACCCACTAAGGAAGCCTGAGCCAGCGGTATATCTGGAGCAGTAGAAGGTCCCACAATGGGCTCCTTAGGATCCAACTCGGAGGCGGACGGCCCCCTGCATCCCTCCCTCCTGATCCTCCTTTTCTGCATCCAACTGCTTCTGCTGCGCCGTAGTCGTTTGACTGCAGGACTTACAAACCCCTGTGTCCGCGACTGAAGACTTCTTTACCCCACAGAGTAAACAAAGTCTTTGAAGGCATACTGCCCACGAGGCTACCTGCCCCAAGAGCCCCTGAAGCCCCCTAGGCCAGATCAGGGCCCTTCTATTCACTGAGGCACTCTCTTTTTTTTTTTTAAACTACTCTGTATATGTGCAGGAGTCCCCTGGAGCTGAACCGTGCTCAAAACAAACCAACACGAAGCTTCACTGCTGAAAGAATCAGCAAAGTATCCCCGGAGAAGCCACCAGCTCTTCCCGCACAAAACGCATGCGGCCCGGGCCTGCTGCCCGACTCTGGCAGCGACACAGCAATCAAACCCCTCAGCGCCGCCGCTACCCGGCATCTTACCTTGCTGCCCAGCACACAGAAACGGCTGTGGCTTTCCGTCGACTCACCGGGGATGACTGCCTGCACCCCGAGGGCCTGCTCCTCCCCGAACAGACTTAGCCAGTACTGAAACACACTGCCACGAAGCGGTCGCGGCTCCCCCCCTGAGTCGGCACCCGAGCGCTAGCAGGCAAAACTTCTGCGATGCGCTCGTGATGCCCTTCTCCCGGTTGCTTGTCCTTTAAAGTTATCCAACTGTAACCAGAGCTTGTTCCCCTTGCTTTTACAGCCCTAAGTGCAGCGGGAGGGGCAGGGAAGAGCTCTCTAGCAGGCACCAAATTTATAGGTACAGTCAAAGCTGTACTCCCATTTCAAATTACAAGCTCTGCTGAAATCCAGTAAACTAAATTAAATTAAATAAAACTAAATAAAACTTAATAAAACTAAATGTCCTTAATTGTTCCTCTAGTGAGCCAGGACCTCCAGGTTCACGTCCTCCACCAGCTTGGAGACTGAGATAACTTTGAGCCCCGCCACCAGCAACAGCTCTCCCCTTCCCTGGGGATCGAGCCATCGCCGGCAGGAGGAGCCTGCAGCCCACGAGGCCCAATCGGGCAAAGGATCAAGGCCTTTAAAGGCAGCACGCCGTCGGGAGCCGTCCCTTTGAGCCCCGCCACCAGCAACAGCTCTCCCCTTCCCTGGGGATCGAGCCATCGCCGGCAGGAGGAGCCTGCAGCCCACGAGGCCCAATCGGGCAAAGGATCAAGGCCTTTAAAGGCAGCACGCCGTCGGGAGCCGTCCCTTTGAGCCCCGCCACCAGCAACAGCTCTCCCCTTCCCTGGGGATCGAGCCATCGCCGGCAGGAGGAGCCTGCAGCCCACGAGGCCCAATCGGGCAAAGGATCAAGGCCTTTAAAGGCAGCACGCCGTCGGGAGCCGTCCCTTTGAGCCCCGCCACCAGCAACAGCTCTCCCCTTCCCTGGGGATCGAGCCATCGCCGGCAGGAGGAGCCTGCAGCCCACGAGGCCCAATCGGGCAAAGGATCAAGGCCTTTAAAGGCAGCACGCCGTCGGGAGCCGTCCCTTTGAGCCCCGCCACCAGCAACAGCTCTCCGGAGGCTCTTGCCGCTGAACGCTCTACCTAGAGGGATCGAGCCTCCGGACCGCCTCCCGCTGAAGCGGCTGTCCAATCTGGGCAGTCCCTGGCGCTTTAAAAGAGTGCGCCAACAGGCGCCCCCGCGCCGGCGGGTCCGCGCCGGAGGGCCGCGCAAGAGGGCCCTTTGGCACGGCCCTTCGGCTAAGGCACGTAAGCCTACCCACCCACAGCAGAGACAAAGAAGAAACTCTCACCGCAGAATCATCAACCACACAGAGCACAGCTAAATCCCCAAGGTCGAGCTCACCTACCTCATCCTCTCATCAAGCACAGCAAGTATTCCCCTACAATTGCTATTTATGGACTATTAATGTATATAATTAACAGCCTAAAACCTGAACGTTTACCACACTACTCTGCCTCAATCTATAAAGTGACAATCAGAAGTACATGTTAACAGTTATCTGCTGCACTGAGCTACACTAAATACTATTGTTAGTAACCTCCACAGTTTTACCACTATTGTGAATACTTTAATTCCATCATACGGTACTGTTGTTAGTAGCTAGCCAGATATTATATCAAGTAACATTAACAAGCAACAAAACAATAATTTCTATTGTTACTGTGATACTATTGTTAATAGCCCCCCACAGTTTATTACTATTGTAGCCCCACACAGTTTATTACCATTGTCAATAGAATATTGTTACTGTGCTACTATTGTTAGTAGCCCCCACAGTTTATTACTATTGTCAAAAGATTATTACCATCATATAGTACTGTTGCCAGTAGCTATCTAGCACAAAGTTTACTACTGTCAGTAGAATATTTTCAATCTGCACCGTTGTCAGTTGCCAGTAGCCATCCTTCAATAGGTATCATTTTCTTACTGTTGTCAGTAGTATACCCATAACTAGTACTGTTATAAGGATGTTAATAACTAGCCTGTAATAGTTACTACCCATGGCATTATTGTTGTCAGCAATATTCTCATAAAGCTACACTTACAAATCATTGCACTGCTGTTACAAATAGCTGATACATTGTAACAATCCCATACAATTGTGACAAACAGCCAGCCAAAAGCTTATTTACTGTTCTAACTCTTCTAACCGATACTTTGCTGTTCTAACCTAATCACGTACAACTCAACGCAACCACACACAAGCCCTCTTGCATAGCCCGCCAGAAACACTTCTCTCTACAAAACAAAATACAAAATAATGGCCTACCTAAAAATAAAGTCACTGCCAACCACTCTCCTTCTAATAGCCCTCCTTCTGCAACTAACATACACATATAAACTCAACAACCCCCCTTGTAATAGCATCCCCATCATCCACAACCCCAACCGCAATCTAACACGCTCTCCGCTACACTATCACTCATACAACCCGCCACCAAACAATAGTTCCCACAGACATCCTCCTAGAGTAATCCAGATAAACTGTAAAAACCATGACCACAAAATATCCTCTACTTGCACGGACACCAAACTAAAATTGATCTTAATAAACATTCGTTCTATTCGGAACAAAATACCAATAGTAAATGATATAATAAGAGACGAACAACCTGACATCCTCTTCATCACTGAAACATGGCTAACACCTACAGACACAATATCATTAAACCAACTTCACACTTCACAATATGATGTATTCAACTGCCACCGTGACACAAAAAGAGGAGGTGGTGCACTCATCATCACTAAAAAAAACCTACAATACACCCTAATGAACTCAAACAATGTCAAAGGAATGGACATAATAAACATTGAAAACAGAACATTAGCATTCTCCTTAATCTATAGACCCCCATCAGCTGATCACAAAAATCTCTCCCCCATCCTTGAACTCGCATGCACAACGTCTCAGAGAAAACCCCTCATAATCTTAGGTGACCTTAACCTCCCATCTCTGAACCAATCCCAAAAAGACAACTTCATTGACTCAATGTCCCACATGGGATTTAACCAGATAGTCCATACCCCCACACATAATAAAGGGAACTCACTTGATCTTGTTTTCCTCCCTACCCCCTTTAACCTACATAAACTCCATTCTTCCCCGATAGCTACGGAAGTACCATGGTCTGACCACCATTTGATAACATTCCACCTATTAGCACAAACAACATCACAGTCCACAAACAAAATATCACATATCTCACGCTTTCCCCACTTTGATAATGACACATTCCTTGACAAGGTACTACCTAAACTCACTACAAGTCTAAATGACATAGAACAAACTATAGAGAACTGGAACCAAACTATCCAAAAAGCAGCAACCCCCACCCAAACAATGCAGAAGATAAAGAAGGAATCACAAAAATGGTTCACTAAAGAAATTGCCCTGCTAAAAAAGCAACTACGGAAACAAGAAAAAATCTGGAGAAAAACAAAATCACACGATAACAAAACTAAATATATAAACATACTGAATAGATACAAGGAAGCAATCAATAAGTCAAAAAGGGAATACTACTCCAAACTAATAAATCATGCTATCAATCGGCCAAGAGAACTCTTCTCAATTGTGAATACACTAACAAAAACACAAAACCCCGAACTTAACCAAGACTCAATCAGTGTACAAACCTTAGCATTACATTTTGCTGAGAAACTAAAGGTAAAACCTTACTCGCCAACCACCACAATACCTAAACATGTCAGTAATTATGAATGGACAACCTTTCACAAGATTGAAAGAAAGCACATCCTTAATATTATAACAATGATTAACACCACAACCTCACCGCTTGACCCTTGCCCTGTATCATGGATCAAACATACTAAGGAATTTCTTGCAGAAAATATCCAACATATAGTAAACCAATCACTCTCTCAAGGAACCATGCCCAATGCCCTAAAACTCTCCTCGATCCGTCCCATAATAAAAAACAATAAACTAGACCCAAAAGACCCCAACTCCTACAGGCCAATAGCTAGCATACCACTAATTGCCAAAATAATAGAAAAGACCATACAACTCCAATTACAAGACTACATTGATGAACAAAAACTCCTTGATGAGCATCAATTTGGCTTCCGACCCTTCCACGGAGTTGAAACTCTCCTAATTGCCCTAACAGATCTACTCATCAGAGGCACCAATGACAACAACAAAGGCTTCCTTCTCCTCTTCATAGATCTGTCTGCTGCATTCGATAGCATCAATCATAATACCCTCATTAACAGACTAGAATACCTAAAAATAGGAGGGACAGTCCTTGAATGGTTCAAATCATACATCTCAAACAGGTTAATACGGATACAATTAGGTAACGACACATCCGAAACTTTCCCACAAGGTCAAGGCATCCCCCAAGGATCAGCCCTCTCAGCCCTCCTCTTCAATTTATACCTCCAGCCCATTACAAACATATTTAAGAAGCACAAAATTAACCATTTCATATACGCAGATGATATCATGCTTGCCACCCCCATAAACCCCAACAATCCCAAATATGATAGCCTACTCCAATGTATGAACGAGACTACTAAATGGCTTGAAGACAACCACCTGAGCATTAACCTCAAAAAAACAGAGGCAATGTTCATAACGAGGAAATCAGACACTGACTACAAATACCCCAATACAATCACAATAAATATACACCTATACCTGTTAAAAAGGAGGTAAAATACCTTGGAATAATCTTAGACCACTCACTCTCCATGATTCCACACATAAAACACACAGTAAAAACCATATTTTATAAACTCAAGACAATACAACATCTGAGACCCCTACTCAACACCGATGACTTTAGATCTGTAGTTAATACTCTCATAACCCCCCACTTCGACTATTGTAATAGTCTCCTAAATGGACTTCCATTAAAAAGCATATACCTTCTCCAAAGAGCCCAAAACATATGCGCCAAGATGGTCACTAAAGCTAATCTAACAGACCATGTGACCCCAATTCTACTAGACTTACACTGGCTCCCTATAAACAGCCGAATAAAATATAAAATCCTCCTAACTACATTCAAAATCATCAACAACATCTCCCCATCACAACTATCCACCCTAATACACCCCCATCAGATACTAGATCACGCAGACAGAACGCAACCCACTCCCTCAACATAAAAACAAATTTTAGAAAAACTAAAGCGACAACAAGTGACAGGGCCTTCTCCTTTGCTGCCCCCACCCTCTGGAATGAAATACCATTAACACTCCGCATGATAAAAGACCTTCGCCAATTCAAAAAAGAATTAAAAACCTACCTCTTTACAAAACACTTTGAAATCCCCTACCAACAAAGAACCTCACCAATACAATCACAGAAACACATACACTGTACCCAAGACAGAACAAATGACTAACACAGGAAATTTCACTAACCCCACACAACACGCTAATGAACCACTCAAACAGTTGACTATTTCACTACTGTAACTAACTAAGATGCGTTCCATGTAAATAAATTGTAAATAGTTTGAAAAGCTCTGTCATAGTTAATGTTCAAAATATGTTCCCTGTAAGTACACCTGTATATAGTTAAAGCATAATGTTCCTTGTAAATGTATACAGAAGTATACAATTGTTCTGTTTAATGTTCAATGTAAACCGCCCCTGATCTCTGGAAGGGGCGGTATAGAAAAGACTGTTAAATAAAATAAATAAAAATAAATAAATAAGATAACTGGAGTGAGGAGGTGGTCCCTATGTCCTTATACCAGTGTCTTCAAAAGAATGACACTTCTCAGTCTCCAAGCTGCTGGAAGAGGAACACAACCTTAGAGTTTCCGGGACTAGACTGGAGGGACGATGAGGAACCTCTGTTTATTGGTCTTGGGTATCATGGCCTGGCACAGGTCGCAGGAGATGCTGTCAAGGTCCGGGCTCAGGCAGCAGTCATGGATGTCGGTGACTAACATGGTTTAAGTGCAGCGGTCGCATTGTTTAAACCCACCAGGGGACATGGTGGGGAAATACCCAGACAGAGTAAACAACCCCCTGGCGAAAAAGGGCGCAAATGCCGGTCGAGGTGAGCCTCGATCAAAAAAGGCAAAAGGAGCCGAGCATAGCGCTGGTACTACGCCGGCTCGTGGTGGGAAGAAGAACCAGTACGCAAACCAGGAAACTAACTTTAAGGATAACTAACAAGGATTTTTCCATGGAAACAGGACAGACATCCGTTGGGCTCCATGGGAAAAAGGAGACTGAGCAAGATGACACCCTTGGGCGGGAAGTGGACCACACATGTGTGATAGCATGTCCCAAATGCTTTCTTTGAAAGCTGGAGAAATGCTCCAAGCAGGCTCCATCGGCGCCGTCACCCATATGTGAGAACTGACTTCCTGCTTGTTCCTGGAGAATATACCACCTGAGTCCACTAAGGGGCTTGTTTACAAAGCTGCGGTAGCGGTTCGCGATCGTTATCGGAGCCGCGACCCCATTGATTTCAATGGGGCCGCGGCTCCGATAACGACCGCGAACCGCTACCGCGGCTTTGTAAACAAGCCCCTAAATGTACCCAAACAACTAGAAACAGAGCATTTACATTATATGCTCCTAAGTGCTGGAACAATCTCCCACCTCATATACGATCAATCGCTGACCTCTCACAATTCAAAAAAGCTCTTAAACATCACTTTTTCTGCCTTTACTTTACCCACCCTAACCTAACACATTCACATCCAACACAGCGTAGTTACTCACCTGTAACAGGTGTTCTCCAGGAGCAGCAGGAATCAGTCCTCACTTATGGGTGACGTCGGCGCCGACGGAGCCCTCGCGGAGCAATTTTCCCCAGCTTTCAAAGAAAGCCTTTGGGAATTGCAGCGCGCATGCGCAGTCCTCTTCCCGCCCAAGGGTGTCATCTTAGCCAGTCAGATGACATAGCTAAAAAAGACAGCATAAAAAATTTGCAAAAAGAACATAAGCAGACGATTGCAACTCCAAGGGGAGGAGGGAGGGTAGTGAGGACTGATTCCTGCTGCTCCTGGAGAACACCTGTTACAGGTGAGTAACTACGCTTTCTCCAGGACCAAGCAGGAAGTCAGTCCTCACTTATGGGACTCCCAAGCTCAAGGCTACCGGAGACCCTAAGCACAAAAATGAGCTCCCTCTAGCTCAGCAGCACAGAAGGAAAGAATCTTCGCTGAATTATCACCCACCGGTAGCCCACATCCGGGATGGAGGGTAGGAGTTGCTCAGACCTCAAAGAGATTACGGAGGACTGCCTGTCCGAAAGCACTGTCCCTGCGGGACTCCCTCTCGAGACAGTAATGGACCGCAAAAGTCTGGCTCGAGGACCAAGTAGCGGCCCGGCAGATGTCTGCCAGCGGAACAGAGCGGAGGTAAGCCACTGACGTAGCCTTTGCCCGAACGCAATGAGCCGTGACTCGACTTTCTAAGGAGAGTCCGGCTGCCCCATAAGCCCAAGAGATACAGTCCGCAACCCAGATGGACAGAGTACGCTTGGAGACCGGGAGCCCCAATTTATTGGGGTCAAAAGACACAAAAAGCTGAGCAGCTTTACGGTGCTCCCGCGTACGGTCAAGGTAGAAGTTCAAAGCTCTTCTACAGTCCAGGGTATGGAGGACCGTTTCAGCTCGGCTGGAGTGTGGTCTGGGAAAGAAGGTTGGAAGTACCACCTCCTGATTGATGTGAAAAGGGGAGACCACTTTTGGAAGAAATTTTGGGTGAGTCCGTAGGACTACCCTATTTTTGTAGAACCGAGTGTAAGGGGGATCAGACACGAGGGCCTGCAATTCACTTACGCGTCTAGCGGAAGTGAGGGCTATCAAGAACAGTGTTTTCCAAGACAGAAAACGGAGAGAACAGGTAGCCATAGGTTCAAAAGGCGGACAGGTGATCCGCTGCAAAACCACATTCAGGTCCCAGTCAGGCGCTGGCGGGCGCAGAGATGGTTTAAGTAGAAGGAGACCTCGGAGAAACCTCGCTACGAGAGGGTCGCTGGAGAGAGGTCTACCGTCCACCGGCACATGATGTGCCGAAAGAGCACTGAGGTGAACTTTGACGGAGTTGGACTTAAGTCCCAGATTAGAGAGGTGTAGCAAGTACTGCAAGATCACCGACACCGGGCAGGAGAAGGGATCCTGAGACTGTTGGGTACACCAGACGGCAAAGCGACGCCATTTAAGGGCGTAGCATTTGCGGGTAGAAGGCCGTCGCGAAGCCAAGACGACCTCCTCCACCTCTGCCGGCAGGAGAAGGGGAGCAAGGACTACCCTCTCAGCAGCCAGGCCATGAGGTTGAGAGACCTGAGGTTGGGGTGTAGTAGAGACCCCTGATCCTGAGTGAGGAGATCCGGTTGTACCCCCAGAGGGAATGGATCCTCCACCGCTAATTGCAGTAGGAGCGGAAACCACGGCTGTCTGGGCCAGCGAGGGGCCACCAGGATCATGAAGGCTTTGTCTCGGAGAACCTTGAAAAGAGTCCGAGAGACTAGCGGGATGGGAGGGAAAGCGTACAGAAGGCTCCCCGACCATGAAATTAGAAAAGCGTCCGCCGCAACCCGAAGGGGGTGTGGCTGACGAGAGCAGAAGCGAGGAAGCTGCCGGTTGTGAGGACTGGCAAAGAGATCCACCGTGGGGAGGCCCCACTTTAGGAAGAGCTTCTGAACTACCAAGGGATCCAGACGCCACTCGTGCGGCTGGAGGATCCTGCTGAGTTTGTCCGCCAGGCAATTCTCTTGGCCCGGGAGATAAACTGCCTTGAGGAGAATGCCGTGACTGACGGCCCAAGAGCAGAGCTTCTGTGCCTCCCGGCAGAGGAGGAAGGAGCCCGTGCCCCCCTGCTTGTTCACGTAGAACATGGCAACTTGATTGTCCGTCTGGACAAGGACGGACTGGTGGGAAGTCAGGTGGGAGAAGGCCTTGAGAGCCAGGCGGATCGCCCTGAGCTCCAGGAAGTTGATCTGCTGAGCAGACTCCCACGTGGTCCAGAGGCCCTGAGTACGTGCCCCTTGGCAATGTGCTCCCCAGCCCAGGAGGGATGCATCCGTGGTCAGCACCCGGGTCGGCCGAGGTGACTGGAAAGGCATTCCGAATATCAGGTTCGGCTGCCGAAGCCACCACCGGAGAGACGAGATCAGCGGCTCGGAGACGCGCACTAGGTCTGCTAGGCCGCCTGTGGCTTGTCGCCACTGCTGGCGGAGACACCATTGAGCAGGCCGCATATTCAGGCGGGCATTGGGGGTCACATGGACGGTGGAAGCCATATGGCCGAGTAGTCTCAGGAAGCGCCTGGCGGAGACCAGGGCTGGCTGCGAAAACGGTCGGCTAGGTCCATGAGCCGTTGAGCCCTGTCGAGCGGTAGGTACGCTCGTGCCTGAGGAGTGTGTAGCCTTGCGCCGATGAACTCGAGATCCTGTGAGGGGAGCAAAGTGGACTTTGCGAAATTTATAACAAAGCCCAAGTACTGCAGAAGAGTCACCGTGCGGCGTGTGGCGCTGGTGACCTCCGGAGCGGACCCAGCTCTGATGAGCCAGTCGTCGAGGTACGGAAAGACATAGAGGCCGTGAAGCCGGAGATGGGCCGCCACCACCGCGAGACATTTTGTGAAGACTCGCGGTGCAGAGGACAGGCCAAAGGGCAGTACTCTGTACTGGTAATGATTTCCTGCCACAACAAACCTTAGGTATTGGCGGTGGCTTGGGTGGATGAGGATGTGCGTGTAGGCATCCTTTAGATCCAAGGAGCATAGCCAATCTCCCTGCTGGAGGTAGGGCAGAAGGATTCCAAGGGTAAGCATTTTGAACTTCTCCCGCACAAGGAACTTGTTGAGGTTGCGCAAGTCCAGGATGGGTCTGAGGCCTCCTGTTCTCTTTGGTATTAGAAAATACCTGGAATAAAAGCCTTGACCTCTCAGGTGGTGTGGCACCGGTTCCACCGCCTGTTCCTGCAGAAGACCTGCTAACTCCTGAAGGAGTAATTCCCTGTGCAGAGGGGGTCGTGGAGGTTCTCCCGGAAAATAGGAGGGAGGGACCTGGTGGAAGTGGAGAAGATAGCCTTCTCGCACGACTTGAAGCACCCAGGCATCTGCGGTGATGCTGGACCACCTGTGGGCGAAGTGAACCAGCCGGCCTCCGGTGCTGGGAGGAACCAGCGGGGGGGAGAGGCTATGCTTAGTGAGTCAAAAACCCCCACCCTGCTGAGCAGGGGCTGGTGGTGCAGGCTTGGGGGCTTGCTGCCTACGGGACCCGTTACCCCGTCCCTTGGCCTGCTGGCCCTGTTGGGGAGCTGCAGGGGCCTGATAATGGGGGTATTGTTTGTAGGCAGCCGCCTTCCTCGGGTAAAAGGACTTTTTCCCCGAGCCCTTCTTTTTCTGGGAAGGGGCAGAGGTCTTCCTAGAAAGCCTGGTCCTGGTGAGAGTCTCAGTCTCAATTTGTGCAGCCTTTTCAGCCATGGGCTTGCCAAAGAGGTTTTCGCCTCGGCAGGGGACATCGACCAACTTGTCCTGCACCCAGGGCTCAAGGTCTGACGACTGAAGCCAAGCCTGTTGGCGGGCACCGATGCCGGCTGCGGCCACTCGAGCCGATGCTTCAAAGCCATCATAGGCTGCTCGGGACATGAACTTTGAGCATTCCCGAATGCCAGTAGACAAGGCCAGGAACCTCCGCAAGGGTTCCTCGGACAAACCAGCGGAGAATCCGGCTAGCTCTTTAGCCAGATCTCGGAGATACATGCCCATGTATAGCTGGTAGGTCTGGACACGACATGCGAGCATAGAGCCCTGGAAACACTTCTTACCAAGGCCATCCAGGTTACGGGCCTCCCTGCCAGGAGGCACCGAGGAGTGCATCTTCTGGCTCTTAAGACGATGCATGGCCGATTCCACTACCATGGAATGGTGTGGTAGCTGTGCCTTTGAAAGCCAGGGCTCTTGCGGACTCGATAGATAGAATCGACCCGCTTGCTCAGGACCGGCGAGGAGGCCGGACTCTCCCACATGCGGAAGAGTAGTCGTTCCAGCATAGGAGGAACCGGTACAGTAAAGTGTTCCCTTGCGGGAGAGTCATACTGGAGGGCGTCGAGCTCTTCGGCTCGAGGCTCCTCCTCGGGGTCCGCAGGGAAGGCCAAAGCCTTGGCCATATCCCTGACGAAGTCCGAGAACCGGGCATCCTCCGGGGGGGACTGCTTCCGAGGCTCGGACTCCGGTGAGTCCGAGGGGACACACCGAGTCCGGAAAGAATCAGGCGACTCTTCCTCTTCAGACTCCCAGACCGACTCCGACGAGGACTCGGTGGGGTCGGTCCGGGCAGGGCGCGGCGCCTGCCGCCCCGACGCCGAGGGAGTCGGCGTCGGCGACCTCGGTCCCGAACGGGAGGCCGAGGGTGACCTCGACCGAGGGTCGACTCGAGTTCGCATCGACTCGAGGATCGGCTCGGTCTCCGGGGTCGACTTGGACGTCGACGTCCCGGCGGTCGGGGCAGCGGCGCCAGCGAGGCCAGCGAGCAGTGCCCGCTGCTGGTCCATGAAGGCAGACAGTCTGCTCTCCAAGGCCGTCAACCTGAGTCCGAGCTCAGGCGACCCAGCAGCCCCCGACTCGGGCCCCGACGGCGTCGGGCCCGACGTCGGCTGTCGCGGAGGCGAGTCCAGAAGGACCACAGGACTTACCCGAGCAGGCATCTCTGACTCCAGGCGAGGTCGCTTCGTGAGGTGCTCCTTCTCCAAGGACCCGGGGCGGCTGTCGGGGCTATGCGACCTGGCCCTCGCGGAACCAGGAGCGTCCACCGACGCCGCCCTCGCGGGGTTTCACCTTCCGACGATGGTCCCCGGAGGGAGAACCCCTATCGGAGGAACTCCGGCGACGGTCCGAGCTGGAGCCTTTGGACGCGGAGGCCTCCGACGAGGTCCGGGTACGGCTGGGGTCAGCGAAGATCCTATCACGCTGATGCCGCCGACTTCTCAACGCTTTGGAGGACATTTTGCCGCAGGGCCCACAGATCAGTTCTTCATGATCCGGGCCCAGGCAGCGGAGGCAAAAGTCGTGTGTGTCAGTTAGTGACATATTTCGGTCACACTGACCACACCACTTAAAACCACTGGCAGCCATCGGGGGAAAAAGGGCCCCGGCGAGGTCAAAGGACCGGGCTGCCAGGGAAAAACCGAAAACGAAAACTGACTAAGTCAGAAAAACCGAAAAAAGGAAGAGGACTCGTGACCGGCGTCGCGAGTCCGGCGGGAAAAAGACCGGCGTCGAACCGAATGGAAAAAATAAAATTATGAAGAAATATCGACTTTTTCGCGGGGACACGACGGGGACGTCTGTAGGGCTCCGCGGAAAAAAGAAGACTGGCTAAGATGGCACCCTTGGGCGGGAAGAGGACCGCGCATGCGCGCTGCAATTCCCAAAGGCTTTCTTTGAAAGCTGGGGAAAATTGCTCCGCGAGGGCTCCGTCGGCGCCGACGTCACCCATAAGTGAGGACTGACTTCCTGCTTGGTCCTGGAGAACTCATCTCACCCACACAGCATCTGACGTACCAACAACATAATTCCCAGTGATTTACAAAAGAAACTCACCATTAGGCACATTCACAATGAGCATGATTACATTACGACTCTAATAGATAATATAACTTAAATAATTTATAAGCTCCTTTGTTTGAACTGTATATAGTTACCCAGTTACTTCCAAGTTACAATCCCTGTTACAATGTAAGCAAAAGATCTTGTTTCTAATGCAAAATGTTATTATGCAAACCGCACTGATACTAAATAGCACGATAGATAAGAATTTGTAATAAATAAATAAATTAATTAATTAATTAATTATATTTATATGGAACCTATTGCTCAATGAGCAATTTTTATTCATTGTTTCTTAAAATCATTTTCTAGGGAGAGAAATCCCAGCTATGTACCTTTGATATGTTATTGCATTCACACTGACCTACATTTCATCAAACATTGTAATCTAAGTATGACAAAAGAAATGGTGAGAAGAAAAACTATGGAAAAGTATTTTTAATTTAATAATGCACATGCAGCATTCCTTACTTTGGACCATGATAAGTCAAGAAGATCAGCTGTATGTCCTTTGTACTTGCAAAACGGCACCTGCCGAAATGGTGCATTTTTATCATCCAGGTCTGTTTCATCAGTTCCACTATAAACCTACACAAATGCAGACCATACATATAAAACACTGCACAGTTGAAAACAGTATGAAATGTCATGGAAGCAAGTGGCTGCCCATTAATTCTTGTGGTTATTCAGTCCGCTAGCCTAAAATATTCATAATTAAGCATACTGAACTAAAATGTTTCTTTTTTATACTAAATATATTTCTATTACAGTGTCAGAATCTATAACCATTTTTTAAACAAATCCAAAACTTCAGGAACACAAAAAGAAGCGTTAAAAATTGCTTCCAACTCACTATAGTTTCCTGACTTAACTTGAAAATTTTACTATATTCCAATATTTTAGGAAAGTCAGAAAACAGAAGATAAAAGAGACTCACCTTGCTTCCTACATATTCACAATCAGATACAAAATTTAGCATCTTATACTGCCTTATACTTGTGTTTGACGGATGTGTTTGAAATGAAAGTGTGAGAGAGAAGTGATTGTGTAGGAAACGGGACTCAACATTCAGAGGACTACAAAAAACCTGTTAAGAAATTTTAACTAGACGATTAAAATGGAGTTATATAAAGCTCTTCCAGTGCAACAGAAAAAAATGGGAAAATGTTTTTCTGATGTTAAATTTTATAATGGTTACCTTGTACTTACCCTCTGCTTGAGATGAAAAATATAAGGTATATGAGGCAAGGCAAGATCGAATGCTAACATTTCACTCTACCATTAGGAAAATGGTCAGTTTCAGCAAATGAGGGAACTGGGGTTCCATGCTTGCTATGTCTCCCCTTGCTAGTGTGGCTATATGCCAAGAAGGCACTTGATCTCTGCTCACTAAGCTAATGCAGCAGTTTTTATACCAAGGCTCATCTACTTGTAAATTAAGCACCTATCCCTCTCATTCCTTTCACAGGAGATTTAAAAAAACATGTTAGCCCTACTTTTGATGTTACCCAAGCCTCCCTTTCTCTTTTCTTTGAGAAGAAATGGGTCCAATGAAGAGAAACATTTTGTTATCTATACGTGCAAGAACTACTAATAATTTGTTTTCAAATTAAATTTTAAATGGCTTTTGTTGTACACCACATAGATCTGTCAAAGTACAGGAAAGGCAGTATATAAATCAATAAACTGAAAGGAATGGATTGAATTCCACACATGTGGTTCTCTGAGCTAGGAGATGAACATTGCTGCTATCTGCTATATTTATGTAGTAGTACAATCTTGCAAACTTGGGCAATTTAGTTTTTAATTGAGAACATCGGACTATGTTTTTGACTACATATCAAATGTAATTGAAAGCACTTTTTTTTTAAATGATGAAAAAGGACTCTTTAGCTTTGGTACATAAGATCTTGACATAGGAAGTACAATGCTTAAATTTAGTGAGTACAGCTGAATATAGGAATTTTGTAGTCTTAAGTTGATTGCTGTTACAAATCCCCCTCCAAAAAAGTGTCTTTGCACTGAGTCAATTAGTTCGTTGTATTTAAAAAAAAAAAAAAATACATGATGAATATGTCCAAAAGCAAAATCAGGAAAAAAAAAACCCACAATAAGGTAAACTTGCCACTTGTTTTATAGTCAAAAGGCAGTAATCTGAATCCATGCTTTACGGTCAACAATAATTTATAGCAGCATGATGAATTAATGCAATAATTCAACAATATATAACATTATATTTTTGCAAGAAATATGACATTACATACATTTAGGCTGTAATTCAAAAACATACCCCCGCATCAGTATCGGACTTGGAGGAATTCAGACTTTCCTGAGATGGTGAGGGAGACACACGTCCTTTAAAAATAAAAACAAAATAGAAACAAAAAAATAATAATTTTACAGCTTTTGAAAAATATTTTATGAAAAGACTATAGTTATAATAAAAGAGCGAAGTTATAAGTTGCAACTAACAAGAAATGCCATATGAAAACTAAAATTACCTTCACTATTGTATTTAATTCGCATGTTGTTGAAATAATCAAAAGCATTCTTTAAAACCCATATTCTCACTACATTGTCCTGTCCTGCTGATGCAAGTAAACGGCCACAGTGAGAAAATTTCATAGTCCACACAGCACCCTATAAGAACAAAAGGATAAAAGGAAAATAAATTTCCCCCAAAATATATATCAGAATCAACTATTACTAGTAAGCAAATAAGAAAGCAGGGATATAATTTACTAAAAGGTGGCAAACCTTTGGCTGTTAACACATGGTAACTGCAAAATCTCTGCATTAACATTTGGGTGTGTTCCAAACAATTTGGAATTAAGTTAATGCAGAGAACATTTCTTTATCATAGGTTAAGTGAATGGCACGTATGATTAGCTACATCTAATCATGAAACGTTAATTGTGCTGCATTATCTGTCATGCTAATGGTTAAAAGGTGGTTAATATGGAGGTAGTGCCACACAATACAGAAGGGGATAGAGAATGCACCTTATAGTTAACACAAAATTGGTGCACACTGTCAAGCTAATGGCTAATGCAATTTAGTAAACAGGCCCCCAAATGTTTTACACATTGTTAGTGGTGTTATTTTGGAGGAAAGAGAATGGCAAGGACTGCATTAAATTGGCATTTTTAAAATAATTTCTCAACTACTTAGTCAGGTTTGAAGTTTGGAATCTGGGGTAACAAGATGCACCAACTGCTACTGCATCAGTTTCTATACCACTAAAATTTGCATCTATCTAATGGTGGTGTGTACACTTACCCAAAGTACATAGCTAATAGTGAAACCCACAGCAGCATACATGAAAATGGGCAAATTAATTCGGCCGAGGACCCTATCAGCATCAGCGCAAGGAGCAGGAAGGTAAGCTCCTCCCTGCTCCTCTACAGCAAGGCCGATCGGGCCAAGGAGGAACACCGGCGGAAAACCCACAGCGCTTCCAGGCACGCCCGTGACTGAGGGCCTGGCGGAAGCCCTGTAGCGGGAACCAACGCACAGAAAATCCCCTCCTGTTCAGCTGCAACCAAGTAATAGCCTCGCTCCCCCAGCACAATGACAGAAGCAACCTTCAAAACCCGAAGTGATTCCCACTTAATTAAATCTAGCATACATACAAAAAAAGCACACCACCTTCTGAGCCCTGATCAGCAGCAGTGAGTGGAGCGGAGGGCCGCTCTCCATCCTGCGACCAATCAGGGCCCAACACCAGTGCGAAACCTTCCTACCTCATTGCCTGGAATAACTCTTGCTGCACAGTCTGTAGCCTCCATTGCTACCTCATTGCAATACTCTTGCTACCTCATTGCCTGCAATAACTCTTGCTGCATAGCCTATAGACTCCATTGCTGCTTGTAACATACCCTGCATAACCTGTAGACGTCATTGCTGCTTGTAACATACCCTGCATAGCCTGTAGACGTCATTGCTGCTTGTAACAACATAGCTTAGTCTGTAGACTTCACTGCTCCCTCACCTCACTGCTTGTAAGATAACATCTGCTGCACAGCCCCTCTCTCTTCCTTCTATGGCTCTACATCACATTGTCTCCCTTTTCCTCATACTCCCTGTCTGTCTCCCCTCCTACCAGAACCATGACTCCTTCACTCCTCATCCACCCTTTACCACCCTCACTTCCCCCTCCATTCTGTCTTCTACCCTATCATCAGCTCTTGAGCTTCAACACTCCCTCCCTCTCATTCAACCATCTCCTCTCTCTCTAAGGCAACCTCACCCTCGTTTCTGCCGTACTGTCTCCTCTCTACCCCATACTCTGCTACTCCTTCTCTCATCCGGAGATATCAACCCCAATCCTGCCCCCCCCCCCCCAGCTTTCTGTCTCGCTCTGAGAAGAGGTCTTCACGCAACATGTCTAATCTTATCAACATCCCACTCCTTTCCCCGTCCGCTCTCCCTTTCTCATGTGCCTTGTGGAACACACACTGTCTCTAATAAACTTGCTTTTACTCATGATCTCTTCATCTCCAATGCTCTACATCTTCTTGCTCTAACTGAGACCTGGCTCCTCCCAGATGATACCGCATCTACTGCTGCTCTCTGCCATGGGGGCTATCAGTTCTCCCACATGCCTCGTCCCACTGGCCGTGGTGTTGGGTTTCTACTTTCTCCCTCCTGCCAATTCCAATCCCTCCTCCTGCTTCAGTCTCACTCCTTCCTCTCTTTTGAAGTCCACTCCATCCGCCTCTTCACTCCGCTTCCTCTCCGGGTAGCTGTTATTTATCAACCTCCTGACAAGTCTGCTTCTAACTTTCTCATTGACTTTGACTCATGGCTTTCCTTCTTTCTGGACTCCTCTTCCCCCGCTCTCATTCTTGGGGACTTTAACATCCATGTCGATAACCCCTCTGATCCTAATGCATTAAAGCTCCTCTCCTTTACCTCCTCGTTTGACCTCCAACTTTGTTCCACTGCCCCCACTCACCAGCACGGCCACTGCCTGGACCTGATATTCTCCTCTAGCTGCTTACCCTCGAACCTCTGTAACTCAGTCCTTCCTGTATCTGACCATCACCTTTTAAGCTTTAATCTTCATCACCTACTACCCCAGCCTCGTCCTGCCTCCTCTAACCTATTTAGAAACCTTTATGCTATTGATCCCTTGGCTCGCTCCTCTGCCATTTCCTCACCTCTTTCTTCCACCTTGTCATCTATGTCCGCTGATGAGGCAGTAACCTCCTATAATGCTGCACTCTCCTTGGCTCTGGATGCTCTCGCTCCCCCCATTCCACGTCCTGTGAGACGTGCTGCACCCCAGCCCTGGCTTTCATCCACTATCCACTTCCTGTGCCTGTTCTGCTGAGCGGGCTTGGCTCAAATCCCACTCCCGTGGAGACCTCCTACACTTCATTCATGTTTGTCTCTTTCCAGTCAGCCACAGCTCTTGCCAAACAGGACTACTATGTCCATCTAACTCTTACCTCTGATCCTGTCTCTTTACTAGTCTCAACTCTCTCTTCAAAGTGCCTCCACCTCCGATCCCCCCTCCCTTTCTGTCCAAACCCTGGCCAACTATTTCCATGACAAAATCCACAAGATCACCTTCCAAATTCCCCACAAAATCAACTACTTCCACTCCTCCCCCTCTTCACTCCCAATTCTCCCCCCCCCCCCACCTCTCCTACCCTTTCTTCCTTTCCTGTGATCTCCGATGAGGAAACTGCACACCTTCTTTCTTCCTCCAAACTCACCACCTGCTCCTCTGATCCTATCCCCACCCGTCTCCTAAGCCCCATCTCCTCCACCGTTGTCCCTTCCATCTCCCATATTCTCAACCTATCACTCTCCACTGCAACAGTCCCTGCTAACTTCAAACATGCTGTGGTCACACCTCTCCTCAAAAAACCCTCACTCGATCCCACATGTCCTAACAATCGACCCATCTCTCTCCTTCCCTTCACTTCTAAACTACTCGAACGTGCGATTCACCGCCGCTGCCTTGACTTCCTTTCCTCTCATGCCCTCCTCGATCCCTTACAGTCTGGCTTTCGTCCTCTACACTCTACTGAAACGGCTCTTGCCAAAGTCTCCAGCGACTTGTTCCTGGCAAAATCAAAGGGCCTTTACTCCGTCCTCATCCTTCTTGACGTCTCTGCTGCTTTCGACACCGATCACACCCTTCTCCTCGATACCCTGTCCTCGCTTGGCTTCACGGGCTCTGTACTATTCTGATTCTCCTCCTATCTCTCCCACCGCTCCTTCTGTGTATGCTCTGGTGGCTCCTCCTCCTCTGCTACCCTGCTCCCAGTTGGTGTACCCCAAGGATCTGTTCTGGGTCCGCTCCTTTTCTCTCTCTATACCCAGTCCCTTGGTGCGCTTATCTCTTCTCATGGCTTTCAGTACCATCTGTATGCCGATGATTCCCAGATCTACCTCTCTACGCCCAAAATCTCTCTGGCAATCCAGACCTGGATCTCTGCCTGCCTTTCTGACGTTGCTGCCTGGCTGTCTCAACGCTGCTTGAAGCTGAACATGGCCAAGACCGTACTTCTTATCTTTCCCCCTACAACCTCCCCCCCTCTTCCTCCCTTCTCAATCTCTGTGGATAACTCTGTAATCCTTCTTGTTCCCTTGGCCCGCAATCTGGGGGTAATGTTTGACTCCTCTCTCTTTCTCCACACACATCCAAGCTCGTAGCCAAGACCTGCCGTTTCTTTCTCTACAACATTAGCAAAATCCGCCTCTTCCTCTCTGAACACACTACTAAAATGCTTGTCCACTCCTTAATCACCTCCCGTCTTGCCCACGTAGCCAGTGACAGCCAGCTTTGTCTGTACATAGTTACCCTGTTAGCCTTGTTAGAAACCCCTGTTCATTGAAAGTCCAGTGTAGGTCCTGCCTGCACTGCACAAATTTGTTTTCTGTAAATTAAATAAATACTGTAACCTGCTCCTTGCTGGTCTCCCTCCGAGTCATCTCTTTCCCCTCCAATCTGTTCAACACTCTGCTGCACGACTAATCTTCCGCCAGCCTCGTCATGCCCATATTACGCCTCTTCTCAGGTCACTTCATTGGCTCCCTATCCGCTTCCGCATCCAATTCAAACTTCTCCTGCTGACCTATAAATGCATACACTCTGCGGCTCCTCAGCACTGTTCCCTCTAAGCTGTGTGCGTGTGCACGCGCACACACCTCGCCGAGCAAGCACACATACTTTACAACAGAGCGCACAAAAATTACGGTTCTGATTCTGATAGAAAACAACACAGACGTCTTAAAATTTAAAAGTTGTGATTGTAATTACTAGAAATTTTCCGCTTCATTTAGTAATCGTCTATTTTCATTTAATTTGATTAAAATCAATGTGGTGTACATACTGTATTCTGACGTGTAGTCAAATTTTAAAGTACATAACTCCGAGTGTCGTTATGTGGCGCACAAAAATTTAACCTTCCTTCAAAAGCTGCACACAGCTGATATTTTATGCGCACACAGCCTACAGAAAATTAGAGGGAACATTGCTTTGGACGTCGTACTTTCCAGGCTTCCATGCTTTCTGCCAGGATCAGTTCCTATATTTTATATATGGGAATGTTCCTTAAAGAAGTCACAGGAGACTTGGAGATTTTAAGCCCTCTCCTTCCTGATGACAAGAGGCAGGATTTTCTCACACTGGTTAAACATGCCCAGGATGTTTCTAAGTTTGTCAATCGTGCAGCTTTTGACTGTTTTGAGTGCATAAGCAGAACCTCTGCCATTGCCATAGGTGCACGTAGAATTGCCTGGCTCCCGGCATCCGATTTGGAGCTCTGGGTGCAGGACAAACTGGGCAATATCCCTTGTACAGGTGAGAATCTATTTGGCAGAAATTGGCAAGAAAAAGCCAATGAGTTGGATGCTGACAACTCCACTTTGGATAGGTTATCCAAAGCCACAGCTGATCCTGTAAAAAAGAAATCTTTCAAGAAACCATTCTTCTCAAAAAAGAAAAGGTTTTATCCCTCTTATTCCCAGCAGGGACGTTCTGCAGGTCAGCCTGTCCGAAAGAGTCAGCAACCACCTAAACAAAGGAAAGCAAAGACTGCTAAGCCTCAAACGTCTCAGCAGTCTCAGCCTCCACAAGGCCTTTGACTTTCATCTAGAGAACTTAGCCTTCCTGGCCCTCAATGGATCAGAGCCTTCCACCATTCCAGGAAGGTTGTGTCACTTTGCCCCCAGATGGGGGCAGATAACAACAGAACATTGGACACTCTCCATTATAAAAGAGGGGTACAAGCTTCACTTTTTGAGCATGCCCCCTCCCACAATGGTAACACAGTTCAATTCTCAGACCTCTCTCGTCAACCTGTTAGATCAAGAGGTCACTATGCTTCTTGCCCAAGGGGCAATAGAGGAAGTACCCATTCATCAACAGGGTAGAGGGTTTTACTCCCCCTATTTCCTTATCCCAAAGAAAACAGTGGGACACAGACCTATTTTAGACCTCAGAGAATTGAACAAATTCCTGTTCCAAGAGAAATTCAAAATGGTTTCTCTGGGAACTCTGCTGCCATACCTTCAGAGTCAGAATTGGCTTTGTTCTCTAGATCAAGGATGCGTACACTCATGTTCTCATCCATCCAACTCACAGAAAGTTTGTTCGGTTCCTTTTTCAAGGAAAGCACTACCAATACAGGGTGCTTCCTTTCGGCCTGGCCTCAACACCAAGAGTGTTTACAAAGTGCATGACTGTGGTAGCAGCATTTCTCCGCACTCTAGAAATATTCGTCTTCCCGTACTTAGACGACTGGCTCATTCGAGCCCCATCAGAGTCAGAGGCCAGGATTTCTCTATCTTGCACAATGCGTATCCTCCAGTATTTGGGTCTGGTCATAAACATCCCAAAATCCAGTCTAACTCCCACTCAGTCTCTAGAGTTCATAGGAGCTTTGCTGGATACCAGAAAAGCAAGGGCCTATCTTCCTCAGACCCGTTGCCTTCGCATGGTGCAGTTAGCTTCTCAAGCAGTGCTAAAGCCTCATCTCACTGCTCGAGAAATGTTACAACTACTAGGCCACATGGCATCTACAGTGCATGTGGTTCCTTATGCTTGCCTCCATATGAGAGCAGCCCAGTGGACTTTATCCACTCAATGGACCCAGGCATCAGGGTGCCTGGCAGACAAAATAGAAAACTCAGATCGCCTTATTTTGTCACTCCAATGGTGGCAGTCCACTCAGAACCTGTTGCTGGGGTCCCCATTTCAACAACCTTTACCCCAGGCAACTCTCACAACAGATGCTTCACCAATGGGCTGGGGAGCTCATCTGCAAGACCTCTCCACCCAAGGCATATGGACTCCACAGGAGACTCATCTACATATCAATCTCTTAGAACTCAGAGCAATCTTCCTTGCTCTAGGAGTGTTCCACACCCTGCTCAGCTACAAGACAGTCCTCATTCATACGGACAATCAAGTAGCCATGTTCTATGTGAACAAGCAGGGGGGGGGGGGGAAGGCTCTCTGTCGCTTTGCAACAAAGCTTTGCGACTATGGGCCCTCGCCAGAGAGCATCAGATTCATCTACTGGCAGTGTATCTTCCAGGCATACAAAACTCTTGGGCGGACAGACTCTGTCGAGTTCTGCTTCCACACGAATGGTCTCTACATGCAGACCAGGTGACCAAGATTTTTCAAATTTGGGGAACCCCGGACATAGACCTCTTTGCAAGTCCGTTGAATGCCAAACTTCCCCGGTTCTGTTCCAGAACTCCGGCTCAGGGCTCTCAGGCCAGGGATGCTTTCCTCCTTCACTGGGGTCAAGACTTCCATTATGCCTTTCCACCCATTCCCCTAATTCCCAAAACCCTGTTCAAGCTTCAGAGAGACAGAGGCCGTATGATTCTCATAGCTCCGCATTGGCCATGGCAAGTGTGGTACCCTCTGCTTCTACATCTCTCTCAATCTCCCTCTCTGGAGTTAGGCTCTGCTCCAGATCTCCTATCTCAGGAGGACGGAATGTTATGGCATCCCAATCCCCAGTCTCTGCATCTCAGGGCTTGGTTGCTGAAGGCCTAGATCTCCATGATCTTAACCTCCCTCAGCAAGTAAAGGATATCCTTTATGCTTCCAGGAAACCTTTCACAAGATGCTCTTATGCTTTCAAGTGGAAAAGGTTTACCATATGGTGTTTGCAGAAGGTTCTCAACCCCCTTGCGATACTCCAGTAATGATTCCAGAGGTATCTCCTTCATTTATCCAATGCAGGACTTAAAATTAACACAGTAAGAGTCCATTTGAGTGCTATTGCAGCTTCTTTCAAGCCTCTAAATGGACAACCTATTTCCTCCCATCCTCTTATAGCAAGATTTATGAGAGGCCTTCTTCTAACTAAGTCTCCCATCAAGTCACCACCGGTGGCATGGGACTTAAACCTGGTTCTTGGTCAGCTCATGAAGCCACCTTTCGAACCCTTAGCTACTACCTCATTGAAATTCCTTTCTTGGAAGGTTATCTTTCTCATTGCAATCACATCAGCATGCCGCATCAGTGAGTTGCAAGCATTAGTATCTGATCCACCTTATACAAGGTTCCATCATGACAAGGTAGTCCTTAGGACTCATCCACACTTTATGCCAAAGGTGGTCTCGCCTTTTCATCTAAACCAAGCGGTCTACCTGCCTGTGTTTTTTCCAAGGCCTCATGCATCAAATGCAGAAAGGAATCTTCATACTTTGGACTGTAAAAGAGCTTTAACCTTTTACTTGCAAAGAACACAGCAACATAGAAAGTCCTCTCAACTCTTTGTTGCTTTTGATCCTTCTCATTTGGGACTTCCAGTCTCCAAGAGAACACTGTCCAACTGGATTGCTCAGTGCATTTCCTTTGCCTATCAGAGTAAGAATCTTCCTCTGGAGGGCCATGTCACAGCTCACAATGTGAGAGCCATGGCAGCTTCAATGGCTCATCTGCACTCTGCGTCTATCGACAACATCTGTCGAGCAGCCACTTGGGCCTCGGTTCATACCTTCACAGCCCATTACTGCTTGGACAAGGACTCCCGCCGGGACGCCTTGTTTGGCCAGGCTGTTCTTCAACACCTGTTCCATACCTAATCAACTCCTACCCACCATCCCTGGTCGGATGCCAGAGATCCATGGGGGGAAGTGGAGCCCTTTCAAAGGGACAACGTCTGGGGTCTCTCCCTGGCATCTAAAGCTAGGGAGTCCCCATATGTGACGACTACATTCCTGCTTGTTCCTGGAGATAGCATAGTTACTCACCTGTAACAGGTGATCTCCGGGAACAGCAGGAATTTAGTCTTCACAACCCACCCACCTCCCCTAGTTGTATCTCTTTGTCTATCTCTTTCTCTTTCCCCCTCTCTCTCTTTGTCTCAGCTTTAAACTCAACTGGAGAGAGGCAGTTGGGAAAGGCAGGAAGGCAGCACGCAGGCGCTGTGGGATGCTCCCAAAAGCTTTCTAATTGGAAGCTGGGGAGCGTTCCCACACAGGCTCCGTCGGTACCGACGATACCCATATGTGAAGACTAAATTCCTGCTGTTTCCGGAGATCACCTGTTACAGGTGAGTAACTATGCTTTACTGACTAGTGCTTTGCTGTCATATAGTTTTTATCAGCATTTTTTCAAGCATTAGTACCATTTTTTTCTTTGCCTTTGAGAGTCAATATATGCCACATAGATAATGGCATTTCAGCAAGCCATTTTTTGACTATTCTAAAGTTCATTTTTCAGCTGGTTTACATACTCGTGTTTGTTTTATTGTAGATAATGCTCCGACACACCCTTTAGGGGTGAAACATTGGTCATTTTTGGTGCTCCTTCAACTTCATTAATATATTGCCATGATGATGGCATTTTCAATTTAAGTTGTGTTTAAATTATTGTTTCATGACATTTTTATGATCAATGGCATTTTTGAGATATAAAAAAAGAAAACATCTCTCATTCTTATTGAAATGCATGTTCACTCTCCAGTCAGAAAAAGCATTTGAACATTTTAAATGGTGTGACAGAGCAACATACAGGTTCTCAGTAGTGGTATTCTGTATGATTTTACTGCCCTACAGGTACACGCAATGCATAACTACGTCAACACATCAGATACTGACATAACTCTTCCTTCCATCTCATATCAGTGGTGCAATTTGCGACACTGTGTGCGTATGCACAAGCATATGAATTCCTATTTTCTTTTAACTCCATTCCCTCCCATCTCCCCCCAACCCATCCCATCCTATCCTTTCCTCATTCCAGTTCCACACATTTCAGTCCAGATCTTCACAACCATTCATACTTACTATCATCTGTCCCAATTTAACCATCTTCAACAGGTGATTTCCGGGAACAGCAGGAATCAGTCTTCACATATGGGATGACGTCGGTACTGACAGAGCCCGTGTGGAAACACTCCCCAGCATCCAACTGGAAAGCTTTTCGGAGCACTCCACTGCGCCTGCATATCTGCCTTCCTGCCTTCCCAACTCCTCTGCTCAGTTGAGTTTGTAGCAGAGAAATAGAGGAAAAAGAGTAAACCCTACAACTCCTAGGGAGGAGGGCGAGTTGTCAAGACTGATTCCTGCTATTTCTGGAGATCATCTATTACAGGTGAGTAACTATGCAATCTCCAGGAACAAGCAGAAATGCAGTCTTCACATATGGGACTCACTACCTCCTGGGCATCAGACTAACATCATCTTCAAGGCTAAAGAATGGAGCCGAAAAAGTATGCATACAAAGTGGACTACATCGGACTCAACTGCAGTTGGCAAGAACATGGACAGGGGAGTCTGTTGCCTAAAGATGTCCATATGGTAGGAGTTGTGACCAAGTCCTAAAAAGATTCTGAAGAACAGCCTGGCCAAAGACAGAGTCCCGATGGTAGTCCCTGTCAAGGCAGTAGTGAGCAGCAAAGGTGTGAATGGAGGACCAGGTAGCTGCTCGACAGATCTCCTCAATGGAGACGGAATGAAGGTTGGCAACTGAGGTTGCCATAGCTCGCACACTGTAAGTGGTGATGTGACCCTCGAGGGAGAGGCCTGTCTGAGCATAAGCAAAAGAAATGCACTCTGCAATCCAGCTGGATAGGGTGCATTTTAACATGAAGTCCAAGGTTACTTGGATTAAAGGAAATGAACAGAGAATTTCCTGAAATTCTTGGTTCTGTCCAAGTAAAAAGTCAGTGCATGCTTGCAGTCTAGAGTATGCAATACTGCCTCAGCACTAGAAACATGCAGTCGGGGAAAGAAGCGTGGTAACATCACAGACTGGTTGATATGAAAAGCTGAGACCATCTTCGGAAGGAAGTGTGGATGGATTCAGAGAACCACCTTTGTCATGGTGGAACCAAGTGTAGGGAGAATCTGCCACCAAAGCCTGCAGTTTGCTGATGCAATGAGCTGAGGTGAGGGCAATGAGGAAGATGACTTTCCAAGATAGGAATTTTAAAGAAGTGGTAGTTAAAGGTTCAAACAGGAGCTTTAAGAGCTGCACTAGGACCACATTGAGGTTCCAAAGCTACGGACGGTGGTTTGATCAGTGGCTTGGAAAGCAGAAGATCCTGAATGAAGTTTTGCACCAAGGGGTGTGAGGAACTAGGATGCCTGTCCACTGGCCTGTGATATAGGTTGCAATGGCACTAAGTTGAACTTTGATGGAGTTACCCTGCCCTGTGGAAGACAAGTGGAGGAGATATTATAGAAGTTCCACTGGGTGGGCTGATGGTTCAATCTATTTCAGTGTACACCAGAAGGTGAACCTCCACCATTTAAAGGCATAAGAACTTCTAGTAGATGGCTTGTGTGATGCAAGTAAGATGTCCTTGACCTGTTGAGGAAGGTCAAGGTTGTCAAATATCATGCTTTCAGCAGCCACAACATGAGATAGAGGGCTTGTAGATTTGGAAGGAGGCGCATCCCATGATCCTGAGAGAGAAGATTGGGTGCATGTCCCACGTTAAGGAATGGAGTCTGTGCTAGACTTAGTAGAAGAGGAAACGACGGCTGTCGGGGCCAATAAGGGGCTATTAGAATCATGGAGCCCCTGTCGGCCTGCAGCTTGAACAGGGTCTTGGGTATCAAGGGGGTTGGGAGAAGACAAAGTAGACCCCCACCTCAATGTAGAAGAAAGGCATCTGCTGCCTGACTGTGTAGGGAGAGAAGCCTTGAGCAAAACAACGGCAGTCGTGCATTCTCCCGGGTGGCAGATCTATTCTGGAGGTCCACCACAAGTGAAAGATCCAAGATGCCATCGCCTGATTCAGAGTCCATTCGTGTGGACGTAGGATGCGGCTGAGTCTGTCCGCCGGGAGACTGAGTTTGCCTGGGAGATACACCGCTCAGAGGTGGATATAGTGTGCAACAGTGAAGAACCAGAGATGATGAGCTTCCTTGCCAACTTGCTTGTTCACATAGAACATGGTTACCTGGTTGTCCATCTGGACTAAAACCTACTTGCCCAAAATTTGGGGTTGAAAAACCAGAAAAGTAATCGTGAGAGCCTGCAGCTCCAGGAGGTTGATCTGCAACTGAGACTCCTGTTGAGTCCATTGCCCTTACGTAGTGAGACTCTTGAGATGTGCTCCTCAGTCGAGTTTGGAAGCATCCGATGTCAGGGTGCATTGAGGTGGAGGCATCCAAAAAGGTGCCCCTCTGAGCAGGTTTTGAGGGAAGCACCACCATTGCAGGGAGCTGACAAGAGGAGGTGTGATGCAAATATTGTCTGAGACACGTCCGGTTGCTTGGTCCACTGGGACGAAGTTGTCCACTGGGCCTGTCTCATGTGTAGAGACTACATGAATTGTGGAGGCCATGTGGCCCAGACGACGCAGCATATCTTGAGCTGTTATGGCACTGACTTCTTTATAGGGTGGGCCAGCTCGATGAGATGAACAGAGCAATCCTGAGGAAGGAAAGCTCAGCCCTGACAAGTGTCTAGAAGTGCTGCGATGAACTCGAGCTGCTGGGATGGAACCAGATGGGATTTTGGAAAGTTTAAAACAAAGCCCAGACTTTGGAGCACCGTAACGGTGCAATGGAGAGACTGTTTTACCACTTCTGGGGAGTCTCCCCTTATCAGCCAGTCGCCTAAGTAAGGGAAGACAAAGACCCCTAAAGTATAAAGGTAGGCTGTGACAACTGCCATGCATTTTGTGAACACTCAAGGTGCGGAGGCAAGTCCAAAGTGGAGCTCCGATACTAATAGTGTCTGCTGAACCTAAAAATGAAAATATTGCCTGTGATGAGGGCAGATCAGCAGATGTGTGTATGCCTTCTTGAGAACACAGCCAGTCATTCTCCTCTGAAGGTGTGGCAGAAGGGTACCCAGGGACACATCTTGAATTTTTCTCGAACAAGGAATTTGTCGAGATCCCTTAGATCTAGAATGGGCCTGAAACCTTCTGTCTTCTTGGAATAAGAAAGTAAGGAGAGTAGAAGCCTCTGTTTTCTTGGGTGGGAGAGACTCTTGACAGCCCCCTGAGCTAACAAGGTGGTCACCTTGGTTGACAGGAGACTGGCCAACAAGGCGTTTGCAGGAAAATCTCTTGCGGAGATGATAGAGGGTAATCTTTGAAAATGAAGTAGATATCCCCCTTGGACAATGCCGGGAGTCCACTTTTCTGATGTAATGAGTTGCCATCTGTGGGCATAAGCACAGAGTCTGCCTGCTATGCAAATGGACTGTGAACCCCCCAGAGGCAGAGTAGCTATGCTCTCTAGGAAGGAGACAAAAAACAAGTGTTGGCTGTGGCTGAGCAGCTGGCTGTGGTTTAGGAGCTTTAGATTTCCTAGGTCGATGAGGACCCTGTTGTCTCTGCTGTTGCTGCTGTAGTAGGAAAGCAGCTGCACGTGGACAAGAAGGATAATATCTCTTCTTTTTTGAATAGAAAGACTTTTTTAAAATTAGTCTCTCTTCCAGAGCGGTCCAAATAGTCTTTCTTGAGAGACATTTGAGGGTGAGATCACCTGCCTCAAGCTCTCCAGCCTTCTCTCTCCAACCCTTTCCAAAGAGGTTCTCGCCAGAACAGGCTCCCGCCCCAATGCTTAAGGTGAGATGCCTAGAGCCAGGCCATCCTGCAAGCACCAATGCAGACTACAGAAGATTCAAAGGCATCAAAAGCTGACCTGGTCAGGAACTTGAATGTATTCTGATTCTGCCTGATTAAGGCCAAGAACGCATCGTGTTTATCATTAGGGATGATAGGGGAAAGATTCTCCAGATCCCTGGAAATGTCCTTGAGCATGTAGAGCATGTAAGAAGTAATCCTAGAAGTAAGCATGCATGTCTGAAAACAGTGACATCCAAAAGTATCGAGAGTTCTGGAGTCCTTCCCTGGAGGCACAGAGGAATGCGTTTTAGAACTCTTGATGCAGTGCATCACCAATTCCACTACCATGGAGTGGTGTGGTAACTGAGGTTTTTGAAAGCCTGAGCATGGTAGAATTCAGTACATGGTATTAAGACATTTACTGATAGGCAGAACTGTTATCGGGGCCTCCCAGATATGTAGCATTAGATCCCGCAGGATACGATGCATCAGTAACATGGCCATCTCCTTGGATACAGATGGCAATGGAGGATTTCCATTTCCTTGGCTCTCGGTTCCATTTCACCATTTCCTGAATGAAATCTTGAAAGGACATGTCCTGTGGCAGGGACTGGCACCACTCACGAGGAAAGAAATGATCAGAAAGGATATCCCGGATAGTCCTGGAATCTTCTGATGTATCATCTGAAATCGGACAAAGATGAGACTGATTCAGAAAGGCGAGCTGATGTAGAAGGTCGATGTCAAGGCCAATGCTCCGTCGGTGCAGTACGGGTACCAGGAACTGGCTGGGTACCGACAATGTCCATTGGTTCCAATGCAGGTATCGAAGGAAGAGGATCTCCTGATGTAGGTTCAAGGGCTAGCATCGGTCTTGGAGGACTCGACCTCGAGCCTGAAGTCAGTGTTTGACCGTTGGTACTGCAGCTGCTAGGAGTGCTGCCAAGCTCCTCTTCGTAGCCTGGATACGCTGATCGAAAGAGGAAACCGATGCCTGGGTGGAATCATGCACGGGGCTATGCGCCACCATCCCAGAGTATGGTACCAGTAGCTTACCAGAGGTCGATGCCTTGGGAGCGTCCTGGAGCCCTTGTGGTGCTTTGGAGAGTTGGTCCTCCCGCCAGGGCTGTTTGGCAGGCCGGTCAGCATTGGATGCACCTTTTGATGAACCTCAATGGCGATGAAGGAACTTACCCTCGATGATTGGAATCGGACTTCAATGCGGATAATTTAGACTTAATCTTATGTTTGGACTTTGATAAGATCTGAGAACCAAGAGAGGAGGCAGACGTCCTCAACCATGCGGAAGCGACTGAAAAAGAATCTGGGGCAAACAGAGAATGTCTGGCCCTGTTCTTTAGGTCTCGTTTTGTCATTTGTTGGCACAAAGGACAGTCTTTTGGTGAATGGTCTGGGCCCAAACGTTTCGAACACCAGTCATGTTTATCAGTGACTGATATTGTACCAGACAGAGTAGTTACTCACCTGTAACAGGTGTTCTCCAGGAGCAGCAGGAATCAGTCCTCACATATGGGTGACGGCGGCGCCGACAGAGCCCTCGTGCGGAGCATTTCCCCAGCTTTCAAAGAAAGCCTTTGGGAATTGCAGCGCGCATGCGCGGTCCCCTTCCCGCCCAAGGGTGCCATCTTGCTCAGTCTGATGACATAGCTAAAAGACAGCAAAAAATTAGCAAAATAAATCATATGACTGCAACTCCAAGGGGAGGAGGAGGGTTGTGAGGACTGATTCCTGCTGCTCCTGGAGAACACCTGTTACAGGTGAGTAACTACTCTTTCTCCAGGACCAAGCAGGAAGTCAGTCCTCACATATGGGACTCCCCAGCTTAAGGCTACCGGAGACCTCAAGCCGAAAAAATGAGCTCCCTCGAGCTCGTCAGCACGTAAGGAAGGAATCTTCTCTGAGAACGCCCCCGACCGGTAGCCCAACACCAGGGCCGGAGGGTAGGAGTTGCCTAAACCCCAAAGAGATTATGGAGTACTGCCTGTCCGAAAGCACTGTCCCTGCGGGACTCCCTCTCAAGGCAGTAATGGGCCGCAAAAGTCTGGCTTGAAGACCAAGTAGCGGCCCGGCAGATGTCTGCCAACGGAACAGAGCGGAGATAAGCCACTGACGCAGCCTTCGCCCTGACACGATGAGCCGTGACTCGACCCTCCAACGAGAGGCCGGCTGCCCCATAAGCCCAGGCGATACAGTCAGCGACCCATATAGACAAAGTACGCTTGGAGACAGGGAGCCCCAACTTATTGGGGTCAAACAAAGAGCTGAACAGCCCTTCGATGATCCCGCGTACGGTCAAGGTAGAAGGACAACGCCCTCCTACAGTCCAGGGTATGCAGAACCATCTCAGCCCGGTTGGCATGCGGCCTGGGAAAGAAGGTTGGAAGAACCACCTCCTGATTGAGGTGAAAAGGGGAGACAACCTTAGGAAGAAACTTCGGATGAGTCCGTAAGACTACCCTATTCTTGTAGAACCTAGTGTAAGGGGGATCAGACACTACAGCCTAAAGCTCACTCACTCGCCGAGCAGAGGTAAGAGCTACCAGAAACAAGGTTTTCCAGGAGAGAAAACGGAGAGGGCAGGTAGCCATAGGTTCAAATGGCGGACAAGTAAGCCGCTGTAAAACCACATTCAGATCCCACTCAAGGGCTGGTGGACGCAAAGGAGACTTAAGCAGGAGGAGGCCTCTGAGAAAACGAGCCACCAAAGGGTGGTTGGAAAGAGGCCTCCCATCCACCGGCGAGTGATGCGCTGAGAGGGCACTGAGGTGAACCCTGACAGAGTTGGACTTAAGGCCTAGATTGGAGAGGTAAAGCAAATATTGCAATACTACCGCTACCAAGCACGAGAAGGGATTCTCGCTGTGTTGAGCACACCATGTGGAGAATCTACGCCACTAAAGAGCGTAGGATTTCCTGGTGGATTGCCGCCTGGAGGCTAAGACAATGTCTTCCACCTCTCTAGGCAGGAGTAGGGAAGCCAGGACTACCCTTTCAGCAGCCAAGCCATCAGATGAAGGGACTGGAGGTTGGGGTGCAAGAGAGACCCCTGGTCCTGAGACAGGAGATCGTGTTGAAGTCCCAGAGGCAGGGGAGTATCCACCACCAGTTGCAACAGGAGTGGGAACCACGGCTGCCTCGGCCACCTGGGGGCTATCAGAATCATTGAGGCTCTGTCCTTGAGGACCTTGAACAGTGTCCGAGACACCAGTGGCGTGGGAGGAAACGCATATAGCAGGCCTTGGGACCATGGAATCAGAAAGGCATCCGCTGCTACTCTGAGAGGATGCGGTTGTCTGGAACAGAATCTCGGGAGTTGCCGGTTCAGAGGACTGGCGAAGAGATCCAGGGTGGGGAGACCCCACTTGAGAAAGATCCGCTGAGCCACGAAGGGATTCAATCTCCATTCGTGTGGTTGCAGGATCCTGCTCAGCCTGTCCGCCAGGCAATTTTCCTGACCGGAAGGTAGACAGCCTTGAGGAGGATTCTGTGATTGACGGCCCAAGAGCAGAGCCGTTGTGCCTCCTGACAGAGAAGGAAGGAGCCTGTGCCTCCCTGTTTGTTCACGTAGAACATGGCAACTTGATTGTCCGTCTGGACCAGTACAGACTGGTGCGACGTGAGGCGGTAGAAGGCTCTCAAAGCTAGGCGTATCGCCTGTAGCTCTAGGAAGTTTATCTGCTGAGCAGTCTCCCAAGGAGTCCAGAGACCCTGAGTACATGTCCCTTGGCAATGTGCTCCCCAACCTAGAAGAGAAGCATCTGTCATCAGCACTCGAGAATGCGAAGGGGGTTGAAAATCCACTCCGAGTACCAGATTCGGAAGATGAAGCCACCACTGTAGAGAGGAGACGAGCAGGGTGGATACACTCACCGAGTCTGCAAAGCTCCCTGTGGCCTGATGCCACTGAGTTCGAAGGCTCCACTGAGCAGGTCGCATGTGCAGGCGGGCATTGGGGGTGACATGAACCGTGGAAGCCATATGGCCGAGAAGTCTCAGGAATTGCCTGGCGGAGACCAGGGAATTGCTGTGAAATTGCCTGGCTACATCCATCAACCGGAGGGCCCTGTCCACTGGCAGAAAAGCCCTCGCCTGAAGAGTGTCTAGCCTTGCTCCTATGAATTCCAACTTCTGGGATGGGAGCAAAGTGGACTTTGCGAAGTTTATGACAAACCCCAAGTGCTGAAGCAGAGCCACAGTGCGAAGGGAGGCCTGACTGACCTCCTGGGAAGACTGGCCTCTTATGAGCCAGTCGTCCAGGTATGGAAACACAAAAAGACCTTGAAGCCTCAGGTAGACCGCCACCACTGCCAGGCACTTGGTGAACACCCTGGGAGCGGAGGCTAGGCCAAAGGGAAGTACTCTGTACTGGTAGTGGTTTCCCCCCACAACAAATCTGAGATACCGTCGGTGGTCTGGATGAATAAGGATTTGAGTATAAGCATCCTTTAGATCTAAGGAGCATAGCCAATCTCCCTGCTGGAGGTAGGGCAGCAGGATTCAAAGGGTAAGCATCTTGAACTTTTCCCTCTCCAGGAATTTGTTGAGGTTGCGCAAGTCTAGAATGGGTCTGAAGCCTCCTGTTCTTTTTGGTACCAGAAAGTACCTGGAATAAAAGCAGTGACCTCTCAGGTGGTGGGGCACGGGTTCCACAGCCTGGTCCTTTAGCAGACTTGCTAACTCCTGAAGGAGTAGGTCCCGGTGCAGAGGGGGTCTTGGAGGCTCCCTGGAAAATAGGAGGGAGGTACCTGGTGAAAATGGAGAAGATAGCCCTTTTGGACTATATGGAGTACCCAGGTATCTGATGTGACGGCTGACCACCTGTGGCAAAGTGGGCCAGCCAGCCTCCTGTGCTGATGTGAGCCAGGTGAGGAGAAGAGGCTATGCTGGCTGAGTCAAAAACCCCCACCCTGCTGAGCAGGGGCCGGTGTTGGTGGCTTGGGGGCCTTCTGCCTACGGGGCCCATGACCCTGCCCCTTGGCCTGCTGACCCTGTTGGGGAGCTGCAGAGGCCTGATAATGAGGGTATTGTTTATAGGCAGATGACATCCTCGAGTAAAAGGCCTTTTTCCCCGAGCCCTTCTTCTTCTGAGAAGGGGCAGAGGTTTTTCTGGACAGCCTAGTCCTGGTCAGAGTCTCGGTCTCGAGTTCTGCAGCCTTTTCAGCCATGGGCTTGCCAAAGAGGTTTTCACCTCAGCAGGGGACATCGACCAACTTGTCCTGCACCCATGGCTCGAGGTCGGATGACTGTAGCCAAGCCTGTCGGCGGGCACCGATGCCGGCCCCGGCTACTCGGGCCGAAGCCTCAAAGCCATCGTAGGCTTCTCGAGAGATAAACTTCGAGCACTCTCGAATACCAGTGGACAAGGCCTGGAACCTCTGCAAAGGTTCTCGGAGAGACCAGCAGAGAACCCGGCAATATCCTTTGCCAGGTTTCGGAGGTACATGCCCATATACAGCTGGTAGGTCTGGACACGGCAAGCAAGCATAGAGCCCTGGAAGCACTTTTTACCAAGGGCATCCAGGTTCTGGGCCCCCGGCCGGGAGGCACCGAGGAGTGCATCTTCTGACTTTTCAGTCGATGCATGGCCGATTCCACAACCATGGAGTGGTGCGGTAATTGTGCCTTTTGGAACCGGGGGCTCTTGCGGACTCGATAGATGGAATCGACCCGCTTGCTTAACACCGGCGTCAAGGCCGGGGTCTCCCACATGCGGAAGAGCAGCCGCTCCAGCATCGGAGGAACTGGAACAGTAAAGGCCTCCTTCGGGGGGGAGTCATACTGGAGGGCCTCGAGCTCCTCGGCTCGAGGCTCCTCCTCGGGATCCGCGGGGAAGGCCAAGGCCTTGGCCATATCCCGCACGAAGTCCAAGAACTGGGTATCCTCTGGTGGGGATCGTCTCCGAGGTTCGGACTCCAGCGAGTCCGATGGGACACACCGAGTCCGATAAGTACCGGGTGACTCTTCGTCCTCCATTTCCCAGCCCGACTACTCGGAGGAGGAATCGAGCGGCTCCGGTCGGGCGGGCACCGATGCCATCCGCCCTGACGCCGAGGGTACCGGCGTAGACGACCTCGGTCCCGAACGGGAGGCTGAGGGAGACTGTGGCCGAGTATCGACTCGAGCCCGCATGGACTCGAGGATCGGCTCAGCCTCCGAGGTCGACTTGGACGTCGAGGTCCCGGTGGTCGGGGCAGATGCACCAGCGAGACCGGCGATCAATGCCCGCTGCTGTTCCATGAAGGCAGCGATGCTGCTCTCCAAGGCCGTCAACCTGAGTCCGAGCGCAGGAGACCCAGCAGCCCCCGACTCGGGCCCCGACGGCGTCGGGCCCAACGTCAGCTCCCCTGGAGGAGAGTCCATGAGGACTACAGCACTTACGTGTCCAGGAGACTCCATCTCGATACGAGGATGTTTGGCAGGCCTCTCCGACTCCGAAGACCCGGGATGGCTACCGGGGCTATGCGACCTGGCCCTCGAGGAACCAGGAGCGTCCACTGACGCCGCCCTCGCGGGTTTCTTCTTCCTGCGATGTTCCTGCGAAGGAGACCCCTGCTCAGAGGAACCCCGACGCTACTCGGGGCCGGAGTCCCGAGACGTCAAGGTCTCTGACTAGGTCCTGGCCCGTCCGGACGCGGAGTCAGAAAAGATCCTATCCTTCTGGTGCTGCCGACTCAACGCCTTTGAGGACATTTTGCCACATGGACCACAGATCATCGGGTCATGATCGGGTCCAAGGCAGCGGAGGCAGCAGTCATGTGTGTCGGTAAGAGACATAAGTTTCTTACACCGATCACACTTTTTAAACCCGCTGGTAGCCATCGGGGGAAAAAGGGCCCCTGCGAGGTTAAAAGACCGGGCTGCCACGGAAAGAAGAAAAATGGCGGAAATGCTAGTCACAAAGGACAAAAAACGAAAAAGAGAGAGTGGATTCGATACCGGCGTATCGGTCCAAGGCGGGAAAAGGATCCGGCGTTGAACCAAAGAAAAAAGAGAAAAAATAGGGAAATCAACTTTTTCCTCGGGGAAAAACAAACTATGTCCGTCGGGCTCCATGGAAAAAAGAAGACTGAGCAAGATGGCACCCTTGGGCGGGAAGGGGACCGCGCATGCGCGCTGCAATTCCCAAAGGCTTTCTTTGAAAGATGGGGAAATGCTCCGCACGAGGGCTCCGTCGGCGCCGACGTCACCCATATGTGAGGACTGACTTCCTGCTTGGTCCTGGAGAATACTTGGTACATTTTTTTAAGTCACTGATACGCTTTACCACCGTGATTGAAAAACAAATAGGCTGAGGCCTAAATTGGCAGTGGAAACCACCAACTCTATAAAAGAAGAAAAAGAAAAGAAAATGTCTGGGCCGGTATCCGGGAAGGTATCAGCATCAACGGAAAAGCAAAAAAAGAAAAGGTTTTCAGCAGTGACAGGAGAGATGCTTCCTGCTGGCTCAGCGGAAAACAAAGAACCAAGGATAGGAGTTGGGAAGGCGGGAAAACAGATGCGCAGGCACAGTGGAGTGCTCCCTAAAGTTTTCCAATTGGACACTAGGAAATGTTCCCGTTCGGGCTCTGTCAGTACCAACATCAACCCATATGTGAAGACTGCATTTCTGCTTGTTCCTGGAGATCCCCTTTTCACTAGTGCAGACCAAGTATCTTTGGGCAATATGGCAAAAACATCTGCAAGGCATTTCCATAACTTGTACCAGCTGATTGCTTTGTCAATTTTATGTACATCTGTTCCAGGTACAAAACCTCTATCATTTTCTCCTCCCACAACTCTTGTATTGGTGGAATTTCCTCTAACCATTTTAACAGTATACATTTTTTCCACCATCAATAAGGCCAGTCACACAAACATCCAGGCACCCTGACCTCCACCTTGTGAATGCCTGATGTCGCCCAACAATATTACCCTACCATTCTTGGGCATCTTCACTGCTGTGCATAAAGCTATTTTCTGGAAAACCTCCACTTAGTAAATGTCCAAATTGGGGCATGCTAAAAACATATGCAGCAGAGTGTTTTTATTGTGCTTACAGGACCCTCATACATATGAATCCCTCCATTCCATGTTAGACTATTTCGTAACATCAATAAAACAATGATGGAACATCTTAAACTGTATCGCCCTTAACCCCATGTCCACATAAGATTGACATGCTTCCCCAAAATAACTTTTGTATGTCCTCCTGTTACCTCTTGCCCCAACTCTGTCTGCCAGCAACTAGTCAATGTCTCCACTACATCATGTCCCTCCCCCTCTCTCCACCATTTAGCAATGGAATTCTACCACACACCCCCACCCAACCAAAGTACAAATTTGCCTTCCTTTATGTTTTCAACATTCCATCTTAAGAAAGCAGTGCACTGACATGCTTGCAGAAGGGCGTAAAACTGTTTATGTGGCAGTCCATAAGCCTTCCACAACTGGTCATAGGATTTCAGGATCCCACTATCTTCATCATAAAGTATTTGCACTCTGGAGATCCCACATTCTTTCCATTCCCTGACTACTTCGTTTTCCAGTCCAGTATTAAAATCCACATTACTTATAAATGGCAGATATCCAAATGCTGTGGGTGGAAGTCCTGCATTCTGCCTCAACTGCCACCATGTCCAGCTTTGTAAACATGCCCCTTAGTCTTCTGCATAGCATATCAATGAGACAATTACTGGAATTAAGTTTGGTTCCCTGATGAAGCAACCTATCCAGATTTTGGGGAAAGGAAGGTAATGGCAGCTCTTCAAGTGCCTCTGCTACACCACAAGACACTGCATTATCAAACGACTAGACGAGAAAAACATGTATGTTTCTCCATCAATCAGCAATGCTGCAATGATAGCTGTCTGTGGCTCAGGGATGAAAAATAGAGTCAAAAAAATACTATTTCAATGTGAGAAAATCCAATGACCGCTACATATCTAGACAAAGTCAGTCTCAAGAAAAAACAGAGAAACAAAAGACCACTACTTGAAACACCGAACAGTATCTAATTGGAATTTAAAATGAAACAGAAACTTACCATATGCTCCCCGCTGAGATCCTGAACAACTTTAATCTGTTCAAAGTCAAAAGGTCCCTTGAAGCCATGTGCTGCTTTGAATTTTACTGGTCTTGTGTACGGCATTCCTTCATCATCACTAGAAGATGGATCATCTTGATCGGTATGAAAAACTGTCAAGCACAAAAGAAAGAAAACAGAGGAATATAAGCCACTGAACGGCTTGATATCACCATCAAAACACTTTCTAGACTAATAACTACACAGTAGGAATTAAAGATAAGGGAAAGAAATTTGCCTAAAAAGATGGTTCATCCAAACACAGAAAAACAAAGTGACAGTAAGCGCGTCTTACTTTAAGCTGAGCTACGATTCAGGTGTTCTTTCCAAGTTCCACCATAGGTACCAAGTAATGATTGTTTCTGCCCAAATCCATCAGTTTCAGTTCACTATTAGCTTTTCATGATTTAGCAATTAAAAACTTACCTTCATCCCGAACACTTTTAACTTTATTAACAGCACGTTCACCATATTCTTCAGCAAGGTGTTTTGCTCTCTTCACTGATTTCCCAAAAAATTTTTTTAGTTGAGTCCTGAAGACACAGAACAAGATTTGTACTTTCGGCATAGATATGGTATTCAATTAAATAACACTTAAATAACTGTAAAAGAGCTAAGCTAAAACTACAACAATACTTGCTCTCAATCCAAAATATAAGATATCAAAATATCATCCCTTAAAACAACTAAACTTACACTTATCTATAGGCAAAATGACCTCAGGATGGCTCATACCCTACATTTAGTGAAATCTTCACTATGGGGAACAGCTGACGCTCACATCACTGGTCATAAAAGCCTCCTACACTTTTTCTTAAGAAATATCAAACTACCAATTCAAACACTAATTCCACATGAGTACTCCTGGGAAGTTAGAAGGCACTAATACTACACCTTAACACAAAACGTATACATTCCTTATAAAGTGTCGTTTTTAATCTGCTACACAGAGCAGCACCGGAACAAACTGCTACCTCCTGTAAAAAAGAGGACAAGGTAAATAAAGGCAATAATAAAAATGCCTAACCAGATTCGCAGTTACTTATCTTTAACAACACTCCTCCGTTCCGTAGCCACTCTGGAACAATCCGGTATATATACACGACCACAGATCTTCAAATATCTGAACGCAGTAGGGAAGTCTTTCCACTACCAATGCTTAAAGCAACTCATACCCAACCCTACAAAAGCTTTTGTTTCGCCAATAAATGGCTTCTTCAGGGGTTAAAGGTACCACATATAGTCAAAAAAATTTCCTCAATTTCCTCCACTCTCTCCGCCGTTCAGGAAAAACGGCATGTGACGCACTCTTTATTAAAAGACGGACAGCCAATCAAGACATTACACAGTAATGACGTCAACACGTACAAAAAGTACTCTACATTACTCTATACACTACACTGACAACGAATTGAAACTCCATAGCCACAACCAGCAGAGCAGTGGAATCAACCAAAAATAACCACTGAAGATATAATACATTTAATAAAATATGTATCCAACACCATTTTCGTTAGCAGGATATTTCACAGAGCATTTAAAAAAACAAAGTCCATTCCATTTTATCATTCAAGCCACTAGGGTATAACGTATTCAAAATATAAATCCACCTTTGTTCTTTTTGTAATAGTCTGTTTCTATCACCCCTTTGGATAGTCAGTGGAACATGTTCCAGTACTGTACGCCGCAGATCTTCAAAACGATGATTCAGTTCCACACAATGCTGTATCAAAGGTGTATCAATACGGGTCTTATTCAGACTTTATTTATGTTCAGTAAGCCGTGTCTTCAAAGGCCGTGCGGTTTTGCCTATATACAGTTTTGAACAAGGACAACACAATCCATATATAATATGTGAAGTGTTGCAAGTTGTATTATAAATCAGTCGACAAACTTTACTCTGATATTCTACACAAATTGTATTACTCATAAGTATACATAAGGAACAGTGATTACATGCTGCATGTCCTATCACTGTAACTGCTACGTTATCTTGCCGTGGTACTGCTGGACAAAGCCAGTCTCTCAAATTTCGGCCACGGCTATATGCCATTCGTAATGAATATCCCTGGAGCTTAGGATGCATTTTAATTAAACTCCATCATCTCTGCAACATTGTTGCTATACGATTAGAAAGACTAGAATACTGTAAAATGTTGTCCAGCAGTACCACGGCAAGGTAACGTAGCAGTTACAGTGATAGGACATGCAGCATGTAATCACTGTTCCATATGTATACTTATGAGTAATACAATTTGTGTAGAATATCAGAGTAAAGTTTGTCGACTGATTTATAATACAACTTGCAATGTAGAGTACCTTTTGTACGTGTTGACGTCATTACTGTGTAATGTCTTGATTGGCTGTCCGTATTTTAATAAAGAGTGTGTCACACGCTGTTTTTCTTGAAGGGCGGGGAGAGTGGAGGAAATTGAGGACATTTTTTTTGACTATATGTGGTATCTTTAACCCCTGAAGAAGCCATTTATTGGCGAAACAAAATCTTTTGTAGGGTTGGGTATGAGTTGCTTTAAGAATTGGTAGTGGAAAGACTTCCCTGCTGCGTTCAGATATTTGAAGATCTGTGGTTGTGTATATATACCGGATTGTTCCAGAGTGGCTACGGAACAAAGGAGTGTTGTTAAAGATAAGTAACTGCGGATCTAGTTAGGCATTTTTATTATTGCCTTTATTTACCTTGTCCTCTTTTTTTACAGGAGGTAGCAGTTTGTTCCGGTGCTGCTCTGTGAAGCAGATTAAAAACGACACTTTATAAGGCATGTATACGTTTTGTGTTAAGGGGTAGTATTAGTGCTTTCTAACTTCCCAGGAGTACTCATGTGGAATTAAAGTGTTTGAATTGGTAGTTTGATATTTCTTAAGAAAACATGCAGGAGGCTTTTATGACCAGTGATGTGAGCGTCAGCTGTTCCCCATAGTGAAGATTTCACTAAATGTAGGGTATGAGTCATCCTGAGGTCATTTTGCCTATAGATAAGTGTAAGTTTAGATGTTTTAAGGGATATTATTTTGATATATTTTATTTTGGATTGAGAGCAGGTATTGTTGCAATTCAATTAAATAATCCAGGATATTTAGATTTGACTGATGAAGGTTCAATAGTGGAATACAAAACAGAACTTCTATTTTTGCCTTCTCCCATTTTTATCCCTTGATCTTTGAACATATCCTTCTCCCCAGACACCTTTCCTATGCAACTCTATGAACTCACACCAGCTCAGGGTCCAGAAAGCGTAGTTACTCACCTGTGACAGGTGATCTCCGCGAACAGCAGGAATTAAGTCTTCACATATGAGAATCATCGGTACCGACAAAGCCTGCACAGGAACGCTCCCCAGCGTCCAATAGAAACGCTTTTGGGAGCATCCCTCAGCACATGCGTGCTGCTGTCCCACCTTTCCAACTGTCCTTCTTCAGTTAAGTTTGTAGCTGAATGAAAGGATAGAGGGAGAGAGGAAAGAGACAGAGAGATAGAGAGGGGAGGTGGGTGGGTTGTGAAGACTAAATTCCTGCTGTTCCCGGAGATCACCTGTTACAGGTGAGTAACTACGCTATCTCTAGGAACAAGCAGGAATGTAGTCTTCACATATGGGGACTCTCTAGCTGAAGATGCCAAGGAGATGACCCCAGGAAGCTGCCACCTATAGTGAGGTGTGCCATGCTTCCTCCCATGGAACTCTGGCATCCTACCAGGGCTGGTGGGTAGGAGTTGTATTAAGTCTGAAAGAGATTTTCAAGAACAGCCTGGCCAAAGAAGGCATCCCGATGGGAGATTTTATCTAGACAGTAGTGGGCTGTAAAGGTGTGTACCGAAGCCCAGGTGGCTGCTCGACAGATATCATCAATAGACAGAGTAAAGGTTAGCCATAGAGGCTGACATGGCTCTCACATTATGGGCTGTGATATGGCACTGTAGAGGAAGACTCTTACTCTCATAAGCAAAGGATGTACATTGTGCAATCCATTTGGATAAAGTTCTCTTGGAGACTGGAAGTCCCAAATGACTAGAATCAAAAGCAATAAAAAGTTGAGAAAACTTTCTATGTTGCTGTGTTCTTTGTAGGTAAACAGCTAAGGCTCTTTTACAGTCCAAAGTGTGAAGGTTCTTCTCTGCATTAGAGGCATGAGGCCTCGGAAAGAATACAGGAAGATAAATTGATTGATTTAAATGAAAAGGCGAAACCACCTTTGGCATAAAGTGTGGATGAGTTCTAAGGACAACCTTATCATGGTGAAACCTAGTTTAAGGAGGATCAGCCACTAACACTTGCAATTCACTAATGCGTCGTGCAGAGGTGATTGCAATTAGGAAGATAACCTTCCAGGACAAAAACGTCAGGTTAGTAGTGGCTAAAGGTTCAAAAGGTGGTTTCATGAGCTGCCCGAGAACTAGATTTAAATCCCATGCCACCGGTGGTGGTCTGATGGGAGGTTTTGTTAATAGAAGACCTCTCATAAATCTGGATATGAGAGGATGAAAGGAAATTGGTTATCCATTTAGAGCCGGGGTCTCAAACACGCGGCCTGCGGGCCACATGCCACGCTCACCCGATGATTGTATTTTGAAACGCCGCGCCGGCAATCTCGTCTTCTAGACTGAGAGTCTACAAAGTCCTCTTCTCACGAGTCTGCCCTCAACCAATAGGAGACAGGGAGGAGGGGGCAGAAGCAGTCTGAGCAGCCAGCCCAATGCCACGAGGTACCACGCGCCCTCATCCATGCACCCTGCTGCAGTTAGTCGGCCTGTGCTTGTTCCAGTGTGCACAGCTCTCCGCGGACAGGTAAGGAGAAAGCAGTCTGCCCTGCCCCTGGAATTCCCCGATGTTAGCCAGCCTTGCCTCCCTCAATCCCTCTCTGCATCGGCTTTCAGAGCCGCGAAGGGAGAGCTTCTCCCTCGCGACTCTGTTAAGCTAGCCAGGGCAGATGGGAAATTTCCCATAAGCCCCAGGGGGCTTAACAGAGTCGCGAGGGAGGAACTCTCCCTTCGCAGTTCTAGGCCGAAGCGGAGAGGGACTGAGGCAGGGAGGGTTGGCTCTGACGGGCAGGGGGGGCCCCGCGGGACATTCGATTTTGTTTTAATTTTCCGTGGGCAAATGGGGGGGGGGGTAGGGCTGGTAATGTGCTCTGGGCAGATGGGGGGGGTTAGGGCTGGTAATGTGCTCTGGGCAGAGGGGGGGGTTAGGGCTGGTAATGTGCTCTGGGCTGATGGGGGGGGTTAGGGCTGGTAATGGGCTGGGGGGGTTGCTACGACTGGAAATGGGCTGAGTGGAAGGGGGGCTTGAACTGCAAATGGCTGATGGGGAGGGGGGCTTGGAATGGAAATGGGCTGTGACGGGAGGGAGCTAGCACTGGAAATGGGCTGAGTGGGGGGGGGAGCTAGCACTGGAAATGGGCTGAGTGGGGGGGGGGAGCTAGGGTTGGAAATGGGCTGATGGGGGGGGCTAGGACTGGAAATGGACTGATGCAGGGACTAGAAAGGAGCGGATGCTGGGTGGGGCTGGAACTAGAAGGGAGCTGATGTTGGGGAAGGATTAGAATGGGATGGAGCTGAGAAAGTGAAATGGAGAGAGGAAAAATATTTTGTGCTGGAGGGAAGACAAATCTACAATTGGCCAGGTATTGGGAGAGTAAGTGGGGATTGAGGATGGAGGGGTAATATTTGAGTGGATAAAATAGGAATGAGGAAAGAGCAAAAGGAGAAAGATTAGTATGTTAAAGCAGATGTAGAGAGAGAATGGAAAAAAAAACTAGAAGAGAGAAGAAAGGACAAATGGACAGCAGACGATGGAGAGTTAGCAGAAGACACGAAGAAACCATAAGAAAGTGGCTGGAACAATTGCAACTGAAAAAAATGCACAAAAGGTAGAAAAATATCTCTTTATTTTGAATTTATTCACTGGAATATGTCAGCTCTGGGAAATGTGCATCGTTAACGTCTGCGCTTTGTTAGTACAAGAGGAAATTAATTTATAATTCTATTTCTAGTGGTGTTGTACATTCCAAGTTTGGCTTTTGGGGTTCCCAATTTAATTATTGTCTTCCTGTTTCTAAATTGTGATTCCTTGTTTAATGGTGTATGTTCTGCATGTGTAACTGAGCCGAGGTATTCTGTTTATGTAATTCCTATTTGACATTGCTACTTGTTCTCTTTTCCCAGTAGGTCATGTATTGTTGTTCTCTGAAATGTATTGATTTAATATTTGCAGTGTTGCCTTTTGATAGGTAGGGTCTGGTGCTTTGTGAGCCCTGGTAGTGCTGTTATGATATGGCGGGTTTGCTATGGGTTCTAAATGGGCAGTGTTTGTAGTAGTTCCTAATGTGCCTGGCGGTTGGCACTGGATTATAGTAATATAGAAATCTTTTAGTCTTTCTTTATCCATACACTCATTAAGAGGCATGTTTACTAAAAGTTAGTGTATGGTAACATTATGCAAATATTTATGCAAATGAGGCCCCTTATGCAAATGAGGCCCCGTGTCTTATGCGGCCCCCGGGTTACTTTACAAGTCCTCATTTGGCCCTCAAAGCAATTTGAGTTTGAGACCCCTAATTTAGAGGCTTATAGGAAGCTGTAATTGCACAAAGATGAACTCTTACTGAATTGGTCTTTAGGCCAGAATTTGATAAATGTAGATACTCCAGTATCGATTCCAAAGGTATCACCAGGGGGTTTAACCCTTCTGGAAACACCATATAGCGAAACGTTTCCACTTGAAGGCGTAAGATCGTCTTGTGGAAGGTTTTCTAGAAGCCTGAAGGATATTCTTTACCTGTTGGGAAAGGTTGAGATCCTGAAGATTTAAACTCTCAGCAACCAGGCCGTGAGATGCAGGGACTGGGGATTTGGGTACCATAGCGTCCCGCTCTCTTGGGAAAGGAGTTCTGGAGCACACCCTAACTCTAGAGGTACAGCTTGAGAGAGATGTAGAAGCAGGGGATACCACGTTTGGCGTGGCCACTGTGGTGCTATGAGGATCATATGACCTTTGTCTCTCTGAAGCTTAAAAAGTGTTTTGGGGATGAGGGGGAATGGGTGGCAAGGCATAGAGGAAGTCCTGACCCCAGTGAAGGAGGAAGGCGTCCCTTGCCTGGCAATTGAGAGACGGAATTCTGGAACAGAACCGGGGACGTTTGGCATTCAGTGGACTTGCAAAGAGGTCTATGTCTGGGGTTCCCCAGATGTGAAATACGAGTATCTTTGTCACCTGGTCTAGGTGGAGACACCATTCGTGAGGCAGCAGTACTCGGCTGAGTCTGTCTGCCAAAAGGTTTTGAATGCCTGGAAGATATACCAAGAGAAGGTGAATTTGATGCTGTCTGGCGAGGGCCCATAGTCGTAAAGCTTTGTTGCATAACGACAGAGAGCCTGTTCCGCCCTGCTTGTTCACATAGAACATGGCTACTTGACTGTCCGTTTGGACTAGAACTGTCTTGTAGCTGAGCTGGGCATGGAATACTCGAAGAGCTAGATAGATTGCTCTTAATTCTAGGAGGTTTATGTGAAGACAAGCCTCCTGTGGAGTCCAGGTGCCCTGGGTAGAGAGATGATGCAGGAGTGCTCCCCAACCCACCTGTGATGCATCTGTTGTTAGGGTGGCCTGGAATAGGGTTTGCTGGAAAGGAGACCCCACTAAAAGATTCTCCAGTGATTGCCATCATTGGAGAGACATGATCAGTCGATGAGAGTTTGATATCTTGTCTGACAGATGTCCTGTGGCCTGTGTCCACTGTGTGGATAGGGTCCACTGGGCTGCTCGCATGTGGAGGCGAGCATAGGGAACTACATGAACTGTGGATGCCATGTGTCCCAGTAACTGTAGCAGTTCTCGAGCAGTTAGGGAAGATTTTCCCACTGCTTGAGAAGCTAATTGTACTATGTGAAGACACCGGGCCTATGGAAGGAAAGCCCTTGACTGTCTGGTATTTAAACAGGCTCCTATGAACTCCAGAGACCAGGAAGGAACAAGTTGGGATTTTGGGAAGTTTATTACCAATCCCAAATATTGGAGGATTTGCATTGTGCAAGACAGAGCAGAGCTGGCTTCTGCAAATGTGGGGGCTCGAATGAGCCAGTCGTCCAAGAAAGGGAAGACGAATATCCCCAGGGTTCGCAGAAATGCAGCTACTACTGCCATGCATTTTGTGAATACGCTTGGTGCCAAAGCCAGACCAAAGGGAAGAACCCTGTATTGGAAGTGTTTTCCCTTGAAAAGGAATCGTAAGAATTTCCTGTGATGGATTAGAATGCGAGTATATGAATTCTTTAAGTCTAGAGAGCAAAGCCAATCATGACTTTGAAGGTATGGCAGAAGAGCTCCTAGAGAAATCATTTTGAATTTCTCTCGGAACAGGTATTTGTTCAAGTCTCTGAGGTCTAAAATGGGTCTGTGTCCCCCTGTTTTCTTTGGAATAAGAAAATAGAGGGAGTAGAACCCTGTACCCTGCTGGAGTATGGGTACTTCCTCTATTGCCCCTTGGTCAAGAAGTGTTGAGACTCCGTGATCCAGCAAATTGTCTGCAGAGGTCTGGGAATTGAAATGCCTTAGGATTGTAGGAGGGGGCATGGTGTGAGAATGAAGCTTCTACCCCTCTCCTACAATGGACAGAGTCCAATTTTCTGTTGTTATTTGGTGCCATCTGTTGGCAAAATGACACAGCCTGCCTGGAATATTTAGGGGTTCTGGACCCCTCAGAGACAGGAAGGCTAAGCTCTCTAGGAAGGAGTCAAAGCCCTTGAAGGGGCTGAACCTGCGGAGCAGGTTGAGCTCTCGAGCCTTTTGGCTTCTTCTGCTGTTTGAATTGCTGTTGTTGTCCCCCTTTGGGCAACTTGAGTGTGAGGTTGGCTTTGCTGGGAATAGAATGGATAAAACTTCCTCTTTTTGCTGAAAGAGGGTTTTTTATAGGGTTTCTTTTTGGCTGGAGTGGCTGTAGATTTTGACAATCTATCTAAGGTGATATTGTCAGCATCTATCTCATTAGCATTTTCCTGCCAATTCTTGCCAAAGAGGTTTTCTCCTGTGCAAGGGATGTTTCCCAATTTATCCTGTACCCAAATCTCCAAGTCTGATGCCTGAAGCCAGGCAATCCGTCGTGCACCAATGGCAATAGCTGCGGCTCTGCTGATGCATTCAAAGCAGTCAAAGGTTGCACGATTTACAAATTTTGAGACATCTTGAGCATGCCCGACAAGAGTAAGGAAGTCTTGTCGTCTGTCATCTGGGAAAAGTTGGCTCTTGAGTTCCAAATCTCCTGTGACCTCTTTGAGGAACATTCCCATATATAAAATATATGAGCTGATCCTAGCTGAAATCATGGAAGCCTGAAAAGTTTGACGCTCAAAAGCATCAAGAGTCCTGCATTCACGACCTGGAGGATTGGATGCATGTCTCTTTGCACTTTTCATCCTACGCATGGCTGACTCCACTACCACTGAATGGTGTGGCAGCTGAGTCTTTTGAAATCCAGGACATGGTGGAACTCGATACATGGTATCAAGTCTCCTAGAATGAGGAGATGTGGTCAAAGGTGTCTCCCATATTCTGAGCATCAAATCATGAAGGATTTCATGAATGGGCAGAGTGGCTGCCTCCTTTGGAGCCTTAGGATACTGGAGAATTTCCAATTCCTTTGCTCTAGGTTCCTTTTCAGGAGCTACCGTGATTGAAAGGCCTTTGGCACCATCACTAATAAAATCCTGAAAGGACATGTCCTCTGGAGGCAACATTCTGCGTTGGGAAGAAGAAGAGTCTTTCAGAAGAAACACTCTGGTACTGACCAAATTATCAGAGTCATCGGAATCGGAGGATTCCAAGTATCTCTGATCACGATGTTCATGCAAGCACGGTCCCGGTATCAATCGAAGTCGGTACAAAGTTGATCTGGTACCGATCTCTTGATGCCGGCCAAAGACGGCATGGGAAGAATTCCCAATGGAGCCGGTGCCAGTACCGGCATCGGTACCGGTGTCGGTACCAGTGCCCGTTGAACCATCGGTGTCAATGGTACCACAGCTGTAAGGAGAGCTGCAATACTGCACTCGATAGCGAGGAATCTCTAGTCTATCGACGCTGCCGATGCCTGGGTATCGGTACCGGTGAAGGCGGCCGGGACCCCTGAGCTTGGCACCAGTAGTTCTGTCGAGGCCGAGGCCAAGGCCTCGAGAACATCGTGGAACCCCGTTGATGCTTTGGAGGCTGAAGCCTCCAGCCGGGGATGTTTTGCCGGTGTGGTTCCCTCAAGGGCAATGCCAATGGCCTCTCGATGCTTTGCAGGAGAGCTACCCTTTGAGGGCCGGATTTTATGTTTAGTTACTTGAGACCCATTGGAGGAAGAAGAGGCTCTTGAAGGTGTCGATGCAATGGACCTGGCATCCAAAGAAAAGAGGGTACCGAGCTTTGCAGCCCGGTTCTGTCTTCCTCTTTTAGTCATCCCCATACAAGAGAGACACTCCGAAGGAGAATGGTCAGGGCCTAAACATTTAAGACACCAGTCATGGGTCTCGGTGACGGAATGGTACCGCCACACTTAGTGCATTTTTTAAAACCACTAGCTGGTTTTTCCATCTTTAAGGAAAATTGGGGCCTAATGCCCAAAATGGCGCCCAGCACCGAAAAAGAAATGTTTCTGAAGAAAAACAAATTCAGAGGGGGGTTTTTTTGAAAGAGAAGAGAAGAACCGGCGGTACCGGTAGGCGTCGTGCGAAGGCAAACGCGACCACAAGAAAACAAGATTAAAGAAGAAATTTTCTGCGGTGACAGGGTATGTGTCCTGTCAGCTCCGCGGAAAACGAAGAACTGAAGAGGGACAGTTGGAAAGGCGGGAAGGCAACGCGCATGTGCTGAGGGATGCTCCCAAAAGCATTCCTATTGGATGCTGGGGAGCGTTCCCGCGCAGGCTCCGTCGGTACCGACGATACCCATATGTGAAGACTACATTCCTGCTTGTTCCTGGAGATAGCTTTTTCCTCCATGGTGCCTTCCTAGTATTGCTTGTTGGCTGGCAGGTCGAGCCATCATACCAGCAACCTTCTTCCCTTTCAACTAGCCAAATTCACAGTCAAGAGTGCACAAAGCTGGCCTTAATGCAGGAAATTGTCAAAATTAAAAATTACAAGGCAACAAATTAAGACCAAAAGGCCCATCTAATCTATCCATTTTCCCTTCCTGTTACACATCACAGACTCTACTTGAACTTTAGTTTTGCCTAAATTTCCCCACAACTAAGGATGATCTGCACCTATTGTATACTTTCCTAAATACATGGAAAAGACGACCCAGCCCATCTGCTGTATGCACAACCAGAACTAGAAGACAACAAATGAATACAAAGTGTAGTTACTCACCTGTAACAGGTGTTCTCCAGGGACAGCAGGAATCAGTCCTCATTTATGGGTGACGTCGGCACCAACGGAGCCCGCGTGGAGCAATTCCCCAGCTTTCAAAGAAAGCTTTTGGGATTTCTACCACGCATGCGTGGTCCTCTTCCCACCCAGGGGTGCCATCATGCTCAGTCAGGTCCCTTAGCTCGAGCCCTACCAAGCAGATGGCAAGGAAAGGACAAAAATACAGCAACAGATCAGGGGAGGCGGGAGGGTAGCAAGGACTGATTCCTGCTGTCCTTGGAGAACACCTGTTACAGGTGAGTAACTACGCTTTCTCCATGACCAAGCAGGAAAGTCAGTCCTCACTTATGGGACTCCCTAGCTACAGGCTACCAAACCTGTAACCAAAAAACGCCTCCGCGAAGCCTTAAGCAGAAGCAGAAGCAGAAGCCGAAGCCCGAAGGAGACAGAGACCTCGGGTGCTCGGGGCGAAGCCCTCAGTAGCTGTGAAGAAGGGTCGGAGGGCAGGATTTGCTGGCCTCTGTAGCACTGTTTTTCGGTGGTTCCACTCCTTTCTTTCCTCCCGTTCCGGTGCTGTTCTCCCCTCTTCTCCACTTTGCCCTTCCTCTGACTCCTTCCCCCTACCTTGCGGTGTTCCACAGGGTTCTGTGCTAGCCCCTCTCCTTTTCAACCTCTTCTTGACACCCCTTACACTACTTATTCAGCAATTTGGCATTTCAGCTTTCTACTACACTGATGACATTCTCCTTCTACACCATACATCCCCTGCTTGCCCCGACCTTGCCCCGCTTAACTCCTGCCTGGCTGCTGTCTCTGTCTGGATGTCTCAAAACTGCCTGCATCTTAACCTTTCGAAAACCACAGCTATCTGGTTCCCACATGGTCACCCCCTCCTTCGGTAGCCCCCTCTTTCCCTGGTCTTCCTATCTCATTGGTCTCCACCTTTCAGTATCTCGGCGTGCTCTTCGATTCGGATCTTTCCTTCTCCGCCCATGTCTCTTATGTCTCCAAAACCTCTTTCTTCTACCTCAGACAAATCCGTGCCATTCGCCCCTTCCTCTCTCCCTCCGCTCTTGCCACCCTGCTGCTCGCTCTCGTCATCTCCCGTATCGACTTCGCCAATTCTGTTTTCTCTGGTATTTCTAAACTCCAACTATCACGAATTCAGGGAATTCAGAACACTACCGTCTGTCTCATATCTTACTCCTCCCCTAGAGATCATATCACTCCCCTTCTTTTCCGTCTTCACTGGCTTCCCATTTCCTTTCGCATTCATTTCAAACTTCTCACGCTCATTCATAAAGCTCTCCATACCTCTACACCACAATATCTGGCTGATCTCATCCACTTTCACACCCCCAGACACACACCCCGCTCCTTCCATCTCAACCGTCTCGCACTTCCTTCCCCCTCACTTGCTCATCTCCAATCCACCCATTCCTCAGCTTTCTTCTTCATAGGCCCTGCTCTCTGGAACTCCCTACCCTCCGCTCTCCGCCTGGAGCCCCATCACCCTACCTTTAAACATGCCCTGAAGACCCACCTTTTCTCCCTCGCCTTAAACCCCCCTGCCTCCTAGCCCATCCTCTCCCCATGCCGTCCGCCCCCTCCCCCCCGTGTTTCTGTCTCTCTATTCTTTCTATTCTTTTCTTTCAAAAAAAATTGTAATTTTCTTTCCTGCCTCCGTCCCTGTGCCTTGCTGTAACGAATTTATTCTTATTTGTAAACCACTCTGCCTACCACTGAAGGGCGGTCAAGCAAGTCAAGAAATATAAACATATACCCCGAACAGATTACGGAGTACAGCCTGGTCGAAGACGCTGTCCCGGCGGGACTCCCTCTCCAGGCAGTAGTGCGAGGCAAAAGTGTTCGCTGAAGATCAGGGCGCAGCCCAGCAGATGTCCGCAAGAGGCACGGAGCACAGCGAGGCCACCGAGGTCGCTTTAGCTCGGACACCGTGTGCAGTGACTCGATGATCCAGACGGGCGCCCGCCTTCGCATGGGTGAACCCAATGCAGTCTGCCACCCAAACCGAGAGGGTGCACTTGGTGACTGCTTGCCCCTGTATAATGGGATCGTAGGACATGAAAAGCCTGTCAGACTTGTGATGAGTCTGGGTACGCTGCAAATAGAAGGTGAGGGCCCTCTGCAGTCGAGTGTGCGGAGAGCCGCCGACACATGGTCAGCGTGGGGCCTCGGGAAGAATGTCGGCAGCCCTATCTCTTGGTTGAGATGGAAGTCTGAAACGACCTTGGGTAGGAATTTAGGGTGGGTACAGAGGACCACCCTGTTCCGATAAAACCTGGTGTAAAGGGCGCCAGCCATGAGCGCCTGGAGCTCACTGACTCGGCGAGCTGAGGTCAGCGCCACCAGGAAGGCTACCTTCCAGGATAAGTGCCAGAGCAAACACATCGCCATTGGCTTGAAGGGCGGGCAAGTGAGCTGCGTGAGTACCACGTTTAAGTCCCATTCCGCTGGAGGGGGACGGATGGGCGACTTGGATAGCAGAAGGCCCCGCATGAAGCGGGAGACCAACGGCTGCCCCGAAAGAGGTTTTGTCCTCAATAGAGAGATGATTAGCTGAGATGGCACTCAAATGAACCCTGACAGAGTTTGACTTCAGCCCTTCCCTTGAGAGGTGGAGGTGGTTCTGGAGAACCCACCGAACCGGACACAAGAAGGGGGTCGATATGTTCCGAGCACCAGACGGAGAAGCGTTTCCACTTAAAGGCATAAGCCTGCCTAGTGGAGCCCTTCCTTGAGGCGAGGAGGATTTCCTCGACCTCCTCCGGGAGGACCAGAGAGGCTAGGGAGACACATTCAGCCGCCAGGCCATGAGGGTTAGGGAGGTTAGGTTTGGGTGTAGCACTCACTCCTCCTCCTGTGTTAGCAGACCCCTGGCAGAGCCCAGGGGAACCAGAGGCTCCGTTGACCGCCAGAGCAAGAGCGGGAATCAAGGCTGCCAAGTCCACGAGGGGGCCACAAGAATCAGCGATGCCCAATCCCATTGAGCCTTGAATAAAATCCTCGCAATGAGGGGGAAAGGAGGGAATGCATACAGGAGACTGGAGGACCAGTCCAGGAGAAATGCATCGGGGCCCTCCCTGCTCCGGTGCGGCACCGGGCCGCAAAAGCGGGGGGAGCTGTGTGTTTTGGGTACTGGCAAAGAGGTTTTCACCGGAGTCCCGCAGTGTAGAAACAGCCAGCCCGCTACTCTGGGATCCAGCTGCCATTCATGGGGGTGAAGGATTCGGCTTAGTCTGTCTGCCAGGCCATTCTCCTGGCCTGGGAGGTACACAGCCCTGAGGGATATCCTCCGTAGGGCAGCAAAAGAACAGATAAGGACCGCTTCCCGACAGAGGGAGCGCGATCCCCTGCCTCCCTCCTTGTTGATGTAAAACATAGCTACACGGTTGTCGGTTTGTACTAGAAACGACTTTCTGATGAGGTGATCCATCGGATAGCCCGGTGTTCGAGCAGGTTTATCTGCTACCGAGACTCCACGGGTGACCATTGCCCCTGCGTGCAGAGAGGCCCACAATGGGCTCACCACCCTGACAGAGAAGCATCTGTCATACTGTGGAGCCAGGAAGGGCGATCCCCGCAGAAGGTTGCGGGGGTTCTGCCACCAGTTCAGGGACAAGCGGAGGTCGGGGAAGAACCTGATAGGGTCCCTGAGGTGTCCGAGGGACTGGCTCCAATGGGTACTGAGGCACCATTGAGCCGTCTGCATGTGCAGGCGAAAGTGAGGAACCAGATGCACGGTTGAGGCCATGTGGCCCAGGAGACGTAGCATGGAGCAAGCAGTGACCTAGTGGGCGCTTTGGAAACGAGCCGCCAGAGCTCGGAGGCAGGTGGAGCAATCCACCAGCAAGAAGGCAGTGGCCAGCAGAGTATAGAGGAGCGGCCCAATGAATTCAAGGGCCTACACCGGCTCGAGGTGAGACTTCGGGTAGTTGACCAAGAACCTCAAGTTCTCCAAAAGGAGGGCAGTGCGTGATATCGCTTGCCAGGCCTCCTCAGCAAAGGGGCCTGTGACAAGCCAGTCTTTGAGGTAGGGGAAGACTGGCACACCCCGGCACCGAAGGTGAGCGGCGACAATGACGAGGCACTTCGTGAAGACCCGTGGGGCGGACGCAATGGGACGAGGAAGTACCGGGAGTAGAAGCCCTGACCTCGAAGGTGGGGAGGGACCTTCTCGACTGCCAGTTGGGCAAGTAGGGAGTGCAATTGCCGCTGCAGCAGAAGCTGGTGTGCGGGGAGTTGAGGAGGCTCCGCCGGGGAGAAAGGGGGTGGAAGCCTGTTGAAATGGAGGCGATAGCCTTTCCGGACAACCTGGAGAACCCAAGTGTCCGAGGTGATGAGCGCCCACAATGGGGTGAAGCGGGACAGGCGTCCCTCCACTGGCTGCTGCATCACTGGAAGGCGAGGGGCCATGCCACTGGCGTCAAAAGGTTGCGGGAGAGCCGGCATTTGGGCCTTTGGTTTACGGTGCCCCTGGCCAGGCTTTCCCTGTGCTGGAGTAGTCGGCGTGGGGGTAGCCGGATATGGCGGATAGCCGCGATACTGGAGACCCTTCCTGGGGAAGAAGGGCTTCTTGGTTGGCTGCTTCTTCCAAGGCAGGGTAGAGGTCTTGCGAGAGAGACGGGTCCTGGAAACAAACTCAGTCTCTATCTCCGCAGCCTTCTCCTCCATCGGTTTATCAAAACGTTGTTCACTGAGACAGGGCACATCCAGGAACTTCTCCTGCACCCATTGCTCCAAATCCGAGGCACCAATGCCTGCAGCCGCCACCCAAGCGGATGTCTTGAAGCCATCATAGGAGGCTCAAGAGATGTAACTAGAGTAGTCGGCCATGGAATTCAGCAGGGTTCGGAATCTGTCGAGGGGCTCCCCTTTAAGGCCCACAGAGAAACCCCTAAGTTTCTTCGCCAAATCGCGCAAGAACATAGCAATGTACAATTGGTATGCCTGGATGCGACAAGAAAGCATGGAACCTTGATAGGCCTTGTGGCCCAGGTCATCAAGGGCTCTCGACTCTTGGCCTGGTGGGACCGATGAGTGCAATTTCGGGCTTTTCTGCTTCCGTATGGCTGACTCCACCACCATCGAGGTGTATGGGAGCTGGGTTTTCCGGAAGCCTGGCCCGCCCTGCACCTTGTACACTGTATCCAGGCACTTGCTCATGATGGGGACCAAGGCTGGGGCCTCCCACATGTGAAGCAGTAGTTGAGATAGAATCGGCGGTATAGGCACGGTGAGGGATTCCCTGGGCAGGTACTCGTACTAAAGAATATCGAGTTCTTCAGCACGAGGGTCCTCTTCGGTTTGGGTGACCAGGTTGAGGGCCCAAGCCATGTCCCGAATAAACATCAAGAAGGTGTCTTCGGGTAGTGAATGCCACTGGAATGCAGGCGGCAAGGGGTCCGACAGAAGATCCTGGTGGGTACGGGTTTCCGGGGAGGTGTCCCCATTGGACTCCCAGTCCGAAAAATCAGTGGAGGGATCCGAGCCGGGCAGTTCGCCCTGTCTGATGGCCGGCGGCCTGGAGCCGGAGGTCCTGGACGATCGACTCTGAGGAACGGGAGGGCGAGCGAGACCAATGTCGAGGACCCTCACAAGGCCTGTGGCTCTCGGGGGTTTCCTGGACGTATTTGGGTGTCCCACACGAGGGACCCGCGGTCTCTGGGCGCAAGTCAGCAAAACTGGCTGTGAGCGCCTGCTGGGAAGCAATGAACACAGAAACACTGCGTTCCAGTGTCAGCATACAGGACTCCCATGTGGGCGTGGGGCCCTGGGACACCGATACCGGGGTCACTGGATCAGGCGTCAAGGAGGAGAGGGGGTCCTCACCAGGATGACCCTCAGGAGACTGGGCGCCTTTGCCGGAGATCTGAGGTACCCTGCGGGGCCGCTTCTTATCCGACCGGGCATGGGAGCGCTCGCGCTTGCCAGGTGCCCCAGACAGTGACTTCGAGGCCTTCTTTTTGCACCGTTCCACCTCGGGGGACCCCTGGTCGGAGTGCCACCTGGCATGTGGGACCGCAGGGAGAGAACCCACTGGAGGAAAGACAACCGAGGGCACCACCGGGGACTCTGAGGCGGCTTTTCAAAAAATGTCTTTGGACTCCTGCTTACAGCTGAGCAGGGCCTTAGAGGACATTTTCTTACAGAGCGAGCAGAGCTCTGGGTCATGGTCGGCTCCCAGGCACCGCAGACAACAGTCATGAGTGTCCGTAAGCGACATGTTCCTAGAGCATCTATCGCATTTTTTAAATCCGGTGGCCATGGGGGCAAAAAATGGCCTCTGCGAGGTCGAAGACCCACGCGGCCAGCAGTTAGGGGGGGAAAAAAAAGAAAAGTTACAGGAAAAAATGTATCCACGAGAGCTTTCAGATAGAGCAGGGGAAAGGACGGGTAGAGGACCGGTGCAACCGGAAAAGAGAGAGGGCCTGTTAAGGCTATGAAAACAAAACTTTTTCCGAGGGACAAGGACGTGCATCCGAAGGGCTCCGCGGAAAAAGGGAGACTGAGCAAGATGGCACTCTTGGGCAGGAAGAGGACCATGCATGCATGGTAGCAATCCCAAAGGCTTTCTTTAAAAGCTGGGGAATTGCTCCGCGTGGGCTCCGTCGGTATTGACGTCACCCATAAGTGAGGACTGACTTCCTTTTTGTTCCTGGAGAAGCAGGCTCTACTTCTACCTCTCGAATCTGCCCCCTACACCCTCCCCCTCCAACCATATTTCTACTGCAAGAGGCAGGTTGGAGAACTCCCTCAGACTCAGCTGACTGGCTACAGGCAACCAAGGAAGAGGACTGGAATGTAGTCAAGCATGGCACTTTGAAGTTTACAATTAAGATCTTCTGCTTCCACTATGTGCATTGCCACACTGACAACATGGAGCAAGTAAAACTTAACTATCCCAACCTATGTCCTCCTTTAAATACCATATTTATACATGTATCCATTTTTTTCAACTTCCTGAGAGAACTCCTACATTCTGGCCCTTATTTCTTCATCCACTGCCTTTGCAAACAGTATTTGCCTTTCTTATTACCTACTTGTTATAAAAATATGTTGCCTTTACAAAGTCACTTTTTAGTTTTGTCCAATGCAATTCTACTTCATCTAGATATTCTCACCCTGCATCCACATTACAAATCATAAGCTCAGAAACATGCAGCTTCCCATGGTCAGTAGCATCTTATTATACATTACAGAAGACGAAGTCCACATCTAAAAAAAAAAAAAAAAAAAAAAAAAAAAAAAAAACCTAACAAGGAGAATGTACCAAGTGATTTTGGATGTGTTTATATCAAGAAAAGTAAGTAATTCAAACAAACTTGCTTACGTTTTTTGTTTTAACCTTCCACCATCCGAATCAGTTTGATGAGGCTGAAGTTTGTCCTCATCATCTGACTGTGCAGCATCAGTACTATAAAAGACAAACCATGGTTATAGGTTTACACAAAAAAGCACTACAACAGATTTCAAGTGGCAATTATGACACACTGTCTGCACACTAGAGGTGTGACCAGTCGGAAAAATTAATCATCTCAATAGCATTTGACAAAATATCCCAAAAACCAGAGTAAATGAGCAACACAGGCATGTTGAGTTTCTGTCCACATGTCTTGTTAAGAATGATGAGACAAAAGAGTTAGGAGTCAATTCACATGTCAGGAAGGAAACTTGTATAACAGGTGCTGCTAATATAATATAGAAGATGCTTCGCCCCCCTCCCCCACCTAAAAGCATCTAATAGTGTCCAATTGTGGATTAAAATGCCTGAATAACTCTTGCATGTCAGGCTGGGAAGCCTAGGCCCCTCCTGTGGCAATGGAGACAAAGACAGGAGATCTGTGTGGAATGGCTTGCAAGGCTAGGCCACATGAGCTGAAAAAGGAGGCAGCACAGCAGAAACAGAGCACTGCATGGGGCAGGGAGAGCAGGCTCTGACGCTGTGTTCGCCTAGCAGTTATTGCTTGATGAGGTAGGGATGTGGAGGAGGGAAGAAGGAAGAAAGGAAAGACAGTTAAGCATTGTGTGATAGAAGAAACTGGGAATGAGAACAAAAGACCACGAAGACTATGATAATAGAAGAGGAAAGGGAGGGAATCACATCCTTACTTGGACACACACAACTCAATCCCCACCCACTCACAGAGAGACAATACCTACCCACCTTTACAGTCCTTTCACTCAGAACCCAAACCCTACCCCCTCTCATCCACCATTTATGCTCCTACTCACTCTCAGACATACTCTACATGTCCACTGGCAGACACTGACACTACCTTAACAAATCACAAGGCACCCACGCAAAAACTGGGCTTCACTTACTTATATTTCACTTGTCCCCTGAATCACACCTCATACTGAGAAAGACTCTATTCTAATCCCCTTCCCCACGCACCCATTCCACTGCATAAACCTCAGATATTTAGGAATGAGGGGTTGTGGGTCCTGTGAGATTTCTTATGGGTAGAAAGCTTTAGGAGAAAGGATTAATGGAGTGGAAGAGTGGCCTAGTGGTTGGGGCAAGGTACTTCAGGCCGGAAGGTCGGGGGTTCAAATCCCACTAGAGAACAGCAACCTTGGGCCGGAAGGACTGGGTTTCTAGTCCCACAGGTGCTCCTTGTGGTCTTGGGCAAGCCACTTAACCCTCCATAGCCCATGTTCCCTGTAAATAGTTATCTCCCAAGTTATAATGCCCTGTTCAATATAATTTCAGTTTGTTCAATGTAAACCGCACTGATGCAGAATAGCACGGTATATAAGAGAATGTAAAGCACAGTTACTTACCTGTAACAGGTGATCTCTGGGAACAGCAGGAATAAGTCTTCACATATGGGTATCGTCGGTACCGACGGAGCCTGCGCGGGAATGCTCCTCAGCGTCCAAAAGGAAAGCTTTTCGGAGCATCACACAGCACCTGCGCGCTGCCTTCCCGCCTTTCCCAACCGCCTCTCTCCAGTTCGAGTTTTAAGCTGAGACAAAGAGAGAGAGATAGGAAAGGAAAGATAGATAGAGAGATACAACTCCTAGGGGAGGTGGGTGGGTTGTGAAGACTTATTCCTGCTGTTCCCAGAGATCACCTGTTACAGGTAAGTAACTGTGCTATCTCCAGAACAAGCAGGAATGAGTCTTTACATATGGGGGACTCCCCAGCTAGAGATGCCAGGGAGATCCCCAAGGTTGTGAGTCCCTGAGAAGGGCTCTACCTCCCTCCATGGATCTCTGGCATCCAACCAGGGATGGGGGGTAGGAGTTGTTTAAGTATGGAACAGGTGTTTGAGAACAGCCTGACCAAACAAGGCATCCCGGCGGGAGTCCTTGTCCAAGCAGTAATGGGCTGTAAAGGTATGAACCGAGGCCCAGGTGGCCGCTCGACAGATTTGGTCGATGGACACAGAGTTTAGATGAGCCATAGAGGCTGCCATGGCCCTCACATTGTGAGCTGTGACATGGCCCTCTAGAGAAAGGTTGTTACTCTGGTAGGCGAAAGAAATACACTGAGCAATCCAATTGGACAGAGTTCTCTTAGAGACTGGAAGTCCTAAATGAGAGGGATCAAAAGCAACAAAGAGTTGAGAGGACTTTCTATGTTGCTGTGTCCTTTGTAAGTAAAAGGTGAGCGCTCTCTTACAATCCAGGGTATGGAGATTCCTCTCTGCACTTGATGCATGAGGTTCTGGAAAAAAGACAGGTAAATACACCTCCTGATTCAGATGAAAAGGTGAAACCACTTTAGGCATAAAGTGTGGATTGGTCCTGAGGACTACCTTGTCATGATGGAACCTTGTATAAGGAGGATTAGCCACCAAGGCTTGCAGCTCACTGATGCGGCGAGCTGAAGTGACTGCAATGAGAAAAATAACCTTCCAGGAAAGAAATTTCAAGGAGGTAGTGGCTAAGGGTTCAAAGGGTGACTTCATAAGCTGGCCAAGAACCAGATTCAAGTCCCATGCCACTGGAGGTGGTCTAATGGGAGGTTTAGTCAAAAGAAGACCTCTCATGAATCTTGCTATAAGAGGATGAGAGGAAATAGGCTGTCCATTAAGAGGCTTAAGGGATGCTGCAATAGCACTCAAATGGACTCTTACTGAATTCGTTTTAAGGCCTGCATGGGATAAATGTAGCAAATACTCTAGTAAAGAATTCAGAGGTATTGCAAGAGAGTTAAGACCCTTTTCTGCACACCAAATGGTAAACCTCTTCCATTTAAAAGCATAGGAACGTCTGGTGGAAGGCTTTCTGGAAGCATGAAGGATATCCTTCACTTGCTGAGAAAGATGCAAATCTTGAAGGTTTAGGCCAGGGGTACTCAAATCCAGTCCTGGAGGGCCACAAATCAGTCAGGTTTTCGGGATATCCCTAATGAATATGCATGAGATACATTCAAATACAATGGAGGCAGTGCATGCAAATATATCTCATGCATATTCATTAGTTATATCCCGAAAACCAGACTGGTTTGCGGCCCTCCAGGACTGGATTTGAGTACCTCTGGTTTAGGCCTTCAGCAACCAGGCCCTGAGATGAAGAGACTGGGGATGATTTGGGTGCCACAACGTTCCCTCCTCCTGGGATAGGAGGTCTGGAGCAGATCCCAAGTCCAGGGAGGGAGCTTGAGAGAGATGCAGAAGTAGAGGGTACCACACTTGGCGTGGCCAACGTGGTGCTATGAGGATCACAGACCCCTTGTCTCTCTGAAGCTTGAACAGTGTCTTGGGAATTAGGGGAATGGGTGGAAAGGCATAGAGGAAGTCTTGCCCCCAATGAAGGAGGAAGGCATCCCTGGCCTGAACTCCCTGACACGGAATCCTGGAACAGAACCGGGGATGTTTGGCATTCCACGGACTTGCAAACAGGTCTATGTCTGGGGTTCCCCAAATTCGAAGGATCCTGGCTATCTGGTCCCCATGGAGGGACCATTCGTGTGGAAGCAGAACTCGACTGAGTCTGTCTGCCCAAGAGTTTTGAACCCCTGGAAGATACACTGCCATGAGATGAATTTGATGCTCTCTGGCGAAGGCCCACAATCTCAGAGCTTCGTTGCAAAGCGACAGAGAGCCAGTCCCCCCCCTGCTTGTTCACGTAGAACATGGCTACTTGGTTGTCCGTGTAGATGAGGACTGTCTTGTAGCTGAGCAGGGTGTGGAAGACTCAGAGCTAGAAAAATTGCTCCGAGCTCTAAGAGGTTGATATGTAGAGATGTCTCCTGTGGAGACCAGATGCCCTGGGTGGAGAGATCTTGTAGATGAGCCCCCAACCCTTTGGGGAGGCATCTGTTGTAAGGGTTGCTTGGGGTAACACCTGTTGAAAGGGGGACCCCCAGCAGCAGATTTTGGGTGGACCTCCACCACTGGAGAGAACAAAAAAGGCGACTGGAGGTTGCTAATTTGTCTGACAGGCACTCTGATGCCTGGGTCCACTGGGTGGACAAAGTCCATTGAGCTGCCCTCATGTGAAGGCGAGCATAAGGGACCACATGCACGGTGGATGCCATGTGGCCTAACAGTTGTAACATCTCTCGAGCAGTTAAATGGGACTTTAACTGAATCTGAGAGGCTAACTGCACCAAGCGTAGGCAACGGGCCTGGGGAAGATAGGCCCTTGCAGTGGTGGTATCCAGAAAGGCCCCTATGAACTCCAGAGATTGAGTAGGGGTGAGATGGGATTTTGGGATGTTTATTACAAGTCCCAGATACTGAAGGATATGCCTTGTGCAGGCCAGGGAAGCCTGGGCCTCTGACTGGGATGGAGCTCGGATGAGCCAGTCGTCCAGATATGGGAATACAAATATTCCTAGAGTGCGTAGAAATGCAGCTACTACTGCCATGCATTTTGTGAACACCCTTGGTGCAGAGGCCAGACCGAAGGGAAGCACTCTGTATTGATAGTGCTTTCCTTGGAAAAGGAACCGAAGGAACCTTCTGCGTGTTGGATGGATGAGGACATGGGTGTACGCATCCTTGAAATCTAGAGAACAAAGCCAGTCCTGACTCTGGAGGTATGGAAGGAGAGTACCGAGAGAAGTCATCTTGAATTTCTCCTTGCATAGAAACTTGTTCAACTCTCTGAGATCTAATATGGGTCTGTAGCCCCCTGTTTTCTTTGGGATGAGAAAGTAGGGGGAGTAGAATCCTGAGCCCTGTTGAAAAAGGGGTACTTTTTTATTGCCCCTTGGGCAAGAAGGGTAGCAATCTCCTGACCCAGAAGGTCGAGGAGAGATGTTGGAGAATTGAACTGTCTCACCATGGTGTGAGGGGGAAGGTTTAAGAAATGAAGCTTGTACCCTTCCCTTATGATGGAGAGGGTCCATTGCTCTGCTGTGATTTGTTCCCATCTGGGAGCAAAGTGAGCTAACCTTCCTGGAATGGTGAGAGGCTCTGGATGTTCTAGAGCCAGAAAGGCTAAGTTCTCTAGTTGTAAGTCAAAGGCCCTGAGGAGGTTGAGGCTGTTGGGCCGTAGCAGTCCTAGCAGCCTTAGGCTTGGCCTGTTTCGGTTGTTGCTGTCTCTTTGTAGCAAAACGACCTGCAGAAGATGCCTGCTGACCATAAGCAGAATAATATTTCCCTTTTTTGGGAAAAAATCTCTTTTTGAACAACCTTTTCTTAAAGGGAGCAGAAGTAGACTTTGAAAGTCTATCTAAAGCAGAATTTTCAGCATCCATCTGGGTGGCCTTTGCTTGCCAATCTTTGCCAAAAAGGTTTTCACCTGTACAAGGAAGCTTTCCTAGTCCATCCTGAACCCAGGGTTCCAAATCAGAAGCTTGTAACCAAGCAACTCTGCGTGCACCTATGGCAATAGCCGAGGCTCTGCTGGCACCTTCAAAAGAGTCAAAGGCTGCACGGTTGGAAAACTTGGAAACATCCTGGGCATGTTTGAGCCAGGTGAGAAACTCTTCCCTTTTATCTTCTGAAATAAAAGGAGACAAAGTTTGCAGATGATCTGTAACTTCTTTTAGAAACATCCCCATATAGAGACTATAGGAGCTGATTCTGGCAACAAGCATATTGGCCTGGAAAATTCTCCTGCCTAAGGCATCTAAGGTTCTGCATTCTCTTCCTGGAGAAGTAGAAGAGTGCCTTTTTGTACTCTTGATCTTCTTCATAGCAGACTCCACCACAATGGAGTGGTGAGGAAGCTGAGTCTTATGAAAGCCAGGACAAGGAGGAACACGATACATGGTGTCCAACCTTCAAGAATGAGGGGAGGTGGTGAGAGGAGTCTCCCATATGCCCAACATGTGATCATAAAGAATTTCATGTATTGGTAAAGTGGCTGCCTCTTTAGGAGCCTTAGGATATTGTAAAATATCTAATTTTTTGGCTCTAGGCTCTGTCTCAGGGGCCACTGAGATGGAAAGGCCCCTGGCCACTTCCCTAATGAAGTCCTGAAAAGACAAGTCTTCTGGAGGAGACATTCTCCTTTTTGGAGAAGAGGGCTCCTGAGGAAGAATCACCGATGCTTCGATAGAGGCCTCTGATTCATCAGAGTCTTCAGAGGAATCGAAGTATCGCCTATCTGGATGCTCCTGCAGAGCCTGATACGCGTACCGGGTGGTATCGACATCGGGAGTGATCGGTACCGATTCGGTACCGATGGGCATCACAGAACAGTGTACAGCTGCAGTCGACACCGAAGCCGATGTCGATGCAATCGGTACCGGCACCGGAACCGATATCGGTACCGGTGCCGGAGTCGGTACCGACAATGCAGTTTATTGCAGTACCGAAGGTGTCGCAGCTTGTATGAATGCCGTGATGGCACGCTGCATGGTCAGAATATTCTGATCCATCGACGCCACCAATGTCTGGATGTCGGTACCAGTGGGAACCACCAGTACCCCAGAACATGGCAACAGGTGATCGGTCGAGGCCGAGCCATTGATGTCAACCTCTGACCCCATAGATAAAGCTTTGGAAGCCGAAGCCTCCCGCCGGGGTAATTTTGCCGGTGCGGATTCCTCGAGAGCAAGCCCGGAGGCATCTCGATACTTAGAGGGAGATCAACCCTTCGAGGACCGGCTGGACTTAAGTTTGGTTACCTGAGATCCATGGGAGGAAGAAGCAGCCCTGGAAGACGTCAATGCCACCGAAGCTGCATCAGAGGGAAACAGGGTACTGAGCTTGGCTGCTCGATTCTGTAGACCTCTTTTAGACATCATGGAACAGGACTCACAATCCGTAATGGAGTGGTCAGGACCTAAACATTTTAGACACCATTCATGGGTGTCGGTGACAGAAATAGTGCCGCTGCACTTCGTGCACTTTTTAAACCCGGAGGCGGGCTTTTCCATGAGGAAAAATTTTCGTAGGCCTAAGGCCAAAGAAAGAAAAAATGCACTGAAGTGAGAAAAACAGTAGTTATTTATTTATTTATTTATTTTTAGAATAAAGAAAGAAAAGACCAGCGGTACCGGACCAGCGTTGAGAAGGCAGACACGCGACCAAAGAAATAAAAGAAAATAAAGAAATTCTTCAGCGGTGACAGGAACACGACCTGCTGGCTCCACGGAAAAGAAGAACTGGAGAGAGGCGGTTGGGAAAGACGGGAAGGCAGCGCGCAGGCGCTGTGGGATGCTCCAAAAAGCTTTCCTTTTGGACGCTGGGGAGCGTTCCCGCGCAGGCTCCGTCGGTACCGACGATACCCATATGTGAAGACTCATTCCTGCTTGTTCCTGGAGATATAAAATAATTAATTAATTAATTAATGGGTGGTAGATGCTTAATGTGGGGGCAGAGAATGGAGGGGCTTCCTACATGAATAGAGTAAGTAGGAAAGAGATGTACTGCGTGACATCAGTGGTTGCAAGAGCCAAGTTATGGAAATCTTCAGGGGTCTTAGTCGATGGGAAGGCTCGCTGAAGGTTGCTAGGGATGGTGTGTGTAATGATACAGGTAGGGGAGGAAGAGGGTCAGGAGCACTGTTCCCTCTAAGCTGTGCGCGTGTGCGCGCGCACACACCTCGCCGAGTGAGCGCACATACTTTACAACAGAGCGCACAAAAATTATGGTTCTGATTCTGATAGAAAACAACACAGACGTCTTAAAATTTAAAAGTTGTGATTGTAATTACTAGAAATTTTCTGCTTCATTTAGTAATCGTCTATTTTCATTTAATTTGATTAAAATCAATGTGGTGTACATACTGTATTCTGACATGTAGTCAAATTTTAAAGTATATAACTCTGAGTGTCGTTATGTGGCGCACAAAAATTTAACCTTCCTTCAAAAGCTGCACACAGCTGATATTTTATGCGCACACAGCCTACAGAAAATTAGAGGGAACATTGGTCAGGAGGCATATTTTACTCAGCAATTCTTTATGGGTTTTTCTACTAGTATTCAATTAAAGTAAAAGGATTTCCAGAATGACCTCTGACCCCAAAAGGGTAAAACACTTAGTTATTAATATACTTGCATGGATCAGTTACCAAAAATTTAAGAAGTAGCAAGATCAATTAGTTGAAATTAGATAAAGCTCAAAAACAGAGACTTAATTCTTAGAACTAAAATCATAGAATCATGACTGAAAGAGACATGAACAGTCCATTAAGTCCATCCTATACCTTCATCCAGTATCTTCCACACCTATATTTGCCATATCATGCTATAAAAAATGTATAGCTCTGCTAGTACTATGATATAGCAAATATGCTCTACGTTTATCTTTAGTATCAACTGGTCATGAGAGCAAAATATTTTTGAATATTTTTTTTTATTGACCGTTTGCAAATATATTATACATACTTTTAACTTTCAACCTGAAGCACAGCACAGTTCAGCCTATACTAGTTCTTGAATGCCTTACTCTACAATATAGCCACACTGGGAGAATTTTTTTAATAGACTGGATTCCTAAGGGCCCAAGAGCTCTGGCATGGGAGTTAAGCTAAAGAGGAATTTTCAGAATCTATGGTGCATTGATCTTAGTCATCATGGAACAGAGAAAAATAAATGTTTCAAATACTGTATCACACGAATCATCTTTACCATCCCTCCCCGTCACAGGCTCGTCTTGAATGTACACGGCACTCGGCATTTTTCTTACTCGGTCCCAGCGTCTGGAACCCTCTCCCTGTTAATAAAAGCATTTCAGCAAGAAAAAAACACTGCGTGTTTATAAGATAAGTGCAGTGTTTTTTTCTTGCTGAAATGCTTTGGCATATTTAAAGTTTGGATTAACTACACCTAAGTGGTTGAATAAAAGGGATATGTATCGTGTTTGGGGGTTGGTTCACAGTGCCTCCTCCTCACGATTTATGTCCGACAAAAAAATATATTGAAATAATTTTTTGGGGATTCTAACGGTATCTTCTTTTTGTACTGTCGATTTTAATGGCATTCCTTTTCTTTTTCTGAAAATTGATTGATTGTTTTTATTGTACACCACCCTGATGTTACGAAAGGTTCAAGTTTTTAATAAACCATCATAAGCAGGTATAAGGATACGGAAATTTAAAAAATGAGTCCTAATTTACACAATCACAATTTTCATTGCTGATTTCACTATCACAGTATCATAAATGGATGGATAGAGCATAGTTACTCACCTGTAGCAGGTGATCTCCAGGAACAGAAGGAATTTAGTCCTCACATATGGATGACATCGGGTACCGATGGAGCCCGCGCAAGAAGCTCCCCAGCTACCAATAGGAAAGGGTTTGGGAGCAGTCCACTGCACCTGCGCTGCTGCCTTCCCGCTCTTCTGACTCTCCTCAGTTGAGTGTATAGCTGAAGAAAAAGGAGAGCAGATAGAAAGGAAAAAATCCTACAACTTCTAGAAGAGGCGGGTGGGTTGTGAGAATTAAATTCCTGCTGTTCCCGGAGATCACCTGCTACACCTGAGTAACTACGCTATCTCCAGGAACAAGCAGGAATGTAGTCCTCACATATGGGACTCCCTAGCTCCCAGATCCCGTGAGGGTTGAAGCTTTGGTAGGTTCGTTGACCTCAACTTCCCCAGCACGGAGATCTGGATTGAATTGGGCGGGGATTAGGAGTTGTCCTATGTCCCAAAGAGATGCTGAAGGATCGCCTGGCCAAAAGCAGCATCCCGGCGGAAGTCCTTATCCAAGCAGTAGTGGGTTGTGAAGTTATGGATGGAGGACCATGGAACAGCCCGGCAGATTTCAGTAATTGGTACTGCCCGTAGGTTTGCCACTGAGGTAGACATTGCTCGGACGTTGTGAGCGGTGACGTGTCCTGCAAGGGATAATCCTGCTTTGCTATAGCAGAAAGAGATGCAGTCCGCTATCCAACATGATAGTGTGCGTTTGGATACTGGAAGTCCCAGATGAGCTTGATCAAAGGATACGAAAAGTTGAGAGGACTTTCTGATGGCTTCTGTTCTTTGTTTGTAGAAAGCCAAAGCTCTTTTGCAGTCCACGGTATGCAAAGTTGCTTCTGCCCAGGAGGCATGTGGTCTGGGAAAGAACACCAGAAGGATTAGTGATTGATGTGGAAGATGGAGACCACTTTCGGGAGGAAGTGGGGGTGTGTTCATAGGACCACTTCGTCATGGTGGAAACGTGTGTACGGGGCATGGGCCACTAGGGCCTGTAGCTCACCGACACGTCTGGCTGAGGTGAGGGCTATGAGGAAGAGTACCTGCAAAGTAATGTAGTGAAGTTGGGCGGTAAGTTAGCGGTTCGAAGGGTGGTTTAAGCAGTTGAGCTAAAACTACATTGAGATCCCATGCCACTGGGGGGTGGGCGGATGGGTGGTTTGGTAAGCAGGAGACCTCTCATAAACTGTGCTAATAAGGCGGCAGAGGAGATGGCTTTAACATTCAACAGGACATGGAAAGCTGAGCTTGCACTAAGGAGGACTCTTATCGATGATGATTTGAGGCCCTGAGAGGAAAGGTACCAGAGGTAGTGGAGAAATGTTGGAAAAGATGTCTGAAATTGATTGTGTGCATGAGTTGTATCTGCGCCACTTTAGTGAATAGGCCTCTCTCGTGGAGGGTTTTCTGGAAGACAAGAGAATATTTTTAACTTCTGTGAACAGAGGAAGGTTGCACAAGGCTAAGCTTTCAGGAGCCATGCTGTTAGACGAAGGGACCAGAGACTGGGATGAAGAAGTGTTCTGAGAGAGGAGACCCGGTCCGGATCTAGGTGGATCAGTTGGGTTTGTGAGAGTTGGAGAAGGAGGGGGAACCATGGTTGGCAGGCACAGAAAGGGGCTATGAGGAACAAGTACCCCTTGTCCTCTTTCAGTTTCAGAAGTGTTTTCAGGATCAGGGGCATGGGAGGAAATGCATAGAGCAGCCCCCGATTCCACCAAATCATGAAGGCGTCGTCGACTAAGCTGAGCTTTGATGGCAGTTTCAAGCAAAAGCGGGGAAGCTTGGCATTGAGTTGAGTAGCAAAGAGGTTGATCCATGGAGTACCCCAGGTGTCGAACAATTGGTTGGCTATTGTTTGGTCTAGCGCCCATTCATAAGACTGGAGCAACCTGCTGAGTTTGTCCACCTGCAGGTTGTCTTGACCTGGAATATATATTGCCCTGAGCTGTATGTGATGTTAAATGGCAAAGTCCCATATCTGGCATGCCTCCTCGCACAGAGGAAGAGAGCCCGTGACTCCTTGCTTGTTTATGTAGAACATGGCTACTTGACTGTCTGTAAGTATGAGGATAAAACTGATGGCAAGATGATGTCTGAAGACTTGGAGAGCCCTCAAAACTGCTCGAAGTTCCAAGAGATTTATCTGCTGTGTGGACTCGTGAGCAGACCAGTGACCTTGAGTGGAGAGAATTTCCAGGTGAGCTCCCTAGCACTGCTTGGAAGCATCCGTCGTTAGAGTACGTTGTTGGGGGGGGGGGGGTCGAAATAGGTGACCTGATGAGAAGATTTTCTGGGGTTGACCACCATTGGGGTGAGTGAACCATGGGTAGTGTTATTCTGATGGATGCATGCAGATCTTCGGTAGCATGAGTCCACTAGGTTGATAGGAGTCTATTGCGTTTAACGCATGTGTAATCTGGCATGTGGAACTACATGTACATTGGAGGCCATGTGCCCCGGTAGCTTTAAGAAAGATCGTGCTGGAACACTATGCTGATGTTGCATGGTCTCTGTGAGCAGCTTGAGTATCTGCATACGGTCTTGCAGAAGAAAAGCCTTGCACTGGGTGGAGTCCAGGACTGCTCCTATGAATTCTAGTCTCTGGACGGGGATGAGGTGGGATTTTGGAAAATTTATCACGAAACCTAGAGAATGAAGATGATCTATGGTCTTGTTTTGAGCTGAAAAGAGCTCTCCAGGAGAGTCTGCCTCTATAAGCCAATTGTCTAAGTAGGGGAAAACGTAGACATTGTTGATACGAAGATGAGCTGCCACTACGGCCATGCATTTTGTGAAAACTCTTGGTGCTGAAGCTAGGCCGAAGGGAAGCATCCTGTATTGATAATGCATCTCTCGGCAGATGAATAAGAAATACTGTCTGTGAGAAGGGTGGATGAGGATGTGAGTGTAGGCCTCCAAGGTCTAGGGAGCAAAGCCAGTCATTTTGCTGCAGATGAGGAAGGAGGGTTCCTAACAAGATCATCTTTAATTTTTCTTTTAAGAGGAACTTGTTGAGATCTCTGAGGTCTAGAATGGGCCTGAGGCCTCCTGATTTCTTTGCAATGAGGAAGTAGGGGGAGTAGAACCCCTTGTGGTGTTCCTGCAGGGGCACCGGTTCGATGCCTCCCTGTGTGAGGAGAGAGAAGATTTCCTGATGTAAGAAGGCATCAAGGTAGTTCTTGAAAGGAGCTTGTCCCTTGAATCGGTGAGGAGGAAGTTCCCAAACGTTGAGATCGTATCCATTCTGGATGATGGTTAGTGTCCATTTTTCAGAAGTTATTGTTTTCCATTGTGTGGAGAACCTTGAGAGCCTTCCTGGAATAAGGAGTAGGGCTAAATGGGTGGGACTGGCCTTGCTCCCTATGTAGGAGTCAAAAACTTGGTACTGGGGCAGTTGGTTGAGGCTGAGGTTGTTTAGTCAACCTGGGTTGCTTGGCTTGTTTGGCATCTTGCTTGTGCTGTGAAGGGTAGGGTGGCTGGGAAAGAGTAGTTACTCACCTGTAACAGGTGTTCTCCAGGAGCAGCAGAAATCAGTCCTCACATATGGGTGACGTCGGCGCCGACGGAGCCCTGCGTGGAGCATTTCCCCAGCTTTCAAAGAAAGCCTTTGGGAATTGCAGCACGCATGCGCGGTCCCCTTCCCGCCCAAGGGTGCCACCTTGCTCAGTCTGATGACATAGCTAAAAGACAGCAAAAAAAATTAGCAAAAATAAATCATATGACTGCAACTCCAAGGGGAGGAGGAAGGGTTGTGAGGACTGATTCCAGCTGCTCCTGGAGAACACCTGTTACAGGTGAGTAACTACTCTTTCTCCAGGACCAAGCAGGAAGTCAGTCCTCACATATGGGACTCCCCAGCTTAAGGCTACCGTAGACCTCAAGCCGAAAAAATGAGCTCCCTCGAGCTCGTCAGTACGTAAGGAAGGAATTTTCTCTGAGAACGCCCCCGATCGGTAGCCCAACACCAGGGCCGGAGGGTAGGAGTTGCCTAAACCCCAAAGAGATTATGGAGTACTGCCTGTCCGAAAGCAATGTCCCTGCGGGACTCCCTCTTAAGGCAGTAATGGGCCGCAAAAGTCTGGCTTGAAGACCAAGTAGCGGCCCGGCAGATGTCTTCCAACGGAACAGAGCGGAGATGAGCCACTGACGCAGCCTTCGCCCTGACACGAGCAGCCGTGACTCGACCCTCCAACGAGAGGCCGGCTGCCCCATAAGCCCAGGCGATACAGTCAGCGACCCATATGGACAAAGTACGCTTGGAGACAGGCAACCCCAACTTATTGGGGTCAAAAGAAACGAAGAGCTGAACAGCCCTCCAATGCTCCCGCGTACGGTTAAGGTAGAAGGATAACGCCCTCCTACAGTCCAGGGTATGCAGGACAATCTCAGCCCAGTTGGCATGCAGCCTGGGAAAGAAGGTCGGAAGAACCACCTCCTGATTGAGGTGAAAAGGGGAGACAACATTAGGGAGAAAGTTGGGGTGAGTCTGTAAGACTACCCTATTCCTGTAGAACCTAGTGTAAGGGGGATCAGACACTAGTGCCTGAAGTTCACTTACTCGCCTAGCAGAGGTAAGAGCTACCAGAAACAAGGTTTTCCAGGAGAGAAAACGGAGAGGGCAGGTAGCCATAGGTTCAAATGGCGGACAAGTAATCCGCTGTAAGACCACATTCGGATCCCACTAAGGGGCTGGTGGACGTAAAGGAGGCTTAAGCAGGAGGAGGCCTCTGAGAAAACGAGCCACCAAAGGGTGGTTGGAAAGAGGCCTTCCATCCACCGGCGAGTGGTGCGCTGAGAGAGCACTGAGGTAAACTCTGACAGAGTTGGACTTAAGGCCTAGATTGGAGAGGTAAAGCAAATATTGCAATACTACCGCTACCAAGCACGAGAAGGGATTCTCGTTGTGCTGAGCACACCATGCGGAGAATCTATGCCACTTAAGAGCGTAGGATTTCCTGGTGGATTGCCGTCTGGAGGCTAAGACTACATCTTCCACCTCTCTAGGCAGTAGTAGGGGAGCCAGGACTACCCTTTCAGCAGCCAGGCCATCAGACGAAGGGACTGGAGGTTGGGGTGCAAGAGAGATCCCTGTTCCTGAGACAGGAGATCATGTTGAATCCCCAGAGGAAGAAGAGTGTCCACCGCCAGTTGCAGTAGAAGTGGGAACCACGGTTGCCTCAGCCACCTGAGGGCTATCAGAATCATTGAGGCCCCGTCCTGGAGGACTTTGAACAGTGTTCGGGACACCAGTGGCGTGGGAGGAAACGCATACAGTAGGCCTTGGGTCCACGGAATCAGAAACGCATCCCGCTGCTATTCTGAGAGGATGCGGTTGTCTGGAACAGAATCTCGGGAGTTGCCGGTTCAGAGGACTGGCGAAGAGATCCATGGTGGGGAGACCCCACTTGAGAAAGATCCGCTGAGCCACGAAGGGATTCAATCTCCATTCATGTGGTTGCAGAATCCTGCTCAGCCTGTCCGCCAGGCAATTTTCCTGACCGGGAAGGTAGACAGCCTTGAGGAGGATTCCGTGATTGACGGCCCAAGAGCAGAGCCGTTGTGCCTCCTGACAGAGAAGGAAGGAGCCTGTGCCTCCCTGTTTGTTCACGTAGAACATGGCAACTTGATTGTCTGTCTGGACCAGTACAGACTGGTGCGACGTGAGGTGGGAGAAGGCTCTCAGAGCTAGGCGTATCGCCCGTAGTTCCAGGAAGTTTATCTGCTGAGCAGCCTCCCAAGGAGTCCAGAGACCCTGAGTACATGTCCCTTGGCAATGTGCTCCCCAACCTAGAAGAGAAGCATCTGTCGTCAGCACTCGAGAATGCGGAGGGGATTGAAAACCCACTCCGAGTACCAGATTCGGAAGATGAAGCCACCATTGCAGAGGAGACGAGCAGGGTGGATATACTTACTGAGTCTGCAAGGCTCCCTGTGGCTTGATGCCACTGAGTTCGAAGGCTCCACTGAGCAGGCCGCATGTGCAGGCAGGCAGTGGGGGTTACATGAACCGTGGAAGCCATATGGCCGAGAAGTCTCAGGAATTGCCTGGCGGAGACCAGGAAATTGCTGTGAAACTGCCTGGCTAGATCTATCAACCTGTGGGCTCTGTCCACTGGCAGAAAAGCCCTCGCCTGAAGAGTGTCTAGCCTTGCTCCTATGAATTCCACCTTCTGGGACGGGAGCAAAGTGGACTTTGCGAAGTTTATGACAAACCCCAAGTGCTGAAGCAGAGCCACAGTGCGAAGGGAGGCCTGACTGACCTCCTGGGAAGACTGGCCTCTTATGAGCCAGTCGTCCAGGTATGGAAACACAAAAAGACCTTGAAGCCTCAGGTAGGCCGCCACCACTGCCAGGCACTTGGTGAACACCCTGGGAGCGGAGGTTAGGCCAAAGGGTAGCACTCTGTACTGGCAGTGGTTTCCCCCCACAACAAACCGGAGATATTGTCTGTGGTCTGGATGAATAAGGATGTGAGTATAAGCATCCTTTAGATCTAAGGAGCATAGCCAATCTCCCTGCTGGAGGTAGGGCAGCAGAATTCCAAGGGTAAGCATCTTGAACTTTTCCCTCTCCGGGAACTTGTTGAGGCTGCGCAAGTCTAGGATGGGTCTGAGGCCTCCTGTTCTTTTTGGTACCAGAAAGTACCTGGAATAAAAGCCGTGACCTCTCAGGTGGTGGGGCACCGGTTCCACAGCCTGGTCCTTTAGCAGACTTGCTAACTCCTGAAGGAGTAGGTCCCTGTGCAGAGGGGGTCTTGGAGGCTCCCCTGGAAAATAGGAGGGAGGTACCTGGTGAAAATGGAGAAGATAGCCCTTTTGGACTATATGGAGTACCCAGGTACCTGATGTGACGGCTGACCACCTGTGGGCAAAGTGGGCCAGCCGGCCTCCTCTGCTGATGTGAGCCAGGTGAGGAGAAGAGGCTATGCCTTCTGAGTCAAAAACCCCCACCCTGCTGAGCAGGGGCCGGTGTTGGTGGCTTGGGGGCCTTCTGCCTACGGGGCCCATGACCCTGCCCCTTGGCCTGCTGACCCTGTTGGGGAGCTGCAGAAGTCTGATAATAAGGGTATTGTTTATAGGCAGATGACTTCGAGTAAAAGGCCTTTTTCCCCGAGCCCTTCTTCTTCTGAGAAGGGGCAGAGGTTTTTCTGGACAGCCTAGTCCTGGTCAGAGTCTCGGTCTCGAGTTCTGCAGCCTTTTCAGCCATGGGCTTGCCAAAGAGGTTTTCACCTCGGCAGGGGACATCGACCAACTTGTCCTGCACCCATGGCTCGAGGTCGGATGACTGTAGCCAAGCCTGTCGGCGAGCACCGATGCCGGCCCCGGCTACTCGGGCCGAAGCCTCAAAGCCATCGTAGGCTGCTCGAGAGATAAACTTCGAGCACTCTCGAATAACAGTGGACAAGGCCTGGAACCTCTGCAAAGGTTCCTCGGAGAGACCAGCAGAGAACCCGGCAATATCCTTTGCCAGGTCTCGGAGGTACATGCCCATGTACAGATGGTAGGTCTGGACACGGCAAGCAAGCATAGAGCCCTGGAAGCACTTTTTACCGAGGGCATCCAGGTTCTGGGCCTCCCGGCCGGGAGGCACCAAGGAGTGCATCTTCTGACTTTTGAGTCGATGCATGGCCGATTCCACAACCATGGAGTGGTGCGGTAATTGTGCCTTTTGGAACCCGGGGCTCTTGCGGACTCGATAGATGGAATCGACTCGCTTGTTTAACACCGGCGTCGAGGCCGGGGTCTCCCACATGCGGAAGAGCAGCCGCTCCAGCATCGGAGGAACCGTTACAGTAAAGGCCTCCTTCGGGGGAGAGTCATACTGGAGGGCCTCAAGCTCCTCGGCTCGAGGCTCCTCCTCGGGATCCGCGGGGAATGCCAAGGCCTTGGCCATATCCCGCACGAAGTCAGAGAACCGGATATCCTCTGGTGGGGATCGTCTCCGAGGTTCGGACTCCAGCGATGGGACACACCGAGTCTGATAGGTGTCAGGTGACTCTTCGTCCTCTGTCTCCCAGCCCAACTCCTTGGAGTAGGAATCGAGCATCTCCGGTCGGGCGGGCACCGATGCCATCCGCCCCAACGCCGAGGGTACCGGCGTCGACGACCTCGGTCCCGAACGGGAGGCCGAGGGAGACCATGGCCGAGGATCGACTCGAGCCCGCATGGACTCGAGGATCGGCTCGGCCTCCAGGGTCGACTTGGACATCGATGTCCCGGTGGTTGGGGCAGATGCACCGGTGAGACCGGCGATCAATGCCCGCTGCTGTTCCATGAAGGCAGCGAGGCTGCTCTCCAAGGCCGTCAACCAGAGTCCGAGCTCAGGAGACCCAGCAGCCCCCGACTCGGGCCCCGACAGCGTCGGGCCAGACGTCGGCTCCCCTGAAGGAGAGTCCACGAGGACTACAGCACTCACGTGTCCAGGAGACTCCATCTCGAGACGAGGTTGCTTGGCAGGCCTCTCCGACTCCGAAGACCTGGGACGGCTATCGGGGCTATGTGACCTGGCCCACAAGGAACCAGGAGCGTCCACCGACGCCACCCTCGCGGGTTTCTTCTTCCTGCGCTGTTCCCGCGAAGGAGACCCCCGCTCAGAGGAACCCCGATGCTGCTCGGGGCCGGAGTCCCGAGACGTCGAGGCCTCTGACGAGGTCCAGGCCCATCCAGACGCGGAATCAGAGAAGATCCTATCCTTCTGGTGCTGCCGATTCCTCAATGCCTTCGAGGACATTTTGCCACACGGACCACAGATAATTGGGTCTTGATCGGGTCTGAGGCAGCGGAGGCAGCAGTCATGTGTGTCGGTAAGAGACATAGGTTTCTTACACCGATCACACTTTTTAAACCCACTGGCAGCCATCAGGGGGAAAAAGGGCCCCTGCGAGGTCAAAAGACAGGGCTGCCAGTGAAAAAATAAAAATGGCACGAACGCTAGTCACAAAGGACAAAAACCGAAAAAGAGAGAGTGGGCTCGATACCAGAGTATCGGGCCCAGGCGGGAAAAGGATCCGGCGTCGAACCGAAGGAGAAGAAGAAATAACAGGGAAATCAACTTTTTCCTCGGCGAAAAACGAACTACCTCCGTTGGGCTCCGCGGAAAAAAGAAGACTGAGCAAGATGGCACCCTTGGGCGGGAAGGGGACCGTGCATGCGCGCTGCAATTCCCAAAGGCTTTCTTTGAAAGCTGGGGAAATGCTCCGCGCGGGGCTCCGTCGGCGCCGACGTCACCAATATGTGAGGGCTGACTTCCTGCTTGGTCCTGGAGAATATGCTGGGTAGAATTTCCGCTTTTTAGGGTAAAAGGCTTTTTTCTTGGAGGGATCTGCCGTTTTACTTGACAACCTCTTGAGGGTCATGTCGTCGGTTTCAAGTTCCCCAGTCTTTTCATGCTAGTTCTTTCCAAACAAGTTTTCACCTGAACAGGGAATGTTAGCCAGTTTGTCCTGTACCCACTACTCTAAGTCAGATGCTTGGAGCCATGCCGTTCATCTCGCTCCAATAAATATTGAGGAGGCTCTACTGGAGGATTCGAAGGCGTCGAAAGCTGCTCTGTTCATAAATTTGGAGACATTGTGACTGTGGGTTAGGATTGTTTAAAAGGCTGGGTGCTTTCCTCCGGGAGGAAAGGTAGGAAGCCCTCCCAATCTTTATTCAACTCCTTGAGAAACATACCCATATATAAGATGTATGAGTTGATTCTGCTAGCTAACACGGAAGCCTGGAAGATGTGCCGAGGGAAGGAATCGAGGGTTCTCGATTCGCATCCCGGGGGAACTGAGGCATGGTTCTTCCCACTTTTTATCCAGCGCATCGCCGATTCTACCATGATGGAATGGTGGGGACGTTGCGTCTTCTGGAAACCCAGACAGACAATCAGGGATTCGGTACATGGTATTGAGATGTCTACTTACGAGAGCGATGGTTAAAGATGTCTCCCACATCCTTAACATTAAATTATAAAGTATACAGTGCACCGGTAAGATGGTAGCCTCTTTAGGTGTGGTGGGATATTGCAGTATTTCGAGCTCTTCCGCCCCGGCCTCGGGTTCCAAAGCCGCTGATATGGAGAGAACCGCTGCCATGTCTCTGATAAAGTCTTGAAATGACATCTTCTGGTGGGGATTTTCTGTGGGTACTGGAATTTGGTGGTGAGGTCTCTGAGACGAAGTCTCTGAGGTCATCAGAGTTCAGAGATCTGTGGTCAGAGTCAGAGGACTCAGAATCATATTCCGGAGAGTACCGATAGTGCAGGTCGATAACTCCTCTGGTTGACCACGATTCATGGAGAAGGATGGATCTGTGATTGGAAGTAGCGGTGAAGGCGCTGGCATCGGGGGCTGTGTTGACACGAAGGGTGCTGTTGGTATCAACATCGGTGTTGACGTCGGCATCAACACCGGGATTGACATCAGGCCAGTTGGTATTTGTTGCGCTGGAAGCGATGTAGATATCGATGTCAATGCAGTCTGCAGGGTCATCAGGTCTGATGGTGTTAACTGCACGCAGGCCGCCAGCAGAGCTGCTAAGGTCCATTCTAGAGCCAGAATACGCTGATCTAGCGATGTCGCTGGTGCCTGGTTATCGGATGGAGTAGTGTCAGCCACCACCGGACCAGGGCACGGCATTGAGGGTTCCATGGAGATTGGTGCTCTGGTTACCCCTCGACTCCCCACTGAGGCTTTGGAGGACAAGTCCTCCCGCCGGGGATACCTAGACCTATGGTTGGAATCGAATGATGTTCGAGACTATTCCAGGTGTGTATGGGAACGTTCCCAGAAGTGATCCCTCAATGTTTTTTGGCTTACCAGAAAGATCTTTGGTTATGCGACTTGGATCCTTTGGAATCTCCAAGGGTTCCTGGGTCAGCGACTTCTCTTTGGGCAGGTGTGATGGAGAGGGTTGTTTTGATTTTTTCTCTCTGTATCTGGAATCTTTAGAATGTTTGGAGTGCTTCGATGTCGGCAAGCCAGATGATGCCCTTGAGGAGGTCGAGGCCAAGGAGAGGGTGTCTGAGGGGAAGAGCTCTTCGAATTTTTTAGCTCGATTCCCCAGGCCTCTTTTTGTCATTTGTTTACAGAGGGAACACTCTGTGGGGACATGATCAGAGCTGAGGCATTTAAGGCACCAGTCATGTTTGTCGGTGATAGAAATTGTGCTGGAGCACTTTGTATATATTTTTTTAAAGCCACTGGTGGGCTTTTCTATTCTGCCTGAGAGTGCAGGCTTGGAAAATGAAGGCCCCTTGGGCCTCAGGGGACTGGGAAAGTCCTGAAGAAAGATAGAAAAAAAATGTTTTTGAAAAAGTTAATTAATATAAAAAGAAGAAGTAAGCAAATAAGTAGAATTGAGGAGTATCAAGTGATATGGTGAAGGCAGTAATTCTTCAGTGGTGTCAGGAATTGATCCTGTCGGCTCCGTGGAAAAATGAAAACTGAGGAGAGTCAGTTAGAAGAGCGGGAAGGCAGCAGCGCAGACGCAGTGGACTGCTCCCAAATGCTTTCCTATTGGTAGCTGGGGAGCTTCCCACGCAGGCTCCGTCGGTACCCGATGTCACCCATATGCGAGGACTACATTCCTGCTTGTTCCTGGAGATCTCTAGGTTACTGAAAACAGAAGCTGCTGTAATCTTCTGAATATGTAATCTCTGGTCTAGTCTCCGCTTGGTCCTGGGTTCATTTCACTTCACAGACGCAGGAGGGTATTGTAATAAGACAAGCAAACAGGTGTGGCTTGGAGAAAGGTTTTTATGTAAAAATAGGCTTAATACATAGGTATTGAACAGAGGTATATAGTGATTGTTACAGAGCTGTTTCAGTGTGCATCACTGAATCTGTGTGTGTGCATGTGTGAAGTGTGAGAGAGATAGAGGCCAGAACCTGTGGGTCAGGGCCGCATGGTAGGCCAGAACATGTGGGTAGAGAGAGAGAGAGGGGGAGGGGTGAAGGGAGTTGAGTATCAGAGCCTCATGGTAGTGTCCAAACCTGTCCGATGAAGGAGGGAGAGAGAGAGAGACAGGAAGTGTGTCTGTCCTTTATAGTGCCTCTCCAGCAGTTCCCCTTGAGGTCTGCTATTGTCTTTGGCCACTCCCTTTAAGGTCTACCCATCTTGATTTAGCAAGGAGGGGCTGCAGCCAGGTCCTAGAGACTGACGTCAACCAGGGGTCAGAGTTTAGACTGAATTAAACAGAGTCCATAGCTGCATGAAATGTATGCTGACATCTCCCACACCTTTTTTATTTCTATTTATTATTTGTGCCTGGAATTGGTGGAAGCAAACCTGTGGTACCTGTCCCAGCTGCCATTACCTGATAGTAGGCAGCTCGTCGAATACCTCCTGTATTAAATACCTTGCTATGTCTAGCAGGTCCCCTGTCCTGCACAGTACTGTCTCTAGTACTGTCTCTAGTGTTCTAGAGATAAACAAGTCTCCTTATGAGTCCAAACCTCGTGTCTTAGGTTGAGCAGCCACTACTGGGGGGGGAACCCAATATGCCACTTACATACCCGTCTTAGAGAGAGTGAACAGTGCATAAGGTCTGCAGGAATTTTTAAGGAGGCTAAAACCAAACGGTACCAGGATGCTATGAGTGAGGATAGGAAGCAATACTAGACTGCAGCTGACTCTGGTATTCAGTGTAATAGGAAATACCGAATTAGCCAAATTAGCAGGCCAAGTTAGCCTGGATGTAGGGGTGGATGCTGGAGAGGTTCAGTGTAACTACCTTAAAATGTTGTTGTTCTGTATGACATGCGCTGCAAGGAAATGTACATTTTTTTCATCTTACAGCACAGGAAAATTACGATAATGCATAGCAATATTTGTACAGCAGTTAAAATAATAATAGGGTGAATAAAAACATTAAAGACATGATCAGCAGTAGGTGAGTAACCAAATAACAATTCCCACACAGACACATGAGCATCTTGTAGCAAGTGTCCAACAATTTGTTGAATGTGTCCATTCTCATAGGCGATGGTGTGATTCACTTCAGTGGATGTTGTTTTAAGGTGATCAATATAGGCATGGAGTTCTGTAAAGTTGAGCAGTTTATGTAGTGTCTCTTCTCCCATGCCAAGTGGTAATGGATGCACAGCATATGAGATAAAGTCTGGAATGTCCATAGAGTCATTGGTAACCAGCGGTGTGGAATAAGTTGTCCCATTAATGGTGAGGGAGACCAGTGGTGTATGACTGCACCAGGTATTGTTTGGTAAATAGTTTGAACTGTACAACAAAGTGTTCTTGGGAAGGCGAATGTCATGCATTCTGGGAGTAATCGAAAAAGAAACTTTCTGGGGAAAGAACAGATGAAAACAAAAGTGTCCAGCTCCAAGGTAGTCAGGGGATATGAGAGCTTAACAGTCAGGGAGCAAGTGGAAGAATTGTTCCAGCAGGAGGTGTCAGCCTCTTTAAACTGGTGAGGTTGACACTTGAACTGAAATGTAGTCTGCTCACACAAACTGGGGTCCATCGGCTTGAATGAAGTCCAGGTGTCGTCCAGTGGCTGTACCCATGTGAGATGGTCCACAGGATACATAAGCATATTATCAAATTGCACCCCAATATTAACAACAGGATAAATAACTGTGTGTTGTCCTGACCATGGGATCAAAGTACAGATAGAGCAGCCTTGTGGTGAACAAATGGGAACACTAACTGTCCACCAATCAAGGTGAGCTATAGCAAATTCAGGTATTTTGGTACTAGCCATATGGATGAGAGATGGTGGCCAGTGTCCTAACTTAGCAGTGATCAGAATTTCCTTTAGTATAGTAATAAGCTCGATCTGTACTTGATCACAGGCAAGAGCCCAGGAAATATTGTACAAAATCAAAGCAGGAGGACCTAGAAAGTAACGTTCTGGGCATGCCCTCAATTCTTGTGTCCTTTCTAGAGAAGTGGAAACTGGTGGCTCCCACTGTACTTGAGTGATGTTTAATGAATAGAACACTGGCTTGTCCTGTACCGAACAGAAACTCAGGATGACCAGATCCTTTCCTTCCGGGAACGGTGGGGGTATTTCTTGATAACGATATACCCCACTTGTGGAGTTAGCCCAGCCAATCGTGCATATTCGGATGATAGTTCCTGTAATGAGACTTGAGTGGAAGAGAGCAGATACAAGAACAACAGCAAACCGAGACATAATAAAAGCAAACTTGTTTCACTCTACTAGGGAGTAAACTAATGCTCCCCACTTATACTATGTAACAACAAAACAAACACAAAAAAAAAAAATAATAATAATTTTTACTACTTATTTACATAACTAACTACTTATTTACATAACTATTAAACACATGTCAACTATACAGCAGGAGTAAATAGTTACCGTCCTCAAGCGACTTTTGTTCAGAAAGCAGCTGTCCGTGCTGTCTTCATAAAGCAGCTGTCCGTGCTGTCTTCAGGTGGTAGCTGAAAACAAAGACTGATAAAACACATATTACCCATATGGTTTTAACTGGGTGATGTGTTTCCAGTACTGCTGGTTATCGTGCATTAGGATAGGCTTGGGCCTAAGGTATCAGATGACAAGACTTCGACTTTCATACTTCGGACACATCATGCGAAGAGAGAGATCATTAGAGAAAGACATCATGCTTGGCAAGATAGAAGGTCAACGCAAAAGAGGAAGGCCAGCAATGAGATGGATCGCTACAATAACAGCAGCTACGGGTACCAGTCTGTCAACAATGAGCCGCCTGACTGAAGACCGAACACAATTTAGGATAGCTATCCAGAGGGTCGCCATGAGTCGACTCCGACTCGACGGCACTTAACAACAACAACAACAAGGTATCAGTAACTAAGTATGGTCCCTCCCACTGTGCAGTTCCAAAGGGGAGTTTTGGTCTAGGTCTCATCTCTGCAAGACACTAGTGACAGGGCTTCCTTCATGTAATCATGAAATATTGATGGTGAATCCTTAAATCCCTGTGGAGGCACAGTCCATGCACACTGTTTCGGCCAGGCTGGTGAATTGCATGTGGAAGAAATAGGTCTAATCTGACCTCTCTCCTCCAGTATCTTCACAATTTTAGTCACTGGTTCTATAGCCTGATGAGGTACTGGGTATTTCTGTGGTGTATGATCCTCACCTTCCAACAGTATTTCTGTGTGCATTTTCCCACAATCTAACTTGTCTTGAGGCCAGACTGGAATATCAGCCACCTCTGAAGGAATTACACACAGATCATACTGCTGAGCTGCCTTAGTGCACTGAGTTGCTAACTGCATGGGGATGACTTCATGCACTAAAGTTTTAGAAGCACTTGAAGTTCCTGAATACTGCCACAATTTAAGATTAGCCATATCCCCCACCAAAGTTAACTGGTTGGGAACATCAGTTCCAATTATTTCTTTTGGTGTGTTCACTATAGTGGAGGCAGTGGTTTCTAACATTTCCTTATTTTGTTCACTGTGCACAGGGATACCCCATTTAACTGGGATAGCCACACATTTGGAAGCTGTGTCATTAATTCCTTGAATTTCATAAATTTCCATATTTTTCTGATGTGCAGTGGGAGAAGCTCTGTTTGTAAAACTAATTCCAGCCCCTGTGTCAATCAAAGCTAATTTATCCTGACCCCCTACTCTACTGATAACATTGGGGCGTGCACAAGAGTCCAGTATCAAGGGTGTTACAAGCCTTAAATTGTGTCCTGGGCCTGTGTCCATTTCATCATCCAGAGGCTCTGGAATTGAGTCCTCTGCTGAGATAAAGGAGGCAGGCTGGGCTATGAAGGCTTGAGACATTTTGATATCTGAACTCAAGAGGTCAGGACATCCCTATGCAGTAGCCTTGTGTTTGTCCTGAGCTGCTTGTAAATCCTGTTTTAATTTATCTATTTCTATCTGCAGTATATGTTTATCTTGTTCCCATTTAGTTTTTTCCTTTTCTAGCCCATCTCTCTGTGCTTTGAGCTCTTGAAAGGGGATGTAACCTGAGGAGTTTCTAAAAGTACCTCTGCCGTGTGCTCTCCAAGGGGCGTGGCCTCTGTCGGTGTTTCTTGTGTACTGAGAGGATCCTTCAGCTTGCCACTTAGGGGTGTGTCCTCTGTCTGTGTTTCTTATGTACTGAGAGGATTCATTGGCCTGCCACTTCCGTGCCTCTGATACTGTAATGACCTGCGAGGGCTGGGTCTTCCAAACAGACCCAATTCTGAGCATTAGAGTATCAAAAGGGGTTGCTTCAGGGTCTTCAGAAAATAACAGAAGGTGTTTTGTAATCTCAGGGGATAGCAATTCTAATAAAAATTCCTTATGCATGCTCTCCCCATAATCCTCTGCCTTGGGCCAGGACTCTTGCTCATTAAGAACTGCTTTTAAAATCCAGGCTCTATATGCAAACTGTTCCAGTGTATCATCTGGTAAAGGTGAAATAATTTTAAATACTTGCATTGGGGAACAGTGAAATAGTTTCTCAGTACCCCTTTTAACCAACTGGTATGGGTGAGTGAGAGAGCCAACCCTGTAATAGTGTGGCCCTAGAGCCAGATGCATAAGTCTATCAAAGTCTGATTGTTTTCTTCTGTATTTCCCTAGACCCCAGTGAATCAGAATATCAATCGCCCATTTAACCCACTGATTTACATTAAGAGGCATAGTACCAATTTTCTCAACTATTTTTTCTATATCTCTATCTTTTAAATTTTCCTGGAACATTAATTTAAGTTCATTACTGGGTGTCATGTCTAAGTCATCAGAATTATTTTCCTGACAGAGATTGCTGGGTTCTGGCTGAGATAAACTATCAGAATTTTGTTCTGATTCAGCTGTATTCTTTCCATTCCTAAGTTCAACTATGCATACTTTAGAATTCTTTTGTTGCTGATCAGGTGTGTCATAGGCATAGGGAATGGGTGTATCTTTGTTCTTTTGTTTCTCTCTAGCTGGTATGCATGGCTCATAGGCATATGGTGCTGAGGGAGGGGTAGGTGTTGACTTTCTTGCAGAGGCCACTTGATCTTTAACGTGCCTCAATTCAAGTTTAAGTGCTTCTAATTGTTCACTAACAGTTATAAAAGAATATGTGGCTTGTATCACTTGACTTCTCTGAATAGAAATACAACTTTGTGCCTCCTCCAGTTCTTTGATCAATTGGCTACACTGAGAAGTCAGTTCAGAGTTTTCTTTTTTCATGCTAATTAGGCCCCTGGCCATGCCTTGGATGAAAAGGCATTTTCTTTTATTTGTTTTCTTTTTGAATTCATGATCATGGCTTAACATTCGTTTTTGAATATTATACCATGAGTCAGGGAATTCCCCTTCATATGGACCTCCTTTTCTCTTACAATATGAAATTAGAATTTCTGTAAGTTCTTTAAAATCAAATGCTGCCATATTTGATACTGCAGAAAGGCTGTAGTTGGACTATCTCAACTGTGTAACCTTAGAAGGAGGAATGCTAACTTAAAAGGTATTTCACACCTATTTAACAGGGTGGAGTAGATTAACAGAATTGTATCAGTTGCAGCCAGCTGCAAGCCTGCTCTCAGTAAGATAGTTACTGACAGGAGACAGAGAAATAGAAGTTAAAAGGGAGAAAGATTAACATTGTCAGATATTCCTGCTCACACACCAAGATATATACTGACAAGAGAGAGAAATAAAAGTCAAATAGACAGGAGGGTACATTAGTGTTACCAGGAAAGATGTATATTGTACTCTATGAGGGAATATTTAACTGTGTAACTCTGTATTTTCTTAGCAGCTCAAATACTATATAAAATCTGTAGCAAGCCTATACATAAAAATAAGACAATTGCAAGCCACTCTGTGTCATGTCCTTAAAATTCTAGATTCTTACAGAGCCTTTTGACACTAAAAGTCTCACCTTGTCTAACCCACAAAACAAAATTGTAAATGGTCACAAGGGCTATTGATTTTCCTGTCTCACTCTGTCTGAAATCTACTTAATGTATTATACAAAATTATTACTTACCCAACTGGAGGTCTGCTGTGAAATCCCGGACGAGCCCCCAATATGTAATCTTCTGAATATGTAATCTCTGGTCTAGTCTCCGCTTGGTCCTGGGTTCATTTCACTTCACAGACGCAGGAGGGTATTGTAATAAGACAAGCAAACAGGTGTGGCTTGGAGAAAGGTTTTTATGTAAAAATAGGCTTAATACATAGGTATTGAACAGAGGTATATAGTGATTGTTACAGAGCTGTTTCAGTGTGCATCACTGAATCTGTGTGTGTGCATGTGTGAAGTGTGAGAGAGATAGAGGCCAGAACCTGTGGGTCAGGGCCGCATGGTAGGCCAGAACATGTGGGTAGAGAGAGAGAGAGGGGGAGGGGTGAAGGGAGTTGAGTATCAGAGCCTCATGGTAGTGTCCAAACCTGTCCGATGAAGGAGGGAGAGAGAGAGAGAGACAGGAAGTGTGTCTGTCCTTTATAGTGCCTCTCCAGCAGTTCCCCTTGAGGTCTGCTATTGTCTTTGGCCACTCCCTTTAAGGTCTACCCATCTTGATTTAGCAAGGAGGGGCTGCAGCCAGGTCCTAGAGACTGACGTCAACCAGGGGTCAGAGTTTAGACTGAATTAAACAGAGTCCATAGCTGCATGAAATGTATGCTGACAGCTGCCTGCACTTTTTATTTCAAAAGCTAACTTCTTGAACATTGGCAAAACTGAAACTGGATATTTCCACCGCCTGTTTGATCATTCCAGGAGAACTTGGTGCTTAGATATCACCACTATTTCCTTTGGTGCATCTATTTACTTAAGCCAAAGAAAGTCCATTCTGTGTTCATTCTCTTTTTGAATGATAAAGGAGACCTCCTTTGACAGCTTATGCAGAAATTCAGGGTATACAGACAGATGGCTCCAACAAAAATACTCATGGGAAGCACTCTTCTTACGCTGATGGCTCCGATAAGTATGATTTGTCCCACAAATGATTCTCCAGGGACCTTTCAGAATGAAATGCTCATCCTGGAATTGAAGAGACAACCCATATACGACAAACAGAACTATATTCTACAAATTAAGAATCCTACAACCCCAACGTAAAATCATTGAATTATCTGACTTTAGATCAATAATACAAACAATCATAACCCCACATCTGGACTATTGTAATAGCATATTACAAGGACTTCCCAAAAAAACAATAAACATACTACAGATGGCACAGAATGTTACAGCCCGAATCTTGATGAATGTACCTTTTTCAGATCACATCACACCCATCTTAAGAGAACTTCACTGGCTACCTATACATGCATGCATAAGATATAAAATAATAATTACTACCTTCAAGCTAATACACAATATTGCCCCATCATACCTTACTTCACTCATTAAAGCACAACCCCCTAATCGGAAAAGGCGTACGCACAACCAATATACACTACAAACCCCCTTCTCCTTTTGCAAGGTAAAAGTAAACACTAGTAACAGAGCATTCACATACATAGCCCCCACTCAATGGAACAGACTCCCTGACACCTTAAGAGCTAACAAAGATCTCATTTCATTCCGTAAAAACCTTAAAACACATTTATTTCAAGAATATTACAACCAGATAGAAATAACATAGAACAAAACTATATGTTGAAAAACCTGCTGGAGCTCAACCCTCCACTAACATACGGAATTTCAAAAACACAAGGAATTAATTAAACCATAACCCTACCAGCCTGTACTTTATCACAATATTGTATATAGTTAAATTTATAATATGTATCTGTAACATGTTCCCTTATTATGTAAATAGTTTGAGTTACTTGAGTTATTTAAATTGTTACCCTACAATGTTCAATGTTATATTCTTATTGTTATATGTAACTGCCCACTACTAAGTGTGCAGAGTTTAATTGTTAAATGTAAACCGCTGCTGATCACTGGAAGGAGCGGTATAAAAATGTGTTCAAATAAATAAATAAATAAATAAAATAAATCCTCTTCAGTGATTTTTTTCCTGCCAAAATCCAGACAACTTAGGGAAATAATCATTTGGTCTTGCTGATGACCTTGAGCCCTCTATGTATTTGCAAGTGGTGGTTAACTACAGTACATTAATATTTCTGTAACACAGGCTTAGGCAATTGCTTTGATGCTTGGATTGGCATATCCTGAAAACGATTCCTGATGAAATCTTGAAAAGCTTTTCCGTTTCTTACTGTTGGGCTATGGATGCCAATGCATGGGAAAATAAGCTCTACTTCATTCTGGTGCTTTTAAGAGTGGAATTAATTCTTTTTGGTTTTGATAAGTCTGCTGATATCACTTGAAAGTCTGCTTCTTTAACACTTACAAACTCTTGAAGACATCCTGCTATAATCATAGTCCTCCTGGTCATGCGACAGGTCTTAACAGAAGAAGAGCTTGTGTTCATGGGAGCGGCCTACTTTTCTGGCACACAATAACAAAAATTAGTTTTAAAAAGGTCCAGGGAGAAACCAAAGGATGTGAAATCAAACCTACTGTGTTGTCTTGTTTTACAGTATTGCAGGAGTGAGAGCTATGAGACAAGTGAGAGCTATGAGACATCTGGTTGGCTTACTCAAAATAAAGAGAATCCATGCGTGCTTTATCTTTTTCTATTCTTTCAGAGCTATAAGAATGCTACTTTGTCTTAATGCTACTGACTGATATCGCCCATTTGCATGGTTGATTCATGCTGCTTGCTGATAGAGAAACCTCTGGATGGATGTAGTAAAAGCTGTTAATGTAGCTGGATTTAAAAAGATTTGGACAAGTTCCTAGAGGAAAGGTCAATAAACCATAAAGAGGATCCGGAAAATCCACTGCTTATCCCAGGATAAGCATTGTGGAACCTGTGTGCCTCTTTGAGAACTTGCAGCTACTTGTGACTTGGATTGGCCATTGTTGTAAACAGGATACTGGGCTTGATGGACCTTGGTCTGACCCAGTATGGCATTTCTTATGTTCTTAAAATATGTACCCAAATTATGAAATTTCAACATCAAAATTAAGCATCTAGTGGTCCTCATTTTAAGTGCTTGATGTTATGTGATTAGAAGACTTACATAACTCAATGGCAACTGTCCTAATATATGTCCTCAAATATCCATTTAAAACTGAATACCTTTGTGAGGATACTAACATGGTACCTACTTATACTATGGAATATCTAGTAGCCCTTTATCAAGATCACAGAAAAATAAAGTCAAAAACAGCATATATTCTAAATGTTTGGTTCAAAAGCATACTGTTTCTTATTTAGTGGATTAAGTTACGATTATAAAAGTAAAGCACTGGAAGAGCAGGAGACAAAAATACCACTAGATTACATACTTGATGAGATAAAACACCAGCACCAGATTCTGGTCATACCTTACATATTCCTTAGTCCTTCTCATAATATGTAAAGTCAGGGGGTTAATGCCTGTTGGCAGCTTTTCCTCTGCTAGACTCAATGGTATTTCTTCACCTGTATCAAGGTTTTTTATCATTACACTTGCTAGAATCTCCTGTAATGAAGTATAACAATAAATGTAATGCTTTGCTTGCATTCCTATCACCACATGATTTTTTAGAAACTGGCAAAACAAAAGTCTTAACAGCATACAAATAGGTGTAAAAGGTTTACTATAAAGGATTTTTCTTTCAACTTAATCTGGGTTTTATAGCTCAGGGTCAATGAGCAAAATTGTGATTTACAAAACCTCTGCATTATCTAAGTAAAATCAAGAAGTGGAAATGCAAATGGAACATGTTCAGGACTGGCTTGTCCAGCAGGATCGCCTAGGACAGCATACCCTGGTGAGCAGCGGAGGTTCAGCCGCTGCATCAGCACCACAGCAGGCATTAAAACATATGCGTGCAGTCATGGCCTACCACTCCTGCCCTCTCCAACAGGAACTTACATCAGAGGGGGCAGGCATGGCAGGCAGTGAGTGCACATGGGTGCTTTAAAGCCCGTCGCAGCGGCTTCAAAGGAAGGATCATCATGCTGTTCCCCAGTGGGTAGATGGATGCTGGGGGGAGGGGAGGACAGAAGTGCCTCAGGTATGAGGAGGAAGGGGCAACACAGAGGGCCAGCCTAGGGCAGAAGAAACACTTGGGCAGGCCCTGATCATTTATTAATTGAACATCTTTTTTTTTATATCGCCTTTTTACAAGTCAAGACTATTTCCAGTGAATTCAGTGCAGTAACAGTAACATGCACATTACAGGGCATAATTTAACATTTGTTCAACATCAAATGGTTATAGTACAACTATTTACAAAGTTAGCGGTTGTGTTTTTTTGCTTATCTGGGTGCTTCTTGTTCAGTATCTGAGCCATAATTTTCTAGGAACAACAGTGTCTTCAGGCGTTTTCGGACTTGGTTGGTGAGCTGGATGGATCTGATCTGGGGTGGCAGCGCGTTCCAGAGGGTGGGAGCATATAGGGAGAATGCTCTGCTGTTGGTTCTTTGGTTGTTAGATGGTTATCTATGGTAATCTCAAGCTTGTTGGCTGTAGCTCTTCTCTTGGGTCTGTCAGAGATGTTGATCTTTACTAGAGGGGTGAGGCTGACCGCTGATTCTTTGGTTAGGATCTTGTGGGTGTTTAGGATGATCCTGTATTTGATCCTGCTTGTGATGGGCAGCCATCATGGCTCATAGAATTCTTTCCAACCCTCTCCGCATGTGGGTGTGCATAGCTGTGTTGTCTGCGTGTAGGTCTTTCACAGAGGAAAGAGTGGCAGGGTGACAGAATGATGATATTTTTAGGGCATGATGGTAGTTGACGAGCTAAGGGGCAGTTGTAGAGATAGTTTTGGGGAAGTGAACAATTGCAGATGGGTAGCTTTGTGAGATGGGGAGGAACAGGAGAGGGGCCGTTTGAAAGGAGTAACTGCTGTTTCAGGAGCAATTTCTCCAAATGGGTCAATATGCTTCCTCTTCCAGTTTTTGGTGGATTCTCTTTGTATACCCTTTTGATTTAAATATAGGGTTTGTAACAAAGGTACATTATCTCCTCTTTATCTGCAGGAGTCCACTTAATTGTAGTTAGTTAATCCACTAACCTTTTCATCAATGTCTGGTTTGTTTCCTGCAGCAGGGAGGCCATGAACAAGCTCACCATTCCCTTTATCTATGGCAGGGGTGTGATCTTCATCTGCAGTGTGAGCACTACAGTTACCACCATCTCTAGCCCTAGTGATGGCTAGGGATGAGCATCCTTTTATCCTGGGTGATGTATGGCCAGTGTGTATTCTTCGTTTTCTTTCCTATTACACTAAAATATTTTTCAGTGTATGTTTTCTATGTTGCTAAAGCTGGAACTGCTTCTCCCACAGGAATGCACTAGTTCATTTCTTTTTTTTTTGGGGAGGGGGCTTATTTGTTTAGAACCCCCAGTCTGATTTGGCCATTTTTGAACTCCGAGTCTTCTCCATCAGTTTTGCTCCCATGCCAAGTTACATCCCATTTTGTTAAAATTTTGGAGAATTATTTTGCCCCTGATTTATTCTTTTAAACTTAGTGGAAGTTGTAAAGAATCTAACAGACTTTCTAAAACACTTAAAAAATATTTTAGCATTCAAAGAAACAAGGATACGTTGAATGGTCAGATTTCTCTAGGTTCATCTAGCTTTTATCTATCAATATTGTGGAGACAGACTGGCAAATCTGAGTCAGCAACACATTATAGAGGTGTTTTAGAAGATCCTGCACAGTTTACACATGAATGAACTGTATTTGCAAGCATAAACAGTCATACATACATAAGTAGTGATGTTAGAAAAGGCACTACTTATATGCCAGAGCATGCACAGATGTGAAGGAGATGTCTTCTGGGCAGTCCTTCCAGTAATCCATATTTTAGAACAGTTACAAATATATATCCTAAAACATTTTCTGCTTTGAGTTACATATAATGCTTTATTAACTTCTTGTTTGATCTGGAGATTGCAAGAGTGCTTGAGGAGGAAAGCGTAGTTACTCACCTATAACAGATGTTCTCCAGGGACAGCAGGAATCAGTCCTCACATATGGGCGACGTTGACGGAGCCCTCGCAGAAGCATCTCCCCAGTTTTCAAAGAAAAGCCTTTGGGAGATGCCACCACGCATGCGTGATCCCCTTCCTGCCTAAGGGTGCCATCTTGCTCAGTCAGATGCCATAGCTAGAGCCCAACCAAGAAGATGGCCAAAAATGAACAGCAACTCCAAGGGGAGGAGGGAGGGCTGTGAGGACTGATTCCTGCTGTCCCTGGAGAACACCTATTACAGGTGTATAACTACGCTTTCTCCAGGAACAAGCAGAAAGTCAGTCCTCACATATGGGACTCCCTAGCTCCAGGCTACCAAGGATCGGTATGAAAAAGGCCTGGCCCGACCGTGAGCAGTTGCAGGCGAAGCCGCTGACAGACTCAGAGGACCCCAGTGTCCAGGGAAAACCATGGCTCCAGTAGCTTGAACAAGCAGGGCTGGAGGGCAGGAGTTGCCTAAACCCCGAAGAGGATACGGAATACAGCCTGGCCGAAGGGTCTAATCTCATCGGTACTTCCTCAACATACAACAGTGGGCTGCAAAAGTGTCACCGATCAGAGACTCACGACTGAGGTCGCCATCGCCCAGACATTGAGCGCCGTGACTCGGTGCACAATACTAATGTCAGCTCGACTGTGGGCAAAGGCATTGCAGTCTGCCACCCAGATGGATATGGTCCACTTGGTGACAAGCCTGCCCCAGACGGCTGGGGTCGAAGGAGACAAAAAACTGTGAGGCTTTACGGTGGCCCTGGGTCCACTGCAGGTAGAAGGACAGGGCTTGTTTGCAGTCCAAGGTATGGAGAATGGCCAACACAGAGTCGGTGTGAGGCCATGGAAAGAAGTAGGGAGTACTACCTCCTGATTGAAGTGGAATTCGGAGACCACCTTTGGGAGAAACCTAGGGTGAGTGCAGAGCACAACCCTGTTCTTGTAGAATCTGGTGTAGGGTGGCTCGGCTACCAAGGCCTGGATCTCACTGACTCTGCAGGCAGAGGTAAATGCCACTAAAAAGGCAACCTTTCAGGACAGGTAGAGTAAGGAACAGGTAGCCAAGAGCTTGAAGGGTCTGCTTGGTAAGTTGCACCAGAACCACATTGAGATCCCATACCGCCAGAAGCAGCCAAAATGGGGGTTTGGAGAGTAACAAGCCCCACATGAACCTAGTGATGAGGGGCTGCACGGATAGAGGTTTTCCCTCCACGGGAGAGTGTGCTCAGATGTAACCTGATAGAGGTGGACTTGAGTCCAGACTGCGAGAGGTGGAGGAGATACAGAAAGACTGAATGCACTGGGCAAGAAAATGGATCCATTCAGTGCTCCACACACCTCATGGAGAACTGGCACCACTTGAAGGCATAGGCTCATCTTGTGGAGTCCTTATGAGAGGCCAGAAGGATATCCTCCACCTCCTTGGAGAGGTTGAGGGGGACCAGAACGACCTATTCAGCCGCCATTCTGTGAGAGATAGGGATCACAGGTTGGGATGGAGGATTGAATCCTCTTCCTGTGTCAAGAGTCCTGGGGAGCTCCTGAGAGGGACTGGGGACTCTGTTGAGAGTCGGAGCAGCAAGGGGAACCAGGGTTGCCTGGGCCACTGCAGGGCTATGAGAATTACTGAAACCTTGTCTCACTGGACCTTAAAGAGGGTCTGAGCTATCAAGGGCATGGGAGGGAAGGCATACAGTAGGGCCCCTTCACCACAAGATGAGGAAGGCGTCGACCGCCACCCAGGAGGGGTGAGGTTGGGGGCCGCAAAATGGGGCAGCTGAGCATTGATTGGACTAGCAAAGAGGTCCAAGCTGGGAAGGCCCAATAGCCAGAAAAGCTCGAGTGCCACCTTGGGGTCCAGGCACCACTCATGCAGTTGGAGGACCATGCTCAGCCTGTCCACCAAAGCAATGTCCTGCCCCAGTAGGTAGACCACCCTGAGGAGCATCCTGTGGCTGGTCATGAAGGAACAGAGGGCTGCGGCCTTCTGGCGGAGGCAGTAGGAACTCGTGCTGCCCCGCTTGTTCACATAGAACACTGTGACTTGATTGTCTGTCTGGACGAGCACCGACTGGTGCTGTAGGTGGTGCTTGAAAACCTTAAGAGCAAGGAAGGCTGCTCTGCTCTGAGCTCAAGCAAATTGATCTGCTGCTGGCTCACCTCAAAGGACCAGGCCCCCTGGGTGCAGAGCTCCCCACAATGGGCACCCCAGCCCATCAGGGAGGTGTCCGTTGTGAGAACCCTCTGGGGGTTTGGGACTGAAAGGGCATGCCTGCTTGCAGGTGTTGAGTATCATGCCACTAGGTGAGGGAGTCTGACAGTTGGCGGAGACACCGTGATTCTGTCCCAGAGCCGGCCCATGGCCTGGGTCCACTGGGAACAGAGGCATCACTGAGCCATGCGCATGTAGAGGCGTGCATTGGTAACCACATGGACTGTGGCGGCTATGTGGAACAGGAGGCAAAGCAGCAATCGGCCCGACACAGCATGGTCCCACTGTACCGCGGCTGCAAGGGCCATGAGGCAATCCGCCCTGTCTAGAGGAAGGAAAGCCCTGGCCTGGGAGTGTCCAGGGGGGCGCCGATGAACTCCAGTACCTGATTTGGGGTGAGGTGGAATTTTGGATGATTTATCACGTAGTCCAAGTGCTGCAAGACCTGAATGGTGTAGCCATGGCCTGCCTGGCCTCTGAGGCCATGTCCCCTTTTACCAACCAGTCATCAAGGTAAAGGAAGACGAAAGGCCCCTTGGAGGCGGAGATAGACCGCCACCATCACCAGATACTTGGTGAAGACCTTTGGGGTGGAGGTGAGACTGAAGGGAGCTACTGTGCACTGGTACCCCAACCACGAACCTCAGGTATTTTCGGTGACATGGATGGATAAGGATGTGGGTGTAAGCATTCTTTATAGACAATCTCCCTGCTGGAGGTAGGGCGGCAGTGTTCCAAGGGAGAGTATTTTGAACTTCTCCCGCACCAGGAACTCGTTGAGGTTTTTCAGATCCAGGATGGGCCTCAGGCCTCCTCTCCTTTTTGGGACCAGGAAGTACCAGGAGTAGAAACCTTTCCCTCTTGAGGTGGGAGGCCCAGGCTCCACAGCCCTGTCCTTAAGAAGGCCTGCGAGTTCTTGTAGCAGTAGGGACTGATGCAGGGGGGACCAAGGAGGCTCCCCAAGGAAGAAGAATGGAGTTGCTTGGTCCAGGTGGAGGTGGTAGCCCTGCATAACCACCTGAAGGGCCCAGGAGTCGGTGGTGATGGAGGTCCACCGATGGACAAAGTGGACCAGGCGTTCCCCTGTGGGAAGCTGGTCCTCCAATGGAAGAGGGGCTATTCCGATGGCATCAAAACTCCGACACAGGCTGGACTGGGGCTGGTGTCTTGAGTTTTTCGGCTCTTGGGTTTGCGCGGGCCCTGGCCGGTTCCCTTGCCCTGGGGACCTGTCGCGGGGTCTGAACAGCAGGGTAAGAAGGGTAGCCCCGGTAGGGCTGACGTTTCCAGAGGAAAGGGGGCTTCTTCACCTGCGGCTTCTTTCTGGGAAAAGGTCTTCTTCAAGAGCCAAGCAAGTGATATACTCTGTCTCGATTTTGGTCACCTTGTCGTGCATCGGCTTGCCGAAGAGCTGTTCACCAAGGCATGGGACATCAAGACGTTTTTCTTGCATCCATTGCTCCAGATCAGACGATTAGAGCCAAGGGTCTTTAGCATCTTTCTGAATGTTGCAAGGTCATGAGTCTCTAATGTGGTTTGGTAGAGCATTCCAGAGTCGAAGGGCATGTCTGATTCTTCTCGGTCAGTGCTAGTGTCAGGACAAGAAGGTTTGATATATTACTACTTCTTAGGCGATTTTCTGGGGTCTTTGTTATGATGGATTGCAAGTATTGCGAGGATAACTGATGGATTACTTTGAATGTTGTCATGAGGGTTTTATATTTAATTCAGCTGAGGAGAGGTAACCAGTGTAGTTCTTTTAGTATGGGTGTTTTATGACTGTAGTAAGGAGAGCACATCAGGATTTGTGCAGCTACATGTTGGGTGAGCTGTAGAGGATGTAAGGAGTTCTTTGACATACCTTCTAGGATGGCATTGCTGAAATCAAAGTGGGGTAGTTACATTGCTTGGAAGACCATACGAAAGTCGTGTGGCTCAATTAAGGGCTGTAAATGTTATAATGTCTTTATCTTGCTGCAGATGCACTGAGTCACTTTGTTTATATGCGGCTGGAATGTGAGGTGTTGATCGATTGTCACACCAAGGTATTTGACTTCGGATCTAACCTCCAAATTGGTATTGTCTACCTTTAATGACTTTGGGAGGAGAAAGGATTGATTTTTAGTGAGGAACAGGACTTCTGTCTTTTTGAAGTTAATATGGAATTTGTGTTCTGATAGGCATTGGTTTATGAAGTTGAAGCAGTTTGAAATGTTTGAATAGTTTGTGTTAGTGGTGGTAAAGGAAGCAAATATCATAATATCATCTGCATACAAGCGGTAAAAGATGTTAGAGGAGTATATGATTTCACAGATTGGTTGTATGTTTATGTTAAATAATAACGCTGATAGAGCAGAGCCTTGGGTGATTTGGTTGGGGGTCTTTTGGCCAATTTGTACATACTGATTGCGATTTTGAGATACAAGTGAAGTCATTTAAGGGCAGTGCCACAGATTCCTATAATATAAAGATGCTGCAGGAGGATGTCATGGCATATGATCTCGAATGCTGCTGTAATGTCCAGAAAAATGAGAATGAAGCCTTGATTAGGGTTTTCTATGCCTTTGTGAAGTCTGTCTTTTAGAGAGATTAACAACATTTCTATTCTGTGGTTGTTGTGGAATCCGTGTTACTACATGTCCAGGGGAGAGTTTGCATCTTTATGTTCTTGCAGTTGGTAGAGAACAACTTTCTCAATAACTTTTGCAATAAAGGGTAGGCTAGAGATAGGCCTGTAGGAGCTTGGGTCACTCGTTCGAGCTTAGGGGTTTTGAGGACTGGACGGATGGAAGCTGTTTTAAGGTATTCAGGGAAATATCCTTGGGTAAAGGAGATTGAGATTAGTTTGTGGAGGATTGGGGCAAGTTCTGCTTTTGCTTTTGTAAACCAGGAAGTAGGGCATGGATCCAGTGGGGATGTTGTAGTGCTGAGGCTGTGAATTATGCGCTCCACTTGTTCTGTTGAGGTGGGACTGAAAGATCACAGCAATGTGTTTTCGGTGTTTTGGTCCATGGCGTTGTCAGAATCTGAAAAGGGAGGCCTGTCTTCTGATGGCGTGGGGTATTCTGACTGTAGATATGCAGCAAATTCCTGAGGTTCAAGGGTGTTTGTGTTGTATGCTTGGTTGTTTTCTTTGGTAAGTCTAGTAACTATATTGTACAATTCTTTAGATTTATTCATTACTTGCAATATTAATTTGATGCGATATTCCTTTTTAGCTTTGTTGGTTTCAGTACGGTATGCTTGAAGTATGAGAAGATATATTCCTTTGGTCTGCTCGTCATGTGTGTTTCTCCATCTGTGCTCTAGTTTCCGCATTTTCCGTTTAATTCTTTGAGGCTTGGAAAGTAGCAGGGGGTATGGATGCGGTGGTGTGGTTCCACAGGTCTAGCAGGAGGTACTGTTGCATAAGCTTTTATTGTGTTTATCCATTTGTTCATTGTGAGGTCAAGGTCCTGTGGTTCTGCCTCAAGCAAGGGAAAAACTTTGTCAATGAAGGTAGATTTGTCGAAGAGCTTGAAATGGTGGTGGCACATACTGTTTATAGTGTTTAGTTTCGTGGTGGGATACTGTGGTAGGTGACAGGTTATGGTGTAATGGTTTGACCATGGGACTTCTTTAAATAGCAGATCGGGGATTGCGTGGGTTTCGAGTAATTGAGTTTGGACGACTGAGGTCCAAGGTGTTTCCTTTGGTGTGTGTTGAGGTACAGATCAGTTGGGTGAATTGTAGATGTCCCATGGCCTCCATAAAGGATTTGGAGTGGTTTGGTGGTGCAGAGGATAGGTTCAGGTCACCCATCGGTGTGAGGTAGGAAGATGGATGTACAGAAGCACTGGCTGTTTCCAGAATGGTTGTTAGCTTGTCAGGCTTGGCTGTGGGAGAGCGGTAGACAAGACATAGTGGTGTTTGTTTGTTTGTTTGAGATTAATATCAAGTCAAGACTTTCTGTGGTGACAGACTGTGTATGTTTAAACATTAAGTTAGATCTTGCCAAGATGCAGACGCCACCATCCCTGCCATCGGAACGAGAGCATTTAAAAATATCATAATCAGGTGGTTTGAGTTGGTTGAGTAGAATAATGTCTGCACTGGAAAATTAGTATTCTGTTATGCATAAAATGTCCAGGTTGTTATCAGTTGTGTAGTCATTGAGGATCTGGATCTTGTTTCTTGCGGCACGGTCATTTATTAAGATGAAATTAAGCCTTACCTGCTAATGGGCTTTCCTTGAGGAACTCCAGTCCGGTCCCACACCTCAGGGTAGTGCACCTCTTCCAGCAGCTTGGAGACAGCACAGTTACTTACCTGTAACAGGTGATCTCTGGGAACAGCAGGAATTAGTCCTCACATATGGGTACGTCGGTACCGACGGAGCCTGCGCGGGAAAGCTCCCCAGCTTCCCAGAAGGAAAGCTTTTGGGGCCTCCCACTGCGCATGCGCGCTGCCTTCCCGTCTTCCTGACCAACTCTCCTCAGTTCGAGTTTAAAGCTGAGACAATAAAGAGAGGAAAGGAAAGATAGAAAGAGATACAACTCCTAGGGGAGGTGGGTGGGTTGTGAGGACTAATTCCTGCTGTTCCCAGAGATCACCTGTTACAGGTAAGTAACTGTGCTATCTCCAGGAACAAGCAGGAATAAGTCCTCACATATGGGGACTCCCTAGCTGAGATGCCCGGGAGATCCCCTGAAGGGTATGAGACCCTGAAAAGGTTCCTCATCTTCCTATGGATCTCAGGCATCCATTCAGGGAAGGTGGGCTGAAGTTGTTCAAGAATGGAACAGGTGTCTGAGGACAGCCTGACCAAACAAGGCATCCCAGCGGGAGTCCTTGTCCAAACAGTAATGGGCTGTAAAGGTATGAACCGAGGCCCAGGTGGCTGCTCGACAGATCTGGTCAATGGACACAGAGTTTAGATGAGCCATAGAGGTGGCCATGGCTCTCACATTGTGAGCGGTGACATGGCCCTCCAGAGAAAGGTTCTTACTCTGGTAAGCAAAAGAGATACACTGAGCAATCCAATTGGACAGTGTTCTTTTAGAGACTGGAAGTCCTAAATGAGAAGGATCAAAAGCAACAAAGAGCTGAGAAGACTTTCGATGTTGCTGTGTCCTGTGGAGGTAAAAGGCAAGAGCTCTGGAGGCGGAGCCTGCGGGGAAGCAAGATGGCGGCTTAGCTATTAAGCTCTGTTATTCCCTGGCCTGATTCCTGGAAATATAGTGCAGCTTTCCCCTAATGAGCAACCAAAACTTCCCAGTTCGGTGTCTGAAGGTACTGGCGTTATGGCAGGGGGGAAACCGACCAAATTGGACTTCGCCGCGGCAGTGAATTCGGGCTCGAAGAGAGCGAAATCTGACCCTCTCTCGCCCCAAAAGATGGCTGCCTCTCGGGACTCGGGAGAAGGTATGCGAGAGATGCTGGTGGAAATTCGGGCGGTCAAAGATCTTGTGCTGGCTAATGGCGATGCGTTGGGAAGAGTGCAGACAGAGCTCGGGGACATGAAGGTGCATTTTCAAGCCCTATCGGAACGCTTGGACAAGGCAGAAAGCGCGATTGTGGCACATAGGGAACAGCTAACACCCTTACCTAAGTTGTGCAAGCGCATGGAACGTCTTGAGCTGCAGATCGAAGATTTAAGTAATCGCAACCGGAGGAATAATATCCGTCTGGTGGGTCTGCCTGAGGGAGCGGAGGGCCCGGATCTTTTCACGTTTCTGTAGAAACTCCTTCCTACCTTGCTCAAAGTGAAAATCGCTGGGCAGCTGGAAATTGAGCACGCTCACAGAGTGCCGTCGCAGAGGTCATCGAGCGGGAAATTCCCTCGTCCGATAATCTTCTGTCTGCTTCGCCACCAACATGTTATCCAAATTATGGCCGCGGCTAAAAGGCAAGCCGCGTGGGAGTTCGAGGGCAGCAAGATCTCCTTCTTTCCTGATGTGTGTAAAGCCACAGCGGATAAACGGCGGCAGTTCCTGGCTCTACGGCCTAGGCTTCAGCGATTGCAAGTGAAATTTGGCCTCTTCTATCCTGCTCGCCTTAGGATCACATATAACAGCAGCTCCAAGTCTTATGATGACCCGGCTGAAGTATTGCAGTTTCTTGAGGAGCATGAAGCCCTGCAAATGCAATGATTAATGTGACTTTGCTGTTCTATGTTATTTTCTGTATCCATGTATTTTCCCCCTCTCCATTTGTATCCCGCTTTTGGCGCAAGAGGTACGGGGTTTATTTCTCTCCTGTGTTGCTAGATTTCTGCATTTTTTGATTATGTTTTATACAGTGGGAGGATGATAAGGGTATGTGCTATAGTTGTTGCATGTGTCTAATTGGGTGGGGTCCCTCCGTGGCCCTTCAAGTTTTCTGCTTCTCCCGTGTTCCCCTCGGGATATTTCGGAAGATATATGGAGGGAAGAGGGGGTTTTGTCTGTGGGTTAGGTGACTGCACAGTGGAGTTGGGGATATTTTATTGTACTATGTTTCTATTATGTTTCGGTATAAGGGAATGGGATACCAGGTTGCCTCTTGTGAACCTATGATGGCTCACCCTGCTGGTAGTCTCTGTATTGCAGTGTTTTGGGTGACACCTTACAATCCTCAGATAATTCTCTGTATGTTGCAGGCCTGTATGTACAAAGCGATCCCGGGCTTGTGGGCCCTCCAGTATGTCTGGTCAAATGCTCTCTCTTAAGGTAATGTCCCTGAATGTAAAGGGCATTAAACTTCCTGCCAAACGTAAAAAGATCCTTGCTAACTGTCATAAACAAGGAGCCGATATAGTGATGTTGCAGGAAACTCACCTTTCTGCTGCTGAGACGATGAAATTGGGAACAGGTAAATACGAACTGGTGTCTCAGGCTGCAGCAGTTGGAAAGAAAAATGGGGTGGCAATCTTAATTAATAAAGCCAAGAAGGCTCAAGTCCAAATGCTCAGAGCTGACCCTGAGGGAAGGTGGGCTAGTGCCCAAGTTACCGTTGATCGGAAACAAATAGTGTTCCTGAACGTCTATGCACCTAACTGTGACAATCCTAACTTCTTTAAAGGCCTGGCAGAGGTGCTCTTGGAGTATTCCTCCTCTCCTATTGTGTTAGGTGGAGACTTCAATTTGGTCCTGGACCCTTTGATTGATTGTCAGCCCTGCAGAAGGACCAGGAGGAACAGAGCTCTCGAGGTTCTAGAGCCTATCATGGAAGAAAAGGGTCTAGTTGACATATGGAGGATTCTGCATCCTGCTGAAAAGGATTTTACTTTTTTCTCCTTTCCTCATGCGTCCCACTCACGGATTGACTTTTTTCTCGTGTCCAGATCTCTGGTTCAAGATATTTCCAGTGCCGAGATTCTCAGTTCTCATGTTTCTGATCATGCCGCTATAAGGTTTACTCTGGATGTGTCGAAGTCTCTGATCTCCTCTGGTGGCTGGTTCTTCCCGCGGCACCTTCTGGCGGATGAGTCCTTCAAGCAATTCGTCCGGCAAGAAATAAAGGGGTTTTTTTACATTAATCGGCCAGAAGATACATCAGCTTGGGCATGGTGGGAAGCTTTTAAGGCCTCCATCAGAGCAAAGATCACTAGCTATAATATCGTAATCAAGAGGAAAGCGAAGGAGGAATTACGATCCCTTGATCAGCAGATCAGGGCTGGAGAACGCTTATTGCATCGGCAGTTTAACCCCCTGGTCCTCACCAGATTACAGAAACTTAGATTCCACTACAATGCAGCGCTCAGTAAGGAAGTGGAGCAACACTCTTTTGCCCAGAGGGCTCGCTACCATACTGAGATGAACAAGTCGGGTAAACCTTTAGCGGCCAGCCTGAAGCCAAAAAGAGAAAAATCGCATGTAGTAGCTTTGCTAGACGAGAAAAATGCTCAGATGTCTGGCAACTTGGAGATTCTTGAAATCTTTAGAAGCTTCTACAACTCCTTATATACTTCTGAGGTGGAGAGTGGTATGTCCAGTATGAGAGACTGGCTACGTCAGATCGAACACCCGATGTTGGGCTCCGAGCAGGCTGCTGGGCTTGAAAGAGCTTTGGGGCAGCGGGAACTTGAAGAGGTCCTGGCTGGTCTGCAAGGATGTAAGGCGGCGGGTCCGGATGGTATTCCGACCGAGTTCTACCAGATGTTTGCAAAGGAACTCTCTCCTTTTATGTTGCGGTACTTCCAACTACTTCAAGTGCTGGACACGGATACTGGAGCTTTTGCGGAGGCTACTGTGGTCGTGCTGGAAAAGCCGGGGAAGGACCCCAAATTGGTGGGCAGCTACAGACCCAGCTACAGACTACAAACTCTATGCTGCGATTCTGGCTAACCGTCTCAACAAAATATTGCATCACCTCATCCACCCAGATCAATGTGGTTTTGTGACGGGGAGGTCGACGGCAGATAATGCCCGACTATTGTGTAACATCCTTGGATTGGCCGAACAAGCTGAAGAGCCTTTTATTAGGCTATCCCTGGACGCAGAGAAGGCCTTTGATAGGCTTGAATGGCCTTTTCTATTTCTTGTCCTGGAGTGGTTTGGAATACCTGCAAGGTTCGTTGATATGATTCGACCTATGTATGCCAGACCCGTGGCTAGGATTTATGCCAATCAGGAGCTGTCTAGACCTTTCTCCTTGCACAGAGGTACGCGGCAAGGATGCCCAATGTCCCCCCTGTTATTCAACCTGGCGCTGGAACCGCTTGCCTTGTGTGTTCGACAACTGAAGGTCATCAGGGGCATCGAGATAGCTGACCTACATCTTAAGCTCTCAGCTTACGCTGACGACCTACTTTTTTTTCTGCATCCCTCCTCTGTCTCCCCCCTTCTTCAAGTGATTGACCAGTACGCTCGTTTTTCTGGATACAAGGTAAACTGGTCTAAGTCAGTGGCCTTCCCCCTTAATCAGAGGGCGTATAGTAATTTGATCCAGGAATTTTCATTCCAATGGGCCGGGACGGCCATACAATATCTTGGAGTGCAGTTCGCGTCCCCGTTGGAGGAGACTGTTCGGTTGAACGCTGCAAAGATTGCAGAACTCGCCCGATCTTTCACTATGAAATGGTCGCCCTTGCATCTTACCTGGTGGGGTCGGATGGAGTCGATCAAGATGGTACTAGTTCCTAAGATCAATTATATTCTCGGGATGATACCAGTCCTTTTCTCTGCAGATGTCTATAAGACAGTGGAACGTACTTTAAGTGCCTTTCTTTGGAATGGGAAGACGCCCAGAATTGCGCTTAAGAAATTGAAGGCAAACAAACAGAATGGAGGGGTGCAATTCCCCAATTTCCTATGGTATCACCTTGCTGCGCTGTTAAAACAGGGAGGGCTATGGGGATCCGAAATCGCCCCTTCGCTGAAGCCAATTTGGCTATCTCTGGAAGAGCGTCTGCTTCATCCGTGTCCTGTGCAGTTGTGCATGAATATGCGATACTCTGCGGCTTCTAAAGTAGGCAGGGTGATTATGGCTACGCAGCAAGCGTTTCAAAGGCTATTACCACTAATTGTGCATGAGAACCCATTTTCGTTGCATGTTCCTCTTTGGCACAATCCTGTCATCAAGATTAATAAAGTTCCTTGTGCATGGCTAACTTGGCAGCGCTGTGGTATTTGGTCAGTGGGCCACTTGATTCTGGATGGCGGACGGAAGTCCTTCAGTATGCTTCAAGAGGAGTTTAAACTACCCTCGTCCTGCTTTTTTCAATATCTGCAACTCCGACACTGTTTAGCTCAGCTGAAGATTAACCCTTGCGAACTTGATGAGTCTTGGGGTCTACAAAGGCTTGTAACGGATTTCTGCTTGCAGAAAGGGGGCACATCTCGTTTTTATGCACTTTTTAGGGACTCTCACCCGAATCAGGTTATGGGTCTGTGGAAGATCTGGGAGAATGAAACAGACTGCACTCTGACTACGCAAGTTTGGAACCTAATGTGGGGCCCCATAGTTCGTGCCTCGAGATCGGCTTCCCTCACACAATCTATGTTTTTCTTTGCCCACCGGGCATATATCACACCGTTAAAGCTCGCCAAATGGGATTCTGAGAAGTCACCTCAGTGCTGGTCCTGTCAGAGTGCTCCCGGTACAATGAGTCACATGTTCCTGGAATGCCCCTGCGTTCAGGGTTTCTGGTTTCAAGTCTGGGAAAGAATTCAGAGAGTGCTGGGTTTTTCTTCCCCCCTGTCCTGGTGCATAATTGCGTTACGGTCCTCGGCATAAATCCCAGGAGTCGACAAAGAACACTTTTTCGTACTGAACTTTATGTTAACTGTCGCCATAAAGGAAATTTTATTTTTCTGGAAAGACCCCTCGAAATTACACTGGGGCAGATGGTGGAATCAAATATGTCTCTATAGTAGATACGAAAAAGCCTATGAAAAATCCTATTTTCTGGGTGGGAAAGGGAAACCGAAAGATAGGTGGGCTGCCCTGGATCGCTTTACTACTGTTACTGATGTTACTATAGGTTAATAGGCAAGGACAATGAGGCTTGTGAGGTGTCGGGGTGGGATTGGGTTTTTTCTGTTTCTGTTTTCTTTTGTATCGGATTTCTAAAGATATGTGTTCCTTTGTTCTGATTATACTAAGGCTATGATGTAACCGATAGTTGACGTACTTGTTGTATCTTACAAATCTTGAATAAAAATAAATTAAAAAAAAAAAAAAAAAAGGCAAGAGCTCTTTTACAATCTAGAGTATGAAGGTTCCTCTCTGCACTGGATGCATGAGGAGCTGGAAAAAAGACAGGTAAATATACCTCTTGATTAAGATGAAAAGGGGAGACCACTTTAGGCATAAAGTGGGGATTGGTCCTAAGGACCACCTTATCATGATGGAACCTTGTATAAGGTGGATTAGCCACTAGAGCTTGCAGTTCACTGATACGGCGAGTTGAGGTGACTGCAATAAGGAAAATAACCTTCCAGGAAAGAAATTTCAAGGAGGTAGTGGCTAAGGGTTCAAAGGGTGGCTTCATAAGCTGACCAAGAACCAAGTTTAAGTCCCATGCCACCGGAGGAGGTCGAATGGGAGGTTTAGTTAAGGTTAGGCCTCTCATGAATCTTGCAATCAGAGGATGAGAGGAAACAGGTTGTCCATTGATGGGCTTAAGGGATGCTGCAATAGCACTCAAATGGACTCTTACCGAATTCGTTTTGAGTCCTGCATTGGAGAGATGCAGGAGATATTCCAAAAGAGAATTCAAAGGAAGTGCTAGAGGGTTAAGACCCTGTTGAGCACACCAAATGGAAAATCTTTTCCATTTAAAAGCGTAAGAACGCCTAGTGGAAGGTTTCCTAGAGGCATGGAGGATATCCTTCACTTGCTGCGAAAGATTGAAGTGTTGAAGGTCTAGGCCTTCAGTAACCAAGCTCTGAGGTGAAGGGACTTGGGGTTTGGGTGCCACAAAGTCCCCTGCTCCTGAGACAGAAGGTCTGGAGCCGCTCCAAAGTCCAGGGAGGGGGCTTGGGAGAGATGCAGAAGCAGAGGGTACCACACTTGGCGTGGCCAGCGTGGAGCTATGAGGATCATGGACCCTTGATCCCTTTGAAGTTTGAACAGAGTCTTGGGAATCAAAGGAATGGGTGGAAAGGCATATAGGAAGTCCTGACCCCAATGAAAGAGGAAGGCATCCTTGGCCTGAACTCCCTGACACGGAATCCTGGAACAGAACCGGGGAAGTTTGGCATTCCACGGACTTGCAAAGAGGTCTATGTCCAGGGTCCCCCATTTCTGGAAGATTCTGAGTACCTGATCCATGTGCAGGGACCATTCGTGTGGAAGCAGAACTCGACTGAGTCTGTCTGCCCAAGAGTTTTGGATTCCTGGAAGATATACTGACAGGAGATGGATTTGATGCTCTCTGGCGAAGGCCCATAATCTTAGAGCTTCGTTGCAAAGCGACAGAGCGCCAGTCCCTCCTTGTTTGTTTATGTAAAACATGGCTACTTGATTGTCCGTATGAATAAGGACCGTCATGTTGCTGAGGAGGGTATGAAAAAACTCTGAGAGCTAGAAAGATTGCTCGAAGTTCCAAGTGGTTGATATGAAGGGTGGTCTCCTGTGGAGACCAAGTGCCCTGAGTGGAGAGATCTTGAAGATGAGCTCCCCAACCTGTTTGGGAGGCATCTGTTGTGAGGGTTGCTTGGGGCAACAATGGTTGAAAGGGGGCCCCCAACAACAGATTTTGAGTGGACATCCACCATTGGAGAGACCAAAAGAGACGTTTGGAGTTTGCCATTTGGTCTGAGAGAGCTCCGGATGCTTGAGTCCACTGGGTGGACAAAGTCCATTGAGCTGCTCTCATATGTAGGCGAGCATAGGGCACCACATGTACTGTGAAGGCCATGTGGCCTAATAGTTGTAGCATCTCCCTGGCAGTCAAGTGGCTTCTGGACTGAGTCTGGGAGGCTAAGTGCACTAGACGTTGGCAACGGGCCTGAGGAAGATAGGCCCTTGCCGTGGTGGTATCCAACCAGGCCTCTATGAATTCCAGGGACTGAGTAGGGGCGAGTTGAGACTTTGGCAGATTGATCACGTCTCAGATACTGCAGAATGCGTCTGCTGCGATCCAGGGAAGTCTGAGCCTCGGACTGAGATGGAGCTCGGATGAGCCAGTCGTCCAGGTATGGGAAAACAAAAATTCCCAGGGCTCGTAGAAATGCAGCTACTATTGCCATGCATTTGGTAAATACCCTTGGAGCAGAGGCTAGACCGAAGGGAAGTACTCTGTATTGGAAAAGTTTTCCCTGGAACAGAAACCGTAGGAATTTTCTGTGGGATGGATGGATGAGTATATGTGTGTACGCATCCTTGAGATCTAGAGAACAAAGCCAATCCTGACTCTGTAGGTATGGAAGGAGAGTACCTAGAGAAAGCTTGGCTTCTCTCCCAAAACTTACGTATTAATCACAGTAAGACCGATGTCCTTTTTGTCACTCGAAATCAGAAGTTCATACCACCACCTTCTCTTCGAGTCAACAACCACGATCTCACAGTCAAACCTACCATCCGGTACTTAGGCATCACCCTGGACCAAAAGCTGGATATGTCACCGCATATCAAAAACACCACCAAATCTATCTACCACAAGATACGGTCACTACGCCACCTTTGACCACTTCTTAACCCCTCTGATTTCCGCTCCATTTTCCAAGCATTGGTAACCCCCCACCTCGACTTTGCCAACATTATACTCCTTGGACTCCCACAAACAACAATGAACCCGCTTCGGCTAGCCATGAACTCTGCGGCTAGAATACTCACCGGAACGTCTAGATCAGATCACATAATTCCAGTACTGATGAGCCTACACTGGCTGCCTTTACAAGCTAGAATCATATACAAAGCCCTCATACTAACTTTCAAGGCCTTAAAAAATCAGCCCCCCACCCCGCTCTCCGAGCTCATTCAACCTATTCCACCCAACAGAAGCAGACGCTCGGCATGTTTAAACAAACTAGAAGTGCCAAAAACAATCACAAAATGTTCAAAAACGACGTCCAATAGAGCCTTCTCTCTATTTGCACCAGGAGCATGGAACTCTCTTCCCCCAGAAATTCGTTCCATCACCAATATCATTTCCTTCAGAAGGGCTATCAAACATCATCTGTTCATAAAATACTATCCCAATCACCTCCCCCACAGTCAATCCCAACATAATACACAGCTCCACCAAGATTCACGCTTAACATAACCTCAACTAGAAAATTTGCCAGCCTGATACTCCTCCTGTTACCTATCCACTTCCATATTACAATGCCTGATTTGATGTCAATCTATTTACATAACAATGTACATAGTGTATCCCTGTTCATCCAAGTTTGTATCCCTTGTTTATTGTAAACTCAATGTACATAGTTTATCCTTGTTCATCCAAGTTTGTATCCCTTGTTTATTGTAAACTCAATGTAACCGGTTACATTGCTGTATATTTTGTTCAAATGTAAACCGCACTGATTGAAATAGCGCGGTATATAAAAAATGTAAATAAATAAATAAATAAAAAATAAAGCATCTTCAATTTCTCCTTGCATAGGAATTTGTTCAATTCTCTGAGATCTAGAATAGGTCTGTACCCCCCTGATTTCTTGGGAATAAGAAAATAAGGGGAGTAAAACCCTGACCCCTGTTGAAGAAGAGGAACCTCTTCTATTGCCCTTTGGGCGAGAAGGGTGGTCACCTCCTGACCTAACAGGTTCAGGAGAGAAGGGGGAGAATTGAAACATTTCACCATGGTATGGGGAGGAATGCTGGAGAAATGTAGTTTGTAGCCCTCTCTGATGATAGAGAGGGTCCATTGTTCTGATGTGATTTGCTCCCATCTGGGAGCAAAATGAGTTAACCTTCTTGGAATGGTGAGAGGCTCTGGATGTTTTAGAGCCAAAAAGGTTAAGTTCTCTAGAGTTGAGTCAAAAACCCTGAGGGGGTTGGGATTGCTGGGCTGTAGCAGTCCCTGCAGGTTTTGCCCTGGCCTGTTTAGGCTGCTGACGCTTAGGAGCAAAGCGAACTGCAGAAGATTGTTGGCCAGTATTTGTAGCAAATCTGGCCTTCTTATAGAAAGGCTTCTTGAAAGATTTTTTCTTGACAGGGGCAGAGGTAGACTTAGAAAGTCTATCTAAAGCAGCATTTTCTGCATCCATTTGGGTGGCTTTGATTTGCCACTCCTTACCAAACAGATTCTCACCTGTACAGGGCAGATTTCCCAACCCATCCTGGACCCAGGGTTCTAGGTCAGAGGCCTGGAGCCAAGCAATTCTGCGAGCCGCTATGGCAATACCTGAGGCTCTGCTAGCACCCTCAAAGGAGTCAAAGGCTGCTCTGTTGGAGAACTTTGATATATCCTGGGTATGCTTTAGCAAAAGAAGGAACTCCTTCTTTCTATCCTCTGGGATAAAGGGAAGAAAATGGTGTATTTTCAATGCAATCTCCTTCAGAAACATGCCCATATAGAGGCTGTATGAATTGATTCTAGCAATAAGCATACTTGCTTGGAAGATTTTTCTACCAAAAGCATCCAAAGTCCTACATTCTCTCCCTGGAGGAGTAGAAGAGTGTCTTTTGGTACTCTTTATCCTTTTCATAGCTGACTGCACCACAATAGAGTGGTGAGGGAGCTGAGTTTTTTGAAAACCAGGAGAAGGAGGGACACGATACATGGTGTCCAACCGACGAGAATGTGGAGATAGGGTGAGAGGAGTCTCCCATAAGTCCATCATGTGTTCTTGAAGAATTTCATGAATGGGCAAGGTGACTGCCTCTTTGGGAACCTTAGAGTATCCTAAAATATCTAATTTTTTTGCTCTAGGTTCTTTTTCAGAGGTTACTGAAATAGAGAGACCTTTAGCCATTTCAAAAATGAAGTCTTGAAAGGACAAATCCTCTGGAGGAGACATTCTCCTCTTTGGAGAAGAGGGCTCTTCAGGTAAAGTTAGGGATACTTCAGCAGAGTCATCTGATGAATCAGAATCATCAGAAGACTCGAAGTATCGTCTGTTTGCTTCCAGGGATCGATAAGCGTATCGACCGGTATCGACATCGGGGGTACCCGGAACCGGATCGGTACCGGGGAAAACCCCGGAACCGGGATCGGTATCCTGGTCGATGTGGATGCCCTGGGTACCGGTATCGGTTGTGGTACCGGAACCGGAGTCAGTACCGCTGGCTGCGGTACCGATGGCGTCGCAGCTCTAATAAAAGCCATAATAGCCTGCTGCATGGATTGAACTGTATGATCCATAGACGCCACGACTGTCTGGATGTCGGTACTGGAAGAATGAGCCGGTACCCCAGAGCAGTCTAACAGGTGATCGGTCGAGGCCGTGCCATCGATGTCAACCTGTAACCCCATAGGAGGAGCTTTGGAAGCCGGAGCTTCCTGCCGGGGTTGTTTGGCTGGGGCAGGGTCCTCAGGGTCAAGCCCGGGGGCATCTCGATACTTGGAGGGAGATTTGCCCTTTGAGGACCTGCCAGAGGAATGTTTGGTTACCTGAGATCCATCAGGAGAGGAAGACCTGGAAGATGTCGATGCTGGAGTATCTGTAGAAAACAGCATGTGAAACTTGGCTGCCCGGTTTTGTAAGCCACGTTTAGACATCAAAGAACAGGATGGGCAATCCGGAATGGAATGGTCAGGCCCCAAACATTTAAGACACCATTCATGGGTGTCTGTGACTGATATAGTACCGCTACACTTGGTGCATTTTTTTAAAACCAGAGGCTTGTTTCTCCATGAGGGAGAATTCTGTAAAGGCCTAGAGGCCTCACAGAACAAACACACCAAGTGGGGAAAATAATATATATATTTTTTTTTTTTTTGTAAAGAAATAAAGAAAAAAGACCGGCGGTACCAGTCCGGAATCGGGGAAGGCAGACACGCGGCCAAAGAAACAAATTAAAACAACAACTTCTTCAGCGGTGACAGGAACACGACCTGCTGGCTCCGCGGAAAAAGAAGAACTGAGGAGAGTTGGTCAGGAAGGCGGGAAGGCAGCGTGCATGCGCAGTGGGAGGCCCCAAAAGCTTTCCTTCTGGGGAGCTTTCCCACGCAGGCTCCGTCGGTACTGACGTACCCATATGTGAGGACTTATTCCTGCTTGTTCCTGGAGATTGAGCATGTCACAATTGTGATGACCTCAGGATACTTAGGCAGCTGGCACCACCCATCAGCTCCCAGTAACCTATTGACAAAGCAGACTCACAGGAGCAACAAATAAGAAGTCAATGTGCAAAAAACCCCCAAACACTAACAACCAAACTATAAGGGATCCCCCTTGGGAAAAACCCCTTCTCCCCAGGAAGCTCCCTCCCTGGCCCCCACCTGGAAACATAGAAACATGATGACAGAAAAAGACCACATGGCCTATCTAGTCTGTCCTTCCATAACAACAACTACAACAGTCCACTTTTTACCTTTAGAGATCCTCTGTGTTGGTCCCATGCTTTTTTGAATTCAGTTACTGTCCTCATCTCTACCACCTCCACTGGGAGACTATTCCACGGATCCACTACTCTTTCTGTAAAGAAATATTTCCGCATATCACTCCTGAATCTATCTCCCTTCACCCTCATCCCATGTCCCCTCGTAGCAGAACTTGCTTTCAATTGAAAGAGGCTCTCTCCCTGAACATTTATGCCACGCAGGTATTTAAACATCTCAATCATATCACCTCTATCCCGCCTTTCCTCTAAGGTGTACATATTAAGATCCTTAAGTCTGTCCTCATATGCTTTATAATGAAGCCCACTAATCATTTTAGTAGCCACCCTCTGCGCCGACTCCATCCTGTTCACATCCTTTTAAAGGTGCGGTCTCCAGAATTGCACACCATACTCCAAATGAGATCGCACCAAAGACTTATACAGGAGCCTTTGAACAAAAGGAGCTTACCTGTCCACACACAACTACTCCCCCCCCCCCCCCCAAGGATGGGATATGAATCTTACCAAGGAACACAAGCACAGGAACTTCCGTATCTTCTCATTCAATAATGCGGTGCAGCTCTCTCCCCTCCCCATGGCTGTTCATTTAAGCTGAGATTCTTCAGGCCCGAGGTCACGTGCAACACGCAAGCTTAAAGATGGGAGGGTTCCAGGACGGGACTGGAGTTCCTCAAGGAAAGCCAATTAGCAGGTAAGGCCTAATTTCATCTTCCTTAACGTTCCTCCAGTCCAGTCCCGCACCTCAGGGAGTAATGGAACCACCTATCCACAAGAGGGACCTGCGAGCCTGTCAAGAATCACTGCTGAACTGAATCTCGCATCACCCGGCGCTTGCACATCCAACCGATAATGCTTCACAAACATATGCAAAGACATCCAGGTGGCCACCTGACAGATCTCCCCTGGCAGAACCAAACTCCACTCTGCCCAGGAGGCAGCTTGTGCCCTGATAGAATGAGCCCGTAGGCCCTGCGGGAACCCCTTATCCCGCAACAGATAGGCTGATACAAAAGCTTCCTTATTAATCCACCTCAAAAATAGAGGACTTCACTGCAGCTTCCCCCTTATGCAGCCCCCTGAACAGAATGAATTACTGATTTGACTTTCAAAACGAAGCCGTCCTCTTCAGATACCTTCTCAAGGATCACCTGAGGTCGAGGAGGCGCAATTGAGGATCTTGTAATTCCTCAACTAGTCCTGACAATAATGGAAGGGTAACCGGCTGATTCAAGTGAAATGGTGACACTACTTTTGGCAGAGGACACTGTTCGCAGAATCACCCTCGCCCTGGAGGAAGACAGAAAAGGTTCTCTACACGATAATGCCTGGAGTTCGGAGATTCTCCTGGCCAAACAGATCGCCACCAAAAACAGTCTTCAAAGTCAAGTCCTTTAGGGTACATAACACTTGCGGCTCGAAGGGCTCTCGTGTCAGCACTGAAAGCACCAGACTGAGGTCCCAAGCCGGCACCAGCACCCTTCTAGGTGGACAAAGGAAACAAACGACATCCGGATGAGTTCCCCAAGGAGACCCCTGGATCCTACCACAATAATAAGCCAATGCGGCCACTTGCATTCTTAGAGAGCCAGCTCTTTATTGAGCCCTGCCTGCAAGAACTCCAACATCTCTGGACCGATGCAGACAGAGGCCTGCAACCATTCGACACACCAGCCCTCAAAAATTCTCCACAATCGAATGTACGACAAGAACATGGACCTCTTCCGGGCTCTGAGAAGCATGGAGATTACCTAGGTGGAATAACCCCGCTTTTTTAAACTAGCCCTGTCAAGAGCCATGCCGTAAGCGAGAACTGATCCACCTGTGGAATTAGCACTGGAGCCTGAAACAGCAGATCCGGCCTGCTGGGAAGCCTCTACGGCTCAGCTACCCTCAGTTGAACCAGGTCAGCGTACCAAGCCACTGCGGCCAATCCGGGGCAATCAGAACAACTAACCCACAGTGCACCTCCACTCTCTGAAACACTCGGCCTATGAGCACCCACGGAGGGAAGACGGAGAGAAGTCCCTGGCTGGGCCAGTGCTGCACAAGTGCATCCAGGCCTTCAGATATTCGCTCCCTCCGCCGACTGTAGAATCAGCTCACCTTGGCCAAAGCAAATGTCGCCATCAGATCCATGACCAGCTACCTCCACTGATGCACAATCTGCTCGAAGACCATCTGGTTCAGTTGCCATTCCCCGGGGTCCAGTCATACTCGACTAAGGTAATTGGCCATGACATTCTCTATGCTGGCCATGTATGCCGCTGAAATCGCCTGTAGATGGGCCTCTGCCCCAATAAGCAACATCTCCGCATTGCTCTCCAGCCTGACGCTGCCTGTGCCCCCTTGCCAATTGATGTACGCTACCATGGTGGCATTGTTGGAGAAGACCCACACTGCCCTTCCGTGCAGCAGTGGGTTAAAAATTCTGCAAGGCGAAACGAATGGCTCTCCTCTCCAGCCCACTGATAGACTATGTTTGCTCCTTCGCAGTCCACTGCCCCTGAGCAATGCTCCCCTCGCAGCGATCTCCCCATCCTCCAAGGCTGGCATCTGTCATTAGGGGAACCCAGCACAACAACTCCAATTGAACTCTGGCCACCAGATTCCGCCTCGCTCAACCACCACCTGAGGGGCCACTCGGACCTCTCACAGACAGGTCAACGTTCAACAGGGGGTGAAGCTGATGCAACCACTGGTGCAGCAGTGCTCTCTGTAATGGTCTCATGTGGGCCTGCGTCCATGGGACCAGATCGATCGTCGCCGCCATGGTCCCCAATAGTTGAAGATAATGCCATACAGATGGCTCCGCCATGCGCAGGAACTGCCGAACCAGAAACCGCACAGCCTCCTCTTTCCTTTATGGTGGAAACACTCGGCCCCCATGGGAGTTCAAATCGAGCCCCAAGGTACTCGAGGTCCTGTGAGGGAGTCAAGTGACTCTTGTCGACATTGATGACCCATCCTAGTTCACTCAAAAATTTTACCACCCAGGCCATGGCCTGAGCGCTTTCCTCCTTAGACTTTGCACAAATAAGCCAATCATCCAGGTATGGATACACTAGTATGTCCTCGTGATGTAAGGCTGCCGCCACCACCTCGACATCACCTTGGTGAAAGTCTGGGGGGCCGTCGTGAGACCGAACAGCAACGCCTGAAACTGAAAATGTCCCATGGGCACCGCGAAGCATAGATATTGGTGATGATCTGGATGTGTGGGAACAAGTAGGTACGCTTCTGTAAGGTCTAGAGAGGTCAAGTACGCCCCCTCTCGAATGGCCATCATCACTGACCTGAGGGTCTCCATATGAAAACGTGGAACCCGCAGACACCTGTTTGCCTGCTTGAGGTTGAGAATACAGCGAAAGGTACCCTCCTTTTTTGGGACTATGAAATAAATGGAGTAACAACCTTTTCCGCACTGGTCCTTGGGAAATGGCACCACTGCCTGCAATCTTAGTAGTCACTCGAGCATCTGCCGTACATCCCGTGCCTTTGCGCGCACTTTGCAGGGGGAGCGAATGAAGGCTGGCACTAGCGGTCTGGTGAACTCCAACGCATAGCCCTCCCAACCACCTGCAGATCCCACTGGTCCGACGTTACACGGACCCAGGCAGGGAAGAAGTCCTGCAATCGACCTCCCACGACTGCACCCCAGCCTGGGCCTCCCCCTCGTTTCATTGTGGTTTCTTCTGACCTGAGGAAGAGGCTGAAGCCACATAATAGCCTCTACCTGCCCCCCGAAATGGTGGCATCCTGGCCGTGAAGCACCCTCTTTGGTAAGGGAATATCACCGTCCGAAAATGCCAAAACTCATGGGCTTGCCCCCTGCCCGTGCCAGCGGCCCAAGTCTGCTTTGGCTTATCTTCGGGACTCCCCCCAGTCCTTTACCAACTTTTCCAACTCCTCCCCAAACAATTGCTTTCCTTTAAAAGGCAGCTTGCTCAAACAGGCTTTCAAGGAAACATCCTCCGACTAATTGCGAAGCCAGAGGTAGCAGCGAGTAACCACCATCAGGTCATAGAAGGCGTCGGCCAGGTAGGCTGCCCCCAACTGCAGCCTCACAGCGACCCCTTGCTCCTGGGCTTCCTCTGCCAACTCAGGGGTGCTTTGCGCCAAACGCAAGCAGGCGCGTGCCACCGGCGTCCCGCAAGCAGAGGCTTGAAGAGACAGCATGCTGACATCAAAGGCCTGTTTCAGCAGTGTATCCACTTTCCTATCCTGGACGTCCTTGAGCACCGCACTCCCCTCCACAGGAATCGTGGTCTTCTTAGTTACGGCTGACACCGTGGCGTTGACCTTCAGGAAACAAAACAGCTCCTTCTCCCCCTCCATCTAGGGATACAACCGTGCCATGATATGCGACCCTGAGCCCAGTCTCCAGGAGCCCCCATTCTTCCAAAATCATCTATTTAATGATTCTATGTAGCAGAAAAACCTTTTGAGGCCTCCTGGGGCATGTTAAGCGACTCAGCAATGACCAGAAGACCCTAACACGAGACTAGTCCTCCTGTGGGATCTTTCCTTCCTCGAGCTCCTCTGGATCCAAAACGGCTCCAGCTCCCCCTCTGAGGAAAAGTACCCGGCCTTGTCCTCCACCTCCACCCCGAAGCGCCTCTTAGCGGGGGGCTGCACTAGGTCCGGCTCCGCACTCAGCATGCCTCCTGGAGCCCCTCTCTTCCTAACGTTGCGCCCCTTGCCCTCGTCCTGTTGCTTGAGGCAGAACACCCTATGCAGCAATAAAACAAACTCAGGGGAGAAATCTCCAGGAAACCCCCCCCCCCTCTGCGCCAGAGAGGAAGAAGGGCCTGGAGAGTCCAAATCCTGCTGACAATGCTATAACACTGGTGGAGCCAGTCCGGGCCCCACTTCCCTCTGCGGCGAGGAATTCAAACTCTGTGAAACCGGCACCTCGAGGGCCCCTGCCTCCTCCAGCATGTTCTGCTTGGCCATGCGCATTTCAGCAGCGCACCTCCGGCAAATCCCTTCCGCACTGTGGCCTCCCAGGCATGGCTCTCCCGGAGCCACGAGTGCTGCCTCCTCCCTAATACCCCTCTGATGACGACGACTTATTTATTTATTTTCAATGCAGGAGACAAAAATTAACAGCAAAAAACAGAAACCAAAGTAAAGGAAAAGCAATGTAGGATAATGCAGGAGAAAAGAAAAGTGCTACTGTGAGCCTTCCCGCTCAAACAAAATGGTGCTGCAGAAGATCCTGTCCTGCTTGTGCCGATGCCACGCGGTCTGCCAACACCTGCGATTCCCCTTGTGACTAACAAAGGAGGCCTCCCGCCAGCCATCACCCCACCCTGGTTTTCTTGGTGCACCGAGTAGACAGCTGACGATCCTCCCGTACTCAGCCGAGCCGTGGCTTCGGCAGTGAGGCGGGGAGGGGGGGGGAGAGAAAACACTTGTTTGCACTTGCCTCCCGGTTTTCTGCTGTCCCCCTCCGGAAACACCACTCCTCACTTGCAGAACGGGTTCGGGAGCAGTGACTGCACAAAGTTCAATGTTCGGCAGCCCTTCGGCACTGTGAGCACTTGCGTCCGCCGAACTTACATCAGTTTTTTTGTGTTTTTTTTAAACAATCAACTCCATGCTCAAAGCCTTTAGTGTGAAGGGAGGAGGGACGGGAGGAGGCTTAACCACAAAAGCACTGAAAACCAAAGAAAAAGACAAAAAAAATATAAAGAAAAAATTCTTCCTATTTGCCCCTTCGTTTAGTCCTGCCTAAGGGATCACCCACTCCAGAAGCTTGGAGACTGAGCTTACTGAGGGCTGGTGGGTGATGCCAGCTGCCTAAGTATGCTGAGGTCATCAAAGTTGTGACATGCTCAGTCTCGAAGCTGCTGGAAGAGGTGCACTACCCTGAGGTGCAAAACTGAACTGGAGGGACGATAAGGAATGTGCATTTTAGGTAGTGTGTGGCACAATTTGTTTGAGCATTATTTTTCAGCGTATTATGGTCTTGGAGAGGAATATGAACCAGTCTTGAATTGGGTCTTTGTCACGCACTGTGTGGTAGGCATTTGTGGCATAGTGAGCCATATCCTCGGATAACTGGGATGGTAGCATGATTTGGGTTGATTGGATTGTGAGAAAAGTATGAAGCGGCAGATGAGAAGAATTCTGTGCGAGTCAGGCATTGCAAGTTGTTATGGCATATGTTTGGGAATTGCTTGGTCACTCACCTTAGGTTGGTTTCAGTCTTGGCTTTGATGAGTGTAGTTCCAATTCTGGGTTGTTGATGTGCTGACTAATTTGCTCTGGACTAGAGGTTGCGATGATTAATGGTGAGCAGAAAGGAAGTTTGGTACTGTATTGCTGTTGGATTGTTTATTTATTTTATTTATTTAACCAGTTTTCTATACCGCCTTATCCTTCAATCAAAGCGGTTTACATTATATAATTACTACAAACAAGTACTGGATATATTCCCTTGTCCCCAAAGGGCTCACAATCTATGTGTACCTGAGGCAACGGAGGGTTAAGTGGCTTGCCCAAGGCCACAAGGAGTACCTATAGGACTAGAAACCCCAGTCCCTCCGGCCTGAGATTGCTGTCCCCAGGTGGGACTTGAAACCCTGACCCTCCAGCCTGAGGTACTGTGTCCTAACCACTAGGCCACTCCTCCCTCCTGTTTGCAGCCCTCATCTACAGGGACCGCACCTAAGGGCCCTCTGGCGAGGCCCTCAGGTGCAGGTGCGCCGAGCACTCCAGGCTTTATTTGTGCTGCTGTGCACGTGGTCTTCAGGCTTGATTGGCAATGTCAGAGGGGAGTGGGGAGGAGCTTACCTGCCTGCTCTGCCTCGATGCCGCCAATCGGGGCTGGCTGGAAAGGCCAGCTCTACTGAGAATTCCCAGCTTTATTTGCGCTGCTGTACAGGTGGTCTTCAGGCTCAACTGGCCTCGTCAGAGGGGAGCAGGGAGGAGCTTACCTGCCCGCTCTCCCTTGATGCTGCTGATCGGGGCTGGCTGGATGCTGGGGGAGGAGCCAGCTGTCTATCTAGAGGGAGGTTATGAAAATCATGACATGCTTAGTCTCCAAGCTGCTGGTGGGGCGTGAATACCCAAAGGTGCTGGGGACTGGACTGGAGGAACGAAATGGAACTCTGATTGTGCTGCTGGTGGGCTTTTAAGGGAGGGGAGTTTTGACTATGGGTTTGGCAGGGCAGAGGCTATTGGATACTTATGAGGGAGTGGGTTGTTCAGACTCCTTGGTGGTGTCAGGGGGTGGGAACCCCCAGCCGACCAGTTCCAGATTACTTTTGTGGCCCCTTTAAGATGGCAGCCAGGAGCACTGGGTCTCTCTGATGTGGTCTGATGGTCCCAGCAGAAAAACATCAGCAGCTGGCATTATTTTTCCAAGAATAACGCACCTTTTGCATTCTATTCACATCTCATTAGTATTCAACATGCGTTGTGGTGAAATAACACCCTTTAGCTCATGTTATTTGGCCCTTGATGCATGTTAAAGGGCAATTAATGCACTTGAATAACTATCCCTCTTAACTGGTTAGTGCTATCCAGAATTTAGTAACAGAGTTCACTGACATCAAGAAGGCACTCTGCTGGTTAGAACCAAAGAACCAACAGCAAACATATACACCTTCATGAGATAGTTCTGGTCATCCAGCAATCATCGGATAGCGTACAGGAGAAGAAATTACCCATGATCATTGCCAGGTGCTATCTATGATATGGTAATAATCATGAACACTATGGTTTTTTGCTATCCACCTAGAACTGGTTGTAGAATTGCAGAATAAACAAAATAAAACCAAATCATTCATCAATACCTAGTAATCTTGTTAACTTTGCCCATGTTTCCAGATCTTAACCAAATAATTAGGCAACTGAAATCTTACCTCATCTGTGAGTTCCCTTCCAGAGTTAGATCGGGGTCTTTGAGGACCAAGCGCTTCAATAGCTACAGACTCTAGCTGTCCATCTGCTGCTTTTCCATTTTCCTGCAAATTAATTTGGATTGCATAAAATTGTCGTACCCAACAAATATTTAAGTTAAAACTGTTGATCGGCACAATGTTTGTGGAGGGTGGAGGGAGATGGAATGTGTTCTTCAAAGACATTTTACAAGTTAAAATCATGAATCGTACTAACCTGAGCAGTAACTATTTTATCTCCACTAGTTGCACTAGCTAAGTCCAAAGAATGTTGTGAATCTTTACTCATACCCTCTGTGGAAGCATTTGGCGACAAGAGACCACCCGAAGTAAAACCGTCCCTAGTAACTGTAAAAGATTTAATTTTAGAGTTAGTACATACATTACATTTCATCATTTATATGCTGTACTATCTGGAATACATAGTCTCTTGACGAAGGGCAGCTCAAGGCAATATGCTGCCTGAGGCAAGGAATGAGATGATGCACCACCCCGCCCCCCCCCCCCCCGGAGGAAGGGGCTTTCTCAAAACTCCAATTAGAGACTGAACCAAACCAAAAGCAGATACGATAATGTGGAAGAAATGCAAGATGTTTGCACATCAAGGAACTCAAAGAAAGAGTGAGAACCACATCATAGTTTATAACACCAAATTATAACTCATTTTCATTTTGTTGTTATAAACTGCGTTATGTCTCTTGACTTTTTTTTAAACATATATTTTGCATTCACAGAATCCCCTCCCTCAACAATGGGCGCAGAGCAGAACTAGGACATTCACCCATAAAACTCAATATCAAAAAAAAAAAAAAGGTGAAATTAGGCTTACCTGCTAATTGTTGTTCCTGGAGTAAATCCAGTCTAGTCCCGAACCTCTGGATTGCCCATCTCATCTAGCAGCTTGGAGACTGAGAAACCTCCTTCTTTTGTGATGTCACTGGTATATCCTCTCAGGAGCCGCCTCCTTTCACCAGTACCCTATTGACAAAGCAGACTCACCGGAGCAACAAGTAAGCATCAACTGCAAGAATTGACTAACAATGAACCACTAACTGAGCCAATAACGTTTAACAGAGGGAAAACAAAAACTCCCTTCTCATACATGGTCTTTAAACTTGTCGAGGCCGCTCTCTCACCCGCCATGAAGGAAAGTGCCTCAAGCTAATTGCCATTCTACCGTAAAAACCCCACCCCAGGACCCCGAAGCCTCGTAATTGAAGATTCTTCTTACCTGTGACACATATAGGCACTTCAGGCTTCTATTCACAGAAGAATACTGGGGAGGGATACGGGACTAGACTGGATTTACTCCAGGAACAACAATTAGCAGGTAAGTCTAATTTCACCTTCCTGATCGTCCATCCAGTCTAGTCCCGAACCTCTGGGTCTGTACCAGAGTAGTACAAATCATCCACGGGAGGGACCCGCCAGGCCAGCCTGAAGTACCGCTGATCCAAAACAGGTATCCCCCGCCGTTTGAACATCCGGCCGGTAGTGCTTAACAAACGAATTCAAAGATGACCAAGTCGCTGCCTTACAAATTTCCACTGGCGGCACTAACCGAACTTCTGCCCAGGATGTCACTTGTGCTCCAGTGGAATGGGCCCTGAGCCCCTCCGGCACTGGTCTACCTTTGAGCATATACGCCGACGCAATGGCCTCCTTGATCCACCTTGCGATGGAAGCCTTTGACGCCGCTTCTCCCTTTCTTGGTCCCGCGAAGAGCACAAAGAGTCTGTCAGACCTGCAGAAATTCGCAATCAGACATAGATACTTCTTTAACGCCCGGACATCCAAGAGATTCAACTTCCTCGTCGCCGAACCCCCTGTGCTCTCCCTGAAAACCAGTAAAGAGATTTCTTGATTCACGTGAAACGCCGAGACCACCTTCGGCAGAAAGGCCGGCACAGGTCTCAAAACTACTTTTGCCTCAAAGAAAGATAGGGTTCCTTACAGGATAACGCTTGTAACTCCGAGACTCTTCTCGCCGAACAGATAGCCATCAGAAAGACTAACTTCATGGTGAGGTCTTTGAGCGACGCCCAAGACAACGGTTCAAAGGGCTCCCATTCCAAAGCGTCTAACACGAACGGCAGATGCCATTTAGGTATCACCTGTTTACACGGTGGCCTCAATAGAGACACCGCTCTTAAAAACCGTTTAACATCCCACTGTCCCCCGAGCGTCTGACCTCCTATCTTACCTCTGTAACACAACAGCGCTGCTACCTGCACCCTTAGAGATGTGGCACCCTTTGTCGAACCCATCCTGTAGGAACTCTAAGATCTGAGGGATGGTGGATCTTAACGCCCCGCACTTCTTGTCTACGCACCAAGCTTCGAATACCCTCCAGATGCGAACATACGCTAGCGATGTTGATCTCTTTCTGGCTTTCAACAATGTAGTAATGACTGCCGTGGAGTACCCCCGAGACTTCAACCGAGCCCTCTCAATAACCAAGCCATAAGCAAGAACCGATCCACGCGAGGCATGAGCAGCGGACCCTGCGTTAACAGATCCGCTCGAGGAGGAAGACGCCACGGCTTTGCTACTAACAACCTCATCAGGTCCGCATACCATGGCCGGTGTGACCAATCTATAAGGGGGCTGTTGTAGTTGTTGATATGGAAGGACAGACTGGATAGGCCATGTGGTCTTTTTCTGTCATCATATTTCTATGTTTCTATGTTAATCTGGCGCTAACAGGATTACCTGTCCTCTAACGCTCTACAAGCTACACCATTCTGCCTATCAAGACCCACGGAGGGAAGACATACAGTAGCTGCCCCACTGGCCAGTCTTGAATGAGAGCATCCAGGCCCTCCGACATTCTTTCTCTGCTGTAGAAGCGACTGGCCTTTGCCAAGCCAAAAGTCGCCATGAGATCCATGACCGGCGTGCCCCACCGATGCACTAACATCTCAAACACCTCCGGATGCAGGACCCATTCCCCTGGATCCACTGTTACTCGACTGAGGAAGTCGGCCTCCACATTGTCCACCCCTGCTACATGCGCTGCCGACAAATCCAGAAGGTTCCCTTCAGCCCATTCGCACAGGCCTTTGGCCTCGGTCTCTAACGCGATGCTGCTGGTCCCCCCCTTGCTGGTTGACATAGGCCACCGCGGTCGCGTTGTTGGAAAACACTCTAACTGCACTCCCTCTGAGATATGCATGAAAATTCTGTAGGGCCAGCGATATTGCCCTTAATTCCAACCTGTTGATTGACCAAGACCTTTCTAGAGTGTTCCACTGTCCCTGCGTGAACCTCCCTTGACAATGAGCTCCCCAGCTCAGAAGGCTGGCGTCTGTCATCAAGGGCACCGAGTCCGGTGTTTCCAATGGTTTCCCGTTCTCCAGCAATTCGGGAAGCAACCACCATCACAGGGCTTGACGCGTCTCCACTGGACAAGGTAGCTTCCGAGACAGTGGATCCTGCTGATCCGACCAGCGCCGAAGCAACGCCCTCTGCAAGGGTCTCATGTGAGCACTTGCCCAGGGCACCATCTCTATTGTCACCGCCATTGTGCCCAACAGCTGGAGATAATGCCACGCTGAGGGTGCCTTGTTGATTAAGGATTTCTCGACTAATTTCCGCAAACCCTGCGCTCGCTGTTGCATTAGAAAAACCTTCCCAACTGCAGTGTGGAATCGAGCCCCCAGGTATTCCAGACTCTGCGACAGAGCCAACTGACACTTTGACCTGTTGACTACCCAACCAAGACTTTCTAGGAAGGTCACCACCTTGGCTGTTACGCTCGCGCTCTCAGACCTCGACTTTGCTGGGATCAACCAATTGTCTAGATAAGGGTGTACGAGAATTCCTTCCTTTCATAAGGCTGCCGCAACCACCACCATGACCTTGGTGAATGTTTGCGGTGCCGTCGCTAGGCCAAAGGGCAACGCTCGGAACTGAAAATGCCCAAATGGAACCGCAAATCTGAGAAACCTGTGATGATCCGGTCTTATGGGAATGTGAAGGTATGCTTCTGACAGATCCAGGGACGTAAGGAATTCTCCTTTTTGCACCGCCACTATTACCGACCAAAGCATTTCCATGTGAAAATGCGGCAAAGACAACGATTCACACCCTTGAGATCTAAAATCGCCCGAAACCCTCCATCCTTCTTTAGCACCACGATGTAAATGGAGTATCGACCGCAGCCGCATTGGTCTGGCGGCACTGGCACTATTGCCTTGAGGTCTAGAAGCCTTTGCACTGTCCACCTCAGAGCCTCGCACTTGGTGGAAGACTTGCCGGGGGACCTCATGAAGGTGTCTCGCAGTGGTCTTAATTCCAGCGCATAGCCCTCCCGAATGACTTCCAGCACCCACTGATCTGACGTGACTCGGACCTAGGCAGAATAAAACTCCTGCAAACGCTTCCTACGGGAAAGTAAGGGCACCTGGGTCCCCCTGATCTCATTGTGGCTTTCTGGGATTGAGGGAAGAGGAGGAGGAAGGCCCAAAGCCTCTACCAGCTTCTTGAAACTCCCGGAACCCCTGATTCCTAGTGGAGAAACGTCCCCTTTGATCGGAATTAAACTTCTGGAAACAGAACAGACGAAAATCCTGCTGTTGCCCCCTGACTGCAGGTGTCGTCCGCCCTGGCTTAGGCTTGTCCTCTGGTAATCTACCACCCTTAGACTTACCGAGATCCTTGACCAACTTCTCTAAATCTTCCCCAAACAAGAGACGCCCTTTGAAGGGAAGTTTACTTAACCTAGCCTTAGATGAGTTATCTGCTGCCCAATTGCGCAGCCACAGATAATGCCTCGCTGCTACGGCCGACGCCATGCTTTTCGACAAACCACGCATAAGGTCATAATGAATATCTGCAAGGTAGGCTGCGCCTGACTCTAACTTGGATGCCTCACCAGTCAACTCACTCTCCTGCCCACTTTCTACTCGCTGTGACCATCGAAGACAGGCTCTAGCCACCCACGCTCCGCAAATAGCTGCCTGGAGCGACGGAGCATTCACAGTAAAAACCTGTTTTAACAAAGCGTCCAGCTTCCTGTCCTGGGCATCCTTGAGAGCCGCACTACCTTCTATGGCAATGGTGGTCTTTTTCGTCACCACTGAGACGGCCGCATCCACCTTGGGAGACTTAAACACCTCCCTATCCTGGTCCACCAATGGCTAAAGACAGTTCATAACTCTGGAACCCTTAAGAGGCGCCTCTGGTATGTTCCACTCCTCCTGAATCATTTCCTGAAACACCCTGTGCACCGGAAACACTCTGAGTCTTTCGGAAGACCTGCAATAAACAGATCCTCAAGCACTTCATCCTCCGCCAACCCCGGAACCGGCATATTCAGCATCTTTAGTGACTATACGATGAGCACCGGTAGCTCCTCTCTCCTGAAGACCCATATCACTCTTGACTGGTCCTCTTTCTCCGAGTTCACCTTCCTCTAACTCCTCTTCTAAATCGACACTGCGACCTTCCTCATCTGAAAGCTGTCCCTCTGAAGTCACTGACTGCTCTCTAGGCTCTCCGTCGACTCGTGGTCTCTTGATCCTACACGGGGGCTCCTCAACATTCAGGGGAGCCGCGAGCCTCTTAGCTCTGTGATTCTCCGTGGTCCCCTTTTGCTTTTGAGGGGTGCCAAACACAGCCTGCTCCAGGAGAGTTAAAAACTCCTGTGAAAAGATGGACGCCAGCTCCTTGGACAAGGACGCCTGAGCGGAGGGAGTGTCCGGGGCGGAAGACGGCCCTGCCACCGGCTCACCAAGAGACAAGTCCAATACCTGCGAGGCCGATCCCCCTGCTTCAGGCCTCGGGACCTCCTCCTTCTCTCCCACCATATGCTCCATAGTAGATTCTCTCTTTACACAGGCCTTACAAACCCCTGAGCCTGAGATTGTACCCTTTCTAGCCCCACAGACCACACACTGTGGTCTAGAAGGCATCCCAGCACTGAGAGCAGCTGGCACGCACCCTTGCACGCCTAGAGGGCCTCCCCGCCGGGATCAGACCCTGCAACAACGCTGCAGAACTCAAAGGAAAAAGCCTTTTTTTTTTTTTCTTTTTTTTTTAAGCAGCAGCCTAAATAGCTAGGCCCTCTCACCCAAAACGCCACGGTTAGGGCTCCAAGGGAAGGTTCCCACATTGATAAACCCCCTGACTAAAAACCCTTCGCCGACGCAGTGCTTCCCACGCCGGCGCCACGCAGCTGGGCCTGCTCTCCACTTCGCGTGCAAACGAACTGACAAGAGTAGTGCTCCCAATTGGGCCCCCTTACCTCAGCCGGCCTCAGGACAAAGCAGCAGCAATCCTTCGACCTGGCGTGCTTGCCACCAGCACTGGAGACGGGCAGTTGAGAATGAGCAGTTTTCGATCCGCGTCCAGCGTGAACCCCTGCCTCCAGATGATCGCTAATTACAGCCAGAGCACGCTGACAGGCAAACCTTCTGTAAAGCGCCGGCTATGCTCTGCTCCGGTTCCTCATCTCCTCTGATGGCCTCTGAACTGGAGCTGCCTCACTCTCCATACCTGCTTGTCGTCCCTTGCTGAGAATTCCCGCAGCAACAGTAGAAGGAGGGGGGGGGAGAGGGGGAGAAAAAGGATGAAGGATAGCCTCCTGCAAATTTAAAGGCACAATCCTTTAAAGATAAAAGGATCTTGTCCCTTCTGTTTTATTTTTTTTAATTGTTCTTCTATCCACTAATCCCTAAACTATCCTCAATTGTTCCTCCAGTGAGCCCGGACCTCCTAGCTCACCGTCCCTCCAGCTGCTTGGAGACTGAGGTAACTGGTAAAAGGAGGCGGCTCCCGAGAGGATATACCAGTGACATCACAAAAGAAGGAGGTTTCTCAGTCTCCAAGCTGCTGGATGAGATGGGCAACCCAGAGGTTCGGGACTAGACTGGATGGACGATCAGGAAATCTGATTCTCACCATCTCACTAACGGCATTCTCCAGTACAGGGCATATTGTGAACTAATACAAAACCCTACAACAGACGTTACAATAAAATAAACATAATAATAAAACACTAAATTTGATTAATAAGCCACTTACACCCTTCCCCTCCAATGAAAACATTTTAAGTATCTGCACATCAGATTCATTTTGCTATGACCAGATTATTGATGAGAGGGAAGATATAAAATGAGATAAACTAATCCTGGGATCCATGAATTCAAAGGCTGGATTGGACTGTGTTAGAGGCGGAAAAGTCAAGGACTGAATAGCGGTAAAACTATCAGGCTACTAAACAAAATTAAACAGACGATCCCTTAAAATTTTAAATTTCGGGGAGGAAGTGACGTCACCGGAGCCGATGGCGGCTTGAAAGAGCTGCTCCGGCACTGACCCAGCCAAAAGCCCCTAAAAAATTCCCTCGGAGGCGGCAAGTGGGGGCATTGGCGGCAGAAAGAGGGCGGGAAGTGCCGCGACCGCTGAAACGCCGGCAGCAAGAAAGCAGCTTTTGCGGTGTGAAGCGCCAACGGGAGAACACGGCGGCAAGCGTGGAGGGCCGAAAATGGCGCCCGGAGGCAAAGCCGAGATGATGTATGAAGCAGGCGGATGGTAGGAGCCTGTGCTTTCGACAGCGCTGTGGCTCCCCAGCTGTGAGAGAAAGCGTAGTTACTCACCTGTAACAGGTGTTCTCCAGGAGCAGCAGGAATCAGTCCTCACTTATGGGTGACGTCGGCGCCGACGGAGCCCTCGCGGAGCAATTTTCCCCAGCTTTCAAAGAAAGCCTTTGGGAATTGCAGCGCGCATGCGCGGTCGTCTTCCCGCCCGAGGGTGCCATCTTAGCCAGTCAGATGACATAGCTAAAAAAGACAGCATAAAAAATTTGCAAAAAGAACATAAGCAGACGATTGCAACTCCAAGGGGAGGAGGGAGGGTAGTGAGGACTGATTCCTGCTGCTCCTGGAGAACACCTGTTACAGGTGAGTAACTACGCTTTCTCCAGGACCAAGCAGGAAGTCAGTCCTCACTTATGGGACTCCCAAGCTCAAGGCTACCGGAGACCCTAAGCACAAAAATGAGCTCCCTCTAGCTCAGCAGCACAGAAGGAAAGAATCTTCGCTGAATTATCACCCACCGGTAGCCCACATCCGGGATGGAGGGTAGGAGTTGCTCAGACCTCAAAGAGATTACGGAGGACTGCCTGTCCGAAAGCACTGTCCCTGCGGGACTCCCTCTCGAGACAGTAATGGACCGCAAAAGTCTGGCTCGAAGACCAAGTAGCGGCCCGGCAGATGTCTGCCAGCGGAACAGAGCGGAGGTAAGCCACTGACGTAGCCTTTGCCCGAACGCAATGAGCCGTGACTCGACTTTCTAAGGAGAGTCCGGCTGCCCCATAAGCCCAAGAGATACAGTCCGCAACCCAGATGGACAGAGTACGCTTGGAGACCGGGAGCCCCAATTTATTGGGGTCAAAAGACACAAAAAGCTGAGCAGCTTTACGGTGCTCCCGCGTACGGTCAAGGTAGAAGTTCAAAGCCCTTCTACAGTCCAGGGTATGGAGGACCGTTTCAGCTCGGCTGGAGTGTGGTCTGGGAAAGAAGGTTGGAAGTACCACCTCCTGATTGATGTGAAAAGGGGAGACCACTTTTGGAAGAAATTTTGGGTGAGTCCGTAGGACTACCCTATTTTTGTAGAACCGAGTGTAAGGGGGATCAGACACGAGGGCCTGCAATTCACTTACGCGTCTAGCGGAAGTGAGGGCTATCAAGAACAGTGTTTTCCAAGACAGAAAACGGAGAGAACAGGTAGCCATAGGTTCAAAAGGCGGACAAGTGATCCGCTGCAAAACCACATTCAGGTCCCAGTCAGGCGCTGGCGGGCGCAGAGGTGGTTTAAGTAGAAGGAGACCTCGGAGAAACCTCGCTACGAGAGGGTCGCTGGAGAGAGGTCTACCGTCCACCGGCACATGATGTGCCGAAAGAGCACTGAGGTGAACTTTGACGGAGTTGGACTTAAGTCCCAGATTAGAGAGGTGTAGCAAGTATTGCAAGATCACCGACACCGGGCAGGAGAAGGGATCCTGAGACTGTTGGGTACACCAGACGGCAAAGCGACGCCATTTAAGGGCGTAGCATTTGCGGGTAGAAGGGCGTCGCGAAGCTAAGACGACCTCCTCCACCTCCGCCGGCAGCAGAAGGGGAGCAAGGACTACCCTCTCAGCAGCCAGGCCATGAGGTTGAGAGACCTGAGGTTGGGGTGTAGTAGAGACCCCTGATCCTGAGTGAGGAGATCCGGTTGTACCCCCAGAGGGAATGGATCCTCCACCGCTAATTGCAGTAGGAGCGGAAACCATGGCTGTCTGGGCCAGCGAGGGGCCACCAGGATCATGAAGGCGTTGTCTCGGAGCACCTTGAAAAGAGTCCGAGAGACTATCGGGATGGGAGGGAAAGCGTACAGAAGGCTCCCCGACCATGAAATCAGAAAAGCGTCCGCCGCAACCCGAAGGGGGTGAGGCTGACGAGAGCAGAAGCGAGGAAGCTGCCGGTTGTGAGGACTGGCAAAGAGATCCACCGTGGGGAGGCCCCACTTTAGGAAGAGCTTCTGAACTACCAAGGGATCCAGACGCCACTCGTGCGGCTGGAGGATCCTGCTGAGTTTGTCCGCCAGGCAATTCTCTTGGCCCGGGAGATAAACTGCCTTGAGGAGAATGCCGTGACTGACGGCCCAAGAGCAGAGCTTCTGTGCCTCCCGGCAGAGGAGGAAGGAGCCCGTGCCCCCCTGCTTGTTCACGTAGAACATGGCAACTTGATTGTCCGTCTGGACAAGGACGGACTGGTGAGAAGTCAGGTGGGAGAAGGCTTTGAGAGAAAGGCGGATCGCCCTGAGCTCCAGGAAGTTGATCTGCTGAGCAGACTCCCACGTGGTCCAGAGGCCCTGAGTACGTGCCCCTTGGCAATGTGCTCCCCAGCCCAGGAGGGATGCATCCGTGGTCAGCACCCGGGTCGGCTGAGGTGACTGGAAAGGCATTCCGAATATCAGGTTCGGCTGCCGAAGCCACCACCGAAGAGACGAGATCAGCGGCTCGGAGACGCGCACCAGGTCTGCTAGGCCGCCTGTGGCTTGTCGCCACTGCTGGCGGAGACACCATTGAGCAGGCCGCATATTCAGGCGGGCATTGGGGGTCACATGGACGGTGGAAGCCATATGGCCGAGCAGTCTCAGGAAGCGCCTGGCGGAGACCAGGGGCTGGCTGCGAAAATGGTCGGCTAGGTCCATGAGCCGTTGAGCCCTGTCGAGCGGTAGGTATGCTCGCGCCTGAGGAGTGTGCAGCCTTGCGCCGATGAACTCGAGATCCTGCGAGGGGAGCAAAGTGGACTTTGCGAAGTTTATAACAAAGCCCAAGTGCTGCAGAAGAGTCACCGTGCGGCGCGTGGCGTTGGTGACCTCCCGAGCGGACGCTGCTCTGATGAGCCAGTCGTCGAGGTACGGAAAGACATAGAGGCCGTGAAGCCGGAGATGGGCCGCCACCACCGCGAGACATTTTGTGAAGACTCGCGGCGCGGAGGACAGGCCAAAGGGGAGTACTCTGTACTGGTAATGATTTCCTGCCACCACAAACCTTAGGTATTGGCGGTGGCTTGGGTGGATGAGGATGTGCGTGTAGGCATCCTTTAGATCCAAGGAGCATAGCCAATCTCCCTGCTGGAGGTAGGGCAGAAGGATTCCAAGGGTAAGCATTTTGAACTTCTCCCGCACAAGGAACTTGTTGAGGTTGCGAAAGTCCAGGATGGGTCTGAGGCCCCCTGTTCTCTTTGGTATTAGAAAATACCTGGAATAAAAACCTTGACCTCTCAGGTGGTGTGGCACCGGTTCCACCGCCTGTTCCTGCAGAAGACCTGCTAACTCCTGAAGGAGTAATTCCCTGTGCAGAGGGGGTCGCGGAGGTTCTCCCGGAAAAAAGGAGGGAGGGACCTGGTGGAAGTGGAGAAGATAGCCTTCTCGCACGACTTGAAGCACCCAGGCATCTGCGGTGATGCTGGACCACCTGTGGGCGAAGTGAACCAGCCGGCCTCCGGTGCTGGGAGGAACCAGCGGGGGGGGAGAGGCTATGCTTTGCGAGTCAAAAACCCCCACCCTGCTGAGCAGGGGCTGGTGGTGCAGGCTTGGGGGCTTGCTGCCTACGGGACCCGTTACCCCGTCCCTTGGCCTGCTGGCCCTGTTGGGGAGCTGCAGGGGCCTGATAATGGGGGTATTGTTTGTAGGCAGCCGCCTTCCTCGGGTAAAAGGACTTTTTCCCCGAGCCCTTCTTTTTCTGGGAAGGGGCGGAGGTCTTCCTAGAAAGCCTGGTCCTGGTGAGAGTCTCAGTCTCAATTTGCGCAGCCTTTTCCGCCATGGGCTTGCCAAAGAGGTTTTCGCCTCGGCAGGGGACATCGACCAACTTGTCCTGCACCCAGGGCTCAAGGTCTGACGACTGAAGCCAAGCCTGTCGGCGGGCACCGATGCCGGCTGCGGCCACTCGAGCCGATGCTTCAAAGCCATCATAGGCTGCTCGGGACATGAACTTTGAGCATTCCCGAATGCCAGTGGACAAGGCTAGGAACCTCCACAAGGGTTCCTCGGACAAACCAGCGGAGAATCCGGCTAGCTCTTTAGCCAGATCCCGGAGATACATGCCCATGTATAGCTGGTAAGTCTGGACACGACATGCGAGCATAGAGCCCTGGAAACACTTCTTGCCAAGGCCATCCAGGTTACGGGCCTCCCTGCCAGGAGGCACCGAGGAGTGCATCTTCTGGCTCTTAAGACGATGCATGGCCGATTCCACTACCATGGAATGGTGTGGCAGCTGTGCCTTTTGAAAGCCAGGGCTCTTGCGGACTCGATAGATAGAATCGACCCGCTTGCTCAGGACCGGCGAGGAGGCCGGACTCTCCCACATGCGGAAAAGTAGTCGTTCCAGCATAGGAGGAACCGGTACAGTAAAGTGTTCCCTCGCGGGAGAGTCATACTGGAGGGCGTCGAGCTCTTCGGCTCGAGGCTCCTCCTCGGGATCCGCAGGGAAGGCCAAAGCCTTGGCCATATCCCTAACGAAGTCCGAGAACCGGGCATCCTCCGGGGGGACTGCTTCCGAGGCTCGGACTCCGGTGAGTCCGATGGGACACACCGAGTCCGGAAAGAATCAGGCGACTCTTCCTCCTCAGACTCCCAGACCGACTCCGACGAGGACTCGGTGGGGTCGGCCCAGGCAGGGCGCGGCGCCAGCCGCCCCGATGCCGAGGGAGTCGGCGTCGGCGACCTCGGTCCCGAACGGGAGGCCGAGGGTGACCTCGACCGAGGATCGACTCGAGTTCTCATCGACTCGAGGATCGGCTCGGTCTCCGGGGTCGACTTGGACGTCGACGTCCCGGCGGTCGGGGCAGCGGCGCCAGCGAGGCCAGCGAGCAGTGCCCTCTGCTGGTCCATGAAGGCAGACAGTCTGCTCTCCAAGGCCGTCAACCTGAGTCCGAGCTCAGGTGACCCAGCAGCCCCCGACTCGGGCCCCGACGGCGTCGGGCCCGACGTCGGCTGTCGCGGAGGCGAGTCCAGAAGGACCACAGGACTTACCCGAGCAGGCATCTCCGACTCCAGGCGAGGTCGCTTCGGGATGTGTTCCTTCTCCAAGGACCCGGGGCGGCTGTCGGGGCTATGCGACCTGGCCCTCGCGGAACCAGGAGCGTCCACCGACGCCGCCCTCGCGGGTTTCACCTTCCGACGATGGTCCCCGGAGGGAGAACCCCGGTCGGAGGAACTCCGGCGACGGTCCGAGCTGGAGCCTTTCGACGCGGAGGCCTCCGACGAGGTCCGGGTACGGCTGGGGTCAGCGAAGATTCTCTCACGCTGATACCGCCGACTTCTCAACGCCTTTGAGGACATTTTGCTGCAGGGCCCACAGATCAGTTCCTCATGATCCGGGCCCAGGCAGCGGAGGCAAAAGTCGTGTGTGTCAGTTAGTGACATATTTCGGTCACACTGACCACACCGCTTAAACCCACTGGCAGCCATCGGGGGAAAAAGGGCCCCTGCGAGGTCAAAGGACCGGGCTGCCAGGGAAAAATCGAAAACGAAAGCTGACAAAGTCAGAAAAACCGAAAAAAGTAAGAGGACTCGTGACCGGCGTCGCGAGTCCGGGCGGGAAAAAGATCGGCGTCGAACCGAAGGAAAAAGAATAAAATAATGAAGAAAATCGACTTTTTCGCGGGGACAAGACGGGGACGTCTGTAGGGCTCCGCGGAAAAAAGAAGACTGGCTAAGATGGCACCCTCGGGCGGGAAGACGACCGCGCATGCGCGCTGCAATTCCCAAAGGCTTTCTTTGAAAGCTGGGGAAAATTGCTCCGCGAGGGCTCCGTCGGCGCCGACGTCACCCATAAGTGAGGACTGACTTCCTGCTTGGTCCTGGAGAATTACTGGAACCCATGAGCAGGAGGTGAGCTGGATCGTGGCGCCTAGCGGGAAGGTGAGGAGCAGGCCAGTTGTATAAAGTGCTGCTGGTGGAAGAGCAGGGACTGAGGAGAGAGGCCCTGCGGAGCAGATCAGTGCAGGCTGTGAAGGCTGAGGGCCAGCAGTGAGAAGCCGATGAGAGCACTGAGCCAGGTGGCAGGATACTGAGGAGACCCGGAGGGAGTCGGCTGCCAGTATCTGGACAACAGGTTGCAGAGGGGGACCTAAGTACCTGGTAAATTAGCAAAAAAGGGGCTGAGGAGCCCAACTACTGGACTTCTCCTGCTGACAGTACAAGAGGCCTCTGGTCCAGAGATGACCACCAGACGCAAAGCAGCAGATCTTAAAGAATATGCGTACTCAGGGACGCATGGAGGAAAAGGTGATGGTGGGCAGATGGAGAACAAAAGGCTCCCAGAGGTGCAAGGAGAACAGGGGGGAGCAGGAGATATGGAGAATGTGAAAGCCCCGGGAACAGACCCTGCGCAACCTATTACAAGAGCGGAACTTAGAGAATGGTTCCTTGAAATCAAAAATGAAGTGCAGTCAGTGAAGAGTGAGTTGAACGATGTGTTGGCCCCCCTGAAAGAAGAGGTTGGAGAATTGGTCTGTAGAATGGGAGACCACGAGAACAGGCTGCAAGAGATTGAACTGCATCAGGAAGAAGCGGCGCAAAGATCGGGGCAGCTGGGGGCACATTATGAGACTTTGTTGTATAAGCTGGAAGATCTGGAAAATCGCTCTCGCCGCAATAATTTGAGACTCCGTGGAATCCCAGAGGAGAAAGAATTCCAGGATAGCGAGAAGGTAGCCCGTTCAGTCTGCTTGGAGGCCCTACGATTGGGCGGTGGGGAAGCGACAGCTACAGACATCCAACTTGAAAGAGCCCACCGAGCACTGGGGAAACCCGTGGGTAACAAGCCCCGTGACATAATCATATGTTTGGCACGTTAAAAAACTAAAGAGACCATAGTTAACAAAATCAGGCGAGAAGGAACCATTATGTGGCAGGGCTATCCGGTGCACATATATGAAGATCTCTCTGCAGGGACATTGCAGAGGCGGAGGGCCATGCAACCTGTTACACAATTATTGCGTAGAAAGGACATTAAATATCGCTGGCTTCATCCTTTTGGACTTTCCTTTACTTACAAAGGACGGACATGGCGAGCACAGACTCCGGAGGAGGCCAAGAAAGCTCTTAGGGACGCGGGCCTGAACACCCACGGGGCGGACCTGACGACAGGTTCTCCTGTCGGAGGGCAGCAGGTGCAGAGGGGCGGAAGCCCAGAGCGCGGAAGAATCGGAGAGCCGCAACATGGACAGGAGATGCAAGAGGCCCAGCGGCTGGACGGCACTTGAAAAGACTTGAGGACTGATAATATGATGGTATATGGTTTGCAAGGTGGTGGAGGAATGTTAATTTTAAGCATGCTTACATGAGTAGTATACAAGTAATTGGTAAAGCAACTGGGGGAGAGGAGGGTGGGGGAGGAGGGGGTGTGAAGGGGAGGGGGAGGGAGTAGGGGGAGGTGGAGGGATACCAGGCGGGAGGTGTAGGAGAGGGAGGGTGGAAGTCAGCGTGGGGATAGGAGGGCATAGGGTGAGGGAGAGGGGACGAGCGGGTAGAAGGTAGGTGGGGGGGAGGGGTGTGTGAAGGCGTAAGGCTGGGGACGGTAAGGGGCGCACTACTCCTGAGTTATCCTCTGGAAGAGACGGAGGAGGGGGATGGGAGGTGGAGGGAGGGAGGGGGGATACGGGCTTGAGGAGATCAAAGGGGGGGCGAGGTAACAGGGGGGGAAAGGGGAGGGAGGGAGGGGGGAATGGGAAGCGTAGAATGTTAAATATTATGACCTTAAATGTGAAAGGGCTGCGAACTCGACAGAAACGCCAGTTGGTGGGGAGAGAGGGTAAAAGATTGGGGGTTGATATAATGTGCATACAAGAAACACATTTGCGAGTGGGACAGGAATACATGTTGGAATCTAGGCAATTCCCTAAAGTAGTTCTGGCGGGCCAGCGATTAAATTCTAGGAGAGGGGGGGTGGGCATTTTGGTGGGGGGGGGGGGGAGTACCACACCATGGTGAAGGAAGTTAGACGGGGGAAAGGAGGGAGATGGGTGGGGGTATTATTGCACATGGAGGAGGAGGAGGTCTGGGTGATCAGTGTGTATGGTCCTAATGAGAAGCAGGGGGAGATGTATGAGCAACTCTTGAAGGAACTGGAAGGCCTGGGGAATACACCAATAATCATGGGGGGGGATTTCAATCTCACATGTAACCCTAGGATTGATACAAGTGGGGGGCAGGGGGGAGGAGGACGGGGGGATAGAAGAAGCCTACATGTCCTGCGGGAACGCCTGGGTTTAGTGGATTTGTGGAGAAGTTGGCATCCGGGAGAACGGAAATATACTTACTACTCCCCAGTGCATAGCTCCTATAGCAGGTTGGACATGCTTTGGGGGGGAGGAATCTGGTTGGACAGAGTGCAGGAGGTGGAACATGGTCAAATTACTTGGACGGACCATGCCCCAGTGAGTGCACGCTTTGATATGGGATGGAAAGATGAGTGTTTAAAATTCTGGAGGCTTAACAACTCTCTGCTGGAGGAAGAGAAGCATGTGGAGAAGCTTAAGGCTCATATAAAGGAATATCTCCAGCTAAATGATACAGGGGAGGTGTCTATGGGGGTGCTTTGGGACGGTTTAAAGGCGGTGATAAGGGGACAGCTGGTAGGCTTGGGGGCGCGCGTAAAACGTGAAAAAGGGGCCAGGGAATGGGAGTTATTGCAAGAGCTGCGGCGCTTAGAGGGGGTACATCAGAGGGTGGCGGACCCAGGTACCCTTACGGAACTACAAAGGGTGAGAGGGGAGCTGAGTAAATTGCGGGCCCAAGAGATAGCATTCCAACTGGCGGTCTTGAAGCAGGCCCATTTTGAAGGGGGGAACAGGGCAGGGAGGGTGTTAGCCAGCCGCTTGAAGGGAAGGAGACAGGCCGGGCATGTGTTGGGCATTAGGAGTGCTAAAGGGGAGTGGGTCCAAACCTCCAAGGGAATTAGGGAGGTGTTTCGGGAGTATTATAAGACTCTGTATGAAAGTGAACTGGAGGGGGGAGGGAGGGACACTACGGATTTTCTGGAGGAATGTGGGCTGGCTCAGGTGACGGAGGAGGAACGGGAGCTTCTTGGGCGGGAGATTCAGGACGAGGAGGTGAGGAGGGCCATTACCACATTGAAATTGGGAAAGGCGCCAGGGCTGGATGGATACACGGCAAAATTTTATAAGGTTATGTCAGAACAGATTACGCCCATATTTACCAAAGTAGTCAATGGGGTGCTACAGGGGGAGGGCCTCCCGCGCACAATGGCGGAGGCCGGTATAACGGTCCTGCCGAAACCAGGGAAGGATAAGGGGGTATGCGGTTCGTACAGGCCCATCTCTTTAATCAACCTAGATGCAAAGCTATTGGCAAAGGTCTTGGCCAACCGTATCCAGGACATTGTACCCCATCTGATCCACCCGGATCAGACGGGCTTTGTGAAGGGACGTCAGGGTAGCGATAATGTGCGAAAGATTTTGAACATTATGTGGCATCTTCAGCGGACTAATGAAGAGGCCGTGTTAATCACTGTAGACGCGGAAAAAGCATTTGATCGGGTGGAGTGGTCCTTCATGTTTCAAGTTTTGGAGAGAATGGGGTTCGGGGAGACGTATGTTAGGTGGCTCAAAGCTCTCTATCAGGGCCCGAGTGCTAGGGTCCGGGTTAATGGGGGATACTCGGAGAGTTTTGAACTGCATAGAGGTATCAGACAGGGTTGCCCGTTGTCACCCTTGCTGTTTGCCTTGGCAATAGAACCGTTGGCGGCATATATTAGGCGACTGGGGGACATTAAGGGAGTAAGGATAGGAGGGCGGGAGGAGAAAATTGGCCTTTTTGCAGATGATATTATTTTTACCCTGACACAACCCCTTACGACGCTACCAGTGCTAATGACAGCTATACAAAGGTACAGTCGCCTAGCGGGGTATAAAATTAATCAAGGGAAAACAGAATTGCTGGGATTTAATCTGACGCCCAGGGTGGAAGAAAGTCTGCGGCACCATTTTAAATTTAGGTGGGTGGAGGGGAGTTTCCGGTACCTGGGGATCCAGTTGGGGACCCCTCTCACTAAGATTAAGCAATGGAACTATCAAGGCCTGGTCGAGAGTATAAGGCAGGACCTATCACGGTGGAGGGGGCTGTATTTGTCTTGGATGGGGCGTATTGCAGTAGTAAAAATGAATGTCCTTCCAAGGTTGCTGTTTGTTTATATGTCACTGCCGTATCGGTTGGTCCGAAAGGAAATAGCTCGGATGCAAAATTTGTTGATGCAATTTATTTGGGATGGGAAGCGACCAAAAGTAGCCAGGGCAACCATGTATAGACTTAAATCGGAGGGGGGGTTGGGGGTTCCTTCTTTGCTCCGGTATTATGAAGCGGCGCAGCTTCGGGCTCTCTTTGCCTGGAAGGAAGGGGTGGAGAGGCCTGGGTGGGTGGCGATGGAGGGGGCGGTGGGGATTGAGGGGGGAACCTGGCTTTGGGACCCTGGGGGGGGTGGGAGGTGGTCGGGTGAAGAGAATCCCTACAGAGAACTTACCAGACAGGTTTGGACGAAATGGAAGGGGTACCTGTTAGGAGGGAAGCAATACTCAAGAGAAACTCCAATCATGTTAGCCATGAAGGGTAGGATGGGGGAGGAGGCAGGGGTCTTTAGGAGATGGGGGGGCGGAAGGGTTACGGACGCTGGGTCAATTGGTGGGGGAGGGGGGGAGGGTTAGAGGCTTCGAGGAGTTGCAGCAGAAATACGGCTTGGAGAGGCGGGATAGGTATGCATATGCTAGTCTCTGGTACTGGCTTCAGAGGAAAGAGGTGAAGCGAGACTGGATGGCGAAACCCACGCCCTTCGAGGAAATGATAGGGGGTACTGGAATGCCGACCAGGATAATATCGAAGTTATATAGAATCCTGGGGGAATCCGAGCAAGAGGTCGTACGGGGCCAGAAACAGTGGGAGGAAGACCTGGGGGGGCAATGGGATGATGTGAGATGGGATAGAATCTACATCAGAACTCACAAATTAGCACCGGGTACAGCCATGCTGGAAAACAGCTACAAGATCAGGCTGAGAATGTATTGGACCCCGGTGTGGCTACATGCTCTATACCCTGCTAGTTCGGACCAGTGCTGGAAGGGGTGCGGGGCTAGAGGAGACTTGCTGCATATGGTGTGGGGTTGCCCGGTAGTTCAGGATTATTGGAGTGGGGTAGAAAGACTCACGGCAGACATTACAGGGGTGCAGACAGGCTTTACTCCTAGTATGGTGATATTGAATGAAGGGGGGCTGGGGGAGGGCGGGAGGGACAGGGGGAGATTACAGGGGTATTGTGTAATTGCAGGGCGGATGAGTCTTCTCCGCTGGTGGAAGAAGCCGGATGTTCCCCCACTGGCGGAGGTGGTGGGGAGAATGGAGCAGCTTTGGGAGTATTGTGCAATAGAAGCTCACCGAAAGCATACTGTTCCACGATTCAATAAAGTGTGGGAAAGATATGAACACTGGAGGGTGGAGAGGAGGAGGGCGAACTAGATGAAGGATGGGGTGGGGGGGGAAAAGGGGGTGGGAGAATTTGTGGTTAATATGCTGGGGTGGCTGCCCAGTGGGTGGGGGATTAAGGCCGGTGGGTGGGCGGGAGTTTAATAAACTAAAATGTGGATGGAGGGGGGGAGGATTGGGTGAATTTCTGCTTGGGATAATGTACAGTAGTATAAGCGGGGCTAAATTGTATATTCTATAAATTGGGTAAATAGTGTATGGGGGGGGGGGGTTTGGGGGAAATGGCAGACATATCGAATAGCACTAAGAATAGGAGCCTTCCCAAGGGCCACTGGTTAATGAGATTAAGGCAACATGGATGTTGTAATATTTGTTTTGCAATTGAATATATGCTTACGGGGACGGATAGCTGTTGGATGGACTGTTTTTTTTGTTGAGGTATTAATGTGTTTCATGTTATAGAGTAAAGGGTACGAAGAAGTGTATAAACGGAGGGGAGGTGGGGGGGTGGGTGCGGAGAGGTCTAGAATAGGGTGCTTAGGCTTAAGGGGGGAGGGCGAGGAGGAGGTGGGAAATGAAGTAAGACTGAGTGTAAAAGTTGTTGATTGTTTGTATTAGTTGCTGATCGGGATTGTACAGTGTTGGAAAATCATAATAAAAATTATAAATTAAAAAAAAAAAAAAAAATTTAAATTTCCCCAAATCTGAACTGACAGAAGATTTTAAATTTCAGGCTGGCAGCATAAAGAACACAAACTGCAAATCTCAAAGACAATCCATATTTCAGCACCCCCTCCCCTCTCCCCCTCCGCCCACAACCAACACCCTACAGTTGACTAGACCAAGCACCCAGAGTACAGGACCTATAGAGCAAATCTACTATTCCATAACAGCACTAACTTCCGAAACTCACACAACATGAAGCATACCCCGAAAAGGGTGGCACCATAAATATTGCAGTGGGCCCTAGAACATCCAGATTCCTATTCAGAAAACTGAACAAGCCAGATTACTACAGATCCCTACATAGAAACTCCATGCTAACAGAACACGTAGTCTCAGTCACACATGCAGAACAGAGATAGATCTTCACCAAGTAGGGAATATATTAATACAAACTAAAAATAGACATATGTAGTAGACAAAAAATACTTTTACCCATTACTCTTAGGTTTACAGGATTTCTTTCCCAAAATTATAATTTACTCTAGAGTGAGGCAAGAGTAAAAACTCTCACATGTAGGCATCTGCACTGTTGGCAGAAACCAACATAATAGCTCAGTGCAAGTAGCGTGAGTGCAACTAATGTCATTTCAGTGAGTGGCCTTAGTTGCACCGCCAGCCGATTTGCCATGTTGACATGCAGAAATTGTAGGGGGATGTAACTGCCTCCCTGCAGTTAGCCTATGGTCCCATGTAATCAAACTCTGGAATTAGTTACCGCAGGATATAGTAAAAGCTGTTCGTGGGGGGGCGGAGCCTGATGCCGAGCAGAGTAGACGTCTAGTGCGGTGGCTCTGAGGGGATCTTACAAGAATCCTGTATTATAAGTACCATTTTACAGCAAAAAGCCTCCTGAAACGCACTACGGTACCTTCCTGATGGCGGGCCCGAAACCGCAGCGTTTGGATTACTCCGGGGCATTGAATAGCAGCGCGAAAAGAACCAAAACGGAGCCCATCTCTCCACAAAAAATGGCGCCCACACGGGAGGGGCCTGACGCTCACCTCGAGCTCCTCACCGAAATTCGAGGGGTCAAGGAATTAGTCAAAGCCAATGGGGCAACGCTAACCTCAGTTCAGGAAGAGCTCGCCGGGCTCAATGCTAAAATTGAAAGCCTCTCTGTGCGACAGGACAAAGTGGAGGCAACACTATCTGTTCACGAGGCCCGTATGGAATCAATTTCTAAGCTGGAAAGACAGCTTAAAACGTTGCAGCGGGAGGTGGAAGATGGTAACAACCGTGCACGCCGTAACAATGTCCGACTGGTGGGCCTCCCGGAGGGGGCAGAAGGGACAGATATCCGAGCCTTTCTGTGCAAGGCCATTCCTGAGATTTTGCACTGCACCTTCGATAAGGACTTTGAAATCGACCGTGCTCACCGTATCCCTTCTCATATCACGCCAAACAACTCCAGACCGAGGCCTATTATTTTTCGCCCTCTACGATACCAACAAGCCGCACAGATCTTAGAGCTGGCGCGATCAAGAGCACCGACTGAGTATGAGGGGAGGAAAATTTTCTTTTACCCGGATTTGGCCAAGCACACTGTGAATAGGCGCAAAAGGCTTTTGGAGTTACGACCCCGACTTCAGCAGATCCAGGCGCGATACGGTCTCTTGTATCCTGCGCGAATGCGAGTCACCTTCCACAATCAAACACGCACCTTTGAGGAACCAGATGCGCTCCTTCATTTTCTGGAAGAAATGGAAGCTGCTCAGATGCGATGAACTGTCCAGCACGGATCGCCTAATCTAACCTGATGTACCTCACCTCACAGTATGATGGAACAGCTGCCTTCAGAACAGCGCTGCGAGCTTAAATGCACTCGCCTTAGGCTGGAGAGGCCTTTCCAGCGTTCCCAGAGTCGGAGCGGTTCGTGAACTGATCTGGGAGATGGGTCTCCTTTCGTTATGTTTTCTATATTTCCTATGTTCTCATATCACCATGTCACTGGTATTTAACTCTCACGTGCTATATTACTGTACTATGTTTTATTTAGCATTGCTGAATCCTTGCATGTCTCTCTCAATGAATACTCCCCAGGGTGCCCTGTATCGAACACGGGAAGGGCCCACCTGCTTTTTCAGGTCTCCGGAGCCAGCTCAGCCGGCCTGCGCTCACCGATATTTTTCCAGGGTTTTGCCTCTCCTCCAGGGTCCGCACTCTCTGTTGGCTATTGTAACCTACAAGAGAGGTCACTAATATCTCTGTATTACAGATCTGCCAAGACTAGTTTGTGTGTTAATTGGACACTTCATCAGATCATAGTATGCCCTTTGCCTTGGCCCTTAGGGACCTTTTTTCGATGCAAATCTCAATGGCTCCTTGTAAAATAGTCTCCCTCAACGTGCAAGGTATCAATAGCCCGATTAAGAGGCGGAAAATTCTTGACTATGCACGCCGAGAGGGGGCAGACATATTATTGTTACAAGAGACGCACTTGAACTTGCATGAGTCCTTGAAACTTGGGCAGAGACCCTATAGAGTTATAGCGTACTCCCCTGCCGTTCGGAAACACAACGGGGTTGCCATTTTGGCCCGAAACTCTCTCAAGCTAACAGTGCTACGGTGTGGCGCCGATGCAGAGGGTCGCTGGGCCAAAGTGCTATTAAAGTTAGGTGAGATAGAAGTGCTCCTCATGTGTCTATATGCTCCCACTGCGGATAACTCAGATTTTTTCACCGCTATTGCGAGGGAGCTACATGAGGATAGTGGGAAGTTGCTTATTGTCGGGGGGGATTTTAATCAAACGCCTGATCCTCTTATCGATCGACAACCCTCCCGATCGGCTAAGCGACCCAGGGGGCAACTTTATCTTGCCTCCATGTTACAGGAGTTAGCCCTGGTCGACATCTGGCGTTTGCAGCATCCGCAAGAGTTGGAATTTACATTCTTCTCTGCGCCGCATGCGTCGCAATCCCGAATAGATTATTTTTTAGTTTCTAGGGCCTTGGTCCCTAATATGGGTCCTGCTTGCATCCATTCAATCCATATCTCGGATCATGCCCCAGTCTCAGTACTTTTACAAGATGATTCCCTACTTAACCCGGCTCCAGTTTGGGCCTTAGATAGATCTCTTCTGGATCTCCCCGATTTTCAGATTGCGATAAAAGCAGCCATCTCTGACTATTTCCAGTTCAACTCAGCCCATGCCACGCCCGTATGGGCTTGGTGGGAGGGCTTTAAGGCTTCGATTAGAGCAGTCATCACTGGTTTTGATATACGACTGAAAAAGCAAAGGAAACAGCGGCTACAAGATTTGGAGCTGCAGATTAAAGCGGGGGAAAGGGTCCTTACACGACGCACGGACCCCTGTATCTTACTACGACTTCAGCGTCTGCGCTTTCAGTACAATACCATTATGTCTACTGCGGCTTCTCAATATGTTCGGCGTCAACAGGGGAACTACTACCGCGAGGGGAATAGAGCCGGTAAGCAGTTAGCAACTGCATTAAAGGGTAAGCGGGAGACCAAATGTGTCAGTGCCATCAAGAATCCGACAGGCCCGGATCTCTTAGTTAAAGATGCTCAGATAGCCGAGGCCTTTCGGGACTACTACTCACATCTTTACAACTCGGAATGCGCATTTTCACCAGAGGGCTATGCACAGTTAGTCGCTACTTTGCAGCATCCTATTCTTTCCGAGGACCACCGAGCGGAGCTTGACGCTCCTATTACTGTGGAGGAGATTAAAAGGGCAATAGCTTCAATGGCCCCGGGCAAGGCAGCGGGGCCAGATGGGTTACCAGTCGAATTCTTTAAAAGTTTTGTCGGGGCCCTAGCTCCTCATTTAGAGCAGTACTATCAGTTGCTCTCTGCGTCGGGTCAGTCAACTGGTGCCTTCGCGGCGGCTAACTTAGTTGTCTTTGAGAAACCAGGTAGAGATCCCTTGTTAGTACCTAACTATCGGCCCATCTCGCTGCTCAATGCCGATTACAAGATTTATGCAACTGTATTGTCTACCCGGCTTTCTGGGATTATCCCGATCTTAATACATCCTGATCAGTGTGGTTTTACGGAAGGCCGTTCGACTGCCGACAATGCGCGTCTTCTGTGTCATGTCTTGCTGGGAGCCGAAGCGCTGGAGAAGCCGTTGATCGGTTTATCATTGGATGCAGAAAAGGCCTTTGATCGTTTAGAATGGCCTTTTCTCCTTGCGACTCTCCGTTGGTTCGGCTTCGGGGAGATCTTTCTGCGGGCCCTTGAGATTCTGTACACGAGTCCCACAGCGCGGATTTGCGTTAATGGAGTGGCTTCGGCCTCTCTTGCTCTGCGGCGCGGCACTCGGCAGGGATGCCCACTCTCCCCGATGCTCTTCAATCTCGCGATGGAACCCTTAGCTCTCCTCATACGTCAAAGTCCTGGTATTCATGGTGCTTTAATAGCGGGGCAGGAGATAAAACTTTCAGCATATGCGGACGACCTTCTTCTCTTTACAACGCCTGATTCTATCCCTATAATTTTGGAACAGATTGAGAACTACTCGCGCTATTCAGGTTATAAAATTAACTGGTCCAAGTCCGTGATGTTTCCTTTGAACAAATGGACTCATAAAGAGGACCTTGGCGAGTATCCTTTTATATGGGAACCGGGCGCGGTGAAATACTTAGGAGTCCGCTATTGCTACCCTTTTGAAGAAACGGTCAGACGTAATACCGAAGAGCTTTTGACCTTAATTCGGGAGCTGACCACGCGGTGGTCTCCCCTAATGCTTTCCTGGTGGGGCAGACTGGAAACTATCAAAATGATGATCACCCCTAAGGTTAATTATTATTTGGAGATGCTTCCTTGCTATCTCCCTGCTCAAACGTATCATCATCTTGAGAGGCTTCTCCTTCAGTTTTTGTGGCGGAACAAAACACCGAGGATCGCTAAGGACAAGCTACGACTTCACCGTGAACAGGGGGGCGTGAATTTCCCTAATTTTAAGGCTTACCATCACGCCTTCCTCCTCAAACAAGGATCTCGCTGGTTGGAAACCCCCACTCCGGGGAGGCCGGTTTGGGTTGTCCTGGAGGAGCAGTTATTAACACCAGTGCCGCTGTGGTGTGCCCCAGGGATGCAATTTCCCACTACTTCTTCACTCCCTATTGTTATCCTTGATACACTCAAGGCTTTTCAGTCGTTTATCAAAACTTGTGATCCTGATGGCTGTTCCCGTTCTCGCTTGCCTATATGGCATAACCCTTTATTTAAAATTCAGAATAAGCCCTTTGCCTGGAAAGCCTGGTACTCCCGGGGGGTATGGACGGGCAGTCAGTTGCACACTCCTGACAAGTGGAAGACTTACGGGGAGCTTAGACAGGAATTTGATCTTCCCTCATCCTGTAATTTTCAGTGGCTCCAACTTCGCCACTGTCTAGTTGGGGCAGGAATAATCCCGGGTCAGGGTTCTGGTTCAGAGGGCGCTATTGAGACCCTGGATAAAATCAGACAAGGGAAGGGAGTAGTCTCACAAATTTATAAGAAATTGATGGGGTCCTTGTCTTTGCTGATGGGAAAGGTGCAAAAGAGATGGGAGCGGGATACGGGGAGGGTGCTGTCTGAACTCCAGTGGAGGAAGTTCTGGTGCAAACAAGTCAGAGTGACCAGGTCTGCTTCTTTGACCCAGACATTGTTTTACTTTGCCCATAATTGTTTCTTCACTCCTGTAAAGCTCGCACGATGGGATGACACTCTCAGCTCTCTTTGCTGGACTTGTGGGGCTGAGATTGGCACCCTAAGACACATAGTCTATGAATGTCAGGGGGTGCGCACCTTCTGGGACTCTGTGTGGCAGCGGGTGCAGCTCATTCTCCAGTTCAGAGAGCCCCTCTCTTGGCAGATTATTGTATTCCGATCTGCAGCGGATCTCCCTTCATTGCTCAAGGAAGGTGCCTTTCTGCTGGATTTTATGATCGGTATAGCGATATGCTTGGTCATCAGATACTGGAAAGCTACCATAAACGCTACTTTTCAGGAATGGTGGAACCATGTTAGCTTGTATAGTCAATTCGAACAAGGTTCCTGTAAATTTAAGCCCTTATCTAGGAACTGCTTTCCCAAATGGCAATTGTTAAGTGACTTCATTACCTCTGCCAAGTTACGCAGCTGACCAGCCCTGATATGGTTTTGGCTCCTCTGGGAGCCCAGAAGGCGCACCCTGGAGGAGAGTGCAGGGGAGGGTGGGGGGGGGGTGGGAGGGTTTGTCAGGGATTTTCTACAGTTTATGTCCCTTTTTTTTTTTTTTTCTTTTTTTTTTTTCTTCTGTTTGATAGTAGTTTTCGGCTTGTTATGTTTAGTTAGTTTACTGAGTGGTTTGCTGTGTTTGTACTGTTTGGAAAAACGAAAATAAAGCGTTTAAAAAAAAAAAAAGCTGTTCGTGTAGCTCGGTTTAAAAAAGGTTTGGACAACTTCGTAGAGGAACGGTCCATAAACTATTATTAAAGAGGACCTGCGAAATCCACTGTTTGCCCCAGGACAAGCATTTTGGAACCTGTGAATTTTTTTGTTAACCTGCCAGGTACTTGTGAACTGGATTGGCCACTGTTGGAAATAGGATTTGGGCTTGATGGACCTTGGTCTGACCCAATATGGCATTTTTTATGCTTATATGTTACCAGTGCAAAGCCTAGGAAACATGCTGCTAAATACAGTATGCCAAACAAGAGGAGCTCAACAGTACCCACGCAGCACACCTCCCACTTCCACAAAAACAAGAGTGACTTGGCACCCATCACAGCACTTCCCATCCTCTGAAAAATAAGAGGAACTTTGTGACCCCAACACAATACCTCCTGTTCCAACATAAAAAACAAGGGCTTGGCAACCCCAAGGTAACTCCTGAAATTTCACACTGGACCAGCATGGTGTTAATGTAAAGATATATTCTGCAAAAAACAAAGGAAATGCAAGATGCTTGCATACCAAGGAACTAAGGGCCCGATTTTAAAAAGGCATTTACACTGTTTATAGCCCCTTAAACCATGTAAATGCCTTAAGTCTGGATATTCAAGGGCACTTAAACGATTAGAGCCACTGAATATCCCCTGCTAACTCCCCTACGTGCCCCATGCTATCCAGTTAGCATCAGTGCATGATGGGGCATTCCAGGGCAGATCCGAGGCAGCGACAGGTGCTAACCATGCAGCAGTGATATTGCAAGCTGTCCGGTTAGCGAGCTGCGCCTTAAAGATAGGTGAGGAAAAACCCTCGCCTATCTTTAAGGTGCAGGAGCTAACCGGTCAGCATGCATTATCACTGCTGCCCAGTTAGCATCGGCAGCTTCTGTCTCCACGGTGACCCCCGGATATTCAATGCCATCGCCATAGAGATTGGCGGGGAGGGCTATGCATCAATGAGGCGCATAGCCCTTCGAAGATGTGCCCATCTCAATATTGGGCCCTAAAAGAAAAAGTGAGAACCATAGCACAGTTTATAATACCAAATTATAAAATTATAACTAATTTTATTTTGTTTTAAAATGTGTTATGGTTCTCACTTTTTCTTTTTGAATATATATTCTGCATCCACTAAATCCTCTCCCTCGACAATGGGTGCAGAGCAGAAGTATGATTTTGAAAAAAAGATCTGATTCTGGTCATCTAACAACAACAAACATTCTCCAGTACCAGGCATATTGTGAACTAATATAAAACCCTACAAAAGTCACCTAAGATGTAAAAGGCCAAATCTACCATACCATACCAGCATTAACTTCCAAAACCCATACAAAGGGCCTACCCAAAAAAAAAGAAGCCTTATAAATACTGCAGTGGGTCCTAAAACATCCATACACCTATTTGAAAAGCTGAACAAGGAGAAATTAGACCTTACCTGCTAATTGTCTTTCCTTGAGTTCTCTCTGGGCCAGTCCAGGATCTTAGGGTAGTCACCAATCCCGTCTAGCAGCCGAGGACTGAACACTGTTAAACTCTTGCTGACAGCCTATCTTGCTCCCCCTGGTGTCAGAGAGACAGTCTTAAAGTATCAAAGCTGTGGAACCGTAATGTACAAGAAAAACTAAAAGCTACAAAAAGAAGAAAACTCGCAGAAACACAGGAAGCTCTAGGAACTCCCCCTCGCTGCGCCTTCCCTCTCGGTTAAAAATTTCAACTGTTTTTTTATTTATTTATTATTTTTTTTTTATTTTATGGCTTCCGTTCACCGGAGCATGCAAGCAAAATCTCCCCAACCGAAGAGAAAGTCGCCGCAAAATCTTCAGTGAAGATTAGCTCCAAAAATCCCCAGCTCCGGCCACCAGCTTGGCAACCTGAAGAAGTTCGAATACAGTAGCCGAGGACCAAAAACACTGCAAAGCTCGCAGACTACATTGGGTGGGCCCTGGACTGGCCCGGAGAGAACTCAAGGAAAGACAATTAGCAGGTAAGGTCTAATTTCTCCTTCCTATTCGTCTCTCCGGGCCAGTCCAGGATCTTAGGGCAGTACCCAAGCAGTACCTATGCCCGGGAGGGACCTGCGAGCCCCGCCACTATAGCATCGTCCCTAGCCTGAACATCTAATCATAGTGCTTGACAAAGGAATGAAGCGAAGACCACGTCGCCGCCCTACAGATATCCACCGGCGGCACCAGCGCATACTCAGCCCAGGAGGCCGCCTGACCTCTAGTCGAATGAGCCCGAAGACCCACCGGAGTCTTTACCCCTTTCGCTTCATACGCAGCCCTAATGGCATGCTTCACCCAACGAGCAATCGAAGCCTTGGTCGCCGCCTTACCCTTAGCGGGACCACCAAAAAGCACGAATAATCTGTCGGACCTCCGAAAGGGCTCTGTCCGCTGCAGGTATCTACGCAGCACCCACCCCAGATCAAGTCTTCTCAGGACCCTATCCCTGTGCTTCCCCTCTCGAGCAACAAAAGTGGGCAGGGAAACGACCTGATTCACATGAAAACTGGAAACCACCTTCGGAAGAAAAGACGGCACGGGCCGAAGAACGACCTTCTCTACCGAAAAATGCAGATATGGCTCTCTACACGAGAACGCCTGCAAGTCGGACACCCTACGTACCGAACACAAGGCCACCAAAAAAGCCGTTTTCCAGGTGAGCTCCCTGAGATTCCCAGATGCCGTCCCCTCAAACGGCGGCCCCGTCAGAGCCTCCAAAACCAAATTCAAGTCCCATGGAGGCACCACGGGCCGCACCGGAGGATGCAAGATGTTGGCGGCCCTCAGGAAACGCCGCACATCCGGATGCACGGAGAGAGATCCTCCCTGTACCTTACCTCTATAACAAGCGAGAGCCGCCAAGTGCACCTTTAGCGTACTAAAAGCCAGCCCTTTGTCGAGCCCCGCTTGAAGAAACGCCAAAATCTCCGGCAGCTGAGCCCCCAGGGGTCTGACCTGCCGATCCGCACACCAAGCTTCAAAGATCCGCCAAATCCGAACGTACGCCAGAGAAGTCGACCTCCTGCGAGAACGCAGCATAGTGGCTATCACCGAACTCGAGTATCCTTTACGGCGCAACCTTGCCCTCTCAAGAGCCAAGCCGTAAGTGAGAACCGATCCACCTGTGGCATCAACACGGGCCCCTGGCCCAACAGGTCTATTCGAACGGGAAGCCGCCAAGGCGGTTCTACCAACAACCGAATCAGATCCGCATACCACGGATGTCTGGGCCAATCTGGCGCAATCAAGATCACCGTCCCGTTGTACGCTGCTATCCTCTGAATGACACAAGCTAACAGAGGCCACGGAGGAAACACGTACAGAAGCTGAAGACCCGGCCAGGGCTGTGCCAGAGCATCTAGCCCCTCCGACATGTGCTCCCTACGTCTGCTGAAGAAACGAGACGCCTTGGCATTCGCGCAAGTGGCCATGAGATCCAAGACTGGCTGACCCCAACGTTCCGTGAGCTCGTGAAAGACCTCCCAATTGAGCTCCCACTCTCCGGGGTCCAGAACATGACAACTGAGATAGTCCGCCTGAATGTTGTCCTTGCCGGCCACATGCGCTGCCGATATCGCTAAGAGATGGAGCTCTGCCCAGTGAAACAAGAGCTGACTCTCCTCCAGAAGCCCCGCAGAGCCCGTACCGCCCTGCCTGTTGATGTAAGAAACGGTCACCAAAGTTGTCCGAGAACACCCGAACCGCCTTCTGTTCGAGCAGAGCTACAAAATGCAGCAAGGCCAGGAGCACCGCTCGTAATTCCAAGCGGTTGATGGACCAAGCGCTCTCCTCTAGCGTCCAGCAGCCTTGCGCTACCTGATGCGAACAATGGGCTCCCCAACCGGAGAGACTGGCATCGGTCGTCAGCAAAATCCAGTCGGGAAGTGCCAGCGGAACTCCCGCTTGAAGATGCTCCGGAAGTAACCACCACTGCAGACTGTCGCGCACCTCCTCCGGACACCGCAACCGGCGATAGAGAGGATGATTTTGCGGAGACCATCTGGACAGCAACGCCTGCTGAAGCGGCCGCATATGCGCCCTGGCCCATTGAACCAGGTCCAGGGCTGCCGCCATGGAGCCCAACAACTGTAAATATTTCCAAGCTGTCGGGGCCTTCTCCGCAAAAACCCCGCTATCTGCCGGAAGATCTTTCGCACTCTGTCCGCGGGAAGGAACACTGCACCCTTCTCTGTGTCGAAGAACGCGCCCAGATAAGTGAGCTGCTGTGTCGGTTGCAACTGACTCTTTGCGCGGTTGAGCACCCAACCGAGCTCCTCTAAAAATTGCACCACCCGTGCTGTAGCTGAGATGGCCTCTGACAGAGACGGCGCGCGAATCAACCAGTCGTCCAAATAGGGATGCACTTGCACCCCTTCCTTCCGGAGCGCCGCTGCAGCCACCACCATCACCTTGGTGAATGTCCGGGGCGCCGTCGCCAGACCGAAGGGCAGCGCGCGAAACTGAAAATGCCCCATGGGCACCGCAAAACGCAGAAACCGCTGATGTTCTGCCCTGATCGGAATGTGCAGATACGCCTCCGTTAAATCTATAGAAGAAAGAAACTCCCCTGGACGGACCGCGCGAACCACAGACCGCAGGGTCTCCATCCGGAAATGAGGCACCCGTAGACACCGATTGACGTGCTTGAGGTCCAGAATTGGCCGAAAAGACCCTTCCTTTTTGGGCACTATGAAATAAATCGAGTATCGACCGAAGCCGTACTGGTCTGACGGAACCGGTACTACCGCTTGAAGACGCAACAGGCGGGCCAACGTGTCGTCGATCGCTTGCCGCTTCTGTTGAGACCCACACGGGGAGAAGACAAATGCGTCGACCAGTGGTTGGGCAAATTCCAGAGCATAGCCTTCCCGGATGATTTCGAGAACCCACTGGTCCGTAGTTATTCTGGCCCAGGCGGAGAGGAAACTGTGCAACCTCCCTCCAACCGGAATCTCCGCCTGGACCGGCGTCCCTTCATTGCGGCTTCTTTGCGGAGCTCTGTGGGGTACCGAAGTTACCCCTACCGAAACCTCTGGCTCCTCGAAAGGACGGGCTGCGGGCCACAAACCTGCCCCGCTGATAAGGAGCAAACCGCGACCCGCGGAAACTGCGCAAGTCTCGCCCCTGTCCCCTCTGCGAGGGCTCAAACTTTGCCGCTCTCGGACGGTCCTCTGGAAGGCGACCCCCTTTGGAATCGCCGAGATCTTTAACAATCTTATCTAAGGCCTCCCCAAAGAGCAGCTTGCCCTTATATGGAAGTTTACTGAGACGAGCTTTCGACGCCGAATCTGCCGCCCAATTCCGCAGCCAGAGAAAACGCCGAGCCGCTATTACCGAAGCCATGGATTTCGCAGAAATCCGCACCAAATCATAAAACGCATCCGCAAGATAGGCCGCTGCCGACTCCAGCTTCGCACCTTCCGCGGACGCCTCCTCCGCTCTAACCGAGAGCAGGTCGCCCTGCAGCCACCAGATCGAAGCTCTGGAAAAATAAGCCCCACAAACCGTAGCCTGCAGAGCCAAAGCACTGGAATCGAAAGTCTGCTTCAAAAGTGCCTCCAATCTGCGATCCTGAAAATCTTTCAGGGCTGCACCACCTTCCTCCGGAATCGTGGTCTTCTTGGTAACTGCTGACACCAGAGCATCCACCTTAGGCATCCGCAACAAGTCCCGTTCCTCCTGGGGCACGGGGTAGAGACGCGCCATAGCACGGCCCCCCGCAGCGACGCCTCAGGACATTCCCACTCCGACTCAATCATTTGCTTAATGACTCGGTGGATGGGGAAACAGCGCTGCTCCGACTTAAAGCCCTGTAACAAAGGGTCTTCTAAAGGCTCTTGGTGAACCTCAGGCACCACCATATTCAATGCCGCCAGAGACTGAGAAATTAAGGAGCCAAGCTCCTCCTTCCTAAAAACCCTAAACAGATTGGGATCCTCTCCGGGCCCCAATTCCCCTTCTTCCAACTCACCCGGCCATGCCTCCAGACCGGACTCAGAAGGGCATTCACCGTCCTCTGGCGAAAGTTCCTTTGTGCTCAGAGCGCTAGCTCCATCCAACTCAAAGCCCTGCGCTGTAGATCTAGGAGAGACCCCCTCCCCAGGATCAGCTGCAGGAACGTCGAGCTGAGCAGAAGGTGCAATGTTGCCCTTTACTGTAGAGAGGGGAGCCTGAGAGCCTTTTAACAAGTAAGCACTATGCATCGCTAAAATAAACTCCGGAGAGAAAAAGGAATGCCAAGAAGTCTGATCCGCTGAAAGAGTTTGCAACCCCGGACCCTCAGCAGAGGGAGCCTTGAGAGTTTTAGACTTCCTTTTTCCCTCCCTTTTGTGCAGCGCGGGAGAGACGGCCGGCTCAGATAAAATGGCTGCTGTTCCCGCTCTTTCGGAAAGAGACTGAGGCTTGCTAAGCCCCTCTTTCTCCGGGCCTTTGTCACTCTCCATAACACCAAAATCGCTAAAACAGCCCCCCTTACCTCAAACACTGCTACCGCCCGAAACAACGCTGCCGGACCACACAAACACGCGTTACCCCGGCGGTAATAAAAAGTGCGGCCGTTAAACACCACCGCTGCCAACCTCTGATCTAAGCTCCACTAACCGAAAGACCCCCCGGTCCTACCTGCCGAAGCGCCGCAGAGGCTGAGACCTTCGCCGCTCGCTATCCCGCTGCCAGGCCTCTTCTCTTCGCCGTGAAAGCACCCGCGTCTGAAATAAATAGGCAGGCTCTGCCCGAATCAGAGGACTGCCAAGCCGGCACCAGCGGAGCTTAATTGTGTGAAGTTCAATAAGCCTCTCCCCCGGAGGAAAGAAACGAGAGAGAGAGGAGAGACCACAACGCTCTGCTCTGCTTGCTCTGCTAGAACAAAACCAGACAGGCTGCTCTCTAATCCTGTTAGCCTCTTAAATAAAGCCTATACTGGAAAACAGTAGAAAACAACAAAAGAACATAAAAAGAAAAGAAAATCCGAAATCTATTAGAATCCCTGGGGAGCCTGACACCAGGGGGAGCAAGATAGGCTGTCAGCAAGAGTTTAACAGAGTTCAGTCCTCAGCTGCTAGACGGGATTGGTGACTACCCTAAGATCCTGGACTGGCCCGGAGAGACGAATAGGAAGTCAAATTACTACAGTACAGATCCCTATGTACAAACTTTGTGTTAATAGAATGCCTGGCCTAGGTCACACACTCAGAACACAGACCCTCACCAAGTACAGAATAAGTGACCACAACCTAAAGTAAAAATAAAAATATATAGACAAAAATTAAACTAAAACCCCAAGAAGCCAGACTCCGCATGCAGTGCAATATCAGATAAATAAGAGATGCAGTTCCACATGCTATGTAAAATATAAACATAGCGCAAAGTCCAGTCACTACATTTAAAATACTGTAAAATTATTTTTTCTACCTTTGGAGTCTGACCATATTATTCTCTGATCACAATGGTCCAGATCTGAGGCTTCTGCTTTCTTTTGTCTTCTCTTAGCTCGCTTTCTGTGGTCTCTAGTCCATCTGTCACTTCTTCTCTCCTGTTTTCTTCACTTCCTTCTATCTTGATTTTTTTCCTTTCAGCTTTCTTCCATTTATTTCTCTCTCTCTCTGTCCATCCAGATTTCACTACTCCTTACTATCCTGTTCTCAATCTCCCTCTTTTTTACACCATCTACCTACACCCCTGTCCTAGCATTCCCCATTTCTTTTTCTCTGGTCCATTATTCCTCAGTCTTTTGCTCACTCTCTCCATATCTAACATCTCCCATCATCCATCCAGTGTCTGTCTCTCTCTAGCTTTCTCTTTTCCTCCATCCAGTATCTCCGCGCTCTCTTTCCTTCCATGTCTACCCTCTCCGTTCTTATCCCCCTGCAAACAGCATCTACCCTATCTCCATCCCATCCCCTCCCCTCCCTATTACTCCCATATCCAGCATCTCTCCATCTCTTTTCAACCTATTTACCACATGTCCATCTTCTCCCTCTCTTTTCTTATTACCCCCATGTCCTGCATTTCCTTTTCCCCTTGTGTCCAGCACCTCCCCTCTGTCCCCTCCTCCCCAAGTCCAGCATTTTCCCAGTCTCCCTATAACCCCCTAGCCAACATTACCACTCTCTCTCCCCTCCTTGCTTCTCCCTATGTCCCTTTCCATGTCCAGTATCTCCCTAGCCCTCCATCTCAATCTTATCTGCGCTGCCTTCCTATTCACTCCCCTGCTCCCAGCATCTCCCTTCCGACTCATTGTGCCTATCCACATCCATCTCCCAATGCTCCCTCATGTCCACTCACCCCTTCCAAATGCTCCCTCATGTCCACTCATCCCTTCCCAATGCCCCATGTCCATCTCTTGTATGTACAGGGGACAGAGACTGCACACGGAGCTGCATCTCACACAGGCAGGGCTGTGCAAGCCATGATTCTAGCCCAGAGAGGCAGGGCACAATTGGCCTTGCGCAGCCCTTGCCCGCAGGACATGCTGCTCCTGCGGGCAGGCTCTGCTTCTCTGGGCCACGATTGTTGCCTCCCACACTCTTCTACCTGCGGGAGCAACATGTCCTGTGGGCAAAGGTTGTGCAAGCCGTGACTGCAGCTCATAGAAACAGAGCCTGCCCACAGGAGCAGATGTCAGGAGGGTGCCGTCGCTGGCCACCCGCCCCCACTCCCCATTCAGGATGATTTGTGGAACCCCAGCGGCCTAGTGGAGAGCCTTCCCGTGGACAGAAGGCTGCGAGTAGCGATTGCAGCCTCCTCTCACAGCCTTCTGCCCACAGGAGCAGTGTGTCCTGCAGGCAGGCTCTCCACTAGGCTGCTCGCGCTCCGCAGGCCATCCTGAATGGGGAGTGGGGGGGGGGGCAGACAGCTAGCAATGGCACCCTCCCGATGTCGGCACCCCCTTGCCACGTTTTCCCAGCTTACCGGGTAGCGCCAGTTCTGGTCCAGCATTTGTCTTTTTGCTCCCCCCCACCTGTTGTCCAGCATTTGTCTTCCTGCTTCCCCCCCAACTGTCCAGAATTTGTTTTCCTGCCCCCCTCATTGTCCAGCATTTCTCCTCCTGCCCCTCCCCCTGGTTGTCCAGCATCTGCTGTCCACCTCAATATTGGCGGCAAGAAAAGAAAAGCATGTGGTTTTCAAGACTCCCGCACGCTTGTAAGTCCCTGCTGGTTCTGCCCCCTCTGACACAAAAATCATCTTCAGAGGGGGTGGGACCCATCAGGGACTTACAAGATGCTGGAGTCTCAATAGCCCGCGCTTTTGTTTTCCTTTTTTTTTTTTTTTTTTTTTTTTTGACGTTCATAACTTGCTGTCACTTATATGTGCAGCAAGCTATCAATTTTGGAAAAGAAAATTTTTTTTTAAAAAAACAGAAGGCAAAAGCTAAACTAGTACCAAACTATTTAGTTAGTCAGGTTTCCCAAAAGGTCCCTTTTTATTGTGCAAATCACTTCTTAAGTAAAGTTCATATTTATAAAAGTATCTATGGATTCATAATTTCAGAAACTTTTACTTTTCTTAATACTGTCTTTGAAAACAATCTGGCATCTATAAAGAGATGTTTCTTCCAGAACTCCAATACCAACACAGACACAGCACCGTGTTTCATATGGCATATACTTGGCTTGCCGATGCTGCCTCAGGACATCATATCCAGTCTGTTTCACAAATCCAGCAGTATCATCTTATCTTATCGCTGTAAAACTAGCAGCACTTCACTTTCTTGCCATTTCGGTTTCAGTGTTAAGTCTTCACTCCAGGACTTCCAAGGCATTTTCCAACATGGCAACTGCCAGCATCTTTCATCCATCTCTGCTCCTTGTACATACAAAACTAGCAGGTTAAGTAAAACTCCCTAGCTGTACTGCGCTGTTCCCAGTGGCTCAGAAAAGCATGCTCAATTAATGCTGTGCCACTCCCCTTTTTTCCTGCCATCTGCCCACATGGTAACTCTTTCCTGCCTGGGCTGCTGCCGAAAACTAACCCTCCCAGTCTTACCATCTTCATAGCTGTTGGTTGTTTTTATTATATTTTGAAACAGTGGGGGGGAGGGGATCCACTACCCTACCGAGAATTAGAGAGAGTAGCAGCAAGATAAAATGGAAAGGGACCTGGACTTCTCCAGGTATTCCCCTGGGCTAGCCAACTTGCTCTAAGCTGATCTTCAATCAGGTTTCAACTGTTACCAGTTCTCCAAAGTCCTGACCAATCTTTCAATCCATCATCCACCAGGAGCACAGTATGCCCGTCTACCACCCACTGGAGACAGAACTATTGAAGATCATGTGGCTTCATGGTGCCCTATGTGGGGAAAATCACAAACTTTCGTTCTGTCTCCATTCGCTGGATGAGGGGCATAATCCATTTGTTCTGGATTGACCTGGTGGACAATAAGGAAGAAACACACTGAATTTGTACTTTTCTTTCTAAAAAAAGATATGGCTTTACAATGAAACAGTATATTACTAGTAACAACTGGCATTTCCTACCTATTAACATGAGCAGTTTCTAATCAGATATGCCATTTGCATCCTGGCCTACAAGTTTTACAATAGCAAAACGACAATATCTTGCTTTTACAATCTTAGTTGCTCATTAGAATTCTTATTCAGACACAGTGGATCCCTTTACAGCAATAGGATAAAATCAAAATAATCTGAATCATCTAATTTCTCAACAAATAGGGGTGTCCTACATGGAGCGGTGGGTTCACCCCTAAACAAAGACATGGGGAGGGGTGGCCTGCACAGAGTGGTAGGTGCACTCCTAAACAAAGACATGGGGAGGGGTGCACCTACTCCTGCCATCTTACTGGGCAGACTAGATGGACCATACTGGTCTTTATCTGCCGTCATTTACTATGTTACTATGTAGGAAAAGTAAATCTTCTTATTTAAATTATCAAAAAACAGATAAAATGTGTAGCAGCAAATACTCAAGATACTAATGTTACTGCTAATCTCCACGCTGTGTGGGAAAAAGTATCTATTTTGCATTTATAGATCACAGAAAGACAGAATTTTTAGGCATGTCAGTATAGCCAAACTAGATTTATCTTTTCTATTGTACCGCTTGGGCAAAGCCAAAGTTCCTAAGAAATAATGTGTATACTGACCTTCCAAACAAGATTTTTGAATGTCAAATTCAAATTCATTTTTCTTTTTCCGTGGTGGTGGGGCAGGTCTTGAAGGTGGAGGGGGTCTAGGAGGAAGATTTACTGGAGGTGGAGGACGGGCTGGAGCAGATTTCTTAGTGCTAGCAACTATATCTGGCTCTACAGTAATTTGTCTTGGGGGTTTGGAAGGAGGTATTTGTTCTGTGGTAGATAAATCTTTGGTAGATGAGGCATCTAAAACCATCTGCTCTTCCAAGTCTCTGTACTTCAGTTCTATTTCTCCATTATTTAATTTTTTTTCAGAAGTATTACTTCTCTCTATTATATGAAGCTTCTGAGTTGCATTTATAAGGTCTGCTAATTCAGTAGTTTCATTTGTTTGGGTCTCCGAGACATCCTCTGAAGGAAAGGAAAGTTTTTCAGAATTTCTCTCACTTTGCTCATTAGAATTCTTATTCAGAGAGTCTTTGATATCCTCTGATAGTGCTGTTTCTGTAATTAACAGTTCGGGAATATTTCTAAGAATATTTGTTTTAGCACTCAAAGTGCTTCCATCTGAAATACGTTCAGCCGGTAAGTTATCAGTGGGGTCCATATGTCCATCTTCCACTTTAATTGACCTCTGGCTTTCTTCTAGAATACTGTCAATAATCTAACAAAAAAAAAATGGACACATTTTAGCTGTTTTATAAAATTAATAAAAAGGTCTATATGAGTGCTCACAAACATCAACCATATAATCCAATGCATCAATTCTTTATATTCTTGCATTATGTCAAGAAGCAACCACCAAAAAAGTTAGATAAAATGTTCGAGGAGACCTACAATTATTACATTGCTTTGTAGGAAACCAAATTTGATAGCACTGGCTATTCTTCACTGTTCATTTCTGTGTTTCTGGATAAGTTTAATATATCAGAACAAAAAAGACAAAAAGATTAGGTAATACCCATTTACCTAACTTAACATATTTCTTGACTAGCTTTTAGGAGCTTAAAATTAGAAACAAGTTCAGATGATCAAAAACACACAACCATATGTCCTGATAAACTGACATACAATTAAAAATTGTGGTAGTGAGAGGAAATGAAAAGTGAGAAGGAAGCGTTTACTTACACAACCTTTTTATTCATTTGGGTGGGAAGAGGGGTAAGCTATCAAATATTTTATAGTATTGATGAACAGTTCAATAAGTAATTATACATATATACACACACAGGTTTATAATGGAAGGTGAGCAGACTCCAAGGATAGTGTAACCTGTAAAATATGGTAGCAGTAAGAGTAGAAGCCAAATGATAACTAACAAGAACCTACAACATAGTAATACTGTTCTTACTGAATAGTTCTATCACTCTATGTTTCACTTACAAACAATAGGAATCAAAAACTGCAACTGTAACTGTAAGAAAATGCAGGTCAGACTTTGAAAGGTAGCTTTCCACCACAAAGCAGCAACTTGTGCAGCTAAGATACAATAACACAGGTACACTAAAAAATTTTTTTTTTAAACTGCCTCTAATGTTTCGATTGATTTTTACGTTTTTTGGTGCGCTGAATCCAAATCTGGTAACCAATTTGCTCCATCACGTACAGATTTTTTGCTACATTGGGTTAGCAGTTTGAGGTGAACGTTTCAGATTGAGTGCGATCGAGATAAAAGTTTCTTGGATGAATTCTTTATACTAATTGTTTAGTAGTTATTCAAATAAGAATAAAGAAAATTGTAACAAGGCAGCACATAAGAATAGAGTAATGTCAACAAAACACACTGTGATGGTAGCAAAATTGTCTGCACTTAAAACAGCCACATACATGTGCACAAACATTGAGCATATAAGAGCGAGGTTAGACACAAAGCAAAGCAAAGAAATGTGCAAAAAATGTTGTACAGGTATGTATGTAAGAATAGAAAACGCAAACCGCACCATTGCAATACATGAAGACAAACACCCGATGGTGTGAAAATAAAATTCTAATAAATGAGATCCGACACTGTGGTAATAACTAGCAAATTTTTATTTCAAAGTTTAGTAAAAACACGATATTTGTCAACACAGTTTAGATTTTAAAGTCATTCTTGGGTCAATCAATCTCCTGGTGGGCCCGTTTCTTCTTCCCCCGAATGCTTCTCTTGGTGCGCTGCTTGGCGTATTTTTCATCTGGGGTTTCCCGCAGCAGCAACCAGCAGAAATCAGCCATCATAGTGGTGTTCCATCTTCCTTGGTACCTTCTCTCTGTGTCCTTGATGTCCTGGTGAAACCTTTCACCTTGTTCTTCACTGTACGCCCCCAAGTTTTCGGGAAAGTAGTTCACATGGGAGTGCAAGAAATGGACTTTCAGGCTCATGTTACAGCCTTGTTCTTTGAAGGCATTGAGCATCCTGGCAACAATATCCTTATAGTTCTCATCCCGCCTGTTCCCCAAGAATTTGAGAACAACATCCTTGAAGGAATCCCAGGCTTCTTTTTCCTTCTCAGACATCGTTTCAGCGAATGCTCCATCTGAAATGAGTTTCCTTATATCAGGGCCAACAAACACTCCTTCCTTTAGCTTTGCTTCAGAAAGTCGGGGGAACTTTGAGCAAAGGTACCGAAAGCACTCACCATCTTTTGGAAGGGACTTGATGAATTGCTTAATGAGACCCAACTTAATGTGGAGAGGTGGTAATAGAATTTTATCACGAGGTACCAAGCTCTCATAAAGAACATTTTTCTCACCGGGTCTCAAATACTCCCGAATTGGCCAGTCTTTTTTCCCCCAGTGTAGGTCGCGGGCCCGGCTATCCCACAAGCAAAGGAAGCAGGGATATTTGGTGAATCCGGATTGCTGCCCTAATAGCATGGATAGAATTTTAAAGTCTCCACAAATCATCCACTTATGCTCATCATAACGAATCTTCTGAAGAATCAGGGCCAAATTCTCGTATTTTTCTTGGAGAATAACAGAGTGAGCAATAGGAACTGAAGCGAATGTGTTGCCATTATGAAGAAGAACACCTTTTATGCTGTCTTTTGACGAATCAATGAACAGCCGCCATTCAGCAGGATCATACTTGAGTTTAAACTTTTCCATCACTCCGTATATATCGTTGCAAAATACCAAATCTTCCTCTTTGCTGAAATACTTCAAAAATTGTGTCTCACGGTTGCGGTACCAATAAAACGTGGTTCCTGGTGACAATAGATCTTTCTGTTTAAGCCGAGAACCTAGCAGTTGGGCAGCATCTTTTGGGAGTCCTAAATCCCGGACTAAATCATTCAATTCAGCTTGAGAGAAAAGTTCAGGTTTCGGATCTGGTTCAGTTTCAAACTCGGAAGTACTGGACTCATCGTGAAAAGCCATCTGATGAGTCTCATCATAATCAGAACCGTCCACACAAATATGATCCAAAGATTTTGGTGGTTCAGGCACAGGTACTTCGTTGCTATGAGGCATAGGCCTAATTGCTGAGGGAAGGTTGGGGTAACTTATTACGTTCTTTTTTTTTAAGTTGTATCCCTTCACAATGCAAGAGCAAAAATAGCAGTCACTGCTGTGGTCTCTTTGTTCACGCCACATCATAGGTATTCCGAAACAAAATGCTTGTTTTTTACCTTTCATCCATAAGCGTAGATCTTCCTCACATGTCTTGCACACTTTGTGAGGAGCCCACGGTTTGTCTTGATCGCCTAACTTCAAACCGAAATAGGCGAAATATACTTTTTTAATAAATGCAGAAATGTTCCTCTGCCGCTTTTTCACGGTATATTCCCCACAAATAAAACAAAAACTGTCCGGAGAGTTGACGCAACCTCTGGCTCTGTGAGCCATCACAAATACACAGCACTGCAAACTACAACTGTAGTGAACCACTTCGGAATAAAGCTGGATTACGACTGAGCAAACAAAAGGTAATAATGAACTTGCAAGAAACTGAAATTTGACAGGAACGTTCATGTCGCAACCACCGTGTTTGAGCGAGCGAACGAGGCGAGGCGAACAGGAAAGAACATGCGCCAGCGCGAGTACTGGATTTAGCCCCCCACCTCCCAATTGTCTTGTTAATGTATAAAATGAATACAAAACACTCTAAAATATCATGAGGGAGTGTTTCTAGTTAGTTAACCATTACAACCTCTATTTTGGGCCAAGAAAATAAACTGCAGTCGGCTAAAAAGAAATTATGTGAACATTCCTTATATGGGTAAGAAATCTAATTTTGCAAGAAAACGTGACGTGATGGAACATTTTGGCTATTTTTCCTGGATTCAGCACCCCAAAATCTATAGGAATCAGTTGCAAAACTGGAGGCAGTTTTTTGGTAGTGTACCTGTGTAATTAAATGTGAGACCAGCACTTTTAAGAATCTCAAATATTTATTATATTCAATACACAGGGTTCTCAAATACTTTCTTCTATTCTGAGACTGTGGAAAAATGCTGGGTAAATCAAGGTCACAGACTTCCTCAAAGAACAACAAGATTCAGTGTTTGTACAATATAACTGAAGATACTGTGTGAAACAGACTGGAGGGAAGAGAAGCAGATCAGAGCAAAAATTAAGACAGGTCTTCAGAATTTTCTTAAAATGACAAATCAGAGAAAATGCCTTTCCTTTGACAATGCAAGGTGCAAATAATAGGACAGATGAAAAAAAATTAGGGATAGAAATGTATGCAACTAAGGAATACGTGATAATGGTGGAAAAGTATCATGGCACAGACCAGTTTACTAAAAATCCATGTATTAATGGCAGGGTGGCAGCATACCACTGAGGTGACTGGCTGGTGAGGTAAAAGGTACGACATACCTTCAAAAGGCTGATGAGCAGACAGTTACTTGCTGACAGTGAAGTCCTTGGCACAACTATAATGGTCAGTTAAGGTAGAAGAGGGAAATTTCCATGAGAACAAGTGAGAGGGGGTGAAGAAGCGCAAATATCATCATGCCTCTGCAACCCTCTCCTGCCAGTCTGTTTGTCGAAGAGAGCACTATCCCAAGACTGGGGCCCCCTTTGATTCTGGAGGCTTTGGTACTGAGCTTAGAGATAGAGCTCCTGACAGTACATGTGGAAGGGGTGCAGAAGTGTGGTAGAAGAACACTTCCAAAGCCTTCCCTACACTGCCTCCTCGCTAAGCAGTGAGGATGTGTGGATTGTGAAAAGGTTTTAGACAAGAAAGCACAGTTACTTACCTGTGACAGGTGATCTCTGGGAACAGCAGGAATGTCTTCACACATATGGGTACGTCGGTACCGACGGAGCCTGCGCGGGAACGCTCCCCAGCATCCAAAAAAAAAAGCCTTTGGGAGGATCCCACACGCATGCACACTGCCTTCCCGCCCATTCACTTCCCTCTCATCAGTTGGGTTTGTAGCTGAGACCGAAGGAGGGAAGTAGACAAATGAGAGCAAGAGCGAGAGAGAGAACAACTCCTAGGGGAGGTGGGTGGGTTGTGAAGACTTATTCCTGCTGTTCCCAGAGATCACCTGTTACAGGTAAGTAACTGTGCTACTATATCCAAGAACAAGCAGGAATGAGTCTTCACATATGGGGACTCCCAAGCTAGAGATGCCTAGAGGAGGTCCCAGCATGTTGCAAATCTAATAGATGGGCCATGCTATTTCCCAGAACCTCAGGCATCCAAGGGATGGAGGGTAGGAGTTGAATTAAAAGGGGTGTGCTGTGGAACAGCTTGACTAAACAAGGCGTCTAGAGGGAAGTCCTTGTGTAGATAATAAATATTAGTAAAAATTGAATTCCAATTTTCTAATGTGGACCTCACTCAAAAGTATTGCGAAAGTATTGTTGAGGGTAATATGGTCTGGTGCTAAGAGCCAGTACATTATCCCCAAAGAAATTACCTCACTGTGAAGTAGAGGAAAATAAATTTTGCAATACAGGGAGAGGTCAGAAGCCTTAATGGCTAGAACTAATCTCAGAAGAAAAAAAACTGGGGGAGTTTAATGAGGTTGGACTTTGGAGGAGAAGCAAAAGTTTCTGTAAGCCAAAGTTTGAAGCTCTTTGTCCTTGGAGCGGAATAAGACTCTAGGAAAGAGAGGAGGTAAATCCGACTGGTTTGCAGAAAAAGGATGGGTCTTTAAGACCCCTCTATGGAAGTGAAAGAAAGAAACATTTGTAGTAGGCGGTGTAGCCTCCAATTTCTTGAAGATCAGTAATGTCTTCCCTAAGTGATGTCACTTAGGATAATGACTTTACATGGAGAGCTTCAGACGTACCATAACCGGACGGTTACGGTAAATTAAGGTAGTTTCTAATTGCTATATAAATTGGTTGTCCATTAAAACGCTATGGTATACTGGGACAGCATTAATACGGACAGTAACAAATCTTTGAGAGTTAGATATATGTGTTTAAATAAATAAATAAATTATATATATATATATATATATATATATATATATATATAAATATGTGTTTAAATATATAAATAAATAAAGAGAGATTCCCTTAATAACAAGAAGGGGTAAGACCTGCTTGAGAATATGGATAGAGAACCCCTTACTGGTTACACGTGGAAGAACCATGAAGAAGGTTACATGGAAACCAGTGGAATGTTCCTAGTCAGAAGGAGAGGTCTAGATTTCTTTAAAAATTCTACACTTTGAATAACCAGAAATGGAGACCTACTTGAAAGGGTGCAGAGGAGATCCTTAGTCTTAAAACAACAAGTCTGGATCCTTCTATAACTTCAGTGTGGAGAAAAAGACGCAATATAAGGGGATACCATGTTTGCCCCTCTATGAGGGCAATATGAGTATCATGCGTTCTTTGTTCAGCATAAGCTCCATTGAAGTATTGGGAATTAGAAGGAATGCAGTAGACGAGGACCGACTGCAGTGAAAAGGAATGCATCCCTGTTGCAAGAGTTCCACTGGAGATGTGGAACAACTCAGGGAATTAAGCAATTCTTTATGCTTTCACGTGGTCTAAGCCCTGGTTCGTTTTCCTTAAAAGGAAATTTTAAGGAAGATGGTAAGAATAGGAAAAAAACAGTCATGTGGGAGCATGACTGGGCAAAGCCTTTTTAACCATCTGGAAGTTACCCACCAGGAATGGCTCTGACGCTCTCTGGCAAAGGCCCATAGTTGCAGAGCTTTTTTGTATAATTGCAGAGAGCATGTTATAGGTTGCTTAGGTGAGATCTGGCTGTTTAATTGCCAGTGTGCAACCTAATCTATTCTGTTGGTGCCAGAAAAAATTGAAGATGGCTAAGAATAGTAGACAGGCCGGTTGCCTGCAAAGATAAATTGCCCAAGTAGGTTTTGGAACCTGTCTTGGAATTATTTATTATTAAGACAGCAGGAAAGTTAGGTCCCATAGATTGAAAAAGGACCGACAGACATAATTAGGAGTGGTAAAACTTAATTATGGTCCAATAGCTGCCTTAAAAGAAATATTTGAGAAGATTGCAAAGGGGAAGAAAACTCTGTATGGGAACCACTTACTGGAGTAGGTATTGAAGAAAATCCTATGGGCTTAAAAAGTAAGCCCTCCAGTTGAATAGTATCACTCTTAGACAGAATGCCTCAACTAAGAGGGATAAAAAGTAATACAGAGTTGTGAAGACTTACAATTTGGTAAGCCTCTGAAACAGGTAAAGTCCCCCTGCAGTCAAAAGTATGAGATATCCTTGTACAGGAAAACTGTCAAGGTGAAGGGCATAGCCTACCTTATTAGTTGCTACTCCTCCTTTTCCTTCAAAAAGGAGAGTAGAAACCTGTTGCCTGTAGGGCATGATTATCCTCAATAGCTCTAGGAGCTAAAAGAATGGATTTCTCTTGCGGCAAGAGATTCATGCCTAGAGTGGAGGACTGAGTCAGTGTATCACTGATCTCTCAGTACGGATGAGAAGAACTGTAGATGCTTCTGTTGATAAGAAGTAGGTTAGTGGTTCTGAACCTCAAACAGGAAAAAGAGATTTAATGAATAAAATATCAGAAACTCTGCGACTGCTGGGTTTGCTGAGCCCGTTGAGGTTTTGGTTTTCTTAGCCTGCTATGATGTTGCCCTTCTTTGGAAACATCTGCATGATGAGTAGAAGATGAATAAAACTTTTTCCCCTTAGGGGGATAAAGTTTGTTAAGAGATTTCTTACTAGCTGGGATAGAGGAAAGCTTTGACAATCCTCTGAAAGCAACAATATCAGTGTTTAACTGATTAGCTTGGAATAAAGCATCCTTGTTAAAGAGATTTTCACCAGTACAAGGAGTATTTCACAGCCTTTCTTGTACGCATTTGTCCAAGTCTGAAGCTTGGAGCCAGGCCATGCGTCGGGCCCCTATGGCTATAGCAGAAGTTCTGCTAATAGACTCAAAACAGTCCAGGGAAGCATGATTAAGGAACTTAGAGACATTTTGAGCATGACTGACTAATAAGAAATAGTCTGCTCTTTTATGTTCTTGAAGAAAAGGGTTCAAAAGCTTTAAGTTCTTTGTGACCTCTTCAAGAGGTAATCCCATATAGAAAATATATGAGATAATTTTTGCTGAAAGCATGGATGCCTGGAAGTATCGACGTCCAAAGGCATCTAAAGTCCTAGACTCACGACCTGGCGGATAAGAGGAGTGCTTCTTTGCACTCTTAATACGCCTCATTGCTGATTCTACAACAATAGAATGATGAGGAAGTTGAGTCTTTTGAAAACCTGGAGAAGGTGGCACCTTGTACATAGTGTCAAGTGTCTTAGAATGTGGGGATACCGTTAAAGGAGTTTCCCACATTCTTAATAGTAGATCCTGTAAGATCTGATGCAAAGGAAGCATGATCACCTCCTTTGGAATCCAGGGGAATTGCAGAGTCTCTGAATCCCCTGGTATGGATTCTTTACCAGGTATAGAAATGGCAAGTAACTTTTATTTTCAAGCTTTTCTGCTTGATATGGCAATCTCTCCTGAGGAGAACCCCCTAAAATGAAGGGTAAAGGCTACAATTGTTGAAAATTCAGTCTTGGTACCGATGGATTCATCCCAGTCATCGGGATCGGAAGACTTGAAAGGATGAAGCATCGGATTTTCTTTAAAGCGATGTCTTCGGTACCACCCGAAGTCGGTACCGAGACGAGTCGGTACCGAATCCTCCATGCTAGAGAGCGATTCCAGGCTCAGCATAGAAGGAAGCGAGTCTGTCGAAGCAAGCATGGACGGTACCGACACCGGTGCCGATACCGGTACCAAAGCCGATATTCGAGGAACGGTCTGCAGCAACTCTAGCGGTACCGAAGTAGCTGAGAGCGCTAGACTACATTCATCGGTGAGGAGTATTTCATCCATCACCATAGCCGATGCCGGGGTGTCGGTACCACTCAAAGCGGCCACAACCACCGAGCATGGCCCAGGTATGATCATCGAGGTAAGAACCCCCGAGAACAACCTGAATGCTTTGGAGAACAACCGTTAATGCTTTGGAGCCCAAAGACTCCCGCCGGGGCTTTATTGCCAAAATGTCCTCGAGGGCAACGCCAGAGGCATCTCGATGCTTAGAAGGAGATCTACCACTCGAGGACTGGCTAGTCTTTACAGACTTTTGTTTGGTTACCTGATCCTGTGAAAAAGAAGATATTCTGGCTGGTGACATCGAGTCCGATGTGAACCGGGTATCGAGTTGTGCTCGATCCTGAAGACTTCTTCTGTTTGAGCTCCAGCAGGAGAGACACTCCAGTGGGCAATGGTCAGGACCTAAACATTTTAGACACCAGGTGTCTGAGGTGACAGCCTCCCATCGGGGAGCAAAGTGGACCAGGCACCTCCCAAGGGTAGCTGGGTCAGAGGGCGAGCAGCTATGCATCTGGTGTCAAAAACCCAGGGTCGACTGGACCGGTGCCGGGGTCTGGCTTTTGGGTCACTTTGGCTTACGCGGGCCCTGGGGGCTGCTCTTGCTCTGTTCGCCTTGGGATGGAGCTGGCGCCGGAGAGTAAAGTGGGTAGCCCGGTAGGGGAGACCCTTCCTCTGGAAGAAGGGCTTTTTGCCCTGTTGCTTCTTCCACGGGAGGGAGGAAGTCTTTTGAGAGAGACAGGTGCGAATGATGTACTCCGTCTCAATTTCCGCTGCTTTGTCCTCTATTGGTTTGCCGAACAATTGCTCACCCAGGCACGGTACATCTAGCAGTTTCTCTTGGACCCATTGTTCAAGATCCGAGGACTGAAGCCAGGCCTGCCGCCTGGCCCCGATATCAGCAGCTGCAACCCGAGCGGAGGACTCGAAGCTGTTGTATGCAGCACGAGAAACGTACTTTGAACAGTCCCCCACTGACTTTAGGAGGGACTGGAAACGGTGGAGGTAATCGCCGTCGAGGCCTGCCTGGAAAACTCCAAGCTCCTTCATGAGGTCACGAAGGAACATACCTATGTATAGCTGGTAAGCCTGGATGTGGCATGCCAGCATGGAGCCTAGGTAGGCCTTACGCCTGAAGGTGTCGAGGGCACGAGATTCCCTACCCGGCAGAACTGAAAGCGTAGTTACTCACCTGTAACAGGTGTTCTCCAGGGACAGCAGGAATCAGTCCTCACTTATGGGCGACATTGGCACCGATGGAGCCCACGCAGAGCAATTCCCCAGCTTTCAAAGAAAGCCTTAGGGACTGCTGCCACGCATGCGTGGTCCTCTTCCCGCCCAAAGGTGCCATCTTGCTCAGTCAGGTCCCAGAGCTAGAGCCCTACTAAACAGAATAGCAAGGGAAGGACAAAAAATTGCAACTCCTCAGGTGAGGTGGGAGGGTAGTGAGGACTGATTCCTGTTGTCCCTGGAGAACACCTGTTACAGGTGAGTAACTACGTTTTCTCCAGGAACAAGCAGGAAGTCAGTCCTCACTTATGGGACTCCCCAGCTACAGGCTACTGAACCTGTAAGCCAAAAACACCTCTGCAAGGCCGTGAGCAGAAGCTGATGTCCGAAGGGAGCCTGAGTATTCGGGTCCTCGGGGGAAACTCTCGGCAAACACAGAAGAAGGGTCGGAGGGCAGAAGTTGCTTATACTCCGAACAGACTACAGTGTACAGCCTGGCCGAAGGCACTGTCCCAGCGGGACTCCCTCTCCAGACAGTAGTGCGAGGCAAAGGTATTCGCTGAAGTCCAGGTCGCCGCCTGGCCTGTGTCTGTCAGAGGCACTGAGCGCAGCGAAGCCACTGACGCCACCTTGGCGCAGACGCTGTGCGAGGTGACCTGATGGATCCAGCAGGGTGCCCACCTTCGCTTGAGTGAAGGCGATGCAGTCCACCACCCAAATGGAAAGGGTTAGTTTGGTGACTGCCAGGCCCAGGCGGTTGGGATCATAGGCGATGAAGAGCCGGGCAGACCTGCGATGCCCTTGGGTGCGTTGCAGGTAGAAGGCGAGAGTCCTTTTTGCAATCGAGTGTATGCAGGACATCCAATGCCTGGTCGGCGTGAGCTCTCGGAAAGAACGTCGACAAGGCCACCTCCTGATTGAGATGGAACTCCAATACAACCTTCGGTAGGAACTTGGGATGGGTGCGAAGGACCACCCTGTTCCTGTAAAACCTGGTGTAGGGGGCCTCAGACATGAGGGCCACCAGGAAAATCACCTTCCAGGAGAGGTGCCGGAGCGAACACATCGCCATCAGCTCAAAGGGCGGCCGCGTCAGCTGCATGAGCACGATGTTCAGGTCCCATTCTGTCGGTGGAGGCCGGATGGGGGTTTGGAAAGCAGGAGGCCCCGCATGAAGCGGGAAACCTGAGGCTGGCCCGAGAGGGGTTTCCCTTTGACGGGCAAGTGGTTGTCCAAGATGGCACCCAGGTGAACCCTGATCGAATTGGACTTCAGTCCCACCTGCGAAGTGGAGAAGGTACTGGAGAACCCAATGTGTGGAGCAGGAGAATGGGTCGATCTGGAGCTCGGAGCACCAGATCAAAAATCACCGCCACTTCAGTGCATAGGCCCACCTCCTTGAGTTCTTCCTCGAAGCGAGGAGGACATCCTCGAACTCCACCGGGAGGTGCAGCGAGGCTAAAGAGACCATTCAGTCACCAGGCTGTCAGGGACAGCGAGACCAAGTTCGGATGATGCACCCACCCCTCCTGCTGCATCAGCAGACCAGGGCAACTGCCCAGGGGAACCAGAGGCTCCGACGAGAGCCGGAGTAGAAGCGGGAACCAAGGTTGTCGAGGCCATGAAGGGGCCACGAGGATCACCGAGGCTCGGTCTCACTGGATCTTGTGGAGGGTCCTTGCCAGGAGAGGAGTGGGAGGGAACGCATACAGCAGCCCGGAGGTCCAAGACAGGAGGAATGCATCCGGGGCCACCCTGCTCAGGAAGAGTGTCAGCCCGCAGAATCGGGGGAGCTGCACGCTTGCTGGGCTGGAGAACAGGTCCATGGATGGAGTCCCCCAACAGCGGAACAGGTGGAGAGCCACCTGTAGACTCAGGCGCCACTTGTGCGGGCGGAGAGGCCTGCTGAGCCTGTCCGCAAGGACATTATCTTGGCCCAGGAGGTAGACAGCTCTTAAGAGGTCATGCCCCAATGCACTGCGAAGGAGCAGAGGACGACTGCCTCCCAGCAAAGGAGGCGGGAGTCTGTGCCCCCCTCCTTGTTGATGCAGAATATTGCGACTCTGTTGTTGGTCTGCACAAGCACTGACCTGCCCCTCAGGTGGCGCTCGAAGACCTTAAAGGCCAACCAGTCCGCTTGAAGCTTGAGCAGGTTGATCTGCTGACGAGATTCCTCGGGTGACCACCTTCCCTGAGTGCAGAAGTGCCCGCAGTGGGCTCCCCAGTCCAACAGCGAGGTGTCTGTCATCAAGATGAGTTCATGCGGACGAGTCTGGAAAGGCATGTCCCAAAGGAGGCTCTGGGGGTCCTGCCACCAGACTAGGAACTTGACTAGGCTGCGAGACACTGGGACGGGGTCCCGGAAGCGATCCGAGGCCTGGGTCCTTTGCGCCTTGAGGCACTACAAGGCCGTTCGCATGTGCATGTGAGCATGGGGAACGACGAGTACTGTCGAGGCTATGTGTCCCAGGAGGAGTAGCATGGCCCGCACCAAGACTCTGGGCTGGCCCTGGACCTCGGCAGCCAGAGCGCAGAGTCGATCCGTGCGTGCTCGAGAGAGAAAAGTAGTCGCACGCTCTGTGTCGAGAAGAGCGCCGATGAACTCCAGGGTTCGCACTGGTATGAGGTGGAATTTGGAGAAGTTGATCAGAAAACTGAGGCGATCGAGGAGAACTGTGCACAATGCTGATAGATGAGCCTCCTCTGCCAAGGTGCCTGAGACGAGCCAATCGTCTAGATACAGGTAGAGGAATATGCCCTGTCCGCCGCCAGGCACTTGATGAAGACTCACAGGGCAGACGTGAGCCTGAAGGGGAGCACTCTGTACTGGAAGTGCTCTCCCTGCACCCTGAAATGCAGGTACTTCCTTGTGCTTGGAGTGGCCAGGAATGTGAGCGTAAGCGTCTCTGCGATCTAAGGAGCATAGTCAATCGCCCTGCCGGAGATAGGGCAGCAGGACACCAAGGGATAGCATTTTGAACTTCTCCTGCACCAGAAACTTGTTCAGGTTCCTGAGGTTGAGGATGGGGCGGAGGCCCCTCGTCCTCTTTGGAACAAGAAAGTACTGGGAATAAAATCCCTGACTCCCGGAAATCCCTGTTGGCCGAGGAGATTGTTCAACTCTTGCTGCAAGCAAGCCTGGTGGCGAGGCAAGCCGGGTAGGCTCCGCCGGCGAGAAGGGAGGAGGGGATTTGTCCAGGCAAAGATGATACCAGTCCCGAATCACTTGTAGGACCCAGGTGTCCGAAGTGATAGCCCCCCCATTTGGGGGCAAAAAAGAGACAGGCATCCTCCCATGGGTGGAAGCAGCCACGGGGGGGGGGGGGGGCGAGAGGCTATGATTTCAGCGTCAAAACCCCGGTGCTGGCTGGGGTGGTGCTGGTGGCTGGGCATTGGACTTCCGATGACCTTAAGGTACCCCCTTTGCCCTGAGTGCTGGTTGTCAGCGCGAGGGCAGGCGGGTATAGCGGGTATCCCTGGTAGGGGGCCCTTTCCTCTGGAAGAAGGGTTTTTTGGTGTGATGCTGCTTCCGTGGGAGCGAGGATGTTTTGCGAGAGAGATGGGTGCGAGTCACGAATTCCGTCTCAATCTCAGCTGCCTTGACCTCCATGCGCTTGATGAACAGCTTTTCACCGAGACAGGGGACGTCCAGGAGCTTCTTCTGGACCCACTGCTCTAGGTTTTAAGATTGGAGCCACGACTGGTGTCGGACTCTGATGCCAGCCGCCACTACACAGGCGGAAGATTCAAACCCATTGTACATGGCGCGGGAAAGGTATTTTGAGCAATCTGCGACCGACCTCAGGAGGGACTGGAATCTGAGGAGGTGCTCCCCACCCAGACCCGTGGAAAAACCGCCAAGCTCCTTGGCGAGGTCACGCAGGAACATACCCATATACAGGTGGTATGTCTGGATGCGGCATACCAGCATAGATGCCTGGTAAGCTTTGCGCCCGAGGGCATCAAGAGCACAGGATTCCCTGTCAGGCAGGACCAAAAAGTGTGACTTCGGATTCTTCTGTTTCCGCATAGCAGATTCGACTACCATGGAGGTGTGAGGAAGCTGGGTCTTCCGAAACCCCAGGCCATGCTGGACCCTATACATGGCATCGAGTCTCCTACTAACAATAGGGATCGAGGCAGGCGTTTCCCACATGCGGAGAAGTAGCCAGGATAGAAGAGACGGTATTGGAACCGTAAGAGACTCCCTGGGCGGAGACTCGTACTGCAAGATGTCGAGTTCTTCTGCCCTCTGCTCCTCCTTGGTCTGCATCGGCAGGTTGAGGGCCCGAGTCATATCCAACACAAATGCCAGGAAATAGGTGTCTTCTGGAGGTGACCACCTTTGCGAGGCGGGCGGGGGATGGGTCAGAGGGGAGACCCTGTGGGCGCGGGTTTCCGGGTAAGTCCCCTTGTCCAATTCCCAGCCCAAGAGGTCCGAGAAGGACTCGGAGTCAGGCTGGTCCTTGCGCCCTCTGGCCGAGGCCTGCTTGGAGCCACAGGCACTGGCTCTGGAAGACCTCACCCCCGAAGAACAGGACGGCAAGTGAGACCGGTGCTGAGGACCCTCACGAGGCCTGTGGCTCTCGGAGGTTTCCAGGGCAGTTTTTGGGATCCTAGACAGGTGACCCTCAGTCTCGAGGTGTGAGCCAGCCGTGCTGGGCAAGAGCACCTGCTGGGCAGTGAGGAAGGCAGAAACGCTGTGCTCCAGTGCCAGCATCCAGGACTCCCACTCGGGAGTGAGTCCCTGCAACACCGACGCTGGGGTTACCGGGTCTGGCATGGAGGAGGAGAGGGGGTCCTCACCAGGACGACCCTCAGGAGACCGGGCGCCATCGCCAGAGGCCTCCGTGTCTGTACGAGGTATTTTTCGAGGCCGCTCCTTGTCCGACCCTCAGGAACGCCAGGAAGGGCTAAGGGAACGAGTGCGAGACCGCTTGCGCTTATCCGGAGCCCCCAACAGCGACTTTGAGGTCTTCTTCTTCCGCTGTACCACCTCGGGCAAACCCTGATTGGAGTAACACCTAGGCCGCGGGGTCATCATGGAGGACTCCCCCAGTGGTGGATCGGAAGGGTGAGGTGGCACCGGGGATCCCGGAGCTGCCTTGCAGAAAATGTCGTCGGACGTCTGCTTGCGGCTGAGCAAGGCCTTAGCAGACATTTTATTACAGAGTGAACAGAGCTCCATGTTAAAGTCAGCCTCCAGACACCATAAACAGCAGTCACGGGTGTCCGTGAGCAACATATTTTTGGAGCATCTGTCAAATTTCTTAAATCTGGTGGCCATAGGAGCAAAAAGGGCCCCTGCAAGGTCAAAAACCCTTGAGGCCAGTGGTTGGAGAAAAAAGGGCGCGAAAAGAGCCCGACAGAAAATACACTAAGGAATAAGAAAAGGGATCCCCTAGCCCACAGCCGAAGCAGGGGTGAAGGGGAGGATGGGAGAGGAACAGTGCAACCGGAAAATAGGGGCCAAAAGACAGTCAAAAAAACATTTTTCCGAGGGACGAGGACGTGCATCCGAAGGGCTCTGCGGAAAAAGAGAGACTGAGCAAGATGGCACCTTTGGACAGGAAGAGGACCATGCATGTGTGGCAGCAATCCCAAAGGCTTTCTTTGAAAGCTGGGGAATTGCTCCACACGGGCTCCGTCAGTGCTGATGTCACCCATAAGCGAGTACTGACTTCCTGCTTGTTCCTAGAGAAGAGTAAGTTTTTGGGCTCTTTTGCTTCCAAATGGCAGACTCCACCACCATCAAGGTATGAGGAAGCTGGGCCTTCCGGAAGCTGGGCCCTCCAGAAGCCGGGTCCTCGCTGGACCCTTTACATGGTGTCCAGGCGTTTGCTGACAATGGGGATAGACACAGATGTCTCCCACATGCAGAGTAGCAGCTGGGCTAGGATGGGCGGGACCGGGATCGTGAAGGATTCCCTCAGCGGAGCCTCGTATTGAAAAATATCGAGTTCCTCCACACGGGGCTCCTCTTCAGACCGCATGGAGAGCACTAGGGCTCGAGCCATGTCCCGCACAAACTCCAAAAAAGGAGGCGTCTTCAGGAGGAGACTGCCGCTTTTGAACCGGTGGGGAAGGTTCCGAGGCGCGGTCCCAATGAGCCCGGAATTCAGGGGAAGTGTCCCCATCGGACTCCCAAACCAAAAATGCCAAAGATGACTCGGAGCTAGGCTGCTCGAGCAGAGCCTGTGCTTTGTGCTGGGCTCTCGAGGCCAAAGCCTGCCTAGTGCTCGAGGCACTAGCTTGAGAAGATCTCACATCTGAAGACCGGGATGGAGATAGAGACTTCTGCCGGGATCCCTCATGAGGGCCTTGGCTCTCGGGGGTTGTCACGGCGGCCTGAGGGAGCCATCACAGGGGTCGCCCTCTAGGTCTCAGGGTGCATACCAGGATGGCCAAAAATATCGTCCAGTTTCTGCTTACGGCTCTAGAGGACCTCTTTTTACAAAGGGAGCAGAGCTCCGGGTTATGGTCAGCTCCTAGGCACCTAAGACAAGAGTCATGGGTGTCCGTGAGCAACATATTTTTGGAGCATCTGTCACTCTTTTTGAAACCGGAGGCCAAGGGGGCAAAAAGAATCCCTACAAGGTCGAAGATCTTCGGCTCGGCCAGCAGTTGAAAAGGGCGCGAAAACGCGCTAGAGACAAACTCAAGAAAAAAAAGGAAAACAGCAAAGTCCCAGGGCCCGCTGCCGAAGCAAGGGCACTGAGGATGGCGGGACTTTGAGACTTTTTTCAAGGTACAGGACGTGCATCCAAAGGGCTCCACGAAAAAGGGAAACTGATCAAGATGGCACCCGGGGGGGGGGGGGGGACCACACATTTGTGGTGGCATTCCCAAAGGCTTTCTTTGAAAGCTGGGGAAATGCTACGCGCGGGCTCCGTCGGTGCCAACGTCACCCATATGCGAGGACTGACTTCCTGCATGTTCCTGAAGAAAGCCAAATACAACCCCAAGGGGGAGGGGGAGGGTCATGAGGACTTAACCTATCACCCAGGTGAGTAACTGTTTTCTTCGTGGACATGCAGGATAAGTGCTCATACAAGGGATTCCCTAGCTACCTGCTGCTTCAAAAAGAAAAAAAGGTAAACAGAGTGTCACAATTGGCAGACACTAACAAAACAGCTTTTTGGGTTTTTGACCATAGGCCATTAGGAATCTATAGCCAGAACAAGGCAGCATGGAACAAAAGAAAAAATGGGTCTGGGATGATGGCACTGTATTCTAATCCCCAAACAGATATCAAAGTACAGTCTGACCAAATCTGTTATCACATCGGCATTTCCATCCCAAACAGTCGTGTGATGTGAATGTGTGGACTGAAGTCGAAGTTGCAGCTTTGCAAATCTCATACATGGAGGCAGAGTGCAAGTGAGTCACAGACACAGCCATACCTTGGATGTTGTGAGCCATAATATGGCCCTCGAGTGTCAGACCTGTCTGTGCATAAGTGAAAGATTCAATCTACTTGCCAAATTGAAAGTACTCTTATTGATGGCAGCCTCTAATCAACTGGAGGCAAAAGAAAAAAAAATGAATGAACTTTCTATGGGTTTTAGTCTGCTCCTAATAGAAGGACAAGGCGCTCTTGAAGTCCAATGTGTGCAACATATACTTTCCTCTGTGAGCATGTCGTCTTGGAAAAATGTTGGAAAGACTACTGACTGGTTAAGAAGGAAATCTGACACCACTTTAAGAAGAAATGAAGCACTTGTCTATTCCACTTACCAGTTCATTGTCCATTCATGAGATTGAAGGACACAGCTCAACTTAGAAACATAGAAATATGATGACAGAAAAAGACCACATGGCCTATCTAGTTTTTCCTTCCATATCAACAACTACAACAGTCCCCTTTTTACCTTTAGAGATCCTCTGTGTTTGTCCCATTTAGAAGCAAAGAAATATGATGACAGAAAAAGGCCTGTCCGTCAGGGTGTTCTCCTTGCCTGGCAAGTATGTGGCTCTGAGCGTCACTCAACACAAGAGATGTGAATTGGTTCTCCCTGCTTGTTTCTGTAGTACATTGAAATCTGATTGGCCAACCGATCTCTGAAAGCCTATAGAGCATTTGATATTGTCCTCAGTTCCAGGAAATTGACTGGCTGAAGACTTTCCTGGGTGAATCACAAGCCCCAGGTGTGGAACCCATCCATATGAACTCCCCAGCCTAGTTTGGATGCATTTGTCATCAGCAACCTTTGGTAGGGGGACATTTGGAAGGGAAAATCTTTCATCAGATTGAAACGATTCATCCACCAGGACAGGGAGTCCCAGAGAGGAGAGGCGACAGAGATCATGTCCTTGAATCTGTGAGTGGACTGTGCCCACTGAGTTTGTCTCTTGTTGAGACGTGGGATAAATGTGTTATAGTCAAGAAACATTAGAAATGCTTGAGGGTTATGCTGCCATGTGAAACTACACCCCTAAGCTAAGTATTCTTTTGCAATTGACAATTCCTTTTTGATACAATAATACTAAAACAGCAGATCATTGATGTGAACCGGCACACTATTGAAGTTTCGTTGAAACTGGAGTGGGATGCGCAGGTTTATCTGAGATCAGCTGGACTAAATCATTATAAGATGTTATAACTCTTATAATAGGCTGAATGAACAGTTGTCTAAGTTATGTTATAGAAAAGTATTCATTCTGATACAAACTTGACCCATAGTGTGTTGTGTTAGTTCATGTTCAGACGTGCCTAGAGAATGATATGAAGTTATATAACCCAACATTCTCAACATGTCTCTCGCTGATGCCCACTGATTCTGTTATACTCCTTCCACTTTGCCACCATTTGAGTCAGCCTGTCTTAAGGAAGGTAAGCCTTTGCACGAGTCGTGTCTAGCAGGGTTCCAATGAATTTCAATTTATGGGAAAGGCTATGTTCAACTTGGGATAACTGATCACAAACCTTAGTAGCTGTAGCACCTGGGTGGTCAGGCATACGGGTTCTTGAAACCCTTCCTGAATGGTGCTCTTGATCAGCCAATCATCCAGGTAGGGGAAACACGTACATGTCCAGCCTGCATTGAAATGCTGAAACAAATGCAAGGCATTTCGCGAACATATGAGGAGTGGGAGGATAGGCCAAAGAGCAGTGTGCAGTACTGAATGTAGCATGTTTCTACAATGAATCCCAGATACTGTCTGTGACTGGAAAGTATCTGAATGTGATTGAGTAGCTCTCAGTAATTAATCGGGAGGGGGGGGGCTCTAATAGATGCATATTTTCAATACCCAAGAATGAGAGGTTACAAAGGGCCAATACTCTGCAAACAGGGCAAGCCTCCCTCCAACTAGCAGGTTGCCCTGGAGCAGGACAAGGATAGCAGTTATGTTCTCTAGAAGCCACTCAAAATCCCACCCCTGGTTTTGGCTGGGACACTAGTTAGGGCTTCTGAACCTTCGTCTGCTGAGGGCAGGAATGCAGTTTGCTTGGTCAGAGAGGAGGGAGGAGGAGGATATGTGAGTAGTAGGACCTCTACTATCCCTTGTTGTGGAACCACCCATATGAGGAGGTCGAGTCGTTAGTGGGCCTGGCGAGCATTCTCAAAGTATTAGTATGCTGCTTGATCATGGTCATAGACCATGAACCCCGTCTCCAAAGAAATCGGTTCCAAAGCATGGCACATCAGCAAGTTGCTCCTAATTCTAAGGCCTAGAACCATGAGAGTCTCCAAATGCTAATACTCATTGAAGAGGTTCTCTAAACCATATCAAAAATATAGTATGACTCTCAATGTCATTTTCCACATTCTTCCTATGTGTCACTAGGGAATGGTATAGGTAATCTGTCTCTTGAAGGAAAGTGGTCAATTCCTTCAAGCTGCACATGATGTTCTACAAATGCATGCCCATGAAGAACTGGTAGGACACTATGTGTGAAGTTAGCATAGTGTTCTGAAAAACTTCCTCCCAAAAGTGCCCAAGGTATTAGCTTCCCTCCCTGGGGGCACCAAAAAATAGAGCTTGGAGCTCTTGGCTCTTATGAGAGCACATTCAAGGACCATGGAGTGGTGCATCAGCTGAAGCTTTTCAAATCTTGAAGCCTTCTGGACTCTATACATGGAGTCAACTTTCTTGCTGACTGGAGGCACAGAGGAGGGGGACGACTCTCCCATTCTCATCTGCATAGCACTGTTACCATTTCCTTAGGGCAACAGAATACTGGAGGATATCCAACTCCTCAGCTCTGGGCTCCTCCTCTATCTCTAATGGAAATGGAATAGACTTTGCCATTTCCTTAACAAAATTGCAGAAGATAAACTCCTCAGGTGGGGGGGGGACATGCAGTGCTTATAAAATCTATCCTCCGAGAAGTAATTAGAATCAGATTCCCAGGGGCACTCAGAATCCGACTCAGGTAAGTACTCAAAAAATGTGCAAGTGTCTGCCAGGCTCGGCCTGTGTCTCATCAGGGATGCATACCTCCTTTTGGAATGCCAGTGCATCAATGACTTCCAATGCTGCTGGAAGCAATCACCTCCCAAAGCATTGAAGAGCGATACTGGCCAGGCAAGAGCAGAGCAGAGGCTCTCTGAAGTCTGTCACACCGCCCCCCTGGTGGCAATGGTGGGTCACAACAGAAAGGGGGTGGACATGGAAGAAGAAAGTTTGTTTGTGGGGGAGCTTAGTTCAAATGCAGGGCCCAGGTTCTTATAGGCCCGGTAGCCTTCTGGTTAACTAAGAGCTCCCAAGAAAAAACAGTCCGAGGGTAGGGAAATTATAAGGCTTTTATTTCCCACGTTGCAAATAGGTTCCTAAGCTCAGAATACAACAGCACACACAAAAGAAATGTCCTTGCCCCAGGTTAAAGGAAAAACATGAACTGAAAAATCTGTTGGCTTCACAGTAATGTCAAAAACGGAATACAGCATCAAACTCTACATACAAGCCACAGCTATTCCTCTGCTAGGGCTCAATCCTCTTGGTCAGGCAATAGCTACATTCCATCGGAATATCCGAGGGATCCTCCGGGAATTCCACCTGCATGGGCTCGCAGTCCGGAATGTCTGAGGACTCTCTTTCAGGCCTTCTGTGTAACGCTTGTATGATGCGCCAATGGTCAGCATTAAAAGGTAAGTCCTTGCACTGTATACTTTTATAACAGGAACAGTCTCTCCTGCACACTGTTTCTTCTCTAGCAAGTTTCCTGTTTAATGCAGGTTTGTATCTTGTCTCATGAATGCCTTTAGAAGGACAGCATTCTCTAGTGCCCTGCTCCTTCTGTATCACATCATTCCTAAAATCATAGTTATTAAAATGGCAATTACCTTTTCTTCTAAGGTTCTCAGATTGAGGTGAGGGCTGAGGCCTGCTCCTGCTGAGTCTTGGTTTCTCAGCTGTCCAGGTAGGCCTCTGGTTCTCAGGTCTGCCTGCTGCTGGAGTTAGGCCTTGTTTGTGCCACAGCTCCTTTCTCCCAGGGCTTTGAAAGTTACCCTTCACAATTCTCCTTTCACCTCCTTGTTTGCTATTCCTTGTTGCACCTTCCAACAGTGGCTGGCCCTTGTTACTCTCAGGCGTTGGACTTTCTGGTATAGTCCTCCTCCTTTCAGGGTCAGCTTCCTTATGGTATCTTTCCCTCCTGGAAAGTGTATCTTTTCCTCTTTTAAAACATTTACAGCAAGTTTCTTCCCCTGGCTCTGCTGAGTCTGCTAAGCCGTTTCCCTCGGTCAGGACTCCTATTCCTGGATCCTCCGAATATCCATGCAAAGCTGGAACTGGAACTCCTTGCACCACTCCTTGCCAGTCTCCTTGGCAGTCTCCTTGCCAATCTGCTTGCGAATCTCCTTGCGACTCTCTTTGGCACTCTCTTTGCCACTCTGCGTACCGCTCTGACTTCCTCCAATCATCTGAGCTTTTAAAAGGAATTCTTCCCTTTCTACATTGGGTGTTGGCTGGTATTGCATCATTGGCTCTAGGGCGTGGTTCCTCAGTCCTCCAGAGGTCTCTCTGACTCCCCCTATATGGCTCCTCGTGATGCTGCAGCCGGTGTTTACCTCTTTTTTCTGGGTTTAAAACCTTTTCTTCTGCCTGCAGCTGGTCTGCAGTGCCACAAGTCTCAATGATAATTCCTCTCCTGCAGACAGATTCAGAATTTCGAAGATGGGTTCGATATGCCATCATGACATTGTTTATGCCAAAGTTGCCGCCTCATGAAGGATTAAGAACATAGTCATCCTCTGTTCAAACCTTTTCATAAGCTACTCCATGAGATTTGCCAAACACAAAGGTGTAAAGTCTATAGCAGATTCAGCTGATAGCTGTGGAATTTGAGAGGGAGAATCTGCTGCTTGCAGGCTGGTGTGGCCCCTCCAATAAAAAGGAGGATGAGTGGTCCTCAACAATGGGGCTGCTTCAAGGGTCGGGCTCATCCAAAACTTTGATGCTCTTGACATCACTCTGATGGACCTTGATTCTGATGAATCAATGCTTCAGCTCAGTGCTCACCATCAATAGTCCTCAACATTTTTGAAGATGAGACTGAATCCTTCCTCTTTCCTTGGGCAGTGGGTGTCCAATGCGAGGGAGTCTACTAGCGCTCGGCTCTGAGTGAATTCAAGAGCTCCTTGATGTCAATGCACCTCTGGAGGCCATGGAGACTGATGCCGAAGATGATGGCTCAGTCTTCTCAGTGCCAAAAATACATTCATACTGCTTCTGCTGACCTTGGAGCCCTCTCCTTTTCACCTGTGAACACATAAAACACAAGGTGATGGCTCATGGTTGGGCCCCAAGCACTGTAGGCACCATCTGTGAATGCCTGTAACAGACATGGTCCTGAGGCACTATGTGCAATTCTTAAATCAGCTGACCAGTTTATAGTATATATCGCTTGGGAAATTGCCACAATGAAGTCAAAGACTCAGTTTTTATGAAAAAAATATTACTGTGACCAGAATGCTTGAAGCCTAAAAGCAGCCTATAGCAGAACTGTGAGAAAAGGAAACAAAACCTTAACAACTGAAAGGGAAAAAACACACGGCAATGACAGGACACTTAAACACAGCCAAATAAAGAAATTAACTACTAAGAGTGAAGTCAGAAGAATACCATGGACCAGCGCCAGAAAAGATCCATGGGACTCTGCAGAAAATGGAAGACTGAAGAGATAAGGCGCTGCAGTAGCAGGCAGGAATACACGCACATGTGCAAAGGGACTAAAAATTTCTAGAAGGAGCTGAGAGAAGTTTCAGCACAGGGTTCCACCTGACACATCACCCATGTGTGAGCACTTATTCTGCATGTCCATGAAGAATATTTAAAATAAAATAGGAGAAAATATTTTCCCTCTCAACATATAATTAAGCTTTGGAACTTGCTGCCGGAGGATGTACTGTCAACAAATACTCAGGTTCACCAGAACAAACCCCCCACTTAAAGACCACTTTTTTTGTCGGAGCTAGCTGTAGGAGAGTTGGTATTGGAACACAACCCACACCAGACAGCACGCTACATTTATTCAAAGAAAGGTTCACCACCTTATAACATCACACTTATCTGTCTCAATGAAGACTTTTGTTTTTCTATCATTCCCCAGAATAAATGTTGCTCTCAAAATGTCTTTTTCCCACGACGTGCACGTTTCGAGTAACCAACCCTGTATCAAGTACTCTCCGGTACTGCAAATCTGGCAACAATTTTGAAAGAACGCCATCATTGCGGCTAGGGTCAAGAATTTTTTTAGGCTGAATGGAAGCGTTTAAATGTGGGAACCCACCAATAGGAAAAGGGAACACCCACCATCCAGGGAATCCCTAATCCAATTGGTGCAAACGGTTTTGACAACGTCCAATACGTCAGAAGACACTAAGCCAATCGATTTCGCGATTAAGGCCATTAGGTTCAACCGTAGGATGTACTGTAGCAGTTTAAAAACGGTTTGGACAAATTCCTGGAGGAAAAGTCCATAAATCATTATTAAGGTAGACAAAGAAAACCACTGCTTATCCCTGGTGATAAGTAGCCTGGATCTGGATACTTTCAATATAGGAGGTCTGTCTGAAAAGAAACCACACTTGCTAAAGAGGGCGCCAGTGAGCCAAAACAGCAGACTCGCAATAATGGTGATATGTAGTGGTGACCTTGAGTTTAGCCTCCCACTTGCTCGATCAAGCCACATGAATTAGTTATGAACTAAATGCAATAGAGTGAATTCGTCTCATGTGCCTTTTGCTATTTCTGAAACATGTCATAACAGGTAACCTTTCAGAGTGGATTTCAACTTCGGGAACAAAAAGAAGTCCGCGGGGACTGGAGAGTAGGGGAGGTTGCGGCACTAGAGACATCTCGTACTTCACCAAAAATTCACAGATAAGGAGCAATGAGTGATTGTGAGACGGTTTGCTTTTTGCTCATCTGTCCAGAGACATGGGACAAATTTTGCAGCAACACGATGCATCTGAAGTTTTCCAGTCACAATTGTGTGACACAAACTTCACGGACAGTTAGGTGACGATTTTCAAGAATCAAAGCATACGTTCTCTTAACGTGATCATCGTCCATTAACATGGAAGGCCATCCAGTTTTGAGATAGTATTTGGTGAACATTCTGCCTGATTTGAAATGTCAGTACCATTCATAATATTGTTTGAGGTTTAAACAATCCTCTCCATAAGCTTACTGCAACATCTGAAAAATCTTCGTAAAAGTCAATTTCACACAGAATTTCACGCAAACGCATTGCTCTTAAAGATTTTTCATATTTTAACTTGCAAAAAATAGCAAAAGGTACATGAGACGCATTCACTCTACTGCATGTAGTCCATTAACTAATTCATGTGGCATGATCAAGCAAGTGGGAGGCTAAAGCTCAAGGTCACCACTACACATCACCATTATTGTGAGTCTGCTGTGTTGGCTCGCTGGTAGCCTCTTTAGCAAATTTGGTTTATTTTTGGACAGACCTTGTATCAGGTACCTGTGGCCTGGACTGGTTACTGATGGAAAACAAGACAGTTATGTAGGGGCAAAATAGCACTGGTCAACATTGAAATCATTACTGACTTTAAAAGGCCCTAATCTGTAGTATTTTGGTGAGCTGACCATGAATATAACATTAAAAAATTTTTATTGGCTCTCGTTTTGAAGATATTGCATGTAGTTCATTTTTGATGTTTCACCGTGTAAATTTATCCAGGACATCAACAACATCCCAAATAAGCCTTGAATGATGTAATATTGAATCACATTGCATAATACCAGCATGCACACATCATCCAGAGTTGATTGCATCATTTTCTGATGCAATGCAATACTACTGCCAGACGGCTGCTGAAGCCATCTGACGTCAGCAGTGTACTATACTCAGTCGGAAAGGAAAGTAATCTGGTATTCTGTTCCAATATTGAAAGCCTCAAGAATGCCTTAAAAATCACTCATGACCCACAAGACTGGAGACTATTTATAGACTCTTCGAAACTGAGTCTGAAGGTTGTGCTTTTGAACAATGGAAACAGTCTTCCATCTATTCCAGTAGCGCATGCCGTCCACATGAAAGAGACATATGATAACTTAAAGCATCTACTGACTTCCATTAACTATAAAACAAATACAGCTGGCACCTCTGTGGTGACTTGAAGGTAGTTGCCCTTTTAATGGGACTGCAGCAGGAATATATAAAATACATGTGTTTATTATGCGAGTGGGATAGCCGAGCAAGGGATTGGCACTACTTGCGGAAGGAATGGAATCGCAGACAAAATGTAACAGTTGGAGAGAAGAATATCCAGCACCCAGCTCTGGTTGAGGCTCACAAAATCCTGCTACCACCCCTTCACATCAAACTAGGTTTGATGAAAATCTTTGTGAAAGCCATGGACCGCACTTCGCCAGCTTTCCGATTCCTGCATGAAAAATTCCCTCGACTCAGCAAAGCAAAGATTAAAGAGGGAGTTTTTGTGGGTCCTCAGATTCGAGAGCTCCTCAAAGCTGAACGGTTCAACAACTTGCTGCAGGGTGATGCGAAACAAGCATGGAATGCTTTTCGCCTAGTGTCAACAAACTTTCTCGGGAATGTTAGGGCAGAAAACTACAAGGAACTAGTAGAAGACATGCTGATGTAGTATCAGAAACTTGGCTGCAATATGTCTCTAAAGATCCATTTCCTTGATTCCCATCTTGATTTCTTTCCTGACAACTGTGGTATGGTTAGTGATGAACAGGGCGAACATTTTCACCAGGATATCGCAACGATGGAGCAAAGATACCAGGGGAAATGGTCCACTACAATGCTGGCTGACTACTGCTGGACACTCCCCAGAGAAGCTCCCGAACAGCTGTACAGGAGGCAGGTGAAAAAATCTAAGTCGTCGTCTATGACTTGTTTTTTTTACAGGTATTAACCGAAGGCCTATTATATTTACTATTGACATGCATTTCGTGATGTAAACATTAATTCTTGTAGATTACAAAAAAAACTAGAGCCAACATTGCAATTTCACTGTCATATTTGTGTTCAGCATATAAAAATTGATAAGAAATAACTATTTTTATTTCAATAACATGACTTTTGTAAAAGTTTGTTGACCAGTGTAGTCAGGGATAGCAAGAGAATGTGTGTGCTGAGGCTTGGCAGCAGGGGTGAAAGTGAGATAGATGGGGGGGGGACGTAATGTTAAGGAGAAAGGTGCTGGGGATCAGACTGGGGAGAGAAGACTTAGCAAGGGGAAAGGAGAGTCAACAGGCTTCTCTGGTGAATTTCAATGGGTATTAGTAGCTACATAAAATGTCTGCATTCAACTTAAACTTGAAAGTCAGCAAACCTCTTTAGAGTCATCTTGCTTCTGTTCTATAATCACTGGTTCATCTCTACTTGTTTCTGTGCTGTTATGAATTTCCTATAAAAACAAACGAACAGTTAAACTCTTTCCGGTAAAAAAATATTTGTTTGAGAAATTATTATACTATAGATAAAAAGTAGTTAGTACAGTTGCTAATCAGATCCCGTTTTATTTGGAAGAATGTTGCTCAAAGGACAACTGAAGACTTAGAAGCATTACTTTTGTTTACCTTGCACTTTAATACAGTTTTGGTGTAAATTTGTTGCTTTTACAGTCTGCAAAATCTAGGCCAGATAACTGGTACCACTTGTAGGATGTTATTATGGTGAAATTAGACCTTACCTGCTAATTGTCTTTCCTTGAATCCCTCTAGTCTAGTACGTGTGGGTTATCTCCCTCCACCAGTAGCTGGAGACTGAGCATGTCGGCGTTCTGACATCACAGCACAAGAGCTCCCCCCTCAGCTCCAGGAATCAGTATCCTATTGACAAAGCAGACTTCTGGAGTGCATAAGAAAACTAAACCAGGGTATAAACCCCAGTGTCATTTGACAGAACACACCTTATCTCAGAAATGCATCACTTAACAATCACAGAACTATCTACAAAATGAGGATGAATTACGATGACAGGGTCATACTCGCCACGTCGTCCACCCTCATTCAGGAAGACCTTCACCATTCAAGGGATGTGCTTCTTAATAGATTCTTCCCAGAGAACAGTCGGATACATCCCATCCCCTAAAACTTGAGACAGAGAAAGAAACTACTCCAAAGAAGGGAAGGTCCTGGATTGGACTGGAGTGACTCGAGGAAAGACAATTATTGTAGCAGGTAAGGTCTAATTTCACCTTCCTTATCATCCCTCCAGTCCAGTCCAGCACGTGTGGGATGTACCAGAGCAGTAATTAAACTTGAGGGGGACCCACGAGTCTGGCTCACAGCACAAACACCCCAAAACGTGCATCCCTAGACGATTGAATATCCAGATGGTAATGCCGTATGGAAGTATGCAGAGAAGATCACGTCACTGCCTTGCAAATGTCTACCATCACTAAACCATGCTCTACCCAAGAAGCAGCCTGGGAAGTTGTCGAGTGAGCTCGAAGACCATCTGGCACCATTTTAACTTTGAGCAAATAGGCTGAGGCTATCGCTTCCTTCACCCAATTAGCCACCGAGGCCTTGGAGGCTGCCTTCCCTTTATGTGGACCTCCAAACAAGATGGATAGTCTATCAGACCTCTGAAACAATTCCAGGCATTTCAAATAATGACGCAAAACTCTACACAAGTCAAGCAAGTTTAGCTGATGATCCTCCTCCGACTCCCCTGGATGGGAGAAAACCAGAAGAGACAGTTTGGTTCAGATAAAAATGAGACCACTTTGGGAAGAAAAGAAGGAACCAGCCTCAAAACCACCTTTTCCTTGGACATGACAAGGAAGGGTTCCCTGCAAGAAAGGGCTTGAAGCTCAGAATCTGATGAGCTGAACATATAGCCACAAAGAAGACATTTTTCAAAGTAAGGTCCTTCAGTGAAGCCCTAGCTAGCAGCTCATAAGGCACTTCTGTTAAAGCCAAACACACCAGATTAAGGTTTCAGGAGGGAATTGTAGCCTGCAAAGGTGGTCGCTCTAGCTTCACCACCCTGAGGAAACGGACAACATCTGGGTGAGCAGCCAAAGAGTAACCCTGCACATGTCCTCTGTAACAGGAGAGAGCTGCCACCTGAACCTTCAAGGAGTTCAAGGCCAACCCCTTGTCCAGCTCTGTCAGCAGGAAGTCCAAGATATCCAGGAGAGAAGAGGAAAAAGGACATGGGCCGTCATTATATATGCAAGGCATTGATAAGGCAGGCAAAGAGAACATTTGAAAAAAAATCTTGCCATGGAAGCAAAAATGCATAATAAAAACTTTTTCCAAGTACATTAATAACAAAAAACCCGTGAGAGAGTCAGATGGACCATTAGATGATAGAGGGGTAAAAGGGAGGACAAGACCATAGTGGAGAAACTGAATGAATTCTTTGCTTCAGTCTTTACTGAAGAAGATGTAGGGAAGTTACCCATGCTTGAAATGGTATTTAAAGGCAATATATATCAGAAGAATTTTAAAAAATATCAATAAACCAGGAAGATGTATTACAAGTATTTGATAAACTGAAGAACAGTAAATCAACTGGACCGGATGTTATACATCCAAGGGTATTGAAAAAACTGAAAGATGAGATTGCAGACCTACTATTAGTAATCTGTGAACTATCATTAAAATCAACTGTAGCACCTGAAAACTGGAGAATGGCCAATGTAATGCCAATTTTTAAAAAGGGTTCCGGGGGGGATCCAGGAAATTACAGACCGGTGAGCCTGACATTGATACCGAGCAAAATGGTAGAAACCATTATAAAGAATAAGATTACTGAATATGTAGACAGTCATGGTTTAATGAGAGAAAGCCCACATGGATTTAGCCAAGGAAAGTCTTGTCTTACTAATCTGTTTTATTTTTTTTGAAGATGTGAATAAACAGGTAGACCTAGGTTAACTGGTTGATATAGCGCAGGGGTCTCCAATTCCAGTCCTGGAAGGCCGCAAACTAGTCAGGTTTTCAGGTTGACACTAACAAATATGCATGAGATATTTGCATGCACTGCCCCTACTGTATTCAAATTTATATCATGCATATTCATCAGGGTCATCCTGAAAACCTGACTGGTTTGTGGACCTCCAGGACCGGAATTGGAGACCCCCCGATATAGTATACTTGGATTTCCAGAAAGCCTTCGACAAAGTCCTTCATGAGAGACTATTGGCCAAGTTAAAAAGCCATGGGATAAAAGGCAGTGTACTACTGTGGATCAGGAACTGGTTAAAAGATAGAAAGCAGAGAGTAAGGCTAAATGGCCAATTTTCTCAATGGAGAAAGGTGAATAGTGGAGTACCCCAGGGATCTATGCTGGGCCCGCTGCTTTTTAACATCCTCAGAAATGACCTGGAAATGGGAATAACGAGTAAGGTGATCAAATCTGCAGACGATACAAAATTATTCAAAGTTGTTAAAACACAAGAGGATTATGAAAAATTGCAAGAGGACCTTGATAAATTGGAAGACTGGACATTCAAATGGCAGATGAAATTTAATGTGGACTAGTGCAAAGTTATGCACCTTGGAAAGAACAACCCAAACTATAGTTACACAATGCAAGGATCTACATTAGGAACCACCACCCAGAAAAAAAGATTTAGGTGTCATCGTTGATAAAATGTTGAAACTTGGAACTTCCGGTAAGGCAATGAGCTGATCGGACGTGTGGCGATCGGCTCCTGATACCTACCCCGAAAAACCGGCAACATTTTCAGCTATACCTCAGTTGATCACCTACAAACCCCTGCCCCAGTGAAGAACGAAGCACGGGAGGGTCTAGCCAACGCTCAGCGATATCGGAGGTGGTCTGATGGCAACGAAACAGCTCCGGAGAGAGAAGCCCAAGACCCCCCGAGGGCAAGATGGCGGAGAGCATGCCCAGGAGCCCAAAAACGGATGATAACCAGGGGCTGGTGGCAGAAGTTAGCGCGGCAGTAGTGCGGGCATTAGATAGCCGCTTCTGCGAATTGACGGACCAGATGCACAGTGTCAGCCAGTCTATCACGGAATTTACCGGCCGTATAGAGCACGTGGAGTCCCGCATCTCGGATGTTGAGGACACCCAGCAGACTATGCAGACCAAAGTGGAGGCCTTGGAACTTCTAGTAAAGCAACAAGGAGAGCGGCTGGAAGACCTCGAGAACCGCGGAAGGCGGAAAAACCTCCGGTTCATAGGCATCGCTGAGTCTGTGGCAGATGGTGCTCTCTCTAAGTTCTTGCTGGCTTGGATAGCGAAAATCTCCAACGGCAGCATGGCAGGCCCTATCCATCTGGAGCGGGTGCACAGGCTGGGCCCTAAAAGGGAGAATGCACGGAGACCGCGTGCTGTGATTGCCCGATTTCTGGACTTTCGCCAAAAAGAAGAGGTCTTAAAGATGGCTAGAAACCGCAGAAATCACCCCGCGGATACAGAACAGATCCTGGTTTTCCAGGACTACTCAGCCCTAGTAAGCCAGCAGAGGAAAGCTTACTCAACTGTTTGCACGCAACTATTTAGCAAAGGGGTGCGCTTCGCTCTGTTATACCCGGCCCGTCTTCGGGTGGAACATCAGGGACGACCACGCTTTTTGCGGACCCCGACGGAAGCCCAATCCTTTATTGAGGAACTGGCGAACGAGTCTGCTTCTACCTCGTGAGGGGAAGGCGGTGGATTCACGGCCGAGGAGAGCCCCCGCGGAGATTGGTACCGTGAGCTAACAGACTATGTTCCACATGCTTCATGGAGCGAGTTGACATCGCGATGGATCTACACCCTAAAGAGACATGATCCCTAAAGTTCTTGGGAACTCGGACTCTGGCGGGCATACTGTAAGTGAGCGGGGTGGTGGTATGTTTGAGCTGTATGATGTCTTCAACATGATGGGACACAGTGTTGCTTTGCTTTGTTAATAGAAGGGAAGTTAGCAACTAAGTTACCAGTTTGTTTCAAATTAAGATTTGGAATGCATGCTGCGACAGTGGGGAAGGGGGGGGGGTGAATGGGTTCCTTCCTATCCTGTTGGAAATCATAGGTGGCTAATAAAATTATGGTTTGAGAAGGGGGGGGGGGTGGGGGGGGAGGGCCACCCCCATCCGTGGCTTGGGACCTAATCCTGTGGAGACCCCGGGGTGGGGCAGCGGACTCCGCTGTGGCTTGAGCTAATGGGCCTGGTGGACAGGGCCCCCTGTCGCTCTCTGGGGTGGGGGAACATGCGCCGTGCTACTTGGAGGGGCCTATGGTCCTAGATGGGGGCGGGGGGGCGCCTGAGCGGATGCTGATCCCATGTGGTTCCCGTCTTTTACTTGCGATGGTCCAGGGATGCAGCTAGGCTTGGTGAACCCCTTCTATAATGATGGTGGACCCCCCGGAGGGCGGGGGCTTGATAAGGGGTTCGGCGCGTAGCGCTGGACTGGGGAGGAATCCCTTGATTGGGGCTTGTCCCCAGTCGACGGAGCTCATTGTTGGCTAGTCGAGGGGCGTTGGGGTGGGAGTGGGGGCACCACCTGGCCGGGAGGGGTTGGGTGGTCCCCCTCCATGCCGCTCCTTCCATCGTACCCCATAACATCCTGGATAACACAACACAGCGCCCCTTGACGATTCCACCCAAGGCTCCCCGGGGATTAATGGGGCAAAGTAGGGGCAGATCCCTCTCTCAGTTGGGGGGTAAGGGAGGCGGGGGGACTGCAACGGGATCTGGAGAACCAGCTAGGTGGTTAATTAGGAGGTGCATCGAGGGGTGGGGTGGGTGTCACTGCCATAGGAAGTATGTTCTGCCCAGCCGGGAGGACTGCGAGTTACGGGGAAAGGGAGAGGGGGAGAAATAGGGAACCAGGGAGGGGAGGGGGAGGGGGGAGGGGTCAGCCTACACTCCATATTATATCTATTGGCAGACTCAGGACTTCTGTTTTCAAGAAGGAGAGGGGCTCCAGGCTGGGAGAGCCCCCTCTATGGAGCTAGGGACAGCTTTTTGGATGGGCCATGGCACTTCCCCGATCCTCTGAAGGTAATTACCTGGAATGTCTGTGGACTGGGCAGCCCAGTTAAGCGCTATAAAATCTTACAGGCTCTAGCGAGACATAAATGTGACATTGCCCTCCTTCAGGAAACCCACCAGACAGCGGAGGAACACAATAAATTGCGCAGGGGCTGGGTGGGTCAAGTTTGGGGTTCACCTGCCTTGGGTAAGAAGGGGGGGGTGGTCGTGCTGATCCATAAAAGAGTGCGCTTTGCAACGGATAAGGTTATAGCTGACACCAACGGGAGATACGTCCTGCTACACGGCTCTCTCGAAGGGCAACCAGTGATCATTGGCAGCTTATATGGCCCTAACACATCAGACCCCCGTTTCTATGATGGGTTGGCATCCCAAGTGGAGCAACTACCCGAGTGCCCCCTCATCTTAGGAGGTGATTTTAACGGGGTACTAGACATCGATTTAGACACCTCCCGAGGAGGAGAAGCGCGGGAGAGGGGCCCGAAGGCCCGACTGTTACAAAGATTTAGGACGCGATTGGGCTTGATCGACCCATGGCGGCTTTTACACCCCTCTGAGAGAGACTTCACTCATCAATCCCGAGCGCATGGCACTTTGGCCCGTATTGATTTTTTCTTGCTCACCAGCGGCTTGTTCGCCCAGGTGGAGGAGGTTCAGATAGGCCCGTTGGAGCTCTCTGATCATGCGTTCGTATGGACGGACCTGCATTGGGGCAGAGATCTAACCCGGACGCGAATCTGGCGATTCCCCCTTGAGCTTTACCGGGATGCACAGTTCATCCAGTTTATCCGGCAGCGCTGGAGAGAATTCGAGGCTGACCACCAGTGCCACAGCGATGACCCGGAACTAGTGTGGGAGACGGCAAAGGTGGTGTTGCGGGGGGACATCATAGGGTTTGCCGCGCGGAAGCGGCGCATCATAGCGGACCGCATTATCCGTCTAGAACGCCGTGTCACTAAGCTACGCCGTCAGGCGGCGCAACAACCGACGTTAGCCACTAAGAAACAGCTATGGGAGGCACAAGTGGATCTAAATGAGCTGTTACACCAGAGAGCTAAAAAATCTATCTTGTACTACCGCTATCAGCTGTACTGTCACGGAAATAAACCGGGAAAATTGTTGGCCCGCTGCGTGAAAGGCTCTCGAGGATCAACCCTGGTAGCAGCATTGCAAGACGCGAAGGGCACCCTCCACAAGGAGAACACGGCGATCGCTCAAATCTTCCGCACCTTTTTTCAATCGCTGTATACGGCGGAACCCATTGACGGTGTGGCAGCACAGGACTATTTGCAGAAGATGGACCTACCCCACCTTAATGAGGAACAAAGGACGCTATTGGGCCAACCTATAACATCACAAGAGATACAAACTGAAATCTCTAGGGCCAAATGCTATAAATCACCGGGTCCCGACGGCTTTGGGGCCGAATTTTACAAATTACTTAATGACTATATCACCCCAAATTTGGTGGAGGTCTTTGGCAAACGGGCGGAGCAGGGAGCTTTTCGATGGGGGAGCAATCATGCTCATATCATTCTGATCCCCAAACCGGGTAAAGACCCGGTACAGGCGTCCTCATATCGACCCATATCGCTCCTCAACTTTGATATAAAACTGTTTGCAAAGATTCTAGCGACGCGCCTAGCGGGTTTGCTAGACAATCTGATCCACGACTCCCAAGTGGGATTTGTCAAGGGGAGGGGCGCAGTTAGGAACATGCGGAAAATACTGGCCTCCTTGGAGTGGGTGCATGATCGGAGACTGCAGTCCCTTCTCATTAGCTTTGACGCAGAAAAAGCGTTTGATAGAGTCAATTGGGACTATCTGCGCTATGTGCTCCCGCAGTACGGCCTGGGGACCCCCTTTTGCAGGATGGTGGAGAGTTTATATGCCACTCCCACTGCCGGAGTGCTCTGTAATGGGGTTCTCTCGGAGCCGTTCTCTCTCCAGAGGGGCACCAGACAGGGGTGCCCTCTTTCGCCCTTGTTGTTTGTCCTATCCCTAGACCCTCTCATAAGGACAATAGAAACTTTCCGAGCGATACATGGAGTTTCGCTAGGCTCCTGTTCGTTTAAGATATCGGCGTTTGCTGACGACCTTCTGGTTCATTTGTCTGCCCCTGATCGATCATTGCCGTCACTGATGGCAGAAATAACTACCTTTGGGCGTTTCTCGGGGCTGCGCATCAACGCTGATAAGTCCGAGGCCCTGGATGTGCTGGGACAGACCCGTGGGGGATGGGTGGGCCCGTTCCCTCTGAAATGGGCGGAAAATGACTTTACTTATCTAGGGATAATCTTGCCCCGACAACCACAAAACTTATATAAGCGAAATTTGGAGCGGATCCTACAGCGCACACAAACGCAGCTGCGGGCCTGGCAGTCTCTTCCGCTTTCTTTGTCTGGCAGGGTGGCGGCGGTTCAGATGGTAATACTACCGAGAATCTTATATTGGATGCAAACGTTGCCGGTCTGGCTGCTGCGTCGCGACCTACGGCGACTAGAAGTGGCGATTCGAGCCTTTTTATGGAAGGGAGTTCGGGCACGTATCCCGCTGACCCGGTTGATTGGGAAATGGCGAGATGGGGGGATGGGTCTTCCGGATCTCGGGGCATACGCCCTGGCATGTCAAGCCAGACACCTGGGTGACTGGCTGGGAGGAACCGACGCGTGTACACCTAGATCAATGGAGGAGAGTTTGGTGGCACCGCTGACATTATTAGGGGTCTTGCATAGCCCGAATCGCGATCTACCACGTAACGTAGTGAAAAGTGTCTTAATAAGCTCGGTTAAACGTACATGGCAACACCTCAACATATTGTGGGGGACCTCTTGGAGGGCCTCTTGTTGGCTACCTTTACAAGGTAACGTACATTTTACCCCGGGAACTGAGTCGCCGACGTTCCGGGACTGGCGTGTTCGCGGTATAACAACTCTGGGACATTTGGTAGACCCCTCCGGGAAAGGTAAATCCTTTTTGTCTCTGAGTAGAGAGTATGATCTACCCTCGCGGCACTGCTTTGCTTATATTCAGGTCTCCCACTATATCTCTTCCCAACCTAGGGAGGCGCTGAGAGTAGAACGCTCAGCCCAGATACTGAAATTTTTTGACTTAGGAGGCGAGGAGCCCCTATCTATCTCAAAGTTAAAACTCCGCCTGGCTTGTTATCGCTCTCTCCCTGATTATCGGACAGTAGAGGAGGCGTGGGAGGGAGAGCTGGGTAGGGCAGTGTCCCCGGGGACGGTTCACAAAGCCCTTAAGCGCATAGTGAGTATTGCACAAGGAGCGAGGTGGAGAGAGACGCAGTTTAAATGCGTGACACGAGCCCACTTCTCCCCCCGGAGAGCTCTGCGCAGCCACATAACGAGTGATGGCAGCTGTCCTCGCTGCTTTGAACCTTTGGCAAATTTGTTGCACATGTGGTGGAGTTGTAGTCACCTTACAGCGTACTGGGCCAGTATATGTTCCTATATGAGTCGGCTACTGCAGAGGCGGCTGCGCTGGACTGCTCTCTTTGTGGTATTGGATCAGCTAGACCTCCCCTACCCTTTGAAGAAAGGGGAACGTCTATTACTGCGCAGGGCCCTATCCTAAGGAACTGGAGGGAACAAACAGCACCTACTTTTGGGGAGTGGCGCAATAACCTTCACCAGATGATGCTGATGGAGAAATGGGGAGCTCGGGGAAGTGCCAGGCGCTGGACGTCATTCTTACTTGTGTGGGAACCGTATATTCATAATCTTGGAGTTCGTAGTCGCAACGAAGTTCTAAGCGTAGGTCATTGAGAAAGCCCAGACTAGGAGTAGATGGAAAGGGGGAGGGAAGGAGTGTCACTGCCAAAATAGGGAATTGGGGTATGGCTGACGGGGGAGGGGGTGGGGGGAGGGGGAGAGGGGGGTGGAGAGACAGTTCAAAAGAAGGGGGAAGGGGGGGAAAAAGAAAAACTGTATCTTCCACCTGTCTTCGACCCATGCTCCATGTGGGGATCAGAGCACACCCCGCATGGAAGCAGGCTCGCATTGTAATGTACTGTTGTATGATGATTGTTTATGTTGTTGGTGGTTTATAAATAAAGTTTATAAAAAAAAAAAAATGTTGAAACTTCTGCCCACTGTGCAGCAGAGGCCAAGAAAACAAATAGGATGCTAGGAATCATAAGGAAAGGAATGGAGAATAAAACAAAGGATATTATAATGCCTCTATCGTTCCGTGGTGCGACGGCACCTTGAAGACTGTATGCAATTCTGGTCACTATATCTTAAAAAGGATATAGCGGAATTAGAAAAGGTACAGAGATGATGCTATTTAGTTCAACTTTGTGATGTATAAAGTTATAAAGTCAACTGTTCCATTCAATGTAAACCGCCTTGATAACATGGAAAGGCGGTATATATAAGAAACACTAAATAAATTAATTAATTAATAAAATCAATCAAAGAAGAAGAGCCATCAAAATGGTAAAGTGGATGGAAGGATACCCCTATGAGGAAAGGCTTAAAAGGTTAGGGCTTTTGAACTTGAAAAAGAGACGGCTGAGGAGAGATATGATAGAGGTCTATAAATTAATGAATGAAATGAAACGGGTAAATGTAGATCAGTTGTTTATACTATCAGAAAGTAGAAGACTAGAGAACACGCAATGAAGCTACAACGTAATCCATTTACGACTAATAAGAGAAAATATTTTTTCACTCAACGCACAAACAAACGCTGGAATTAGTTACTGGAGGATGTAGTAAAAACGGTTAGTATAGCTTGGTTTAAAAAAAGGTTTGGGCAAGTTCCTAGACGAAAGGTCCATAAACCATTATTAAACAGGACCCGGGAAATCCACTGCTTGCCCTGAAACAAGCACTGTGGAACCTGTATGCCTTTTGGGTATTGTGATACTGGGCTTGATATACCTTGGTCTGACCCAGTATGGCCATTTCTTATGCTCTTATGTAGTCCCTTGTCAGAACATCAATCTTCAGACTCTCATGTAGGCCAAGGAAGTAAAGCATCTCTTGGCCTTTAAAAGAGTGGCTATCCCTGACACGGAATAGCCCTTACGCATCAGCCACACCTATTCAAGTGCCAAGCCATAAGCGAGAATCGATCCACTTGGGGCATGAGAATCGGCCCCTGCGAGAGCAGACCGATTCTGCTTGGGAGGTGCATGATCTGGTAATCAGGAGACTGAGCAGGTCGGCATACCACAGCCTGCGAGGCCAATCCAGTATGCTTCGAGTCCGAGGAAATATATATACAGGAGACACTCTGTCGGCCACTTCTGCACCAGGGCATCGAGCCCCTCGAACATGTGTTCCCTGTGCCTGCTGATGAACCTGCTCGCTTTGGCGTTGGGCCGAGAGGCATCAGGTTCATGATCGACACGCCCCAGCGCTTGATGATGTTGTGAAAGACTGCTGCATTCAGTTCCCATTCTCCCGGATCCAACTGGTGACAACTGAGAAAATCCACCTGAATGTTTTCTTTGCCTGCTAAGTGAGCTGCGGAGAGGGCCGTGAAGTTCTCTTCTGCCTATAGAAGCAGGAGCTAAATCTCTTCCACTAATATCAAGCTGCCTGTACCCCCCTGCCAACTGATGTATGCTACTGTAGTTGCATTGTCAGAGCAAACTTTTACTGGCCGACCGTAAATCAGAGGCTGGAAGAACTGGAGAGCCAGAAACATTGTCCTCATATCCAGTCAATTTATGAACCAGGTACTCTCCTCTGGAGTCCACTATGTAACCCAACATTCTCAATATGTCTCTCACTGATGCCCAACCGGACATGCACAGTATGGAATTGGCCTCTATGGGAGGACTTTTAGAAGAAGAAAACCCTGCATAAACTGAACAGCTAAGGACTTCTACAAGACAGTGGTAAACTCCAAGTGCATTGAGATGAACACTTACAGAGCTAGACGTCAAGCCAGACTGAGAAATTTAGAAGGTATTCAAGCAGTTTTGGTGTAGGACATGAGAATGGATCTAAGGCTTTACCCTCATACCAAACTGCATGCCTCTTATACTTGAAAGTAACACCTCCGCACAGAGTCCTTTCTGGAAGCCAAGAGGGCTTCAGTAACACCAACAGGTAGGTGATGAAGGCTAGGGATTTGATGTTGGGTTGCAACATTGTTCCACCATCCTGTGAAACAACCTTTGGGCTGGCTGGAAGTTTTTCCATCTTTCACAGGATGGAACTGAGAGCCACGTGCTTGTCTGACAAATAAAATATGCTTATAAAAGAAAAAACCTCCAAATTTGTAATGACACACTGTAAATCAAAAAACTAAAGTCAAAACATAATACCCGTAAGTCCGTTTAAAGAAAAAAACAAGTTTTCACCATAAATGTTTTTCTGTCGGGATCCACCGACCTGAGGTCAGTGGATCCCGACCTGAGGTCGGTGGATCCCGACAGAAAAACATTTATGGTGAAAACTTGTTTTTTTCTTTAAACGGACTTACGGGTATTATGTTTTGACTTTAGTTTTTTGATTTACAGTGTGTCATTACAAATTTGGAGTTTTTTTTCTTTTATAAGCATATTTTATTTGTCAGACAAGCACGTGGCTCTCAGTTCCATCCTGTGAAAGATGGAAAAACTTCCAGCCAGCCCAAAGGTTTCTGCTGCCTCAGGCAGGAGCTTCTGCTGTGCCACCCCTTTCCCCCCATCGCCTGAATCCATCTTATCTTGAGGGCAAGCAGTGGCATGACCTCCTAATTTGGAAGTGGCAGCTTTGTGCCGCCACTTCAGTGTCCCAGGAGATAACAGATAGAATGTAGCTGAGTCTCCTAGTGGCCTGGGTCAACTGGATGCTTAGGATCCACTGAAACTGTCTCATGTAGAGATGTACCAAGGCAGTGACGTGAACTATTGAGGCTATGTTGTCCAAGATTTTTAACATAGTATGGAGTTAATGTCTGCTGACTCATCTGTACATCCTGCACACTCATGGCCTGCCACTCCTGCCCCCTCCAATAGGAAGTTGTGCTGGAGGGGGGCAGGAGTGGCTGGCCATGGTTTTTGCATCATGGGTGCCAAAGAACATGGCCTGCCACAGGAACCAATGTAGTGGCACAAAACTGCTGCTTTAAAAAAAATTCATGCCGTGCTACCCGTCAGTGTCTGCCACCTTAGGGGGCCACCTAGTCCACGTAGTGGACGGGCCAGCCCTGCTGCCAGTACAAGAGGTATGACCTGGCTTCTCCCTTTATCTTGAAGTAAAAACATGGCTACTTGGTTATCTGTCTGAATCATAACAATTTGGTTTACAAACCAATCTTTGAAAGCCCTTAGAGCATTCACTATTGCTCTCAATTCCAAGAAATTGATCTGATGAAGATTTTCTTGGGCAGAAGAAATTCCCTGAATGTGGAACCCACTGAGATGAGCTCCTCAGCTCAGCTCTGACATATAGTTCACGAGTAATTTTTGAGAGGACAGAATTTGGAAAGGTAGCCCCTTGGACCAGATTGGGATGATCCATCTACTGGGACTGGGAATCCTGGAGGGGAAAGGTGACAGAACATTGCTGAGCCTCCTGGTGGCCCGGATCAACTGGGTGGCTTAGGGTCCACTGAAATTGTTTCATGTGGAGACGTGCCAAGGGAGTGACATGAACTACTGAGGCCAAGTTGCCAAAGATTTTTTTACCATGGTATGCGCTGTCTGCTGACTGATCTGTATATCCTGCACAATCACCACCAAATGGGCGCATCTGTCATGTGAGAGAAAAGCTTCCCCTAGAGCCATGTTTAGCAAAGCTCCTATAAAACTTCAGTTTTTGAGGTGGGTTTAAATTATGGTTGCATTGCACTGCATTAATTATACCAAATCTATAAACTCTAACACCAGGGTTGTGATACGTACTGAATCTTGAACCCCTTTTTTTTTTGAGTGGTGCTCTTGAGCAGCCAATCATCTAAATAGGGAAACACATGCACTCCCAGTCTACTTAGAAATGCTGATATGATATAGTGAGGCATTTTGTGAATACCTGACGAGTTGAAATAAGGCCAAAAGGCTGTACATGGTACTGGAAGTGTAGCTTCCCCAATGACGAATCTTAGATACCTCCCGTGAATGGGATGTATCTGAATGCGAGTGTAAGCATTCTTTAGATCCAGAAAACACAGCCAATCCTCTTTTTGAAGAAAGGGTACAAGGGTGCCTAGAGAAACCATCCTGAACATTCTCGGACTAGAAACTTGTTCGGGTCTCTGAGGTCACGAATTGGGTAGAATCCTCCCATGTTCTTGGATATCACAAAATATCTCAAATAAAATCCTGGCCCTGGCAGAATGAGCTCGATTGCATTTACACATCAAAGGGCAGAGATTTCTTGAAGAACAAATTCCTTATGCTGAGGGAGAATGGAATGGCTCCTCGGAGGACAATTTGGAGGAAGTTTGAATAGACAAGGTCTATACCCTTCTCAGACTATTTTTTAATATCCAAGAGTTGGAGGATAAAAGGGTCCACCTCCGGAAAAAGAGTGAGCCTTGCTCCAACTAGTAGGATGTCAGAGTATATGGCACTGGAAGAGAGAATATGTTCTTGAGAAGCAAGTCAAAACGCCATCCCTGGTTTTTGGATGGGATGTTGGCTGGGACTTATGAACCTTCTCTTGCTGAGGCTAGGTACGAGTAGTCTGCTTGCACCGAGTGTAGCAGGAGATAGGGAAATACCTACACCTGCGAGAGTAGCAGGCTATTCTCTGACCTCTGCTATGGAACTTCACTGCTGGGGAGGCTGGGTCAGAAGTGCACCTGGAGAGCATTCTAAGCATGTCAGAATGTTGCATGATCATGGTAGCTGCTTCTTGTACTTTATTTCTAGACTGTCTTCATGGCACAACAGCGAACTACTTCTGAACACTAGGTTGTTGTCAGAGCCATAACTGTCTCTGGGCATCAATATTCATTGAGGAAACTCTATGCCATAATCAAAAATATGTTACATGAACAACGTACTTGCCACACTCCTTCCCTTAACTCATAAGGGAATGATAATGTTAGAGTTTCTCTGAAGGGAGGAAAGCAAACATATCTTCAAAGCTGCACATGATGTTCTGTAAGTGCATGCCCATGAAAAGCTGGTAGAATGCTACATGGGAAACTAGCATGGCGTTCTGAAAGAATTTCCTCCAAAAAGAATCCAAAGTCCGAGCCTCCATCTTCGGGAATGCAGAGGAGTGTGACTTGGCGCTTCTGGCTTTTTAAAGAGCAGATTCAACCACCACAGAGTGGTGCGGAAGCTGAAGCTGTTCGAATCAGGGAGCCTTTTGGATTCTATACATAAAAGAGAGTCGAGCATCTTACTGACTGGAGTGGGAGGGGGTCTCCCATATTGTCATCCGTAGCTTCTGAAGGATGCTATGCACAGGGCACTATCACTGCTTTCCTTCTGATAATGAAATACTAGAGGATATCCAGTTTTGTTTGCTCTGGGCTCCTACTTCCTTCCCAAAGAAAATGGTATGCCCTTAGCCATATCTCTGACAAAATCACTGAAAACTCTTCAGGTGGGGACTTGTGTTTCACATGAGATGGAGAGGGATCCAAAGGGAGTTCTGGAGATCTATCCTCTGACAAATCACCGTAGTACAGCCAAAATGCTTCCGAAATAAATAGAGTCACACTTTATTAAATCTGGGTTACTGAAACGAACATTATTGGCTCTTGTTTTCAATTTATACTACTGGGTCAGTACATAAGACCTTGACTTCAGACGAGCTAAGGGTATGCAAGTTATAATGGAAAGGGATCTCAACTTAAACTATAAATTACTAAAATACATGCACACCTTCAACTGAATTTGTAATAAATCTAAGTTTTTGGACAGTACTTGCTTTTCAGACAAAACAATTAATGAATGAGACAATTTGAAGGTGCTATTGCATCATACATGACATGAATTGCATGATGCTATTCCTAGAAGTCATAGATGCTATCATAACAACTTAATTACAGAATAAATTGTGCAACATCTTTTAAATGTATATGACGCGTCAATGGTATTTTGGCTGTAGACCAGTCTTTTCAGTGTTTGGTTTTTTCCCATTTAGCCAAAGTGAGATGCCTCGTAATTGTTTGAACAATGCAGATCACTTCTGCTACATTTGTGGTGAAGTAATTTTTGCATCACAAAAACACAGTATAACCGCTTTGATTAAGAAAGACTACTTTGACTGAAAAATTTGAGATCAGAACAAGAGCTGGGCCCCACGCATATGCTGTAACACTTGTGCAACAAATCTTTGCCAGTAGTTGAATAGAAAAAGGAAATCAATGTCTTTTGCAGTGCCAATGGTTTGGAGAGAGCCAACAGATCATATCAGCAATTACTTCTACATGGTGCCTCCTGTTGGGAAAGATTTGTCGAAGAAGATAAAGTGAACTGTGCAGTATCCAAATATTCCATCAGCTATATGCCCAGTACCACAGAGGAGGACTGCTGGTTCCTGATGCTCCAGAATCATTCTCACTTGAGTCAGACAAGGAAGAGGAAAAGGAAGGGGATGAAACCTCTGGTCCTGAACCAGCGATGTCACATGAACCAGATTTTCTCCCATTCTCCTCCTCTAAACCACACCTCATAACACAAGGTGAACTGAATGACCTTGTCAAGGATTTGGAACTACTTAAAAGTAAGGCAAAGCCGTTGGGCTCCAGACTGCAGCAGTAGAATCTCCTGTCAGGTGATGTTAGGGTTTCCATGTTCCATGAACATCAAAAAGGATCTTGTTAAATTCTTTTTCATGGAAGGTGATCTTGTAGCCTGCAACATTGATGGTCTGACGGCAGCCGTCAACATTATTCATCATCCAGATAAGTGGAAACTGTTCATCGATTCATCGAAGACGAGTCTTAAAGCTGTTTTGTTGCATAATGCAATGTTTTGCCATTGATTCCAGTTGGTTATGCAGTCCATATGAAGGAAACGTATGACAATATAAAACAGCTGTTGAGATGCATAAACTATAACAAACATCAGAGGCAGCTCTGTGATGATTTGAAAGTCGTTGCTCTGTTGCTCGGTCTGCAGACTGGATACACAAAATACTGCCGTTTTCTCTGTGAATGGAATAATCGTGCGAAAGATTCCCACTACATCAAAAGAGATTGGGCACTCCGAGAGTCGAGCCTGGAAAGAAAAAATAAGTGTGCAGCATCCACCACTTGTTGAATCAAGGGAGATTTTGTTACCACCCTTACACATTAAGCTGGGTCTAATGAAAAATTATGTCAAGGCCATGGACAAAACCAAACCAGTTTCAAGTATCTCAATGGTAAATTTCCAAGACTAAGTGAAGCTAAGATAAAGGAAAGTGTCTTCCTTGGTCCTCAGATTCGTGAACTTCTTCGAGATGATGCATTTAACCATGCACTACGTGACAAAGAAAAGATAGCATAGAAAGCCTTCCAGTTAGTGGCAACAAGTTTTCTCGGAAACAAGGCAGACAACTACAGGGAGTTGGTGGAAAAACTCTTCAATGCAAGCAAAAGTCTTGGCTGCAACATGTCACTAATGACACATTTTTTGCACTCATCTTGATTTTTTTTCCACTGAATTGCAGAACAGTGAGCAATAAGCACGGCGAGTGATTTCATCAGGACACTGCAATGATGGAGAAAAGATATCAAGGCAAATGGAGCCCATCAATGCCTGCAGACTATTGCTGGACAGTTACAAGAGATTCTCCATTTACAGAATATAAGAGACAAGCCAAGAAAAGCAGACTCTGAATAATTTCTGAAATGAATACTAATGCATATGTAGTCGTTTCTTGCTTTCTGTTTCATATTAATTTTTTAACCCTTTAGCTGATTTTTAAACCTTTAAACAAAGACAAAAGTGAATTATCATCAAGGTCATATATATGGCAACCATAAACACATGAAAAGATCTAGGTTTATAATTTGTGATTAAAACTCTAATATCAACATGCTATATACGTGTAAAATGGAAAAGCTTAGATATCTTGGAAACAGTAGTCAATCAGCAGTTTTAATTGTCATTTTTGAATGCAGTGTAACAAAATCAATAAGAACTGACAGATTTTGTTTCTGAAGCAGACAACTCTTAAAAAATTGTAGACCAGCGTAATCAAAGTTCTCGTTGGATTCCCAGCGGTCTGACACTGACTCAGAGGTACTCAAATGACATCAGAGTCTCTGCCTGGATAGCTTTCTGAAACCTTTGGGGATCTAGAGCTCTTATGGGAGCACTAATTCACCTATTACTTCCAACGCTTTGAGGAGCGATCACCTCCTGATGCATTGGACAGTGGTATCAGCTAGTCAAGTATCTGTGCCTACTACTACTACTACTACTGAGCATTTGTATAGGGCTACAAGACGTACACAGCGCTGCACAGATATATAAAAGACAGTCCCCTGCTCATCAGAGCTTCCAATCTAGTCAAGACAGACAACACAGTAGATGTAGACAGGGATACATCTAGGGGCAATGGTAAGGAAATACAAGATTATCAGGTGAGTCAAGATCCGAAGGCGGAAGGAAAGAGGTGAGTTTTCAGCCTGGATTTGAAAAGGATCAGAGAAGGCGCCTGACGTACAGACTCAGCTCGTTTGTTCCAGACGTAAAGTACAGCAAGGTGAAAGCAGCAAATTCTGGAGTTAGCAATAGAAGAAAAGGACACAGATAGACGCAATTTGCCAGAAGAGCAGAGTTCCTGAGGAGAGGTGTAGGAAGAGTTATTAACATAGTAACTTAGTATATGATGGCAGATAAAGACCAGTATGGTCCATCTAGTCTGCCCAGCAAGGCGGCAAGAGTAGGTGCACCTGATACTCTGTGCAGGTCACCCCTCCCCATGCCTTTGTTTAGGGGTGTATCACTCTGTGTAGGTCACCCCTATTTGTTAAGGTATAAGAGATAGTTATGTTTATTTTAATTTTATCCTGTTGCTATAAAGGGATCCACCGTGTCTGTCCCATGTTATTTTGAATTCTGTCACTGTATTTGCCCCCACCACTTCCATCGTGAGGACATTCCAAGTATCACCCTTTTCAGTGTAAAAGTATTTCCTGACATTGCCTTTCAATTTACCCCCTTGCAGCTTCATGTTATGCCCTCTAGTTTTACAGCTTCCCCATCTTTGGAAGAGGTTTGTTTGTTCATTAATACTCTTAAGTATTTAAAGGTCTGAATCATCTCTCTCCTGTCCCTCCTTTCCTCCAGTGTGTACATATTGAGGTCTTCAAGTCTCTTCTCATAAATCTTCTGACCCAGGCTCCAAATAATTTTATTTGCCTTCCTCTGAACCGTTTCCAGCCTTTTTATATCCTTTGTGAGATATGGCCTCCGAAACTGAACACAATATTCCAAGTGAGGCCTCACCAGTGACTTGTTTCTGTATGCAACCCAGCATCCTTCTGGATTTTGCCACCGCCTTGTCACACTTTTTCGCCATCTTGAGATCCTCAGAAACAATCAATCACTCCGAGGTCCTTCTCCTGGTCTGTGCACACCAACCACTTGCCCCCTATCATGTACAATTCCCTTGGATTTCTGCGTCCCAAGTGTATGACACTACACTTCTTCACATTAAATCTTAACTGCCATCGATCGTTATGCACAAGCGTAGGAGATAAGACAGATCGACCTCTTGATGCACCATGCTTGATGCTAATGGAGTCCTATGCTTGTGCATAACAAAGATGATCACTCCTCTCCTCTCAATACTCAACAGTCACTTCTCCATGGCTGACATCTCTGACAACATGGGAGGCACAGCAGTTTCAGCTAAGGTTCCCAGAATCTGACAGGGTTTATTGGCAGGCTGAAATCTGTTTCATGAAGACTTGTGCTGCCCCTCTGATGGCAAGGAGAATGAGCTTTCCTCACATCAGGACTACTTCAAGGGTCGAGCTTATGAGGCCTCTGTGATCTTGGCATTGCACTCCAATGAACCTCAGGGTCTATGCAGTGAAAGCACAGTTACTTGCCTGTAACAGGTGATCTCTGGGAACAGCAGGAATTAGTCCTCACATATGGGTACGTCAGTACCGACGGAGCCTGCGCGGGAAAGCTCCCCAGCTTCCCAGAAGGAAAGCTTTTGGGGCCTCCCACTGTGCATGCGCGCTGCCTTCCCACCTTCCTGACCATCTCTCCTCAGTTCGAGTTTAAAGCTGAGACAATAAAGAGAGGAAAGGAAAGATAGAGAGAGATACAACTCCTAGGGGAGGTGGGTGGGTTGTGAGGACTAATTCCTGCTGTTCCCAGAGATCACCTGTTACAGACAGGTAAGTAACTGTGCTATCTCAAGGAACAAGCAGGAATAAATCCTCACATATGGGGACTCCCTAGCTGAGATGCCCGGGAGATCCCCTGAAGGGTATGAGACCCTGAAAGGTTCCTCATCTTCCTATGGATCTCAGGCATCCATTCAGGGAAGGTGGGCTGGAGTTGTTCAAGAATGGAACAGGTGTTTGAAGACAGCCTGACCAAACAAGGCATCCCGGCGGGAGTCCTTGTCCAAACAGTAATGGGCTGTAAAGGTATGAACCGAGGCCCAGGTGGCTGCTCGACAGATCTGGTCAATGGACACAGAGTTTAGATGAGCCATAGAGGTGGCCATGGCTCTCACATTGTGAGCGGTGACAGGGCCCTCCAGAGAAAGGTTCTTACTCTGGTAAGCAAAAGAGATACACTGAGCAATCCAATTGGACAGTGTTCTTTTAGAGACTGGAAGTCCTAAATGAGAAGGATCAAAAGCAACAAAGAGCTCAGAAGACTTTTGATGTTGCTGTGTCCTGTGGAGGTAAAAGGCAAGAGCTCTTTTACAATCTAGAGTATGAAGGTTCCTCTCTGCACTGGATGCATGAGGAGCTGGAAAAAAAGACAGTTAAATATACCTCTTGATTAAGATGAAAAGGGGAGACCACTTTAGGCATAAAGTGGGGATTGGTCCTAAGGACCACCTTATCATGATGGAACCTTGTATAAGGTGAATTAGCCACTAGAGCTTGCAGTTCACTGATACGGCGAGCTGAGGTGACTGCAATAAGGAAAATAACCTTCCAGGAAAGAAATTTCAAGGAGGTAGTGGCTAAGGGTTCAAAGGGTGGCTTCATAAGCTGACCAAGAACCAAGTTTAAGTCCCATGCCACCGGAGGAGGTCGAATGGGAGATTTAGTTAAGGTTAGGCCTCTCATGAATCTTGCAATAAGAGGATGAGAGGAAACAGGTTGTCCATTGACGGGCTTAAGGGATGCTGAAATAGCACTCAAATGGACTCTTACCGAATTCGTTTTGAGTCCTGCATTGGAGAGATGCAGGAGATATTCCAAAAGAGAATTCAAAGGAAGTGCTAGAGGGTTAAGACCCTGTTGAGCACACCAAATGGAAAATCTTTTCCATTTAAAAGCGTAAGAATGCCTAGTGGAAGGTTTCCTAGAGGCATGGAGGATATCCTTCACTTGCTGCGAAAGACTGAAGTGTTGAAGGTCTAGGCCTTCAGTAACCAATCTGAGGTGAAGGGACTTGGGGTTTGGGTGCCACAAAGTCCCCTCCTCCTGAGACAGAAGGTCTGGAGCCGCTCCCAAGTCCAGGGAGGGGGCTTGGGAGATATGCAGAAGTAGAGGGTACCACACTTGGCGTGGCCAGCGTGGAGCTATGAGGATCATGGACCCTTGATCCCTTTGAAGTTTGAACAGAGTCTTGGGAATCAAAGGAATGGGTGGAAAGGCATAGAGGAAGTCTTGACCCTAATGAAAGAGGAAGGCATCCTTGGCCTGAACTCCCTGACACGGAATCCTGGAACAGAACCGGGGATGTTTGGCATTCCACGGACTTGCAAAGAGGTCTATGTCCGGGGTCCCCCATTTCTGGAAGATTCTGAGTACCTGATCCATGTGCAGGGACCATTCGTGTGAAAGCAGAACTCGACTGAGTCTGTCTGCCCAAGAGTTTTGGATTCCTGGAAGATATACTGACAGGAGATGGATTTGATGCTCTCTGGCGAAGGCCCATAATCTTAGAGCTTCATTGCAAAGCGACAGAGAGCCAGTCCCTCCTTGTTTGTTTATGTAAAACATGGCTACTTGATTGTCCGTATGAATAAGGACCGTCATGTTGCTGAGGAGGGTATGAAAAACTCTGAGAGCTAGAAAGATTGCTCGAAGTTCCAAGTGGTTGATATGAAGAGTAGTCTCCTGTGGAGACCAAGTGCCCTGAGTGGAGAGATCTTGAAGATGAGCTCCCCAACCTGTTTGGGAGGCATCTGTTGTGAGGGTTGCTTGGGGCAACAATGGTTGAAAGGGGGGCCCCAACAACACATTTTGAGTGGACATCCACCATTGGAGAGACCAAAAGAGACGTTTGGAGTTTGCTATTTGGTCTGAGAGAGCTCCGGATGCTTGAGTCCACTGGGTGGACAAAGTCCATTGAGCTGCTCTCATATTTAGGCGAGCATAGGGCACCACATGTACTGTGGAGGCCATGTGGCCTAATAGTTGTAGCATCTCCCTGGCAGTCAAGTGGCTTCTGGACTGAGTCTGGGAGGCTAAGTGCACTAGACGTTGGCAACGGGCCTGAGGAAGATAGGCCCTTGCCGTGGTGGTATCCAACCAGGCCCCTATGAATTCCAGGGACTGAGTAGGGGCGAGTTGAGACTTTGGCAGATTGATCACAAGTCCCAGATACTGCAGAATGCGTCTGGTGCGATCCAGGGAAGTCTGAGCTTCGGACTGAGATGGAGCTCGGATGAGCCAGTCGTCCAGGTATGGAAAAACAAAAATTCCAAGGGCTCGTAGAAATGCAGCTACTATTGCCATGCATTTGGTAAATACCCTTGGAGCAGAGGCTAGACCGAAGGGAAGTAACTCTGTATTGGAAATGTTTTCCCTGGAACAGAAACCGTAGGAATTTTCTGTGGGATGGATGGATGAGTATATGTGTGTACGCATCCTTGAGATCTAGAGAACAAAGCCAATCCTGACTGTAGGTATGGAAGAGTACCTAGAGAAAGCATCTTGAATTTCTCCTTGCATAGGAATTTGTTCAATTCTCTGAGATCTAGAATAGGTCTGTACACCCCTGTTTTCTTGGGAATAAGAAAATAAGGGGAGTAAAACCCTGACCCCTGTTGAAGAAGAGGAACCTCTTCTATTGCCCTTTGGGCGAGAAGGGTGGTCACCTCCTGACCTAACAGATTCAGGAGAGAAGGGGGAGAATTGAAACATCTCACCATGGTATGGGGAGGAAGGCTGGAGAAATGTAGTTTGTAGCCCTCTCTGATGATAGAGAGGGTCCATTGTTCTGATGTGATTTGCTCCCATCTGGGAGCAAAATGAGTTAACCTTCCTGGAATGGTTAGAGGATCTGGATGTTTTAGAGCCAGAAAGGTTAAGTTCTCTAGAGATGAGTCAAAAACCCTGAGGGGGTTGAGACTGCTGGGCTGTAGCAGCCCCTGCAGGTTTTGCCCTGGCCTGTTTAGGCTGCTGACGCTTAGGAGCAAAGCGAGCTGCAGAAGATTGTTGGCCAGTATTTGTAGCAAATCTGGCCTTCTTAAGAAAAAATCTTTCAAGAAGCCTTTCTATAACAGGGGCAGAGGTAGACTTAGACAGTCTATCTAAAGCAGCATTTTCTGCATCTATTTGGGTGGCTTTGATTTGCCACTCCTTACCAAACAGATTCTCACCTGTACAGGGCAGATTTCCCAAACCATCCTGGATCCAGGGTTCTAGGTCAGAGGCCTGGAGCCAAGCAATTCTGCGAGCCGCTATGGCAATACCTGAGGCTCTGCTAGCACCCTCAAAGGAGTCAAAGGCTGCTCTGTTGGAGAACTTTGATATATCCTGGGTATGCTTTAGCAAAATAAGGAACTCCTCCTTTCTATCCTCTGGGATAAAGGGGAGAAAATGGCGTATTTTCAATGCAATCTCCTTCAAAAACATGCCCATATAGAGGCTGTATGAATTGATTCTAGCAATAAGCATACTTGCTTGGAAGATTTTTCTACCAAAAGCATCCAAAGTCCTACATTCTCTCCCTGGAGTAGAAGAGTGTCTTTTGGTACTCTTTATCCTTTTCATAGCTGACTGCACCACAATAGAGTGGTGAGGGAGCTGAGTTTTTTGAAAACCAGGAGAAGGAGGGACACGATACATGATGTCCAACCGACGAGAATGTGGAGATAGGGTGAGAGGAGTCTCCCATAAGTCCATCATGTGTTCTTGAAGAATTTCATGAATGGGCAAGGTGACTGCCTCTTTGGGAACCTTAGAGTATCCTAAAATATCTATTTTTTTTGCTCTAGGTTCTTTTTCAGAGGTTACTGAAATAGAGAGACCTTTAGCCATTTCAAGAATGAAGTCTTGAAAGGACAAATCCTCTGGAGGAGACATTCTCCTCTTTGGAGAAGAGGGCTCTTCAGGTAAAGTTAGGGATACTTCAGCAGAGTCATCTGATGAATCAGAATCATCAGAAGACTCGAAGTATCGTCTGTTTGCTTCCAGGGATCGATAAGCGTATCGACCGGTATCGATATCGGGGGTACCCGGAACCGGGATCGGTATCCTGGTCGATGTGGATGCCCTGGGTACCGGTATCGGTTGTGGTACCGGAAACGGAGTCGGTACCGATGGCTGCGGTACCGATGGCGTCGCAGCTCTAATAAAAGCCATAATAGCCTGCTGCATGGATTGAACTGTATGATCCATAGACGCCACGACTGTCTGGATGTCGGTACCGGAAGAATGAGCCGGTACCCCAGAGCAGTCTAACAGGTGATCGGTCGAGGCCGTGCCATCGATGTCAACCTGTAACCCCATAGGAGGAGCTTTGGAAGCCGGAGCTTCCCGCCGGGGTTGTTTGGCTGGGTCAGGGTCCTCAGGGTCAAGCCCAGGGGCATCTCGATACTTGGGAGGGAGATTTGCCCTTTGAGGACCTGCCAGAGGAATGTTTGGTTACCTGAGATCCATCAGGAGAGGAAGACCTGGAAGATGTCGATGCTGGAGTATCTATAGGAAACAGCATGTGAAACTTGGCTGCCCGGTTTTGTAAGCCACGTTTAGACATCAAAGAACAGGATGGGCAATCCGGAATGGAATGGTCAGGCCCCAAACATTTAAGACACCATTCATGGGTGTCTGTGACTGATATAGTACCGCTACACTTGGTGCATTTTTTAAAACCAGAGGCTTGTTTCTCCATGAGGGAGAATTCTGTGAAGGCCTAGAGGCCTCACAGAACAAACACACCAAGTGGGGAAAATAAGATATATATATATTTTTTTTTGTAAAGAAATAAAGAAAAAAGACCGGCGGTACCGGTCCGGAATCGGGGAAGGCAGACACGCGGCCAAAGAAACAAATTAAAATAACTTCTTCTTCAGCGGTGACAGGAACACGACCTGCTGGCTCCGCGGAAAAAGAAGAACTGAGGAGAGTTGGTCAGGAAGGCGGGAAGGCAGCGCGCATGCGCAGTGGGAGGCCCCAAAAGCTTTCCTTCTGGGAAGCTGGGGAGCTTTCCCGCGCAGGCTCCGTCAGTACCGACGAACCCATATGTGAGGACTGTAGGGCTGGTACCCCTGCAATTCTACATGCAAATCTCCGGCCTTCTCAGCAACTCAGGCCTGAACCAACCTGCACAGACAAGATGGATTCTTCACTTCACTTTTGCTGTGTTCAGCTACAAACGACCTCCAAGCAACTGCTGGTGCAGCGTTTCTAAGCATACATACAGAAGCTATTGTCCGTGGCTGGCCTTGGACACTTGTACATGCCCAGAAGTTACATACTGTTGCTTCTGCCTGACTTTTTACCATGGCTCCTTTGTTTGCAAGAAGCTGACCATCATCTACCTCCTGATTCGCTGAGAACACCTCAGACTGCCTGGTGCCAACCAATCATCGGACCTATGACGGAGGATTCTTACACAGAATAATGCAATCTGCGCTGGAAACTTTAGTAGTAGTAAGAGAGAGTTGGGGGCTTTTCCCACCTGTACATACAGACTTTTGCACCGGTTCCTCTCTGCTGTGCACTGCGTACCTGATTCCTGCGACCTGACCCTTCCGCAAGACGGCCACTAAGTGTGGGCTAGGCCGTCCTCCACAGGTCTGAGATAAGACTTTCACAGATACCTCCGGTTCGGACTTACTGTGGCTCGCCTGTGACGGCTGGAGCCTGCAGTAGCTAACAGCTGCCTCCTTGGACTGCGAAGCTGTTCCTGAGTGCCCGACGGAACTAAGGTACTGACTTATCTCTCCTCCTCCGGATGGGAAAGGGGTTAGCAATATATTTCTTACTTTTCCTCAGTGCAGAGCGAATCAGTGACGTCTGGTTACTAATCAGTGATTTATTACGTTGTCCAAGTGTACATCTGTACTATAACAAATTTCTACCTCATGTTTCTAATTAGCTATATGTGTGTGTGTATATTTTTCTACCTGGTTGCCTATAATAAAGTCTAATATATATCTGCAGACCAGACTTCTTTCGTGGCTCATTGCCAGAATAACTCACCGAACTTTGGGCTGGGAATTAGTAGCTATTTCCCCTAGACAACAGAGAGTCTAACTTATTTTTGTGCTACGAATATACCCTACAGGACTTATTCCTGCTTGTTCCTGGAGATGCATCCACCAGATGCTCAGTCCTTCTTTCGATACCAGGGAGGCACTGGTAGGTGATAGATACCTGAGCAGCCCATGGGTTACCGATTGACCTCAAAGATACTTGATACTAATGCTCTGCCAACATCTGGTACACCCTGCGAAGTCATCCAGACTGATGACAAAGTTGATGGTTTGGACTTCTCAGCACCAAGAATATGTTTGCACTGCTTTTCAAGATCCTGAAAATCTTTCATCTATGAACACAAATCACAAGGCAGCAGCTTCTAGTGAGGCCCCAGGCACTGCAGGCACCAATCATGGGTACCCGTAAGGGATATGATCCTGGAATACCTGGCACACTTTTTAAGCCTCCTGGTAAATATTTGGGACGTTGGCCACAAAAATAGCTGCATCGAAATCAAACGATTCAATGATGAAAAATAGGTAAAAGCAGCCAGACTGCCTGGAACCTAAGCGGTCTCAAAGACATAAAAAAATAAGGAGTAGTCTAATGGTTAGAGCACTGGCTTGGTAACCACTCCTTGTGTCCTTGGGCAAGTCACTTAACCCTCCACTGCCTCAGAAGAAAAACCTGGCAATCTACTTCTAGTCACACTTCCAACAAAACCAAGGAACTGCTGGGTTGTCAGGAGTCAGCAATGACTTGAAAGAATACATTGCATTATTGCATAAAAAGCTGAAAAACCTATCTAAAGGACATTAAGGGGGAGAAAAAGAGCACGAGGCATGTGATGGCGGGAATAAAATTGAAGAATAACAAGATGAATGAGAAAATTCATTAAAAACTCTTAATGATCCAGAAACACAGACTGAAAAAGGCATCAGCATTTTGCTTCTTTTTTTTTTTTTTGCTAAGGAAAGTAAATTAACCTTCCTCATCCTGCTAGACCAGTCTTTACAAGTGGGATCGACCCAAGCAATCAGGATTCAGGGAGGGAGGAAGAAAACAGTCTGGACAGACTACCCTGCCAAAGGCACCATCTGTACCAACCCCCACAAGCAACCTGTAGGGTTTCAAAGGCATTCAGTGAGGGCCAGGAAGCCACCTTACAGATGCCCTCTGTAGATACCAGGACAGACTCTGCCCAAGAAGCCTGCACCAAGTGTAATGAGCTCTGACCCACTATGGCATACATTTACCAATTAGAATGTACACTAAGCACACAGACAAAAGAGGATATGATCTCTGTTAGTTTCTTTCCTGGACCGTCGAGTAGAACAGAAGAAGATACAACCAGCGAAAGGACTTAGAATTGCCATGTATCTCAGCAACACCCTCCACACATCCCACAGAAGCAGCGAGGGGTCCTTCTGAAGATGTTTCTCTGAGAAGCAGAACAATGTGGTCAAGATGAAAGGGGGGGGGGGCAGCACCCTTGAGAGAAAGATGGCATACACTGCAGTGCATCAAAAGCCATCTAAAAGACCATAAAAGCTTTCCTGAAAGTGAAGGCCTGCAACTTGGAGCTTGGACACCTACCTGGCAGATTCTAGAAGCCCCAGGAAGCCACAATAAGGGACCAACCCTCGAGGGAGGCCTTATCTATGGGCACAAAGAGGGGCACTTTTAGTGGCCTCAACCTTAGAAAGACTCATTGAGGTACAAGGCACACAGAACTACTTCATTCCTGAAAAAGTTGGCAACATCACAGTGCTCTACCAATGAAATCTCTTGGATGCAATTCATGCGATTCCTTAAGAGGACAGGGCCAAGCCCTGGTCCAAGTTGAGTTGCCAAAAGAAATCAGAAATAAGCTAAGGACACTGAGGCCCACCAGGCCATAAGCAAGGAGGCTACTAGCATTCTAGAGCAGCCCTTCTTAGTGAGCCTATGCCCACAACGGCTGGACCATAAACAAGAAGGGAGCGGGAACCTCCATTACTAGAAGGCGCGCCATAGCAGGCCCATCTCTTGAGGAAGACAGAGAGAGTACCATACTCTCTAGAGCAAGAAATCCATTCACCATGTTCTGCATAGCCAGTCTGGGTCCATAAGGATCACTGGGCCCAAATGGGCCTGATATCTGTGCAAAAAAATGGCTCACCAAGGTCCTCACAGGGAGACATACAGCATCCTTTCCTGAAGCAGGGCCTCCAAGCTCTCCACCAATGGATCCTTCCCATGGATGAAACAGATCCTCACATTGGCATTCTTCTAAATAGTCATCAAGTGGAGCACTGGAAACCCCTGTCTTAACTCTCCCACATGTAATCTCGGAGTACAAAGTTCTCACTCACCCGGACCCATGCCGTTTCAACACAGAAAGTTAGCCCGTAATAAGCTGTCAAAGTTTGTGATATGCGCTGCAGACAGGGCAATCAGATATTCCTTTTCTCAAAAACACAGCTCTGCAGTCTTGAGATCCACACATGAATTATGCCATGTTTGTGGACACCTGTATCATTAGGGCAGCGACTCAGCTTGTTTTGCCCATTAAGAGAGGCGTGACCCTCTCCAGAGTCAAACTGATCCCCTTGGCCTCTATGCAGAAGATACCCCGGGTGACCTGAGGGGCCTAAGCCCATAATCAAGTGGCCCAGGCACTGCGCTCCCAGCCTTTGAGGCTGGCATTTGAGATGACAAATACTTCATCATGTGCTTCGAATACACGCCGACCATCAGGTTGCAGAATTGCAATCACCACCACAACTGCTCCTTGATTTCCTAGGGGAGAAAAAGGGCCCAATTGGACGACAAGGAACATGGAAACCAGAAGGTTAACAGGTGCCTCTGCAGCAAGTGCATACATACTCTAGTCCAGGGAACTGGCTCCAAGACTGATGTCACAGACCCAAAGAGGTCCCAGGTTCATGGAGCTGACCAAGCACATGCCCTGATTTGGCTGAAGCTTGAGTGATCTCTCCATTATTAGGGAACTTAGCTCAGGAGAATATGGAACAGACTCCCAAGTATTAAAAATCCTGGGAGAGAATCAGAGTCTCTAATGACTCAAATGGGCCCTAAAGTCCCAAACTTCCCATCTTTAGATCGGGAAGCAACAGTGATGACCACTCACATCTGCCTCCAGTGATGCCATCTTAGAAAATGACAGCATCTAACCATATTCACTATGTCAAAAATATACAATTAAGGGCAGGTCTGCCAAATAAGGAAGCGCTCCTTTATTCGGCAGGCTGAATCCTAGTGTTATGTTCCCACATACTGCTATGGCTCAGGTCAAGACCTCAAATGGGGTCACATCATCAGTGGATGAAGTCACAGAAACATGGCCATTTCCCAATCTCTTTGGGCTTTCACTGTGACTTATGCCAGGTCACCAGTCAGCAAGAGGCGAACATTCATAGGCCCCTACCCCTCCTGGATAAGCTTCCTGTTAGGCTGGCTACCTATGCTGAGTAGTGGGGTCTGCAAGCACACACTACACAAGGGACCCTGTGCTGACTGCTGCTGCCTTCCTGCTTTAGGTGAGTGGAGGGAGGGGAAGGAGGCTAGAGATTTGCCTGTATGATTCGATCATCATCTTCTGGGGTCATGTGAATTTTCAGTTGTTAAAATGGGGTCATACAGCAGGGCTTGACAAACCCCAGGTGCTAGGTTGCCATGGCAACTGACAAATCAGACCTAGCACCTGGATTTTGTATAGCAACCATGGGGAGGCAAATTGGGAGGCAGTAGCAACTGAAGCGGTTCACCGGAGGGGCTGCTAAGTATGGGGGCAGAATAGTGGGGGGATTAAGAGAAGCTGCAGTGGTGTTAAGGGAGAATAAATTAAGAGAGGCTGCTGTGTTGGGGGGGGAATAAATTGAGAAAGGCTGCCGTGTTTGGGGGGTGGGGTATATATAGAGAGGCTGCTGCATTTGGGAGGGGGTGAACAAACAGAAAGGCTGCTGTGTTTGTGGAGGGGAGGTTGGAAATACACTGGAGAGGCTGTAGTTTATAAATTGCACATAAATAAATAATATATCAGTCATTCTAATTCTGACTCCTAGTTTTTGGGCTGTTAGATCCTAACAAAATTTGTCGAGGCCTGTCATAAAAGATAAAAGTTTGAAAAGCAGTGCTTTAGAGAAAAAAGGCAGGTGTCTTGTAAGGAGAAATTTCACTTACCGTTAATTTCCTTTCCTGGAATACTGCTAGACCAGTCCAGACAAACGGGTTATGCACCCCTGCCAGCAGATCTTGGAGACAGAGAATTCTACCAGAGCTCTGATAGGCTGGAGCCTGGTGATATAATCCTACCCCTAGGGGTCTCCCTCAGTTACGTCCACAAGCTAATGCAACATGAACTGTAACATCACCCCAGAAGGTCCCAAGTGAACTATATACAAGGGAGCCGAAGAACTCCCTAGAGCTGAAAACAGTATCCACCTACGAACCCATGGACTGCCCAGGGCGAGGCATACCGGCAAAGAGAAAAACCGCGGTCGGCGGCTGCACCGCACCAGCGGCACTCCAACCAACGGGTCCTGGACTGGTCTAGCAGTATTCCAGGAAAGGAAATTAACGGTAAGTGAAATTTCTCCTTCCAGTTCATACTGCTAGACCAGTCCAGACAAACGGGCAGTACCCAAGCTACCTGCTTTCAAGGAGGGGCAAGGCCGCCGACAGCTCAGCAACTCCAAAACGGACTTCCTGACGGGCATGAACGTCCAACCTATAATGACCGACAAAAGTAGACAGCGACGACCAAGTCGCCGCCCGGCGAATATCGAGAAGAACTACATGAGACCTCCCGGCCTACAAAGTTGCTTGCGCCCGAGAGGAGTGAGCACGGAGTCCCAGTGGAGCTTGTTCTCCTTGAAGAAGGTACGCTGCCTCAATGGCCTCCGTAACCCATCTAGAAATGGTAGATTCGGAGGCTGCGGATCCCCGACAAGAACCCGCGAACAAGACAAAAGAGGAACAGTCATATGGAAGGGTCTGGCGACCCCCAGATACCGAAAAAGAACCTTCTTAAGGTCCACCGCCCGCAACGGAGACCGATCACTGTCACACTGCGTCTTTGGAAAAGACGGAAAGGAAAGAGGCTGGTCAACAGCGAACAGCGTCAGCACTTTGGGCAACAAAGGAAGGGACAGTTCTCAGAGAAACGCCTTCGGAGGAAAACGAGAGATAGGGATCTCGACACAGAGAGCCTGGAGCTCAGAAACACGGCATGCTGAAGTTATGGCCACCAAGAAGATTGCCTTCAGAGTCCAATCTAGAAGAGAACAGGTCCTCAGAGGCTCAAAGGGAGGAGCAACGAGGGCACAGAGGACAAGCACGAGAGCCCACGCCGGCACAGGCGAACGCAGAGGAGGCCGGAAGGCCCAACTCCGCGGAGAAACCGAGACACGTCCGAATACGAAGCTATCGATCGCCCCGGTATAGGACCCCGAAAACAAGTTAAAGCGACCATTTGTACTCGCAAGGAATTGAATGCTAATCCCTTATCCACTCCGGCCTGTAAAAAGGACAGGATGTCCGGAATACCGCAACGCCAGGGTGTGAGGTTATTTCGCGAACACTAACCATCAAGAGACGCCAAACCCGAGCATAAGTCAGCGTCGTGGAAGACCGCCGCGCCGTGAGAAGCGCCACGACCACGCTAGGCGAAGAGCCGTAGCGACCAAACCGGCGGCGGTTAATAGCCAGGCCGAAAGCGAGTAAGGAGCCGGGTCTTCCATCTCCACCGGTCCGTGAATCAGAAGGCCAAGAAACGCCTTGAGGCGGAGCAGCCACGCCCCAGACAGACGGAAGAGATCCGCATACCATGGTCCGCGAGCCCAATTCGGAGCCAGCAGGAGTACAGGACCGCGACGGTCTCGGAGCCGCCGGAGAACTATGCATATCACGGATCAGGGAGGGAAAACCCTGATCCGTGATATGCACAGGAGAAGATGAGCCAGCCACGGTTGAGAGAGAGCATCTATGCCGTGCGCTCCCTCGTCCCTCCAATGGCCAAAGTACAGCGAAGCCTTGGCAGTCTGCGCCGTAGCCATTAGATTCATGGTCGGCAGTGCCCACAGGTGAACAATGGACCGGAATGCATCCGGCTGCAGAGCCCAGCCCCCGGGCTCCAGAGAGTGCCGGCTGAGAAAATTAGCTTACACATTGTTGTTGATAGATGCATCCAAGGTGGGTTGGAGAGCTCATCTTGATGGATTCAATACCCAAGGTGCTTGATCCCTCCAGGAAAGTCTCCATCAGATCAACGTCTTGGAACTAAGAGCTATAACAAATGCTCCAAAGGCTTTCAAAGATTGGTTGCCCAATCAAATTATCCTCATTCAAATAGACAGCCATGTTCTACGTCGACAAGCAGGAAGGAATGGGTTTATACCCCTGTGTTGGGAAACAGTCAAGTTATGGAAATTTGCTATCTCCCATGGGATGTACACTTAAGGGCCACTTACCTACCAGGGAAACGAAACACTGGCAGACACACTGAGTCGAGTCCTTCAGCCCCATGAATGGACCCTGGTCAGGGAGATTGCACGTCATATCTTTGGGAGTGGGGCACTCTCTCGTCTGTACACAAATCTTCAAAATGCCCAGGTAGATCAGCTCTGCTCCAGAGAGGTGACATATAGCAAACTAGCCTCGGATGCTTTCCTGAATTGGGAGAGAGAGTCTTCTGTATGTGTATCCTCCGATACCTCTCATTGCGAAGACCCTCCTGAAGCTCAAAAGAGAGAGGGCCCAGTGATTCTCATCGTCTTTTAATGGCCCATACAGCCATAGTTCCCCCTCCTTTTATAGCTCTCCAGTCAGGAACCAATTCGACTGGGCCACTCACCAGATCTGATATTGCAGGAGAATGGAATAATGTTGCACTCCAAAAGCAAAGGGAACAAGCCGCACAAAGATCACCGTGGAAGGACCAATTTATTCAAAACAGAGGTCAGCCCGACATGTGTTTTAGCCAGGGGTCTTCTTCAGAGGAACAAGAACCTCTGAGAACAAATAACATATTTTAGAAAACTGTATTTATGATACATAATGTTTCTTAGCTTCTTCTGTTTTTTTTTATATGATTTCTTAACTTTTTTTATTTTACATTTGTATATTTTATATTCTATAGTTTATTATTCTTGCAATCAGTGTTTTATGTTTTATTTCATGTATGTTCTTAATGTGTTTGATTTTATTATTTATACTTTTTATTATTTGTTCTCAGAGATTGTTGTTCCCCTGGAGAAGGCCCCCTGCCGAAACATGTGTCGGGCTGACCTCTGTTTTGAATAAATTGTTCCTTCCATGGTGATCTTTGTGTTCTTCTCCTTTGTGTGCCACAATGTTGCACCCCAACATCAAGTCCCTAGCCCTCACAGCTCGGATGCTGAGAGGCTGGACTTTGTCTACTCTGTATTCCACCCGGTCTTATCGTTGTGCCAAGAGTGTTACATGTACTACTGAGGCCACGTGGCCTAGCAATGTCAACATCTTGTGAGCTGTCGCCTGCTCACTCAATTGAGTCTCCCAACTATCGCTGTTAGCCTGTAGAGTCTGTCATGTGGAAGGAAGGCTCTCGCTCGAGTTGTGTTGAACAGGGCTCCTATGAATTCCTATCGTTGGGTGGAATGAAGGTGGGACTATGGGTAATTTATTACAAACTTTAGTAGCTCCAGCAGCTGAATGATCAATTGTGTTGATTCATGTACTCCTTCCTGAGTGGAACTCTTTATCAACCAATTGTCCAGAAGACACATACTGTGCAGAAACGCTACTACCACAGTGAGGCATTTGGTGAATACTCAAGGTGCTGATGCGAGGCCAAAAGGCAGAATAATACTGGAAGTGCTGATGCCCTACTACGAATCTGAGATTCTTCCTGTGAGTGGGATGTATCTGTATGTGGGTATATGTATCCTTGAGATCTAAAGAGCATAGCCAATCTCTTTTAAGAGGGTGGTGACTTCTTGCTGAAGTAATTCCTGATGGTGAGGATCTAAGGACTGAACCCTCAGTGGGCAATTTGGAGGTAGACTGATTCAATGCAATTTGTGACCGCTCTGAATAATTTGTAAGACCCAAGATTCTGAGATTAAAAGGGGTCACCTTTGGGCAAAAAAGAGTAAGCCTCCTTCTGACAGTAAAGTCCTCCACTGCAGTTACAGGCAGAATGGCTACACTCTTCAGGAAATAATCAAAACCCTACCCCTGGCTTTCACTGAGGTGCTGGCTAGGCCTTCTGAGGTTTCTCTCACTTTACTTGGGCTTGAGGAGCCTGCTTTGACTGGAAATAGCGAGAACCAAGAAAGCCTCTATGCCTAGGAGAGTAATAAGTCTTTTTCTGGTTGCCACTTTGAAACCTCCTGCAGGAGGCCAGCTCAAAAATGTACGTTGTGAGAGATTGCAAAGGGCAACATGCCGCTTTTCAATGAAACCAGTGTTCTCATCAACCTTTTCTCTAAAGAGATTCTCTCTGTGGCATGGTACATCAGTAAGCTCGTCCGGCACAGATTGTTCAAGGACTGAGGCTCACAGCCAGATGGGAGCAATACCCATTGCAGAAGCTCTCAATACCATGTCAAAGATGTCATATGTTGCTCAGACCATGTACTTTGTTCCGTCCTTGCTGTGTCTCACTAGGAAACAATACTGTTCCAATCTCTCTGAAGGGAGATACTAGAAGAGATCATGTAGGCCATTCACATTGTCTTTCAAAAACATGCCCAGAAAGGAGTCTAAATGTCCAAGCCTTCCTTCCCTGTATCTTGGAACTTTTAGATTTCTTTAGGGTGGATTTGACCACCAGGGAATGGAGAGGAAGATAGGGCTTATCAAACCCAGAAGCTTTCTGAACTCTATACAGAATCAAGCTTTCTACTGACTGGAGGTACAGAGAGGGGGGACGGTCTCCTACATTCACATCTGTACTCTTTGAAGGATGCAGTGCCTAGACACTGTCACTGCTTCCTTAGGAGCAGAGGAGTACTGAAGGATCTCCAATTCTTCTGCCCTGGGCTCCTTCTGAATATCCAAAGAAAATGGTATGGCTTTAGCCATATCCTACACAAAAACCAGGAAAGTCATATCCTCTGGAGGTGATTTACACCTCTCATGAGGTGGAGAAAAGTGAGATGGAAGTTCTGGGGTTCTGTCCTCCAACATGTCATCAGATTCATCATATGTGATCCAGTCTTCCGATTCTGACTCGAAAAGGAAATCAAAATATCTGTGTCTCGGCCTGGACAACTCTCCTGTTCTTTAGGGATTGGGAGCACCTTCAGGAGCATCGATGCACCGATGACTTTCTAGGCTTCGGGGGAGCATCAAATCCTGATGCACTACATAGTGATATCAGCAAGGCAGGCTCCGGTGTCTGGGCCCTTTAATGCCCCGATGTCGATGCCTGTCCGGCAGGCACTTGCTGCTTCTCGAGGATTGGCTGGACAGATGTTGATGCCAATGCAGCAGACAGAGGCACTGATCTGCTGCATGGTGAACAGCATTGTGATGCACTCCGATAGCTCTCAGAAAGCATCTCTCCATGACTGCCAACTCCAAAGCCTGCGGGGCCACAGCATCATCAACCGATGTTCCTGGAATCTGAGAGGTATGTCGGCTGCTTGGTCTCGGCTCTCTTTAAGCCGTCGCTCCCACTCCGATGCCTTAGATGAGCCAGTCTCTCTTTGGAGCTACTTAGTAGGGTGCTCTTGAGAACCCTCTTTGCGCTCGATGCAAAGAGGGTTCTCACTACGTACCCTCCCTCACTACGTACCAACCTTTGGGACTCTCTTCTTCTCTCCCTCTCTGAAGCAGTCCTTCTATCCCTTCACCTTGTTGTCTTGGGCGACTTTAACGCCCACCTCAACTCTCAGTCAAGGCACCACGATAAAGCACTTTCCTCCCTCTTCAGTGATCTTTCCCTTGTTCAGCATGTGACCTGTCCCACCCACGTTTCAGGGTATACTCTCGATCTGATTCTCACTCCAGCCTCCTCTCCATTTTCACCAGTTAACATTACATAACTATCCCTCCCTTGGTCTGATCACAGCTGTATTTTCTTCTCCTTACCTTTCCCCCCCTCCCAGTCGCTTTCTCTCCCACATGCTTCCCCTCTCCCTCAGACCATGAAGCATCATATTACTCCGACAACTCTACAACGTTTTCCTCAAACTGAGTCTCTTTTCCCCCCTGACTTCTCCTCCCTTTCTGTGAACCAACAGGTCAACATGTGGACCACCACCCTCTCCTCTGCCGTTGATTCTATTGCCCCTCTTCGCCCCGTTTCCACTCTTCTGTCGTCACACAACCCATGGTATCACCCAGGCCTCTATTTGCAGCGTTCCTACCTTCGTCGTGCATCTCGATTATGGCGCAAGCATCCCTCCGATACTTCCCTGGCTGCTTTCTGTCATGCACAACAGACCTACCGTTCTATGATTACCACCGCTAAACAATCCTACTATTCAAATCTAATTGCATCCTCCTCTAATTCTTCCCGCCAGCTCTATCGGGTTCTGAACTTCCTTTCTCCATCTTCCGCCTCTCTCCCCTCATCTCCCCCCTCTTCTGCTCCAAGTCCCACAACCCTTGCCACCTTTTTCTCATCCAAGATCCTCTCCCTTCGTTCCTCATTCACTTCCTGCCCACCTCCTCTTTCCCCTCCCCCTGCCTCCCCTGCTCTAGTCCCCGCCTGTTCCCCTATGCCTACCCATACTTTTCCTCATACATGGTCCACGTTTCGGCTCATCACTTCCTCTGAGCTCACTAAAGTACTTACATCTTCCCACAAGACCACGTGTCCATTAGATCCACTGCCTTCTTCCTGGATCACAAACCCCTCTCTCACACTCACTCCCTTTGTCCTCACTATTCTCAATTCCAGCCTCACCTCTGGTTGTTTCCCCACCACCTGGAAACATGCTCTCATCCGCCCCCTTCTTAAGAAACCTACCCTTGACCCCACTACACCCTCCAACTGGCGTCCCGTTTCCAACCTTCCCTTCCTTTCAAAAATCCTTGAAAAACTTGTCTTCCTTCAACTCACTGCTCACCTCGACTCCACCATCTCCTTACATCCCCGGCAATCAGGCTTTAGGGCCGGGCATAGCACGGAAACCATCCTTGTGGCACTCCTTAATGAACTGCACCGCTCTCACGACAAGGGTGATTTTTCCATAACTGTATCTTTAGACCTTTCTGCTGCATTTGATGTTGTCGATCATCGTACACTTCTCACCAGTCTTTCAGATCTTGGTATTCATGGCACTGTTCACCAATGGTTCCACTCTTTTCTTTCTTCTCGGACCTTCGCTGTTCATTCTGGTTCTACCTCTTCCGCTTCCTTCCCTCTGCACTGTGGTGTCCCTCAGGGCTCCATCCTTGCCCCTCTCCTATTCAATATTTTCCTCGCTCATCTCGCCCTTCTCATAAACAGACCGGTATTTCTACATACTTTTTTGCAGATGACATCCTTCTCATTCACCACACTTCTTCCTCAGCTCCAGACCTCTCTCCCCTCAACACTTGTCTGGCTGCTATCGCTGATTGGTTTCTTAGTCATTTTCTCGTAGTTAACCCCTCCAAGTCAGTGGCTATCTGGTTTACCTTCGGCGCTCCCTCCCCCACCCAGGTACTTTATCTCCTCTTTGACTGGAATGGATTCGTTCAGTAGGTCGATGTGTTGAGGGGGGGGGGGGGAGAAGGTGCTGTTGCGTGAGACAAATAGAGCTTCTGGTTTTTTTTAATTGATTTTGAGGTTGTTGTTGGATAGCCATCGGGATATATCCTGGAGGCAATTGGTTATAGGTTTGTAGTCAGGCTTCTCTAAGTTGATTTGGGTGTAGACTATGATATCATCTGCATATAATGCGTATTGAATGCCGTGTTGCTCAATGATGTTACAAATGGGTTGAATGTAAAGGTTAAAGAGCAGGGCGGACAGAGAAGATCCTTGAGGTACTCCTTGTGATAATGGGAATGGGGATGATGTAGCTGAGCCAATAATCTTGACTTATTGTTGACTTCCATTGAGATATGAATAGAACCATTTGAGGGTGGTATTGCATATACAGATGGCCTCTAGTCTTTTGAGGAGGATAGGGTGGGATACAGTATCAAATGCTGCAGTTATATCGACAAAGATGAGGAGGAAGCCCATTTTAATGTCGTTTAGTCCTCTGATGAGTTTGTCTCGGAGCAATATAAGCAGAGATTCTACGTTGTGGAGAGGTCGAAATCCGAACTGGTAGGGGTCCAGGGGTGCATGGGTGTCAACATGGTCTTGGAGTTGTCGGTATACCGTCTTCTCCAGGATCTTGGCTAAGAAGGGGGAGACTAGATATTGGGCGATATGTTACTGGGTCATTAGGGGAGGAGTTGACTAAGACCCAAAGAGATGCTGGAGTATGGCCTGGTCAAAACTGCTGTTCCATCAGGAATCCACATCTAGACAGTAGTAGGCTGTGAAGGTATAGACCGAAGACCACGTAGCAGTTCTGCAGATTTCCTCTGCAGACATAGAACGGAGGTTAGCCACTGGTGTAGCCATCGCACGTACATTGTGAGCCGTGACATGACCCTCGAGGCTCAACCCAACCAGGGAATACACATGAGCAATGTGTACACTTCGAGACAATGATGCCCAGCCTATTGGGGTTGAAGGAGATGAACAGTTGGGTGGATCGGCGGTGTGCCTTTGGGTGCTCCAGATAGAAGGCCAATGTGTGCTTACAGTCCAGGGTGTGCAAGGCCGCCTCACAGCGGTTCGCAAGAGGTTTGGAAAAGAACATTGGAAGGACAATAGACTGGTTGAGGTAGAAAGCAGAAACCACCTTCGGCAGAAAGTGGGGGTGTGTACAGAGCATCACCTGGTTCTGGTGAAACCTTATATATGGAGGGCAAGTGACCAAAGCCTAGAGCCTACTGATGCATCGCATCGATGTGATGACCACCAGAAGAGGACCTCACAGGTCAGGAACTTCAGCAGGCATGAGTCCAGTGGCTCAAAAAGAGCCGCATCAGCTGGCCACAGACCACCTTAAGGTCCCAAGCGACTGTAGGGGGCTTGAGCGGAGGCTTCAAGAGAATCAGGCCTGCATGAACTGGGCCACCAGAGGTTGGGCCAAAATGGGCTTCCCCCCCAAATGGACTGAGGTGAACTCACACAGTTAGCCTTAGACGGAGAGGTGCAATAGGTACTCCAGCAGCCAGTCCATAGGGTGAGGGAAAGGGTACAGTGCCCTTTCTGCGCACCAGAGGCAAACCACCACCACCACTTGAGCGCACAGGTGTTCTGCATCAAGTCCTGCAGGACGCCAGCAGAATGTTGGCAAGTGCCTTGGGGAGATCAAGATCCACAAGGGCTACACTTTCAGCATCTGCACCATGAGCGTCAGAGAGCGAATGCTGGGGTGTAGCAAGGAGCTACCCTCCTGCGAGATGAGATCTAGATCAGCACCCAGGTGAAGAGGCTCTCTCAGAGAGAGCTGCAGCAGCAGGAGGAACCATGGCTGCAGAGGCCAGTAAGGGGAGACGAGAATCATAGAGCCCCTCTCGGTCTTGAGCTTCAAAAGAGTTTTCACCAAAAGCGATATCGGGGGGTAGGCATACAGCAGGCCCTCCTCCCAGTGGAGAAGAAAGGCATCCGAGGCCAGGCAATGGAAGCAATGGCACAGTGATGTGATGGAAGCAGGCATCGGGCCATCTGCAGGATCGGATAGTAGTCATCGTACCACTGGTGCAGTCCCTGACATGGTGGCTCGAGCCGGACAACTTGCTTCGGGGCCTGCCATTCAGCTGACAGCCCTCTGCAAGATGTTCACGATGGATGCAAACTTGGATCTTTGCAACTCAGCATCTGCATGACTGGCCTAGTCCTTCCCTCCTCTGACGTGACCTACATCAGAGAAGGGAAGGAGTGACCTGATCTGCCTACAAACGTGGGTCTGCCTCACTGTTGCTGCCATCGCCCCCAAGAAAACAAAAATGTGGCAGTGGCAGCAAGGCAACGCAAGGGTGGGTGGGCAGGCCAGATGGGGAAATAGCACAAGGCGCAATTATGGCTTGGTACGGCCCTGCCAGGAAGTACCTGGAGTAGAAGCCCTGCTCGATATGAACTGGAGGGACTGGCTCAATGGCAAGGTTGGACAACAGTGCCTCAACCCCGGTCTGCAGCAGGCTCTGGTGTGCAAGGTCCATGGGATACTCCCTGGGATTGTATGGAGGCGGCAGCTGGGTGAAGTGCAGCCGATATCCACTTTGGACAATCTGCAGCACCCAGGTGTCTGAAGTGACAAGGGGTCACTGGTGGGCAATGTGGACGAACTGCTCCATGACCTATGTGGGGACCGCAACGGACAGCGGTCAGCTGGCTATGCTCCTGAGGAACCTGTCAAAATCTCTCACCCGGTTTGGGCTGGGGGGCAGGTTGTGCCTTCAGGGTCTTCTTCCTCCGCTGTGGGCAGGGAGTCTGTGGCTAGGGCTATGCCTGCAGCTGGGACAGGAAATACTGGCACAGGTGCAGATAAAAGGCCTTCCTGGCCTGATGTTTCTTCTGTGCAGAATCCCTGGTCTTTCTGGAGAGCCTGGTGAGGGTCACCTGTTCCTTCTCCAGCTCCTCAGCTTTTTCCACTATGGGCTTGCCAAAGAGGTTCTCACCCCAGCAAGTGGCATTGACGATCGTGTCCTGGACCCAATGCTCCAGGTCTGAAGACTGCAGCCAAGCCATCTGGCAGGAGGCGATGCCCAGTGTCGCCATACTGCCTATGCATTTGAAGATGTCATAAATGCCCCACAGCATGAACTTTGAGCAATACTTGCCATGAGCCACGAGGTCCTGAAAGGACTCAGATGGTCCTTGGGAATAAGGGTGGCAAAGTCCTCCAGGTCCAACATGACATCCTTGAGGAACATGCTTATGTAGGTCCGATAAGTCAGAATCCAGGCGATCAGCATGGAGCCCTGGAAACACTTCCTTCCAAAGGAGTCCAAGGTATGAGCTTCTCAACTTGGTGGAACCAAGGAGTGCATCTTAGCACTCTTTTTGTGATTCAAGGCTGACTCCACCATGATGGAATTGTAGGGCAATTGAGACTTCGCAAATCCAAGGGTCTTCTGGACCCGGTACATGGAATCAAGCCAGCAACTGATGACCAGAAGCATTAGTGACACCTCCCACAGACATAGTAGCAGCCGCTGCAGGACATGGTGAACAGGAATCGTCACCGCCTCCCGGGGACCTGAGGGGTACTGGAGTAATTCTCGCTCTTCCACCCTCGGTTCCACCTCTGATTCCAGAAGAGGATGGCCTTAGCTGCATCCTTGACGAAGTCCAGGAAGGAATTGTCCTCCAGGGGCAACTTACGCCATTTGGGTGGAGATGACGGGTCGGATGGGAGATCCTGAGACCGAAGGGTCCAATGGCGTCAATTCCACCTCGTTTTCCCATTCCAATTCAGATTCCGAGAGAAAGTCGAAATAGTGCCGAGTCTCCTTCTCCCGCTGGCTCCGTGGTTTGGGGGAGGGAGGACATTGATGGCCCTCGCGCCGCCTGGCATTCCGATGTCACTGTCCTTGGGTCTTGGACTCAGATACACTGGAGAGGGAGATGGCTCTGGCAACCGGAGTCAATACCGATCTCCCACCCATATCCCTACCTCAGCGGGCAGGGCACAGGTCTCCAGGACAGGCTGGAAGGAGTGCAGTGACAATGTGCTCCATACTGCGAAGCCTGCGTTCCACAAGGTTTCCAACCCTGCCAAGTGAGATTCAAGAGCTCAAAGATATTCCTCCAGAACCGCCATCTGCGAGGGGGCCAATGTCATGACCATCACCATCAACACCTCGGGTGGGGACTCCACAGTGATAGGTGCATTGGAGACATCTGGCTACCCTCCTGGACACTGGGAGTAGACTCTGCCATCGGGGTTGAGTCCTCCCACCGGGGAAGTTTGGCCGGCCATACCGGCCATTGCACTCCACAATGTGTCAAGACAGACTGGATGGCGCTGCACCCAGAACTTCTCCCAGTGCTCACCCTTCGACATCGATGAGCTCTCTGCAGGGAGTCTCCCCTCAGTCCCTTCTACTCCGACTGAGCATGCTGCTTTTTCCCCTTGGCCACCTGAGTACATTTCACAGGTGTAGATGAGGGAGTCGGGGCCAAGTATACTGAACAGATGAGCCAAAGAGGGACACCTTCTGCTTTTCCCGACCTTTCAGCCCTCAGTGTATTATCTGCACGCAGAACTTGCAGGATGCCGGCTCGAGGTCGGGCTCACGGCATTGCAAGCACCAATAATGTCGGTTGGTGGCAGAAATGGTCTTGCCACAGTTGGTACATTTCTTAGAGTCACTAGTTGGCTTAGACATGCCGAAAAACACTGTCTCAGCAAAATCAAACTGAAAAACTGCTGTGGGGGGGGGGAGAAATCATACAAAAGCACTGATAAAAAAATACACAAAAATAAACACTAAAAGGGGGAAAAAGGGCTAACTGATAATAGACGGAAGAGAACTAAGAGAAAAATCCAGGCCGGGGGGGGGGGGGGGCAGATAGAGAAACCTTTTTCCAGACTACAGGAACACATCCTAGGGGCTCCACAGAAAAAAAGAAGACTGGTGAATATGGCACAGCAGCAGGCGGGAAGGCAAGCACGTGCATGCACAGTGTACCCCACAAAAGCCTCCTTTGGAAGCTGGGAAGCATTCTTTGCAGTTTTCACCCATATGTGAGAGCTTATTTCCTGCTTGTTCACGGAGAAAAAGTTTAACAGAAACCCACAAACTCATGCACTACACTAACAACCATCCATGGGGCTACATCAAAAGAGACTGCGGTAAAATGGTGCAGTAGAAGCGGGCGGGAAGGCACGTGCATGCACAGAGGAGGTTCCAAAAGCTTACAGAAGGAACTTGAAATACCCCTGCATGAGGCTCCAATGGATGATGTCACCCATAAGCAGACCTTTTCTGGCTTTTCCACAGAGAAGGGGGTTTGTTTTAGCACATGTTAGGAAAGTGTGCTGAAGCTCAGCACAATTCAATACATGCCTTATTACATCAGCCTCTGTATGCTTTGGGCCCTCCTAATTTGCGGTACAGAATCTGACAGCAAGTCGTAGCACTTATCTAATCCAAGTGCAATACCTTTAACATTATAGGTTACTTGAAACCTCCTTCACAAAAGGAGTAATTTTTACCACCACTAGAAGAAACCCATAAAACAAAGTCAGGCCCAGTAAACACCTCTAAGGATTTTCATGAAAATGCATTACATTGGAGGATAACAGGGCTTGCAATAGATAATGCACATTAACTGTTAGTAAATGACACCATTTATGAACTAGGAATTTTTGTAATGTATATTCACTCTAAAATACCAGGGAGAATCAAAATGAATTAATGTATTGCAACAAAACAGTAGTTTCTCCATATTTACTGACTACCTTTCATAATGATTAACTTTGATAAGGCTCCACTCATATTTTCTTTCAATGTTATTACAAAAACTTTTTTTGTGTTTCAAATTAACCTTAAATTAAATCTTAAGAATAGGATAAGTAATAAATGTTTACAAAAATTTTCAACTTCTTAATTTAGAAGTTCTTATATGGCATCCTGCCATGATAAAAAGAGGTAAACTCTGTGGTAAACATGGGAAAGCAGAATAGTACCTAGATATTTATTTAGAATTCTGGTCTATTTGTGACATTCAGGATAGCCACAATAAATATACACGAGACTGGATTTTCATGCATCAGGTCTCCAAAGCATGCCAATCTTTCTCATGCATGCTTGATACAGATATTAAAAAAACAAGTCTGGTTAGGTGTGCCTCGTAAGAATGGGTTGCGAAATACTGGTTTACATTAAACACTCATTAAACTTTGGACTTCCACAAGGTACCAAGAACACACAGATGCTTTAGTCACAAGTTTAACAAAATTGTACACTGGGCCATGGTGTGACAGGCCTCTTGCTTCAGCAATTTAGCCTCTATTAAACATCTGATATAGCTGGAACACGTTCCATGATGAAACTAGAAAATAACTTGTGGCAATATTATAGATCCAAAAATTCCAAGTTAAACAATATTTAATTGCTCTTTAACCCCTTACTACTTTAAAGTGAGTGACTTCTCTATAAAATAAATCCTGCAGGAATCCAGTAATTCCTAATTCACTTCATATCATCAGGAATGCGGCTATAATTTATTAAGCTGATGAGTATCCACATACTAACTACCTGCGTGGGGAGTAGCAGTGCCAGTCTGAACAAGTGAAATTAAGTTTGGCTTCCCCATACCTAGGCTGCTAAATTAGGGTAACTTATGTCTCTTTCCTTTCCTTTGTAAATAATCCAAAATTTCACAGAAATTATTGTACATTCAAAAAGCATAGTTAGTCACCTGTAACAGGTGATCTCCGGGAACAGCAGGAATTTAGTCTTCACATATGGGTATCGTCGGTACCGACGGAGCTTGCGCGGGAACGCTCCCCAGCGTCCAATTACAAAGCCTTTGGGAGCATCCCACAGCGCCTGCGTGCTGCCTTCCCGCCTTTCCCAACTGCCTCTCTCCAGTTGAGTTTAAAGCTGAGACAAAGAGAGAGAGAGAGGGAAAGAGAAAGAGATAGACAGAGATTCAACTCCTAGGGGAGGTGGGTGGGTTGTGAAGACTAAATTCCTGCTGTTCCCGGAGATCACCTGTTACAGGTGAGTAACTATACTATCTCCAGGAACAAGCAGGAATGTAGTCTTCACATATGGGGACTCCCTAGCTTTAGATGCCAGGGAGAGACCCCAGAAGTTGTGTGTCCCTGTGAAAGGGCTCCACTTCCCCCCCATGGATCTCTGGCATCCGACCAGGGATGGTGGGTAGGAGTTGATTAGGTATGGAACAGGTGTTGAAGAACAGCCTGACCAAACAAGGCATCCCGGCGGGAGTCCTTGTCCAAGCAGTAATGTGCTGTGAAGGTATGAACCAAGGCCCAAGTGGCTGCTCGACAGATGTCGCCAATAGACACAGAGTGCAGGTGAGCCATTGAAGCTGCCATGGCTCTCACATTGTGAGCTATGACATGACCTTCCAGAGGAAGGTTCTTACTTTGATAGACAAAGAAAATACACTGAGCAATCCAGCTGGATAGTGTTCTCTTGGAGACTAGAAGTCCCAAATGAGAAGGATCAAAAGCAACAAAGAGTTGAGAGGACTTTCTATGTTGCTGTGTTCTTTGCAAGTAAAAGGCTAAAGCTCTTTTACAGTCCAAAGCATGAAGATTCCTTTCTGCATTTGATGCATGAGGCCTTGGAAAAAACACAGGCAGGTAGACCGCTTGGTTTAGATGAAAAGGCGAGACCACCTTTGGCATGAAGTGTGGATGAGTCCTAAGGACTACCTTGTCATGATGGAACCTTGTATAAGGTGGATCAGCTACTAATGCCTGCAACTCACTGATGCGGGTTGCTGATGTGATTGCAATGAGAAAGATAACCTTCCAAGAAAGGAATTTCAATGAGGTAGTAGCTAAGGGTTCGAAAGGTGGCTTCATGAGCTGACCAAGAACTAGGTTTAAGTCCCATGCCACCGGTGATGGCCTAATGGGAGGCTTAGTTAGAAGAAGGCCTCTCATAAATCTTGCTATAAGAGGATGGGAGGAAATAGGTTGTCCATTTAAAGGCTTGAAAGGAGCTGCAATAGCACTCAAATGGACTCTTACTGAGTTAGTTTTAAGTCCTGCATTGGATAAATGAAGGAGATACTCCAGTGATGATTCCAGAGGTATCACAAGGGGGTTAAGACCCTTCTGCGAACACCATATGGTAAATCTTTTCCACTTGAAAGCATAAGAGCATCTTGTGGAAGGCTTCCTGGAAGCATAAAGGATATCCTTCACTTGCTGAGGGAGGTTAAGATCATGGAGATCTAGGCCTTCAGCAACCAAGCCCTGAGACGCAGAGACTGAGGATTGGGATGCCATAACATTCCGTCCTCCTGAGACAGGAGATCTGGAGCAGAACCTAACTCCAGAGAGGGAGCTCGAGAGAGATGTAGAAGCCATGGCCAATGTGGAGCTATGAGAATCATAGGGCCTCTGTCTCTCTGAAGCTTGAACAGGGTTTGGGGAATTAGGGGAATGGGTGGAAAGGCATAAAGGAAGTCTTCACCCCAGTGAAGGAGGAAAGCATCCCTGGCCTGAGAGCCCTGAGCCGGAATTCTGTAACAGAACCGGGGAAGTTTGGCATTTAACGGACTTGCGAAGAGGTCTATGTCCGGGGGTTCATCAAATTTGAAAAATCTTGGCCACCTGGTCTGCATGTAGAGACCATTCGTGTGGAAGCAGAACTCGACTGAGTCTGTCTGCCCAAGAGTTTTGTATGCCTGGAAGATACACTGCTAGGAGATGAATCTGATGCTCTCTGGCAAGGGCCCATAGTCGCAAAACTTTGTTGCAAAGCGACAGAGAGCCTGTTCCCCCCCTGCTTGTTCACGGAGAACATGGCTACTTGATTGTCTGTCTGAATGAGGACTGTCTTGTAGCTCAGCTGGGTGTGGAACACGCGAAGAGCAAGGAAGATTGCTCTGAGCTCTAAGAGATTGATATGTAGATGAGTCTCCTGTGGAGTCCATGTGCCTTGGGTGGAGAGGTCTTCTAGATGAGCTCCCCAACCCATTGGTGAAGCATCTGTTGTGAGAGTTGCTTGGGGTAAAGGCTGTTGAAATGGGGACCCCACCAACAGGTTTTGAGTGGACTGCCACCATTGGAGGGACAAAATAAAGCGATTTGTGTTTGCTATTTTGTCTGACAGGCACCCTGATGCCTGGGTCCATTGAGTGGATAAAGTCCACTGGGCTGCTCTCATATGGAGGCGAGCATAAGGAACCACATGCACAGTAGATGCCATGTGGCCTAGCAGTTGTAACGTATCTCGAGCAGTGAAATGAGGCTTTGACACTGCCTGAGAAGCTAACTGCACCATGCGAAGGCAACGGGTCTGGGGAAGATAGGCCCTTGCTTTTCTGGTATCCAGTAAAGCTCCTATGAACTGTAGAGACTGAGTGGGAGTTAGGCTGGATTTTGGGATGTTTATGACCAGACCCAAATACTGAAGGATACGCATTGTGCAAGCTAGAGAAATCCTGGCCTCTGACTCAGATGACTGGCTCATTCGAGCCCCATCAAAGTAGGGGAAGACGAATATTCCTAGAGTGTGGAGAAATACTGCTACCACAGCCATGCATTTCGTAAACACCCTCGGTGCTGAGGCCAGGCCAAAAGGAAGCACCCTGTATTGGTAGTGCTTTCCTTGAAAAAGGAAACGAAGGAACTTTCTGTGAGTTGGATGGATGAGAACACGAGTGTACGCATCCTTGAGATCTAGAGAACAAAGCCAATCCTGACTCTGAAGGTATGGCAGCAGAGTTCCCAGAGAAATCATCTTGAATTTCTCTTTGAACAGGAATTTATTCAATTCTCTGAGGTCTAAAATAGGTCTGTGTCCCCCTGTTTTCTTTGGGATAAGGAAATAGGGGGAGTAAAATCCTGTACCCCGTTGAGGAATGGGTACCTCTTCTATTGCCCCTTGGGCAAGAAGCATAGTGACCTCTTGATCTAACAGGTTGATGAGAGAGGTCTGAGAATTGAACTGTTTTACCATTGTGGGAGGGGGCATGCAAAGAAAGTGAAGCTTGTACCCCTCTTTTAAAATGGACAGAGTCCAATGTTCTGCTGTTATCTGCCCCCATCTGGGGGCAAAGTGACACAACCTTCCTGGAATGGTGGAAGGCTCTGGACCATTGAGAGCCAGGAAGGCTAAGTTCTCTAGATGGAAGTCAAAGGCCTTGTGGAGGCTGAGACTGCTGAGACGGTTGAGGCTTAGCAGTTTTTGCTTTCCTTTGCTTAGGTGGTTGCTGACTTTCGGGCAGGCTGACCTGCAGAACATCCCTGTTGGGAATAAGAGGGATAAAACCTCTTCTTTTATGAGAAGAATGGCTTCTTGAATGATTTCTTCCTTGCAGGATCAGCTGTGGCTTTGGATAACCTATCCAACGTGGAGTTGTCAGCATCCAACTCATTGGCTCTTTCTTGCCAATCTTTGCCGAATAGATTCTCACCTGTACAAGGGATATTGCCCAGTTTGTCCTGCACCCAGAGCTCCAAATCGGATCTACATGCACCTATGGCAATGGCAGAGGTTCTGCTTATGCACTCAAAACAGTCAAAAGCTGCACAGTTGACAAACTTAGAAACATCTTGGGCATGTTTAACCAGTGTGAGAAAATCCTGCCTTTTATCCTCAGGAAGAAGAGGGCTCAAAACCTCTACATCTCCTGTGACTTCTTTAAGGAACATTCCCATATATAAGATATAGGGACTGATCCTGGCAGAAAGCATGGAAGCCTGGAAAGTACGAAGTTCAAAGGCATCCAAAGTTCTACACTCACGTCCTGGAGGATTAGAGGCATGCCTCTTTGCACTCCTGATCCTTCTCATAGCTGATTCCACTACAATAGAGTGGTGAGGAAGCTGAGTCTTCTGGAAACCAGGACAAGGAGGGACTCGATACATGGTATCCAGTCTACGAGAGTGAGGAGAGGTGGTAAGAGGTGTTTCCCATATTCTTAACATGAGATCATGTAAGATCTCAAGGACAGGCAAGGTAGCTGTCTCTTTAGGAGCCTTGGAATACTGTAGAATCTCCAACTCCTTTGCCCTGGGCTCTGTTTCGGGAGCCACAGTAATGGAAAGACCTCGAGCCACCTCCCTGATAAAATCCTGAAAGGAGATATCTTCTGAAGGAGACATCCTACGTTTAGGAGAGGAAGGCTCCTCCGGGAGAAGTATTCTGGTACCGACAGAATTATCAGAATCCTCAGACTCCGACGAGGTTTCGAAGTACTTTCTGTTCGGATGTTCTTGAAGAGCCTGATACCCGTACCAACCGAAGTCGGTACCGGGGGGAATCGGTACCAGTGTATCGGTACCGGAAGGCATCGCATGACTGGGTGCCGGCAAAGCAGACACCGATGTTGATGCCAATGCTGTTGGTACTGGTACCAGTACCGGTTGAACTGTCTGACGTGGTTCCGAGGGTGTCGATGCCGCAAAGGAGAGCCACCAGACTGCGTTCAATAGCCAGGAACCTCTGATCTATCGATGCTGCCGATGCCTGGGTGTCGGTACCGGAGAAAACAGCCGGTACCCCAGGGCATGGCACCAGTAGTTCTGCCGAGGTCGAGGCCTCGAGAACATCCTGGAGCCCCGATAATGCTTTGGAAGCCGAAGCCTCCCGCTGGGGCAATTTTGCCGGTACAGAACCCTCAAGGGCAACACCAGAGGCATCTTGATGCTTAGAAGGAGATCTACCCTTTGAGGACCGGCTAGATTTATGTTTAGTTTATGTACATTCTCTTATATACCATGCTATTCTGCATCAGTGCGGTTTACATTGAACAAATTGAAATTACATTGAACAGGGCATTATAACTTGGAGATAACTATTTTACAGGGAACATGGGCTATGGAGGGTTAAGTGGCTTGCCCAAGACCATAAGGAGCACCTGTGGGACTAAAAACCCAGTCCTTCCGGCCCAAGGTTGCTGTCCTCTAGTGGGATTTGAACCCCCGACCTTCCGGCCTGAAGTAACTTGCCCCAACCACTAGGTCACTCCTCCACTTAGTTACCTGAGATCCATGGGAGGAAGACGAAGCCCTGGAAGACATCAATGCCACGGAAGCTGCATCGGAGGGAAAAAGGGTGCTGAGCTTAGCAGCTCGGTTTTGTCGACCCCTCTTGGACATCATGGCACAAGCCATACAGTCGGAGATGGAGTGGTCAGGACCTAAACATTTGAGACACCACTCATGGGTGTCCGTGACGGTACCGCCACACTTGGTGCACCTTTTGAAACCCGAAGCGGATTTTTCCATAGTGGAGGAAATTTTGGGCCTAAGGCCCAAAATGGCGCGTGCACCTGGAAAAGAAAAGTTTTGAAAAAAATACTATATATATTTATTTATTTTTTAAATTTTTTTTTTTTTTAAAAGAAAGAAAGAAAGAAGAACCGGCGGTACCAGTATAGTGTCGAGGAAGGCAGACGCGACCACAAAAAATAAGGGAATAAGGAAAAAATTTTCTGCAGTGACAGGAACGACCTGCTGGCTCCGCGGAAAACGAAGAACTGGAGAGAGGCAGTTGGGAAAGGCGGGAAGGCAGCACGTAGGCACTGTGGGATGCTCCAAAAAGCATTCTAATTGGATGCTGGGGAGCGTTTCTGCGCAGGCTCTGTCGGTACCGACAATACCCATATGTGAAGACTACATTCCTGCTTGTTCCTGGAGATCTGGTCTTCATGACTATGTCAAGAAGAGATGCAATGTCCATGATATTTCTGATGGAAAGAAGAAAATCACACTCATTTCTCACATTTAAACAACTTTAACTAGTTCTATTCTTAATTTTGTACAAATAAAGATAAAGGTTATATATTGGAGAATAACGTTATCATCTAAGCAAGGAAAAGCGTAAGCAGAATGGGAAGAAGTTGTACTGTGGCTCATACAGACCTTAATTTCACAAGTTAAAAGATGACCCAAAATGCTGGAAAAACAATTATACTGAAAACAAATAAATTATCCGACTATTTTATTTATATACACATACACATAAATATATATATACACACACACACACATCTACACAGAAATAACTCAACATCTACAACTGCTTAAAGTGACTTGTTTTAAAAAATTAGTGCTGTCAAGCAGCTTCTCAACAGTTCATGTAGCTAATAACATGGTTTCGAACTTACAAATATAATCAATTAAATGACTCCTGAAACAGTACTATCATAAGTTGAACATAAAATGTTTCCATCATTATTCCCTCTCTTGACATCACCTTCTCTTATTTCTAACCTCAACAGCATTCCATTCATGCAGCAATTTTATTTGATACCATGTCATTTCATGTAAAATGAATGAATGGTGGGAGAGGGGAGGAGGGGGACCTTACCTTTAATGCTGAAAAGCCCACTTTTGTTGGAGACCTGTTGGGAGAAAAAAATGACATGAAAACAATGGAAAATAAAATTACTCTAAAATATATCTGAAAATTAAGTTACTCCATTAAGATTCTTCTTTATTACCTAAGAAAGATTGCATAAAAATTATTTTTAGTTTTCCTTATAGTGCTTTGTTTTCAAAGGCATCATTCCACATAAAGGTATGAATTGGTTCCCAGGTAGATCATTCACTTTATACAATCCAAACAGAACATGACCGTGCATATTCCCCTCTGCAGCACAAAGATGCTACCAAACAAACTGCAGCAAATAGAAGCCCTTTAAATTTTCTTAGGTCTCCTATTTTCTCATTATCCAAATGCACAATCCATTATTCTGCAATACATCTGTGCTAAATTCTTATTGGACCACTGAAGAAAATCTAAAAAGCTTGTGGACCTCACTCATCAGTTCTATTCTAATTAATGATTAACAGCCCAATCAGTCATCATGTCTCCACTAAAAGTTCTTTTTTCTCAAAATGTTTTTTCCTTATAGTGCTCTTCTATAGTGAGCTTAAGAATTTCTTTCAAAACATCTCCAATTTGGCATATCCATTCAACCGAAGACAAGTTATTGGTGAAACCATTGGCAGAGGGTCGGCTAAGGAAACTTACATGATGGACCAGATACTTGACTGAATAGATATAAATTTGTTGAACTTTGTCCAATTCTTGTAATGCATAAGAGGAAACAAAAGGACAAAAGAAAAAAAAATAAAGATGCTACCACTTGTTCCATAGTTTGTCTTCAAAATGGGATCTGAGCCAACGTACTTCAGGTTTGGGCATTCCTGCATTTGTTATAGAGCAAACCAGATCCTTCACTCTAAAAACTTTCCCGGTAGATTATGGATGCTCCCAAGACTTCAGTAACTGAGCAGACTCATTAAACATATTTAGCCTAGAACACTGCAATAAAACTTCTATTAGAAGGGGAGTAACATGATCAAAGTTTTCCTTGCCCCATAGAGAACCCTGGGAGTCAACCTCCTTCAAACTGAAATTTAAGATCTGGATATTTGCTCAATATACTTTATGTTGTAGGTTACCAGTCTACATTTCAAATTTACTCATTCCCTATACCCCAACTCAGTTCCTTACATCTTTCCAAGCAATCTCTTTTCTCTTCCACTGCCAATGAAAATCAGATTGGAATCCACTTGTCATAGTATGTCCTGCTGTATAGCTCCAGTTTTGTGGAACAGTTTTTCCCTATTTTGCTTTGAGAGCTCTCAAAAAAACAGAGATCAAGCCCTGTTTATTTATATTGGCATTCAAATAAAGCAGAGTTACTCACCTGTAGCAGGTGCTCTCCGGGAACAGCAGGAATCAGTCCTCACATACAGGTGACGTTGGCAAAGCACAGTAACCTCTCCCCAGTTTTTATTTATTTAGACAGTTTTGTATACCGCCTTATCCTTCAAACAAAGCGGTCACAACACAATTGGGGGATACATTTAACACGTGGGGATATGAGACGCATACACTAATATTTACAGGGAACATGGGCAATGGAGGGTTAAGTGGCTTGCCCAAGACCACAAGGAGCATCTGTGGGACTAGAAACCCTGGTCCTTCCGGCCCAAGGTTGCTGTCCTCTAGTGGGATTTGAACCCCCGACCTTCCGGCCTTAAGTACCTTGCCCCAACCACTAGGCTACTCCTCCCTGGAAAGAAAGCCTTTGGGAGATCCACCATGCATGCGTGGTCATCTTCCTGCCCAAGGGTACCATCTTGCTTCAGTATGATGAGATAGCTCAAGATTGCAAAAAGAAAGGTAACTCCACAGGAAGGAGGGAGGGTTCTGAGGGCCGATTTCTGCTCTTCCCTGGAAAACACCTGCTATAGGTGAGAAACTCTGCTTTCTCCAGGAACAAGCAGGAAGTCAGTCCTCACATATAGACTCCCTAGCTACAGGCTACTGAAAAAAAATTGTAAGCCATGGGCGACCCAAAAGCGAATTGTGAGGAACAGCAGAGAGTACAGTTCAGTCACAAGACCTCAGCAGTGACCCCAGCGTTGACCAGGCAAACCAGCTCTCCAGTAGCCTGGACACACAGAAGGGCCAGAGGGCAGGAGTTGCCTGAAACCCCAAAACAGATGACCGAGTACTGCCTGGCTGAAGGCATTGTCCCACCAGGACCTCCTCCTCCAGGCAGTAATGCGCTGCAAAGGTGTGAACTGAGGACCAGTTGGCGGCCTGTCAGATCTCCAGTAAGGGAATTGAGCAGAGGTTTGCCACAGATGCCGCCATGGCCCGGATGTTGACGCTCCAGCGAAAGATCGGCCTGCCCATAGGTGAAAGTGATGCAGTGGACAGAGTACATTTAGAGAAGAGGCTTGGTCTGCTCCAAATAGTAAGGCAAAGGCCTGCTTATAGTCCAGAATTTAGAGAGGGGCTCTGCCCTGTTAGCATGAGGCTGTGGAAAAAAGGTGGGAAGCACCACCTCCTAGTTCAGGTGGAACAGGGAAACAACCTTAGGCAGGAAATTGAAGTGTGTCCGGAGCACAGCCCTATTCCTGGGGAACCTGGTGTAGGGGGCATTGAGCACCAGAGCCTGGAGCTCAATGACCCTGCGTGCAAATGTGAGCACCATGAGAAAGATCACTTTCCAAGATACTTGAGGTAGCAGAAAGCCAGCGGTTCAGAGGGTGGAGCAATAAGCTTTGAGAGGACCACATTGAGATCCCACGCCGCCACCGACGGGCGAGTGGGTGGTCAAGAGAGCAGGAGGTCCCTCAGAAAGCAAGCCACAAGAGGCTGGGTGGAGTGGAGCTTTCCCTCGATGAGGTCATGCTGTGCTGACAGCGCACTGAGGTGTACCCTGACAGAGTTAGACTTCAGATCAGGGTTCGACAGATGCAGTAGGAACTGCATCACCAGCTGGACAGAGCAGAAGGGTTTGGCACCACTCTCCGGACACCAAATCAAGCAGAGATACCACTTGAAGGCATACGCCTGTCAGATGAAACCCTTGCGCGACACCAGCAGTACCTCTTCCACCTCCCTGGGCAAGTCAAACTAAGCCAGGGCAACCCTTTCAGCAGCCAGGCTGTCAGGGTCAGGGACTCCATGTTGGGGTGCAGGAAGAGTCATCCTCCTGCGAGAGCAGGTCCGGGGCGCGCCCGAGGAGGAATGGAGGTGCCTGAGACAGGCAGAGGAAACCACGGCTGCCAGGACCACAGAGGGCTATGAGGATCAGGGTGGCTCGGTCGAGCTGGACCTTGAAAAAAGTCTTGGCAACGAGCAGCATGGGAGGATTGGCATAAAGGCCTTCCGTCCATGGAATGAGAAACGCATCAGCCACCACCTGGTAGGGGTGCAGCACCCTGGAGCAGAAGCGGGGCAGCTGAGCATTGGCCAGGCTGGCAAAGAGATCTATTGCAGGAGGGCACCAGCGATGGAACAGTCAGTTGGCCACCCACGGGTCGAGCTGCCACTCGTGGGGCTGGAGAACTCTGTTGAGCCGGTCCACCAGGACATTGTCCTGGCCAGGGAGGTACACGGCCCTAAGGAACATCCCACTCTTACTGATGAAAATGCAGAGAGGGACTGTTTCCCAGTACAAGAGGGACGACCCTGTGCCCCTTGCTCGCTCACATAAAACATCACCACCTGATTGACTGAATCAGAATCGACTGGTTCTGCAGGTGGTGCTGAAAAGCTCGGAGAGCGTAAGCAATGGCTTGGAGCTCTAGGAAATTGATCTGCTGGAGGCTCTCCGATGTCGATCACAGGCCCCAAGTGTGGAAGTTGCCGCAGTGGGCCCCCAAGCCCAACTTGGAGGCGACCATGGTGAGGGATCCTCTGAAGGGTCAGGGGCTGGAAAGGCATTCCTGCCAGCAGGTTCCGTGGTTGTTGTCACCAGCAGAGGGACTCGGCAAGGAGGCGGGTGACAGTCACCCTATCCTGCAGGTGCCCCATTGCCTGAGACCACAGAGCACACTGAGCCCATGTTCTTTTTTTAGCTGGTTTAAATACTGTAGTAGAATTATTTATGTTTTATTCCTATTTTATGTTCCTTTTATTTGTTTTTCAGCTCTGAAAAGTGTTCTGGATATCAAATTAAACTAAGCCCAAAATGGAAATTCCAGAAGTCAACTTGGCTCTTTGTGACTTCCCATATAGTTTGTTTGGTGCTACTCTCATTGAATCTGTAGAAAGACATATCCATTGCTTCATACTGAGAACATACTGTAGAAAAGCATCCTGTTTAAATGGAATACATGTCTACTACTATGGATGACACACAGCAGTTGTAATTAATGTAAATAACTTTATAATAGCTGTCATCAGGCTTTTATGGAAAATCATGCAACTGGATTCTGAACACTGTCAGTGTCTTCATCCAAAAATCAGTCAGACTGCAAAATTGCTTTTTCCTTCTTAGTGAGGCATACAAAAACTAAAATCACCTCTTAAGTCAGCATTTGCCAAAAGTGGTTTCATACTCAACGTTTAAGGTGGCTCATAACTAACCAGACTGAAAACATCTGCCTTGAAACAGAACGTGAACTTAACCAACTTAACAAGAGTTCCTTTTGCTGCTAAAAACATAACTTTCCACTGTAATGTGGTCCATCCTAATGCGAGTTTAAAGGGCAGGCCTGCAAGGAGTCTTCTTTAAAAATTAAGCAGGCAGAAGACCAATCTTAACAAGGCAGAGAGAGAGCTTCAGTTAAGTTACCTTGGATTTTAAGCACAGGTCTCCTTTGCTGCAGAGGCTCAAGGTGACCTCTTTCAACTGTAGCCACTACTAATTTACTATTAAGTAGCATTTCCCATTCGAATAGCACATTAAGTAGTTTGTCATCTTAAGAACGCAAAAGGGTCAGGTAAGTGAAGGTCTACTGTACACAGAATGTGGAGAGGGAAACTGAGACACCCAGGTAGGGATGTGCACAATTCCCCCTATAGGAGTCCCTCTATTATAAATTTAGGTATGTCAGTGGCCCTTACTGAGATAGTCATTAGATCCTTGTAAGATCAAAAGAACAAAAATAAAGCATATTTTATTCCAAAAGTAACAGAATTTCATTGATAGTCATTACACTTTTGATAGAATAATAAGATAAAGCCATCCCACTGCATTGTGGTAGATTTTTTAAAAATATTTTTGTGGCCGATTTTTAGGACAGTATGGTATACTTATTACTATATAGCTGGAAGTCATTTGTGGTTTACATTAAGGAGGTATTTTTGACTTATTCCAACTCAAATGTCCTTAACAGCAAGCTAATTTTGCCCATTTATTTATTTTACTAACCCCTTTACAAAATTCTTTTACCATACATAACATCATGAACAATACACTCTCCAACAAGCAATCTTTAACTAGTTAACATTTCTAGGGCTTTTAGCCAACCTGCATAATCCACGGTCACAGCAAAGTCCAGCCCCCAGAGTTTGGCTTTTCTCCATGTGCTTGGACAACTGTCCCGCATGCAACTGCACATTGTAAACGGATCCTCTTCTTCTTGGCTCCCTCATGTCACCGTCCCCGAATTAGAGGAGCAATCTCCCAATGATGGTATCTCACATCGCGTCACTTCGTCCACGTATTGGGCCGCTGCCATGGCTGACTCAAAGGCTCGGCGTCTCCCATCATGTGTCACAAGCAGGTGGGCCGGATACTGTACCACAAAGGGAATATTAGCGTCAATCAACTTTTGAAACCACAGTCCATAGGCCCGCCTGCGCAGCCCCAGGGCAGCAGAATAATCCTGCACAATCCGCAGCCTAGCAGTCCTGCACCAGCGGTCCCTGCTTTCGTGCAGCCCGCAGCACTGCCTCCTTCTGCGGAAATCGCAGGAACCGTGCCAATACCACATGTGGTCGGCCATCTTTAGGCTGTCTGGGCTCCACTCTGTGCGCTCTCTCGATTTGGACCGGTTCTCCCTCTGTTCCACTCTCCAACAGCTTTCTTACCAACGTCTCCAAGTAGACCTTTAAATCACGGTCCCCAATGCTTTCTGGGACGCCCAAGAAGTGTAAAGTTGTTGCGTCGGGACCTATTCTCAAGGTCATCCAATTTGGCCTCCTGTGCCTGCAAAGCAGTTCTCATGTGGCCTACTTCTTCTTGGAGCTCCGCTATACTTCCCTCTGTCCTCTCAATACGGGTCTCCGCCTCCAACACCTGGCTGCCCAAGGATTCCAGAGATGATTGAAGCAAGTCTATCTTTCCATTCAAGGCATCAAACTGGACACCCACCACCACCGTTGAAATCTTCTCCACGAGCTCCGGTGCTGCCTGCGTTTGGGGCGTCAGCGGCGTCTCCGCCATTTTCGGCTGCACCATGCTTCTCTCCTTCTTCCAGCGTCCTGCTTTTGCTGCTGCTGCCATCGCTTCCGGCGCTGCTTTCACCCTCGGCTTCTTTTCCGCGTTGTCACCGCCAGGTATCCACGTTGATAAGCGGCACTTTTATCGGCAAAATGAGGGGGATGGGGCTCAGAGCTTGAGCGGCACCTGTCTACTCAGCTTACCACATCACGTGATTGTCCCATTTATTTATTTTTAATAGGCAGTTAGTAAACATTTCCCATAGATATTAAAGGGCATTAGGGGTCATTGTGGTACTAATAATAGAAAAGAAAGAGATGTTGAAAGCTAATGTAGTCGAAATGCAGCTATTACAAGCAATTTTCCACAGTAGCTGCATTTCACGTAGAAAATGAGGAGTAGGTGGGATTGGGATGGGGACAAGGCTTGGTGATACAAGCGGTGGCAATTGCTGCATACTGGCTGCCCAAATTGCTGCTATTGCAGCTGCTGCTAACGCCAAGTCAAGAGGTGGCTTTATTTACAACTGAGCCTTTGGTGCCACTTTACAGATGCTGCTAATTGGCGGCGGCAACCTGTTGATCCACCCATGGCCCCCACTTGCAAAAGCGTGCCGGTGCCACGAATCTTTCAGTCCACAGCACAGACACCAGGGAAGGCCACACCCCTTACAGCACCACCACCCCAGACAACAATCAACCCCTAAGGGTGTCCCCCCACAGAAACAAAACTCCCAGCTAGCCAGCCATTCCCCCCTGCCCCCCATTAAATTTAAGATCCCGGCTAGCCAGTCAGGACTCGGTGTCCCTTACCACAAATATTCCTGGTGGTCCAGAGGGAAGGGGGCAGCAGTCGTCCCCTCTGCTCCTGCTCATCTCCAGCGCTATACAAATTGGCACCGGTCTCGCAATGCTGCTCTCTGGCGATAAGATGTCTAGCTATTTTATAAGGCAGGATAATAGTTGGTGATCTACCAGATTGAATGCTGAAGTTAAGGTCTGAAGAGACAATTATATATGCTTTGTGTAATCCTATAAAAGGAAAGAGTGGAAAGAGACCACAGCCACACGAAAAGGTTAATAGAAGACCTTTTCATGTGGCTGTGGTCTCTCTCCACTCTTTACTTTGGCGTTCTTGTTTTTGGAGGTCTTTTTTTACCTGTGTAATTCTATAACAAACCATTCCTGCACATCAGTCTGGTTTTATGCATGCAAATAGTTTTTAAAGCTACCACTACATGGTTAAATAGCCAAGCTCAAGACTAAATAGCAATACTGTACTTACTAGTTAATAGTTTAATATTTTATATCTCTAGCAGAACCTTAAAACATTTCAGATTTTTTAATCAATGCTTCTTCACTAAAAATACTGGGGGGGGGGGGTTAGTGCTGACTCCTAGCGACCCAGCTGCCTCTGGGTTTTCTTGGCAATGTATCACCGGAAGTAGATTGCCAGGCCTTTTCTTCCAAGGCAATGGAGGGTAAAGTGACCTGCTCAAGGTCACAAGGAGTGCCAAAGGGAATCAAACCCTTCCTCTACTGGGTACTAGGCAATTGCAATACTGTATATACCAAATTACACGCAGTTGTTGTTAAGTGCCATTGAGCTGATCTTAACTCATAGCAACCCTCTGGATAGTTGTCCTAAACTGTGTTTAGTCTTCAGTCAGTGATAGAATAACAGCAGCTGTGAATGCCACTCTATCGATCCATCCATGGGCGTCAGAAAGGAGTGGGCCAGATGGGCCCTTGCCTCACCAAAAATCGTGGTGGCAGGCAGCAGGCTGCCCACAGGGATTCCATCCCCCAAGGGCAGCAGAAGAAGAGAAACTCTTCTTGTTTGCTCACAGGAGATCGGATCCTCACTATGATCACAGCTTCTCTTCTTCTGCCTGCGGGGGGATGGGATCCCCGCAAGCAGCCTGCTGCCGCAATCATAGCAAAGATCCTTCCTGTTCTGCCTGCAGGGATCGAATCTGCAGCCGCTCTTGAAATGCTTAAAGCGCTAAGGTAACCGCTCTCAACTCCAACCTGTTGATTGACCAAGTCCTTTCCTGTACTGTCCACTGACCTTGTGCGTACTGACCCTTGAAGTGCATCTGGCATCTGTCGTCAACGCCTTCCAACTCTGAGGCTCCAGAGGCATCCCTTTCTCCAGAGACCCCGGAACGAGCCACCACTGCAGAGGACTTCCTCGCTTCTTGCGGACAAACCATCCTTTGGAACAGCTGATCGGACTGATGAGACCACCTCCAGAGCAATGCTCTTTAGAGTAGTCTCATATGTGCCCTGGCCCACGGCACCAACTCTAGCGTGGCTGCCATTGTCCCTAAAAGCTGTAAATACTGCCATGCCAACGGAGACTGCTTTCCCAGGAACTTCCGAACTAAGCACCGTAACTTCAGAATCCTGGCCTGAGGCAGGAACACTCTGCCTCTGTCCGTGTTGAACCGAGCTCCCAAATACTCCAACTGCTGTGACGACACCAACTTGCTCTTTGCTACATTTACTACCCAACCTAGGGATTGTAGGAACTGCACCACTCGGCACGTTGCTGCTTCGCTTTCCCCTTTGGACTTCGCCCGAATCAACCAATCGTCTAAGTAAGGGAGGACTAACACTCATTCCTTGCGCAACGCCGCCGCTACTACCACCATAAACTTGGTGAATGTCCTGGGTGCTGCTGCCAACCCAAACGGCATCGCTTGGAACTGATAGTGCCCCTGGATACCGCAAAACGAAGGAATCGTTGATGCTCCAACCTTATCGGAATGTGCAGATAGGCTTCTGAGACATCCAATGATGTGAGAAATTCTCCCTGTCGAACCGCCACTATCACTGATCTCAACGTTTCCATGCGAAAATGAGAAACCCGAAGGCACCTGTTCACTCTTTTCAGATCTAGAATTGGTCTAAGGTGCCCTCCTTTTTGGGCACTACAAAATATACTGAGTATGGACTGCAGCCGCATTGGTCCGGCGGAACCGATACTACCGCTTGTAACGCTAAAAACCTGTCCAACGTCTCTTGAACTGCCCTTTTGCTCAATCCCGTTCTGCAAGGAGATTGAACGAAAGCGTCACTACTTCCAACACCCATCAATCTGACGTTATTTGGACCCAGACAGGAAAGACGTCTCTTAAGCGACCCCCGACGGGTACCAATCCTGCCTGGACCCTCGTCCCTTCATTGTGGTTTCTTAATGTTGGAGGAGGTAGAGGCCCAGAAACCTCTGCCCGCTCCCCTAAAACCTTGAAACCCCGAGGATCTATACTGGGAACGTCCTCTTTGAAACTGACCAAACTTTGACTGGCGAAAACGCTGAAATTCCCTCTGCTGACTTTTGGAGCGCGCCATAAGACGACTTTGCTTTTGCTTGTCCTCTGGCAACCTGCCCCCCTTTGACTCCCCTAAGTCCTTTACTAGCTTCTCGAGATCGTCCCCAAAGAGGAGCTTCCCTCTAAAGGGCAGCTTACCTAGTCTCGCCTTAGAGGCTGCATCCGCCACCCAATTACGTAGCCAGAGATACCTCCGCGCCACCACTACCGACGCCATGCTCTTAGACAGACCTCTAATCAGATCATATTGGCTATCTACCAAATACGCCGCTCTTGATTCAATGCAAGCTGCTTCTTCCGTCGCTCCCTCTACCTGCAGACCTTTCAATCTGAGCCCAGCGTAAGCATGCCCTGGCCACCCACGCTCCACAAATCAAAGCATGAATGGACAGAGCATTCACGTCAAACACCTGCCATAGCAGAGTATCTAGTTTTCTATCCTGAGAATCCTTAAGAGTGGCACTACCTTCTACGGGAATCATTGTCTTTTTGGTTAGAGCCGAAACTGCCGCATCCACCTGGGGGGGGGGGGGGGATTTAAAAATCTCCTTATCTGGTTCCACTAGCGGATACAACCGCGCCATCACTCTAGAACCCTTTAAGATTTCCTTCTGGCGCATCCCATTCCTCCTGTATCATTTCTTTAAATACTCTATGAATGGGAAACGCACGCTGAGACTTTCTAATGGCCTGCAATAAGGGATCCTCCAAAGAGGCATCCTCCGCCTGGCCCTCGGTCGGCATATTCAATGCTTTCAGCGTTTGTGATGAGCGCCAAAAGCTCCTCTCTCCGGAACACTCGGACCACCCTTGCCTGGTCTTCCAGCTCCTGTATCTCCCCCTCTTCCAAATCCTGATCCATATCAGAGTCCTCTAAAAGCTCTGACTGATCCTCCCCAGACAAGATCTGTTCAGAACTGCCCACTCTCACTTTCGTCTTTTTGACCACAATACTATCTTCTGCTCCCTCTAATGGAGTCCCTGGTCTTTTCACCGCCTGGACCCCTGCTCCCATAGGCCCTGGTATGCCACACCCTGAACCACCCAGAGCCTGCTGGAGCAATGACAAAAATTGTTGGGAGAATATAGCCCCCCAATCCCCCTTGCATCGACGCTTGGGGTAAGGGGGCCTCTGAAGCCGAGGAAGGTCCAGGTACCGGCTCCTGAGCTATCACCGGAGAGGCCAGAGTTTCTGCCCCCTCAGCAGCCTCCGTAGCCCCCCCCCCCATGTCACTGTGCTCTGCCATCTCCAAGAGGGCAGCTTCTTGAGCACAGCCTCTGCACACCCCTGCCTCCGAGACTGCCCCTCTATGGACCCCACACAGGAGCCACCGAGGCCTAGAAGGCATATATGGTGTCTAATATCCTTGCTTAACAAACCAAACTCCAAACCAACTCCGTCTATGTACTTTTTCTTTTCTTTTTTTTTTTACCAGCTCCTCAGCCGATGCAACAATCTTAAAAAATAAATAACAGCTTCACAAACCACCCTAAACGGGCCCCCCAAAGCTCAGTACTACTGCTACTGCTTCATGCGCAAATGCCCACGCGTTCTAAGCCTGTCCACCTGAAGGGAACCTGCTCCCAAGCCCTTCAGCCGAAACCGCCCACTCGCTGACGCCACCGGTGCTTACCTGCCCTGCGCTCAAAACCCCAACGCTCCGAAAACCGCGCTCTGAGGTAAGGCCAGCTGCTGACTTGCCAGCAAACCCCTTCAGCAGCAGACGGGCGTCTTCTGCTGCTACCGCCGCTGCACAGCACAACTCACAGCGTGCGCTCTGCCCGAGCGGCGCGCCTCCACGGCTCTTCTCCCGATCAGAGGGATCAGAAGCCAGAGACCTCTACACAGCTCCCTCACCCTCTCTGCACTCGCCGCCGTGACAGAGAGGGGGGCAGATCACCTACCAGGTTCACAACCTCAAATTAACTTCTCTAGCAAAACTCGCCGATTTAAAGGGGCAGTAACCCCCCCCCCCCTTTTTTTAAAACACTATCAGAGAAACTAAAACTATCTAAAACTCTCCCCTGACTTAATCTTTGCTCCAGTGAGTCCGGACCTCTGGACTCTTACCTCCTTCCGCTGCGTGGAGACTGAGTAAATTGAATGGTGGAGGCGGACCCTGGGCTACTTATGCTACTGACACCAAAAAGTGTGACATGCTCAGTCTCCAAGCTGCGGGAGGACGTACTCAACCCAGAGGTTCGGGACTAGGCTGGAGGGACGATAAGGAAGTCCTTCATAGCCATTTTTGACAAGAGTAGTGTGCCACTGGGTTTCTTACTGCTTGTCATTTCTTTATTGATCACTGATCCAAGCAGGTTAAAGTTGTCTAATATAACTATTTCTTCTCCATCAAGGATGAGATGAAGGCAAAGATCCTGACCACTGGTAAAATCATCCATGTTAAGGTATAAGCTCATTTTTAAGATTATGGGGTATGTCTACTAAGCCGGGTTAATGGTCAACCCAGACTATCTGCAACTAGGTCCCATGTTATTCAATGGGACCTAGCTGCAGATAGCCCAGTTTAGACATACCCCTAACAGTTAACCCAGGCTATATTCCTTGATGTTGATAAGCAGATATTTCAGATGTCTTCACTTTCAGCCAGTAATTACATACTACTATGCTAAATACAGAGGGCAGGAAGAAAGTACATGACTAAAAACATTTGTTAAGAATGGAAATCAATGAAAACAAAAATAATATATGGTGGAAAAATTCTGTAATGAAGGTGATGAAATACATGAGAACAGAAGAGAAAGAAATTGTAGGGTTGAAGGGTTTATGTACTTAGGAGCAATAGTAAAAACACAAGTGGTCAAGGTGAGATGGGGAGTGGCATTATCTTTTATAAGAGACTCCTTACCTGATTAAAGAGAAATATGGAAAAAAATACAGTAATGAGACTAGTATTAGTATATGATGCAAAGTTTTAGAGCGTGCAAAAAAAAGAACCAATAGCAATGAGTGTCCAAGATGCAATATTGGATGCTTGCAGAATACTATTTGATGATTTGATAAAAAATTTCAGTAACAAGATGTTTACAATGTGGTCCAAGAAAGGTAATATATAAGTGAGAAACAACATGGAAAGAATAAGGGTCCCCTTTTACTAAAACTTAGCTCAAGCTGTCTGCTGCATGGCCCATTTTATTCCTATGGACCGTGTGGCAGATTGGGCAAGCTAAGTATTAGAAAAAGGGGTCCTAAGTTCAGAACTGCTTAGGACAAGCCTGAAGGTATAATGATTCCATCATCTCATGTGCAAAGGAAAATCTGTGGGGTCACACACATACGAAAAAAGCATTGAATATTTGTGTTAGCAGGAAGATATATGAAATACAGATCAAAAGAGCAGATCAATACAGTGCAAATGGACCAAATATAGAGACCCACAGTATAAACCAAAGAACCATGCCTGGCCAAAACCTCCAAAGGAACAAGTTATGTCAGCTGCCTTTCTGCTCTTTTTACTGCTACAGACTACAGTCAAACCTCGGTTTTCATGATTAATCCGTTCGAAAAAGTCTGACTAAAACCGAAACGTATGAAAACTGAAGCAATATTTCCCATAAGAAATAATGTAAATCCAATTAATCCGTTCCAGACACCCAAAAATATTCACAAAAAATACATTTTATAGAGAATAACTATATTTTTACATACAGAAAACAATGAGAAATAAATATAAATGACTAATGAAATGGATAAATGAACATGTAACATCACTGAAAGCAAGCTAAGTACAGTACTGTACAGTACAGTATGTTAACATCTGGCCTTAGCCACCCCTGACAAGCTGCTGTGCCCAGCTCTCTTCGGAATCACATTGAATTCAGTCCATTAAAATACCTTTACATTATCTGCTCAATGCTTCAGAATGGCAGAAAATCTTAATGATATAGCTTCAGACGTACCCTGCAAGAGAAAGAACTGCCTCCCACATTCATGCAACATCTCCTGCTTACGTTGACAGCTTTTCTTCCCTGCTACCGGGACAAAATCTCAGTCAAAAGACGTTGAAAACCGAAGCAATGCATGAAAACCGGGACAAAATCTCAGTCAGAAAAGACGTTGAAAACCGAAGCGTATGAAAACCGGGGCAAATGAAAACCGAGGTTTGACTGTAGTTTATTGGGGTATGAGTTTGAAAAGATAAGAATGTAAAATTTGCTATTCTGGATCAGACCAATGGTCCATCAAGCCCAGTAACCTGTCTCAAACAGTGGCCAATCCAGGTCACAAGTACCTGGCAGAATCCCAAAAGTAGACAGATTCCATGTTGCTTATCCCAGGGATACAATAAGCAGTGGATTTCCCTCTGTCCACTTTAATAATGCTTATGGACTTTTCCTCCAGGAACTTGTCCGAACCTCTTTTAAACCCAGCTACACTAAAAGCCTTCGACAAAAAATTCCAGAGCTTAATTATGAGTTGAAAGAAAAAAAAATGTTCTCAGATTAGTCTTAAATGTATTACTTTCTAGCTTCACTGCATGTCCCGTAGTTTTTTATGCTTTTTGAAGGAGGAAACAACTGATTTACGTTTACTCAATCTACTCATTTTATAGGACTTCTATCATATCTCTCCTGAGCCATCTTTTCTCCAAGCTGAAGGGCTCTAATCTTTTAAGCCTTTCCTCAGAGAGTTATCCTTCCAACCCCTTTATCATTTTAGTCATCCTTCTCTGCACCTTTTCCAATTCTGCTATTTCTCTTTATAGACATGGCAACCAGAATTGTATGCAATACTCATGGTGCAGCCACACCATGCAGCAATAGAGAGGCATTATGATATCCTTTGTTTTATTCGCTATTTTTTTCCTTATTATTCCTAGTAGTCCATTAGATCCTTTTCTTAGGTGTTAACTCCTAATGCGGAACCCTGCATTGTATAGCTATAGCTTGGGTTGTTCTTTTAATAAGTGCATAACTTTGCACTTGTCCACATTAGGTGACATGTTTAAAAAGGGGTGCAACAGCAGTGCACGTTTGAGCCATGAAGGTAGCTAATTGGCATGCATTAAGCACACTTGCATGAATGGCAACATAATCAAAATGCCTTCTATAACCACGATGCACCATCAATACTCATGTTCCACCCCTAACCTGCCCAGCCCCTAACCAAATGAGCACTACCCAGTTAGCATGGTGCCCCAAACTGTTACTGTGGCACACTTACCACACAGCAATCCCTACAGTAACAGTTCACATCAGTAAACATCCCCCTAAATTTCATCTGCCATTTGGATACCCAGTCTCCCAATTTCCTCTTGCAATTTTACACCATCTTCTTGTGGTTCAACAAATTTGTATAATTTTGTGTCATTTGCAGATTTTATCATCTCACTCGCTTCCATTTCCAGGTCATTTATAAATATGTAAAAAAATAGTGGGGTACAGATCTCTGGGGCACTCCTCAGTTCATCTTTCTCCATTAAGAAAACTGACCATTTAACCCTACTCTTTGTTTTCTATCTTTTAACCAGTTCCCAATCCACGATAGAACACTGCCTCCCCACCCATTAATTTTTTATTTCCTCAAGAGTCTCTTTTGTGGGACTTTGTCAAAGGTTTTCTGAAAATTCAGACTGGTGAGGAAAGTCTTCCTTTTGCTACATCCATGTTGGTTTTGTCCCAATAAACCACGACTATCTATATGTTTCATAATTTTGTTCTTTATAATAGTTTCTACCATTTTTACCTGGCACTGATGTCAGGCTCACTAGTCTGTAGTTTCCTGCCTCACCCTCAGAACTCTTTTTCAAAATTGTCATTATGCTAGCCACTCTCCAATCTTCAGGTACTACAGACAATTTTAATGACAGTTTTCAAAATACTAATAGTAGGTCTGCAATTTCATTTGTGAGTTCTTTCAGCATTCTGGTATTTATACCATTCAGACCAGGTGATTTGCTACTCTTTAGTTTGTAAAATAAAATTGCCTTATTACATCTTCCAGGTTTAGAGAGATTTATTTTAATTCCCCCGATTCATTACCTTTAAAATATCAATTCTAGCAAGGCTACCGCCCCTATATCTTTTTCAATAAAGACCGAAGCAAAGAATTCATTTAGTTTCTCTACTGTAGTCTTGTCCTCACTTATTGCCCCCTTTTACTCCTCCTTCATCCAACAGTCCAACTTACTCCTTCATAGGCTTTTTGCTTCAAAAGTATCTTAAAGTTTTAATGAACGTTTGTTTTCACGGCAAATTTCTTTTCAAAATCTCTCTTGCCTGCCCTATCAATGCTTTGTATCTAACTTATCTAACTTGCAAGTGCTTATGCTAATTCCCATTTGCTTATTTTGGATCCTTTTTTTTTTGGCTGCAACAGCCTCTCTCGCCTTACCTTTAAACCATGCTGGCAGATGTATGGCCTTCTTTCTACGCTTTTTTAAAAGCATGAAATACCATATTGGAAGCCCAGACAAGATGTATTTTTAAACAATATCCAAGCCCGATATAAACTCAAACTCTGCAGCTGCTGCTTTTAGTTTTTAATTCTTTTCCTTATTTTTTCAGTCTCCCTTTTGAAAGTTAAATGCTAGCAAAAAAAAGATTCCCTTGCTGTTCTCTCTTCATTTATTAAATCAAATTTTATCATGTTAGAACATTACTGCCAAGCGGCCTAACACTTTCACCTCTCATACCAGATCTTGTGTGTTCCAAAAAAGGATAAGATGCAAAATAGCTCTCCCTTGTGTCAATTCCTGAACCAGCTGCTTCATAATCATTGATTTCATCTAGAAACCTTATCTGCCTAGCATGTCCTGATGCAGCATTCACCCAGTCTGTACCGTGGTAACTGCACCACCCATTTAGTGTGCTACCAGTTTTGTTAGCTTAACTAATTCCTGTTAGCATTTCATCATCTGCTGTTCATTTTGGTCAGGTAGATGGCAATACACCCCCACTGCTATTCCTTTCCCTTCTCACAATGAATTTCTGTCTATAATGATTCTATAGTGCACTTTTGTTTTTGCAGGAAATACTTTTACCCAGTTTGACTCAATGCCCTCTAACATATAGTACCCACTCCTCCATTTCATTTACCCTATCACTAATTTATACCCTGGTAACACAGTATCCCATTGGTTATCTTCCATCCACCAGGTCTCTGAGATGCCAATTATGCCTACCTCTTCATTCAGTGCTATATCTTTTTATCTCTCTCTTCTTCTTTTTGTTTTTTTAAGACTCCCAGCATTTGTATACAGGCATGTCAAAAAAAACTTTTGTTCATATTGACAACCTGCTTATCAGTAGACAGGAGCAATTTGGAATCTTTTAACTGTGTCTGCTGTTTACTTAAGAGTACGTGCACTACTCTTATCTTTTTTATTGCAACCTCTCTATTGGGATACTACCAAAGCAGGGAAGTTAGGGTATCTTTCAAAAATACATTACTCTGAACCATGCACTCCTGGGAGACTGTCAACCTTCCCTAATATCTAGTTTAAAAGCTGCTCTCTCTCCTTTTTAAAGGGTAGTGCCAACAGCCTGGTTTCACCCTAATTAAGGTAGAGCCCATCTTTAAGGAAAAGGCTCCTTCTTCCTCAGAATGTTGCCCAGTCCCCGACACATCTATACCCCTGCTCCTTGTACCATAATCTCAACCACGCATTGAGACCCTAGAGCTCTGCCTGCCTCTTTGGTCCTCCATGTGGAAAAAGGAGCTTTTTTTAAGCATGCTACCTTTGAGGTCCTGGATTTCAACTTTCTATCTAAACGCCTAAATTTGGCTTCCTGAACCTCCTTCCCACACTTTCCTATGCCTTTGGTGCCCATATGTAGAAAGACAGCCAGCATCCTCCCCAGGCACTGTTTAGAACCCTTTTAAGTGATGCGCAAGATCTGCCACCTCTGCAACAGGCAGGCAAGTGACCCAGTGAGCCTCAGCCCCATAAGCTATCTGCATGGCTAATGACCAAATCACCCACTAAAATGGCTGTACTAACCTTTCCCTACTGAGCAGAAGCCCCTGGAGAACTATCCTCGGTGCAAGAGGATACTGCATCCTCTGGAGGGCGGACAAGCAGGGAAAAACACAGGCACAATAACTGGCTGAAGTCTTCCGAATGGATCCTGTATGATCCTGTCCTGCAAATTAGAGATTTGGTTTTGTTTTTAATTGGCTGAGTATGTGCGCAGGTCCCCACGCTCACCGACACTCCCTCCTTCCTCAATCAATTTTTCTCCATCAGATCCTTCACCATACCATTCATTCACTCCTGATGCTCCCAGGAAAAAAGAGACGTTAATAAAATTCCAATTTGGCTAGTTATCACTAGTTTTCCCAGGACTGAGCACTGGAGATGAAGCACACATAAGCAGAAGCATTCTGCCCGACCAAATGCGTCAATCATACCAGCAGCAAACAATGTTTTGGGAACCAGCAACCATAAAAAACTGAACCATGCCTCCACCTTCAACCCAGATATTACCTGGGGCAAAACAAGCAATACATAGTAAATTTAAAAAAAAAAAAAGACTGAAAACCAATTATGGGGCTTCAGTGAGCCACGCTGAAAAATCAGAGTCATCAGCTCAATAAAGAAATGACGAAGTTGCTCACTTCATATGTTCATGGGGTGTGGGTCGAAAGCCATTGGCAAGAGAAACACACCCTCTCAATGGCTTCAGAGCCCCACCCCATGAACACTAATGAGGCAGACCATGCCATGTCAACTTTGCTCCAATAGCCAGCTTTATCAACTGTGGTGTCTTCCCAGAACACCTCCCTTCTCCTACTAATGCAAAGGTTTCTGCTTGAGACCGCAGCCATGCTGCAGAATTCAGCAGGTGCCGCATGCCCCATCTCAGCTGCTGCACACCCCAGTCACCTAGAAAACTGCCCTCTATTAGAACCAGCAACAGGCCTCATGGCCTTCGCTTTGCATTCTGCAAGCCCAATGCCATGATCACTTCCTCGATATTCGAGGATGACTACAGCTCTGCCAGAGAGCTATCTTACCATTGTGATTCTGAAGACGAACTGCTGCAGCAACCACCTGGACCCTCAAGAACAGCAATGGGCCAGCTGCAACCCCAGCAGCAGCAGCAGCAGCAGCATGTGGAGGACCCTTCCTAACCAAAATTAATTTTGAAACTATCCAAATCCCTGGCCTTAGCAACCACAGAGGCTCTCACCTCCAGGAAAAATTTCCAGTCAATTCTGAAATCTATGAGTATGCCAAAGGAGGTCCTGGCCCTACCACCTCATGAGAGGTCCTCCAAGATCTACAGCTTACCACCTGGCAATCTCCTCTATCTGTAAAAGCTGCCTCAAGGTAACTAGAAGCAAAGTTGAAGCTCATGGGCGGACCTGGCTACCTACGGTCATAGTTACCTGCACCATTCTGTGGTTTCTGAAGTCGCCCTAAAGAGATCAAAGACAGCGAAGTCAACTAGCCATACCCCACTTTGGTAGATCAAAATCCTGGATGTGGTTAGCAAGCCGATGTACCAGAGTGCTTTGCTTATGGTGAAGATTTTAGTCAATCTACCACCATTCATAGATGATCAGGCCATATTGCCCAATCTGCACCCCAAATGCTGAGCCTACACAAGCCCAACCCCTCTTTTTTGACTCTCTGCCAGTTGAAGGGTGGGAGGGAGGACTGCTTTTCAGGGAAGTCTGGCAGGCCATCATCACCAATCGCTTGGTCATTATGATTGTGGAATTTTCTGTAGAATCCTGAATGATACAGGAATTCACTATTGTTGCCATTACATAAAATTTCTTATAGGATAACTCAGGTCTTAACAAGTTGTGTGGGAATTTAGGAACTAGACCAAAATCCTAGGAGCCAGTACTCTTGACCTCCTCATGCCCTCCCCCTACTTCTCTCATGCTAGTCTCATATTCTCAAGTCTTGCGAGACCAACGCCAGAGTTTCTATACCACGCAGCATTTTTAAACACAAAAACATATATAAGACGTTACTGCTTCAGGTAGCAAGTGAGTGTGTTTGTGTGTGGGTGGTGCAACAGTGGTGTGGTGCCTGTGTGCATGGGGTTCAGGGCTGCAGTGCATGCGTATGTATGCGTGTGTTGCAGAAATGGAGAGCCTCCATGTGTGTGGTGCAGAGGAGGGGTGCTCATGTATGTGGTGGGAAGATGAGGTGCCTACATATGTGCGCATTGGTTGTATGGAGCTGGAGTGCATGCCTGTGTGTTCTGGAGGGAGGGAATGCACCTTTCAGCAAATATATATTGCACCCTTTTGTCCCTATGCATTCATCCCTTTAATATCTTTAATACCTTGCACTCTTCCTTCCCGCTTCCAATCTCTCTCCTGTTGACCTTCCTACTCTTTATTACCATTCCAGACTTCCAAGTCCCCCAGCACTCCATCTCCCCCTAATCCTCCTTTTTAAATAAGCCCACTGTCCCTAAGTATTCCCTGCCTTCCTTAACTCACTCTCCCCTCAACCTTTGTGTTACTGCAGGCTGCCATCCCTCTTCTCTCGACCCCATAGGAATCTGATCTCCCGTGGGCAGACAGAAGGGATTGTGGCCGCAATCACGACTGGGCTCTTTTCTGCATAGGGAGATGAGATCTCAAGGGCAGACATAAAGGGTCACGGCCATCGGGGGGAGGGGGGGTGGAGGAAATCGTAGGCACCAGATGCAAATTTCAAATTGCCATGGTGACCTGGAGCCTCAAACTACTTAGAGATTCTCCTTGAGATAGCAACATATTCTATAAGCATCCAAAACAGTGAATCCAGCTCACTTATTTAGTTGTGCTGCAGAAAATAAATGCTACAGCTAATAACTAATCATGTGGCTCTAAGCACATTTATCCCCTTGCTAAATGATGTAACTGCCTGCCTGAAAAAAGACAAGCAAATATTGATCTACAAAGAACTAAAAAAATGCACACACCGAGTTATAAATTACAATGACAGCTACAGACTTGTCTAATGACATAATTCTTTAACAGAGACTCACTTTACACTTCCCAACAGCATATATGATTTGAACATACGTAGTTACACCAACACAGGTAATAAGTTCATGTATCACATCAAAGGCTCTTTAGACAAGTTTACTCCAATCAGCGGAAAACTGGACATTTTGAATAATGAGAATCCAGTACAAAGGACGGGCTTTTCCATTTATAAACGAGCTGTCTGTTAAAACTCTGTGCAAGTGCATTAATACAAGATAGTTTTAAGTTGGGGGGGGGGGGGAGGGAGGTTAAGAAAGAGTATGTTATAATCACACCCATCTGTTTTGGTTTCCTTCTAAGTCTACTATGGTGTAATTAGGCCTTATCTGCTAATTGCCTTTCCTTGAATCCCTCCAGTCCAGGCCAGACGCATGGGATGTACCATAGCAGTAACCGCTAATGTGCAGGGAACATGAGACTGGCCTGGAGCACTCTGGCTCCAAAACATGTTTTTCCTGCGATCTCGTCAAGAGTGTTTCTTATATGAGTAATATATCTGCCTTAAGTCTACTACCCTCTTTCAGTAAGGTTTGTCTTTTACGCCAGGAACTGAGGCCCTTGGTATTAATTGTTACGATCTTGCACATTGCTGGTTTGCCTTTATTATCTCCCATCTTTCCAAATATGAAATCTAACTGTGCTCCCCACACAGGACCCACCCTCTCCCTCAACCCATCTTCTCTGTCCTTTCCCTTCTCGCATCCCCCTCCCCACCGCCACTTTTGACTCAGATGTGACCCCATCTTACCCTGACCTCCCACTTCCCACTTTGTTGAAGGGGTCTGCAGAGGGAACAATTCCCCACTTATCCAACCTTACAACCAATGCATACTTTCCATGGTATCCATTCCATTCAACTTAAAACAACCTTTACCGTTATCTTCCATTCACTCTCCTTCCCACACTACCCACCTTCCGCCCAGAGAGCTAACCGTTATCCTTTACATCCCCACTTCCACAGCTGCAACAGAGCAGTAACTGTTCATTGAATCAACATTGTTCATAGTTTGTAGTGAAGTTCAGCTGTCCGGCATCTTCTGGCCACCACGCTTATTCTTCTTCTCCTTCTTGTCTGCTCTTTGCCATGTTGTACTTTTCCCCGGTTTATGTACCCTCAATTCCTCTATGACCGTGACAAAGGCGATACCAGCTTCCTTCATTGCCGCCGCCAACTGTTGCATCGTGCTGGTTCTCCATGTAATTCCATTAAGTAAAAAGGCTAGACCTGCGAGGTACAGCCACTTGTACTTAATGTTCTCCTCCCATAACTGAGTCGTGAAGTCGTGCCAGTCCCTTCTATGCTGCACTATCAGCATAACTACTAATGTGTGGCCTTGCCACTTGAATTATCCAGCTGCTTGCATTCAGGCCGCAATCTTTTCCTTATCTTGGAGGCACATTACTATATCTCAAGGGTGATCTCACCAATTAGAGCCTTGCCCTATGCGCTCTGTCCTTTTTTTTTTTACCTCCAGATTACTCGCCCTCTCCTCCTTTTATAATAAAGATTTCTTGTTAAAGCACTGCTATAATTAATTTTGTATGCTTGCAAACATGTGTAAGTGTGCCTGAGGGGGGGGGGGAGGGGAGGGTATAGCATGGGAAGGCTATCCCAGGTAATTCCAACACTTTGGAGTCACTAGGTGAGTGTCCAAGGAGTGTCTCCTCCGAATCTGAGCAGAAGGTAACCGCTAACAGCCTTGAGGCAGTCTCTCCAGCCATTTTCTCCCCCTCCTCATGCTCACTGCATAGGTCCGGGTAAGAAAACTCCCTCAAGTCTGCTGTTTCATTTTGCGGCGCCCCATATCTCTCCAGCCTTGAACTCAACCTTTCCCAGTTGCTCTTTTTAGGGGGATTTTTTTCACTTTTTCAGGGTCGTTTTTCCTCCACTTGTGGGATTTTCTGGCAGAGCTCAATACTCAGCCGTCCATGTAGGTTGGTGACATTACCGGAAATCCCCAAGAGAAAAATATCATAAATGAAATGAAAATAAGAGACTTATTACAAGAGAACTCAAAAAAATTGTGAGATGAATTAACATTGTTACTATGTTACTTAGTATATGACGGCAGATAAAGCTCAGCATGGACCAATCTAGTCTGCCCAGCAAGGTGCCAAGAGTAGATGCACCAGCCGCTACGTGCAGGTCTCTACCCCATGCCTTTGTTTAGGGGTGTACCCACTGCTCCATGCAGGTCACCCCTATTTGTTGTGATATAAGAGATAAGTTTTTATTTTGATTTTTACCTAACTGTTGCTATAAAGCAGCGGTTCTCAACCTGTGGGTTGGGACCCCGACGGGGGGGTCGCCTCAGGATTTACCAGGGGTCACTTGACAAATCCCTGGAATTATTCTTTTCTAATTTATTGTTCTAATTTGATCGCAAAGCCTAAAATACCAAATACTTTGAATTTAATCAATTTATATATTACTTAGGTTATCCTTACTTACATTTACTCGTTTGCCAGAAACGATGCAACTCGAGACGTTATTTAGATCACTTCCGGTTTTGTAATGGTGGACATGGGTCCTACTAAAATTAAATTTTCTATGTAATATTATATAACACCAGCGACTCCATTGAAAATGAATGACAGAGAGAAGAATACCAAGAAAAGAAAATATTGCGATGATTTTTAAGGTATGGTTTCACTCATATTTTCAGCAGGGACTGAGAAACCACAATGCGTTATTTGTAATGAAGTTCTATCAGTGGAATCCATGAAGCCAAACAAACTGAAACGGCATTTTGACAGTAAGCATCCCACCTTTGTAGGCAAGGATATTTTGTACTTTAAGAACAAAGCAAATGGAATCAAGAAAATCAGACTTGATATTGGCGGAAAGTTCCTCCAGCAAAACATAGTCGCTGTTGAAGCTTCATACATGGTGGCTCTCAGAATCGCCAAAGACAAGAAAGCTCACACCATTGCCCTTCATCAGTATTTTTGAATAAAGCATACTAAAACCATTGACTACAAAATCATAATAATTTCAAAATCAAATATTGTTACTTGTTATTGTAATTATTGTGGTTTAAATAAGTAAATTTTATAAATAAAAACATATTGCAAAGGCCTATAATATATTAATAATTCAACAAATGATTACAGTGATAATGCGTTAAAAGTAAAGGAAGAGACACACATTTGATTTTATCACTGGGGGTCGTCACAAGTTGACCAATGGTAAAAGGGGTTGCGGTACAAAAAAGGTTGAGAACCGCTGCTATAAAGAGATCCACTATGTCTGTCCCATGACATTTTAAAATTCTGTCACTGTATTCTCCCCCACCACTTCCATAGGGAGGGCATTCTAAGCATACACCACCATTTCAGTGAAAAAGTATTTCATGACATTGCCTTTCAGTTTCCTCCCTTGATGTTTCATGGTATGCCCTCTAGTTTTACAGCTTCCCCATCTTTGAAAAAGATTGCTTGTTCATTAATACACTTTAAGTATTTAAAGGTCTGTATCATATCTCCCCTGTCCCTCCATTCCTCTACTGTATACATATTTAGGTCTTCAAGTCTCTTCTCATACGCCTTCTGGCACAGGCTCCAAATCATTTTGGTCGCCTTCCTCTGAACCGTTTCCAGTATTTTTATATCCTTTGTGAGATAAGGTCTCCAAAACTGAACACAATATTCCAAGTGAGGCCTCCCCAGCAACTTGTACAGTGGCATTAGTACCTCCTCCTTTCTGCTGTTAATTCCTCTCTGAATGCAGCCCAACATCCTTCAGGCTTTGGCCACCACCTTGTCACACTGTTTCACCACCTTGAGATGCTCAGAATCACTCACCCAGAGGTCCTTCTCCTGGTCCATGTACACCAACTTCTTGCCCACTATCGCCTACATTTCCCTTGGATTTCTGCATCCTAAGTGCATGACACTGCACTTCTTCACATTAAATCTTAACTGTCAAGCATTAGACCATTCTTCCAGCTTTTATAGCTCTTTCCTTATGTTATCCACTCTCTCAGGGGAGTCCACTCTGTTGCAAATTTTCATGTCATCTGCAAAACGACAGACTGTTTCATTCAGTCCTTTGGCAATATTACTCACAAATACTGTACATTGAACAGTACTGGTCCAGGTCCGATCCCTGGGGCACACTACTAATCATCTTCCTTTCATCCAAGTGTGTTCCGTTTACCATCTCCTTCTGTCATCTGTCAGTCAACAAATTTCTAATCTAGTTCACCACCTTGGGACCCATCCCCGGGCTGTTCAGTTTATAGATAAGCCTCCTGTGAGGAACAGTATCAAAGGCTTTGCTGAAATCTAGGTAGATCACATCCATTGTATGCCCTTGATCTAGTTCTCTGGTCACCCAGTCAAAGAACTCAAATCAGATTTGTTTGGCATGATCGTCCTTTGGTAAAACCATGTTGCCTCGGATCATGCAACATATTAGTTTAGAGAAAGTCCACTATTCTCTCTTTCAGGAGCACCTCCATTACTTTTCCTGCCACCGAGGTAAGGCTTACTGGCCTGTAGTTTGCCACTTCTTCCCTATTACCACTTTTGTGAAGAAGTACCACATCAACCCTTCTCCAGTCCTGTGGAACGTCTCTTGTCTCCAAGGATCTATTAAAAACATCCTTTAAAGGCCATGCAAGAACCTCTCTGAGCTCTTTCAGTATCCTTGGATGTATCCCATCCATTCCCATAGCCTTGTCCATTTTCAGTTTTGCAAGCTGTTCAAACATTTCATTCGTCTATGAATGGTATAGTATCTACTCCATTCCCATTTGTATATTTGTCTATCGCAGGTAGTCCTTCTCAAGGATTTTCTTTAGTAAAAATAGAGCAGAAGTATTTGTTTAGCATTTTTGCTTTTTCAATGTCACTTTCCACAAATCTGTTCCCGGCACTTTTGAGTCCTGCAATTCCACCTCTGATTTTCCTCCTCTCCCAAATATACCTGAAAAACGTTTTTGCCACACTTCACATCTTTAACCAGCTTTTCTTCTGCCTTTGATTTTGCTATCCTTACTTCTCTTTTAACTTTATCCTGTATTCTGTTCTGTGTTCCTCTGTTTGTGAACTCCTGAATTTTGTGAGTTGTGGTTTTTTGTCTTTATTTGTGCAGCTATTTCTTTGGAGAACCAAATAGGTTTCCCTTTCCTCTTGTTTTTATTTACTTTCCTTACATATATATATTTTGCCCCTTTTATTGCCTCTTTTAGTTTAGCCCACTGCAATTCCACTTCCCTTACCTCCTTCCACCCTGCCAACTCCTCCTCCAGGCACACTGCCATTTTACTGAAGTCAGCGTTTTTGAAGTCTAGGACTTTAAGCTTGCTGTGATTGGACTCTGCCTTGGTTTTATCTCAAACCACACCGTGTGATGATCACTGCTGCTCACATATGCACCCACCAGGACATTCGACACGCTATCTCCACTGGAGAGTACCAAATTCAGCATCGAACTTTCCCTGGTCAGTTCCATCATCATTTGTCTTAGCAATGGATCTTGGAAGGCATCCAGTTTTTTGGGCTTTTTTTTTTTTCTTTTTTTTTTTTAACTTCTTTCCAGATTTGCAAAATGGCACAATGGATACTCCAATCCACATCGGGTAGATTAAGGTTACCCAGCATGATCATTTCCCCCTTCATGGCTACCTTTGCAATATCAATAATCAAGTCTCTATCCATTTCTTCAATTTGAATTGGAGACCTGTAGACTACATCAGTAGGGATGATAGTGCCATCTCCTCTTTTCAACATAGTCCACAGCGCTTCTTATTTTCCCCACATCCCCTGCATTTCAGCAGCTTTAATATTGCTTTTGACATATAGAACTGCTCCTCCTCTTCTGCTTTCTCCAAGTCCATTTCCACCATTAGGGCTTCCAGGTCAGGAACTTTGTTGGCTAGGCTGTGAGCATTTGTGCTTATTGCTTTCCAGCATTTTGTTGACTGGCTTGCCTGTATTTTGCATATATTTAGTTCTGCATGCCTCTTCCCGCTTGCCATTGGTGTGTGGGTTAACAGTGTGGCTGTTTCCAATGTTATGTGTTTGCTACGAGTGACGTCCTAAACTTGTTCTTCTCCATCCATCACCCCCTTTCCCTAGTTTAAATGCCTGTCTACATAATGCCTGAATTTTTTATTTAGTATCCTTTTCCCTGCGACAGAGAGATATAGTCCATCCACACAGCATAGCCTTTTGTTGTTCCATCTATTCCCCAAGTCGCCAAAATATCTAAATCCTTCTTGTTTGCACCAGGTTTGGAGCCATGTATTAAAGTTGATTATGCGATGCAGCCTTTCTGCCCCCTTACCAAGAAAAGGTAGAACTTCTGAGAATGCTATAGTGTTAACAATGGGTGTGAGTTGCTCTACCAGAATCTGGAAGTTCCTCTGAACTGTAGAGGCACTGTTTCTAGCCAGGTCATTTATGGATGATAACATCAAATTTTGGAGTGCTGACTTTCTGCACTAACTATGCCAACAATTTGGTTTGTATTCCTGCTGGCTGAAGAGCCCAGGAGGCATTTGACCATCTTCTCTCCTTTGGATAGTGTTCCCAAGTTGGTGCCTCCGTTGATGGAATTTCCAAGTAGTAATAGTAGCAGTTTCCTGTTTTGTGATTTTTTTCTTCATGTTTGGTGCATTATAAGTAGATTGGGCACTAACCTTTTCATTTAAAGACACATCAGTTTCCACAGGACACATCAGTCTCCACTAATTGAGCACTCTCATTTTCCAAGGCATAGAAGGCATTATGCAGGGATATCTCTTGATAGAGAGGGTGTCTCCGTGTTACAAGTTGCAATCTACCAGAGCCCACTGTGATCCATTTGTTCCTCAGCTGTTTGATTCTTTGTAGGAGTGGTGGTGGATTTTTTTCATTTGTACCCTAGAGGGGAGTGTTTAATTGCAGCTAATTCTTCCCTTAATAGAATCAATTCTTTATGCATAGCAGATAACTTGAGAGATATAGGGCAAGCTCTTAGGCTCCAAATAATTTTTCTTAGAATAAACGCACCACAGCTATTGTGTTGAATATACGACATGCTGATTAAGATGATTATAAAGCAGTTTTAGGACAATGAGAAAAGGTGGGTGTTACACTTAATTGGAGGACAGATGTCAATCTATATGACTATATAGGCAATGCAACCTCAAGGTGGGTGCGGATTTAAGTGTCCCTGGCCAATAGACTTATATGAACTGAGATTTCTGGATTTATAAGGACTATGCAAAGAATGTAGGCAAACTAAAGTTTCCTAATCTTATAACCAAAATTTAGTTTTTTTGCCACAAGACTATTAGGACAGGGTAACTATCCTTCATTGTGTATGGAACACTGGAAAACATAGCAAAGCTTGATAGCGTAAATGACAAACACTTATTTCTTTGGGCTGTGATTATCAATCATACTCTTTCTATAAGATATGAATACAAAGTAGGCTTTTGTAAAAGTGCTCACCAAAAGCAAAACATGTAAAGTTCACAGATGACAGCATATAGTGCCATTAGCGACTATATAGTGCTCCATATCCTTTTTAGGTACTTTAAAAATGAACAGAACATAACTCTACATTTTGCAGGTGCAAGTTCTAGATCCTGCAATCCCAACTGCTCTTTAACCACAGGAACAGGGCAGCGGCTTGCAAGATGCCCAAGAAATAGAATTCTTGAAACATACCAGAAAAGCAAAGTGTTTTTTTAATAAAATTAAACAAAAAGCAGCTAATTTGACTTTCAAAGAATGTGAAAGGCTTGAAAATATGCTATACATCTGTTTATGTTTATGTTTATGTTTATTTGTGTTTATTGTATGTAACTGTGAACTGAACTTATTAATTTAAAAAGTAGTACCCCAAACAAGAATATGCATGTCCAAGTAGTTATTCACAAAAACAGAGAATTCACCTGCTGTGAAATCAAGTGTATTTCTGATACTTTCAGAGCATATATGAGATGTATTTACACTAGAAAGGTCAAACATATCTACCAATAGCTGAGCAGTCAGCCATTTAGTGCGAAGAGAACTTACACATACAAATTCATATAAGGTCAATGCTGTGGGTTATATTGTCTTCTGTTCACAATGGGGACCATTTACCAGCAGTTAAAGGGGCATGTTTACTAAAGTGCAGTAAGTTTTTGCACTTTCTGTGTGCTAAGATCAAAATCTGCTTGAAGCGCAAAAGGTTGTATGTTGCAGGTCTCCCTGCAGTTACTGCACTAAAAAGTACCTAATGACACAATCTAGAAAATAGTTCTTTTCACTCTGGAAGTGACAAAGTCAAAAACATCCACTCTACTAAGTCACTGGCTAACTAGATACCAAATGTTGAAAATATCTCATTCACAGACACAAAAACAGAGGAGAAAAAGGCATCAGAATACACGGAGCAGGCTAGGACGTCCAAACACACTATGGGGCTTGTTTACTACCACGGCTTAGTAAACAAGCCCCTATGCCTTCATCCCTTACAGCAACCACCAGAAAAAGAAACTCCTCTCAAGAACATATATAACATTTTCAAAATTATTTAAATGCTTTCTCTCTCACAAATATAACATTTAAAAGTTTCTTTCCAATTACCTCTTTCATTAGATCTTCAATATGTCTGTCAGAAAAACTTAAAATGTCCTGCCATAAAGTGATAATTTTCTAGAATGTGTCATTACAATGGAAGGTCAATCTTTATGGCAGGACACTTTAAAGCTTTTCTGACAGACATATTGAAGATCTAATGAAAGAGGTAATTGGAAAGAAACGTTTAAATGTTATATTTGTGAGAGAGAAAACATTTAAATAATTTTGAAAATGTTATACATGTTCTTGAGAGGAGTTTTTCTGGCTGTTGCTGTAATGGTTGGAGGCATAGTGTGTTTGGACGTCCTAGCCTGCTCCGTGTATTCTGAGGCCTTTTTCTCCTCTGTTTTTGTGTCTGTGAATGAGATATTTTCAACATTTGGTATCTAGTTAGCCAGTGACTTAGTAGAGTGGATGTTTTTTGTTGTTTTTTTTTTTTGGGGGGGGGGGGTTTGACTTAAAATGGTATTACTGCATATTATTTACCACAGGGTCCAGCATATACAATGGGCCCTGCAGTAAATACCATGCATCAATGGCATTAGCATGCCATTAGTAAATGTGAATGAGTAAACATAGATTGGTTGTTTATGCCATCAAAAAGTCTAGGGGGCATGCAATGACGCTACAATATAACCCTTTTAAGACTAATAAAAATATATTTTTCACTCTAGATAGATAGATTTGTTTGTTTTCACTAAATGTATAATCAAATTATGGAATTCATTACCGGAGGATGTAGTAAAAGCTGGTAGTGTAGCTGGGTTTAAAAAGGTTTGGACAAGTTTGTGGAGGAAAGGACCATAAACCATTATTAAAGAGGGCCCAGGAAATCCATTGCTTGCCTCAATACAAGCATTGTGGAAGCTGTGTGCTTACCGAGAACCTGCGAGGTACTTGTGACTTGGCCACTGTTAAGAAACAGGATACTGGGTTTGATGGACCCTGGTTTGACCCAGTATGGCATTTCTTATGTGAGATATAGATAGACTTGAGAATCCTTCTAAATACACTAAGCAGAATCTGATAAAATAAATTAAAATACAAAACAAAAACTAAAATACATATAGGATACAGATGAGTATGTTTGGTATCCTTCCATGAAACACATTAATGGCACCATCATTCCAACAAAACACTTGCTGTCAAAGGTCCCCACAGCTTCCCTCATTGGCTGCAATATCAAACTATACGATGGGTATTTGTAATACAAAGCAAACAAGGAGAGCATTTCCACATACAGTAATACTGGCAACAATTTCAAAACAAAAAAGTGTGTTTTATTTGCATTAAAGCCTCAGACTGACCACTTAGACTAAAGCTGACTGTGATGTATGTTCACATAATGCCGAATGTGGTCAAAACTTATATCCTGATGTAAGACTTTTAAAGAACTACTGTGTACAGATAACAGACTTCCTGAAAATCTGTAATGCTAAACACTTAAAAAAATTGCCCTTTTTTCCCCCCTCTGTTGGTACTTGGCACTAGGAAGCTAGTTACGAATCAATTAACTCATCACTGTTTATCACATAGTAGCTGTGGAAGCACAGAGCTCCCTGGTAAGATCCGTAAGTCCATGGAGTCAGACTGGGGAAGGAACAAGTACTCCAATCTGTCAAGATCCACAGCAGGAAAAATATAATTGTAGTTCCTTTAGTGATGACAGTTCAGTCCTCTACTTCTGGGTTGTGCTCCTCCTCCTGCAGCTTGGAGACTGAACATGTCAAATTAATGACATCACTGGATGTATACTACAGGAGCCTCCCATAATCCCCAGTGAACTATTGACAAGGCAGACTTAGAGCAACAAATAAGTAGCCAACAAGTCAATTCAAAAACGTATCCAACTTACTAAACCTTAACTTCAGAACAAATTTGAAAACAAACCCCGTCCCATACCGATTCCTTCTGCCCTTCTGAGAAGAAAGTGAGAAAGCATAGGACAGAGCCAAAAGACCAGCCTTAATTACAAGCTTATGCTTACCTGTAATCGTCCGTACACCGCAATTAAGGATACACTGAAATAACACTCCCTTGGGCGGGATCGAGGACTGAACTGTCGTCACTAAAGGAACTACAATTACCAGGTAAGTGTAATTATCATTTCCTTAGCATTCCTCCAGTTCAGTCCTCTACTTCTGGGATGTAACAGAGCAGTGATCACAGGGAGGGACCCTTAACTCCGGCTCGCACAACTGCGGACCCGAAACAGGCATCCTTCGCTGCTAGCACATCTTGAAAGTATGAAGAGACGACCAGGTTGCCGCCCTACAGATATCCCCTGGTGGAACCAAGCTGTGTTCCACCCAAGAGGCCGCCTGCGCCCTGGTCAAATGTGCTCACAAACCGGACGGGACTAGGCACCCCTGCACCAAATATGCTGAAGCAATTGCCTCTCTGATCCATCGGGAAATGGACGCTTTCGCTGCCGCCTCGCCCTTGCGAGACCCCCCAAATAGCACAAAGAGACGATCAGTCCTGCGAAAGGATTTGGAAACCTTTAGATACCGGCACAGCAACCGCTTGACGTCCAAGAGGTGCAACGTACAGTCCGACGACGTACCCCCGCCTGCACGAAGCACCGGAAGTGAGACTGATTGATTCAGATGAAAAGGAGACACGACCTTAGGGAGGAAGGATGGTACCAGTCTCAAGACCACTTTCTCGTTGGCAAACTGAAGGAAAGGCTCTCTACAAGATAAGGCCTGCAGCTCGGAGATTCGTCTTGCCGAGCAGATAGCAACCAAGAACACCGTCTTTAAGGTCAAATCCTTTACGGTAGCCTGGCCTAAGGGCTCGAAAGGCTCCTTCACTAAGGCCCCTAAAACCACATTTAGATCCCACGACAGTACGACAACTCGACGAACCGGTCTAATTCTGGACACCACCTTTAAGAAGCGCAAAACATCCGGGTGCGACCCCAGGGACTTGCCCTGAATCTTACCCCTGTAACAGGCCAGGGCCACCATGTGCACTCTCAAAGAACTGGCCGCCAACCCCTTATCAAAACCATCCTGCAAGAAACTCAACACGACCGCTACAGAGGCTGTAGCCACCCGGATGTGCCGACGAGCACCAATCCTCAAATATACGCTAGACGCGGATGTAAGCCAGCAAGGTGGACCTCTTCTTCACTCGCAGCAAAGTTGCTACTACTGCCGCCGAATAACCTGTTTTCCTCAGCCGCGCCCTAACCGTAAGCGAGAATCGATTCACCTGAGGCATTCGAAGCGGACCCTGCACCAGTAGGTCGTCCGAGACCGGCAACCGCCACGGCTCCCCGTCCAGCAGCCGAACGAGATCGGCATACCACGGCCTCCTTGGCCAGTCCGGCGCCATCAGGAGCACCCTGCCGCGATAGGTCACGTGGTACAGCGGATCGAGGCCCATCAGTGCCCATGGAGGAAAGAAGTAAAGTAGACCGTTCGCTGGCCACGGTTGCATCAGGGTGTCGAGCCCCTCCGACATTCTTTCCCTCCGTCTGCTGAAAAATCGGCTCGCCTTCGCAGACCGGAAGGTTGCCATAAGATCCATGATCAGTCGCCCCCATCGGCGGACTATGCGCGCAAACACCTCCGGATGCAGCTCCCATTCCCCGGCATCCACTTGAACTCTGCTGAGAAAATCCGCTGCCACATTGTCCTTCCCCGCAATGTGCACCGCTGATAGAACTGAGAGGCACTGCTCCACCCAAGCGAACAACTCCTCTGCCTCCTCCTCCATGGCCGCACTGCCGGTGCCTCCCTGCCGATTTATGTAGGCTACCGTCGTGGAGTTGTCCGACAGCACTCTCACCGCTCTACCTGTCACCTTTGGCTCGAAATACTGCAGCGCGAGATACACCGCTCTCAGTTCCAGCCGGTTGATCGACCATCCGCTCTCTTGTCGTGACCAAGTGCCCTGTGCAAACAGTTCCCCGCAGTGGACTCCCCAGCCCACCAGGCTCGCATCTGTTAACAGGGGAAGCTACTACGGTTGTTCCAGAGACACCCCTGTCTGGAGGGACTCAGGACGGAGCCACCACCGCAGGGAAGCTCTGACCAGAAGCGGGCAGGGGAGACGTTTACTCAGTGTGTTGTTCTGATGCGACCACCGCCGAAGCAGCGCCCGTTGCAGAGGCCTCATATGGAATCTGGCCCAGGGAACGACGTCCAGCGTCGCCGCCATAGTGCCCAAGAGCCGCAGGTACTCCCATGCCGTCGGTGCTGGAGCAGACCTGAACCCACCGACCAAGCGCCGGAGCCCCAGCGCACATCGATGTGGAAGAAACACGAGCCCTTTCCACGTGTCGAAGCGCACTCCCAGGTACTCGAGATCCTGTGACGGCACCAAGCGACTTTTGGCGGGGTTGATCACCCAGTCGAGGCTCTCTAGGAACTTCACCACCTTGGAGGTAGCTCGAACACTCTCTTCCTCCGACTTTGCTCGAATTAACCAGTCATCGAAATAGGGGTGAACCAACAGACCTTCCTTCCTTAGCGTCGCCGCAGCCGCCGCCACCACCATCATCTTGGTGAAGATGCGCGGCGCCGTCACGAGCCCGCAAGGCAATGCTTCAAATTGATAATGACCCCAAGGAAGCGCAAAACGTAGCCACCCTGATCGGAATATGCAAATAGGCCTCCGTAAGATCCAGAGATGTTAGATACTCGCCCTTGCAAATCGCGACAATCACTGAATGCAGGGTTTCCATGCGGAAGTGAGGAACCCGCAAGCACCGATTCACCCCTTTGAGATCTAAGATAGGGCGCAGGGAGCCATCCTTCTTTGGCAAGACAAAATAGATTGAGTATCGACCCATACCGTAATCTGACAAAGGAACTGGAACGATCGCTCCCAAGAGTAGGAGCCGAGCTTTCCGCGAATTTCTTGAAGGAGACATTACGAAGGAATCTCGGATGGGTCTTGCCAATTCTAGCACATAGCCCTCCTGAACAATCTCCAAGACCCACTTGTCGGTCGTTATGCGGGCCCAGGCTGAAAGGAATCTTGAAAGCCTCCCACCTATCTGTTGCCTTTCCGCCTGGACCCCCACACCTTCATTGGGATTTACGAAAGGACTGGACAGGCGGCACTGAGAAGCCTCTACCTGCGCCCCGGAACCCTTGAAACACCTGAGCTCTGGAAGCAAACTTGCCCCTCTGATAGCTGCCCAACCGGGACCCCCGGAATCTTCTGCTATCTCTATAAGGTCCACAAAAGATTGGTGAGGCCTTCCCTGCCTTCGGCTTGTCCTCAGGAAGCCTACCCCCTTTGGTCTCTCCTAACTCATCCAGATCGTCCCCGAACAACAACCTGCCCTTAAAGGGGAGCTTGCTAAGACGAGACTTAGACGAACTATCTGCTGCCCAATTCCTCAGCCAAAGGGAGCGGCGCACAGCCACCAAGGAGGCCATGCTGTTGGCTAGCGCTCAAATCAAGTCATAATGGACGTCCGCCAGGTATGCCGTGCCAGACTCCAGCCTATCCAGCTCCGCCTGCCCCTCTGAATCCAACTGGGAGGACTGGCGCAAGCGTTGAGACCATCTGAGGCATGCTCTTGCCACCCAGGCTCCACAAATGGAAGCTTGAAGGGACAATGCATCCGCCTCAAAGGATTGTTTTAACAAACTGTCCATCTTCCTATCCCGCGCATCCTTCAAAGCCGCGCTGCCTTCTACCGGAATAGTAGTTTTCTTGGTGACCGCGACACTGCTGCGTCGACCCGGGGAGAACGAAAACGCTCCTTGTCCTTATCCTCTAGAGGGTATAGCCTTTTCATCGTTCAAACTCCTCAGAGCCCCAACTCCGGCTGATCCCATTCATCCTGAATCATCTTGTCCACCACCCAGTGGACAGGAAACACTATTTGCGATTGCCACACCGCTTGGATGATGGGGTCTTCCACACTGTCTTCCTCTGCGGCGGGGACGGCCACCAAATTCAAAGTCTGAAGGGACTCCGTGATAAGAGCCGCGAGCTCTTCCCTCCGAAAGACTCGAATAATCCTCGCCTGGTCCTCTGGCTCCAGGATCTCTCCTTCTTCCAGGTCAGTCGCTTCCATTTTGAATTCTGGATCGACCTCGTCCGGTCCAATTCCCTCTACCTCGGAAGGGGACCAGTTACAGGGTCGCGGCCTTTTAGAGGGTCCAGCGGGAGGCGATCCTTTCCTTGCACGACTGGGCTGCTGCAAGAGCGCCGCAAAATCCGGCATGTTCCCCTGCCACCTCATGCAGAAAGCCTGGTGCATGAGCAGCACAAAATCTGGGCAAAAGTCTTCCATCGGCGACCGAGCCCCAGAAGCTGGCCTCACCGGCGGAAATACTCCGCTGAGCACCAGAGCATCCTGTGAGGTAGAGGCACCTAGTTGCCCTTCCTCGGGGGCTTCCGCTGACAGTGCCTCCTCAGGACTGGCTTTCGCCTCCATCTGCTGTTCCACATCAGTGGACACCGCAGCGCAACCCCTGCAAATACCCAAGTCCGCTACGGTGCCCCTGCGAGTACCACAGACTACACACTGCAGTCGTGAGGACATTCTAATAACAGTCAGCAAGAATTTAAAAATAAAACTACTCCTTTTTTTTTTTTTCCAAAGAACCTTGAGTTGGATCACCGGAGTAAAGCAGACACCTAGAGCCCTGCCCCTCCTGGACCGCGCACGGCAGTTGGGCTGAAAACACCAAGCTCTTTCACCTGAGCATTTAGTGTAAGCCCTGCAAATCCTCAAAATGCTCGAGGGACTTTAAAACTCCCTGGAGAGATGAGGCCCAATTGAAAGAGGCAGGGCTATCCTGCCAAAAGAAGACTGCCCCGATGCTGCGAACCCGATGCCTACAGGCCTCCCTGGAGCTCGTGTCATGCGGTCCCCGAAGATCTAAGATGGCCACTGTTACTAACAAAAATAAAAAAGGCGCCAAAACACACACGCGGAAGACGACGGGACTCCCGCCCAACCCCCTGCCCCCGGAGAGAGCCGCGCAGCTAGGGAAAGCCCCAAAAATTCACTCACCGCTCATCGACGGGGCTCCGACCTGCGCGGTTTTCTCGATCCACCAGCTTTGAGAAAACCCGCTGGGCGAGCCTGCCGTCTGTGCCTCACCGCCTCTGGAGGGGATCCCCCGTTCACAGCACCACCGGGGAAGCCTGCCTCCGTTCCTGCCTAGAGCTCTCCTCCGTCCAGTCCAGGAGGAGAGATCTATAGATGCAAGCCTTCGAGCCCCCCAAGGCCCCGCTGAAAAAGGGCAGGCAGGAACCGGCACCAGGACAACTTTATTAACAACCACTCTGACCTTAAAGATATAGCACCCGCAAATAAAGAAAAGTAAAGTAAGTAAAAGGAATGAAAAAATCCCCATCGATTACTCTAAACTACTCTAACAACTATCCTATCGCTCCTTATCCGTTCCTCCAGTGATCCCAGCACCCTAGGCTCACTACGTCCTCCTGCTGCGTGGAGACTGGACACACTGGGGATTATGGGAGGCTCCAGCAGTATACATCCAGTGATGTCATTAATTTGACATGTTCAGTCTCCAAGCTGCAGGAGGAGGAGCACAACCCAGAAGTAGAGGACTGAACTGGAGGAACGCTAAGGAAAAGGATTTCCTACATTTTTGTTTAATTGATCCATTTCTTTTGAGTGAGCTGAGCACTGAATTGGACAAGCGCATCATGTACCTGTATTCTAGCAAGGTTTTTTATAAGCCTCTGGTGTGGCAGAATATAAGTACAATGTCCTAAGGTGATGGATTGCATTAGAAACTGGTTGAGGAATAGATTACAAAGTGGCGATAAATGGTATTGCAAGGACTGGGCCTGTAATAATTTTGGGTGGAAGAGGGGGTATTGATGCAGAAACTCTGTGCTAGAGTCAGGCACTAAAACTCTAGTGCAAAGTTATCAAATGCAGGTTTAGCACAGATGTTTGGTGTATCAATGATGTAAGCAAACAGCATGTAAGTGAGCTGTGAGCAAAACGCCTGTGCTAAATTGGGAGAGTAAGCCAGGCACATGTGCACATGGTATCTGTTAGCAGCATCTAGATCGTACGCACAAAAAAAGGCATTTGTGCTGGAATGCTATATGGTGCATAAAAGCTATATCACTCCGCATCAGCAGAACCTCTGAGCAGAATGACGCTCTTATGTGCCACTCAGCATTCCAGCACATATGCATGAATCGTTCTAGCATGCTTCTCCTCATTTTCCTTTTCAGGACTCACCTCAGCAAAGCTAAAGAAATACTGTGGGGGTTGTCCGCTCAAGAAACAGCAATAAATTCCTCCTCAGCACTGACCACACCCCCCCCCCCAACCTCATGTAAAACTCCCGGCGTTGAGCTCAGCCTTCTGCTCTCTGCATCTGCAGGGCCTAGCTAACAGCTTGATTGTCATCTAGTTTGAATGGATTTAAATTGGCTGTGCATTGCCATTAGTATTGGCATCTGCGCAGTAAATCCCTTTCTACATTTGACACCCATACTACTGCAGAAAATTGAGCATAAATGCCGTGCAGATGCCTACTCTAATGACAGTGCACTTTTCTGCATCAGCCTCTTTGTGCACAACACTGGAGAGGGGTTAGCAATAAAAAATTATGTATCTGCCATAGTTTACTGTGTCATCCATAAAGATCAGCATGGCCCATCTAGTCTGTCCAGTAGGGCATTTAGGATTGTAAGTGTGCTCCATACAGGTTACTCCAGCTCTATACTTTCTACTTTGGGCAGTAACTGGACTGGGGTTTCTAGTCCCACAGGTGCTCCTTGTGGTCTTGGGCAAGCCACTTAACCCTCCATAGCCCATGTTCCCTGTAAAATAGTTATCTCCAAGTTATAATGCCCTGTTCAATGTAATTTCAGTTTGTTCAATGTAAACCGCACTGATGCAGAATAGCGCGGTATATAAGAGAATGTAAATAAATAAATAAATAAATAAATAAATACTATTGGATGTGTGTATTTCTCTTTCCATATCCCATCTAAATATGCCTTTGAGAGTACATTAAAATCAACTATAGTACCAGAAGATTGGCGAATGACCAACACAATGCCAACTTTTAAAAAAATGTTCCAGAGATGATCCAGGAAGCTACAGACTGGTGAGTCTGACATCAGTGCTGGAGAAACTGGTAGAAACCATTATAAAGGACAAAATTACTGAACATAACAGAGAGTCACAGTTTAATGCCTTACCAATCTACATTTTTTGAAAGTGTGAATAAGCGGGTAGAAAAAGGTGAGTTGGTATAGCTAGATTTTCAAAAAGCCTTTGAAAAAAGGTCCCTGAGAGACTCTTGGGGGAAATTAAAGTCATGGGATAGGAGGCAATGTACTATTGGGCATTAGTAACTGGTTAAAAGATAGAAAATAGCAGGATCAAATGATCAATTTTCTCAATTGAGAAAGGTGAATAGTGGAGTACCATAAGGATCTGTACCCCACTAACATATTTATAAATGACCTGGAAATGGGAACGAGTGAGGTGATCAAATCTGCAGACAACACATAATTAATCAAAGTTGCTAAATCATAAGATTGTGAAAAACTGCAAAAGGACCCTGAGAAACTGGGAGACTGAATGTCCAAATAGCAAATGAAATTTAATGTGGACAACTGCAAAGTTATGCACTTAGGGAAGAACAACCCAAACTATAGCTACATGATGCAAGGTTTCACATTATTTATTTTATTTATTTACATTCTCTTATATACCGCGCTATTCTGCATCAGTGCGATTTACATTGAACAAACTGAAATTACATTGAACAGGGCATTATAACTTGGAGATAACTATTTTACAGGGAACATGGGCTATGGAGGGTTAAGTGGCTTGCCCAAGACCACAAGGAGCACCTGTGGGACTAGAAACCCCAGTCCTTCCGGCCCAGGTTTGCTGTCCTCTAGTGGGATTTGAATCCCCGACCTTCCGGCCTGAAGTACCTTGCCCCAACCACTAGGCCACTCCTCCACACCAAGGAGCCACCATCCAAGAAAAGGATCTAGGTGTCATTCTGTTACCGAAATCCCCTGCTCAGTGTGCAGTGACGGCCAAGAAAGCTAACATAAATCTAGGCATGAAGAATAAAACAAAGTGTATCATAATCATTGTATCGCTTCATGGTGCAGCCACACCTTGAATATTGTGTGTAGTTCTGATTGCCGCATCTAAAAAGGAAATAGCAGAATTAGAATAAGTACAGAGGGGAGCCGAGATCATCTTGCTGTACTGCACACTGCTGGCATTCATGTTGGGCAGCCCCCTTATCAACTGAGCAGCAGACTGTGGGCTTTTAAAGACCGGGCCCTACAATGGCATGCAGTCGCATGTCCCCGGCAGCGTGTCCAAAGGAGCAGTACCTGCTCCTTTTGAGCCCCTTCGGAGCACACTAGAGCTACCAGAGCAAGGAAAGTTACAGCACATAGGTAAGAGGAAGAAGAAGAAGCAGCAGTTGATATTGCAGAGAAAAAGATTGTGACGGTTGTGGGTCCCATGGATCGTCACGTAATTGCTGTGTCCTCTATGCCCGAGATGAGCCCTGGACTCCTTGCATCATTTGGGTGAATTTACCCCCTCCAGTCAATCCAGTTTAGTGATTGATGATCCACCCGTCACCATTACCATAACCATAGCACTAGAAGTGGGAGTTTCTGAGGGGAACATGGACATTGGGACAAAGGCAGATTTTCTGCCACTACCTAAGGAGGTACATTTTTCTTCAGTATCTTTAAAGCCTGAAGCTCTCTCTTTGGATAATGTTACCTTGAAAGACATTTTAATTGCTATCACACGTTTGGAAGCTAGTCTCGGCTCCTCTGTAAAAGAGTTGTCAAAATTTACTGCTGATGCCGTGGCAAAGATGTCCAAGCAAGATAAGAGATTATCAATTGTGAACGAGCGATTAAGGTTAATTCTACTATTTCTACTAGTTCTATTTTTACATAGAACTAGTTCTTCTAACATGAAGGATAGTTTAGTGACTTGTCGGCGCTTAGAAGCGCTGGAGAATGCTCAACATTCACATAATTTGAGATTTTTAAATTTTCCTTATACATATTTTCTCTTTCTCCTATTCTTCAGAAATATTTTAAAGAAATGTTTAGGATTAGTTGATGTGGAAAATATAAAAAATTTCAAATATTTATTATTTACCTAAGGAGAGGATAATTCCTGAAGAGGAAGGTGTGGGTCTGGATCAGCTCTCCCCTGTGGAGAGCTTAGATCTGTCTGCATTCCTTGAGTTCTGTAGACACTATTTTTGTTGGTACCACATTGATTGTCTCCTCTTTGTTCCTTTGTGGACCACAATAACGTATTACGTCTGTTTTTTTCAGAAGAAAAATTTTCTTCTGTGGTCAGAAATTAAATATTTTTCCTGATGTTTCTAGAGTTATGCAATTGAGGAGAAGGTCATTCCTTACGCTGAAGCCTTCGGTTTTGGCGTTGGGGGCTATGTTATATTACATTTACAGGGAAATTTGAGATAGAACATATCAGAATGTACAATATGCATTTTTTAATCCACCCAGTTGGAAACCTCTCTTTAGGGCAAGTGATGTAATGGTTTTCTTCTCCTATGGTTTGTATGTTATTTCTCTGAATTGACTAAGTTAAGAGGGTATATTTGATTTAGTTTGCATGAGATTTAAGAGCTCCCGGTTTTCCCTTGATAAAGGCTTGAGATGGTCTCATATTTGTATATATTAATGTGTGCATTTCCTACTGAACAAGTTCCTGGAGGAAAAGTTCATAATTTGAATATTATGAGAATTCCAGTATTGCTATACTGGGTCAGACCACAGGTCCACAGCAAGCCCAGTAGCCTGTTTGCAGTAGAGGCCAATCTGGGTCACAAGTACCTGGCAGGATCCCAGAAGGTAGACAGTTTCCAGTTTACTTTAATAATGGTTACTGCTCATTGTGGGCTAATCCTACAATACCCTCACCTGGGCAATCCCGGCCAGGGTTTCCTCAGCATTGCAGAGATAGCAATTTTTTGAAACTTATTTCAAATTTACTGGCAGCATCAGCTGCAAAGGCAACAGCACCTCAAAACAACAGTGGCATGAACACCCCATGGTGCTCAGGTCAGGGCACCCTCAGCTCAGGGGGACCCTAGATCGGACAGCCCCCAAATCACTTGCTCTTCTAATGGGCTAGTACCTTACCTGGCCATGGATGAAACATCCTCCCTCCTCTTGATCTGCCAAAATTCTGAAAATGACAGTGATGCAGTTGATATTAATTATGCAAGCTGAGAGCTAGCATCATTAATATCAGCTAGCCTGGCAATGGACAGGAGGAAAAGGGAGAGAAAGGACTGGTTTGGGTGAGAAATGTGATGACACTAAAATCTGCATCACAGCAAACACAACTGAGGAAGAAGACAGAATGAAAAGTGACCTAAAAAAGCATGAGAAGTGATTAATAGCTAAGTTTCAATATTAAAACACACCGATACAGGGATGATTCAGTGGCAATGCACTGCCATAAAAAGCATCCAATTTGCATTTCCGGATTATGTCTTTGGCTCCCCAAGCTGGCTTCAAATGCTATGGAAGTCATGTTTAGTAATGGAGTGGGAATGGGCCCCACTCACTATGCAATAGTGACATCTAGTGGCCAGACTAATGACCCATGATAGCAGGGTTCTGCAAGGAACTTAGTGCATAGCCTGGCTGAGGATAGCTGCTATGAATACTACTATAGGTGAGTTAGGAAGGAATATAAAATAAGGGGAAAAAAATCTCTGAATGTAGGCTCATGGTGTTGGATCCCATCCTGATTCTGAAAGGTACAAGTGTAACATTGGGGCACTAGACAGGAGAGGAGGAGAATGCAGCCTGATGCCACTGTACTGCTTCTGTGGCCATTCTCCAAGCCTTGAACCATGGGGGGATGCATTATGTCAGGCATGTCAACAAGAATTTGTGGCAGTAGAGGGGGGTTAAGGAAATAAGAGAGTGGGGAAATACAAGGGGAGAAAGCGACAGCATTTCCGGAATTGGGGGCATAAGGTGAAAGTGCCTGAAGAGGAGCGAGGGGATTGGAGAAGGTGCAGGCTGTGAGTAAACCCATAATATGAGCAAATCTATGAAAATGTTCCACATAATTAGTGAAGGATTTATAACTGTGGTCACAGAATTGTAAACGATCCACCGTATTAAAATGGGGCCTTGCTTGTAGGACAGGATAGAAATGACTCAAAGAAAAAGTAAGAAAATTGTGCAGGTTCTGCCCCAAAAGCCTTACAAAATGAAATTGAAGGGACTTAAAATGCACACCCTAACAAAGATATTCAAATAACTGAAAGGTATTAACAATGCACAAAAGGTAAACCTTTTTCATTGGAAATTCAATTCTCAAACAATGAGTCATGGTATATGGCTCCAAAAAGCAGTTTTAGGAGCAATGTCAGAAAACTGTTTTTTTGCTGTTTTATTCTCCAAAACTCGAGCATAAAAATTAAACAGACCATAAGAAGATAGAGGATAAGTATAAAGAATCCTTAGTTACATAAAGTAAATGAGAACGCAGAAGCATGTCATGGTGGCAATGCAGGCAATAGGTATAACTGGGTTGGCACCAGCGCAATAACTCGAAAATAAGGATGAAAAGGAAAAGGTTGGTAATGGAAATAACACAGGTACACTACCAAAAAACTGCCTCCAGTTTTGCAACTGATTCCTATAGATTTTGGGGTGCTGAATCCAGGAAAAATAGCCAAAATGTTCCATCACGTCACGTTTTCTTGCAAAATTAGATTTCTTACCCATATAAGGAATGTTCACATAATTTCTTTTTAGCCGACTGCAGTTTATTTTCTTGGCCCAAAATATAGGTTGTAATGGTTAACTAACTAGAAACACTCCCTCATGATATTTTAGAGTGTTTTGTATTCATTTTATACATTAACAGGACAATTGGGAGGCGGGGGGCTAAATCCAGTACTCGCGCTGGCGCATGTTCTTTCCTGTTCGCTCGCTCAAACACGGTGGTTGCGACATGAACGTTCCTGTCAAATTTCAGTTTCTTGCAAGTTCATTATTACCTTTTGTTTGCTCAGTCGTAATCCAGCTTTATTCCGAAGTGGTTCACTACAGTTGTAGTTTGCAGTGCTGTGTATTTGTGATGGCTCACAGAGCCAGAGGTTGCGTCAACTCTCCGGACAGTTTTTGTTTTATTTGTGGGGAATATACCGTGAAAAAGCGGCAGAGGAACATTTCTGCATTTATTAAAAAAGTATATTTCGCCTATTTCGGTTTGAAGTTAGGCGATCAAGACAAACCGTGGGCTCCTCACAAAGTGTGCAAGACATGTGAGGAAGATCTACGCTTATGGATGAAAGGTAAAAAACAAGCATTTCGTTTTGGAATACCTATGATGTGGCGTGAACAAAGAGACCACAGCAGTGACTGCTATTTTTGCTCTTGCATTGTGAAGGGATACAACTTAAAAAATAAGAACGTAATAAGTTACCCCAACCTTCCCTCAGCAATTAGGCCTATGCCTCATAGCAACGAAGTACCTGTGCCTGAACCACCAAAATCTTTGGATCATATTTGTGTGGACGGTTCTGACCATGATGAGACTCATCAGATGGCTTTTCCCGATGAGTCCAGTACTTCCGAGTTTGAAACTGAACCAGATCCGAAACCTGAACTTTTCTCTCAAGCTGAATTGAATGATTTAGTCCGGGATTTAGGACTCCCAAAAGATGCTGCCCAACTGCTAGGTTCTCGGCTTAAACAGAAAAATCTATTGTCACCAGGAACAACTTTTTATTGGTACCGCAACCGCGAGACACAATTTTTGAAGTATTTCAGCAAAGAGGAAGATTTGGTATTTTGCAACGATATATACGGAGTGATGGACAAGTTTAAACTCAAGTATGATCCTGCTGAATGGCGGCTGTTCATTGATTCGTCAAAAGACAGCATAAAAGGTGTTCTTCTTCATAATGGCAACACATTCGCTTCAGTTCCTATTGCTCACTCTGTTATTCTCCAAGAAAAATACGAGAATTTGGCCCTGATTCTTCAGAAGATTCGTTATGATGAGCATAAGTGGATGATTTGTGGAGACTTTAAAATTCTATCCATGCTATTAGGGCAGCAATCCGGTTTCACCAAATATCCCTGCTTCCTTTGCTTGTGGGATAGCCGGGCCCGCGACCTACACTGGGGGAAAAAAAGACTGGCCAATTCAGGAGTATTTGAGACCCGGTGAGAAAAATGTTCTTCATGAGAGCTTGGTACCTCGTGATAAAATTCTATTACCACCTCTCCACAGTAAGTTGGGTCTCATTAAGCAATTCATCAAGTCCCTTCCAAAAGATGGTGAGTGCTTTTGGTACCTTTGCTCAAAGTTCCCCCGACTTTCTGAAGCAAAGCTAAAGGAAGGAGTGTTTGTTGGCCCTGATATAAGGAAACTCATTTCAGATGGAGCATTCGCTGAAACGATGTCTGAGAAGGAAAAAGAAGCCTGGGATTCCTTCAAGGATGTTGTTCTCAAATTCTTGGGGAACAAGCGGGATGAGAACTATAAGGATATTGTTGCCAGGATGCTCAATGCCTTCAAAGAACAAGGCTGTAACATGAGCCTGAAAGTCCATTTCTTGCACTCCCATGTGAACTACTTTCCCGAAAACTTGGGGGCGTACAGTGAAGAACAAGGTGAAAGGTTTCACCAGGACATCAAGGACGCAGAGAGAAGGTACCAAGGAAGATGGAACACCACTATGATGGCTGATTTCTGCTGGTTGCTGCTGCGGGAAACCCCAGATGAAAAATACGCCAAGCAGCGCACCAAGAGAAGCATTCGGGGGAAGAAGAAACGGGCCCACCAGGAGATTGATTGACCCAAGAATGACTTTAAAATCTAAACTGTGTTGACAAATATCGTGTTTTTACTAAACTTTGAAATAAAAATTTGCTAGTTATTACCACAGTGTCGGATCTCATTTATTAGAATTTTATTTTCACACCATCGGGTGTTTGTCTTCATGTATTGCAATGGTGCGGTTTGCGTTTTCTATTCTTACATACATACCTGTACAACATTTTTTGCACATTTCTTTGCTTTGCTTTGTGTCTAACCTCGCTCTTATATGCTCAATGTTTGTGCACATGTATGTGGCTGTTTTAAGTGCAGACAATTTTGCTACCATCACAGTGTGTTTTGTTGACATTACTCTATTCTTATGTGCTGCCTTGTTACAATTTTCTTTATTCTTATTTGAATAACTACTAAACAATTAGTATAAAGAATTAATCCAAGAAACTTTTATCTCGATCGCACTCAATCTGAAACGTTCACCTCAAACTGCTAACCCAATGTAGCAAAAGATCTGTACGTGATGGAGCAAATTGGTTACCAGATTTGGATTCAGCGCACCAAAAAACGTAAAAATCAATCGAAACATTAGAGGCAGTTTAAAAAAAAAATTTTTTAGTGTACCTGTGTAATCTATCAGGCTACAAACTATGGAGTCAGCAAGGTCTGCTTAACAGGCTGCAAAGAAACAAGAGTAATCAGTTGGACTTGGGATTATATAGAATCTGATGAAAAAGCATCCAAGTGGAGTCCAAATCACTAAAACAATCATATATATATATAAAATTGATCGTTAAATTTCCTGGGGGTAGATAAAGAAAAACAGGATACTGGAATTTCTTGAAACCAATAGGTTGCAGCATGATCCGAGGCAACATGGTTTTAACAAAGGACAATCATGCCAAGCAAATATGATTGAGTTCTTTGACTGGGTGACCAGAGAAGTAGATCAAGGGCATACAATGGATGTCATCTACCTAGATTTCAGCAGAGCCTTTGATACTGTTCCTCATAGGGAGCTTATCAATAAACTGAGCAGCCTGGGGATGGGTCCCAAGGTGGTGAACTGGATCAGAAATTGGTCGATTGACAGATGACAGAAGGAGATAGTAAACGGAACTCACTCGGATGAAAGGAAGATGATTAGTGGTGTGCCACAAGGATCGGTCCTGTTCAATGTATTTGTGAGTGATATTACTGAAGGACTTAATGGAAAAGTCTGTCTTTTTGCAGGTGACATGAAAATCTGTAATAGAGTGGACTCCCCTGAAGGAGTGGATAACATGAGGAAAGATCTACAAAAGCTGGAAGAATGGTCTAATGCTTAGCAGTTAAGATTTAATGGGAAGAAATGCAGTGTCATGCACATGGGATGCAGAAATCCAAGGAAACTGTATGCGATAGGGGGGCGAGAGATTGGTGTGCACAGACCAGGAGAAGGACTTCTGATTGATTGTTTCTGAGGATCTAAAGGTGGCAAAACAGTGTGACAAGGCGGTGGCCAAAACCAGAAGGATGCTGGGTTGCATAGAAAAGAAGAATTACCAGCAGAAAGGAGGTGGTACTAATGCCACTGTACAAGTTGCTGGTGAAGCCTCACTTGGAATATTGTGTTCAGTTTTGGAGACCATATCTCACAAAGGATATAAGACTAGAGACGATTCAGAGGAAGGCGACCAAGATGATTTGAAGCCTGTGCAGGAAGACATATGAGAAGAGACTTGAACAAACAAACCTTTTCCAAAGACGGGGAAGCTGTAAAACTAGAGGGCATAACATGAAGCTACAGGGGGATAAACTGAAAGGCAACATCAGGAAATACTCTTTCACTGAAAGGATGGTAGATGCTTGGAATGCCCTCCTGATGGAAGTGGTGGGGGCAAATACAGTGACTGAATTTAAAATAGCATGGGACAGACACAGTGGATTCCTTTATAACAATAGAATAAAATCAAAATAAATGTAACTATCTCAACAAATAGGGGTGACCTACACAGGGCGGCAGGTGCACCTACTCTTGCCACCTTGCTGAGCAGACTAGATGGACAAGGCTGGTCTTTATTTGCCATAATATACTATGCTACTATGTATTTTCATCTACCCTAGAAGAGGGGGGGGGAAGAAACAGAGAAGGGTATATACTGTTTTTCCAAAATAGCCAAGTATCTTGAATAAGGACCAATATTTTACAAGCAAAGCTTTATCACCAGACTACTCTGTCATACAGGCCTGATAAGTTGAGTTTTATTATTAAAGTGTGACAACAAATGATGGGTAGTTATCTTACTGAATGCAAGTTATTTAAGTATACGTCATATAAAATTTGTTATTAATTAGAATGGTTTAACGTATAACAACAACCCTACTATACATATGACCAAATCACTATCTATTTAATTAGTACCACTGTATTCACATTGTTTATTGTGCACATTTTGTTGAAAATATCAAAACCTCTTCCATAAAACTTTGCAAATATACATGCACTGTTTTACTATTAAATTAAAACGTATGCTCTTTCCCAATCAAAGAAGTTAACAACAGCTAATAAATATCTATATTACCTGATACAATATCAGTGATCTCACTTAATGCCTGTAAATGAAAAGCAGCTAGAGCAGCAATATTGGGGAAGTGGACCCGAGCAAGTTATAGTGACTGTACTGGCATCTATGTTACACTCATTTTGCAATACATAAGCAGGCCTCCTCTTCGGGTAAGAAGGAAAAAACATGTAATAAAAAGCTCACATCTTACACCTTATCTGTTGATGTTTTAAACAAAAAAAAAAAGTACCAAAGCCTGTAAAAATTCTGGATGTTTCACCAACGCTTGTAGTATCCGATATGCAAACCAATCACAGTAAAACAACCCCGTCTCCCGTATAGAGCAAAGCCCTTCATGACCTCTCTGGGGTCTCTGCCAAACTCCAACCCAGGTAACTTGAAGACGGGCAACGCTGATGCCCGACTCAGCATCCCAACAAGAAAAGGCACCATGTCGTTATAAACACGAGCAGCCCTTACGGCAGTGAGAGGCTGCCCCACTTCCACCCTGGACTGCCACCTCTCCGGCACCAGGCGGGGCAAGAATTCACTACTTTGTTTTGGGTGGAAAAATGAAATTAGAGCTCTGGTCCAGGCCTACGGCTCCTCTCTATACACTGGCATATTCACTTTCCTCAACAGCTGCCGATCCGAGCTGTAGCGTTTCCCTTCCCCACCAAACATAAATGCATCTCTTCCGAAGAAGCAGAAGGCAACGAGCTGAAAGCTGGGGGAGCAGCAGGCGGAACCTCTCTGCGCTATATACTTACACGGCGGGGGACAAGCCGAGGTTGACATCTTCAGCAGCATCGTAGAACTCCTCCGTGTCGCTGTCGGACGCCATTGCATGGAGAGGGATAGGGGAGCACCGAGGTTACCTCCCGGGAAGCGCGTGAGTGCGGATCTAACCCCCTCCCCCAGCCAGCTGAGAGGCCGCGGCCGGCAGACACGGGTCCCGGCGCCGTCGGGCGTAGCCGCACGGACCCTCAGCTTCTGGGACGACGCGGCGCTGCGGCAGTCTTCATCGGCGGGAGCTCGACGTTTCGTCCCCCGGACGGAAGGGACTTGGGCTCCCGGGACCGTGTGTGAGTGTGACTGCAAACCAGCCTCCGCCACCACAACACAAACACGGGCCAAGTCTCGCGAGATGAGCCGCGGCGGAGGGAGGAGTGTGGTGGTGGTGGAGGCCTCGTGCCTGCCCTCTGGGTCCGGCTCGCGGACAGTTCCTTCTGGGTAGCATAATAACATCGAGCGTCCTCGAACTGACCATGAGTTTTTGCCTTCCTGTGCTTTGCTACATATAAGGAGCTTCATGCTTTATTTTATATTTCCCGGGAATTTATCAGTGTTTATTACAACGGGGAGGAAAACGTAGAAAAAAGATTAATTATTTTACTGGGTAAATATCAGAGTTTACTTTGATGGATAGAAGCCACGGCTTTAAATATAAAATTAAGTAGATCAAGACAGCTGTCCATACAGCCCCCACACACTTCACCCTGTAGCGATCCAATAATACCAGGAGTCTGTTCAGAAGGTCCAAATCATTTATTGTGCACAAGACTCAAGTAGAATTACATTCAAAATGGCTGAGCAATGGCTGTTAGTAAAACAACAACTTTTATACTGTTCTTTTCTATTCTAGACATAGGCAAACTTTTCATTGGTCCCGGTAACCCTTCTCGCTCCATCTATTGGTCCCGGTACCCTTACGTAGTTGTCCAATGAGGACCTTCGTCTGGGCTCTGCACCTGTTTCCCCCCCCCCCCCCCCTTACAGTCCTCATTACAATGGTCAGTTCTTAGACTCTTGATACATTTCTCCTCCAAGGCTAACTAAAACATATGGGAAAGCAGGGCACTGTAACTTTTCTTTCAGCAGAGTTAATTAATTCCATAGAAGCTTCACACATTCTTATCAGTACCAATTAAAGTTTTTTTTCTATCTTTTCTAAGTTTCGATTCTGCTTAGCTAGGCTTGGTAATGCTTAGTTAAGTTTCGATTCTATGGAAGCAGCAGTCAGGGGAGTTTTCATTCCTCCGGGCCTAACCACAGGCTTCATTTACAGGTCAAGCTGCTTAGGCCTGCCTGCTTAGTTCAAGCAGCATGGATCATAGGCCTTCGCCTACCACATTCCCCCCTTTGATTAATCTCACCCTATGACTAATAAGGTGTGAGATTTAAATCACTTAATTACACTGGGGTCGGATTACGACCAAGCGTTCCAGGATTAGGGTGCCATAAGGCCAAAATCTTAGTGGCAGTCTTTCGTTCTACTGTATTTTCTATAACACTATTAATAGAGCGCATACAACATGGGATTATACAGGGTAACAGCAAAAACAAAGCTACAAATATCAATATTATCATAGCAAAAGTAGTAAGTCCCCCAAGCCAGAGAAGATAGATTCGAACCAATTAGGTATCTTAAGACCATGCCAGGTCTGTACTGGCACATAAGTTTGCTTGCGCATGTTCTCAGCAATATCTTCAACTACTTGACCTTTGTCATCTATCTTCAAACAACAATTGGTTAAATTCAACTTACCACATACTCCACCTTCAGCTGCTAATAAGTAATCTAGTGCCAAGCGATTCTGATATATTGCAGTATGCATTTGTGTGCTTTGTCTAACTAAAAGTGTGAGTGCTTGGCTAGTTTCATTAGTTATTAGTTCAACAACAGCTTGCAAACGGATAATACGATTTATCATATACACAGGGGTTCGGTATCCCCAGGTGCCATCTTGCTCCCAAGTGGCAGGTCCATAATAGGCAATAATTCTCTCAGGTGGCCAATCATCCCCCTCCCATCTCTCCCATTTGCCTATCTGCAAAGCTGCTCTTTTCTGTCTCTTTGTGTAGACTGGGTAACCTAACTGTTCTCCATGTTCTGTGGGTAACAGAAAGAAAGAAGGTCGGATGGTTCCTAAGACACATGCCCCTCCCCAGTGAATAGGGAGTCGAGCATATGCTCGGGTTCCACAGATCCAATACAAGCCAGGTGGGGCTTGCCAGGCATGGGGCTGGGCAAGGTTGGTCCATAAATCAGCAAGCTCAGGGAATTTTGATAATGGGTTGGTAGGTTCAGATTCATTAACTCCTGACCACCAGGACGTCTGTTTTGTGGTATCGTTATAAAACTTCTGGCTAAGACAGACAAGCTGTCCTACATTCAAATTGAACTGGGGTCCAGTCCGAGCATAACACAGTCGTCCCACTATTGGGTGTGCTAATACCCATTCACTGGTGGTCTTGTGCAGCTCAGTATGATTATAAGCTACTGAGTAATTCAATTCTTGGGCCTCCCAGGGCCACTAATCACCCATTTTAGTTCCACCACAGAAATAACAATCGGAAATGTGGAGACTGGATACTACTGCTCCAGCTAATTCTAAGAACAGATTCTGAGAAGGGTGTGGGATATCAAACTTATTTACATGGATAGTTTCATAGAAGGTATTGTGTATATGGTATCGTGATGAACGATGGGCCTGGGTGTTCCATCTTATATATACAATGGTTCTGGGATCTGACCCAGAGTCTGCAATGCGTAGTCCAAATTTATACCCTTGTGTCCATGCACTAGGATTTATTATATGTAACTCTAATGGATTGCAAGCTCCCTTCTTACATTTTTCTGGATTCTTTATATATGGCTGATGTAAGGCAGCCATTCGATTATCTCTAGTGTTTTCTACCATACCTGTCTTCCATGTGGCATAGAACACACATTCCCACTTTGGGCAATAGTAATCTTCAACCGGTGCTGTGCTATATTCATTTGCTAAAACTCGTTTACCTGTACAGGCTCCCCACCCGGTGGTTCCTTCTGGACACATATACTTGTGATGATGATAATATGCTTTTTCCCAGTTAGCACAATGAGACCGACTATCTCTATTTATAGCATCACAAGCATCAAAATACAAAACAGCACCCTTTGTAGGGTCAGTGAGTGGGGGTGTGGCATTAAGTAAAGCTCCATCTGCATCATTCCATCGTATTTCTAGAGTATAATAGGATGGATTCTGATGTGGGTTAAAACAAACTTTAGTATCTCCCTTAGTACAAACGTTCAGTTCAGTGGTGTTGTATATACACCGGCTTATTGTACCAGTGCAGGTATAGTAAGAATGATAAAGCAAAGTCTGAGTTACTTTCATTCCATTCCGAGTGGAAGTAATGCAGGCAGTACATGGGGGTAAAGCAAGAATAAGTTCAAATTCCCCCAGGCAGGCAACCAGAACAAAATAGAAACAAAGATGCATGTTGATTGTAGTCCGTCTGATTCTCCGCTGGGAAATCTTGACCTCGACGTCCACTGCCTTTTGGCACAATGCTGACCCGTTTGCTAATGAAGCAATTCAACGGGTGTCAATGTTGATTGAAGAGCGTCAATGTTGATTGAAGATCCTCAAGTTTCCGCTGTATGCCAACTTACCAACCGTAGTTGGCCTGAAGAAAGTCTGTGAGTGCAAAGTTATTCAGTCTGAGTACAGGAAAAACAAATTTTGCTGATCAGAAACAGCAATCCTCTTCGAAAGACTTGTCAACTGTAGAGCACTATAGTTCTTAGGCGGCCCAGAGGAGCTCTAGGCCGCTGGTTGCCGCCTCAGGGTGAGCCGCAAAGGAATACCAGGATGCTGCACTGCTGTCCACTGATCTGGCTCTGGAACTGCTGCTGGCTTGACTCTGCTATGATGGATCCAAGATTCGATTTCTGCGACCTTGACAGCTGTTGGTGTAGACAGGATGACGGTGTATGGTCCCTTCCAATGGGGTTCCAGCGGTGTCTTCTTCCAATCTTTGATCCACACCGAGGTACCCGGCTTGTAGGGATGCAAGGATTCCGTCAAGTTGATGGGTAACTGGTCCTGTATCCACGCATGAAGAGTCTGCAGAACAGAACTAAGAGCTAGGAGTTCTTGTCTGGTTATTTCTGAACCAATTTGTGTCAAACTCCCTTTGACCCCCTGCACTATTGGTGGGGGTCTACCATACATGACTTCAAAGGGAGAAAATCCTGATGATTTCACAGGGGCTGAGCGTATTCTAAGTAAAGCTATTGGGAGAACTTGGGGCCACTTCAGGTGGGTCTCCTGACATAGCTTAGACAACTGAGATTTTAGAGTGCGGTTCATTCGCTCAACCTTCCCCGAACTTTGGGGTCTGTATGCAGTATGTAACTTCCATTTTATCTGCAGGGCACTTGCTAACTGTTGGGTAATCTGGGATACAAATGAGGGCCCATTGTCCGACCCTATTACTGCAGGGATTCCATATCGGGGGATGATTTCCCTCAGCAATACCTTGGTGACTTCTCTGGCTTTTTCAGTCCTGGTGGGGAAAGCTTCCACCCACCCAGAGAAGGTGCAAACTAAGACTAACAAGTAACGATATCCACCGGCTTTTGGCATTTCAGTAAAGTCCACTTGTATTTATTTTATTTATTTATTTATTTTTCTTATATACCGCGCTATTAAGATCAGTGCGGTTTACATTACAACTGAACAATGCAGCAATGCTTTTACATAACACAATGTGCTTACATAGAACAGGGGTACAGTCATAATGGGAGAATAACGGGGAAACTATTTATAAGATATATACACATAAAATTTACACAGAATTATATACAACTGAATATTTAAGCTCTTCATATGATCATAGCTAGGTCGGCTGAGGAACAGGATACAGCTATAGGGGAGGGGCGGCTAACCATTTTCATGTTGGGTTAGGGCGTTGGGATAGTTAGAGCAAGGGCTGAGTGCTTGTGTCTTGTGTTTTTCAGGACTGGTTTCAGGATAGTAGATTTGAAACAGATGGTGTTTTATTTCTTTTCTGAATGTGGTGAGGCTTGGTATGGATCGAATCCAGGTGGGAAGTTCATTCCAGGCTGTCGGAGCATAAATCGAGAAAGCTCTATTGGTAGTTGTTTTTGTGCACCTTGTGGTAAATTTGGGTACTATTAACATGTTGAGTAGTGCAGGTCGCCTTATTCTGTTCTCAGGGATATTGTTAATCAGATTGCTGATAGGTGTGGGAGACTGGTTGTTCAGTGCCTTGAAAGTCATGACTAGTACCTTGTATTGGATTCGGGCTTGTAGTGGTAGCCAGTGTAACTCCTTCATTACTGGTGTTATATGTCCCAATTTTGATACACCTGTTAGAACCCTAGCAGCTGAGTTCATGGCCAGCCGCAGCGGGCTGAGGGTTGCCTGTGGGAGGCCATGGAGGATGATGTTTGCGAAGTCAAGGTGTGGGATTACTAGGGCCTGAAATATTGTTCGATAGTCCGAAAAATCAAGTAGTGGGCGGAGGAGGCGGAGGGTTCGTATCTTGTGGTAAACTGATCTTGCAACGGTCTTTACGTGGGTTGTCATGTCCAGACGCCGATCTAGGGTAATTCCTAGATATCGGATTGTGTCTCTTGTTTTGAGTTCAGCATTTTTAACTTGCAGGTATGGAGGTGTGACAAATTTCTGGTTCCTAGTGATAAAGAGGACATCAGTCTTGCTATGATTGATCCTCAGGTTTTGAGTGAGGAGCCATTCAGCAACTGCATCAAAACATCTGATGATAGGGGAGAAATCAGGCTGCTCAATAGTGAATGGAATGTATAGTAGTATGTCGTCGGCATACACCAGGCATTCTACATTTAGGGAGCGGATCAGGGAACAGATAGGCTGCATATAAATGTTAAATAGTAAAGCAGACAAGGATGATCCCTGGGGTACTCCCTGCTTCTGTAGGAAAGGCTCGGAGGAAGTGTTGCCTGTTTTTACTTGCTGCCATCTATTAGTTAAGTATGATTCACACCATTGTAGTGCAGTATCCTGTAACCCTTTTTCTTGGAGACGTTGTAATAGTATCTTATGGTTCACAGAATCGAAGGCGGCTGCAATGTCGAGAAAGATGAGGATGAAACCTTGGTGTATATTATCAATTCCTGTGATAAGTTTGTCGAAGAGGGTAGTTAGGATGGTGTCTACCCCATGTGATTCTCTGAAGCCATGTTGAGCTGGGTCGAGAGGTGACTCAGTGTCAACGTGTTGCTCAGTGTCAACGTGTTGTAGGTTGTGCATAGGGATTACACCACCTGACTGAGCTCGGGGTGGTGGTGTAGGACCCTGTTTGGCATTGTTCTTTGCACAAGTTACACACTGGCGAGCTACTGAAGCTGACAAGGCTCCCAACAGTGCAATGCAAAAATGGGGTCTAAGTGCTTTTTCCATTGCGTTTTTCCCATAATGTGTGGCTTGATGAAAGGCCTTTACAAAGGCTGGTCCCAATGATTCAGGGATCACTATTCGTCCTGGAGGTTGGCTACCCTCTGCTGGTGGCAGCTCAATCCATCCATCCTTCAGTACCCCCTTTTCTATAGTACAATAATAGTTCAATTCTCTTGTGGTATATCGTGGTGTCCATAAGTTGAGGGGTACCGGAAACAATACTGCTTGTACTGGTGTGGCTTGTGATGAAATTTGGCCTGTCATGGCTGCTTTGCGCGCTGAAGCATCAGCAAATCTGTTTCCTTGGGCAACTTCTCCTTTTCCTGTTTGGTGTCCTCGGCAGTGCATAACAGCAACTTGTGCTGGGGCCCATACTGCATCTAGTAACATTAATATTTCTGGGCCGTACTTAATTGATTTGCCTCCAGAGGTGATGAGTCCTCGTTCTTTATACAGAGCTCCATGAGCATGTAAAGTTGTGAAAGCGTACTTTGAGTCTGTATATACGTTCAACTGAAGTCCGGCACCTAGTACTAGTGCCCTTGTTAGCGCTATCAATTCTGCTTTCTGTGCTGATGTTCCTGAGGCAAAAGCTGATGATTCAATGACTTTCTCCCGGGTGACTACTGCATACCCGGCACAGCGTCGTCCATTGATGATGAGGCTGCTTCCATCCACGAAGTAAGTCTGGTCAGGGTTCTCTATAGGTACATCAGTTAGATCAGGTCGACTGGAAAACACAGTGTCCATGACTTCCATACAGTCATGTTCTGGTGGGTCCTTACTGATTGGTATCAAGGTGGCTGGGTTGAGAGCATGGCTCACTTCCAATTGTACTCGGGGATTTTCACATAGCATACTCTGGTATTTCAGCATTCGAGAATTGGTAAACCAATGATTTCCTTTTTGTTCCATAAGGGCAAGCACTGCGTGTGGTACTGTAACGCGCAGGTTCTGTCCTAAGGTGAGTTTGTCTGCTTCACTTACTAACAATGCTGTGGCTGCTACAGCTCTCAAACATGGCGGCCATCCTTTGGCTACAGTATCTAACTGTTTTGATAAGTATGCTACAGGTCGCTCCCAATGTCCCAATGTCTGAGTTAACATTCCCAGAGCGTTCCCTTGCATTTCATGTACAAACAAATGGAAAGGCTTCTGGACATCTGGAAGTCCAAGTGCTGGCGATGACATTAATGCTTCCTTCAAGGTTTTGAAAGCTTTATCTTGATCGGGTCCCCACTCTAGTGGTGACTTCTCTTCTCCTTTGGTGGCTTCATATAGTGGTTTAGCAATCTGAGCAAAGTTGGGTATCCATATTCGGCAGTATCCTGCTGCTCCCAGAAAGGCTCTGACATGTCTCCTGGTGGTTGGGGTTTGGATACTACACATGGCTTCTTTTCTCTCTGGTCCTAATTGTCGGCTTCCTTTGGTCAGCCGGAAACCCAAATACTTTACTTCTGTTTGGCATAGCTGTGCTTTGGCTCTGGAAACTTTGTATCCAGCTTCATCTAGTAATTGTAAAAGGTCATTTGTGGCTTGTACACATTCACTCTCTGAGGTGGTAGCTATCAACAAGTCATCCACATACTGAAGAAGCACTCTTTTCCCCGGGGTTACAGGATAACTTGAAAGATCTTGGTTCAGTGCTGCACTGAAAATAGTGGGTGAGTTCTTGAATCCTTGAGGCAATCGTGTCCAGGTGAGTTGGCCCCGTCTTCCTGAGACGGGGTCCTGCCATTCAAAGGCGAACAACAATTGGCTAATCGTATGCAGAAAAATGCATCTTTCAAATCCAGGACAGTAAAGTGGGTAGCTTCAGCAGGTATCAGTCCTAAGAGTGTATAGGGATTTGGCACAACTGGATGTATGGTTTCAACTGCTTCGTTCACTCTCTCCGCAAATCTTGTACTGGGCGGTAATCACCTGTCCCAGGCTTCTTGACTGGCAGGAGAGGTGTATTCCATGGTGATTGACATACTTTGAGAAGGCCATACTCCAGTAACCTTAATAAATGGCGATGAATGCCCTCAATGACTGGTCTTGGGAGTGGGTATTGTTTAACATGTACTGGTTCTGCTCCAGGCTTAAGGTTCACAATTACTGGGGCTATGTGCTTGGCTAGACCTGGTGGGTTACCTTCTGCCCATACTCCAGGAGGAGCCATAATGCTTGCTGGCATACTGAAATTGGTATCAGGAACTGGCTTAGTACTGTAATATCTCCACTCTTCTTCTCGGGGAACAGTAAGCACCATTAATCCTGCAGGCTTTGAATTTACAGTCATTTGCATTTCTCCTTTCTCAGTAAAGGATATTTGGGCCTGCAGTTTGGCTAGCATTTATTTATTTATTTTATTTACATTTCTTATATACCGCACTATTTGCGATCAGCGCGGTTTACATAAAACAAAAAGGTAACCGACAATGAACAAAAGTCAGGTCATTACATTGAACAGGAACAAGTAACTTGGAAAACAGGGTAAACTATATACATATGCATAACCATGAATGGGTAACTATATACATGTCAGAGGGAGTTATTGGGTATTGGACATGCTTAGTGGTTGGGGTTCGGGCAGTAAGTGAGATGCTTGATAAAGAGGAAATGTTTTAAGGCCTTTCTGAACTGGCTCAGGTTAGGGATTGCTCTGATGTGTGGTGGTAGGGAGTTCCAGAGACTTGGGGCGTATAGTCTAAAGGCTCTGTTCGATGTTGCTTTGGAGCATTTTGTAGTGTCTCTCGGTATCACTAGCATGTTAGCTACTGAGGCATATCTCGTCCCAGTAGTGGCACTGGGCATTCAGGCATATACAGGAATTGGTGCGCTATTTGCTGTCCTCCTAATTCACATACGTGTTTTTTCAGAAAAGACTTGGTGGCTCTGGCACCAGTTGCTCCCATAATAGTGACTGCTCTTGTGGACAAAGGAGCTATTTGCTTATCTACTACAGAATGTTCTGCTCCAGTATCAACCATAAAGTCCATGAATTGGTCCCCTATCTTTAAGCAGACCATAAGCTCCTGGGGACCTAAAGCGAATTCGGAGCCCGGTCTGTCCTAATCTGTTTCATCTAGATCATAGTCCGTTGCGGTTGCAACTCCCTCTATGGCCTCCTCTCTTTCCCGTTGGAAATGCACTCGAGTTGTTCCTCTGCGATTCTGCGATCAGCCTCTCTCCTTCTCTCGCCGAGGGGCGTTTTCTTCTTCTTCGTGTAAGGCGTCTTCGAATTGCGGGCATGCATTTCTCCAATGTCCTTCTTCCTTGCAATAAGCGCATTGATTCACGCCTAGCATGGGACGGCCATCTCCTCGGCCCCGCCCTCTACCTCTGCTCCTTCGGTTAGGGAAACCTCCCCGTTTCTGTTCAACTAAAGCGGCAGCCAAAAAATCCGCTTTCTTCTTCATTTTACGCTCACTTTCTCTCTGTCTTTCATTATCACGGTTCACAAACACTTTCTGGGCGACTTCCATTAGCTGTGACGTATTCATGCCCGCAAATCCTTCTAACTTCTGTAATTTGCGTCTAATATCTGGTTGGGACTGGCTGACAAAAGCGGCATTCACCATGCACAGACTCCCTGGTGCCATCGGGTCATAAGGCGTGTACATTCTATATGCTTCAGCTAATCTCTCATAGAATACTGCTGGACTTTCATCTGGGCCTTGGATGACTTCCGCTGTCTTGGAGAGGTTCATGGCTTTCTGACCCCCCTTTCGCAGACCTTGTAAGAGGCCTTGGCGAAACCGAGCTAGGGCTTTGGATCCTACATCGGTGTTCGGATCCCACCGAGGATCTTCATTCGGAAATTCTTTCTTCGCTGCTTCACGGTTATCTATTCCTCCTGCTCCTTCTACTAGGGGATTTTTCTGCTAACCAATTGACAGCTGCTTGCATAATTCTTGTCCGCTCCTCAGTAGTAAATAAAGTAGACAGGAGTTGACGGCAATCTGCCCAAGTAGGCTGATGAGTTTGCATAATTGTATTCATTACTTCTGTTAATTCTTGGGGCTTGTCAGTGTAAGAGGCATAATGCATTTTCCAATTCAGTAAATCAGTAGTGGAGAATGGCACATAAACTAAACTTGTGGGTCCCGCTACTATCTGGTTCTCTTCGTCCCTCACGGGCATTCCCGGGACCTGCCGTAGTGGCATTTGAGCTGATACAGGAAGCCAATAATGGTGCTTCAAAAGTGGAGTGACATGGTCAAATTTTCCAGCAAAAGAATATGTGGATGGCTGTATTCTGGATTGTTTGAAAACATTTTTGGGAACAGATAGGCATACCAACATAGATAGGATTACAGTAGCCCAGATGGCTTTACTTATTTATTTAGCATTTCTTATATACCACCTTTCATGATATCAAGGTGGTTTACCTTGAACAAACTGAAATTACATTGAACATGGCATTATAACTTGGAGATAACTATTTTACAGGGAACATGGGCAATGGAGGGTTAAGTGACTTGCCCAAGACCACAAGGAGCACCTGTGGGACTAGAAACCCCAGTCCTTCTGGCCCAAGGTTGCTGTCCTCTAGTGGGATTTGAACCCCCAACCTTCTGGCCTGAGGTACCTTGCTCCAACCACTAGGCCACTCCTCCACTCATGATGCCACTCCTCCACTCCACTTATGACGCAGGTGGAAGGAGGACAGCTAATGGGACACTGTGATAGCTGGGAACAAACTATATCACAATGCCAGAGTAGATCAAACTGGTGGAGGGGTTGCGCTCTATGTTAGAGAGGGCATTGAGTCGCATACGATTAAAGTTTTGCAGGAAACAAACTATGCTGTTGAATCTCTATGAATAGAAATTCCACGTAAAAAAGGGAAGGCAATGGCAGTGGGGATATATTATCGACCGCCTAGCCAGAATGAACAGGTGGATGATCAAATGCTGAAAGATATTAGGGAGGCTAACAAAAGTTAAAACACAGTAATGGGCAATTTCAATTACCTGGGTCAGTGTCACAGCAGGACATGCTAGGGAGATAACGTTTCTAGATCATAGGTGTCAAACTCTGGCCCGCGGGCCAAATTTGGCCCGTAGTGTAATTATATTTGGCCCGCGAGCTATACCAAATGACTACTAGAGCTAGCCCGCCGGTATTATACAGCGCATTCATTCATCGCTAATACTACAAATCCCATAATGCCTTGCTGTTGTTTTGGCGCGTCAATCAGGACAGGTCCCAGAAACGCCCTCTCCTGTGTGACAGAAGTCATAGCGATCTCAAGCTACAACTGTCACTGTGGAACCCCTTCCCAAAAATGGCAAAAAGAAAGGCAGACAACAGGAACTTTCTGGACAGGTGGGAGACAGAATATTTGTTTACATATGTAAAAGACAGACCTGTTTGTCTGATTTGTGGAGTCAACGTGGCTATAACTAAGGAGTATAACATTCGACGACACTATGAAACAAAACACCATGACAAGTACAAGGACCTGGACATGACTCAAAGGAGCCAGAAAGTGGAGGAGATGAAAAGAAGTTTGGTTTCACAACAGAATATGTTCAAAAAAGCCACATCACAAAGTGAGGCTGCTGTAAAGGCTAGTTATATTGTGGCAGCAGAGATCGCAAAATCAGCCCGGCCCTTTAATGAGGGAGAGTTTGTGAAAAAGTGCATGTTGAAAGTTTGTGACATCGTGTGCCCAGAGAAAAAGCAAGCCTTTTCAAACGTGAGCCTGAGCAGAAACACAGTAGCTGATCGCACATGTGATCTTGCCACCAATCTGTATGACCAGCTTTTGGAAAAGGGAAAAGATTTCGTTGCATTCTCCCTTGCTGTGGATGAGAGCAGCGACGCATCTGATACTGCTCAGCTGTCAGTCTTCATCCGTGGAGTGGACTCAAATATGTGTGTTACGGAGGAGCTATTGGGATTCAAATCAATGCATGGCACAACCACAGGAAAGGAGATTTTTGAGGAGGTTTCCAAATGCGTAACTGAAATAAAGCTGCCGTGGGATAAACTCGTGGGATTAACGACAGATGGTGCGCCAGCGATGTGCGGTAAAACAAGTGGACTGGTGGGCAGGGTCCGGGAGAAGATGCTGGAAGAGAACTGTGCAGGTGAACTAACTGTTTATCACTGCATCATACATCAGGAATCATTGTGTGGCAAAGCCCTAAAGATGGAACATGTTATGACCACAGTAACACAAGTAGTTAACTTTATAAGAGCCAAAGGTCTGAATCACCGCCAGTTTAAGTCTTTTCTGGAGGAGTGTGGTTCGGAATACGCAGACGTGCCGTATCACACAGAGGTGAGATGGTTAAGCCGAGGAAAAGTACTGAATAGATGTTTTGAGCTGCATGAGGAAATATGTCAGTTTCTGGAAAGCAAAGGGAAGGACACAGCAGAGCTTCGGGAGAAAAAGTTTCTGTGTGAGCTGGCCTTTCTGTGTGACATCTCGAGCCATATCGATGCGCTGAACCTGCAGCTTCAGGGGCGGGGGCGCATCATCACAGACATGTACGCTGCAGTGAGGGCTTTTAAAACTAAACTGTGCCTGTGGGAGAATCAGATGCTGCAAGGAAACCTTGGCCATTTTCCCTGCTGCCAAACCATGAAAACGCAGTTCTTTACCAACTTGTTCCCATGCGCACAGTTTGCTGAAAAACTCAGTGTACTCGGCGCTGAGTTTAGCCGGCGATTTGCCGACTTTGATGTCCAGAAATGTAGGTTTGAACTGCTCAGTAATCCCTTTGCAGTTAATGTGGAAAACGCACCAACCAACCTCCAAATGGAGCTAATTGAACTCCAGTGTAATGACACGCTGAAGTCAAAGTATGATGCTGTGGGCGCCGCCCAGTTTCCACAGTTCATCCCTGACACAATGCCTCAGCTCCGCACCCAAGCTGCTCAGATGCTCTCCATGTTCGGCAGCACTTATCTATGTGAGCAACTTTTCTCCTCGATGAAGATGACCAAAACATCTCACAGGAGACGTCTGTCTGATGAACACCTTCGCTCGATACTGAGGATTTCCTCAGCTCAAAGCCTGAGCCCAGACATTGATGAACTATCATCCAAGAAGAGATGCCAGGTATCTGGCTTGGGCACATCAGATTAGATCAGTGTGCAGCAAACTGAGCAATAATTAACGTTTTCTTTATGCACTTTTTCTTGCTACTCCAAGACATGGGCTTGAATGGTTGATTAATTTTATTATTGTTATTTTATTTTAAAAATTATTATTTATTATTATTTAAATCTTATTTAATAAATGAATGTCATTGATGTTTTTTTTTATTTGAAATTGGTTTTTGCATATCTGAACTATTAAGTTATAAATTGTATAGTAATAAGTGTTGCTTCATATTCAATGTTAAAGCAAATCTTGTTTGGGTCCATATTAAAAGGTTCATTTGTTCAATGCTGGCCCGCGACTTTGTTCAAGTTTTACATTTTGGCCCACTGTGTATTTGAGTTTGACACCCCTGTTCTAGATGAAATAAATGACAACTTCCCCTCTTGTTGGTTCACGAACCAGCTGCACCAAGAAGCAATTTTGGACCTAGTCCTTAGTGGCATGCAGTATCTGGCGCAGGAGATAAGGGTGTTGGGGCTACTTGGCAATAGTAATCATAGCATCATCGCATTTGATTTAATAAATGAAAGAAGGATGGCAAGGAAATCCACAGTACTACCATTTAATTTTCAAAAGGGAGACTATGATAAAATGAGGAAAATAGCTAAGAAAAGACTAAAAGGAGCTGCTGCAAAGAGTAAAGATTTACATAAAGCGTGAGAATTGTTTAAAAGTACTATCTTGGAAGCCCAGAACAGATGTATTCCACACTTTAAGAACAGTGGAAGAAAGGCCAAAAAACTGCCAGCATGGTTTAAAGGTGAGGTCAGAGAGTCTGTTTTTGCCAAAAAAGCATCTTTCAGGAAATGGAAAAAGGAGCCAAATGGCGAAAATGGGAAACATAAGCATTGGCAAGTGAAATGCAAGACATTGATAAGGCAGGCAAAGAGAGAATTGGAAAAAAAGCTTGCTGTGGAAGAAAAAACACATAATAAAACTTTTTCAAGTACATTAATAGTAAAAAGCCTATGAAAGAGTCAGTTGGACCATTAGATGATAGAGAGGTTAAAGGGGCACTAAATGAGGACAAGGCCATAGCGGAGAGACTGAATGATTTCTTTGCTGTAGTCTTTACTGAAGAAGATGTAGGGAATTTACCCATGCCCGAAATGGTATATAAAGGTGATGTATCGGAAGAATTAAAAATATATATTGATAAACCAGGAAGATGTATTACAACTATTTGATAAATTGAAGAGTAGCAAATCACCTGGACCAGATGTATACATCTGAGGATATTGAAAGAAATGAGATTGCATATATACTGTTGGTAATTTGAACCATCATTAAAATCATTTGTAGTACCTAAAGATTGGAGAATGACCAATGTAAGGCCAATATTTAAAAAGGGTTCTACGGACTGGTGAGTCTGATGTCAGTACTGGGTGAAATGGTAGAAACCATTATAAAGAATAAAATTACTGATCATGTATGTAGGCATGGTTTAATGAAAGCCAACATGGATTTAGCCAAGGAAAGTCTTGTCTTAGTAATCTGTTATATTTTATTGAAGATGTGAATAAACAGGTAGACAAAGATGAGCAAATTGATATAATGTATCTGGATTTTCAGAAAGACTTTTACAAGGTCCCTCATGAGAGACTCTTGGCAAAATTCAAAAAATCATGGGATTGGAGGCAGTGTGGTATTGTGGATCAGGAGCTGGTTAAAAGATAGAAAGCAGAGAGTAGGGCTAAATGGCCAGTTTTCTCAATGGAGAAAAGTAAATAGTGGAGTACCGCAGGGATCTGTGCTGGGCCCACTGCTTTTTAACATATTCGTAAATGATGTGGAAATGGAAATAATGAGTGAAGTGATCAAATTTGCAGATGATATCAAATTATTCAAAGTTGTTAAAACCCAAGAGGATTGTGAAAAATTGCAAGAGGACCTTGATAAACAGGAAGACTGGGCATCCAAATGGCAGATGAAATTTAACGTGGACAAGTGCAAAATTATGTACCTACGAAGAAACAACCCAAACTTTGGTTACACAATGCAAGGTACAACCTTAGAAACCACCACCCAGGAAAAAGATTTAGGCATCATTGTGGATAATATGTTGAAACCCTCCGCCCAGTGTGCAGCGGCAGCCAAAATAGCAAACAGAATGCTAGGAATCATAAAAAAAGGAATGGAGAATAAAACCTCTGTATTGATCCATGGTGCGACCGCACCTTGAATATTGTGTGCAATTCTGGTTACCGTATCTTAAAAAGGATATAGCGGAATTAGAAAAGGTACAGAGAAGAGATACCAAAATGGTAATGGGGATGGAAGCATACCTCCATGAGGAAAGGCTTCAAAGGTTAAGACTCTTCAACTTGGAAAAGAGAACAGCTGAGAGGAGATATGATAGAGGTCTATAAATTAATGAATGGAGTGAAACGGGTTAACATAGATCAGTTGTTTACAACATCAAAAAGTAGAAAACTAATAAGAGAAAATATTATTTCACTCAACGCGTAATCAAACTCTGGAATTCGTTACCGGAGGATGTAGTAAAAGCTGTTAGTGTAGCTGGATTTAAAAAAGGTTTGGACAAGTTCATGGAGTAAAGGTCCATAAACCATTATTAAAGAGGACCCAGGAAAAGAAGTCAAGAAGGCAAAGATTCAAAAGGAGGAGGAAATAGCCAATGCAATAAAATGGGGGGATAAGACATTTTTCAGATATATTAGTGAGAAGAGGAAGGGCAAAAGTGGTATTGTCAGACTCAAGGGTGCAGGGGGGGAATATGTAGAAGCTGATAAGGATAAAGCGGAATTGCTTAACAAATATTTTTGTTCTGTGTTCACAGATGAAGAACCAGGAGCAGGACCTCAGAAAACACCCACAAATAAGAACAGAAGCGAGGGACATCTTGAACAATTTTCAGAAGACTGTGTTCGTGAGAAACTAGCTCAATTTAAAGTAGACAAAGCGATGGGACCGGATGGGATACACTCTAGAATACTGAGGGAACTTGCGGACGTTCTAGCAACTCCACTGACTGACCTTTTCAATGCCTCGTTGGAGTCAGGAGTGGTGCCAAAGGACTGGAGAGAGGCTCATGTGGTGCCTTTACACAAAAGCGGAAGTAAGGATGTGGTTGAAAACTACAGGCCGGTTAGTTTAACTTCGGTGGTGAGTAAATTATTGGAAACGCTGCTGAAAGAGAAAATAGTGAGGTTTCTGGAGTCCAGCGGATTACAGGATCCGAGGCAGCATGGATTCACCAGACGCAGGTCTTGTCAGACAAATCTTATTGATTTCTTTGACTGGGTGACCAGGGAGTTGGACCGAGGGAGAGCTCTAGATGTGGTGTATTTAGATTTCAGTAAAGCCTTTGACATTGTTCCTCACAGGCGACTTATAAACAAACTGAGCACCCTAGGGATGGACCCTAAAGTTACTGCTTGGGTTAGAAATTGGTTGGGTGGGAGGCGACAAAGAGTACAAGTAAATGGAGCTCACTCTGAGGAGAAGGATGTTACCAGTGGTGTGCCCCAGGGATCTGTCCTTGGTCCGATTCTTTTTAACATCTTTGTTTGTGATATAGCGGAAGGGCTGTCGGGTAAGGTTTGCCTCTTTGCAGATGATACCAAAATCTGCAATAGAGTAGACACCCAGGAAGGTGTAGATAACATGAGGAGGGATCTAGCTAAGCTTGAAGAATGGTCTAGAATTGGGCAGCTGGGATTTAATGTTAAAAATGTAAGGTCATGCATTTGTGCTGCAGCAATCCAAGGGAGCAATACAGTATAGGAGGTGAAGTACTTTTGTCCACTAAAGAAGAGCGGGACCTAGGCGTGGTTGTGTCTGATGATCTTAAAGTAGCTAAACAGGTAGAAAAGGCGACAGCAAAAGCTAGAAGGATGCTTGGGTGCATACGCAGAGGAATGGCTAGCAGAAAAAAGGAGGTGATAATGCCTCTGTATAAGTCTTTGGTGCGACCTCATTTGGTATGGTGTGCAGTATGGTGTGCAATTCTGGAGACCGCACCTTCAAAAGGATGTGAACAGGATGGAGTCGGTGCAGAGTGTGGCTACTAAAATGATTAGTGGGCTTCATTATAAAGCATATGAGGACAGACTTAAGGATCTTAATATGTATACCTTAGAGGAAAGGCGGGATAGAGGTGATATGATTGAGATGTTTAAATACCTCCGTGGCATAAATGTTCAGGGAGAGAGCCTCTTTCAATTGAAAGCAAGTTCTGCTACGAGGGGACATGGGGGGATGAGGGTGAAGGGAGATAGATTCAGGAGTGATATGCGGAAATATTTCTTTACAGAAAGAGTAGTGGATCCATGGAATAGTCTCCCAGTGGAGGTGGTAGAGATGAGGACAGTAACTGAATTCATAAAAGCATGGGACCAACACAGAGGATCTCTAAAGGTAAAAAGTGGACTGTTGTAGTTGTTGTTATGGAAGGACAGACTAGATAGGCCATATGGTCTTTTTCTGTCATCATGTTTCTATGTTTCTATGAAATCCACTGCTTACTCTAGGACGAGCATTGTGGAACCTGTGTACCTTTTGGGAACCTGTCAGGTACTTGTGAACAGGATTGGCCACTGTTGGAAACCGGATATGACCCAGTATGGCATTTCTTATGTTCTAGGTAAGCAGCAGGGAAACTAAAGCAGATGAATCAAGAAAAGTGTGGATGGATCGACATTGATGCAACCCATAGAATGACCTTTTGTCTACGGAGGTTATGTGCTGTGAGAATGACAATTCTGATTCCAATACTATACCATGATATTTCAGGGCGGAGGTGATTTGAACAGGTAAGCTGTCAATAGAAGGCACGAAGGATGGGGGTGAAGAGCCTTTCAGTGAACGAAATAGCGGTTGTTGTTTTTTTGGGTTGAGTTTGAGTCAATTAGTGCAGAGCCATGATGTGACATGGTTTAGTGTTTGATTGACAAAAGAGAAGTCAGACCTAAGGGAATCCAGATGATAGAGAAGCAAGATATCTTCAGTATAATAAAAAGCACTGATGTTAAAGTCTTAATGGAACCCTGCAGAACTCCACCAGTGAGAGGAAGAGAATCGGAATAGAAAGAGTTAATACCTGAAAAGAATGTTCTGAAAGAAATTAAGTAAACCAGTTGAACACCGAACTAGAGTTACCAATGTCTAACAACCAACTGAGGAGGATGGAATGATCAACCATATCAAATGCAGCTGAGAGATCTAGTGATACAGCAAGGTCCAATGATGAATGTATCTCACTTAAGACTGATGTAACAATTGTTTCGGTACTATGACCTGGACGGAATCCTGACTGCTGGGAGTATAAGAAGTCAGTGTATCAGATAACTACAAGGAAACCAATTTTTCAGTTGCATTGGACAGATATGGTAAGTTCGAGATTGGGTGGGAATTCAAGCGATCTAATGGATCAATGGTACTGTCTTTCAGTAAAGGCCAAACAATAGCCCTTTGTCATGGTGCAGGAACCAAACCAGCCAAGAGACTAGAGGATATGATGGATAGCATAAACAGCAGGAGAGCAAGAGATGGGTGACAATCCAGATTGATGGAATGGGATCAAGGGGGCAGGTTGTTTTATGTGAGGAAGACACAGCCTTATAAATGGGGTTGAAATGGGACCAAGTGTGACTGGGGCACTTATTTTGCATTGGAGAAGCAGCAGGTAGGGAGACAGAGCTGCCTTGGAGAGAACGACAAATAAGACTAATTTTGTCAGAAAAAAGAGGACGTCAACACATCTGTGGAGGGGCCAGTCCAAACTTGTTGAGGACCAGTGGAATTACTTGACGTTAATTGTGAGATAATAGAATAGAGTTTCTTTGGACAATTGATTGAGGCAGCAATGAAGTTAGAGAAATATTGCTTCTTGACAGTTTGAATCTCAGAGTGATAGTAACCTGAACAAACTTTGAACAGTTTAAGATTGTCAGAGTTTTTATGCTTGTGCCACTGATGCTCTGCATGTTGAAGTGGGCGTTTGGCAAGACGGAGGCCAGAATGGAACCACGGGTGATGATGCTTGGTGGAGTAGTGAGAGATATCCGGAGAGCATAAGGAAGATAGGGCTGAACTATGGAATAACACTTTTTCCTCCACCCTATCTACAAGAGGAAGGATACTGAAGTCATTAGGGAGCAATGTGTTAGCAGCGGGGAAATGATCAAGAACATCATGGGGTAGAGTATGTAGGCAGACTGTGGTCAGAGCATGACTACCTGAATATAAGTGAGTTAATGGAATGAACAGGAAAAATGTGACTAGGAAATGGTCTGTCCAGGCAGGACTTGAGTAGAAAAATTAGTCAATTTCAGTGGAGAAAGGCTACTAGTAAGAGCAAGAGTGTGACCAGCAGTGTGAGTGGCATGAGGAACATGATAATTCAGATTTAGGTGAGAGAGGAGGGAGACAAAAGCTGTGTCTCGGGCTCACAGGGAGTTATCTATATGGATATTAAAGTCACCAGCAATTAGATTGGGAAGAGAAACAAAAAGTTCTATGAGGGCTTGGAAGACACACTCCCAGGAGTCAGGGCCTAAAGATGGAGAATAATACAATAGCAAAAGATGGAAATTTCTGTGCCACGTAGATTTCAATAATAGAAAACAAAAGCGAGGTGGAACAGAAACTCAGTGACAGGGAGGACCGAAAAACAACTGCCAAGCCCCCTCCCATCCTCGAACGGTGGAAGGAGGAAACTGCGGAATAACCTGATGGCAAACAGCAAATCAGATAGTCTTCTCCATCTCAAAGTCTCGTTTCCGTTAGGCATAAGATATCTAACTTGGAGTCGCTAATAAGACCAGTTGTAGATTTGAGAGTTATGTGCACATGTAAGTGAGCAAAGGGTTCACTGGCGTTTCTGTATCAGCCTGTAAAGCAGGATTCCTAATGCATGCTTAATACAGAAGTTTGGCTCACCCGTGCCGTAAGCCAGGGGTTCTCAACCCAGTCCTTGGCACAGACCTAGCTAGTCAGGTTTTCTGGATAACCACAATGAATATCCATGAACGAGATTTGCATGAACTGCTTCCATTGTATGCAAATCTCTCTCATGCATATTCATTGTGGTTATCCTGAAAAACTGACTGGCTAGATGTGTCATGAGGCTAGGTTGAGAATTTTAAGCTAAAAGCATGCAAAAGAGCTGTGCACAAAAAGTCTGTGTTAAACATAGACAGCAAGCCAGACACATGCACAGGGATCTGCATTAGCAGTCTGGCACCTGTGCACATGGATTGGACTGCCAAAAAAAAGGCTCATCTGAGGTGATGTTTGACCCGTCACCTCAGATGACCAAGGCCGACCCTCCCGGTCACGTGTCCCCAGTCTCACCCAACACTGACAACACCAAAAAAATCATTGGTAGCCCAGTGACTCTGCATTTATCTCCTCCCAAACCCCTCCAAAAGTTTCCCTGGTGGCTCTGCCCCACACTCCCTGGAACCTACAAAGGAATTTCCCTAGTGGCCCTTACCCAGCAGCCTTCCAAGGATGGGGCAGTGGGTGTAATCCACCCTAGATACCGGCCGGGGGGGGACCTAATTCTGGGCCCAAATGGCAGTGGCACGCATGGCAAACATACCTTAACTTCCTTGCTGGCTTGCCGTGCTGCTTCCACTTTAGGTCCAGTGGCTGCTCTTTCCTGGTCGAAGTCTTACAATAACACCGCAACATAAGACAAACATTGACCCAGTTACAGCGCAATTTTTTTATATTGGGAGAAATTCAATATTCATTCTTTTGCACGTGATTAGTATGCCTAGTGTGCTGTTTTCGCGCAGTGGTTTTACTTGCAGTTTTTCTATGCAGGTTTGCTTTCTTCATCACGGAGCAAGACTAACATGGGAAAATCTGTAGCAAAATGCTATGCTAGAGCCCTGTGTGCAGTTTGCTGGATTGAGCCCTGTGTGCAAATCCTGGAGCAGACATCAGCGCACAGCACATTTAAATCCATTTAAATGCATGTTAGTAAAGCAATTAGCTATTCGCCAGAGATACATAGAAGCGTGCAGAAGATTAGACACAGCACTGAGATTTTAATGCAAGGTCTGAGGAGGAGTGATGGGTTAGCTCATTGTTCACCGGTCAGCGCTAGTGAAGAATTTATGCCTATTGCTTTACGTACAGTACGCATAATGCTTTTCTGGTTTTCTTGAAGGGGAATGTTCAAAAAAGTAAACGGCAGGGGATGAGGAGCTGAGGAGGTGCTGTACTGGAACAAAGTGTTATTCACATGTGCTGGAATGCTATTTCATATGTAAAAATCAACATTACTCTACACAGAAAACTACTGGCATACTACACTGACATTTCTGTGCAGAATAATATTGATGCGTTGTGTATGTGTGAAATCATGCACCGAGCTTTAACGCACGGTTCTAACAGAAGATTTCAGCATTGGCCCCATTGTACGTGTGTGACCCATGTGATTGGAGGGGACGAGGCCAGTGCAAGGGTACGAAGGCTCCAAAGTGACCCTTCAGCCTTGTATGCGCCCCCCCCCCCATACTCCTAGTGCCCCTCAGCCCTCAGATTTTGATGAAATACAATGATAATCACCCAAATGCCACCTTTCCAGAACAATCCTGGACATCATACTTTTACTTATTAGTATGTATATATGCATATGCATGTATTTGGTTAAGTGGCTTATTTGAAAATCACCAACCTTCTTTCAGGTTCAAGTAGGCTCTGCTGTTTCTTTGAATTTGCGTAGCTGTTTTGCTTTGACTGTAGTTGTTCTTTGTTGCCTCCCCCCAGAAGATGCAGCCCTATGTGACTGTTTAGCTTTCCTACTGTTTAAGCCAGGCTTGGGAGGGGATCTCATGCATGCATGTAGAGATCTCATCCTCCTAGAGTCTGGAGGAAGAGCAGTGGCACTGAGCGGCTGTAAGGTTCCCCAGGTCTTCTTGGCAAAGAGTGCAGTAAGAAGCCCAGAGCAGCAGGAAATGTAGAGCAGTCCTGGAAGTGCAGTAGGAACGTGGTAGGGGAAAATGAGGTTTGTGAAGATAATGGCTGTGAAACTTTACTTCTCTACCAGTGTTCCCTCTGAGCTGTGCATGTGTGCACAGGTACACAGATCATGAACCTTGCACCCACAGTAAAACATAACACGCACAAGAAAATTTAATACTGAGAACTGAACTATTCGCATCTGCGTGACCTCAGCAGCTGAGCATGATGACTTATCTTAAATTGCTGTTCTACTCAGTTAGTTGTTCAGGTGCTATTCATAGGATGGCACAATAATATTATTCATAGATTTTTAAGATTTAATAGTGACGTTGTCATCAGCAGTGTTCCCTCCAAGCTGCATGGGAGTGAGTCATCCATAGAAAATTAATTCTGCCGCACATGCATTTTTAAGTGCCACACAGAGCATGGCTTCTATCACTGCTGAAGTCCACCCTGCAGCACACCTTCTCCAACTTCCACCCAGTTTCCAGCACCACTTCTGTCCTGCAGTGCACAATACTCTCTGCCACTTCCTTCCAGGGGTGGGGGAGGTCATGCTTAGCTCAGGTCTAAATTATTACAGTACCTTAGTAATGAAAAAGGCGTACTCTGGAAGGAGTCACTTTTCAGAAGGAATTTCTGCAACTCAAATGAAAGCATAAGTAAGACAAAAATGGTATTAATGTATTATTATTAAGATACTAATGAAAATTTAATCATTTTCTTAATATTGTCACCTTGTTTTAATTACAGTTTTTAATCAATAGCTTCTGCTGTACACAGTTGTTCACAAATTTGGTCCTGGAAATCTTTGCACATGGACTGAAAATGCTGCACACAAGCCATCAATCCTTACAGGGAACATTGTTTCTTATCCTTTACCCACCTATCCTCTATATGCCTTTTCACAACAAGATCACTGCAGTTACTCCCCTGCAAATCAAAACTGCGACATTATTCCTCTTATCCAGTGCAGGGGAGAAAATATAATGATACAGCCACACTCTCTGCACATACTGAGACAAAGCAATAAGATAAGTCAGCACTTTGCTTTATTGGGTGGTTCAGCTCTGTCATACTGAGTGACAATTCAAACCACATCGGCTTTCATGTTGATGGGCGAGTTTTCTACCAACTCCAATCACAAAGCAGCCTATCCATGCACATTCATTCCCCACACAACAAAAGAAACTATAGTCAACATAACTGCTTTCAACATGAAGGTGCTCAGACACACAACTTGAGACCACAGGAGTTTGTGGAAGGCTTGAACATCATTCTTGCAGGACTGAAAAAGAGAAAAGCACCTTCCCAGCATGAACCGTGAAATTGGGCAAATCTTTCAGTGCAGAGTTAAAGAGATTGTACTAGCATCTTTCTAGTTTGGCGTGTTTTGAAGGGCCCTAAAAAAAAATCATCTCTGAGATACACTTGAAGTCCACAGGGCAATTACTGTAATTCAAAAGGTGCAGGTTTGTGCAATTCCTACTGTACGGCAATACAGTCTTAGCTTTACAAAAGTGATAACCTCCACATGTGCATTTCAAGTGTGCATGCAAATTGCTTGGGAGTGCATATAATTACAAATTAATGCACACATTCAGCTCATGCATGCAAAAAAATATTTTTCTCACTGCCAAACTATACTTTGCTCTGCAGCCCTCAGTTGAATTCTGAAGCTCGCTGTCTGTTTTGGAAGCTGGATAATGGAACTGCTATCACCACAAGTTCAAACTTCATTGCACCAGTGGCTGCCAAATTAGAATGGAACAGATGAGGCAGTCATTTGAGCTCAATCAGTATCACACTGTCCGCAGTCCTGTCTGCTTTGGCTGATGCCATTTTTTCTGACAAGGGGGGATCATGCTTGAATCACTTGATAACTGAAGCAAAATAAATAGTCCCTCACTCTTACCCAACTTGCACCTAAACATGGTCAAGCTCAAAAACTGTAGTGCAACCATGTGAAATTACCCCACGTTTACAAAAAACAATAAATCAAGGGGTCAAAACTTTCACAAATATTTATTTAAAAACCTCAAGGAGACATCAATAAAAATTTTTTAATGACATTTGGCTCTGATGTTTTTGATTGGTAAGTATTGGTAAGAGTTAACATAAACCTTCTGCTCAACCAACTACCTTAAAATCATCATTTGTCTCCAGGCCAAAATTATCTTAAATCAGTCCTTTTAATTTTACTATTTTTTAAAACTTTTTTTATGGCTATGTCTTATCATCAAACAGTAACAATGATATGAGGCCCACAGCAGGTCTAACTATGTAATATTGTATCCTTTTAACTAATACTTTAAAAATCACAGGTACAGCCTTATTTATCTCAAAGCATTCATTAGAGTCTCTTCAGCACATCCATTTCCTCAAAATTACTATCACTTCATCAGCCCCATATCAGTTTCAGTGGGAACCACTTGTTTCAGGGGTACTAACAAACAAAAAACATAATCTTCCACCATCTCGATCCCTTTTTAAAGCTAAAGACCACACTCCCCAGATGACATCACACTGATAATTGCCCAACAAGCCACCAATCAAAAACATCAGAGCCAAATGTCATTAAAATTTTGTTTTAATGACAAGGTTGAGTACAATGTGCCTCACAGGACATGGAATGGAAGGAGTGAGGACATCTGAAGCAGGAGAGTATAGTGTTATAGGAAGAGGCTGCCTCATCGACAGATTCAGATATCATGGGATGAGAGAGGAGGAGAGACAGTAGTGGAAATAGCTGGTATTTATCTGTGCTGCGTTTGTAGTATTTTTTATTTATTTTGCAATCTGCTCTTCTTTTTTGGATTCTGGGTTACTGTCTTACCCACTGCTTCTTGCTTTCATTTTAGTTTTCTGCTGAAGCTACAGATTTGAGGAGATATGATAAGATATGATAAAGCAGGAGAGGAAGCCCCAGTGGATGTGCTTTACTCAGGTGTTTCATTGAACTTAGATTCCCTATCCCCCTGCCCAGCCATTGTGGTCTCTACGGAATTCTCTGCCTGAATATCTCTGCTCTGAGAACCCCTCTGCCCAAATTTTAATCAGGGTTGAAAGTACGGCTTTTTGAACAATCTTTTCCTGACGACTAATAGTCTCAGTAAGGATCTTACTCTTCCTAGTGCGCTTAGCAAACTGGAATATTATGGTAACTATTTTTGTGCTAATCCATCCCTTCTCCTCTTATGTCAGAGTGCACTTCTTTGTCAAATATTTTATATAGGGTAATGATCCTTATAGTTTCATTCTTGTATTTAAACCGCCTTGATGTCACTATGCCTAAGGCAGCATACCAAATATTTCAATTAATCAATAAAATTATACAAGTCAGCTTGGGTCAGTAGTTGTTGTTATGTGCGTTGAGTCGATGTTGACTCATGGCACCCCTGTGGATAGTTGTCCTAAATTGTGTTCGGTCTTTAGTCAAGCGGCTAATTGTTGATAGCGTGTCATCCACAGCTGCTGTTATTGTATCAATCCATCACATTGCTGACCTTCCTCTTTTGCATTGACCTTCAACCTTGCCAAGCATGATGACATTAGGGTCAATAGAAAGCTAGAATATAGAGGCAATTAATTTGGCAGGCTAGAAAGACGGTGGCAAATATTGTGATAGTGACAAGGGTTAATTTCTTCCTAAGCGAACGAGAAGAGAGATATAGATACAGAGAGATTAGCAGATTCAGCACAAAGCCAGAATGAAAGCAAGAAGCAGTGGGTAGGACAGTAACCCAGAATCCAAAAGAGCAGAGCAGATTACAAAACAAATACAGATACTGTATATAAATTAATACAAATGCAGCACAAACAGATAAATACCAACACATTAAAATCCACTTCCGTCGCCATGCAAAAGGAAGATTGCATCAGAGGAGGTGGAAGCAGGAACAGAACAGTAGCACCAGAGGGTTTTGGTAAGCACTGTGGTGCTGTTTGAAGCTATTGCCACTGCTGGTGGTCCCGGAGACGGGCAGCAGCGGCAGCAATGGGGGCAGGAGCAGGGAGCACCTGGTATGAGGTTTGGCAGCTCTGGTTCATGTTGCCATTCTTTTCTATACTGAGGACAGAACAGACTAAAAGATAACATTGTATCCAGTGAGTTATAAGATAGGTCATCGTACATAAGTTTGTAAGTTCATTGTAAATTTTGTTTTTGAGTTCAATGTAAACTGCCCTTGATCTCTGGAAGGGGCGGTATATAAGAGCATATTCAATAAAATAAATTAAAAAAATAATGTTCAGTTTTTATGGTTCATTGGTTTTAATTTTCCCCTGATACAGGCGCTCTGCTAAAACCTGGCCAATTTGGATTCTCTTTAATTTGGGAAATTTAATATTTTTTTTCTTTCAAATGTGTGTTTTGAATATTTTTTTTGTTTAAAAAATTGTGCATATTTATTTTATATTATTGTCTTGGTGCTTACTCTTTTGCTGTGTATTTTTGAAGATCCTCAGTATTACTCTACATTGGGAAATTTCAAAATCACAAAATTCCTGTCTTGTGAGCATGAAAGGTGGTAACTGGTTTGCACAACTGGCTGCAGTGTAGCACATATGACAGATGTCAGTCAAAGTCCTTATTGTGGAAATATGAATGATCCTGTCAGGGAAAGGGATCCTGTGGCTTTGGTGTGTGACAGAGGAAAGATGAACACCATCATATTATTAAATGTGCAGAAGTGGTCACATATGAAGCACAAGCTGTACAAAGATGTTTCTGCCAAGATCTGAAATAAAATTGGAACATTTTGAGCCTCTTTAAAAGCTCATTTTAATTTGACTCCCTGATTTGGCAGCATTAGTTTGGAACTTTTCTGGTTCTTTCCATTGGGGTGCTTTTCATGTTCTAGTTACTGTAATCCCCTTTCTGTTTGGACCTCACAGTTACTATTCTATTCCATAAGGCCTTTGACTTACCCATCACCTGACACCACCGGCTGCCTGTAGTATTTATTTATTTATTTTTTTTTATTTACAGTTTCTTTTATACCGCGCTATTCGACATCAGTGCGGTTTACAGTGAACATCAAAACCACACGTCTCAATTAATTGATCTGTGCTTACAATGAACAGGTAAAATAAACTTGGATATACATTAAACAGGTATTGACACTTTTTCTCCTGCCCTCTTCTTCAGACTTTCCTGGTAGGAATGTGCACATCTTTCTGTATTATTTTATGGATTTCCTTTCCACTCTCTGCATCTCTTGGAAATGTTTTATTGTAAACCACTTTGCTATAACCATGAAGGCATTATATCAAATTTTAACAAACATAAACTTCACCAACTGCTTGGCAGACAAGGGATCATACCAATCCTATCAGCTTTAAACAGAGTTTTCTCTGCAGCTCATGGGTCTTTAAAGTATCAGGGTTCTCTTGGTGGGGACTGGCAAGAGCCAGGAGGTCCTTAGCACTTGATACACTCACACACTCCCTTCTTAAATAAATGAGTCCAGGCTAGAAATTGTGTTCTGAACCAAGAGTTTACTTAAACTTTGGGTCACTGAGAAAAATACAAAGAATTAGCAAAAATCAATGAACCAGTACTAAATTATAACAGAATTTTCTCCCTTCCTCTCATTTAGTATATATTGTTCCTCATTTCTTCCCAAATCTCTGAACCTTAATTTTTATACTTGCATTCTTCCTTACCAGTCTTCCCTTTTATGTACCTCCCGGGGTATTTGTTCTCTGCCACTTTTGTGCTTTCACCTGACCTGTGTCAGATGATACCCTTTACTCTTGTACCCTTGGTAGACAGCTTATGTGGGTTCCTTCTCCTCCTGGATAGTTTGCACCTTTCTTTCTACATCTTGTAATATTGTAGTAGGGACACTGGATGGTGCCACTTGTCTTAATGCAGAATCCAAGTAGCTGCTACACTGTCTTCCCCCTTAAAAATGGTGAACCACAGTGAAACAATTTTCTCCAGTACTCCTGTATTGCTTCTCTATCAAGGGCAGGGCCGGCCCATCCATTGAGCAAGAATGTTGTTGGCACATGGCCCTGCGCTTCAGGGGGCCCTGCGCCAACAACATTTTGCACACTGCTCACCTTCTTTAATGGCACCCGGCAGGCTTAGCACAGCTCGTTACAGTTGCCGAAGTGAAGAGCATTGTTCACTTTGGCAGCTGAATTGTAATGAAGATCGGAGGCGCGCCGGAGGTCAAAGGACACTTCCTGTATCCCGGCTCTCAGCGCGCCTGTGATCTTCATTACAATACAGCTGCCGAAGTGAAGGGAACAATGCTCTTCACTTCAGCGGCTGTAACAAGCTGTGCTGAGCCTGCTGGGAGCCACTGAAGCCTGCCTTGGGGCTCTTCGGGGGCTTGGGCTTGAAATGGGCTGTGGAGGGGCCTAAAATTGGAATTGGGCTGGGGGGCTATAATTGGAAATGGGCTGAATGGGAGGGGGGGAGGCTAGGATTGGAAATGGGCTGAGGGGGAGCTAGGAATGGAAATGGGCTGAGTGGGGGGTGCTAGGAATGGAAATGGGCTGTGTGGGAGGGAGTGCAAAGGAGCTGATGGGGAGGACTAAGACAGCAAATGGGCTTTTGGGGGGTAGGATTGGAAATGGACTGATGTAGTTTTGGAATAGGATTGGAAATGTCCGATGGGTGGGGGGGGGGCTACTTTTAGAAATGGCTGATAGGAGCAGCTTGGACTTGAAATGAGTTGATGGGGGTGGGCTCAGACTGGAAATGGACCGAGTGTGGGGAAGCTTGGACTAGAAATGGGCTGAAGCTCCTCCACACTCGGCCCAATTTCCAGTCCAAGCCCCCCCCCCCATCAGCTCACTGGAATAGGATTGGAATTGGTTTATGGGGGGGGGGGGAGCTAGTATTGGAAATGGCTGATAGGGGGCCTAGGATTGCAAATGAGCTGATGGGGGGAACTTGGACTGGAAATGGGCTGATGGGAGGTGGAATAGGACTGGAAATGAGCTGATTGGGGGGGCTAGGACTGCAAATTGGCTGATGCGGGAGGGGGAGAATGCAATTAGAAGGGAGCGGATACTGAGTGGGGCTGGAACTAGAAGGGAGGACTAGAAGGGGATGGGGCTGGGGGAATGAGGATGGAGGGGGAAAATATATTTTGTGTGGGAGGGAAGAAAAATCTACAAATTGCTGGGTATTGGCAGAGTAAGTGGGGATTGAGAATGGAAGGGTGAAATTTGAGTGGATTCTAAAGGAATAAAAAAGAAATTGGGGAAAGAGCAAAAGGGGAAAGATCAGTATGTTAAAGCAGATGTAGAAGATAGAATGGAAAAAATCCAGAAGAGAGAAGAAAGGACAAATGGACAGCAGACAATGGAGAATTAGCAGAAGACAGAAGATACCAGAAGAAAGTGACTGGAGCAATTGCAATTGAAAAATAAAATGCCCATAAAACAAAAGGTAGAAAAATACTTTTTTATTTTGAATTTATTAACTGGAATATGTCAGCTCTGGGAAATGTGTATCATTAACGTCTTTGCATTTTTGTTTAGAACAAAAGGAAATTAATTTATAGTGTTGTACATTCCAAGTTTGGCTTTAGGGGTTCCCAATTTAATTATTGTCTTCCGATTTCTAAATTGTGATTCCTCGTTCTTTGTTTGGTGATGGTCTATGTTCTGCATGTGTAACTGAGCTGAGGTATTCTATTCTTGTACTTTCTGTTTGACAGTGCCACTTGTTCTCTTTCCCTAGTAGGCGATGTATTGATTTAATATTTGCAGTGTTGCCTTTTTAATAGGTAGGATTTGGTGCTTTGTGAGTCCTGGTAGAGCTGTTATGATACTGTTATGATACAAAAGTATACACCTTGTAAATAGTTTAAACAGTATAATGCTCTGTTATATGTAAAAAGTTAAAAAAAAAAGTCTGTTCAATGTAATGTTATACGAACGTATACAAAACTGTTAAATTGTTCCATGTAAACCGCCCCTGATCTCTGGAAGGGGCGGTATAGAAGAAATAGATAAATAAATAAAAATACGGCTGGTTTGCTATGGGTTCTAAATGGTCAGTGTTATAGTACTTCCTAATGTCCCTGGCGGTTGGCACTGGAGTATAGTAATGTAGAAATCTGGTAGTCTTTCTTTATCCAGACACTCATTATGCTAATGTTTATGCAAATGAGACCCCACAATGAGCCTCCGCACCCCCTTGGGCCGCCCCTGATCAAGGACGTCACTAGGTAGTCAATTTAGTAGACTGTTACCTGAAAGAAGGAAACAATTGACATACATTCTCCTTACTGTCATATTCAGAGGCTTCTTCTGCGAAGAATAAGCTCTATTAATTCAATAAGCAAGATACTGGCCTAAAGTGCTGCAGTTATCTGTGGCCAAAAATGGAAGTGCTATAGAAAAATCAATTAGGATTCTTTTGGGAAGTTCTGATGCTCCCATGCATGAACAGGATGGAAACAGTCTCTCAGGAAATAGTGAAGTAATCACACTTGTGTTTGTGGATTGCACTTGAACACACTGGACCCCAAAAATCATCTCTGGGCTGCTTGAAAATTCCTCTTCTTCAAGCCTGTGGCACCCAACATGATGGAAAATCTCAGTATCTCTCTGCACATTTTCTTGGACTGACTGCATATTTTTGGTACTTCAGGATCTTCTCCCTCTCCACACGATTCACAGAATTGTTGCTTGGAATCAACACCTCTATTATCAGTGCCATTCTGATGTTTTTATCCTTTACCATTGTGTTGGATTTCCTCACATCCTGCTTCTTATCTGGCAGAATGGGAATGTCCCGAGTTATCATATCTTCCTCCGTAATTTTCTTAGGGTTATGATCCCAGTGCTTTTCCAGTACAATGATGTTGTAGTGCTTACAAAGTTTCCAGTGGATGAAACATGCCACTTTATTTTGCCTTTTTGTACAGAAATTTTCTGCCATCAGAATTTCGCAGCCAGCTATGAGATAAATCATCATTTCTAACTCTTTCTGGCAGAGTCTACACATCTGTTTTGCCAGTTTTCAATGTTCGCTGTGAACCAACTCATCTGTAATCCACTGTCATGTGCTGCAGCTGTCAATCTCTTATCCTTAGGCTCAATGCGCCTTTCCTTAACTACTCATATGTCCTCATTTGATCGACAAAGGGCTGTGTTTGTGCATTTGCCACTTGTTTTTCCTATGTGCCCAATCTTGTACCCGTAGGAATGTCTAGCGCCTGTGGTGAAGAATCGGGTACGATGTGGTCCCGTCCATATTGTGGACATTCTGATGACCCAGACGTGCTCCTTTGTAAATCAGGCTCCACATTTGTGACTTCTTGCAGTTATTTTGACTTTAAAGAATTAGATCAGCAAATGAGGATGTAGTAAAAGCTGTTAGTGTAGTTGGATTTAAAGGTGGTTTGGACAAGTTCCTGGAGGAAAAGTCCATAAAGCATTATTAAAGTGGACCAGGAAAATCCACTGCTTACCACTGGGACAAGCAGCATGGAATCTGTATACTTTTTGGGAACTTGACAGGTATTTGTGACCTGGATTGGTCACTGCTGGAAATAGGATACTGGGCTTGATGGACCCTTGGTCTGACCCCGTATGGCATATCTTATATTCTTGTGTCTCTTCTGGTGCTTCCTTCCCTGTGTGTGCTTGTGGATTTGCTCATTCCTTCTAATCATTGGAATGTTTATCCAAGTTTGATAATAGAGACAGATTCTAGACATTTACTTTCATATTTTAGTACTTTTTATGTATTTGGATCTTATGATTCCATTAAATAGGCCTGGAAGCCTATGATAGTAGCTCTGTATGTATAATCAATTTCTATGAGGCCCATTCTTCCTTCAGCTCTAGGGATGTACAGTCTCAGCATATACTGGTTCTTATAAGCCCCTCGTGGGCATAAAGGAGTTTTGTTGTTCACACATCCAGTTTTTCAAGATCTTTAATAGGAAAGTCTACATTTCCAAGCTATACAAGAGTATAGGGATTGCAAGCTGGTTGATGACTTTTATATTATTCCTTGATGTTAGTGCACATTTCAGTATCGGCTTCAGTCTCCTGTAATACTCTTTGCTGGTCTTTTCACTCAATACTTTATACTGGATTGTTGCTCCTTTCCCTACTCCTAAATATTTATATACATCTTCTCGTTCAAGCTCCTTTATGTCACAGCCATCAGAGAGATTTCTTCAGTTGTCCTCAATTTTCCATCTTGATGTCATCTGAGAAGTTTTTTTTGACCAGATAGAGTTGTTTTGCCAGATGATGATCAGTAGGACTATAGAGCTTCAAGTTGTGTACAAACTGTGTGATAGTGTGATGTCACCTCTGGGTCTTTGACAGCTTTAAGATTAAAGTTAAACTCATACTCTGAAAAGTAAAGGAATGCACTCAAAGATTAAGTGCTATACAAAATATGAGTGGTGACAAGGAGTCTCCATGAAATATCCCTCATTGGATCTGGAAATTAGGAATAATGCACTCTTCATCTGTGCACTGTAAGACGGTGTGTGGTTTGCCACCTTTTCATGGTGGAATTTGATGCACTCAATTTAAATTGCCATTGAAATGTACAAAATACATTTTATTATCCAAAAGTGCAGGACACTGTGGAAGGCTCTCTTATATCAATCCATGCAACACTGAGATTTGTATTTTTCTTAGCACTGGCCATGATGGCTTTGTTTAGCAGTAGTTGGTCTGGTTTCGTATACTCCTCTTGTTACGCTTCTGTTCTAATGCCATGGTGTTATTGGAATCGATATGGTCATATATTCTGTTAGCATCTATTGCAGTGAACAGCTTGTAGATTGCAGGCAGACAGGTTATTGGTCTATAATTTTTGAGGACATTACTTGGGTCTCCCTTTGGAAGGATAAGTGTTTTCCCTGTTATTAGCCATTGTGGTATTAAATCTGGCTGCTTGATTAATTGATTTTTGCAGTTTGCCAGGTCTTGGTGAAGGGATGTTAACTGTTTGAACCAAAAATTGATCACTCCATCTAGGCCAGGGCGTTACAATTAAGGGCTCTTTTTAATTTATTTCCCAGCTGTTTTTTGTTACATGAGGCCAGTCCACAGCTTCAATGCTCATCTTTTCCAAATTGTCTCATAAAATGGGTAGCCATTCTGCTTTGAATTGTGCTCCACAGGGTTTTAATATGCCAAAGGACTGGAGAGAGGCTCATGTGGTGCCTTTACACAAAAGCGGAAGTAAGGATGTGGTTGAAAACTACAGGCCGGTTAGTTTAACTTTGGTGGTGAGTAAATTATTGGAAACTCTGCTGAAAGAGGAAATAGTGAGGTTTCTGGAGTCCAACGGATTGCAGGATCCGAGGCAGCATGGATTCACCAGAGGCAGGTCTTGTCAGACAAATCTGATTGATTTCTTTGACTGGGTGACCAGGGAGTTAGACCGAGGGAGAACCCTAGATGTGGTGTATTTGGATTTCAGTAAAGCCTTTGACACTGTTCCTCACAGGCGAATTATAAACAAACTGAGCACCCTAGGGATGGACCATAAATTACTGTTTAGGTTGGAAACTGGTTGAGTGGGAGGCAACAAAGGGTACAGGTAAAAGGAGCTTACTCTGAGGAGAAGGAGGTTACCAGTGGTGTGCCCCAGGGATCTGTCCTTGGTCCGATTCTTTTTAATATCTTTGTTAGTGATATAGCGGAAGGGCTGTCGGGTAAGGTTTGCCTCTTTGTGGATGATACCAAAATCTGCAATAGAGCAGACACCCAGGAAGGTGTAGATAACATGAGGAGGGATCTAGCTAAGCTTGAAGAATGGTCTAGAATTTGGCAGCTGGGATTTAATGTTAAAGGTCATGCATTTGGGCTGCAGCAATCCAAGGGAGCAATATAGTATAGGGGTGAAGTACTTTTGTCCACTAAAGAAGAGCGGGACCTAGGCGTGGTTGTGTCTGATGATCTTAAAATAGCTAAACAGGTAGAAAAGGCGACGGCAAAAGCTAGAAGGATGCTTGCGTGCATACGGAGAGGAATGGCTAGCAGAAAAAAGGAGGCGATAGTACCTCTGTATAAGTCTTTGGTGCGACCTCATTTGTAGTATGGTGTGCAATTCTGGAGACTGCACCTTCAAAAGGATGTGAACAGGAGGGAGTCAGTGCAGAGGGTGGCTACTAAAATGGTTAGTGGGCTTCATTATAAAGCATATGAGGACAGACTTAAGGATCTTAATATGTACACCTTAGAGGAAAGGCGAGATAGAGGTGATATGATTGAGATGTTTAAATACCTCCGTGGCATAAATGTTCAGGGAGAGAGCCTCTTTCAATTGAAAGCAAATTCTGCTATAAGGGGACATGGGATGAGGGTGAAGGGAGATAGATTCAGGAGTGATATGCGGAAATATTTCTTTACGGAAAGAGTAGTGGATCCATGGAATAGTCTCCCAGTGGAGGTGGTAGAGATGAGGACAGTAACTGAATTCAAAAAAGCATGGGACAAACACAGAGGATCTCTAAAGGTAAAAAGGGGACTGTTGTAGTGGTTGATATGGAAGGACAGACTAGATAGGCCATGTGGTCTTTTTCTGTCGTCATGTTTCTAATATAATTTTCTTTAGAATTTTTCTGTGTCGGTCTTAGTTGGTGGTATTTTCACCTTGCTGATGCCCTTTCCCGATTCCCTGTAAAACTGTTTTGGGTTCTATAAATAGTTCATTTTGATAACTTTCTTTTTTGTTCTCGTCATATCTCTGCAATATTTGTGCTTCTGCTGTTTAGTTTCAGTTTATTATTGGAGCATATGAATTTAAGGTCTTCATCTGTTAATGCAGTGTATTTCATTTGCATCTTTTGCATTATCTTTGGTGATCTTGATCCTTTGACATACCCATCTATCAGGGATATCTCGGCATCCATACTTTTTCTTCAATATGCTTTCTCCAAGGAGGAGTTGTTATCTATCTTCTTTTCTTTTGGTCCTATGTCCGTTTTGATACAATTGTTTCATTATTAAGTTTTGCTGCACAATTCTGGATCTGATTTATCTCTGTAATATTCATGGACTGTTTCTTATTGCACATTATGGCCTTAATAATTTGATTTATCATGCTTTTTGCTTTATATGTAAGGTGTAACGTTGGCAGTCAATTTCTCTTGAGCCTCAGCATACCGATCACTCTCCATGCAGGCCAGAAGGTCCACTGCCAACTCTTCAATCTCTTGATCCCTCTCCTGTCTCTCCTCTTCGGGCCTGTTCCACATTATTCAAGTCCTCTCCTACTCCCCATTCACTTAATGGCCCATCCTGCATTTCTTCCTCATTCTGCTTCATGCCGGTCTGTCCCTCCTGTTCAGTGTTCTCATCTTCCTCGGATATCTCCTTTGTTGCCCCAGCTAAGTACTCTGCTTGCTGTGGCATCTCTTTTTTTGCATTCCTTTCTGAATCCATTATCTCTTTCTCTATTTCTCTTTCTGTGGCACCGCTCAGCTGTTCTAACACATCCTAACTCAGATACTTTGGGGCTTGTTTACAAAGCCACGGTAGCGATTCGCGAAATCAATGGGGCCGCGGCTCTGATAACGATCGCGAACTGCTACCGCGGCTTTGTAAACAAGCCCCTTTGATTTGTCCAACCAGAGATTTTATATTTTCATCATTTGCTTTTTGAAGTTTTTCCTTTGCTCTGACCCAGTATGGCAGTTCATAACATAAGAACTGCCATACTGGGTCAGAGCAAAGGTCCATCAAGCCCAGTGTCTGTTTCCAACAAAAGCCAATCCAGGTCATAAATACCTGACATATCCCAAAAGTAGCCAGTTCTATGCTGCTTACCCCAGGAATAAGCAATGGTTTTCTTGGACTACCTTAATAACAGTTTATGGACTTTTCATCCAGGATTCGTTTTGTATAATATGTTTATTGGCTGAGTTAGAATGGTATAACATCTCTCAACCCCTCCCTTTAAAGGAATCCACAATTTATTATTTATTTAACTAATATTTATCCACAATTTATTATTTGTTATTCAAAACGGTTTACAATTAACACTGGTACACACAAAATAATAATAAAAGAGGTGTACATAGGTTACATTCAACTATAACAATATAGTTAATTCCTATGATGTCTCATAGTTAAACAGTTTCATATAAAATTGTTGAGTTAAATGTAAACCGCGTTGATAATACTGAAAGGCGGTATATAAGAAAAGTTTAAATAAATAGATACATTGCTGATAGTATAGTTTAGGTTACCTTCACCCATAAAGAGAAGAACTTAAAACATTCAAAGACATAAAAGGCTACGTTCACCCATAAAAAGTAGGATTTCCAGCATTCAATGAGGAAATAGGGTGCTGGAGTCTGTTTATCTGTGCTGTAGTGCTCTTGGAAGAGGTATATCTTCAAGTTTTTCCTAAAGTTGTGAGGTGATTGGGTGTTGTGTAATGTGGGGGTTAATGCATCCCAGATGGTGGGGGCATAGAGTGCAAAGCTCTTAGGCAAGTGTAATGGCTGCTTTTGCGGATTTGTGAAAGCAGGTTAAGTAGGTTCTGTGTGCTTTGTCTTTGTGGTCTGTTGGTATTAGGGGTGCTGATTAAGGTCTGGAAGTGTTCAGAGGTGATGTTTCAGGCTTTGTAAATGATGGTGAGGACTTTGTGTCTGATTCTAGAGGCGATGGGTAGCCAGTGGAGGGATTTAAGTATGGGTGTGATGTGGGTGTGTCTTGAGACTCTGAAGATGGTGCATGCCGTGGTGTTTTGAGCAAGCTGGAGTGGTAGGATGGTGTGTTTGGGTAGTCTCTGGTAAATGGAGTTGCAATAATCGAAGTGGGGTGTGATGGTAGCTTGGCAAGTTGAGTGGAAGTTTTCTGTGGAGAGGAAGGGACATAGATTCCATAGAGTTCTGAGCTTGTTATAGACCGTCATAATGGTGTTCCAGATGTGGGCTTGGAAGTTAAGCTGCTGATCGAGGATGATGCTGAGAAATCTGACTTGTGTTTTGATCTGCAGATCCATGTTGTCAATTCTGATGGATGCGGGTGGTGTAAATGTGGGATCCCTGGTGACGTGAGGAATTTGTTTTGCTGAATATGACTGCCAAGTTGCGGAGCTGAAGCCAATTGACTATTTCTTTAAAGCATGCTTTGAGACTTGTCGGGAGCAGTTGTGGAGAATGGGGTAAATATCATTATGTCGTCAGCATAGATTTTGTATCAGATGTTGAAGTTCTGGATGATTGTGCACAGTGGTTGAATGTAAATATAGAAAAGTAATGAAGAGAATGCAGATTCTTTGGGTACTCCTTGTGGCAGGCTGTAAAGGGATGAGGTGTGGTGTCTTTTCTTTGTCTGTTGGCTATGTTGTGAGAGGTATGAGTGAATCCATTTGAGGGGTTCGCCTTGCATTCCAATGGTGTACAGTTAGTCCAACAACATTTTGTGAGATACAGTGTCAAATGCTGTGGAGATGTCTGATTCTCCCGGTATCCGCAAGACCTGTTCCACATTACATCAGTCCTTAGTGGGCCTCCACCAGTCCTTTCCGCCACGTTGGTCATCTGCTTTTGTTATTTATTTATTTAGACAGATTTGTATGCCACCTGTCAGACGGCTGCCTGGGTGAGAATCTTCACACTCTTGGCAAGTGCATATTTCTATATTATTTGCAAGGTATTGTGGGCAATGTAGTTCATTCACACCAGACACAGCTGCTGACAATAATTTAGTTGTGCTCTTGGGTAAAGCCAATAAGATATTTATTTATGGGGTTATTTCTCCCAACACAGATATGCTTGGTAGCACATAAACTAGGTTACTTGCTTTCAGTGTTAACTTGGAAAAACAAAGTCAAAATCAGGAAACAACAAATGAAAAGCCACAAAGCAAGAAACAAACTGTTCTTTTCAGGTTAACTTCTGATTATTTCCCACATAGATACAGAAGTGATTCTCTCCTAGCTCACAAGCAATTAGGTAAGGCTTAATTGCTAGCAGTTATCCAGCTGAAACCCCTTAGCTGGCTTGCTTTCTACTGTGTGGGTCAAATCCTGCTTCAGGAGCTTTTCTGAGTAGATTAAAGAACAAATTTGTATTTCTTTGTGATGGTTGCTGTACTTTATAACAGAAAGTTACCAACGGAGTTTAGATAGAGAGCAGTCCATATAAACAGGATCCTCATCTGCTATTATTCCCCCTTGTTCAACAAGCATGGGTTCAATATCATGGATTGGCACAGATGAATCTCTCAATGGAGCATTTTCAGGAGAATACTTGTTTCCCTGCTGTCTTTCAAGGTTATAGCTAGGGCATAGATCAGTGTTCATACCTGAGCTTCCATTGCTGCTAGAGTTCCTCTCTATATAGCCTGGCCAGTATGTAGTCCAGTTCTTATGTCCAGCCTTCCAATCCAGATCCCTGGACACTGGATCTCTCTTCACATACCTTCTGGCACAGGTCTTAGGGTCCCTTCCACGTGCAGCCGTCTCCCTCACAGGTAGCCTCTGGTGATTCCTAGCTCTGCAGCACCATTCCTCTGGCTTTCCCCAGTCCAATGGTGTATGCTGGCCCTTGGAATACCTCCCAGTATACGTACTGCTTTGGACTCTTCTAGACCTCTCAAAGGCTTTTCTCTTCCTTCTTCCAAAGGGTCTCTTTCCCTCTCTGTCCGTCCTGTTTGGCTTCTGCTTCTGATGATCCTTCAGATGAAACTGATGATCAAACTCAAGCTGATTCTCAGGATACTGAGGACAATTCTCTGGATATCCAAGGTGATCATGAAGATGGTCATCTGTAGAATAAACTCTACTCTTATTCTGCTTAGATGAGTGATCCTCCCTAACACAGCGCAGCTGTGCTGAATCAGGCCTTGCCCTTTGAGATGAGTGTTCCATCCTAGCACAGCGCAGCTGTGCTGAATCAAGCCCTGCCCTTTGCAATGAGTGCTTGGGGATTACCTCATAGCCCTTTGGATTGAACACACGTTTTCTCACTTCAGCTCCTCTCATGGCTGTTGGAAACCTGGTGCATTCTGGGACTGGTAGTCTTTTATGGCAAAATTCTGTTTTCTCATTTCTACCAGCACTGACAGGTTGCTTGTTCAGAGACACTTCACCTTTTCTATAGCCTCTTCCTGAGCTATGATAAGCTTCCTTATCACACACCTTATCCTTCAATCAAGGTGGTCACGTCACATCACAATTGGAGGGTTACATTTAACATTAGGGTATGTGTAAACATTTAGACAGTACAGTTACTTATCAGCATTTAGACAGTACAATTGAAGGTAACATTTAACATGAGGGTATTTAATAATGCGGTATGATAAACTTGTGTGTGTGGATAGGATGGGTGCGTGCGTAGTTGGCGGCGGAAGTAGTATTTCAGTATGGGTATTGTCACAACGCCGCCCTAGTGGTTAGTAATAGGTAGGGCAGGTTGGACATGAATATAATAAAGGTGGGGCTTGGTAAGTCTTTCTTTTTAGGGCCCGAGGTTGGCGAGGCTCGGTAGCGTCCTTACAATACCAAAGGTACCCCAAGAACAAATAGGTCATCGAGTGGAGGGAATTTAAAAGCTTTATTTCCCCGATATGCACAAAAGGTTCCAACGGATCAGGTTCAAACATAAACAGAAATGTCCTTTACTTCAGGTTAGAAACTCTATTCGGGTTCAACAGAAAAACTGTTTATTTCACAGCAAAGTTATAACAAAAATAAGCATTCAAATTTTGCACCAGCTTTCAATGCTTACTAGTCACTCAAGCACTCTAAGCTGCCTCTGGTGCAAAAACTACAATCCATTTCTTCAATGGGGAAGACTTCTCCTTCTTCCACTTGCATTGCTTCTTCAGCTGAACTGTCTGTGTTATGGTTAACAGCTATCGGTGAGGTACCGCTAGGTTTCTCAGTCAACTGCTGAATGAGTTTCCAATGCTGGGAGTCTAGCATGGGCCGTCGGCCAGGAGTATACATATAGTGTGACTGACTCTCTCTTCTCTGGGAGTTTTCATATACCTCTTGACAAGTAGGCTTATTTAAAAGTTTCCCATTCTCTAAAAACTTTCCAAGCCTTCTTTTCTGAACAGAGGAGCTTCTGATTCCTGCTTTATCCAAAGGCTGTCTACTGCAGGCTGTCTGTTACTTTGTAACTCTGGCCTATTCAATGGAGCTGAGGTTTGAGGCCTTCTGCTATGTAGATTCTGCCTTGCATTCACCCTATGATCTGGGTTATGCCCACAGCAATCACAATGTAATTTCTCTGTACCTCTTTTGTTGAATTGAGCAATGTTTGTAGCACCTGTAGATTCTCCAGTCTCTGCAGCTTCTGGAAGCGTAACCGGTTTTCTGCTGCCCTTCCAGTCAGGTCCTTCAAAGCTCTCACCACTCCAACTGCTCCTCCTGTATTCTCTGCCTTCTTGATTCTTTTGGTATCTTGGATTCTGGCTGCCCCAGCAGCTTCTCCCATACTCCTTCCTCTCTGGATTCTGGCTGCCCCAGCTGCTTCTCCCATACTCCTCTCTCTCTTTCTGTCCTCCTGACTTCCTTTAAGAGGAGTTCCTGTTCTTCTTGATTGGAGGCTGGCTGGTTCCAGGTTACATCCTCTAGGGTGCGGCTCCTTAGTCCTCCAGAGCTCTCTCCTGCTCCCCCTATCAGGCTCCTGTGAATATTGCAGTTTGTGCGCCTTTTTTTCTACCTTTAAAACATTTATTTTTCTCCCCTGCTGGTTTGCTGCATCACAGTATGGGATGTTGCCTGGATGCTCATATGTTTCTATAAATAAAAATGTTTTGAGGTCTTTGCGGAAGTCTGTGAGGTCATCTAATGCCCTCAGGCTCGTTGGGAGGGAGTTCCATAGTGTGGATGCCAGTAGTGATGGTGCTCTTTTTGAAGTTGTTTGTTTGGTTTTGTGATAGCCTGCAGGTGTGCCGATCATGTTGTCATTATTGGTTCTTCTTGGTCTGTTGCTGATATCCCTTGTTATAACATTTTGGGATACATCTGCTGAGAGATGGTGAATGACTTTGAAGATGATCATGATTGTTTTGTATTTAGCTCTTGACACCATTGGGAGCCAGTGCAGTTGTTGTAGGACGGGAGTGATGTGCTCGGTCCTTGGTGTGTCTGTAATGATGTGTGCTGTAGTGTTTTGTACCATCTGTAGTGGGTGGAGTGTCTGCTGAGGAAGGTCTTGATATAGTGAGTTTCCATAATCAAGCAGTGGTGTAATGAGTGCTTGGCACACTGTGCGGAAGTGGTCCTGATGGAGCATTGGCTTGATTTGTCTGATTGTTTTCAATCGTTGATAAGCCTTGTTTGCGGTTTTGGTGATGTGGGATTTCAGGTTCAGAGCTCTGTCTAGTGTGATGCCTAGATACTTAACTTCTTCTTTGACTACTATGTGTTTGTCTAGGATGCTGGTAGTTTGTGGAGGTATGAAGGTGGGGTTCCTAGTGACGAACATTGCCTCAGTTTTATCGTAGTTGACCGTTAAGAAGTTGGCTATGAGCCAGTCATTCATGTCTTCGAGGCATTTGGTTTTTGTTGTGGTGTTTAGTGCTAGTAGGTTGATTGGAGCGTACATCATGATGTCGTCAGCATAAATGTGATAGTGAGGTTTGTGGTGCTTGATGATGTTGCATATGGGCTGTATGTAGATGTTAAAGAGCATTGATGATAGAGCTGAGCCCGGAGGTATTCCCTGCGTGACGGGGAATTGTAGTGATTTCTTTTGGTCGCATTTGACTTGTTGCGTTCGCCCTTCCAAATATGATGTAAACCACTTCAGGGTGTTCTTGCATAGTCCTATCTGTTGTAAGCGTTGCAATAGCTTGGTGTGGGACACTGTCGAAGGCCGCCGAGATGTCCATGAACACTAGCAGGAAGCCGTTTTTTATGTTGTCTATGCCTCTTAGGCGATTGTCAAAGAGGGAGGTGAGTAGTGTTTCCACGCCGTGTTGGGGCTTAAATCCATGCTGATGTATGTCCAGTGGGGCATTTATATCAGTATGGTCCTGAAGTTGCCTTTGCACTGCCTTTTCCACGATTTTAGCAAGGAATGGCATGCTGGAGATGGGACGGTATGATTTTGGTTCGGAGGGGCTCAGATTGCTACTTTTAAGTATTGGTCATATCATTGCATGCTTTAGGGGTTGCGGCATGTATCCTTGTTGGAGTGAATCTTTGACGATTTTTTGAATGTGATGAGAGAGTTGGCTTTTTGTAGCTTTGAGCCATGTCACTGGGCATGGGTCTGACGGTGAAGTTGTTGTGTTTAGTCCAGATATAATGTCTTCTACTTGCTGCTTTGTTGGTATGTTGAAGCTCTCCCATGTTTGATGTTGTTTTTTTATCGGGTGATCGTTTGTTTGTGGTGTAGTAGAGCATATTTGGTTGGTGTTTTTTGACTTCATGTAGTGTGCATATTTTTGTGGGTCAAGATGATGGGTGCTTTGTTGCGTGTTGTCCTTGGTGAGCTTTTGGACAATGCTAAAGAGTTCTCTTGGTTTATTAGTAGATTTCATGATTAGGTTGGTATGGTGTTGCTGTTTACGCTCATTTATTAGATTGTTGTATTCCCGTTGTTTGTCTCTGTATTGGGTTAGGAGGTTGTGTGATTTGTTCCGTCTCCGTTTTCTTTCCAGTCTTCTGAGTGTGCGTTTTGCAACTCTGATTTCATATGAGTACCATGGGGCGTTGGATCTCTTGCGTGTTTGTGGTTCTTTGATGGCTGGGGCAGATGCTGCGTTGGATATTCTTGGGGAAACTGCTAGATACATATGACCTAGATTGGCCACTGTTGGAAACAGAATACTGGGCTTGATGGACCTTGGTCTGACCCAGTATGGCATATCTTATGTTCTTATGTATGTTCTTATGTTCCATTCTTCTATGTTAAGGTCAAGGGTGTCATGTTCCTTTTGAAGTTGTGGAGTGATTTCGTTTATGAATGAGTCTCTGTTAAATGTTTTAAACCGTCTAGTTGTTCTTTCATCTTTTTTGCGTTGGGTGGGGTTGTTCAGGGTCATGGTGAATTCAATCACATTGTGGTCTGACTAAGGGACTGGCGTGATTGTTGGTTTTGTGGTCTTGTTCTGTTCCACTAATTGCATTTGCATGAAGATCATGTCCGGAGATGTACAATGCTGGTGCGTTGGGCCATTAATTGTCTGGCAGTATTTTAATGACGCCATGGCTTTTAAGAATGTTGCGGTTTCTCTGGTGGGTGCAGATGTTAGGTTGTAGTCTCCTAGTGCAATGAGAGGTTTGTGTCTTCTGTTATGTGCGCACATTATTTTGATTACTGTGGATAGGTGTTCAGTTGTGGTTCCAGGTGGTCTGTATGTGAGGGAGATGCTTAGGTATTTGTTGGCTATAGTGAGTGTGTTAGATTCAATTGTGTAAATGGTGGCAATTGTTTTGAATCTGTATTCTTTTCTGGTAAGTATTAATACTCCTCCTCCTCCTCCTCTCTTTTGTGCTCTAATGCAGTTAAATGCAGAGTATCCTGTTCGGGTTACTTGGTTTAATATGACCTGGTCTGAGTCGTCTAGCCAGGTCTCGGTGATGCATATTATATCTAGCTTCTTGTCATGGATGAGGTCAAGGATAGTATTTGGTTTGTTCCTGATAGATCTGGCATTTAGAAGAACACACCTGATGTTTGTTGTTATGATTGGGTTTGTGTGTTCGTTATTTGTGTGGTGTGCGGGTGTATTACGTATGGCATTGTATGGTTTGTGGGCTGTATGCTTTGGTTGTTGGCGTTCTTTGGATAGGTGTGATGCTGGTGTGTATCTGGGTTGGGTGGTATGTAGGTTGATCAAGGGGATTTGCTCATTGAGTCTGATGGCTATGTGTGCAGGGTGCGAGCATATGGAGGAGTGTGAGGTAGGCCATGAGGTAGTGGGTAGTGGAGTGCATTTTGTAATTTGTATTTTACTGACCTACAACACATGCAATTCCTCATTACACAATTAATGGGAACAGAAACAAAAATATCAATGCAAAAGTAAATTAACATTCCTTCCCCATCTATCCCCACCCCTACCCCTACATTGTGCTGCACTGTCCACTCCTCACTAGTCCACCCTCCCTCCTCAGTGAGACCAATCACCCTGCTCATGCACCACCATCATCCACTTCCCCACTCATGCCCTCTCTCACCTCTTCAGCTGCTCCTCTCCTCAGCCCCCATTGAAGGTATGGAGTCCAAATCTTCTTCCATTTCCACTCTTTCCCTTGTAAGCTATAGGCTAGAGAATCCAAATCCAGTCCTTGAGGGCCGCACCAGTCATGTTTTCAGGATATCCCTAATGAATATGTATGAGATCAATGTAAATACAGTGGGGGCAGTGCATGGTCTGAAAAAACCCCACAAATCCTACTCCTCACATTCACAGACCATAGCTCCTATAGAATTGGTGTTATAATACCATTTGAATGGTTGTTACTGTCAGGACGCCCTGGGGTACCTTCTGCTGAAGATGTTGTTTAGAGGTTTTTAAGTATTTTGTAATAAAAACATTTTTGAATTTGTTGATGGGAGGAGTTTTTTCAGCCTGTGATATGAAGCTGTTTGTTCCCCTATGACTTTGAGTAGTCACATAGAGGGAGGTTAAGTTATCTCAGGCTTTTCTCCTACCTATTGTTTAGTCTGTCTACTCCCTACTGAGTCTGTGCTGATTGTTTGTAGTTGGGATTAAGTTCATGGTAAGTGATTTATACATATTAAAAATCTGTTTTTGAATTATATGTTAGGAGGAAGGTTTTTGGTCTATGAGTGGGAGGAGTAGGATATGCATATTTATTAGGGATATCCTGTACACCTGGCAGGATTGTGGCCCTCCAGGACAGGTTTGGCAATCCATGCTATAGGCGATCTTACCAAATCGATAAGTTTCTCCCACGATGGACCCGCTGGATGCTTCCACCGCCAGGCTAGTGCAACTCGTGCTGTCAGCAGCAATTTGGCTCACAACCAGTTCAAATAATCCTAATTTTTCTCCTGCACCCCAGAGCCCATCAACACCTGTAGAGAATCCCTTCTCCTCTTTCTCCTGATGCACTTCCTCCCAGTAGCATTTGGAGGTGACACAGTCCCACCACATGTGAAAAAAGGTACCAACTTTCCCGCAGCCCTGACAACACATCTCATCTCCTCTTCTCCCAGCTTTCCCGAGCTGCTGTGGCATGATGTATGCTCTATGCCTTATCTGCGGTTGCGTCTGCCTCCAAGATGTCAACATTGACCACCAATTAACCCCCTCCTGTATCCGGTACCACTCCCTCTCCTCCAACATCTGTCCACTCCATTCCTGCCAGACTTTCACATAGAAAGGGGCTGTCCCTTCCACCTCCCCCTCAAGACCCTTATATAGGTTGGATATAAGTCCCTGCATTCCTAGCCCCTTGAACAATCTGGCCTCCAACCATTTCGGGCTCCTCTGGAGTACTGCCCTATGGTCCAGTGGCAACATAAAGTAATGGATCTGAAAGTATGGAAAGAAAGGGACCTGTACTCCTAACTTCCTCTCCAAAATCCCCATGGCGATGCACCCCATGGCCCCTTTCACATATCAAACCGGCTCATGCCTTGTTCTTTGAGCAATCATAATAAATAGAACCAAACCCAACAATAATATCTCCCAAATCTAAGGAATTTCTTTTTGTCGGAGAAGGCTGGAGGTGACTGAAATGTAACCCAGTCACACCAGGCAACCTTATCCCTTTTAATTATAGTGTAGCTAAAACGCTATACTTAGCTTATCAAAATTATCAGTGAAATGTTCCAACACTCCTTGTGCCAAAAGTATTTCCACACAGCGGATTTGTAGCAGTCCACGACGTACGTTTCGGGCCCCTGGCCCTGTTTCAAGTGTTCACGCTCTTACAAATCACCGCTTTTAAAAGTTTCCCGAGTGAACTCACCATACTGAAGTTTTAAAGAGAGAAGAGACTTGCTATTTGCTAATAGTTTTCTGCCATTCAAAAGGGAGCTCCAATCGACTAACCGGGAGACCCCACTGGCACCGGGGAATCCCTTAGTGTCATGGATTGCGTCATAATAGGCTAAACCATTCAACTTCCTTATTCAATCCGGTAGGTTGAACAGCCTGTAGCTCAAAAATCAAGTGCTGTTCCCGACGTTGTAATGCAAGGAGGCGATTTCCACCCCGAGGGTTCGGAGGTATATAGTCCAAGACAGTCCAGGTAAATTCAGAAAATGACTGATGATGAATTAGCTCACAATGTTCAACTAAGGGAGCTGACATCACCTTCTGTTTGATCCGCGAGGCATGTTCACTCAGACACATCTTTATTTTTCTAGAGGTCTTCCCAACATAGATTAAAGGGCAAGGACATGTCAAAATATATACTACATGTGTAGAATCACAAGTGGTCGCCCACCGACGCCGATAAACTCTGTCTGTATTAGGATGTATCCAATCCTCTCCAATTGAAGCTCGTGCACAAAAACTACACTTAGAGCAGGTAGTATGGCCCCTTGAAGCCGGATCAAAAGGTAGAGGACGATCGATAGAAGTCGCAGTATGAACCAGTCTATCTCGCAAATTAGAACCTCTAGAAAAGGCTATCCGGAGAGGTTTTCTGAAACAGGGGTGCAGACCTAAAATACCCCAATGTTTGCGTAAAATTGCAACTACTGAGGAACTCAAAGTCGTATATGGCAATGTCCCAACAATGTATTCCGGATCTTCTGGCTGAGTGCTTGTAGTTTGAAACTCTTCATTAATAAGCCATTCCCTATGAGTATTCAAAGCACGACGATAAGCCAGACGAATCACCTTGTCCGGATAACCCCGGTGCTTTAATCTGGTAGTCAGGTCCCAAGCTTGAAATTTGAAATCCGATAACGTGGAACAAACCCTTCTTAATCGGAGAAATTGACCATAAGGTAAATTACGTCTCATGGGCCCCGGATGACAGCTATGGTACATAAGAAGACTATTGCGTTGGACACTCTTCCTATATAATGTTGTGTGAAATGCTCCCTGGTCTTTCATAACCATCACATCCAAAAATTCAATTTGCTTCAAGTCAAAATGAGCTGTGAATTTTAGATTTGGTTTCAAAGCATTAAGCCATTGTAAAAATAGCTGAAGCTGCGGTACAGTATCGAACCATAAGAAAAATATGTCATCTAAGAACCGTCGCCAAAGACGAATTGGTTTAAAAAAATCAGATGAATAAAGATAAGTTTCCTCAAAGGAAGCCATATACAGTGTGGCTATTGAAGGGGCAACAGAGGCCCCCATCGCAATTCCATACACTTGATGGTAATATTGTCCCTCTGACAAAAAATAATTCTTAGTTAGAACCAATCTAAGTAATTCACATAAAAACGCTCGAGGTAATCGCTGAGGAGCAAATTGAAAAAAAGAGGACATCATTTCTAAAACTTCATCCTGGTTAATGTTAGTATATAAAGCTTCGACATCAAGGGTCACTAGATAAAAATCCCACGATGGTATAGATTCCTTAGTTCCTTTTGCTTGTTCTTTGAGCAGGCATAAAAAGCTCTTAAACACTGGGGTTGAGAACGGTCTTAAGTCCCTCAACCACGACCACCCTGCCATAGCCAAAGAAAGTAGGCACTCACAAACGTACATCTTCCCTTGTGGCACTAAGGGTTCCAAAAACGAGTGTCCAGAGATCTTCTGTCCCTTGGACTCCCTCTCATCCCCTCTCCCCAACCCCCTCAAAAATTGAGTAGGGTGCTAGCATGCTTCTCTCAAGACCCAACCACTGAACCCCATGAGAACAGTTATAGTAGGTTCTCCGCGCCTTCTAAACTGCTGCTCTATAATATCTCCTCAGATCAGGGAAATTTATCCCTCCTTGCTCCCTCCTCTGAATCAACCACTTCACACCAATTTTGCTCTTCTTCTCCCCCCACACAAAGCGCATTAACTGCTTTTCCCAATGTCTCAATAATGTACTGGGTATATTTATGGGGAGCTGTCTAAACAAAAAGAGAAATTTATGGATGATATTCATTTTTGAGTGCCGCTATTTGACCCATACAGCACAGGTGAAGGGACCTCCAGCCACACATCAACATTTTGCATCAAGGATGCATAATTCAAGCAAAACAAATCTTCCGGATCTCCTGAAAAGTTAATCTCCCAAATACGTCCTCTTCCAGTTTGGGATTGCTGTCCTAGAGAGCCCCCACCCCCCATTCAGAGCCTCCGTTTTCCCAAAAGTGCCCTGAAAACTGAATAGGCCCGAAAAAGTGTTTATCTTCTCCAACAATCACGGGAAAGAATTCTCTGGGTTAGCCGTAAACACCAGAATATCAACTACATACAATAGAATTTTATGCTCCTCCTGTCCTTCCCTAATGGGGCTAATAGCCGGATTCTGTCGGACGTGCGCTGCAAAGGCCTTTATAGTAATGGCAAAGAGCAGAGGGGATAGCAGGCACCCCATCTGAGTGCCCCAGTCCTCTGAACTGGCCCCATTGATTAGCACCCTTGCTCTCTGAGCCGCATACAAGGCTCGGACCCCCTGTATGAACCCCCTGTCAAATGCATTCTCGGCATCTAGCGCTACACAGAGCTGCCGGTTCTTCCGCTTCATAAGATCAAATCCACTGCCCGCCTGACATTATCTGCAATGGCTCTCCTTCGAATAAAGCCAGTCTGGTCCAGCTGAAGCAGAACACCATCAAGCCTGCGAGCCATCACTTTGGCAAAAAGGTTTATATCACAATTTATTAATGCGATAGGACGGTAGCTGCCACACTGCTCCTTAGGTTTCCCTGCTTTTGTTAGTACACTGATGTTGGTATGCACCGTGGTGGCTGGCAGCGTGCCTCCCCAAGAGCCCCAGTGAACATCCTGGCTAGCAGCAGGGCTACCTTGTCTTTAAGGAGGTGGTAGAATAATGGAAAACCATCCTCCCCTGCTGCTTTCCCTTTGGGGAGAGACTTAATCGTCACCCAAAGTTCCTCCCCACTAATAGGGCAACTCAGCTTATCTGCCTCTTCCTCCCCCAACCTGGGTAGTTGCAATGTCTCGGAATTTCTCCATTGATATCTCCCCATGTACTCCCTTGGAGGCATACAAAGTCTTATAAAAGGCCTGGAAATCCTGGCAGATATTCTGTATGGTCCGAACCATCTGCCCTCCTTTTCCTTGTATTTCCCCCAGCAAGTGCATCGCCCTTTTCTTCTTTAACTGCCAAGCCAGTAACTTGCCAGCTCTGTTCTCCTGGTAGTTGCATTTAGTTAGTCTAAGCAACTGAGAAATTCTGTGCATCTCAAGTGCTTGCAACTGTGGTCTAGCCATTCCAAGCTGTTTCGGCACACCCTGCATCCCAGTAGCCACATGTACTGCCTGAATCCGCAGATCAAAACACTTGCTCGTAGCCCCATGTTTTTAATTTAGCATGCTCTGTCATTGTTAGATGTGTTTCCTGGAGTACTAATACATCAATACGGGCTTTGGTGGCAGCCTCTAAAACCCGCTTCCATTTCGTAGTTCCTAGTTCCATGAATCTCCCTCACATTAAGCGAGGCCACTCTATACCTCTCCTTCCCAAAGTTACCCCCACCCCCACCATGTGCCAAATCTCTAATCTGGTCCTTATTGCTCCCTGTCTTCCATCTCCTCTTATCACCACCCAGTTCAAGCCCAGCACAGCCCCACTCAACTGCCCCTTTTCTTCCTCTCCCTCCCCCCCCAATCTGCAAGAACACCTCCAACTTGCACATTCAATCACTATTCTCTCCATTTATAAATCTTTGGCTCCCCCAGGTTAGCGTTCCCTGGGTAGCAATATGGTATAGGGGGTGAAGTACTTTTGTCCACTAAAGAAGAGCAGGACCTCGGTGTGGTTGTGTCTGATGATCTTAAAGTAGCTAAACAGGTAGAAAAGGCAACAGCAAAAGCTAGAAGGATGCTTGGGTGCATAGGGAGAGGAATGGCTAGCAGAAAAAAGGAGGTGATTATACCTCTGTATAAGTCTTTGGTCCGACCTCATTTGGAGTATAGTGTGCAATTCTGGAGACCGCACCTTCAAAAGGCTATAACAGGATGGAGTCAGTACAGAGGGTGGCTACTAAAATGGTTAGTGGTCTTCATTATAAAAGATATGAGGACAGACAAGAATCTTAATATGTGCACCGTAGAGGAAAGGCGGAATAGAGGCGATATGATTGAGATGTTTAAATACCTCCATGGCATAAATGCACAGGGGGAGAGCCTCTTTCAATTGAAAGCAAGTTCTGCTATGAGGGGACATGGGATGAGGGTGAATGGGAATAGATTCAGGAGTGATATGCGGAAATATTTCTTTATGGAAAGAGTGGTGGTTCCGTGGAATAGTTCCTCAGTGGAGGTGGTAGAGATGAGGACAGTATCTGAATTCAAAAAAGCATGGGACAAACACAGAGGATCTCTAAAGGAAAAAAGGGAGACTGTTGTAGTTGTTGATATGGAAGGACAGACTAGATAGGCCATGTGGTCTTTTTCTGTCATCATTTTTCTATTTATTTTATTTAAAAGGATTTATATACTGCCTTCTCCTGTAATCAAGGAGATATTGTTTCTATGATATTGCCTGCCACTGAGAACTGAAGCGGAGGTATCATTGGTGCAGGGGGTGAATGGTTGTGCTCCTTAGATCTAAAAGATGCCTACACCCACATCCTCAATCTCCCTTCTGGAGGTAGAGCAGCAACATTCCAAGGGACAGCAACTTGATATTCTCTTTGACAAGGAAGAGATTTTGATTGCGAAGTTCTAGAATGGGCCGGAAGCTATCAGTCTTATTGGGGACCAGGAAGTATTGTGTCCTTCTTATGTTCGTAACCCCCTTCCGACCTGAAATGGCGGAACCAGTTCCACCACCCTGGCTTCCACAAGGTTGACTACTTCCAATTGGAAAAGTTCTCAATGGTGAGATTCCAGAGGGCATTCCCCTGGAAAGAATGGAGGGGGGTCTGCTTGAATTGTAAGAGGTAACCCTCCTTCACTATTTGTAATGTGCAGGTGTCGGTGGTGATGCTGGGCAATCGTGGGCAAAGAACTGAAAATGCCCCCCAATGTGCTGTGGAACTGGACCTGCAATGGGAGGAAACGCCGTGATCCAGGATTCAAAATCCTCCCCCCCCCCCCAGGCTGTGGCTGAGGAGCCGGTTGGGGCTTTGAGAACTTAGGCCTGCACTGCTGTCTTTGGCCTTGGTCCTGCAGGGGCACCTGGTAGGAGTGATACAGGGATAAGCACTGTAGGTCCTTTTCTTTGAATAGAAGGACTTTTTCCCCTCGAAGCCTTCCGACAGGAAGGGTCAGCAGTCTTCCTGGAGAGCCATGGTAGATTGAAAGCCGCTCCCAGCCTTCATCCTCTGAATTGTGTCGAGTGCTCTGATGCTGGTGACCAAGGGTTTTCTCTCTGATATCGGCATTGCCCTGTGATGCCAACTCAGACAGAGTCCGTTCCTTTCGGGGGTGCTCCTCGAAAGAGAGTCACCAGTCCGATGTCCTGCGACCTTAAGGCTCAGAGGTTGCACAATCCCCTTTCAGATCCAATGCTTCAGAAGGGACCTTCGAGGGCATCAAAGCAAAGGTGAAGACTAGGGATGGTGTTGAGGCCGTGGAACTGAACGATTCCTGCTGCTTTTCTCAGTTCTTGAGGCCCTTGCGCATCATCTGCAAGCAAAGCGGGCAAGTTGAAGGCTCATGGTTGGCCCCGAAGCATTGAAGGCACGAACTGTAGCGGTCGGTGATTGAAATGGTCCGACCACACTGAGTGCACTTTTTGAAACCACTGGTTGAGTTAGAGTTAGACATGATGGGGGAAGACTGCTCTCGCCAAGTCAAAAGACTCCAATGTCCTCATCAACCAGGGAGGCGAGAGAAAAAACTTGCATACTGAAAAAGAAAAGAAAACCTGAAAAAACATGGTGCTGAGGCACTGACGGTTGTCTCGATCAACGAAGGTGGGAAGGGCGACGCAAATCGAGACAAACTGGTACCAGAATGGCAAGAAACTATGGTAAAAAATTGAACTTATCTCTGGGATTCAGATGGATGTCCGAAGGGCTCCATGGAAAAAAGAAGACTGAGGTAAGATGGCTTCTTCGAGCAGGAAGATCGGCGCACACGTGTGGAGTACATTCCAAAAGCTTCCTTTGGAAGCTGGGAAGTGTTCTCGCATGGGCTTTGTCAGTGACATCACCTATGTGAGGATTGACTTCCTGCTTGGTCCCAGAGGATTCTGCATTCTGATTGGATGTCCATGCAAGGCAATAGCATTTGCGGATAGAAAATGCCAGAATGTCAAATGCTAGCAAGATAAGTGCTGAGAGTTATTTTCAGTCTTTTTTCTGTAATCCTGCTATTTGATAACTTGCATATAGAATAATACTTACATAAATAATTACATGAAAGAAATCAAACAAAACATTTCAGAATTAATTATACTGGAGATCTGATGTCAGTTGAAGAAAATACTCCATCTTGTTTGTGTTTAAAATTACAAATACCAGCAGTGTATTATAGCTGCTTGTAAGCATTGCATGCTAAGGCTACTGCAGCTGCATCATAATGATCACTTTTAGAAGGAGGACTCTCAGCCAGACCCGAGTGCAGCTTCTTAATAGCTTAGGCATTACATGGGAGCCTGGAAAACAAAATGACATAAGGGACAAACTAGCAGATGCTTGAAGCATAGAAGCAAATGGCTTGTTCTCTGCAAAACAATTGGGCACTGTGTAGATGTGTTGTTTGCCGACTCCTGGCGACCCAGTCCCTGGGTTTTCATGGCAATACCTTTCCTACAAGCTGAAAAAAGGCCTAGGACCTATTCACATAAAGATGATTCCAGGCTAATAAAAAGCACACCACATTTCTCTAAGGGTTTCCTTGCCGAATGTACCACATTTAGCTCTTCCTTGTCAGTAGCTGGTTTAGATTCTTCTGCAGCATTTCCTTGCTCTTCACTTTCAGCTCTACTGTACATTATGGTAGTTTGTTTTATCAGAGGTTGACTTCCATTTAGAGATACCGACTCCCATGCCCCTTTGAATATGACAAAGTATTAAGACTAGAAAATTTCACAACAGATTCTGTTTTGTAAAAATTGTATTTTTATTTTATTTATTTATTTATTTACATTCTCTTATATACCGCGCTATTCTGCATCAGCGCGGTTTACATTGAACAAACCGAAATTACATTGAACAGGGTATTATAACTTGGAGAAAACTATTTTACAGGGAACATGGGCTATGGAGGGTTAAGTGGCTTGCCCAAGACCACAAGGAGCACCTGTGGGACTAGAAAACCCAGTCCTTCCAGCCCAAGGTTGCTGCCCTCTAGTGGGATTTGAACCCCCGACCTTCCGGCCTGAAGTACATTGCCCCAACCACTAGGCTACTCCTCCACTCTTTAACTCTGTAGCTTTTTAAAGTAGGAGAAGGCTAACAGAAATGAGTTCTGGTATTTTTACCTTTTACTTAAATGCTAAATATAAATATGAGTAAAGGTGCTGCCGTACAGAAGACAGGAGTTCTGTTCCTCAGACCAGCCAGAGAGACTCTTGGCCATTGCACAGTGGTGACACCCATTGCATAAACTCAAGGTACACATGAACTGGGTTTGAGGTAGGCGTGGTCTGTGGCCTTTCACTAAGGTGTGTCAGTGCAATAACTGAAATACTTTGGAGGTTTTAAAATAGGGGGACATACCAATTAAAAAAACAAGTACTGCGTAGTGATGTAGTCAAATAAGGCATTCACCCATTTAAAATTGTGTTCAGGTAATAAAGGATGGATATTTGAAATTAACACATTCAGTCTTCCATTTTGATGGGGACACACATTTATTTTATTTATTTATTTATTTATATTCTCTTATATACCATGCTATTCTGCACCAGTGCGGTTTACATTGAGCAAACTGAAATTACATTGAACAGGGCATTATAACTTGGAGATAACTATTTTACAGGGAACATGGGCTATGGAGGGTTGTGGCTTGCCCAAGACCACAAGGAGCACCTGTGGGACTAGAAACCCCAGTCCTTCCAGCCCAAGGTTGCTGTCCTCTAGTGGGATTTGAACCCCAGACCTTAAGTACTTTGCCCCAACCACTAGGCCACTCCTCCACTCCACTCAACACATGGCTGGGAATGTATGAGACACGAAGGCCTGTTTTAGAAATGACACGGAGAAGTGCATTAAAATGTCCAGGTCGGAACGTGGAAAGTTCCCACTGTATATTACAAAGGCTCTTATAAAATACATGTAAGGAAGTGCAGGACTGCATGTCAATATCTCATTACATCAAGCGGGAACAGAGATTTTAAAAGGCTGTATGTGGGGAAAAAAAGTGTGCGACCTTTCCTCAAATGTGCATGGGAGTTCTTAAAAATCACTGCTCCTGACAGCATCCATCTCCCCCAACATCACTCTCCCTACCTGATAGTCCCCCCCAGATGACTATCACCCTACTGCCTGACACCCCCTCCCCCAAATCCAGCCCTCCATCCAACCTCCCATGACATCAAGGCATCCACCCCTGCAGAACCACTCTCCCAATCCCATTCCTAGTTCTCACTGGGGTCCCTGGTAGTTACTAGGAGCAGGGGTGATCCGCAGTCACTCCTGATGTCAGCCTGGGGTGTTATAATGGCACTCATAACCCCTAGGGCTAACCTTGTAATACTATCACTAGAGATCAAGCTGCCAAATAAAGGTGGCTAAAAAAGGTTGAAAAAGCAACTGCAAAAGCCAGAAGGATGCTTGCGAACATAGGGACAGGAAAGGCCAGCAGGACGAAGGAGGTGATGGTGTCTCTGCATAAGTCATTGGTGAGACCTCATTTGGAGTATTGTGTGCAATTCTGGAGACCACACCTTCAAAAGGATATAAACAGCATGGAGTGGGTGAAGGAGGAGTGGCCTAGTGGTTGGGGCAAGGTACTTCAGGCCGGAAGGTCAGGGGTTCAAATCCCACTAGAGGACAGCAACCTTGGGCTGGAAGGACTGGGGTTTCTAGTCCCACAGGTGCTCCTTGTGGTCTTGGGCAAGCCACTTAACCCTCCATAGCCCATGTTCCCTGTAAAATAGTTATCGCCAAGTTATAATGCCCTGTTCAATGTAATTTCAGTTTGTTCAATGTAAACCGCACTGATGCAGAATAGCGTGGTATATAAGAGAATATAAATAAATAAATAAAATGGTCAGTGGGCTTCGTTATAAGGCATATTGGGCACAGATTTAAAGATCTCAATATGTATACTTTAGAGGAAAGGCGGGAAAGAGGACATATGATAGAGACATTTAAATATCTGTGGTATAAACGCACAGGAGGAGAGCCTGGGGCATAGGATGAAAATAAAAGGGGATAGACTCAGAAGTAATATGCAGAGATATTTCTTTATGGAAAGAGAGGTAGATGCATGGAATAGTCTCCCAATAGAGATAGTAGAGACCAGGACAGTATCTGAAGTCAAGAAAACATGGACAAACATAGAAGATCTCTAAAGGAAAAAAAGAGACAATGGTAGTTGATATGGAAGGGCAAACTGGATAGGCCATATGGTCTTTATCTGCTGTGATGTTTCTCATGTATCTATGAAAATGCTTGATCCCTAATGGTAGTACTAAGAACATAAGAACATAAGACATGCTATACTGGGTCAGACCAAGGTCCATCAAGTCCAGTATCCTGTTTCCAACAGTGGCCAAACCAGGTCACAAGTACCTAACAGTTTCCTAAAAGGCACAGATTCCACAGTGCTTGTATTTGGGCAAGCAGTGTATTTCCCGGGTCCTCTTTAATAATGGTTTATGGACCTTTCCTCCAGGAACTTGTCTTAACCTTTCTTAAACCCAGCTACAATAACAGCCTTTACTGCATCCTCTGGTAACTAATTCCAGAATTTGATTATGCGTGGAGTGAAAAAATATTCTCTAATTAGTCTCAAATGGGTTACACTGTAGCTTTACTGCATGTCCCCTTGTCTTTCTACTTTTTGATGGTGTAAACAATCGATCTATGTTTACCCATTCTACTCCATTCTTTAATTTATAGACTACTATCATATCTCCCCTCAGCTGTCTCTTCCAGATTGAACAGCCCTAACCTTTTAAGCCTCTACTCATAGGGGTATCCTTTCATCCCCTTTACCATTTTGGTGGCTCTTTGTACCGTTTCTAATTCTGCTATATCCTTTTTAAGATATGTTGACCAGAACTGCACACAGTATTCAAGATGTGGTCACACCATGGAATAATACAGAGGCATTATAATATACTTTGTTTTATTCTCCATTTCTTTCCTTATAATTCCTAGTATTCTATTTGCTTTCTTGGCCACTGCTGCACATTGGGCGGAGGGTTTGAATGTGTTACCTACTATGACACTTAAATCTTTTCCTGGGTGGTGGTTCCTAATATGGAACCTTGCATCATGTAACCATAGTTTGGGTTGTTCTTTCCTAGGTGCATAACTTTGCACGTCTACACATCAAATTTCATCTTCCATTTGAACGTCCAGTCTTCCAGTTTATCAAGGTCCTCTTGCAATTTTTCACAATCCTCTTGGGTTTTAACAACTTTGAATAATTTTGTGTCATCTGCAAATTTGATTACCTCACTTGTTGTTCTCATTTCCAGGGCATTTACAAATATGTTAAAAAGTAGCAGACCCAGCAGAGACCCCTGGGATACTCCACTATTCACCTTTCTCCATTGGAAAAATTGGCCAATTAGCCCTACCCTCTGCTTTCTATCTTTTAACCAGTTCTTTATCTACAATAGTACACTGCCTCCTAGCCCATGACTTTTTAATTTCATCAAAAGTCTGGTATGAGGGACCTTGACAAAGGCTTTCTGAAAATCCAGATACACTATATCAACCAGCTCACCTTTGTTTACCTCTTTATTTACACCTTCAAAAATATAACAGATTAGTAAGACAAGATCTTCCTTGGCTCTAGCCATGTTGGCTTTCTCCCATTAAACCATGGCTATCTACATGTTCAGTAATTTTGTTCTTTATAATGGTTTCTACCATTTTACCAGTACTGATGTCAGGTCCCCGGTCTGTAGTTTCCCGGATCACCCCTGGAACCCTTTTTAAAAATTGGTGTTACATTGGTCATTCACCAATCTTCAGGTATTACAGATGACTCCAATGATAGCTCACAGATCAACAGTAGGTCTGCAATCTCATATTTCAGTTCTTTCAACACCTCTGATGTATACTATCCGGTCTAGGTGATTTGCTACTCTTTAGTTTATCAAATAGTTGTAATATATCTTCCTAGTTTATCAATATTTCTTTAAATTTTCTTCTGATGCATCACCTTTAAATACTATTTTATTCATGGAAAACTTCTCTACATCCTCTTTGGTAAAGACCGAAACAAAGAATTCATTCAGTCTCTCGCCATGGCCTTGTCCCCTCTTAGTGCCCCTTTTACCCCTCTATCATCTAATGGTCCAACTGAGTCTTACACAGGTTTTTTGCTGCAAATGTACTTGAAAAAGTTTTTATTATGTGTTTTTGCTTCCATGGCAAGCTTTTTTTCAAATTCTCTTTGCTTGCTTTATCAGTGCCTTGCATCTAATTTGCCAGTGCTTATGTTTCCAGTTTTTTTCATTTGGCTCTTTTTCCTGAAAGATGTTTTTTTGGCTGCAATAGCCTCTCTGACCTCACCTTTAAACCATGCTGGCAGTTTTTTGGACTTCCTTTCACTTTTCTTAAAGTGTGGAATACAACTGGTCTGGGCTTCCAAGATACTGTTTTTAAACAATGCCCATGTTTGATGTAAGTCTTTAACCTTTGCAGCTGCTCCTTTTTAGTTTTTTTTCTTTCCTCATTTTATCATAGTCTCCCTTTTGAAAGTTAAAAGGTAGTACTGTGGATTTGCTTGCCATCCTTCCTCCATTTTATTAAATCAAAGGCGATCATGCTATGATCACTGTGGCCAAGTGGCTCCAACACCCTCTCTTGCCCCAGCTCTTGTGTTCCAGTAATGACTAGGTCCAAAATGGCTCCCTTCTTGTTGGGCACAAACCAGTCCAGAACATGGTATTGATGCAATAGATAGTCCTTTATTAATATCACTCAATCCTTGGGTACAGATAGCTTAACCCAACATGGCTATATTTCGGCACTGCCTCCGTCAGGGGTTTAATAGGCACGTGAGCAAAATTATGTTTCTGTACTTCTTATTCAAGTAAACCTTACTGTGATGAATGGAAACCTCTTTAGTCTGGCATAACATCCATTGTTGGTTCATGAACCAGCTGCTCCAAGAAGCAGTCATTTATTTCATCTAGAAACTATCTCCCTAGCATGTCCTGCTGTGACACTGATCCAGTCGATACCTGGATAATTGAAATCAGTCATTATTATTACTGTGTTGAAATTTTGTTAGCTTCCCTGATTTCTTTGAACATTTCATCATCCATTTATTCATTCTGACCAGGTGGTTGATAGTACACCCCCCACTGCCATTGCCTTCTCCTTTTGACATGGAATTTTTATGCATTGAGATTCTACAGTGTATTTTGTTTCCTGTAAAATATGAATCCCATGTGACTCAATGCCCTCTCTAACATAGAATGCAACCCCTCCACCAATTTGATCTACTCTATCATTGCAATATAATTTGTACCCAGGTATCACAGTGTCCCATTAGTGGTCCTCCTTCCACCAGATTTTCAGATACCAATCATATCTAACTTCTCACTTAGTGACTTGTATATTCTAACTCTCTCGTCTTATTTTTTAGACTTCTAAAATGCTTGTATGCAAATGCTAAAGGTTGTATTTTATTCATATTAATCTGGTTATCTGTAGACAGGGTAATTTGGAACATTTAATATGTCTGCTCTGTACTTAAGGGCATTTGGGTTACATTTGTGTTTATTGGAACCTCTGTTGATATGCTCTAACTTTAGCCTTTTGCTAGTATCCTTCAAGGATACATCCTTCTGAACCATGCGCTCTTTGGTGATTGTCAGCTTTCCCTTATTATCTAGTTAAAAAGATGCTCTATCTCCTTTCAGATTACTGTTAGGGGTCATGTGTGCCATTTTAGAATCCATGGCTGACATGAGCAGAAGCAATTGGGGATTATTCCTATTTCCACTAGACTACTAGGGTCCTCAGTAAGAACTAGGGATGAGATTAGGAGGTTGAAGGTGGGGTAGTCTGCCAAGGGAGCCATTATGGGAGACTAGATGTTGGAATGGGAATCAAATGGGTGCCTTGATGTCAAGGAGGTTGGGTTGAGGTTTGATGCTGGGTCAGGGACTGGGGTAATTGTTGGGGGCATCCAGGGCCACTTTTACCTAGAGGTGCTTAAAGCACCTCGGGCCATTGAGGGGGGGGGGGACTAATGTCAGGAATTGTCAGGGAAGGTTGGTGATGGGGGGGGGGGGAGATCAGAGGGGTGCATGTCTCATCCTTTGCACTTGCCCCTTCAAGCAGACATTTACACATGCCTCGAAGCATGTGTAAATGCCAGTGTCTTCATATTTTCCCCTTGTAAAATGGTAAATACATATCTATTTTAGGGCCACCCAAACAGTTCCCTCTCCACATCCTAACCATGCCTCCTTGCTTCTGAAATTTCCGAGATGTGTAAACAACAGTTTATACATTTAAAAGCTCCTATTTACATGGGGCAATGCTTCTAAAATAACCTCCGCTTTGCATTTGGATTAAAAGTATGAACATAGATGTGAATTTGTGAATAATCCCTATCCTTTGTACTTGTGTTAATAAGTACTGTGTACTGAACAGCTGCTTATGTTAATGAATCTCTAGCCTTTTTCTTAGTTACATGCTTAATAAGTTTCATTATAAAGTATGACATGTTGTTTATTCATTCAAATGGCTAGATTTCCTAAAAATAAGTGTTATTTTTTCTGCTGAAAAAATAATATTTCTGCAAGCTAATCAGTGGTGAGATCTTGCAGGTATTAGCTGACAGTAAAAGTCAGATGTCATAGCTTGTGCGCCTGCGGTAATTTTGAAAAAGAACCTTAAACAATTGCTTTGATTTACATTTAATGTAAAAAAATAAATTCAATTTTCCAAAAGCAATAGACCTCATGTTAGGTTGTACCACTAAGATAATCCAGCTTTTCTTTATATTATGCATCTTTGCTTTCAGCCTGAGACATCTGACTTCCAACAGTGAAACTGCAGCTGCCAGTGGTGAGAGTATAAACTTGTCTTTTTTTTTATATAGTGGAAGAGGCCCTTGAAAAATGATGAGGGGGACATTGTCTCCCCACTTGTCTTCTGAGACCTGGACTGCTCCCTTCTCCCTCTTTCCTACTGCTCCTGATCTGCACTGATCGACAGATCCTCCACTGTGACTCAATGGGAGCTCGAGGGATGGTGCATAGCATTGTGTGGTACATGTCATCTACTCATGCATGCACACACGGGGCCCTGAAACAGACATGATGCTCACAAACCAACTTGTCTTTAAGAGGTAATTCTGACATATATAAAGTACCCTGCAATTGGAATCATGGATTGCTTCATCATTAAATAAAAAATTCCGTTTTGTTTCTTTAGCTTCTGCACTGATCTAGAAGTATAAGAGATTTCATAAGTCAGTTCAGAAAATTGCAAGCCACTTTGAGCATTTTGGTTCCTGATCCTTGTGAATAAAAATGTGATATCCCAGCATCTCGCTTCACTGGCAGTAATACAGATAGAGGACTCCCACACAACTCCACAAGCCTGGCCAGCCCCAGGGATGGTGCAAGGTAGTGGGTGTCCTAGGCATATCTTCAGAGATTTTGATAATTAAATTCAGCGATTATGATCATTTGAATACCACCTTTCAATAACAATCTTGTAACAATGTATAATTGGATATCATACTTTGAAATACTAACTGTTTTATATGTATGTGTGTGCCCGGTCTTCCTGCAGGCAAAAGAAAGTGCTGATGGCTCTTTGCGTTTGTCTGGCTGTCAGGATCTATTGTTTTGCTTTGAACGCGCTGCTGTTTGTTGCCTCCTAGAAACTGCTGTACTATTGCCTAATGATTAGGCATGGGAACATTATTTCCGAGGAGTTGTGCATTTCAGGTAGAGGGTTGTTTAAAACTGTGGATGGTTATGTTATGCAAAACTCCTTTTTACCTATCTCTACTCATGTTTTGCAGGGTAATTTCCACATTCAGTTTTTAGTTGTCAAGGCATGCCATCCTCAGTGCGTTTCAGTGTAATAATAAGCAGATGTCTGTGAAGGGATGGTTTCTTCTTAAAATGCAGTATTGATAAGACACTTAGGGCTAGGCCAAGTTGCAAATTGGCTGAAATATTGTAGTTGTATTTTCTCTATTTCTGCATATATATAATTCTTTATAACACCTATCTGTTATCTCTAAATTTTAATTATTTCTGGTAATTACAGACTCAGTGATGGGTAAACTAATGTTTTCAAATGTAGAAAGGTAAACATGCCTTTTATGACGTTTTTACTGGTTGCCTCTAAGAGGAGCTCTAGAGGGTTTACTGAAGGCTAAATAAGAAGTGATATTACATTTGGGAAGAGCCTGTTGGGATTTGTAGTCTTACTGAGTTGCGACATCAACTGAAGGCAAATTGTAGCTAGATTAGAAAAAAAACAAAGTGCCAGAGAAGAGAGAGAACTGAAGGAACTGGATACATTAGGAAGATATCACTCTGAATAAGGCCAGGAATCAGATTCGTCAAACACCCTGAGAGGATCTCCGCAAGAAATCCAAAGAAACAGCATCACCAAATTCGTCTGGTAGAGAGTAAACGCTGAGCCGAGAGTGGGATCAGGCTGGAGAAGCTTCAGGTCTTTTGGCTTGATAGGCCTCCTTCTCCTAAAGCTGTGTCTTCAGAAGCTAGCATCTGGCAGGACTTCACAGCAGAACTAATCTGGAGGTGAGGATGCAAGGAACTGAGCAAGAGATCTTCACAGGCACGTCAGTGAAGAAAACTGGAATTAACTGAATAGATCAGCAGGTATAAGTCCAATCAGTAGGTTGGAGAGCTGGGAATATGTATCTCTTGAGTAGGAGGCAAGATGACCATCAGCAGGAGGTATGGTTATAAAGCTTAGAAGGACATCTCACTAGTCCTGGATGTCCAGAGTGACCCCTGCTCATGAGAGGCATAAACTGCCCATCATGCTCTGATGTGCACTAAACCATGGATCAATCTCAGGCTGATCACTTCTGATAACAAGATTGTGGAGAAGCAACCTAGTGGTTAGAGCACTGGCTTACCAATAGACCAGGGTTCAGTTCCCACTAGCACTCCTTGTGGCCTTGACAATCCACTTCTAGTTACATTGCCATGAAAGCCCAGGAACTGCTGGGTTGCCAAGAGTCAGCATTGACTCAAAGGCACACATTGCATTGCTTTGCAATGAATCAGTGATCAGAGTCAAAGGAATGCTACCATGAATAGTGATATTAGTAAGGGGGGAGGGGGGCGGTGTGGTTACTAAAGTGTGTTATGGGAATAAACGCACGGTATCTGCCCCTTAATGCATGTTATAATAAAATAATGCATGTTACTGCCCTTTAATTCATGTTCATTTATCCCAATATGTGTTAAATAATAATGAGATGGAAAATATACAAATGCACACAAAGCACCTCATTGTTATTCAAATAGAATAGCGCAGCTTCCTTTGAACATTGCAAGTTGCATTATTTTTGGAAAACTAATGTCAGCTCAAAGTTGGTATTAATTTTTTCTCCCAGGAGCATCAGGCCGCTAAGATGTGGCCCAATACTCCTGGGTGCTATCATAAAGGGGCTTTTTTTTTCTTTTAAACTCCATGGTCTAGGACACTTCCCCTGCCAGTACTAGCATACAGTCATCATCCCCCCCACCCAAAGAGACCCCAGCCCTTCTAGGGCACAGTTGAAGCCCCAAAAAGTCCCCACCCCTGGAGTTTGAAAGAGAACACCCCCCCCTGGTGTTCTCCCACTAGAAAAGTCCCTGGTGTTCTAAGGGGAAGCTGGCAGGAGTGATCCCTTAGTGCTCCTGCTGGTGCCACCACTAGGACACTCAGTAACGGAATGTGGATGGAGCTGGGGCGGGGCTAATAGTCTATAAGAAATTACAATCATTTCTGAAATATATCCCATCAGTCTCCCTCATTTGCCAATGCACTGCCAGTCCCAGCACTCTTACTCTCGGCAGCACCCTGTCTCTCTCATAGCCCCCAGCCAGTCCCAGCACTCACTCCCTTCTAATTGCAGCACTCTCTCTCTCCTTCTTAGACCCCAGCCGGTCTCCAGCACTAACATTCTCTCCTAGACCCCCAGGCAATCCCCAGCACTCACTATCCTCAGTCTCCAGCTGGTCCCAGAATGCTCTCACTTTCCCCAGTCAATCCCAGCATTCTCCCAGTCTCCAGCCAGTCCCAGCACTCCCTTGGCCTCCCAGTCGCTAGTCAGTCCCAGCATTCTCTGTCACCTTTCCCAAATATATTTTTGCTGGTTTAGCAGTCATAATCGTTAGAAAGAAACATATACCTGCAGGCAGCATGGATGAGGTCCTCTACTAGAGTCCACTCCCCCTGCTTCTCTCTTCTTGGCCTTAGGAGACCTTCAGGACTGAGGATCTCTCAACTTTGGACCATAAGGACAGTCAGAAGGAGGGAGGGATCGACCAACAGAGTGTGCGTATCAGCACTCAGCAACACCAGCACACAGTCAGGAGACAGGGACAGCCTCGGGGTAGGGCTGTCCTAGCTGACTGAAGTGGGTAATGCCAGCAGGCCGCATGGACCTAAGCCAAGGTCGGGTGAGTCAGCAGTCTCGGGTCTTTTGGCATGGTGACATCGATGGCAAGTATGCTGCCAGCTGGCACAGCAGCAGAGCAGGTCTGGGAGGATCCAGGCTTCGGAGTGGGTGGGATTTGAGAAATGCAGATGTTGGTGGCTGGCTGAGGAGGAGCAAGGCAGCAGTGCAATGCCAGGTAGGAGGAACTGCTGCCGGGTAGCAGCAGTTTGAAGGCAGCTTGCTTAGGCTGTTGAGGAGTGCCATACCTGGAGAAGGTACTTGGCGCTCCTCTGGATTTCTCCTTTCCTTGGCTTATGCAAGTCACACTGGGGTCAGGATGGTGAGTGCTGGGGGCTGGCTTGGGGCCATAGGCCCTAGGGACCGACTGATTGGGATGTACCATTTCTGAAGATCAGACCGACTTCTGGGACCCTTGGGATGTGAATCTACAAGACAGGCAACAAACAGAAACATGCTGTCAGTGTGAGCAGGATGAGGAAAAATGGTGTGCACATGGCAGTAAAAAATGCACCAAAGGCTCTCCCTGCATGTGTTGCTCTTCTGTGGCTACACAGTCAGTTAATACAGCAAAATCTTGTAACTTGGCTTGTACAACCCATACTTGACCAGACAATACAGTTTAATTGTACAGATGGCTCCAAAACTGGTGAGGTCCAAAACTGGGCAGTTGGTCACCCTAGCCAGCACCAAGTTCAAAATAGCATCCATGACCCCTAGTGGTTAGACTCTCGGTACTATCACTAGGTGTCAAACTGTCGTACAGGGACCTTTTGCCCTAATATGGCAGGTTGACCCTAGTGCTAGTGGGGTAGTACTGCAAGACTACTGCTAGGAGTCATGGGTGCCATTTTGAACCCAGTCTGGTGCTGACAGGAGCAAGAGGGGATCGCTCCAGCTAGCCTGCCGTAGGCCACCACAGACTCTTCTAGGTAGGCCTATGTGGCCTCCAGGGAGGTATGTCTTCAGGGGTAGGGAAGTTTGCTTTGGGTTACAGGGGGTAGGGTCTTCTACTGTGATTTGGGGGGGGGGGTTCTCTTTGGAGGGCACTGACTATATGCCGTTGGAAGAGGGAGTGGACCCCTGGCCAGCTGGCAGAGAAATTTAAAATAAGTCAGCTCCTTTAAGCTGGTGTCCAGGAACTATCTCCCAGGCAGGAAAAATAATGCAGCTTTGAAGCTGGCATTTTTCCCTTCAGAATAATGGGAATCACCCATGGTAAACTAAGCTGCAGTAACTAGCCCCTGAAAGTCTTAATACATTTCTATAAGGTTTTTTTTTATACCATTGAGCCCCTATGTCCCAATACCAGAAAAACAGAATAAGTAAGTGATGACAGAATTATCAAGAATCATAATCATCTTTGTGTGTCTTGTATTAGACCAGGGGTTCTCAACCCAGCCCTCGGGACAGATCTAGCTAGTCAGGTTTTCAGGTTAACCACAATGAATATGCATGACAAAGATTTGCATGCACTATCTCCACTGAATGAAAATCTCTCTCATGCATATTCATTGTGGTATCCTGAAAACCTGATTGGCTAGGTGTGTCCCAAGGACTGGGTTGAGACCTCAGTGTTAGACTCATGGCCAGCCAAAGGATATCTAATGCCCTAGGCAAGCTTTCAGCTGTGCACCCTCCTACTCAAATCTCAATTTTTGGAAATTAATATTACTACTACTACTGAGCATTTTTATAGTGCTACAATTCTGTTGTGAAGATAATGGCAAGACAATTTTAACTTAATTTTAAAAAGAAGCACGCTAGATAGAATGTCTGGAGCTAAAGATTGTGCCCAAAAGCATTTCAGTGGAGCCCCTGGGCATGTTGTGAGGATAAGGATCAGTGCTTTCCACATCTGGCAGATGCATTCAAATGTACTAGTGCCAAATTCCACCTAAATACAGTTGCCAGATGTAGAAGGCATTGGTCTTTATTCTCACAACACGCCTTTGGGCACAACTTTTAACTCCAGTCTCTCCATCTATGTTTCTTTTTTTAAGTTAATGGTAAGGCAGTTTTAACTTAAGGGATGGAGAGACTGAGCTCTAAAGAGAAGAAAAACTATGTAAACACAGTGCAAGGACTGACCTGGCAACTGGTGGTGTTCATTGCTGCCCTGCGGTTCTCTCACCGACTGCCTATGAAGCTGATCAGAGGAGAGGGAGGGGGATGAAAAGAGCAAAGGATACCAAATGTTGAGGCAGGGGGCCTGTTATGTCCTAGGAAACAAAAAAAAAAAAGACAGAGCCCAGTGAAGGCAGCCACACCTGCCTGTGGAGGGAGCTGGAGTTGGAGTGGTGACAGAAAGGCAGGCAGCTGAATGCCATTCCAGCTTCAGGTAGTGCTTCCCAAACCTTTCTCCAATGTGACCCCAGATGGTAACCAAAGCAAATCATTACATGACCAATTTACTAAGGAATACATTAACTTCTTAGTCAGTAAAAGTAGAAATATCTAAATCCTGATTTTTGAAGTAATTAATATCTGATTTCCTCACCTCAGAGTCATAACTAGCAAGTTGGAAGTAGAGGCTGTGAATAGGGGATGTCTAAAAGTGTGTAGTTGGGGGTTGTGTATGCAAATTTGAATGAGTGTGTGTGCATGAATAAGTGACTGCTTGGGTAGTGATGGGCACAGGTGTCTGAGTGGGTGAGGGATAGAGATGGTTAAGTCTGCAGTAGGAGTCTTTTGCGCTTATGGATGTCTGTCTGACTGTGAGAAGAAGTGGGTTGCATGTTTGTATGTATGTGTGACTGGGTGCAGCGTATGATGCAACCCTTCCCTTCACACTCTCCTTTGTCTTTACCCTCCCTCCCTCCCTCCCTCCCCCCTTTATCTTTTCCATACCTACCTTCCTTCCTTTCTTTCTCTCTCAGCTTCTTCCCTTTCCCTCCCCTTCAGCTTTAATCCCTGCTCTTGTAGCAGCAAAGCGCAGACAAACCAATGATACCAGGAGTCTGTTCAGAAGGTCCAAATCATTTATTTGTGCACAAGTCTCGAACCAGTCAATTTCAAAATGGCTGAGCAAAGTTTTCAAGCATTACAACAACTTTTATAGACTTCTGTTCCATTCTAGGTATAGGAAAACATTTCATTGGTCCCGGTAACCTCCCGTACCTCCCGTACCCCTTCCATTGGTCCCGGTACTGATAAGTTTATCCAATTATGTCCCTTCAGTGGGCATGACACCTGCATGCCCCCCTTCTAGTCCCAATTACAATGGTCAGTTCATCAACTTGTTACTTTCACACTCTCAAGGCCATATATCCAATTATTGCAAGCAGAGGAGCAGGGCTCTGCAACTCATCTGTCAGCACTCCCAATTATTTCTTTGCAGATGTACTTTTTCTTATCAGTAACTTTTAAACATGTCTTTCTGTATTTTTCCATCTTTTCAGCTCTGCAGTTCTGCCTACCTAAGCTAATTCAATACTTCTACTGAGTTCTATCTTACAATAGCAGCATATTGGGGGATGTGCAATCCTATATGCCTCTCCACAGGCCTCATTTACAGGTCAAGCTAGCCATGCTGGCCTGCTTATGTCAGACACCGTGGATCACAGGCCTTCACCTGCCACACTCTCATGCTTGTACCACAGATCACCACCTTTCTCTCTCACAAACCCCAGATTCAATATCTCTCCTAAACTGAACTCCTTTTTTATAAACCCTTTCAGACTTGAGCACTCATCCATTCTCTCTCTCTCCCCAATTATTCCCTCATTTTCATCCCTTCTCTCATTCCCATGGGAACCTGCCTAGATTAATTTCCTCCTGAACCACCACCACAAGCTTATTCGCCTGTGTCTCTCTCCAAACTCATCTAGTATAAGCATCCTCCTCCCAGCTCACCTTCCCCAGACTCGAGCACCGTCTCTCACCCTCTCGAGTTAACACTTCTCCTCTTCCTCAGGTTCACCTCATCTCTTTCAAATCCCCCCTCCCTCAGTCCTCTTTTGAAAAGTGTCCTGCTCTGCCTGACCAGAACCAGCAGGAAGACAAGAAGGGACATCCTCTTCCTGCTCAGCTGGTATCTGTAATGATTACTGAGGGAGAGGCTGAGGGATACAAGCAGCAGAAATAGGCTGTTGGCATGATCAGCAGAGAGGGGGGATTGCAGGAGTGGTCTAACAGCATGATCAGTGGTAGGGGGATTGCAGAAGCAATCTGTTGGCATGATCACCAGTGAGGGGAAGAGACTGCAGGAGCTGGTTGGTGGCATGATCGGTGGTGAAAGGAAGGATTTGCAGGAGCAGGCTGGCAATACAATCGGCAGCGAGGGGAGAGAGAGAACAGATCCAGTAATGATCATTGAAGAGGCAGAACTGACTACCCACTGCTGCCTCCGGCCAAGTAGAAAAGCCACTTCCTCTTCCTGACTGGTGTGGGCAGAAGGACTGCAGGAGTTACAGAGGGTGCTTGGAACGGCACATAACAGAATAAGCACAGCTGGGGACTGGGCTGTCATGTTAAAATGTTAATGAAGAAGAGGGGCTATCTCTGCACTATCAGCTCTCTGTTGAAGTGGGGTGAGGGGCGGCACTGCAGAGAACAGAACAGGCACAACTGGAGTCCATCTGGCTTGTTAAAGATTAATTGAAGATGAAGATAGGGCAGATGATTGATGACTCTGTGCTGCTTCAAGCCTGCCAAGCCGAAGTGACTGATGCTAATTCTAAATTAATTGAATTACTCCTTGAGCCACTCTTAAAATTGTGCTATCCTAGATGGCTGCCTAGTTTGTCTAGCGCTAGGAATTGCCCTGATTAGACTCACAAACTGAGCTATCACTTAGCCAAAAGCAATACTTTGGAAAATTTATCACACCAGATCTTCTGTACATGTGGTCCCTCAACTGACCAGATCTTGGATACATAAGAACATAAGATATGCCATACTGGGTCAGATCAAAGGTCCATGAAGCCCAATATAGAAACAGAGAAATATGACGACAGAAAAAGACCACATGGCCTATCTAGTCTGTCCTTCCATATCAACAACTACAACAGTCCCCTTTTTTCCTTTAGAGACCCTCTGTGTTTGTCCCATGCTTTTTTGAATTCAGATACTGTCCTCATCTCTACCACCTCCACTGGGAGACTATTCCAGGGATCCACCACTCTTTCTGTAAAGAAATATTTCTGCATATCACTCCTGAATCTATCCCCTATCACCCTCATCCCATGTCCCCTCATAGCAGAACTTGCTTTCAATTGAAAGAGGCTCTCCCCCTGTACATTTATGCCACGGAGGTATTTAAACATCTCAATCATATCACCTCTATCCCGCCTTTCCTCTAAGGTGTACATATTAAGATCCTTAAGTCTGTCCTCATATGCTTTATAATGAAGACCACTAACCACATTAGTAGCCACCCTCTGTACTGACTCCATCCTCTTTATATCCTTTTGAAGGTGCAGTCTCCAGAATTGCACACTATATTCCAAATGAGGTCGCACCAAAGACTTATACAGAGGCACTATCACCTCCTTTTTTCTGCTAGCCATTCCTCTCTGTATGCACCCAAGCATCCTTCTAGCTTTTGCTGTCGCCTTTTCTACCTGTTTAGCTACTTTGAGATCCTCAGACACAACCACGCCTAGGTCCCCTGTTTCTAGTGGTGGCAAATCCGGGTCACAAGTACCTTTTAGGGTCCAAAAGACAGTCAGATTCTATGCTACTTATCACAGGTATAAGCAATGGATTTTCTCTAGTGCACTTTAATAATGGTTTGTGGACTTTCACTCTAGGAACTTGTCCAGACTTCTGAAAACCAGCTACACTAACATAGAAACATGACGGCAGAAAAAGACCATATGACCCATCTAGTCTGCCCTTCCATATCAACTACAGTAGTCCTTTTTATCTTTAGAAATCTTTTCCATTTGTCCCATGCTTTCTTGAATTCAGATACTATCCTCGTCTCTACTATCCCCACTGGGAGACTATTCCATGCATTTACCAGTCTTTCCATAAAGAAATATTTCCGCATATTACTCCTGAGTCTACCCCTTTTCACCCCTATCCTATGTCCCCTCATTGTAGAGCTTCCTTTCAATTGAAAGAGACTCTTCTCTTGCGCATTTATGCCATGGAGGTATTTAAATGTTTGTCATATCTCCCCTATCCCACCTTTACTACATCCTCTTGCAACAAATTCCAGAGTTTGATTACATGTTGAGTGAAAAAATATTTTCTCTGATTAGTCTTAAATGTGCGACATTGTAGCTTCATTGCTCATCCTCTAGTCTTTCTACTTTTTAAGGGAGTAAACAACTGATCTAAGTTTACCTATTCCACTCCATTCATTAGACCTCTATCATAGTTTCCTTCATCGGTCTCTTTTCCAAGTTGAAGAGCCCTAAGCTTTTAACTCTCTCCTCATAGGGGTATCCTTCCATCCCCTTTACCATTTTGATTGCTCCTTGTACCTTTTCTAATTTCACTATATCTTTTTTTAGGTATGGAGACCAGAACTGTACATACTGTAACATTCGAGGTGTGGGTCACACCATGGAGCGATACAAAGGCGCAGTATATCATCCTTGGTTTTAGTCTCCATTCCTTTCCATATGATTCCCAGCATTCTATTCGCTTTCTTAGCAGTGACTTCACATTGAGCAGAGGGTTTCAACATATTATCCACGATGATGCCCAGATTCTTTTCCTGGGTGGTGATCCCTATTGTAGAACCTTGCATCATGTAACTGTAGTCTGGGTTGTTGTTCCTTAAGTACATAACTGTGCACTTGTCCACATTAAATTTCATCTGACATTTGGATGCTCAGTGACCCAATTTATCAAGATTCTCTTGCAATTTTTCACAATTTTCACGTGAACTTAAGAAATGCCATACTGGGTCAGACCAAGGGTCCATCAAGCCCAGTATCCTGTTTCCAACAGTAGCCAATCCAGGTTACAAGTATCTATCAGGTTCCCAAAAAGGTACACAGATTTCACGTTGCTTATCGCAGGGTAAGCAGTGGATTTCCCTTGTCCTTTTTAATAATGGTTTATAGACTTTTCCTCCAGGAATTTGTCCAAATATTTTTTAAAGTCAACTACACTAACAGCTTTTACTACATCCTCTGGTAACAAATTCCAGAGTTTGATTATACCTTGAGTGATTTAACAACTTTGAATAGTGTTGTGTCATTTGCAAATTTGATCACTTGTTCTTATTTTCAGGTCATTTATGAATATGTTAAAAAGCAGCAGGCCTAGTACAAATCCCTGGGTTACTGCATTATTCACCTTTCTCCATTGAGAAAATAGGCCATTTAGCCCTATTCTCTGTTTTCTATCTTTTTTTCTATATTTTAACAATGACCATCTAGGGATAACTAAATTCTACTGTAGATCATTTGTTTTCTTTTCAAACCCATTAAAGCCAGATTTTCTTGCAGTCTTTTAACCTGATATATGTGTAATTATAAAAGAATGAGCCCGATTCACATAGGGGCATATTCGGCTGTCCGGACAGCTCCGAGCAAGATGGCAAAATGGGCTCATTTGGAACCAATTCTAGACCGCAGGAACAAAATGTTCCTGCGGTGCACAGAATCAGGCTTGTGGATGGCCAGCGTGCCCCTGCCGCCTGTGGGGACATCCTCCCCACAGGCACCCCCAACACCCGTGGCTTCCCCACCACCCGACCCACGGCTGGCCTACCGGGGCCTGGATCGGGCTATGGCCCTGGGTGGGGGATCCCCGGGCCCAATCATCGGGTCAGTGCTGCTTATTCCACCTTTGACCCGGCAGAACATACAGGGCAGTGACCTGAATTGGCCCTGTATGTCCTACTGAGCTGGCACTTCCCTGCTCCGGCCAGATCCCACCCCCTCCTGCCCCCCCCCTCCCTCCAGCTCTCCCTGTCCTGCTGCTCAGGACATACGGGAAGAGCTGGAGGGGGAATCGGGCCCAGATGGCTTATGGAGCTGCATATCCCACTGGGACGTGCAGCCCTGTAACCCGAATCCCAGAATCAGCCCTGTGCTACTTGGAAATAAGAGTTGCCAAGTTACCCTGTTCTAGGAGTGAGACTTTTTGCCAGTTCTGGTCTTAAGTTTGCATTGCAGTGCAGTATGGTATTTGTAGTCCTTGATTTTACCCATTGAAATCAGTGATGCAGGTCCCATAATGTATCAGAATGAGCTTGTCAGAAATTCAGGACTAGCTTAAAAATCACACTCCTGGAACGGGGTAACTTGGAAACTCTGAGATAGGTGAAATTTTCACAGCTGTAGAGTAGGGTTGCCAACTGGCTCCAGATGTGCCCAACAGGCTTGATCCAGTCCTGGGTTTACCCTATTGCCTACAGAGACATTTAATTCTACTTTCTCCATTGCACGCCATAGGAATTGGAAAACTACAAGTCCCTGCAGGTAACGGAGTAACCCCAGGACTGGATCAAAACTGTCGGGCACATCTGGAGCAGGTTGGCAACCCTACTGTAGAGGCACTTATCTCCTACTTTCTTGCCTACTTTGGAGAGTTTGTGTGTACTATAGATAATTTTTCTGTGGTCAGCATTACCTGCCTCCACTGAGAATGGCTCCCTCCTGTCACAGGGTCAATTGTGTCCTATACTACTTGGTACTGTCCCCCGCAGCCCCCTCTGGTGGCGGCGTAGTGGTTCCACGGGGCTGGGGAGCTCATAAGAATAGGGGTATTAGGGTTGACCTGTTCCGAGGGTCATGAGGTAGCGGCCCTCTGTGTCAGCCTCGTGGTCAACTTCCCAATAAAGCAACATTTAGCCAAGTGTAGGGAAAAAGAAAAGGCATTTATTTCACCTTTACGCAAACGGTTCAAAATATGCGGTTGAGAAAAATAACAGGGCTGTATCCTTTCTTGTATCAAGTGCAATTCACAAAAACATTCAAAGTAACATTGTTAATTTTCACAAACTCAAAACATAAAGCATCCTGTATTCTCTTCATACGTTTGGTTGCTCCAAATAACTTAAAACTTTCCTATTGTGCAATAATTACAATCCATGGGTTCCACGACCTCATTAACCTCAGATTCCCCTGGCATCCACTCCATCTCTGAGGGGTCTGACTCTGAAACCTCAGGAAGGTTGGATTCAGGCTTTCTAAAAGCATGCCATACTGTGTTCCAATGTTGGCTTGTCAGTTTGGGGCGTCGGCTTTTAGCTATATTGTAGAACTCTGGATTTTCTTCTGCTACAGGATTAAAAGTTCGCTTATCCCGGCTTTTAATATTACTAGCCTTTTTCCTAGAGAGATTATCTGGTACTTTTGGCATAAAAGTGTCCTTATCATACAGGTAAAAGTTATTCCTTTGTTTCTCTCTTGTGCTAGGCTTAGGTAAACACTTGCAGGCAACCACTGTTTCACCTTTAAACTTCCTGCAGTCTCTTTTGGGAAAGGCTTGAGGCCTAGCCTGAATGTCCTCCACTTCTTGCAGGCTCAAGTGTTCCCTGGGTGTCTTTCCTCCTTTAGAATGGGGAGTAACTCCTCTGAGGCATGGCTGCTGCTGTGGCGCTTGTCCTCCACTTCCACCCCTGTGGCAGTTGGCTACTGGCCGCACCCTCTCAGCACTTCCCCGTTCCCCAGGCCTCTGAGTTTTCCATTCCTCTTTCAGGTTACTTTTATAAAAACTTTTAAAAGTACCTTTTTCTCCTTGGGTATTCCTTGCAACTGGATATCTCTTCCTTAGCTTGTATCCCAGTCCTTCTCCCTGGATAGGGCTTCCTTTCAGGCTGGAAGGGAGAGCACCTCCTTCCTTGGCTGCTCTCTGCAATGCTGCTCCTTCCAGTTGTAGCTGGCCTTCCTCTGGGCCTGCTCTTGGGCCTTCACCTCGGCCTGCTCTATGAGTTATCCCTTGGTCTGCTTCTCGGCCTACTCTCTGGCCTGCTCTCCAAGCTGCTTCAACTCCTTGAGCTGTTCTAGGTCTGACAGTGACTCCAACTCTCCGAGCTGCTCTTTCCAGTCCGGCTTTGGCGCTCACTCTGGCTCCGTCTCTGTCTCTCCGATCTGCTCTGCTTAACTGAGCTCTGTCCCTGCTTAAATCGGGACTAACTGATTCAAGGTCCTGCCCATAGAGGCGTGGTTCCTCTGCTTCCAGGCTTGCTCTCCTGCTCCCTCTATGTGGACCTTCAGGAAATTGCATGTAAATCTTGTTTTTTTCAAGATTTAAAACTTCTTTTCTTTGTGTCAGAGGGTCCGCAGTATCACAGTACATAATGTGCTCTCTTGTCTTATTTCTGAGGCAGCGTGAGTTCAGCAGATTTCAAGCCTGTTTTTAACATGGAACAGTTTTTTTCTTCCCTGCTCAGATTCATATAGCTACAAAATCACAATTCACTGTTGTGATTAGATGGTGTTATTTTATCATAGTTTGTTTCTGTGATGAAAGATTTCTATGTCCGGTTCATTCCTTTGAAGCTGAGTAGTACATAAGTATTAAGCATATGCAAACCCTGGAAGTGGAGGAGGTGAAAGCATCCCTGGAAAGGGAAGAACCAGAGTTCAAGTACCCCAAAGTTGCAGAATCAATGACCAGAAGGAAACGAAGGGTAGTGGTGGTTGGAGACTCTCTTCTGAGGGGTACTGAGGCGTCCATCTGCCAACCAGACTTGATGTCCAGAGAGGTATGCTGTCTGCCTGGTGCCAAAATCCAAGATGTTACGGAGAGTTTGCCGAGACTCATCAAGCCCACTGACTATTACCCAATGTTGCTAATCCATGTTGGAACAAATGATACTGCCAGGTATACCTCGGAACGTATCAAAAGTGACTTCATGGCTCTGGGACAGAGGGTGAAGCAGTTAGGTGCACAGGTGGTGTTCTCTTCAATCCTCCCTGTTGAGGGTAAAGGCCAAGGCAGAGAGGCTCGCATCCTGGAGATGAATGCATGGCTGCGTGGATGGTGTCATCGAGAGCATTTTGGTTTCCTAGACCATGGGATGCTGTTCCAACGGTTGCAGAGCAGAGATGGCATCCATCTGTCCAAGAAAGGTCAACGCATCTTCGGTAGTAGACTGGCTAATCTACTGAAGAGGGCTTTAAACTAGATTAGTTGGGGATGGGTGAAGAAAGCCCCCAGGTAGGTGATACATTAAATACCTTTATGGAAATGGGTAACGGGGTAACATATGGAAAGCAGTGTGTATAAATGCCCGTAGCATGGGAAATAAGATCCCTGATGTTGAAGCTTTGGTGGGCGTGGCTGACTTGGATTTAGTGGCAGTTACAGAAACATGGTTCACAGAAAACCATGATTGGGATGTAACTATACCTGGCTATACTTTATTCAGAAAGGACAGGGTAGGAAGAAGGGGAGGAGGAGTGGCACTATATGTAAAAAACTACTATTAAAGCTTTGGAATTACAGAGCTTAAAAGGGAGAGAAGAGGCATTGTGGGTTAAACTAGAAAGAGGGAAAGAGAAATCTATTTGCATTGGTGTGATATACAGACCTCCCTCACAAGAGGAAGAGGTGGACAGAGAGTTAATTGAAGACATACACAGCATTGCTAGGAAAGGGGAAGTGCTACTGATAGGAGATTTCAATATGCCAGATATTGATTGGCACATTCCTGCTGCAGTATTATCTAGAAGTAAGGAGATCATGGATTCTCTACAGGGAGAACTATTCAGGCAATTGGTAACAGACCCCACACGTGAAGGGGCCATACTGGACTTGGTGCTTACCAATGGTGAAAGTGTTTCTGATGTTGTAGTGGGAGATCATTTTGCATCCAGTGATCACCAGATGGTGTGGTTCAGTATTAGGACTAGGGCTGTTAGAATCCATTCCAAGGTGAGGATCTTAGACTTTAGGAAGACTAACTTTGCGAAGATGGGCCAATACCTCAGGGAGTCGTTAGTGGGATGGGAACAGCTGGGGGATGTAGAAAAACAGTGGGCAAAACTGAAAGGAGGTATTTTAAGGGCAACCAACCTTTTTGTTAAAATGGTAAATAAAGGCAAAAGGAAAAGGAGACCGCTATGGTTTTCGAAGGAAGTAGCTGAAAAAGTGAAGAAAAAGAGGGAGGCCTTCATGAAATACAAGAGATCACAGAGAGAGGAAGATAGGCATCTGTATTTGGAAAAACTTAGAAAAGCTAGCAAAGTAGTCAAGAAGGCAAGGATTCAAAAGGAGGAGGAAATAGCCAATGCAATAAAATGGGGGGATAAGACATTTTTCAGATATATTAGTGAGAAGAGGAAGGGCAAAAGTGGTATTGTCAGACTCAAGGGTGCAGGGGGGGAATATGTAGAAGCTGATAAGGATAAAGCGGAATTGCTTAACAAATATTTTTGTTCTGTGTTCACAGATGAAGAACCAGGAGCAGGACCTCAGAAAACACCCATAAATAGGAACAGAAGCGAGGGACATCTTGAACAATTTTCAGAAGACTGTGTTCGTGAGAAACTAGCTCAACTTAAAGTAGACAAAGCGATGGGACCGGATGGGATACACCCTAGAATACTGAGGGAACTTGGGGATGTTCTAGCAACTCCACTGACTGACCTTTTCAATGCCTCGTTGGAGTCGGGAGTGGTGCCAAAGGACTGGAGAGAGGCTCATGTGGTGCCTTTACACAAAAGCGGAAGTAAGGATGTGGTTGAAAACTACAGGCCGGTTAGTTTAACTTCGGTGGTGAGTAAATTATTGGAAACGCTGCTGAAAGAGAAAATAGTGAGGTTTCTGGAGTCCAGTGGATTACAGGATCCGAGGCAGCATGGATTCACCAGAGGCAGGTCTTGTCAGACAAATCTGATTGATTTCTTTGACTGGGTGACCAGGGAGTTGGACCGAGGGAGAGCTCTAGATGTGGTGTATTTAGATTTCAGTAAAGCCTTTGACACTGTTCCTCACAGGCGACTTATAAACAAACTCAGCACCCTAGAGATGGACCCTAAAGTTACTGTTTGGGTTAGAAATTGGTTGGGTGGGAGGCGACAAAGAGTACAAGTAAATGGAGCTCACTCTGAGGAGAAGGATGTTACCAGTGGTGTGCCCCAGGGATCTGTCCTTGGTCCGATTCTTTTTAACATTTGATTTAACGGAAGGGCTGTCGGGTAAGGTTTGCCTCTTTGGAGATGATACCAAAATCTGCAATAGAGTAGACACCCAGGAAGGTGTAGATAACATGAGGAGGGATCTAGCTAAACTTGAAGAATGGTCTAGAATTTGGCGGCTGGGATTTAATGTTAAAAAATGTAAGGTCATGCATTTGTGCTGCAGCAATCCAAGGGAGCAATACAGTATAGGAGGTGAAGTACTTTTGTCCACTAAAGAAGAGCGGGACCTAGGCGTGGTTGTGTCTGATGATCTTAAAGTAGCTAAACAGGTAGAAAAGACGACGGCAAAAGCTAGAAGGATGCTTGGGTGCATACGGAGAGGAATGGCTAGCAGAAAAAAGGAGGTGATAATGCCTCTGTATAAGTCTTTGGTGCGACCTCATTTGGAGTATAGTGTGCAATTCTGGAGACCGCACCTTCAAAAGGATGTGAACAGGATGGAGTCGGTGCAGAGGGTGGCTACTAAAATGATTAGTGGGCTTCATTATAAAGCATATGAGGACAGACTTAAGGATCTTAATATGTACACCTTAGAGGAAAGGCGGGATAGAGGTGATATGATTGAGATGTTTAAATACCTCCGTGGCATAAATGTTCAGGGAGAGAGCCTCTTTCAATTGAAAGCAAGTTCTGCTACGAGGGGACATGGGATGAGGGTGAAGGGAGATAGATTCAGGAGTGATATGCGGAAATATTTCTTTACGGAAAGAGTAGTGGATCCATGGAATAGTCTCCCAGTGGAGGTGGTAGAGATGAGGACAGTAACTGAATTCAAAAAAGCATGGGACCAACACAGAGGATCTCTAAAGGTAAAAAGTGGACTGTTGTAGTTGTTGATATGGAAGGACAGACTAGATAGGCCATGTGGTCTTTTTCTGTCATCGTGTTTCTATGTTTCTAAACCAGGTAGTGTTGTGACTACAATGCCTGTTTCTTTGCCTTCTTGTTCTCTGTATGCTGACATCATAATAGGCCACTTATCTAGCCTCGTACACGCTCATATCAATAAACCCATTATAGTATGCCAAAGATAAGCACACAAAAAAGCTATAAACGCTTAATCATTCATGTTATGGTGTTTCTGAACTAGGGTTATTTGTTAGACAAGTATGAATGATGAAACATTTATAGCTTGTTCAAGCGAGTACTATCTTTGGCATACTTAATGGGTTTATTAATATGAGCGCATATGAGGCTACGTAGATAAATGGCCTTTTTCTAAGAAAAGTTTTGGAAAGGGGTATTTTATATAGTGTATGGATATTCCATCCTACACAAGGTGACTACTAGTTGAGATGACATCATAATAGGAGCCTACACAGTAGTTTTCCTTCATCTATTTTCAGATGTTGTCAGGAGAGCAGTTCTATGTGTTCCAAATGGCATAGGCTGAGTTAATCCTGGCTTAACTTGATTGTAAGTAAACTGAAACTACAGATCCGTGTATGCAGTCTGATAAAACCAGCACTGGCTGAGTCTGTTCATTTTTATATGGACCGAAGGTTGTATGCAAAACTTTAGCGACCCCAGGTGAAATTCCGTTTTAATGAATTTAAGTGAACATAAACTGAAAAAGTTAAATATGGCATCTTTCTGAAATTTTTAGTGCATAATTACTATTTATTTGCAGTTTGTTACAGCTTGAAAATAATAAAAAAGTAAATATGCAACAGGTGCAACTGTTTGGAGACTTTCAGTCAGTATATTGTAACATCTCCTTTGGCAAAAATAAGTTCCAAACATTTCCTATTGCCACCTAAGCATCTATTTTTGCTTTTGAGAGCTGGAATCATGGAGAGATGGGATAGAGGCTTTGGTTTCTAAGCTGGCACTATCATCAGGTGAACTACGTGACTGCCTGGAGTGCCAGGCTTTGGAGTGTCAAACTATATACAAAAAATGTCCTCAAGGAGCCAATGTAGCACAAAATATTCAGTCAACAAAACCCCAAACAAGGCAGACAAACAAACCAAAACAAAAACAAAAACTCAAAAAGCCAAAAAAGTGAGACAAAAAAGCCAGATAAAGTGCATATGATAGAGGAAAAAAGACCTCAGTAACCCTCCAGGTAAATAATGGAGGAATTGAGTCTAACACCAGGGAACAAATCCCATAAATCGTGAAAAGACCCTCTTTACATCAGCGGTCAATAAAAAAACCTCTAGCACAGCACCCACTGGTAACGCTTGAGCAGGCAGAAAAAACAGCATTCAGCATTCAGCGCAGAGAGAAACAATCCAAACTTATCTGAAGTCCGGGCCAGAAGAACAGATGTCGGAGCTTACGTCGGGACTCACCTAGCAGTTTCCCCAAAAGATACAGGTTCCACAATGCATGTATTGGGTCAAGCATTGATATCCTGGGTCCCTTTTTAATAATGGTTTATGGACCATGCCTCCAGGAACTTGTCCAAACCTTTTTTAAACCCAGCTACACTAATAGCCTTTACTACATCCTCCGATAACAAATTCCAGAGTTTGATTCCACGTTGAGTGAAAAAATATTTTCTCTTATTTGTCTTAAATAGTTTACCCTGTAGCTTCATTGCATGTCCCCTATTCTTTCTATATTCTGATAACGTAAACAATTGATCTATGTTTACCCGTTCCACTCCATTCATTAATTTATAAACCTCTATCATATCTCCCCTCAGACGTCTCTTTTCCAGGTTGAAGAGCCCTAACCTTTTTAGCCTCTCCTCATAGGAGTAGCCTTCCATCCCCTTTACCATTTTGGTGGCTCTTCTCTGTATCTTTTCTAATAACGCTATATCCTTTTTAAGATACGGCGACCAGAATTGCACACAATATTCAACGTGCGGTCGCACCATGGAATGATACAGAGGCATTATAATATCCTTTGTTTTGTTTTCCATTCCTTTCCTTATAATACCTAGCATTCTATTTGCTCTCTTGGCTGCTGCTGCACACTGGGTGGAGGGTTTTAACATGTTATCCACGATGCCTAAATCTTTTTTCTGGGTGGTGGTTCCCAATGTGGAACCTTGCATCGTGTAACCATAGTTTGGGTTGTTCTTCCCTAGGTGCATAACTTTGCACTTGTCCACATTAAATTTCATCTGCCATTTGGATGCCCAGTCTTCCAATTTATCAAGATCCTCTTGCAATTTTCCACAATCCTCTTGGGTTTTAACAACTTTAAATAGTTTTGTGTCATCTGCAAATTTGATAACCTCACTTGTTGTTCCCTTTTCCAGGTCATTTATGAATATGTCAAAAAGCAGCGGACCCAGCACAGATCCCTGGGGTACTCTACTATTCACCTTTTTCCATTGGGAAAATTGGCCATTTAGCCCTACCCTCTGCTTTCTGTCTTTTAACCAGTTCCTGATCCACAATAGTACACTGCCTCCTATCCCATGACTTTTTAGTTTTGCCAAAAGTCTGTAATGAGGGACCTTGTCAAAGGCTTTCTGAAAGTCCAGATACACTATATCAACTGACTCACCTTTGTCTACCTGTTTATTCACACTTTCAAAAAGATCTTCCTTGTCTAAAGCCATGTTGGCTGTCTCCCATTAGGCCATGACTATCTACATGCTGAGTAATTTTGTTCTTTATGATGGTTTCTACCATTTTTCCCGGTACTGACATCAGGCTCACTGGTCTGTAGTTTCCCGGATCACCCCTGGAACCCTTTTTAAAAATTGGTGTTACATTGGCGATCCTCCAGTCTTCAAGCATTACAGATGATTTTAATGAAAGTTCACAGATTACTAATAGCAGGTCTGCAATTTCATATTTCAGTTCTTTCAACACCCTTGGATGTATATCATCCGGTCCAGGTGATTTGCTACTCTTCAATTTATCAAATAGTTGTAATACATCTTCCCGGTGGAGCGATATTTCTTTCAATTCCTCGGCAGTATCACCTTTAAATACCACTTCAGTCATGGGTATCATCCCTACATCTTCCTCAGTAAAGACAGAAGCAAAGAATTCATTCAGTCTCTCAGCTATAGCCTTGTCCCCTTTTACTGCCCCTTTTACCATATTCTGTTATCCAGGAATTCGAAAATAGATTCTGTGACTTCCAAAAAATTGGAACAGTTGTGGAGTACTTGTCATACTCATTCGAAGTATATGTGGACATTAAGGAAACTGCAGCTGCTATCAGTAAAAATGTACTCATTGAACAAGCCATCTCTTGAAAACAAAATATTAACCCTTAAAATGACATTTTTCTCAAGACCTGTGCTGAGCAAGAATCGTTTTGGAAGCTAGTGCCTAGAGACAAATTTCCCAACTTGAGAAGATGCAGTGAAGCTGTACACTCCTGTTTCAGTTCAACTTATTTGTGTGAATCTGTGTTTTCACATCTGAAAATGACAATGTACACAACGTTCCAACATGACAGATGAACATCTCCAGGATTCCCCGAGACTGGCCCTCACGCAATATTCACCCAACTTCAAAAAGCTGGTGGATGAAATGCAGGCTCAGACATCTCACTAATGAGCAAGAGCGAAATATTAAAGATTGTGCAAGATCAGCCTGGATCAATACTCGACCTAAATTTAACACAAATTACTGAATAAAAGTTAAAGAAAGTTTATTAAGACATTAAAGAAAGTTATTACTCAATAAAACTTTAAGAAAAAATGTACTTTCCATTTCCCCTCGCAGTTCTTACTGGATCTTCGTCTCTCTGTTTTTTTTTTGCTTAATTTGCCTAACAGCTGATCACATCCAAGTAAATGACGGAAGGTTCATTAAAAATGGGGGGGGGGGGAAATCCTCCAGCTTTATTGGCTTAAAATTTAATTTGAAACTTAATTTTCATGGTGGTAGATCACCAGCACATTTGGCCGGAAAAAGTAGATCATGACCTGTTCAAAGTTGGACATGCCTGGCGTATTTTATTTTGGAATTTAACTTTGAATGAGAATGCATAAGCAAGAAGATTAGGAAAATAGAAAAAACTGTTGATATTCAGAAGGATGTATGTGGTTTGCAGGTCCTGCAAACCACATAAACCCTGCTCAACCTGATATTAAGTGGCACTTACCGATTAGTGCCATTGAATATTCCCAGAGACCACCTATCAAAAGTCTGATTAATTTTGATGTGGTTAGTGGGCGGAGTAGGGGTGGTCCTGGTAACTATCCGATTAATGATGGTATTCAGCTGCTAACCGGATAGGAAAACCACATAAAGTTAGGACATGTCAATGGCTGTCTTGACCTTATGCAGTTGTGTTATCTGGTTAGTGTCTGAATATTGCCACTAACCGGATTGCCACTGCAGTTGGCAGCAAAACCAGATATTCAGTGTCAGATACCAGATGGGCTCTGGCACGGAATATTTGGTGTCAATTTTTCCCAAAGCAGTCAGGCATTTGAGTTATGCTGATTGCCACAGATTGAATATTGATCCCTGTAAAAATATCCATAAACAGTTACCAATTCATGGTACTTTTTAAGAAAACATGTCCCATTCTGTGTCCATAGCAAAATTCCTGAGGTCCAGGAGTCGAACATGCAATTTGATTGGCTAGCAGTTTTTCTAGATGATAAGCAAAAAAGAGGCACATTGGTAACCAGTCATACTCCAAGTCTTCTGGTTGAGTTTTGCCTGCTATCCTTAACATTAGCATGAACAATATTGTTAGGTTTTGTCGAGTCAGTGTCGACTCATGGTGACCCTCTGGATAGTTGTCCTAAACTGTGTTTGGTCTTCAATCAGGCGGCTCATTGCTGATAGAGTGCCATCCATAGCTGCTGCTATTATATCAATCCATCTAATTGCTGGCCTTCCTTTTCTGCGTTGACCTTCAGCCAGGGCCGGATTTACCTTGAGTGAGGCCCTACGCCAACAAAAATTGTGGGCCCCCAGCAGGGGCGGCCCAAGGGGGGTGCGGGGCCTCATTTGCATAAGGGGCCTCATTTGCATAAATATTTGCATAATGTTACCATATACTAACTTTTAGTAAACGTGCCTCTTAATGAGTGTATGGATAAAGAAAGACTAAAAGATTTCTACATTACTATAATCCAGTGCCAACCCATAGCAAACCCGCCGTATCCTAACAGCACTACCAGGACTCACAAAGCACCATACTCTACCAATCAAAAGGCAACACTGCAAATATTAAACCAATACATTTCAGAGAACAACAATACATGACCTACTGGGGAAAGAGAACAAGTGGCAATGTCAAATAGGAATTATATAAACAGAACACCTCAGCTCAGTTACACATGCAAAACATAGACCATCACCAAACAAGTAATCACAATTTAGAAACAGGAAGACAATAATTAAACTGGGAATCCCAAAAGCCAAACTTGGAATGTACAACACTGCAGAAATAAAACTATACATTAATTTGCTCTTGTACTAAACAAAACGCAGACGTTAATGATGCACATTTACCAGAGCTGACATATTCCAATTAATAAATTCAAAATAAAGAGATATTTTTCTACCTTTTGTGCATTTTTTTTCAGCTGCAATTGCTCCAGCTACTTTCTTTTGGTTTCTTCGTGTCTTCTGCTAACTCTCCATCATCTGCTGTCCATTTGTCCTTTCTTCTGTCTTCTAGTTTTTTTTCCATTCTCTCTCTACATCTGCTTTAACATACTAATCTTTCTCCTTTTGCTCTTTCCTCATTCCTATTTCATCCACTCAAATTTTACCCCTCCATCCTCAATCCCCACTTACTCTCCCAATACCCGGCCAATTGTAGATTTTTTTATCCCTCCCACACAAAATATTTTTCCCTTCTCCATTTTACTCTTCCAGCCCCATCCCATTCTAATCCTCCCCCAACATCAGCTCCCTTCTAGTTCCAGCCTCACCCATCATCCATTCCCTTCTAGTCCCTGCATCAGCCCATTTCCAGTCCTAGCCACCCATCAGCCCATTTCCAGTCCTAGCAAGCCCGCAACCCAATACCAGTCCTAGCCCCCCCATCAACCCACTTCCAGTCCTAACCCCCCATCACCCCATTTTCAGTTTAAGCCCCCCCTATAACCCATTACCAGTCCTAACCCCCCATCAGCCCACTTCCAGTCCTAACCCCATTAGCCCACCTCCAGTCTTAACCCCCCCAGCCCATTTCCAGTCCTAGCCCCCCATAGCCCATTACCAGACAGCCCCATCAGCCCACAGCCCATTATCAGTCTTAACCCCCCCTCATAGCCCATTACCAGTTCTAACCCCCCCAACAGCCCACAGCCCATTATCAGTCTTAACCCCCCATAGCCCATTACCAGTTCTAACCCCCCCAACAGCCCACAGCCCATTACCAGTCCTAACCCCATCAGCCCACCTCCAGTCTTAACCCCCCCAGCCCATTTCCAGTCCTAGCCCCCCCCATAGCCCATTACCAGACAGCCCCCATCAGCCCACAGCCCATTATCAGTCTTAACCCCCCCCCATAGCCCATTACCAGTCCTAACCCCCCCAGCCCATTTCCAGTCCTACCCCCCCCCCCATCGGCTCAAGTAAAATGAAATTTTAAAAAAGCAAAACCGCTGGCTGCTACCAAGGCCGCGGCAGCATGGACGGTCCCGCGGGGCCCCCTCTGCCCTGCCGAATCCCTCCCTCCGCGACGGCATTGAGAGGCGCGAGGGAGACACTCTCCCTTCGCGCCTCTCAAAGCCGGCACGGAGGGGCTCAGCCGGGGATTCGGCAGGGCAGAGGGGGCCCCGTGGGACCGTCCATGCTGCCGCGGGAACGTCCATGCTGCCGCCGCAGCTTTTTGTGGGCCCTTGCCAGCTGTGGGCCCTACGCCATGGCGTACATGGCGTATAGGTAAATCCGGCCCTGCCTTCAGTCTTGCCAAGCATGATGTCTTTCTCCAATGATCTCTCTCTTCGCATGATGCATCAAAGTATGAAAGACAAAGTCTTGTCATCTGAGCATCTAAAGGAAGAAGAGGGTTGATCTCCTCTAGTACAGATTGGTATATACGGTATTTTTTGCCAACACCATAATTGAAAAGCATCGATTTTCTTTCTGACTGTCTTTTTCACAGTCCAACTTTCGCATCCATATGACATTATTAAAAATACCATGGCTTGGACAAGTCAAATCTTTGTATGAAGAGAGACATCTCTTGAGAATCTTGTCTAGTTCTTTCATAGCCATCCTGCCATGAGCAATGCGTCATCTGATTTCTTGACTGCTTGCCATTTCTTTATTGATTATATTGATCCAAGCAGGTTAAAGTTTTTAAATATTTCAATTGCGAATGGAGAAGAAATGAACATATTGATTTTGCCAGTTGTCAGCAACTCTGTCTTCTTTATTTTAAGGTGCAGGCCCATTTTAGGACTATGGCCCTTGATCTTGAGAAGCAAATATTTCAGATCGTCTTCACTTTCAACTAGTATTGTGGTATCATCAGCATAGCAAAGGTTGTTGATGAGTCTTCCACCAATCTTCACACTCCAGTTGTCTTCATGCAGTCCTGCTTCTCTGATTTGTTCTCCATATAAATTAAACAGGTAGGGGGGAAGTATACAGTTTTGTTGACATCTTTGCTAATTTTAGTTGCAAATATGTTTATTATTATTATTATTGATATATACAGTAACTCTTATAATACAATACAGTTTTCAGAATTAGCATACAGAACATCATAAACATTTGCAGAACTATCATACAAAATTTAATAGTAATACATCTTGTTGTCCGATCTGCCATATGTAAATGCAAGATTATAACAGAAGGATAGCGGATGTATCATACCCAACTGTATCCCAAGCCCCCCATTCCCTCCACAGTCCATTCACCACTCCCCCCTCCCATTAACTCCATTCCTCCTTCCACGCAGACAGTGCTCCTAGTTATTCTACTCACACACCCCCTTTGACACTCTCTGATTAGCAATTTAGGAGTGCACTGCGCGTTACTGGTGAGACTGAGGCAATGAGGGGTTCCCAGGTGGCCAGAAACACGGCATGAGCCCTAGATCCTAATACCTCTGCTGTCCACCGCTCCATTACCATAATTTCGTGGAGAGCTCCCTCCCACTGCTGTAGTCCGGGGGCCTTCTCCGTCAGCAAGTGCCTGAGGATAAGTTTCTAAAACATCAAAAACCCTCTATTGCAAAATCCCCTTTGAGCTGTCAAGGTCGCCTACTCTTTGCTGATTTTTAAACCATTCTGTTTCTCCTTGTTCTGTTCGAACTGTTGCTTCTTGATCAATGTAAAGGGTGTGCAAGAAAACTATCAGGTATTCTGGTATACCCATGCTTCTTAATGTAGCCCAGAGTTTCTCATGATTTACACAGTCAAAGGCCTTGCTGTAGTCAATAAAACACACATTGAAAAGACAAAAAAATACCAAAAGGATATCTAAGTTCCATCTCACATCCATGATCTCTCTTGTTCCTTGCCCTTTCCTGAGCTCTGCTTGTACTTCGGGCAGTTCTGTTTCCAGATATGGGTCTAGTCTCTGCTGAATGATCTTGACTAGAATCTTGCTGGCATGTGGGAACAGAGCGATTGTGCAATAATTTCAGTTAGTCGGATCGCCTTCCTTCAGTATTGGTATAAACACAGATCTTTTCCAGTCAGTTGGCCATGATGTCATCTTAAAAATTCCCTGCAGAGTCTTGTAAGTATGTTAAGTTGCATCCAATTGCTGTAATACTTAGTGGGAATGCCATCAATGCCCAGTGCTTTGTTAATGCTTTCAATGATGCTTTGACTTCTTGCTTCATCACCAATGGTTCCTGATCATAAGGTACAGGTTGAAACGGCTGTTGGTCCACTTGATCTTTATGGTATAATGACTCAGTATATTCTTTCCATCTTTTCTTTCTCTTCTTCATTCAATGTGGATCCTTGTAGCCTTCCAATTCGAGGCTGGAATTTTCTTTTTAACTCTTGTAACTTTAGGAAAGCTGACCCTGTTCTTCCTCTAATAGTTTCTGATCCTATTTCCTTGCATGTGTCATTGTAATACTTCTCCTTGTTTCATCTTGCTGTACTTTGGAAATCTCCAAGTTCTGTTATTGCCTCTTTCTCCTCTGGCTTTAGCTTCTCAGCATTTCTGGGCAATTTTCAGTGTTTCTTCAGGTCATCCATTTTGGCCATTTTTGCTTTTTCACCTTTTGTAGACACTTCTCACTTTCTTCAAGCACAGCTTTCTTGATGTCAGCCCATAACTCTTCTGGTGCTTTGTCATTTGTATTCAAAACAGCAAATCAATTTTGCAGGCAGTCTGTAAATTCTGGTGGTCAGGGCCGGCCCGTCCATTGAGCAAGAATGTTTTTTGCACAGGGCCCCGCGTTTCAGGGGGCCCCGCGCAAAGAACATTCTGCTTTTTTAAAAATGACTTTAAAAAAAAACCTGGCTCTGGCTGCTGCCGCTACCACCGCGGCAGCGGCAGAATGGAGTGTCCCGCGGGGCCTCCCCTTCTCGTTCAGCCCCTCTGCAAAGGCTTTGAGATTCGCGAAGGGAGAAAGTCTCCCTCGCGTCTCTGTTAAGCCCGCAGGGGCTAATGGGAAATTTCCCATCTGCCCCTGCGGGCTTAACAGAGACGCGAGGGAGACGCTCTCCCATCGCGAATCTCAAAGCCTTTGCAGAGGGGCTGAACGAGAAGAGGAGGCCCCACGGGACACTCCATTCTGCCGTTGCCGCGGTGGTAGCGGCAGCGGCAGCAGCCAGAGCCAGTTTGTTTTTTTAATTTTGCCATAAGCCCGGGGGGGGGGCGTTAAGACTGGCAAGGGGGGGGGTGTTAAGACTGGCAAGGGGGATGGGGATGGGGGGTTAAGACTGGCAAGGGGGGGGGGTTAAGACTGGCAAGGGGGAGGGGGCTGGGGAGGGGGGGTATGACTGGCAAGGGGGGTTAAGACTGGCAAGGGGGATGGGGATGGGGATGGGGGGGTTAAGACTGGCAAGGGGGGGTTAAGACTGGCCAGGGGGATGGGGCTGGGGGGGTTAATAATGGCAAGGGGGGGTTAAGACTGGCACGGGGGAGGGGGAGGGGGCAGGGGGGTTAAGACTGGCAATGGGCTGGGGGGGTTAAGACTGGCAAGGGGGGGGGTTAAGACTGGCAAGGGGGATGGGGATGGGGATGGGGGGTTAAGACTGGCAAGGGGGGGTTAAGACTGGCAATGGGGATGGGGATGGGGGGGTTAAGACTGGCAAGGGGGGGGTTAAGACTGGCAAGGGGGGGTTAAGACTGGCAAGGGGGATGGGGCTGGGGATGGGGGGGTTAAGACTGGCAAGGGGGGGTTAAGACTGGCAAGGGGGATGGGGATGGGGGTGTGAAGGATAACACTGGCAAGGGGGGGTTAAGACTGGCAAGGGGGATGGGGATGGGGGGTTAAGACTGGCAATGGGCTGGGGGGTTAAGACTGGCAAGGGGGGGGTTAAGACTGGCAAGGGGGATGGGGATGGGGGGTTAAGACTGGCAAGGGGGGGTTAAGACTGGCAAGGGGGATGGGGATGGGGGGTTAAGACTGGCTATGGGCTGGGGGGGTTAAGACTGGCAAGGGGCTGGGGGCTGTCTGGAAATGGGGCGATGGTGTTAGGACTGGTAATGTGCTATGGGGGGTTTTATTTATTTTTATTTATTTAACAATTCTTATATACCGCACTATTTATGATCAGCGCGGTTTACATATAACAACAACATCCGACACTATACAAATGTCTGGTCATTACATTGAACAGGGAATGAAACTTGGAGAGAGGGGGCAACTATATACATACGAAGTTAATAGGGGAGGGACCTGTTTGGTGTTTACATATTTGAGGACGAGCTATACGAGGGTTCAGAGCCGTCAGTAAGATATTTGACAAAAAGGAAGTGTTTCAGGGCTTTCCTGAACTGGCTTAGTTTAGGGATTGCTCTTATGTGTGGTGGTAGGGTGTTCCATAGCGCTGGAGCGCAGAGACTGAAGGCTCGGTTGGATGTTGTTTTGGTGCAGTTTGTCGTTTCTTTTGGTATTGCTAACATATTGGTCTCCGCGGTTCTTCTTTGTCTGGTGGTGGCAAGTGGTTGTATGAATTCAGAGAGAGAGGAGGAGGAGAGCCTGTTGATGGCCTTGAACGTCAACAACAAGGTCTTGAAACTGATCCGGGCTTGAATGGGGAGCCAGTGCAGCTGTTTCAGGAGGGGTGTGATATGTTCCCTTCTGGAGGCTCCAAACAGTATCCGCGCTGCACTGTTCATAGCCAGTTGCAGGGGGTTTAAGGTTGATCGGGGGAGTCCTTGTAGGATGGCGTTAGAGTAATCAAAATGAGGTATGATGAGGGCTTGGTAAATGGTGCGGAAATCATCTGGTTCTAGTAACGGGCGTAGGTGCCTGAGGGATCTGATTTTGAAGTATATCGCTCTAACAGTGTTGGCAATGTGTTGCTTCATATCGAGATGTTGGTCCAGTGTCACCCCAAGGTACCGTATAGCTGGTTTCACTTGTAGCTCGGCATTATTTACCTTCAAGACGCTGGGTGGTGTGAAATTAGGGTTTCTAGAGATGAAAAGCACCTCTGTTTTCTTGTGTTGAATTCGTAAGTTCTGTGATAGTAGCCAATCGGATATGGTGTTGAAACATGTAGTCATGGGGGTAAGGTCTGGGCTGTCGAGTGATATTGGCATGTATAACAGCACGTCGTCAGCATATAGCATACAACTCACATTGAACGACCTGATGATGTTGCAGATTGGTTGAAGGTATATGTTAAACATCAAGGATGATAAGGAGGATCCTTGAGGCACTCCTTGATTTTGTGGGAATGGTTTGGATGTGGCCCCGTCTGCTCGAACATGTTGCCATCTTCCAGATAAGTAAGATCTGCACCATTCTAATGCTGTTCCGCTGACGCCTTTTTCTCTTAGCCGGTATAAGAGGATCTCGTGGCAGACAGAGTCAAAGGCCGCCGCTATATCTAAGAAGATGAGTACGAAGCCGTGTCTTATGTTGTCCACGCCTGAAATCACCATGTTGAAAAGAGTTGTGAGGAGTGTTTCAACTCCATGTGATTCTCTGAATGGGTTAGGACTGATAATGGGCTATGGGGGGCTAGGACAGGAAATGGGCTGATGGGGAGGGGTTAGGACTTGAGGTGGGCTGATGTGGTTAGGACTGGTAATGGGCTGTGGGCTGATGGGGGGGTTAGGACTGGCAATGAGCTATGGGTGGCTGACTGGAAATGGGCTGATGGGGTTAAGACTGGAAGTGGGCTGATGGGGGGTTAGGACTGGTAATGGATTATAGGGGGCTTTAACTGAAAATGGGGTGATGGGGGTTAGGACGGGAAGTGGGTTGATGGGGGGCTAGGACTGGTAATGGGTTGGGGGGTTGCTATGACTGGAAATGGGCTGAGTGGAAGGGGAGGCTTGAACTGCAAATAGCTGATGGGGAGGGAGCTTGGAATGGAAATGGGCTGTGAGGGAAGGGAGCTAGGACTGAAAATGGGCGGATGGAGCAGCTAGGATAGGACTGGAAATGGGCTGTTGGGGGGAGGTAAGATTGGAAATGGGCTGTGGTGGGGGTTTGAATTGAAATGGACTCATGGAGGGGCTAGAACTGGAGGTAGGCTCATGGGGGGCTTGGGACTGGCCTTGGGCTGAGTGGAGGGGAGCTAGGATTTGACATGGGCTGATGGTGGGGCTAGGAAATGACTAGAAATGGGCTGATGGGGGCTAGGATTGGAAATGAGCTGATGGAGGGACTCAGACTGAAAATGGATGGGGGAGCTAGGACTGGAAATGGGTTGATGGGGGGCTAGGACTGGCAATGGCTTGCTGGGGGCCAGGACTGGAAATGGGCGGATGCAGGGACTAGAAGGGAATGGATGCTGGGTGAGACTGGAACTAGAAGGGAGCTGATGTTGGGGGAGGATTAGAATGGGATGGGGCTGGGAGAGTAAAATGGAGAGGGGAAAAAATATTTTGTGTGGGAGGGATGAAAAATCTACAATTGGCCGGGTATTGGGAGAGTAAGTGGGGATTGAGGATGGAGGGGTAAAATTTGAGTGGATGAAATAGGAATGAGGAAAGAGCAAAAGGAGAAAGATTAGTATGTTAAAGCAGATGTAGAGAGAGAGAATGGAAAAAAAACTAGAAGAGAGAAGAAAGAACAAATGGACAGCAGACGATGGACAGTTAGCAGAAAACATGAAGAAACCAGAAGAAAGTGGCTGGAGCAATTGCAACTGAAAAAAATGCACAAAAGGTAGGAAGATATCTCTTTATTTTGAATTTATTAACTGGAATATGAAAGCTCTGGGAAATGTGCATCATTAACGTCTGCGCTTTGTTTGGTACAAGAGGAAATTAATTTATAGTTTTATTTCTACAGTGGTGTTGTACATTCCAAGTTTGGCTTTTGGGGTTCCCAGTTTAATTATTGTCTTCCTGTTTCTAAATTGTGATTCCTTGTTTGGTGATGGTCTATGTTCTGCATGTGTAACTGAGCTGAGGTATTCTGTTTATGTAATTCCTATTTGACATTGCCACTTGTTCTCTTTCCCCAGTATTCTCTGAAATGTATTGGTTTAATATTTGCAGTGTTGCCTTTTGATAGTTAGGGTATGGTGCTTTGTGAGTCCTGGTAATGCTGTCAGGGTACGGCGGGTTTGCTATGGGTTCTAAATGGGCAGCGTTTGTAGTAGTTCCTAATGTGCCTGGCGGTTGGCACTGGATTATAGTAATGTAGAAATCTTTTAGTCTTTCTTTATCCATACACTCATTAAGAGACATGTTTACTAAAAGTTAGTGTATGGTAACATTATGCAAATATTTATGCAAATAAGGCCACTTATGCAAATTAGGCCCCGCACCGAGTCTCCGCACATGGCCCCGCACCCCCCTTGGGCCGCCCCTGAATGTAATCCACTACCAGAATAGCATCTCCTAATATCAAATGCGAATATCTTAAAAAACAGATAAAGTTGATAAAATTGGATGGGACTTGGGCAACAGGATAAACCCTCAGATAGTGGAATGGAAGAGTGGTAATGACCTAACTTTCGATCTGGTTCTCATACACCTTTGTGGGAGGGAGGGAGGAATACATAGTTTAAAAACCTAATTTTCCTCCTGTTTTATGGTCTAACCCCACAACTGTGATACATTTTGTTGACAGGGATTTGAAGTGGGGTACCAGGACCCTCTAAAAGGGTTAATATGAAGAATGTCTTGGAATTTTGCTTACAACCTAAGGCTTGATCTGTAGCAGCTTAGCAGTGTATGTTAATAGAAGCCAAGGTCATATTTTGTAGATGTTTGTAAAAAAAAAAAGAGACAGAATGTTTTTACTTGTCCTGATTAAGCTGAGCAATGTTTTGTCTAGTTTGACCTTTAACATGTAGTGCTTAGTTTGACTTATAACACATAGGGGGATGTTTACTAAAGTGCGTTAAACGTGACTAACGCGCGTTATACGACGTTAACGACCGTAAGTGCCGTATAACGCGCGTACCGACGCGCTAACGACCGTTAACGTCATACTACGCGCGTTAACCGTAGTTAACGATCGTAAACCTCCGCGGTGCGTTAAAACAGCGCAGAAGGTGGAGAGTGGGCGGAGAGAAGGGGTCAATGGGCGGAGAGTGGGTGGGGAGAGGCTCCCCTCATACTAACGCGCTGTATTTCAGAGCTCAATTCCAACGCGAATGAAAACCTGTCGTTAAAGGCATTTAAAGGGAAGAGAAACCATTTCCGTCAGCAATGTACAGAAAAACCGGGGAAACCCACAAAACGTGAGCAGTGTGATACATGTGCACAGAACAACATTTCACATAAAACGTTAAAAATGACCACAAGAAACATTTTAAAAAGCAGAATTCAGCTGGGCAACAGTGATAGCAATGGGCAACAAGGAACAACACTCCCTGGAAAGCACCAAAATAAAAGGAAATGATGTGTGGAAGGGTCTACGCTCCGCAGACCCTTTCAAAGAGCATTACATTGTAATGGAGCTGTCCTGGGCGTGTGGTGTAATGTTTCCCAATGATATCATTGTTGCCCAGCTTGGTTATGGGTGTGTGCCCCTTTTGTGAGGTCTTTTCTGAGGTTTATGTGCACCTTTGTCTGCATACAAGGTAAATGAGGCCACAGTAAACCTGTTGCAGAGCAGGGTTTCTGACTCGTCAGGCCGGTTTAACTAACTCCAGGGACTGCACTATCTCTGTGGCCACAGTGTGGTGCAACAGACACAGCCAGTGCCTGTAAGACCAGAGGGTCACAGGTTCAAATCCCAGCTGGGGCTCCTGCCAACCCAGTCCCCATAGTTTTACCCACCACTAAACAGTGATAGTAAAGACACTCCTTTAGTGCAGAGAACATACGCAAGGCCTATATTTTACCATACCAAACACAGACACCAGAAACAGGCACATTACCTAAAGCAGAGTCCCGCAAATGCAGTCCTGGAGGGCCCCACACCATTCCGGTGTCATGCTGCCTCTAATAAAGATGCCTGTGCTGCATAGCTATGCACCACCCCCATGGTATGCAGATGTAGCTCATGCATATTTATGAGGGACAGCATGAAAACCCGAACAGTGTTTGGAACACCAGGACTGGAGTTGGGGAACTCTGCCGTAAAGCAGCAGCCAACAGGGCCACACACCCACCCACAGGCCCCATTGGCCAATGCCAGCTGGAGAGGCAAGACATTGGGCCCTGCCTGTATCTGCCAATACTAGCAGTTGCATACCTTAGCAATGCCACCCTACACCTGGGTATATGGTACACAGCTATCAAACGTTTCCTCTGATAACTGGCAGATATCAATTCCTACGTTAAGCACATTTTGCTCATTGAGCTCCACCATAACAATCATTCTGATGTCTGCGGTGTGTGCTGCAGGTCTGGTCTCTGACAGTGTTCACCACCCTGGGGAGTGACCCCCCAACAGTCTTGTGTACCATATCCATGCCTGTACTATGCCCAGGACTGGTGTGGTGGGTATGGCTGCTGACCACCTCTATAGTAGCACAATGCTGGCATAGGTGTGGGGGTGGCTGTCTGTCTATCCAGTGTGTGGTGGCTGCAAACACCCTCAACAGCCCACACTGCCAGCACTGTTGCCAGTATTGGGCTGCCAATGTGCATAATGAGGAGCAAGGTACCATGGGTATAGGCCGGACAGGGTGGTCTGGCCAGGGTGCATCTGCACAGGGCATAGGGCAGTGACAGGCACATTGTAGTGCCCGGCCACCACCTACACAGACAGGGTGACCTCAGTATATCCTGCCGAGAGATCACTCTCACCCTGACTGTGCAGTGACCACAGCATGGCTAGGCACTCCCATAGTGCTATCTAGTATTTTTCTCATGTGATAAATATGGGTTTCCTTTTGGGGCCCAGTCACTGATGTATCTGCTTGCTGTGTATGCTGACATCCCAGTTCTGGGTGCAGGCATCTCCACTGGGCACTAGCAGACTGTTTGCAGCTGGTAGGTGTTGTGATGGAGTGGCTTGCAGGGTGCAGTGGCTGATGGCTTGCACCAGGGGAATATCAGATAGTGGTGGGGTGCAGTATACCATATCCAGGCCTAATGTCTGTCTGCTATTGTGTTATGGCTGTGTACAGAGCTGCATTGACTGCCCTGTGGGGTGTCTGTTCCCCAGCAGGACTAGGGTTCATGTTCCCCTCTACTGCCACCGTTGCAGGGAGGTAGACTGTGGATCTTTTGATAGGAGACCCTGTTTGCCACCCTCAGCCCTGGGGGAGGGGTGTGGTGGTGCATGGGGGCTACACCTGACTGAAACAGACAGAGATGTCCAAGGTGTTCCTGCAGAAACTACCTATCTCACACAGTAACACTGCTTTGGACCTGCACCATGGTCTCTTTCAGCCATGGACAGTGCTGTGGACCTAGTGCTGGGCGCCTCACTGCACCCTCAGGATGAGCACAGTACCCGCACAATGTGACGGTGTGTAGCTACTCTGTGCCAGTACAACACACGGTCGGTACCCCCTATCAGGCCGAGGTGCTGTGGGGGTGCACATGGTCAGTTCCCCCTACCAGGCCGAGGTGCTGTGGGGGTGCATTCCCCATGGTGTGTATCTGTGGACAGCTGATTTGCATGTGCAGTGCATCATGGGTGTGACTGGCCCAATCCAACCCTGTGAAACACCAGCACCTGCTCATAGGCTCTGCTAAACCATAGGCCATCACACGTACATCTGTTAGCATAATGCATAGGTGCAGGACACCCTACAAAGTCTGTAATATAAGATGCCCACACTGGTAAAAACACACGTACCCACGCACGTAAACAAACACGTACCCACGCACGTAGAAACACACTACCCACGCACAAATGTACGCGCGCAGCTACGCACGTGGCTACGCACGTACCAATGCACGCACCAACGTACGTGGCTAGGCACACTCCGAGGGTATTTTTCTGACACCAATACTCAGCGTAACGAAAAACATGCCTCCTCTTTCCTTCTGTAATGTACAGGATGATGCCTGAGACAGCCTTTTGCGTTAGGCACACTGGGGGCTCGAACCCATGCTGCCTGTAACAGCGGTCAGTACCGTAACCATTGTGCTACAGCTCTGTTTCAGTGCTTTGTGTCTGTACGTCTTCTTACGATTAACGCGCAGTAATGCGGCACGGCGCCCAGTAACGCTCGTTAATTTTTCTAACGCGCGGTAGTGGTAACGATGTACCGCCCATGTCCTTATTTGGGGTTTCTTTCACTACCGCGGCTCCTAACGCGAATTGCACTAACGCCGTTTAGTAAACATACACTATAGATAAACAAAATGTAGTGCAAAAGTATGACATAGAGTGATAAGACAAATTTGTACCAGGTAGCAGTTTTTTCATAATAAAAGAAGTTCAAAAACTCATGCCACTCTTTTGCAATCCAAACTCAAACAACAGGAATACAACAACATAATCAATGACAGTAAACAACAATACTATACCAATTCTATTATGAAGGCAGTAAATAGACCTAGAGAATTATTTAATATTGTTAGACTGCTTACTAAAGACTCTTCATAACAGGATATACATATTATTGACCCTCAACTTTATTCTAATTTTCTATCCAGTAGATATAATGATCCTTTACGAAATCAGATAAACACTATTCCTAAATTTATAACAAAAATAAATAAGACAAACTGGGATAACTTCATTACTCCATCTCTTACACAGATTGAAAACATCACAGATATGCTTAATACTACAACCTCACCAACAGATCCATGTCCTGTTGCATGGATTAAAGCTTTAAAGGATCAGCTTAGTAAGAACGTTCATAAAATGGTGGTTTTATCCTTTCAACAGGGTTACATGCCTCCCGTCCTTAAGCAAGCTACTATTCGCCCAGTGCTCAAGAAAGATTCCCTTAATCCAGAAGATCCTTTGACACCATTTCTCATTCCATATTGTTACAGAGATTACAAGAAATTGGTCTATGTAACAACACAATAAAGTGGTTCTGTTCTTATCTCAGTGATCAAACTCAACAGGTTACATGCGGTGAAAACAAGTCAACAAGGATCAGTGTGCCACATGGAGTCCCTCAAGGTTCCGCTCTGTCCTCCATACTATTCAATATATATATTCAACCCATCTGCAGTATAATTAGAAGTCACAACATGCTTTATCATCTATATGCAGATGACATTATGGTATACTTCCCCATCAAGATTGACAACCCAGACCTGACTCCCATAACCAAGTGCTTAGAAGACATGATTACTTGGCTCTCCAACAATTCACTTTGTCAACTGTGACAAGACAGAAGCGTTGTATATCACTAGAAACTCATCCTTTTCGCCACCACAAACTATTGCTGTTCATGATAAATTGATTGCAGTAAAAAAAGAAGTAAAGTATCTAGGTGTTATCCTGGATGAAAATCTGTCTTTATGTATGCACATTCTTAAAACTGCATCCAAAGGACATCAAAGTATAAAAATCATTCGTCAACTAAAACCTAATCTGAGCAATGATCATTTCCATACTGTGTGCCAATCAATAATTACTCCTATCATAGACTATGCTAATTCAGTTTGTCAGGGTCTTCCAATACAGTCCCTCTACCCTCTTCAACTGGTCCAAAATACAGCAGCCAGGATTATTATGAGTACATCTAGGAAAGAGCACATAACTCCTATACTTCAACAACGACACTGGCTTCCCATCATCTCACGTGTACGATATTAAGTAGCACTTATTATCCACCGAATCTATTACAATACCTCTGCTGCAGTCCTTCAAAGCTTATTAATCAAGGATCCGAGTATAAGGCCTAGGCGTTCCAACATGTTAAAGAGGCTCATTACACCTGCTGAATTTCAACAATCTAATCAGTCTACTGTCAGAAGAGCCCCTTCACTTGCTGCTACTGCTATTTGAAACTCTCTTTCTGATCAAATGAGATCTACATGAGATATAAAAGACTTCCGTTTAATGTTAAAAACATTTTTGTTTATGGATTACTATGGTTTTTCTTAGTGATTTATTCTATTGTTATATTTTTCTAATTTTCCTATTTTTTCTAATTTTTTATTTGTTAATGTCTTTCCTTTTAATTTTCCAATTTTGCCCTTTTTATCAAATTTTTAATATTACTATTTGTTTTTATTGTAAACCACTTTGATTGAAGGATAAGGTGGTATATAAATATGGATAAGTAAATAAATAAAAGAAGTACTATGGTTTAGCTGCAGTAGGAATTATGGGAGAACTGCTCAAGTTTGCGGGCCCAAATTTGTCTGCTTAAGCTTAAGTAGTACTGTCACTGATATAATTCTGGTTATGTGTGATTTTATTCCTTAATTGAATTTAGAGAGTTGGAGCCAAAGAACCGAGGTTGAATTTTGCTACCTGGTGATGCCCGATCAAGAATAGGTCATGCAAAGAGATTCTTTCACATTTTACATGGTACACAGACTTTTTTGGAGGTGGGGAAATTTGGTTTTGTTTGTAAAGTAATAGTTGTACATTTTGAAAACTTAATATTAATTTTCTAAGAGACCAGTAGAATGTCTCCCTTTCCCTCTAGCGTGAGGTTAAATGAGCTTTGATTCAGATGGATAATTGATTCCAGTTCATTTGGGAATGAGCTGTGTGCATTTACTATAAACAGACCCGATTTCATACCATAAGTGGGCAAAAAGATACTGAGAGGCATACTCAGTTTGTGCCGCTGAATATTTCCTCCTAAGCCATTTGTATACGAGGTGTGACAAAAAAGAAACAAGACTGTCCCAAAAATGTTTTATTACAAAATCTACAGAGAAATTACACATTGTCCCCTTCAAAGCAATCCCCCCAGAGTTAATGCACTTCTGCATTCGCTTCTGCCACGTACAGAAGCACTCGATAAAGTCCTCCTCCTTGAGGTCCCTCAGCTCCCTCGTCACAGTGGTCTTGATCTCTTCTACAGAGGCAAAATGAGTTCCTTTGAGCACAGTCTTCAGTCTGGGGAAGAGCCAGAAGTCGCACGGTGCAAGATCTGGGGAATAAGAAGGGTGGTTGAAAGCTGTGATCTGTTTGTTGGCCAAGAACTGCCTCACACTGAGCATGGTGTGTACAGACGCGTTGTCGTTTTGGAGCAGCCATGACTTGTCTCTCCACAGAGCCCACCTGCTGTGCCAAACCCGGTCATGGAGGCGATTGAGGACCTGCTGGTAGAAGTGATGGTTGACTGTCTGACCCTCAGGCACAAACTCATGATGGACCACTCCCTTCTGGTCAAAGAATGCGATCAGAATGACCTTGATCCTTGATTTGGACATGCGCACCTTCTTGGGTCTGAGTGACAGTCGAGTCTTCCACTGCAGGCTCTGTCTCTTGCTTTCAGGGTCGCACTGGAAGACCCAGGTCTTGTCTCCTGTGATGACTCGGCCAACGAACTCTGGATCTTCTCCTATGTTCTCTAGAAAGTCTCAACAAACATTGACCCGGTGCTCCTTCTAGTCGTCCGATAAAAACTTGGGCACCATCTTGGTGCAGACCTTCCACATCCCCAGCTCCTGCACCAAGATGGTCCACACTGACTCACTGTTCAGGCTGAGCTCCTCAGCTATCATCTGCACCGTCAATGTGTGATCACTCCGCACCAGCTGGTTCACTCTGTCAATGTTCTCAGTCGTCTTTGTCATGGAAGGCCGTCCTAACTTGGGGTCATCCTCCACCTCCTCACGGCCAGTCTTGAAGTGTTTGTGCCCTTGAAGACTCGTGGCCTTGACATTGCATCTTCTCTATAAGCCTTTTGGAGAAGTTGGAAACACTCAGTTGGGCCCTTCTCCAACTTAACCATAAATTTCAAGTTGATTCTTTGCTCCATATTTCTGCCACCTCCAGTTGCGTGACAAAGCGATGGAGCAGTGTGCTACAAAAAAACGCTGAAAAATAAAAACAGAGTGAGAGAGATTAAAAATATTATAGCAGAATAGTGGAAAGATGTTGCACAACACAGTGACGTAAGCGGTTAGCCAAATGGCATTGAGTCATAGACGTGGCTGCCACAGTCTCATTTCTTTTTTGTCACACCTCGTACACTAATGCTAACCACTTAGTGTCAGGGCATTCAGGGAGCAGCATCCACAGTTAGCTGGTCAGTGACGATATTGAGCCACTAACTGGCTATCCTAAGCCAGCTAAAGAAAAAAAAAGCTGGCCTTTTAGCCAATTTAGCTATCCAGCCAGCAGCTAAATATTGCTGCTGACTATATAGCTAAATTGCTATCTAGGTGAAACGGATATTCAGTGTATCTGGCCAGGTATGGCCCTAGCACGGAATATCCAGGCATTAAAGGGACGATGGTCAGCAGCTTTAATCACACTGCCACCGCTGCTGAATATGCCCTCCACTATTTACATAGGGCTCGATATTTAAAGTGATTAATGTAGTTAGCACATCTGCTAACCATGTTAATCGTGCTGACCGGGATATTCGGTGGCACTAATGTGGTTAGCGTTGCTCATTATCTGTGAGAGCCACCGTTAGCTTCAGGCCTTCCAGAGGCAGAGTGTGCATGACACCTGGCCTAGAAGTTAGGGTAAGTTACAGGGTTTGAATCCCACTAGAGGTCAGCAACCTTGGGCCAGAAGGACTGGGGTTTCTACTTCCACAGGTGCTCCTTGTTGCCTTGGGCAAGCACTTAATCCTCCGTTGCCTCAGGTTCAAAAACAGATTGTGAGCCCTTTAGGGACAAGGGAAAAAATATATATACGTATATACAGTACCTGAATGTACACCGCTTTGACTGGTAGAAAAGCGGTATATAAGCCTAGTTAAATAAATATTCAGCCACAGCCTGGTTATGCTTCTGAGGTGAAAGGCACAGTAAAGGCTGTCCTAACTTTCACCACTGAAGCTAACTAGGTAGCAGTTGAATTATCACTACTGCCCGGTTAGCTTCAAAGCTATTTGTCTGACCCAGATATTCAATGCTGGTAGCCGGCTATGGCTCCAGCATTGACTATCTGTATTTTTCGTTCAGCGAAGATGACTAACTGCCACTGCTGAATATTGGGCCCATATTGCATATTTTGCTAAATCCAGGTGTTAACAACAGTACAGATCTATATTAATATTATATGAGCACAGTTTTGCGACCTCAATCATTATTCTCCTTCTGCTTTATACTAGTACTAATGCTAAATGTGAAATTAAGTAGAAATTAAAGGGGGGCCCATGCTTAAGTTTGCTTAGGGCCCCATAAGTGGTTCAAGCAGCCTTGATCTGATGTGAGCAGATCCAGTAGGCCTGAGTATGGAATCTCCTCAGCAGTTCAGAAGGAATGTTTACTTCAGCATTACACAAGGAGGAGCCATCAGGAAGAGACGTTTTCAGCATCTTTTCCTTTTTATGTATGGGTGAAAATTCTATCGTTTAAGTAGGACTAGAATGTCGGCTAAAATATTATGGGCCTGATAGAGGCGATGGCTAGCCATTCTAAAGAAGTTAGCCGTCGCTGCTGAACCTAAGACATAGATATTCAATGCCGGGGCCATATCCAGCCACCCGCATTGAATATCTGGGTCGGCTGGATAGCAGCGAATCTAACCAGGCAGCGGCAATATTCAGCCGCTGCCCGATTAGCTTCAGCAGGGAAAGTTAAGAAAGCCTTTAATGTGTCTAACTTTCACCATCAAAGAATAACCAGGCAGCGGCTGAACATCACCATGGGCTGGTTATTCCCGGCTGCTGCCTGATGCGAGCCGGTTATCAGGTTACTAGTGGCAGCAGCAAATATTCCAGTCAGTTAGGTCTGCTAACTGTGTTAATCGCTTCAAATATCAGGCCCTACATGTCTATGCATATTCAGCAAAGAAAGAGGAAACTGACAGAAATGATTGATTTTTTTTGGTTGAAAAGTTTTACAAAACATGTTCACACAGAGCTTGACAGCAATCCTGAACACTAATGGAAATACTGAAAACCAAGAAGTTTATAGTCACAGAACATATGGTTATCTTCAGTGAAGACAACTGAACAGCACTCGTATACAAAAGAAATTCTTCTGTTTTCTTGCTTTCAGAACTTCCTGTCTGAAAATTTAAAATCATTGCTAACCTTTTATTAGATTTACTGGACGGAGAGCAAATCAGGAAGTACCCTTTAAATTAAATTTCTTATAATTCAGTCAAGATAGTAAGATATACAATATAATAGGTGGCTTAAACACAAAAGATAAGGGATGACAACTAGAAAAGTGTAGATATGCATTTCGGCCAACCTCTTTACGAAAGACAGTGGTCTGAACTCCTTCACTCCCACAATGTATATGTATATCCAAAAAATCAATGTCCATATAATGATAATGTAGGGAGAACTGAAGATTTTCATCCTTCCCATTGATTCAATCATAAAATTGAAATAGTTGAACTTCAGAACAGACCACAATATGAAAATATCATCCAAGTATCGGCACAAGAACCTGCCTGTAGAGCTCAATGCATTTGTTCTTTAGATGGAAGTTTCTTACAAGAATCAAGACTTTTGGATGCACGGTTTAAAGTGCGGGGTTACCCCCACTCTGATGTAAAACAAGCTTTTTTTTGAGGACACGATCTGCACAACGTCCTCTATTGCTACAATACCATTCTAAGGGTTCTGATGAAGCTCTAACCTGTGTATTACCATATGTGGTGGGCATTCATAGGGTTACAAAGATCATTCGTAAACATTGGTCAGTTTTACAGTTACATTCTTGTTTGTCTGTTCCACTGAGGATAGCATTCACGAGAAGAGGGAGGAGTGGCCTAGTGGTTGGGGCAAGGTACTACAGGCCGGAAGGTCGGTGGTTCAAATCCCACTAGAGGACAGCAACCTTGGGCCGGAAGGACTGGGGTTTCTAGTCCCGCAGGTGCTCCTTGTGGTCTTCGGCAAGCCACTTAACCCTCCATTGCCCATGTTCCCTGTAAGTATTAGTGTATGTGTCTCATATCCCCTTGTGTTAAATGTATCCCCCAACCGCTTTGACCCGGTGAAAATGCAGCTAAAAATGCAGCTAAAATAAATAAATAAAAATAAATAAAGTAGGAATATTGGTGAATTACTCACTAATTATTATAGACCATCTTCTATTGAGAATGCTCAACCGTCTATTGAGAATGTTCAAAGTAAGGGTCATTATTCATGTTCTAAGTGTTCATGATGTGCTTCTGCTTTGATTGGTTCTAGTTGAACACATACTAATGGTAAAGTATATTATTCTGAACAATACACTTCTTTTGAGACTGAAGGAGTGGTTTATTTAATAGTTTGTCTTTGTCCTAAAGTTTATGTTGGGTGTACTACTAGGAAGATTTGTATACGTTTGGCTGAACATAGAAGCCATGTTAATAACAAGGTAGTTTCTGCTCCATTAGTAGTTCATTGGCAGCAACATCAACAATCTGTTGATGATATCAGGTGCATGTATTAGAATATTTGCTTCCTTCATGGAGGGGGGGGTGATTATGGAAGAAGGTTAATTCATTGTGAACATATGTGGATGTTTAAACTTAGATCCATTGAACCTGAAGGTCTGAAACAATCAGTGAATTGGTTCACTTTGCTCTGAGCATGTGACCTGGAGGTGCTTGAAATTACATAGGAAGATGACGTTGAAGTGATTTATATTCCAGCCTGGTAATTCTTCCCCCTGATGCAGATAAGTGTGTTAATACTTGTCGAAACAATATTGTGTTGGGTTTGTTTGTATTATTTGTTTGAAAAGATTGATGTATACTACTATGGCTGTTTGAATCCTTAGATGCCTACAATTAGGGAATTATGTAATAATCAAAACAAAGGTTCCATTGCACAACTACATCTTGAAAATACTAAATACACTTCGTACTAATGTAAATAGTACATAGTAGATTTAAATAGCTCTACTACGTTTTAATTTTGATCTGTAAAATATGTTCTTGTAAATAGTTTTCCACTGTTCCGTGTAATTTGTTCTGTTTTGCTCTGTTCATTGTAAACTGCCGCTGATCTCTGGAAGGAGCGGTATAGAAGAACCAAATAAATAAATAAAATATGCTGACTCTGCAGTGTATGCAAATCTCCTGTTTATTCATTATAGAAATCCTGAAAATCATACTGGGTAAGTGTGCCTCCAGGACTGATCTGAGAAACACTGCACTACGAAGCCCATTCACAAAGGGATATGCATTCTAAAATAACCGTTAGCAACCTGGTCACGAGGGGGGGGGGAGGCATTTTAAAAACGCTTAAAGCTAACCATGTTAATTGTGGCGAGGGGGATGTTCAGCTGCTCATAGCCAGTTTGTGCCGCTGAATATCCCCTTCCAACAGCACTAAATGCCGCGGCGCTAGCCGCATTGCATCACTGTGTTCCGGAGGCGGTGCTGCAGTTAACCGGGCATCAGCAACATTCACGCAAAATAAGGTCGTCCTGCAGAGTGTGAAGTGCCTGAATAAATGTAGTGTACACTCCAAAATATCTTCAGTGATAGGCAGCACTATCTAATGAAACACTCGCCTCACTACAGCAACATTCAGCCAATGCTCAGTTAACTTAAACCAGTTAAAGTTAGGCATGGAAAAGCAATCCTAACTTTAGCTAGCCTGGCATTGGCTGAATATTGCTGATGCCCGCTTAGTTAACACACTATCCGGGCACACCAGATATTCAATGCCGGTGGCCAGATATGACCCCAGCATTGAATATCCGGGTCAGAATTAAAGCGGCGATGGCCAGCCACTTTAAGTGTAATGGCTGCCACTGCTGAATATCTGCCCTAAGTTAATGAGATGCTTTGTGAGCATGTGCTACAAGGTTTAAACTAAAGTGAAAGAGGGCCTTTATCACTTAACACTCAACATATCAAAATCCCTGTACTAACTGGCTGAAACTGCAAGGGCTACTTAACATGAAGGATCCTTTCCACCTCTACAACATAATATTAAGCCTTTCCCATGGCTATCACCCCCACATCCAGGGGCGGTTCTATAATGAGGCAGGATGAGGCGGCCGCCTCTGGCGGCAAATTTTTAGAGGTGACAAAAAAATGCCCCAAAATCACACCAGCGCCAGCCGCCTCACACTGCCAAAAAAGAAAACCCCCAAATCCCAGATCAGCGATTTGGCGCAGCTCTGCCCTGCCATTTTTGCTGTGTTCGGGTTGGCGGCAACAGCAGAAGCAGTTCACCGAAGCTGGGAGTTTGAATTAAAACCCCCCCAAAACAACCAATTAATCAAAAGAGCGGGCCCGTGCCTCATTCCGCTCATGTGAGCAGCTGGCCGGTCCTGCCCCCTAACGCGACATCAGAGAGGGTGGGACCAGCTGGGCTGCTCACATGAGTGGAATGAGGCACGGGCCCGTGCTTTTGCTGGTTGTTTTAATTTGAACTCCCAGCTTCAGCGGCCTGCTTCTGCTGCTATCGACCCCAACACAGCAAAAGCAGCAGGGCAGAGCTGTGTCAAATCGCTGTCAGTTTGGCAGCAGTCGGAGAAGTCACCTCAGCACAGCTGAGTGCTGCCGCAGCTGCCAGAGAGAGATATTTTTGGGTACAGATTGTTATATTTTGCATCGAGGTAGAGCAGGTTAGTGGGGCTGGGAGGGTGGGGCAGCATCAGACAATTTATCACTGGCGTTGGTAGAGAGCCAGATTTTGGTGGGCCATTGTATAGCCTCCGAGACAGGCAGTGGGCCTCAGAAAAGGCCAGATTTGAGCTGGGCAGAGGATATTGCAAAGAAGGTAGTCCTGTAGCTCTGTTGGAAGGATCGTCTCACCTTCAGAGGTGCCTTTTTTGCCAGAGTTTGCACATCAGATTTATTTTGCTATGACCAGATTGATAAGAAGGGAAGATATAAAATGAGCAAAACTAATCCTGATAGCTATGAAAAAATAATTTTCTCTTATTAGTCTTAGTCAACTGTAGGGTATTGGTGGGGGGTTACTGAAATACATAAGAACATAAGATATGCCATACTGGGTCAGACCAAGGTCCATCAAGCCCAGTATTCTGTTTCCAACAGTGGCCAATCTAGGTCATAAGTACCTAGCAGTTTCCCCAAGAGACACAAGTTCCACAATGCTTGTACTGGGTCAAGCATTGATATCTTCGGTCACTTCTTAATAATGGTTTATGGACCTTTCCTCCAGGAACTTGTCCAAACCTTTTTTAAACCCAGCTACACTAACAGCCTTTACTACATCCTCCGGTAATAAATTCCAGAGTTTGATTACACGTTGAGTGAAAAAATATTTTCTTTTATTAGTCTTAAATAGTTTACCCTGTAGCTTCATAGCATGTCCCCTAGTCTTTCTATATTCTGATAAGGTAAACAATCGATCTACGTTTACCCGTTCCACTCCGTTCATTAATTTATAGACTTCTATCATATCTCCCCTCAGCCGTCTCTTTTCCAGGTTAAAGAGCCCTAACCTTTTTAGCCTTTCTTCATAGGAGTATCCTTCCATCCCCTTTACCATTTTGGTGGCTCTTCTCTGTACCTTTTCTAAAATCGCTATATCCTTTTTAAGATACGGCGACCAGAATTGCACACAGTATTGAAGGTGTGGTCTCACCATTGAACGATATAGAGGCATTATAATATCTTTTATTTTATTTTCCATTCCTTTCCTTATCATACCTAGCATTCTATTTGCTCTCTTAGCCGCCGCTGCACAGTGGGCCGAGGGTTTTAACATGGTATCCACAATGACGCCTAAATCTTTTTCCTGGGTGGTGGTTCCTAATGTGGAACCTTGCATCGTGTAACCATAGTTTGGGTTGTTCTTCCCTAGGTGCATAACCTTGCACTTGTCCACATTAAATTTCATCTGCCATTTTGATGCCCATTCTTCCAATTTATCAAGATCCTCTTGCAATTTTTCAGAATCCTCTTGGGTTTTAACAACTTTAAATAGTTTTGTGTCATCTGCAAATTTGATAACCTCACTCGTTATTCCACTTTCCAGGTCATTTATGAATATGTCAAAAAGCAGCGGACCCAGCACAGATCCCTGAGGTACACCACTATTCACCTTTCTCCATTGGGAAAATTGGCCATTTAGCCCTACCCTCTGCTTTCTATCTTTTAACCAGTTCCTGATCCACAATAGTACACTGCCTCCTATCCCATGACTCTTTAGTTTTGCCAAAAGTCTCTGATGAGGGACCTTGTCAAAGGCTTTCTGAAAGTCCAGATACACAATATCAACCGACTCACCTTTGTCCACCTGTTTATTCACTCCTTCAAAAAAACATAACAGATTAGTAAGACAAGATCTTCCTTGTCTAAAGCCATGTTGGCTGTCTCCCATTAGGTTGTGACTATCTACATGCTGAGTAATTTTATTCTTTATGATGGTTTCATCCATTTTTCCCGGTACTGACGTCAGGCTCACCGGTCTGTAGTTTCCCGGATCACCACTGGAATCCTTTTTAAAAATTGGTGTTACATTGGCGATCCTCCAATCTTCAGGTATTAGAGATGATTTTAATGATAGTTCACAGATTACTGATAGCAGGTCTGCAATCTCATATTTCAGTTCTTTCAATACCCTTGGATGTATACCATCCGGCCCAGGTGATTTGCTACTCTTCAGTTTATCTAATAGTTGTAAGACATCTTCCCGATGTATCGATATTTCCTTCAATTCTTCCACACCTTTAAATACCACTTCAGTCATGGGTAACATCCCTACATCATCCTCAGTAAAGACCGAAGCAAAGAATTCATTCAGTCTCTCCGCTATCGCCTTGTCGCCTCTTAGTGCTCCTTTAACCCCTTTATCATCTAATGGACCAACTGACTCTCTCACAGGTTTTTTGCTACGAATGTACTTGAAAAGGTCTTTATTTCGCGTTTTTACTTCCGCAGCAAGCTTCTTCTCAAATTCTCTCTTTGCCTGCCTTATCAATGCCTTGCATTTGACTTGCCAGTGCTTGTGCTGTTTCCAGGTTTCGTCGTTTGGCTCTTTTTTCCATTTCCTGAAAGATGCTTTTTTGGCAACAACAGCCTCTCTGACCTCACCTTTAACCATGCTGGCAGTTTTTTGGACTTCCTTCCACTTTTCTTAAAGCGTGGAATACAGCTGGTCTGGGCTTCCAAGATAGTATTTTTCAACAACAGTCAAGCTTGATGTACGTCTTTAAGCTTCGCAACTGCTCCTTTTAGTTTTTTCTTAACTGTTTTCCTCATTTTATCATAGTCTCCCTTTCGAAAGTTAAAAGGTAGTACTGTGGATTTCCTTACTATCCCTCCTCCACTAATTAAATCAAAGGCGATCATGCTATGATCACTATTGCCAAGTGGCCCCAACACCCTTATCTCTTGCACTAGATCTTGTGTTCCACTAAGGACTAGGTCTAATATGGCTTCCCTCTGGTCGGTTCATGAACCAGCTGCTCCAAGAAGCAGTCATTTATTTCATCTAGGAACTTTATCTCCCTAGCATGTCCTGACGTGACACTGACCCAGTCGATACCGGGGTAATTGAAATCACCCATTATTATTACAGCGCTGTAACTTTTGTTAGCTTCCTTGATTTCTTTGAGCATTTCATCATCCATTTGGTCATTCTGGCCAGGTGCTCGATAGTAGACCCCCACTACCATTGCCTTCCCCCTTTTATATGGAATTTCAATCCATATAGATTCTACAGCAGATTTTGTTTCCTGCAAAACTTTAATCCTTTCTGAGTCAATGCCCTCTCTAACATAGAGCGCAACCCCTCCACCAATTTGATCAGCTTTATCATTACGATATAGTTTGTACCCAGGTATCACAGTGTCCCACTGGTTGTCTTTGAGCTTTGATTTTTAATGCATTCTTTATGCTGCCATACTGAAATTTAAAATATTTTATCATTTGAGATTCAAGGAAATTTTAAATTTTTAAGGGAATCTCTGTTTAATTTTGTGTAGTATCCTGATATCTTCATCGCTGCTGAGTTCCGGACTTTCCAGCTCTAGCACAATCCAATCCAGTCTTGGAATTCATGGCTACCAGGATTAGTTTCTCATTTTATATCTTCCCTCCAATTTGGTTATAGCAAAATAAATCTGATGTGCAGATACTTAAATTGGTTTGTTTGGGGGGAGGGGCTGTGTAAATGACTTTTCATTAATCAAATGCAATGTTTTATTATTATGTTTGTTTTATTATAACATCTGTTTTAGTAAATTGCATTTGTATGTTTGGAAGCCACCCAGGATTTTAGATGGGTGACATATACATTTAAAAATAAAGTATACTAAATTTATGCACATGATGCCATAGTGATTCTCCGCACATGGCCCTGCATCACTGGGAGATGGAGGAAAGCAGAAACCTCAGATTGGGACCTACATGATCAGGGAATAAAATGGTAGAACAACAAAGTCCAAAGAGAATTTTATTTTCAATGTAATTATCTGACTTGGTACTTTCTTTATATTTTATACAGTACATGGAAATGCATCTCTTTCTATTACTCTGGTATTGCTCTGTATGCAGAAACTGGCTTCTTGGAGTTGCAGTTTAATTTTTATCTGCATTTTTATTTTTAAATTGTTGTCACTTATTCTGTACTTGGTAAGGGTCTGTGTTATGAGAGTGTGACCAAGACCAGGCAGGGCCGGCCCATCTATTGAGCAAGAATGTTGTTTGCACAGGGCCCCGCGTTTCAGGGGGCCCCGCACAAACAACATCTACATTTAAAAGACCTTGGAAAATTTAAAAAAAAAAAAACAAAACTGGCTGCTGCTGCCGCCATGGCAGCGGTAGAATCAAGTGTCCCGCGGCCTTCCCCCCCACCCCCGCCTGCCCGGCAGAGCCCTCCCTGAAACAGTCCCCACGACGCCGGCTTTCAAGGCCGTGAAGGGAGAGTTTCCCTCTCACGGCTCTGTTAAGCCCGCCGGGGCTGATGGGAAACAGGAAATGCCTGTTTCCCATCAGCGCCGGTAGGCTTAACAGAGCCGCGAGAAAGAAACTCCCCCCTTCATGGCTCTGAAAGCCGGCGCCGAGGGGACTGTTTCAGGGAGGGCTCTGCTGGGAAGGTGGGGGGGGGGCCTCGTGGGACACTTGATTCTGCCGCTGCCATGGTGGCAGCAGCAGCAGCAGCAGCCAGTTTCTTTTGTTTGTTTTTTTTAACTTTACCTGGGCTGACGGGGGGAAGGCGCTTAGGACTGGTTATGGGCTATGGGGGGGGCTAAGACTAAAAATGGGCTGATGGGGGGTTAGGACTGGAAGTGGGCTGATGGGGGGTTAGGACTGGTAATGGGCTATGGGGGGGCTAGGACTGGAATGGGCTGATGGGGGGTTAGGACTAGAGGTGGGCTGACGGGGAGTTAGGACTGGTAATGGGCTATGGGGGGGGCTAAGACTAAAAATGGGCTGATGGGGGGTTAGGACTGGAAGTGGGCTGATGGGGGGTTAGGACTGGTAATGGGCTATGGGGGGGCTAGGACTGGAATGGGCTGATGGGGGGGTTAGGACTGGAGGTGGGCTGACGGGGAGTTAGGACTGGTAATGGGCTATGGGGGGGCTAGGACTGAAAATGGGGTGATGAGGGAGTTAGGAATGGAAGTGGGCTGATGAAAGCTTAGGACTGGTAATGGGCTGGGAGGGGTTGCTAGGACTGGAATGGGCTGAGTGGAAGGGGGGGCTTGAACTGCAAATAGCTGATAGGGAGGGGGGCTTGGAATGGAAATGGGCTGTGAGGGGAGGGAGCTAGGACTGGAAATGGGCTGAGTAGGGTGGGGAGCTAGAACAGGAAATGGGCTGATGGAGGGGCTAGGATAGGACCAGAAATGGGTTGTTGGGGGGTGCTAAGATTGGAAATGGGCTGTGGTGGAGGCTTGGATTGAAATGGACTCATGGAGGGGCTGGAGCTGGAAGTAGGCTCATGGGGGGCTTGGATTGGAAATGGGCTGAGTGGAGAGGAGCTAGGATTTGAGATAGGCTGATGGTGGGGCTAGGAAAGGACTAGAAATGGGCTGATGGGGAGCTGGGATTGCAAATGAGCTGATGGAGGGACTAGGATAGGACTGGAAATGGATGGGGGAGCTAGGACTGGAAATGGGCTGATGGTGGGGCTAGGATAGGACTGGAAATGGGCTGATGGGGGGGCTAGGACAGGAAATGGGCTGATGCGGGGACTAGAAGTGAGCGGATGCTGGGTGGGGCTGGAACTAGAAGGGAGCTGATGTTGGGGGAGGATTAGAATGGGGTGGGGCTGGGAGAGTGAAATGGAGAGGGGAAAATATTTTGTGTGGGAGGGAAGAAAAATCTACAATTGGCTGGGTATTGGGACAGTAAGTGGGGATTGAGGATGGAGGGGTAAAATTTGAGTTGATGAAATAGGAATGATGAAAGAGCAAAAGCAGATGTAGAGAGAGAATCGAAAAAAAAAACTAGAAGAGAGAAGGAAGGACAAATGGACAGCAGACGATGGAGAGTTAGCAGAAGACACAAAGAAACCAGAAGAAAGTGGCTGTTACAATTGCAACTGAAAAAAATGCACAAAAGGTAGAAAAATCTCTCTTTATTTTGAATTTATTAACTGGAATATGTCAGCTCTGGGAAATGTGCATCATTAACATCTGTGCTTTGTTTAGTACAAGAGGAAATTAATTTATAGGTTTTTTTCTACAGTGTTGTTGTACATTCCAAGTTTGGCTTTTGTAGTTCCGTTTAATTATTGTCTTCCTGTTTCTAAATTGTGATTCCTTGTTTGGTGATGGTCTATGTTCTGCATGTGTAACTGAGCTGAGGTATTCTGTTTATGTAATTCCTATTTGACTTTGCCACTTGTTCTCTTTCCCCAGTAGGTCATGTATTGTTATTCTCTGAAATGTATTGGTTTAATATTTGCAGTGTTGCCTTTTGATAGGTAGAGTATGGTGCTTTGTGAGTCCTGGTAGTGCTGTTACGATACGGCGGGTTTGCTATGGGTTCTAAATGGGCAGTGTTTGTAGTAGTTCCTAATGTGCCTGGTGGTTGGCACTGGATTATAGTAATGTAGAAATCTTTTAATCTTTCTTTATCCATACACTCATTAAGAGGCATGTTTACTAAAAGTTAGTGTATGGTAAGATTATGCAAATATTTATGAAAATGAGGCCCCTTATGCAAATGAGGCCTCGCACCGAGTTTCCGCACATGGCCCCGCACCCCCCTTGGGCTGCCCCTAAGACCAGGTGTTCTGTTAACATGGAGTTTGTATGTCGGGATCTGTACTGTAGTAATCTGAATTGTTCAGCTTTTCAAATAGCTGTTTGGATGTTCCAGGGCCTAATGTAGTATTTACAGTGATGCTTTTTTTGGATGGGCTCCTTATGTGAGTTTTGGAAGCTGGTGCTGATATGGTATGGTATGGTAGATTTGCTGTATAGATCCTCAGAGACTTTGTTGAAGGATTTTGTATTAGTTCACAATATGCCTGGTACTAGAGAATGGTTGTTGTTGTTAGTGAGATGATCAGAATCAGATTTTTTATTTTAAAGATATTGAGTTCTGTGGGTGAATGTCCTGGTTCTGCTCTGCACCCACTGTTGAAGGGGGTTCTGTGGATGCAAAATATATGTTCAAACAGAAAAAGCAAGAACCATAATGCAGTTTATAACAAAATAAAAATGAGTTGTAATTTATTTTTGTAAAGTGTGCTGTGGTTCTCGCTCTCTTTTAGTTCTTGGTGTGCAAACATCTTGCATTTCCTCCATATAATTTAATTGGCTTGGCTTAGTCCCTGACTGGAGTTTTCAGAAAGCCCCCCCCCCCCCCTGTATGAGGGGGGGGGCACCATCTCATCCTTCGCCTCAGGCAGCAGATTGCCTTAAGCCGCGCCTGCCCTCATCCTCTCCTCCAGCCCAACATCATAGTCAAGGCCCTTCATGGATCCAAAGCAACAACCCATCCCTCCTTCTCCTGAACAAACTAAAAGGACCTAAGAGTCCATCCACGAATCTAACAAATAGGCCCCTCCAGGGACCCAAACATCATGTTCTGCAAAGCCACAGTCACTGACTTATTTCTACTATCCTTAGGATCAAGTAAGGGGCGTAAGACAAAGCCACTTTGTTTTACTCATTGCCTGGCTAGCAGTGATGGAAGCTGCAGATCTGAACTGCAAGCCCTTCCCCCATTACTCCAGCTTCTCCATCTAGGGCAGCAGCGCAACAAATGGGTCCCCCAGCAGGTACTCTTAGCCATGCAAGCAAATACAATCATTCTGTGCATTTGAACATTGTAGCACATTTAACAAAGTGAATAATTTGCAGATTCTTGATCAGCCTGTAGTAGTCGGGGTCAAGTGATCAGGATCTAGGCCTCAAGGGATGCCCTTGATCCAACAAACCAGCCATAGCTTTTTTATTTCAAACAAAAACTTTTATTTCTTCCAAACAAGAATTCAGAACACATGGCTTACTGGCTGCAGGTTAACTTACACATGTTCAGTACAAGGTTTCTGTAAATCTGCCAAGTTACCTAAGTCCAGGAGGGAGACCTTTAGCCAATTCTGGTTTTGAAGTTACATCCTGATTCTACCCATTGAAATCAGTACTGCCAGTCCCATAATGCATCAGGAAGGAGTTTTCAAAAATCTTGGACGGACCTAAAATCTCTCTTCTGGAACTGGATAACTTGAGCCTGTCCTCTCCTGCAGGACTGGTGCAAGGATGTGAGGTGCCCTAGACAAACCTCATTCCTTGCATCTCCCTGCTTCCCTCCCTCCCTCCCCCATTGCTGCTGCCCCTCTCTGGACCTGCAGTGGTGGCTATTACATCAAACAGTCCCACAGCACTTACCTAAACCTCCAACGCTGGCTGTTTATGCGTCCACCTCCTCCAATGCATGATGCGTTTTGGTAAGTGCTGCGGGGCTGTGTGAGGTTATTGCTGCCACTGCAGATCCCAGAGAGGGGCGGTAGCAGCAACAGTGAGTCGCCCTCTGACCATTGGTGCTCTAGACAACTGCCTAGTTTACCTAATAGTGGCGCCAGCCCTAGAGTTTTAAAGTTCTCCTGAGGCTCTGCCCATCACTCCTGGTTCTCGACTCTCTTCCCATTATGGTGGACCAGCTTTTAAGAAGGTCCTTAGGAGCTCTAATGTATATTCCTTTACACACCCTCTCCCTCAGCTCAACCTTCACAGGTTGAACACCTGCCTCTGCCAGCAAAGGAAATCAACAGTTTTCTACTCCTGGTCTGCCCTGTGCCTTATTTCCCAGGTGAAGGTTTGTAGGACCAACACATGACTTAAGTGGCTTGTTCATTGGTTATCAGTGTGAGCCTGTATTCTCTAGCAAGGTGGCTTAGCAGGGACCAAAGGAGTAAGGAGGCTTCTCAAGGAAAGTAGCAAGTGCAACGATCAATTACTCAACCTGACACTGTGCTCCTTTTGAGGTATTGTGGTCTGGAGCTCATCAGTAATTCGGGGAATAGTGAATGGAGTAGGGTCATGGGAATTACCATGTTAACAGTTAATGGGGCCTATGCACGAGGCTATTTAGTATATACCAAAAATAGCATGTTATGCATCAGTACTTTAGCACACATGTCATACAAGTCTCAAACAATATGAAACATGCTAAAGATTACCTGTATTTAAATGAACATCATCTGCTAATCAGGTTTAACAGGCAAGCAGAAATAGCATGATATGCTCATTGGGGGCGGGGTGGGGGTATTCAAAGGCATTTACACAGTTTGCAGACCTGCAAACCAAGTAAATGCCGCTGAACAGGATATTCAGCAGCACTAACACGGTTCAAGCCGTTGGATATCCAGGGGGGCCGCTGCTACACATCCCAATACTAAGCGGTTAGCACAGGGGCATCTCGTGGGTATTCCAGGGCAGAGTGGAGGAAGTGCCAAATTAGCGACAAGTGGGTAAAGTCAGACACAGCAAAGTCTGGCCTAACTTTACCCATGGAAGCTAACCAGGCAGCAGCTCAATATCACCACTGCCTGGTGAGCTTCCGGGTTCTGCGGCGACCTGGATATTCGATGCTGGTGGTCGGATGCAGCCCCAGCATTGAATATCCGAGGTTAGAATTCAGCGGCGATAGCAAGGCGCTGACAAGTGCTAGCCGCCACCACTGAATAGCCTCCCCTTCTTGATATTTTCCCAAACATTTGCCAGGGGTGTTATTAGCTATAGGCACACAGGCCCCAAATCCTTTTGGCTAATGCCTCAACTTTGCCTCTCATTCCCTTGTTTGAAAAAGCAGCCATGGGTGGCACTGCAGCAGACACAGATGCAGTCACAGCCTGTGAGTCCAAGTCTTGGGACTCAACTGAGAACAGACTGAGGTAGTACCCTAGAGTACAAGTTAGGGAACTGAAAGTCATTATTGAGAGGGAAAAGAGATAATGCTGAAATGCGGGTGAAGAGGGGTGAATGCTGGTGGTATTGTGGCAGGTGAAGGCCTGTGATCCACGTTGTCTGATATGAGCAAGCAAGCCTAACTAGCTTGACCTGTAAATGAAGCTTGTGAAGAGGCCCATAGGAATTGCACATCCCCCAACATGCTGCTATTGTAGAATTAGAACTCAGTAAAGTATTGAAATAGCTTAGACACACAAAACAGATGGAAAAATACAGAAATTCATGTTTAAAAGTCACTGATAAGAAAAATACATCTGCAAGGGATTTAATTAAAACTGATGACAGAAAGGTTGCAGAGTCCTGCTCCCCTGCACGTATTAACTAGCCCAATAGCCTTGAAAGTAGGAAAGTAACAAGTTGGTGAACAGGCCATTGTAATTGGGACTAGAAGGGGGGTAAGCAGGTGCTGAGCCCACTGAAAGAACATAATTGGATAATCATATCAGTACCGGGACCAATAGAAGGGGTACGGGAGGTACGGGAGGTTACCGGGACCAATGAAATGTTTTTCTATACCTAGAATGGAGCAAACGTCTATATAAATTGTTGTAGTGCCAGAGAACTTCGCTCAGCCATTTTGAATTTGACTTTGCTTGAGACTTGTGCACAAATAAATGATTTGGACCTTCTGAACAGACTCCTGGTATCATTGGTTTGTCTGCGCTCTGCTGCTACATATTCTTGGTGCATTGGCCGGGAAGTTGTGGAATCAGCGTGTATATAGGGCAATATACCACGACTTTCCGCCTCTACAGGCTTGGTCCTGCCGGGATCGCGCCCTTCCGACGGGGGCTACTCCCTGGCGCCGCCGGTCCCTTGCATCGGAGGGAGCTGGTTGGACCTCGGCGGGTGTCGAGCCCGGCTGGAGCCAACGCCTCGAACCCGAGTGAGGGGAGTCCGAGGTCCAACTCATGCGCCTGCTTGGGAAGTTTGAGGACCGGATCCGGTGAGTAGAGTTTTGATTTGTTATGTCTAGACAGATAAGAAAGAGCAGTGCTGCCATTTGAACTTGGAACTTGGGAATTGGTAAGAGAGCCTGATCACCTCTCCAAGACGGGCCGAGTAACCCCGCATGAGTATTCGCAGGGCGAAACCCCCATCTTCTTGTATTTTGGAAATTGAATAAGACTAGTCAGAATAGATAGAAACGAATGCATTCTGGGATACGTTGCTAGCATGATTGTGTGAATAAAGTTGTGAATGAGAGGTCTGGCAGCACGGACCAAGCGAAGGTGGACCCCTGAGTAGCGCATTTCCTGACCGGGCGACCGCGTTCAGGTCGCAAAAAGGGGGAAGCGATTGTCGTCTTGTCTTGTTACTTGTTCTCCTTATACGTTTCCAGGGCCGTGAGGACCCCTTACCCACGGTCCGCCCTCCTTTTCCCTTTTGTTTGTTGTTGCGCGCACACATCGAAATGGGAGGGGCGGGGTCTACTAGGAACACTCCATTAGAATGTATGATCGCACATTTTAAAGAAGGATATTCTGGAGATTATGGTATTAGAATGACTGCAGCCCGTTTACAGATTTTGTGTACTAGGGAGTGGCCCGATCTAGACCCTACCTGGCCCCGAGAGGGAACTTTTAATGTAGGAATTATCCAGCTAGTGCACCGTAGAGTGCGGATAGCGCACCCCGATCAGTACCCCTATATAGATTCCTGGTTAAGCATTTGTGAAGATCCGCCCCCTTGGGCGCAGCGCTGTTATGAAGAACAGTGCAGAATAATGTTAGCGAAGACAGATTATAGTCAGAAAATAGAACAGCCTAGAACGAAAGGGAAGGATAAGAAGAGTAGGAAGAAGCCCATCCTGGTAGATCCTGACTCCCCAGAAATGGTTCCCCGACAGCCTCAAACCCCAGGCCCAGTAAGAGCCGCCCGGCGTCCCGCCCCAGAAATCCCGAGACAGCAGGAACGGAACCCCACCCCTGAGCTATTACCCAAAGAGCAGGAAGATGAACTCTCTTTACTTGAAGGTGAATCTTCCGGGACAGAAAAAGGAGAGTCAGATACAGAAACAGAGCAAGGAGGAACTGAAACTTCCCTAAGCGATGCTGACAGTGTAAAAATGGTTGCCAGCGCTAGTTTGCCAGAAAAAAGTACATCCAAAGTGAAACACGTAGAAAAGAAGAAGGTGACCCCTGATAAGACAGTTACGAAAATATCCCTCAGATCCCAAAAGACATCTACTGCCAAGATGATGCCCTTACGGCAAGTCCCGGGGGTGCCTGTAAAGAATGATGATGATGAGGTGGTAGCGGGACCCCTAAGCTATGTGTATGTCCCTTTCTCTACAACTGATTTGTTAAATTGGAGGACACATTATGCCTCCTATACCAATAAACCCCTAGAGCTTACAGAATTAGTGAATACTATTATGGAAACCCACCAACCAACGTGGGCAGATTGCCGCCAACTCCTGACCACTCTATTCACGACAGAGGAGCGGGCATGAATTAGAAAAGCAGCTATTGATTGGCTGGCGGATAACCCTGTAGCTCCGGGACCAGGGACGGGAAGAATAGACCATCGGGAAGCGGCCCAGAGAGAATTCCCGAATGAAGACCCCGATGGGATCCAAATACAGAAAGAGGATCCACAGCCCTAGCCCGTTTTCGCCAAGGCTTTTTACAAGGTCTGAAAAGGGGGGGCCAGAAAGCTATGAACCTTTCCAAAGTTGCAGGAGTTATCCAAGGTATAGAGGAGAGCCCAGCAGAATTTCATGAAAGATTAACTGAAGCATACAGAATGTATACTCCCTATGATCCCGAGGCACCAGGAAGTTTATGTATGGTGAATTCTGCTTTTGTAAATCAGTCTCAACCAGACATTAGACGTAAATTACAAAAATTAGATGGGTTTGCGGGCATGAATACAACTCAGTTACTGGAAGTCGCTCATAAAGTGTATGTGAATCGTGATAATGAAAGGCAGAGAGAATGTGATCGAAAGATGAAGAAGAAAGCTGATTTTTTTGGCTGCGGCCATAGTTGAACAGAAAAGAGGAGGTACCCCTAGTCAACGGAGCAGAGGAAGGGGGCGGGGCCGAAGTGGAAGCCGGCCCCAGCTAGGCGTAAACCAATGCGCCTATTGCAGGGAAGAAAGACATTGGAGAGATGCCTTCCCACAACTCGAAGACGCCCAGCAAGACGACGAAAACAATCATCAGTGGAGAGAAGAAAGACGAGACCGTCCCCGAAACCGCGGAGGAGCCAATCGAGAACAATTTCAGCGAGAAAGAGGAGGAGCCATACAAGCATTGGCTACGACAGCCCATGCTGAAGATGACGTGGATTAGGACAGACCGGGCTCCGAGTTTGTTTTAGGTCTCCAGGAGCCTATGGTCGGAATACAAATAGGAGACCAAGTTATGAACTTTATGGTTGATACTGGAGCAGAACATTCAGTAGTAGACAAAAAGATAGCCCCATTTTCTACAAAAGCAGTCACCATTATAGGAGCAACTGGTGCCAAAGCTACAAAATCTTTTCTTCAAAATCGTATATGCAGTCTAGGAGGACAGCAAATAACTCATCAATTCCTTTACATGCCCGAATGTCCAGTGCCACTATTGGGACGAGATATGTTAGCCAAACTACAAGCACAAATATCTTTCTCTGAAAAAGGAGAAATGCAAATGACAGTAAATCCCCAAGCCAAACCAGCAGGAATAATGCTGCTGACAGTTCCCCGAGATGAAGAATGGAGATATTACATTGATGATTCTGTCCAAGACACTTATTTTGAACAAACTTTAAAGAACATTGATGCACCACCTGGAGTATGGGCAGAAGGCAGTCCCCCAGGCCTAGCCAAACATATAGCTCCAGTAATTGTAACCCTTAAGCCTAGTGCTACACCAGTACATGTCAAACAGTACCCTCTCCCAAGAGCTGCAATTGAAGGCATTCATCGCCACTTGCAAAGATTACTAGAACATGGCCTACTAAAAGTATGTCAATCCCCATGGAACACTCCACTTCTGCCAGTAAAGAAACCTGGAACAGATGATTACCGCCCAGTGCAAGATCTAAGGAGAGTGAATGAAGCAGTTGAAACTATACATCCAGTTGTGCCCAATCCTTACACCCTTCTAGGACTGATACCTGCTGAAGCTACCCACTTTACTGTACTAGATCTAAAAGATGCATTCTTTTGCATAAGATTTGCCCCTATAAGTCAAATATTATTCGCATTTGAATGGCAGGACCCCATCTCTGGAAGAGGGGGTCAACTCACATGGACACGATTACCCCAAGGATTCAAGAATTCGCCTACCATCTTCAGTGCTGCACTGAATCAAGACCTTTCAAGCTATCCAGTGGCCCCGGGGAAGAGAGTGCTTCTCCAATACGTGGACGATCTGCTGATAGCTGCCGTATCAGAAAGTGAATGTATACAAGCCACCCAAGATCTCTTGCAGTTAACTAGATGAAGCTGGATACAAAGTTTCCAGAGCAAAAGCACAACTATGCCAAAAAAAAGTGAAATACTTGGGCTTTCGTATAACCCAAGGAAGCCGAAAATTAGGCAGAGAGAGAAAAGAAGCAGTATGCAGAATTTCAACCCCAACAACCAGAAAGCAAGTCAGAGCCTTTCTGGGAGCGGCAGGATATTGCCGAATTTGGATTCCCAACTTTGCCCAAATTGCTAAACCACTGTATGAAGCCACAAAAGGAGAAGAAAAGTCGCCACTGGAGTGGGGACCTGAGCAGGATACAGCCTTCAAGAAGTTAAAGGAAGAATTAATGTCATCACCAGCCCTTGGACTACCAGATGTTCACAAGCCTTTCCACTTGTTTGTACATGAAGCACAGGGAAATGCCTTAGGCATGTTGACTCAGAAATTGGGAAATTGGGAGCGACCTGTAGCATACCTATCGAAACAGTTGGACACTGTGGCCAAGGGATGGCCACCCTGCCTGAGAGCAGTTGCAGCTACAGCATTATTAGTGAGTGAAGCAGACAAGCTCACATTAGGACAGAATATGCGAGTCACTGTGCCACATGCAGTCCTTGCCCTCATGGAACAGAAAGCAAATTATTGGCTCACCAATTCCCGAATGTTGAAATATCAGAGCATGTTATGTGAAAACCCACAGATACAATTGGAAGTGAGTCATGCCTTGAATCCAGCCACATTGATACCCATTAGTGAAGAACTCCCAGAACATGACTGTATCGAAGTCATGGACACTGTATACTCCAGCCGACCTGATTTGACAGATGTGCCCATAGACAACCCTGACCAAATCTATTATGTTGATGGGAGCAGTCTCATCCTCAATGGACGACGCTGTGCCGGATATGCAGTTGTTACTCAACATGAAGTAGTTGAGTCATCAGCTCTAGCCTCAGGCACATCAGCCCAGAAAGCCGAATTGATAGCACTCACCCGAGCACTATTATTAGGAGCGAAACTTGTGTTAAATGTATATACAGATTCCAAATATGCCTTTACTACCCTACATGCCCATGGAGCTCTCTACAAAGAACGAGGGCTCATCACATCCGGAGGAAAATCAGTCAAGTATGGCCCCGAGATACTGATGTTACTTGATGCAGTATGGGCCCCAACTCGTGTAGCTGTTATGCATTGTAGAGGACATCAAGTAGGAAAAGGAGAAGTTGCCCGAGGGAATAGGTTTGCAGATGCCTCAGCACGACAAGCAGCTATGACGGGACAAATTACACCACAAGCTATACCGATGCAAGCAGCATTGTTTCCGGTACCTTTAAACTTATGGACACCACGATATACCACCAAAGAATTAGATTACTACTGTAACAAGGAAAATGGAGTATTGAAAGATGGATGGATTGAGCTGCCACCAGCAGAGGGCAGTCAACCCCCCGGACGAATAGTAATTCCCGAACTGTTAGGACCAGCTTTTGTCAAAGCCTTTCACGAAGCCACCCACTATGGGAAAAGTGCTATGGAAAAAGCACTCAGACCATATTTCTACATTACTCTGATGACAACCATATCAGCTTCCGTAGCACGCCAATGTCTAATCTGTGCCAAAAATAATGCCAAGCAAGGCCTTATGACAGCACCCCGAGTTCAGTCAAGAGGTGTAACCCCCATGCACCACCTACAAATTGATTTCACCGAAATGCCAAAAGCCAATGGATATCGCTACATATTAGTGTTAGTCTGTACTTTCTCTGGGTAGGTAGAAGCCTTCCCAACCAGAACTGAAAAAGCCCGAGAAGTTACCAAAGTTTTAATGAGAGAGATTGTCCCTAGATTTGGAATTCCAGCAGTAATAGGGTCAGACAATGGACCCTCATTTGTCTCCCAGATTACTCAACAGTTAGCAAAAGCTTTGCAGATACAATGGAAGCTCCACACTGCATATAGACCCCAGAGTTCAGGGAAAGTTGAGCGAATGAATCGTACCCTAAAAGCCCAAATGTCTAAGCTTTGTCAGGAGACACACCTAAAGTGGCCCCAAGTGCTCCCAATAGCTTTACTCAGAATACGCTCAGCTCCTGTAAAATCAACAGGTTTTTCCCTTTTGAAGTTCTGTATGGTAAACCCCCACCAATAGTGCAGGGAATTAAAGGAAGTCTAGCCCAAATTGGTTCAGAAATAACCAGGCAAGAACTCCTAGCTCTTAGTTTTGTTCTGCAGACTCTCCATGCGTGGATCCAAGACCAGTTGCCTATCAACTTGACGGAACCTCTGCATCCCTACCAGCCTGGTACCTCGGTGTGGATCAAAGACTGGAAGAAGACACCGTTGGAACCCCATTGGAAGGGACCATACACCGTCATCCTGTCTACCCCAACTGCAGTAAAGGTAGCAGAAATCGATTCCTGGATCCACCACAGCAGAATCAAGGCCGCCGCTGATCCTGAACCTGAGCAATGGACAGCAGAACAGCATCTTGATGCACCCTTGCGAGTTACTCTGAGACAGCAACCAGCAGTATAAGCATTCTGTCACAGTGCTTTGCAGTAGCCAAGTCTTTCGAAGAGGATTGCTGTTTTCCATACAGCAAGAGTTCTGTTTTCAACGAACCTCCTGTGTGTGATTTACCACACTATTTTGATAATACATTGATTGACCAAACTTCATAAGCCAACTGAAATTGCTAAGTTGGTTAATGTGTGATGGACACCTTGAGGATCTTCAATCAACACTCAGCACCCGTTGAATTGCTTCATTAGCGAACGGGACGAAGAAAAGAACGTTGTGGTCAAGATCTGCAAGCTGAGGATTCAGAAGAACTCCAATCAACATGTATCTTTACCTTTGCTTTGCCCTGGTTGCCTGCTTTGGAGGTTTTGAACTGACTTATGCCTTACCTCCATGCACTGCTTGCATTACTTCAACTCGAACTGGACTGAAAGTAACTCAGACTTTGATTTACCATTCTTATTATACCTGCACTGGAAAAGTGACTCGGTGTATTTATAACACCACTGAACTAAATGTTTGCGCTAATGGTAAATCTAGAGTATGCTATAATCCGCATCAGAATCCATCCTATTACACGTTGGAAATACGATGGAAGGATGCAGATGGACCTATAATAACTGCTACACAACCACTTAAAGATACCAGTAGACCTGTTATTTTGAATTTCGATGCATGTAATGTTTATAAACAGAGATAGTCGTTCCAACTGTGGTACCTGGGAAAAAGCGTATCGAAATGACCATAAGTATATGTGCCCAGAAGGTGCCACAGGATGGAGAAAGTGTACAGGTAAAAAGGATCCAGGCTATAGTACTGCCCCAGAAGCAGATTACTATTGCCCAAATTGGGAATGTGTTTTTTATGCTACATGGAATGAGGGTATAGTTGACGAAAAGATAGATAAACGAATGGCCACTTTAACCAAGTCAACAACAGACGATAAATGTCAGAAAGATGCTTGTAACCCCTTACACTTACGGATACGTAACCCTAGTGTATGGAAACAAGGATACAAATTTGGTCTACGTATTGCAGGTACTGGATCAGATCCAGGAACCATTGTGTATATAAGATTGAACACCCAAGCCCACAAGTCATCTAAATATCACATCCATAACACCTTCTATGAGGCCATGCATGTAAATAAGTTTGAGATCCCTCATCCTTCTCAGAATTTATTCTTAGAATTAGCTGGAGCAGTAGTATCTACTCTCAAAATCTCAGATTGTTATTTCTGTGGCGGAACCCAGATGGGAGACCAGTGGCCATGGGAAGCACAAGAATTAAATTATTCCCTGACTTACAATCAGACTGAATTACACAAGACTACTAGCGAATGGGTGTTAGCGCACTCAATTGTTGGACGTCTTTGCTATACCAGAACTGGACCTCAGTTCACCCAACAGGTAGGACAGCTGGTCTGTCTTAGCCAGAAATTCTATAATGCCACTACCAAAAAGACGTCATGGTGGTCAGGAATCAAACACCCTGAACCTCCAAACCCATTAGCCAGATTTCCTGAACTTGCTGATTTATGGACTAATCTTGCCAAAACCCATGCTTGGCAAGCCCCACCTGGCTTGTATTGGATCTGTGGAAGCCGAGCGTATGCACGACTCCCGCCACAGTGGGGAGGAGCGTGTGTCTTAGGGACCATCAGACCTTCTTTCTTTCTTTTAAACACTGAACATGGAGAACAACTAGGATACCCAGTATATACTACCCACCGACACACAAGAGCATTGAGACAGAAGAGATCACCCCTCCAAGTAGGCAAGTGGGAGAAGTGGAAGGGTGATGACTGGCCGCCAGAGAGAATCATTGAGTATTATGGGCCTGCCACTTGGAATGATGATGGTATGTACAGTTACCGAACCCCAGTCTATATGATTAATCGTATTATTCGCTTACAAGCAGTAGTTGAAATAATAACCAATGAAACTAGCCAAGCTCTTACACTTTTAGCTAGACAAAGTACTCAGATGCGCACTGCTATTTATCAGAATCGCTTAGCACTTGATTATTTGTTAGCAGCTGAAGGAGGAGTATGTGGTAAGCTGAATTTAACTAATTGTTGTTTAAAAATAGATGATAAAGGTCAAGTAGTTGAAGAAATTGCTAAGGATATGCAAAGACATGCTTATGTGCCAGTACAGACTTGGCACTCACTGAAATTCCCTAACTGGTTTGCTAACCTCTTCTCATGGCTGGGAGGACTCAAAACTTTCCTTATATTAGTACTAATACTTATTGCTGTTATTTTGTTATTACCATGTCTAATCCCATGTTGTATGCGTTCTATTCATAGTGCTATTGAAAGCACAGTAGAGCAGAAGACCGCAACTAAGATTATGGCCTTGCATCAACCAGCACCTCCTGCATATAGTCGGAATTCTAGAACCCTAGTATAACTCTTTTGAAGTGATTTAATTGTCACACCTTATTCAGTAATAGGGTGAGAATAATCAAAGGGGGGAATGTGGCAGGTGAAGGCCTGTGATCCACATTGTCTGATATGAGCAAGCAAGCCTAACTAGCTTGACCTGTAAATGAAGCTTGTGAAGAGGCCCATAGGAATTGCACATCCCCCAACATGCTGCTATTGTAGAATTAGAACTCAGTAAAGTATTGAAATAGCTTAGACACACAAAACAGATGGAAAAATACAGAAATTCATGTTTAAAAGTCACTGATAAGAAAAATACATCTGCAAGGGATTTAATTAAAACTGATGACAGAAAGGTTGCAGAGTCCTGCTCCCCTGCACGTATTAACTAGCCCAATAGCCTTGAAAGTAGGAAAGTAACAAGTTGGTGAACAGGCCATTGTAATTGGGACTAGAAGGGGGGTAAGCAGGTGCTGAGCCCACTGAAAGAACATAATTGGATAATCATATCAGTACCGGGACCAATAGAAGGGGTACGGGGGGTACGGGAGGTTACCGGGACCAATGAAATGTTTTTCTATACCTAGAATGGAGCAAAAGTCTATAAAAATTGTTGTAGTGCCAGAGAACTTCGCTCAGCCATTTTGAATTTGACTTTGCTTGAGACTTGTGCACAAATAAATGATTTGGACCTTCTGAACAGACTCCTGGTATCATTGGTTTGTCTGCGCTCTGCTGCTACAGTATGAGAAGGAATGAATGCTTGGGGGAGTTGAGTGTTGTGAAAGCGAGGAGGCGGTGACAGAAAAAGGGGTGAATGCTGGAAAAATACAAGGAGGATGGAATCCTGTAATTAATAAAGTAGACTTGGACTGCCCAAGGTGGTGAGGGGTGTATCAGAACTAACTGAGAGAAGGAGTTCTTCAGAGGGAAGTTAAGATTTTGTGAAAAAAATCTACCTACTTCTAATATTAGCAGGCAAGCTGCAGGTACATACCGAGTAGGAATATCACAATATCCTTCACCAGATCCAGCACCACCACATCCAGTAGAGCCTTCTCCCTATATGCACCCTCTCTCTGGAGCTCAATTCCATACAAACTCCGGGCCACAAAGGATCTACTAGCATTCCGAAAGGCCCTCAAGACTCACCTATTTACAGCCTACTTCACTAAGGACAAGACATAATGCCTCATGCAACCGCCTCTTCCCCCCCTTCCCCCCTCTCCCTCTATCCCCTCTTAAGCAATGTTCTCCCCCCCTTCTCATAATCATTGTTCTCCCCCCTTATTAACTCCTCTCAAGTTCTTTGCCCTGTTACAATTGTCATTCACCTACTTACCCCTGAGGCAGAAGGCCTGGGGCTTCAGTGAGGCTCCTCTTAAATAGCAAGGACTTAGTAGTGCCCTCTGGGATTTGGAGTCCCAATAGCTAATCAAATAAGAAGGTAGTTGTGGTCGAGTAGCTATGCTTAAAGAGGTATTTATTTTCCCTTCCCGGGAGAACTTTTGCAACAAAGGTCAAAGGAAATTAAACCATAATACTGGCATAACACAAATGAGGGACTACAAATTACAACAAAAATGCTTCTTGTCAGCGTTAACTAAACAAAAAGGGGATAACAGGCTTTTTCAATCCAAAAAGCTGTACAGTGAAATCTGTGTTCCTCCACAGATTTCTCTTAGGCAGGCTTTACTTAGGCTTTAACAAAAAGAGGTCACACTATCGGAAAACACCAATGTACAGTCCATTTTGCAAATATCTGAGCTCTCTTCACAGAAGTCACATTCCATGTCCTCGTGTACTTCTTGGCTATTATATTTTGCAGGGCTGTAATGTGTATCAGTGTTTAGTAGTTTCCTCTCTTCTTGGCCAGAGCTTCTCTCCCCTCTATCACTGCAGAAAGGCTGGTTACCGTGCACTATGGATTCTCCCCTTAGAGGGCCATACACTTCAGGACCATTGGGAGTAAAATTCAGTGCCCTTCTATTCCAAGTACTATGCCTTTCTTCAGGCTGAGCTCTGCCTGGCCGTTTTGCAACCGGGAAGTTGAAACTTTTCTCCCTTTCACTTCCCCTCACAGGATGTCTTTCTCTTAGGTGGGAAATCTCTTTTGGATAAGAGCTTTTGCTCCCCAGGTACCTGCTCCCGTGGTTATTCCCTCTCCCAGCTCCTCGTGGTTTGCAGCTTGGAATCTCTCTCTGTCCCCAACCGGACTTTGGCTTAGTGCAGCCCAACTTTCCAGCACTAACCTCTGAGAATTCCTTCAGGGGAAACTCCTCTGAGGTGCAGATGGACTCCACGTCAGAAGCTTTCAGGTATGACTCCTGGCTCTCATGAGCTCTGCTCTTTCCTTTCCCGTGAGTCTTCTCAGTGTCTCTTTCTCTCTCTGTATCTGAGACTGAGTTTGACTCGCTGCTTGCGTCTCTGCCTGTATCCTTGCGTGTTTCTCTGCTCCTGTCTCGGCGTGTGTCTGCTTTGCTCAAGACTGACCTTTTTTTAAGTGCGTCATTCTTTGAGACTCTTGTTAGCTCAAACCCCTGCAGCTGTTTCTGCTTCTCTGATGAGCTATGATGTAATGCTATTCCTGGGCGTTTACCTACAGCCGGTGCTCTTGTTTTGCTTGGTTGCTCATGGCAACCCCTAGCCATGTGCTTTGCACTGCCGGTTTTAAAACTGCCCTGCATATTTTCCTCTACTTCCATAGGCACTATCTGCCTTGCGCCATGACAGATCCCCCCCCCTTAAAATATTACGGGCTGCAGATTTTTCCTGACAGCCCGAAATCCGTGACAGCGCATCCGCATTCCCATGCATCCGCCCCGCCCTATGCTTCACTAAAAAGCTAAAAGGTTGGAGCGCTAGGTGCCACCGGGTCAGACGAGGATTACTATTTCTCATCTGATGCAACCATGTCAGAGGGGCGTGGTCTGTGACCAAAAGGAACTGCCTGCCGGTTAAATAGAAGCGCAATGCCTCCACTGCCCATTTAATCGCCAGGCACTCCTTTTCTATCGTAGAGTAATTTCTTTCTGCTTTAGTGAGCTTTCGGCTCAAATATGTTACAGGGTGATCTACCCCCTCAAAGATTTGAGCCATTACCACCCCCAACCCTGTTTCGGACGCGTCCGTCTGGACTGTAAAGGGTAGGTTAAAATCTATCCCCCTTAACACGGGTGCCATACAGAGTTTCTCCTTCAGGATAGTAAAGGCTTCTTCAGCCTCCGGGGACCACTTTATCGTATTAGGTGCGTTTTTCCGCAGCATTTCGGTAAATAGGATACTTTCCTCGGCAAAGCGAGGTATAAACCGGCGATAGTATCCTATCAATCCAAGAAAACTGCGCACCTGCTTTTTTGTGCCCGGACTTGGGAAGTTCCTGACGCTCTCCAGTTTACAGGCTAGGGGCCTTACTACCCCCCTCCCAACCATGTGGCCCAAGTACTTAGCTTCTTCTGTGGCGAATAAACATTTGGCCGGATTTAATGTTAAGCCAGCCTTGCGAAGTGCCCTAAGTACGGCCTCTATTCTCGCGAGGTGTTGGGTCCATGTCGTGCTGTAAATAATAACGTCGTCCATATAGGCCAGCGTGTAATCATGGTGGGGTCTCAGGACCTGATCCACCAATCGCTGGCAGGTGGCCGCGGCGCCATGTAAGCCAAATGGCATGCGCCGGAATTGAAAGAGGCCTATAGGCGTACTAAACGCTGTTTTAGGCTTGGACTCTTTCGTTAGGGGTACTTGCCAATACCCTTTGGTGAGGTCAAGGGTGGTTAAGTATCTCGCCTGCCCCAAACGATCTAACAAATCGTCAATCCGGGGCATCGGGTAAGCGTCAAATTGTGAAAGTCTATACAGAATCTGATAGATCCATCTGGTTTGGGCACCAGCACCACTGGACTAGACCAGGGGCTGCGTGACTCCTCTATGACGCCTAGTTTAACCATCTCCCTTACCTGTTCAACTATTTCCCTCTTTTTAGCTTCGGGCATGCGGTAGGGGCGCTGCCGAATTATTCGCCCCGGTGCGGTAACAATTTCATTGGCTACTACGTGAGTTTCCCCAGGTGTCATAGTTAAGACGTCCGAGAACCTGTCCAGGACTTGGGCCAATTCTTGCTGTTGTGGTATAGAAAGCCCTTCACCTACCCTAGGTTTGGACTTGTCCTTCAAATCTGTAATTTGAGGACCAAGGTCTTCTTCTTTAGGTTCTTCAGCTAGGGCCGTCATAATTTTTACTTCACCCTGGCCCGTGGACCCAAACCCCTTTTCTCCCCTAGTGGTTGATGGTAACGAGGACACCTCCTCTATTATGGGAAAACCCACTCGCTCGCATATTAGTTGCGCTATGCGGTCGCCTACTTGAATTTTAAAGTCGGTCTTACTGAAGTTAAAGACCAAGACCTTGATGCATCCACTATAATCGGGATCTATTACCCCAGCCCCTATATCTAAAAAGAACTTAACTGCAAGGCCTGACCTTGGAGCAATACGGCCATAGCAACCCTCTGGGATTCTCACTTGGATGCCTGTATCAATTAAGGCCTTCCCTCCTTTTTCAACTATGGCTTCCTCAGCACTGAATAAGTCGTAGCCGGCCGCTCCTGGGGTGGCTCTCTGTAGGCTTTTGGCCAGGTTTGTCACCTTACAAAACTGTAGGACGAATTTTGCCTTCCCTAAGGGCGCCTCCTTCTTGGGAACCTGTGGCCGTGTCCTATTCTTCAGTGACTTGCCAAACAGGGGACTCGGGAGTTTAGCGGCCAAAGCTTCTATTTCCCCTTCCTGTGTCCCTACCTGGTGTTGGTTGGACTTTAGGCCAGGTTTATTAAGCTTCCCTTCCATTTTCTGACAAAATGGTGGCCAGTCCCACCCCAGGACAACCTCCCTTGGCAGCTTTGGAACTACAGCTACTAATATGTTCTGCTGAGTTCCTAATGCATTTACCCTTACACTGTGTAGTGGATAGTGCGAGGCTGCGCCGTGCACGCACCTGACACAAACTTGTCCCTCTGCTTGACTCGGGGGCGACTGGCGGTGCCCCTCAATGGCTTCCCAGAGCCTCTTTGAAATCATGCTCTGGTCAGCCCCCGAGTCAAGTAGAGCCAGTGTGTGAATACCTTCCACTTGTGCTTGGATCAGGAATTCGTCCTGCTCTGTTTCCTCTGTCCCTGTCACCAGGACTGTTCGTTCTGTGCAGGATCTCTGATAATGTCCAGTTTTTCCACACCTAAAACATTTTCCTTTGGGTACTGTGACAATGCAGAGGCTCAGAAAGAGAAGAAAAAGGGTTTAAAACACCTTCTGTCACCTCATATGTTTACGGATACAGGACAGGAAGGGGTTAAGATTTCAGCACATGAACCTTCTCTGCAAAGAAGAGCAGGGAAAGAACCACACCCTAGCTCTAGGCTAACCCAGAGACCTAGCCAATCAGGGAGGTGGGCTGAGTCAGACCGGATTGGGCCCCCCTGCACTCATAACCAGGAAGCAGCAGTTAGTAGAGGAAGCGAAAGGGGAACCAAGGACAGAACCGGAGAAAGGAGGAGGAAAGGAGTTACAAGGACCGGAGGTGGAGTTGAAAGGAGAGTTCCTGTGGGTGGTCCAGGAAGAGACCCAGGCAGAGCTCAGCTCCAAGAGAGAGACGTGGCTGATCCAGATCCAGGGGGAGATCAGGAGGGGAGAGTGGACCCTGGAAGAGACCCCGAGCCAGACTCAGGATCCTTGGACATAGACTTGGAGTCAGTGGAGTTCCCCAGAGTTAAAAGCTGCCAGAACCAGGTCAGAGCAAAACCTTTTGAACCTTGTAAAGTAGATAGCTCTGAAGTAAGCCAGTCTTGAGAGAGTGGTAATAGCGTGCTTTCTAGGAGGAACAGGCCTGAACCAAGTTTTGAAAGGAAACCTGGAATTAACAGAGATAAGTTGGGCTGTAGGAAAGTCCCTATTGAGAAACTGCAAGCATTTCCCTTATACAGACAGCGTGACCAGAGCACTAGCTTAGAAGGTAGCACACCTGCCTATCAGCAAAAGACTAATTGGCAGTTACCGGGCAGAGAACTAGGAACAGACCCTGAGGACCGGGCTGTGCTGAGGGATCTTATAAGGCAGTACCAGAGGAGACATATCCCTCCCAACCAGAGGCAACTACCTAGGCAAGGCAAGGAGGAAATAAACCCCTTTTATGAGGTGTTAAGAGGTGCTGATAAACCCAAAGCCTTGCAAGTGCCCAGAAGACAGAGAGAGAGTAAATGGAAACAGCTTCAGACTATAATTAAGGAATTAAAGTCTGAAGGCTTATATGTTCCCCAGGATAAAGGGATTTCAGAGAGGCTGGAAGAACCAATGGAGTTAGGGGCTCCCTTATCCAGTAACAGTGATTCTGAGATGGAATGTGGAATGTGTATGAAAGAGTAAGGATCTATAATTTATCCAGGTTCTATGACTGAGTGCTGTGAAGCCCAAATCGAGATTCTTAGAGTTTGCACAAGAAACAGCAGCGTTCTGCTGGGTGCAATGACTCAAAGCTTCATACCTTGCAGCTGTGTATGAAAGGCAACGTAAGGAAGTGTTCCTGCACAAGAAGCCTGTTATCAAGGGGCCAAGAGAGTGTGGAGATTGCCATTTTATTTAAAGCTGTTAAAGCAAGATATGAATATTAGAAAGAAAATACAACAGCTAGAAGTTTCCTTTATTGAGAGCTGATACTTGGAAAGCATTGCTAGCGTTCTGGAAATGTTGTTGTATTGATGAAGCTGGAAGAAGCCTAAAAGCATTTAAGTTTGTTACCTGTCCCTGAGAAGAATCAGGAGAACTGACTTTATACTTGGACTTTCATTTGGTACAAAAAGTTACCACTTTACTTTCTGTGTTGGGGGAGTAAATCCTGTGGGGTCCTTTATGCAATACTTTGTGCTATACTTTGTGCAACAATAAAAGTATTCTTTAACCTGAAACCCAACCTTGGCTGTCGTCACTTCGGTCCACAACTACACTAGGACACAGGGCTACAGCACTACCAAGGACTTTAAAAACCCGTGTCTCACTTACCCACTACCTAATATGCCCAGGGCTAGGCGGTGAGGTGTCACAGTACATAATAGACATTACCATCAGAGATATTGACATTCAACATTTCAGGTTTATACATCTTATCAGGCACATATTTTTCTTTTCTGCCACTTTTCCTCCTACCAGCTGCCAACCAGATACCTTGCCCTGAGGTGTCAGTCCTCTCGGCAGCGAAATACCACTCCGCAAGAGTGGCTGCATTCTCCGAGGTTTGGCAGTGCTGGAGCGTCAGAAAAGTTGTAAGACCTCTGGGAACAGCCTGCATAAATTGTTCTAGCACAATTTTGTCCATGACTGTTTCCAAGGTACCTCCCTCGGCTAGCAACCATTTTTTGGCTACACTTTTTAAGCGCTCTGCTAAGGCCTTGGGGGTCTCTTGAGGCCTAATTACCGCCTCCCTAAACATTCTTTGATAATGAAGTGGGGTGAGCCCCAATCTATCTTTCACCGCTTTCTTCACTTCAATATAATTGGAAGCTAATTCTGCTGGCATAGCTTTGTACGCTTAAAGGGCCTCGCCTGTGAGCGATAGGGCAAACCGGGTGGCCCATTGCTCCTCTGGCCATTTCAGGGTGGTAGCTATCCTTTCAAAAGCGTCCAAGTAATCGTCCAAATTGTCCTGCGGTTGTAACTGTCCTAATGAAAAGGCACCATACGACCTCAGACCTACGGCTTGGAGTGCCATGGGGACGTCCGCAGTAACGTCTAGTGGCTTCTTTAAAAGCGCGTCCATGGTCTCTATCAAGGGCCGCTGCTGCTCCTGTATGGTCCTTGTCGTTTGTTCCTGAAGGTAGTGGATAAGCTCGACTTGCTTATCCCACTGCGTCTTCATCCAATGGGCTACATCCTGTGGCTCCATCCTTCGCCTTGATGTACCTATAGAGAGAAACGAAAACAAAAACCAAGTGCGATATCGCAACTTTTTTTTTTTCCACCGCCCTTTCTCTGCCCACCAGCGCCCCCTTTCTCACTTTATCCTCCCCACGTCTGACTAGGTACTTTTTACCTGAGCCTTCATGCAGGGGTCAGCATGTGAGAAAGTTTTCTCCGGGTCCAGCACCTGGCAGCAGAAACCTTCCTGACGGTTCTCTCCTTCTGGATGACCACTTTCCTTTTCCAGCAGACTGTAGTCCTTTTGTGCTTGTCCTTTTGAATCTTGCGCAAAAATCCAACAACGTCGCCACTTGTCACTCACCTACTTACCCCTGAGGCAGAAGGCCTGGGGCTTCAGTGAGGCTCCTCTTAAATAGCAAGGACTTAGTAGTGCCCTCTGGGATTTGGAGTCCCAATAGCTAATCAAATAAGAAGGTAGTTGTGGTCGAGTAGCTATGCTTAAAGAGGTATTTATTTTCCCTTCCCGGGAGAACTTTTGCAACAAAGGTCAAAGGAAATTAAACCATAATACTGGCATAACACAAATGAGGGACTACAAATTACAACAAAAATGCTTCTTGTCAGCGTTAGCTAAACAAAAAGGGAAAAACAGGCTTTTTCAATCCAAAAAGCTGTACAGTGAAATCTGTGTTCCTCCACAGATTTCTCTTAGGCAGGCTTTAACAAAAAGAGGTCACACTATCGGAAAACACCAATGTACAGTCTATTTTGCAAATATCTGAGCTCTCTTCACAGAAGTCACATTCCATGTCCTCGTGTACTTCTTGGCTATTATATTTTGCAGGGCTGTAATGTGTATCAGTGTTTAGTAGTTTCCTCTCTTCTTGGCCAGAGCTTCTCTCCCCTCTATCACTGCAGAAAGGCTGGTTACCGTGCACTATGGATTCTCCCCTTAGAGGGCCATATACTTCAGGACCATTGGGAGTAAAATTCAGTGCCCCTCTATTCCAGGTACTATGCCTTTCTTCAGGCTGAGCTCTGCCTGGCCGTTTTGCAACCGGGAAGTTGAAACTTTTCTCCCTTTCACTTCCCCTCACAGGATGTCTTTCTCTTAGGTGGGAAAGCTCAAACCCCTGCAGCTGTTTCTGCTTCTCTGATGAGCTATGACGTAATGCTATTCCTGGGCGTTTACCTACAGCCGGTGCTCTTGTTTTGCTTGGTTGCTCATGGCAACCCCTAGCCATGTGCTTTGCACTGCCGGTTTTAAAACTGCCCTGCATATTTTCTTCTACTTCCATAGGCACTATCTGCCTTGCGCCATTACACAATGTACAGTGGAACCTCGGTTTTCGTGATTAATCTGTTTGAAAAAGACTGACTAAAACCGAATGTATGAAAACTGAAGCAATATTTCCCATAAGAAATAATGTAAATCCAATTAAATTGTTCCAGACACCCAAAAATATTAACAAAAAATACATTTTATAGATAATAACTATATTTTTACATACAGAAAACAATGAGAAATAAATATAAATGACTAATGAAATGGATAAATGAACATTTAACATCACTTTTACCTTTATTGAAGACTCTTGTTGGCATATAGAAGACAGTCAATCAGCAAGAGAATCAAAATAAAGAAAATCCCACTTCTGGCCACAAGATGGTGCTCCATTTTCAATTGTACAAAAACTGGGACAAAATCTTGACGAAAAAAGTCAACAAAAACCGAATCATACGAAAACTAGGGCATACGAAAACCGAGGTTTGACTGTACTAAGTTTTATTTAAAATTGAAAACCGCCTTGACCATAGGATAAGGCGGTATAGAAAACCTGTTAAATAAATAAAGAACTCAATGGATGACATGTTTTGAAATCCTGAAACATATTTAAAGAATTTTTAAAATTTTATAAATATAGATTGAGAGTGCAAAGTTATGTGCTATGTCAATAACTACACAAAAAAGAGAGCTTATTTTCCAGTGTTCCTGTATAAGGCATAAATGATTGAATTTCACTTCCAAAACCTATTTCACTTTGGAATGAATTGCTTCCTGCTTTATTTGCAAATACTATAACAAAAAAAACTAGGCAATTATGACCACAAAAATCATCAAAAGTCATAAAAGGTTACACCAAAAAGGAAAACTGCAGCAAATAGGAATTAAATGTTGTTCTTGTTAGGAGAGGAAACCTCTCTTGAACCCAAACCCTCCTTTTAGTATAAAGAATGGTTGAAAAATCAACCAGTGAGTGTGTCAAACACAAATATAGTGCTCAACTCAAAAAGTGACTAAAGTGATTTATAATACAATGATTATACATATTCTGACTGGCAATTGTAACATCCAATAGTATTTACTTGTAATTTGACATCACACACTGGTTTGGTATTTATGAATGAATGCGTTGCAATATGGTTGAATTGCTTGACTTTCATTTGGTGAGCACGAAACCTGGTGAAACTGCTTGATACTGAGCTCTTGGTGTTCAGCTCGAAACAGGATGCTGTGCCGCTTATCGATGGGAATCATTTCTTCTGTGTCTCACTCCCATGATATATTCTCGACTGGCCATAGCTTGAATCAGCTAGAAGAGTTTTTTGGCGGCCTCCATTGCAAGCTAAGTGAACACTGCATTATAAATCATTTTAGTCACATTTCGTGTTGAGCACTATATTTGTTTTTATGATACACTCACCGATTGATTTTTCAACCATTCTTTATACTAAAAGGTGGGTTTGGGTCAAGAGGGGTCTCCTCTCCTAACAAACAATCCATATCTAATTCCTGTTTGCTACAGTTTTCCTTTTTGGTGTGACCTTTTATGATTTTTGATATTTGCAAATACAGTAAAGAGATGCATGGTCTCATGGAGGACAGGAATGAGTGGATTAACTATAATGCATAAGATCTGTAAAGAAGAGGCCCTGATATTTACGCTCGCAGTTGGTGTTTAAGCGCTGACCGTGGCATTTAAGAATAAAACTGGATATTCGGTGCTAGAATTCGGATATCCTTCGGCATTGAATATCCAGTTTCACTGCTGATCGCTGGCAATATTCTGCTGTTATCCAGATAGGACTGATTTTTTTGTGACCTAACTTTACATGGATTTGCTATCTATATATGGTTTGCTATTCAATTAACAGTTTCAAATATCACCGTTAACCGAATAACCCCAGACTCTACCACAACTCTGCCCATGGATCATACCGGCACTATCCGGATCATGCCAAGGCAGTCAAAGGAAATATTTATTTTTCTTTATTTATTTCTATTATTTCTATACCGCGCTCTTAAAATCAGCGCGGTTTACATGACACAAACAAATTGTACAAAGCAGCAGGCATGCGGTGTACATTCCAGAGAGCAGGTTTTTGCAACTTGGATTCAACAGGGAAAAAATATACAGCGGTGCTAACTGGGCAGCACTTCTGACAGGGTTGGTGCTAGCATTAAGCAAACTAGGCAGTCGTCTAGTATGCCAGCCCTCCAGAGGCACCCATTGCCGCTGCTGCAGCCCCTCTAAGGGCCCTACAGTGACAGCAATGCCCTAAAACAGCCCCATGGTGCTTACCTTCAGTGCCACGAGGCTGTTTGCTTTTGTCCCCACCGATGCCGACTTCCTGTTTGCATGGGTTTGGATGCAGCTTTTCCACTCCCATGCAAAAGGAAGTAGACATCGATGGGGGCAGAAGCAAACAGCCCTGCAGTGCCAAAGCTTTGAGATAAGCGCTTTGGAGCTGTTTTAGGTCATTGCAGCTGCAGTAGGTCCCGGAGAGTTGTGACAGCAGTGGCAATGGTATGGGGAGTCGGGGAGTGTGCAAGAGGTGAGGTTCACCTACAGCACCTCAGCTCCTTGTACTGCTCCTGGCTACTGAATATTGAACTGGCCGGTACTTATTTGGTTAACAAGTCCTAATAACCAGATGAGCAATTTTGAATATTAACCCCAAAGAAATTTGGGGGGGGGGGGGGTAGAAAATGGCTATGATTTAAGAAAGGGGAAAAAATGCTACATTTTTATAATTTTTATAATTTTTCAGTGATTGCGCAAACTTTCAAAGAGCAAATGGATAGACAGATGGAAAAAATTACATGGAGCTTTCTCAGTTGTCGTTCTCAAAAAAGGCTGGGAATCAATAATGACATATTCCTAAGCAATACAGTGGTACATGTTTTACATGCCCCACTGCAATACTTACTGAAACATCTAGCTGAAAATGAGGATGGTTACTCCTCGTACCTCATCCCTTCAGGAACCTAGAATGATAATATCTGTGCATTTTCATGCACTTCCGTATCTTGCCAAGAAAACCCAATGGATAGCCAAAACAAAACAAATTGCACTGTAGTACTCGAAGATAAGACCCCCAGATCAGAAGGTACTCAACTGGCTACTGTGGATGAGCTCAATACTTTTCAGAGTAAAACCAGCATTTATGATATGATTGGATCAAAACCCTTCGGACGTCTGACTGCTGATGTAGCTGCGCATGAAATGAGAGTCAGAAGCTGCAAAGATTTCTTACATATTGGAACATGAAACATACAACACATAAACCAAGGGAAATTGGAGGTGGTCAAGAATGGATTAGAATGTGTACAATTTGATCTGTTGGGTGTTAGCAAACTAAAATGGACTGGCATTGGGCACTTTGCATCTGATGATCATATGGGTATGCTATGTTGGAAATGAAAGACAAAAGAAGAAATGGTGTTGCATTTATAATTAAGAAGAAACTTGCAAGAACTGTAATAAAATACAATGCAATCAGTGAATGTTTCATTTCTATTTGTCTACAAGGAATGCCCATCAACAGCTATTATTCAGGTATATGCCCCAACAACAGCTGCAGAAGAGGAAGACGTTGATGAGTCCTATGAACAAGTGTAAGTAGGGCTGACCTGTCAACTAGTTGGCCGCCTAGGGCAGCAGACCCTGGTGGGTGACCTAACTCCATTTTGAAAGTAGCAACACAAAGCTGCTGCTTTCAAAACAGAGTTGGGCCACTGCTGCCGCCACCGCCACTGCTGCCGTAACATGAGAAGATGGATTCATGGGTGGCGGCAGCAGGGGAGCCGTGGGAGGGGGGATGCTGGTGGCACAGCAGGGGGGGCAGTACTGCAGGAGATCTGCCTGAGGTGACAAACTCTTGGGTCGCCCCTGAGTACCAGCTGAAACTGACAGAACATGCCAACAGGATGTCTTGATAATCATGGGTGACTGGAATGCAAAAGTGGGTAACAAAGAAGAAGGCAAAATGGTTGGAAATATGGACTTGGGAAACGAAAAGAAGCAGGAGAAAGACTGATAGAATTCTGCATGATAAACGATCTATTCATCTCAAACACCATGTTCCAGCAACACAAGTGGTGACCATACACATGGACTTCACCCAATGGATTGTACAAAAATCAAATTGACTACATTTATGGAAGTCAGAGATGGAAAAGCTCTATAACATCAAGACAGACAAAATCTGGAGATAACTATGGTACAGATCACCAACTACTAGTATGCAAAAGCAAGCTAAAGCAGAAAAAGAGCAAGCCACTTATGAATGTAGCAAAATATGACCTCGACAATATACCACCAGCAGGGGCGGCCCAAGGGGGGTGCGGGGCCATGTGCGGAGACTCGGTGCGGGGCCTAATTTGCATAAGTGGCCTTATTTGCATAAATATTTGCATAATGTTACCATACACTAACTTTTAGTAAACATGTCTCTTAATGAGTGTATGGATAAAGAAAGACTAAAAGATTTCTACATTACTATAATCCAGTGCCAACCGCCAGGCACATTAGGAACTACTACAAACGCTGCCCATTTAGAACCCATAGCAAACCCGCCGTACCCTGACAGCATTACCAGGACTCACAAAGCACCATACCCTAACTATCAAAAGGCAACACTGCAAATATTAAACCAATACATTTCAGAGAATACTGGGGAAAGAGAACAAGTGGCAATGTCAAATAGGAATTACATAAACAGAATACCTCAGCTCAGTTACACATGCAGAACATAGACCATCACCAAACAAGGAATCACAATTTAGAAACAGGAAGACAATAATTAAACTGGGAACCCCAAAAGCCAAACTTGGAATGTACAACACCACTGTAGAAATAAAACTATAAATTAATTTCCTCTTGTACCAAACAAAGCGCAGACGTTAATGATGCACATTTCCCAGAGCTTTCATATTCCAGTTAATAAATTCAAAATAAAGAGATATCTTCCTACCTTTTGTGCATTTTTTTCAGTTGCAATTGCTCCAGCCACGTTCTTCTGGTTTCTTCATGTTTTCTGCTAACTGTCCATCGTCTGCTGTCCATTTGTTCTTTCTTCTCTCTTCTAGTTTTTTTTTCCATTCTCTCTCTCTACATCTGCTTTAACATACTAATCTTTCTCCTTTTGCTCTTTCCTCATTCCTATTTCATCCACTCAAATTTTACCCCTCCATCCTCAATCCCCACTTACTCTCCCAATACCCGGCCAATTGTAGATTTTTCATCCCTCCCACACAAAATATTTTTCCCCTCTCCATTTTACTCTCCCAGCCCCATCCCATTCTAATCCTCCCCCAACATCAGCTCCCTTCTAGTTCCAGTCTCACCCAGCATCCATTCCCTTCTAGTCCCTGCATCAGCCCATTTCCAGTCCTAGCCCCCCATCAACCCATTTCCAGTCCTAGCCCCCCATCAACCCATTTCCAGTCCTAGCTCCCCCATCCATTTTCAGTCTGAGTCCCTCCATCAGCTCATTTCCAATCCTAGCCCCCATCAGCCCATTTCTAGTCATTTCCTAGCCCCACCATCAGCCCATGTCAAATCCTAGCTCCCCTCCACTCAGCCCAATTCCAGTCCAAGCCCCCCATGAGCCTACCTCCAGTTCTAGCCCCTCCATGAGTCCATTTCAATTCAAACCCCCACCACAGCCCATTTCCAATCTTACCTCCCCCCAACAGCCCATTTCCAGTCCTATCCTAGCTGCTCCATCCGCCCATTTTCAGTCCTAGCTCCCTTCCCTCACAGCCCATTTCCATTCCAAGCTCCCTCCCCATCAGCTATTTGCAGTTCAAGCCTCCCCTTCCACTCAGCCCATTTCCAGTCATAGCAACCCCCCAACCCATTACCAGTCCTAGCCCCCCATCAACCCACTTCCAGTCCTAACCCCCATCACCCCATTTTCAGTTTAAACCCCCCTATAATCCATTACCAGTCCTAACCCCCCATCAGCCCACTTCCAGTCTTAACCCCATCAGCCCATTTCCAGTCAGCCACCCATAGCTCATTGCCAGTCCTAACCCCCCCATCAGCCCACAGCCCATTACCAGTCCTAACCACATCAGCCCACCTCAAGTCCTAACCCCTCCCCATCAGCCCATTTCCTGTCCTAGCCCCCCATAGCCCATTATCAGTCCTAACCCATTCAGAGAATCACATGGAGTTGAAACACTCCTCACAACTCTTTTCAACATGGTGATTTCAGGCGTGGACAACATAAGACACGGCTTCGTACTCATCTTCTTAGATATAGCGGCGGCCTTTGACTCTGTCTGCCACGAGATCCTCTTATACCGGCTAAGAGAAAAAGGCGTCAGCGGAACAGCATTAGAATGGTGCAGATCTTACTTATCTGGAAGATGGCAACATGTTCGAGCAGACGGGGCCACATCCAAACCATTCCCACAAAATCAAGGAGTGCCTCAAGGATCCTCCTTATCATCCTTGATGTTTAACATATACCTTCAACCAATCTGCAACATCATCAGGTCGTTCAATGTGAGTTGTATGCTATATGCTGACGACGTGCTGTTATACATGCCAATATCACTCGACAGCCCAGACCTTACCCCCATGACTACATGTTTCAACACCATATCCGATTGGCTACTATCACAGAACTTACGAATTCAACACAAGAAAACAGAGGTGCTTTTCATCTCTAGAAACCCTAATTTCACACCACCCAGCGTCTTGAAGGTAAATAATGCCGAGCTACAAGTGAAACCAGCTATACGGTACCTTGGGGTGACACTGGACCAACATCTCGATATGAAGCAACACATTGCCAACACTGTTAGAGCGATATACTTCAAAATCAGATCCCTCAGGCACCTACGCCCGTTACTAGAACCAGATGATTTCCGCACCATTTACCAAGCCCTCATCATACCTCATTTTGATTACTCTAACGCCATCCTACAAGGACTCCCCCGATCAACCTTAAACCCCCTGCAACTGGCTATGAACAGTGCAGCGCGGATACTGTTTGGAGCCTCCAGAAGGGAACATATCACACCCCTCCTGAAACAGCTGCACTGGCTCCCCATTCAAGCCCGGATCAGTTTCAAGACCTTGTTGTTGACGTTCAAGGCCATCAACAGGCTCTCCTCCTCCTCTCTATCTGAATTCATACAACCACTTGCCACCACCAGACAAAGAAGAACCGCGGAGACCAATATGTTAGCAATACCAAAAGAAACGACAAACTGCACCAAAACAACATCCAACCGAGCCTTCAGTCTCTGCGCTCCAGCGCTATGGAACACCCTACCACCACACATAAGAGCAATCCCTAAACTAAGCCAGTTCAGGAAAGCCCTGAAACACTTCCTTTTTGTCAAATATCTTACTGACGGCTCTGAACCCTCGTATAGCTCGTCCTCAAATATGTAAACACCAAACAGGTCCCTCCCCTATTAACTTCGTATGTATATAGTTGCCCCCTCTCTCCAAGTTTCATTCCCTGTTCAATGTAATGACCAGACATTTGTATAGTGTCGGATGTTGTTGTTATATGTAAACCGCGCTGATCATAAATAGTGCGGTATATAAGAATTGTTAAATAAATAAAAATAAATAAAACCCCCCATAGCACATTACCAGTCCTAACACCATCGCCCCATTTCCAGACAGCCCCCAGCCCCTTGCCAGTCTTAACCCCCCATCCCCATCCCCCTTGCCAGTCTTAACCCCCCCTTGCCAGTCTTAACCCCCCATCCCCATCCCCCTTGCCAGTCTTAACCCCCCCTTGCCAGTCTTAACCCCCCCAGCCCATTGCCAGTCTTAACCCCCCATCCCCATCCCCCGTGCCAGTCTTAACCCCCCCAGCCCAGTGCGAGTCTTATCCCCCCAGCCCCATCCCCCTTGCCAGTCTTAACCCCCCCTTGCCAGTCTTAACCCCCATCCCCATCCCCCTTGCCAGTCTTAACCCCCCCTTGCCAGTCTTAACCCCCCCATCCCCATCCCCCTCCCTCTTGCCAGTCTTATCCCGTCGTTTCCAGTATTTACCCCCCCAGTGCCAGTCTTAACACCCCCATCCCCATCCCCATTGCCTGTCTTAACCCCCCCTTGACATTCTTAACCCCCCATACCCATCCCCATCCCCCTTGCCAGTCTTAACCCCCCCCCTTGCCAGTCTTAACCCCCCCAGCCCATTGCCAGTCTTAACCCCCCATCCCCATCCCCATCCCCCCTTGCCAGTCTTAACCCCCCCTTGCCAGTCTTAACCCCCCCATCCCCATCCCCCTTGCCAGTCTTAACCCCCCCTTGCCAGTCTTAACCCCCCCATCCCCATCCCCATCCCCCTTGCCAGTCTTAACCCCCCCTTGCCAGTCTTAACCCCCATCCCCATCCCCATCCCCCTTTCCAGTCTTAACCCCCCCCTTGCCAGTCTTAACCCCCCACCCCCATCCCCCTTGCCCTAATTAAAACCCCCCCCCCTTCCCTGTCTTAACGCCCCCCCCCCCCCCCGGGCTTATGGCAAAATTAAAAAAACAAACTGGCTCTGGCTGCTGCCGCTGCCGCTACCACCGCGGCAACGGCAGAATGGAGTGTCCCGCGGGGCCTCCTCTTCTCGTTCAGCCCCTCTGTAAAGGCTTTGAGATTCGCGATGGGAGAGCGTCTCCCTTCGCGAATCTCAAAGCCTTTGCAGAGGGGCTGAACGAGAAGGGGAGGCCCCGCGGGACACTCCATTCTGCCGCTGCCGCGGTGGTAGCGGCAGCAGCCAGAGCCAGGTTTTTTTTTAAAGTCATTTTTAAAAAAGCAGAATGTTCTTTGCGCGGGGCCCCCTGAAACGCGGGGCCCTGTGCAAAAAACATTCTTGCTCAATGGACGGGCCGGCCCTGATTACATTGATATGAGATTGCATCAGACAGTGATTGATGGATATGGCCCCAGTATTGAATATCTGGGTTTAGAGTTCAGTGGCGACAACTAGCTGCTTTATCAGTGCTAGTTGCTGCCACTTTATCTTTTATATCTTTATCTTTATTAGTAGTGCTTGATATACCACCTAGGCACAGGCATCAGGGCGGCGTACAATAAAATACAGGCTGCAAGTGAAGGAGAAAGAGAGACTAGGAACGTCATTGTTTGTATAGTAAGGTGATAGGCAAAAGACAGAGAGAGAAGGGGACACTGAATTATCTTCCTTCGGTCTGTAGGCCAAACTCTTGACAGATGTAGAAGGCATTTGAGAAGTTTTTCTGTGGGACATGAGAGAGGATCTAGGCCAGAGGTTCCCAACTCCAGTCCTGGAGGGCCAAACACCATTCAAGTTTTCAGGCTGTCCCTAATAAATATGCATGAGATGCATTTGCATGCACTGCCCCCATTGTATTCAAATGTATCTCATGCATATTCATTAGGGACAGCCTGAAAACCTGAATGGTGTTTGGCCTTCCAGGACTGGAGTTGGGAACCTCTGATCTAGGTCCTTTCCCTCACACCAGACAAACCTCCCATTTAAAACCATATGACCATATAGTGGAGTCTCTCCTGGATGCCAACTGACAAGTTGAGAGGACAGAAAGGTCAGACAGTGGAACTGCTAGAACTTCCCTAAATACCTTCAATACTCTGGGATGTATCCCATTCAGCCCCATCGCTTTGTCTACTTTTAGTTTAGCTAGTTCCTCATGAGCACAGCATTCTGAAAATCATTCAAGATCCCCTTCAATTCTATTTGTATTTGTGGGTATTTTCTGAGGTCCTGCTCCCGGCCCTTCATCTGTGAACACATAACAAAAATATTTAAGCTATTCTGCTTTATCCTCAGACATCTGAGGATCTGACATCTTCTCCTACTTGCTGCAGGCAGTCATGTGTGATAGTAGATACCTGGAGGAGATCCTGTAAATCCCTAAAAGGGTTCTGCTTTGGTACCAATTGGTGTCTAATATGGCTGCATACAGCGCAGCTACACACTTACCTACCCTGGCGGGTAAGAAATGAATGGTACTGGACTTTAAAAGCGCATGCAGTGTGTGGTTAGTATATAAGTTTACCTGTAAGGGAGTCATATAACCATACAATTTTTCAATTGCTGCACTGGCGGCCACTAATCCCTGCTCACAATTTGTGAATCCTTGCTCTACTAGAGAAAAAGATCCTGACAATTTTCTTTTAATGTAATTCGGACAGGTGATGCAGACCTTATTAGGCCAAAAGGGTTTTCTGGGGTAGCCCAAACTTCAGGTGGGATATTAGCAAAATTTGGCTGACTCTCTGTCTGCAGGAGCAAAACAGATGGTGTGCTGATAAAGGTCATCTGTACCTCAAAGGCAGATAGTAGATCCCGTCCCATCAAATTAACTGGACAATGCGGGGCATACAATAGGGGTTTACAGATATGCTGCCCCATGAGTTCTACCTCAATGGGTACTGTCATTTTGGTAGTAATTAGGTCTCCATTAAACCCTGTTGTCACAGTAGTTTGATGAGAGAGGTTTACGCCTGGTGGTAGGGAATTCAGTACTGATGTTGTGGCTCCGGAATCCAACAACATCTGCACTTTATACCCATTTAGACGGACTTCAATTATCAGCTCACGCTCATTGAGCATGGCCCGCATCACCATAGAGCGTCATTGTGGTCCCCCTTGAGGAGGCTGCCACTGGGGAAACCTGCTCTGAGGACCCTGGTAGGCATTGGGTGGCCCTTGTGGTTTTGCTGATCCTCGTGCTGGGGGGCTTTGGCATTCATGCTGAGATGTCCCCTTCTGCCACAGTTCCAGCAACTAAGGGCGCTTCTCTGAAAATGCTGTGACCGAGGTGGTCCTGCCCGTCCCCCTTTCCAAGTACCCCCACTGTTTGGTCCTGTCTGGTTCCAAGCCTGAGCATATAAGCCAAAATTCTCCCAGGGGTCTTCTTCAATGTCATACTGTTCCAAATCTCTAATAATTTCATTCTTCTGTTTTATAATGGCCCTAGGTTTTTGCTTTTCTGCCTCATGCTGCTTTTCTGTTTTATTTGAACCTTCTCTTTCTTTTTCCTTCTCATCGTCCTTTTCCTTGTCCTTCTTTTTAACCTTACTTTTATCAAGATCCTCCTGCAACTCTCTCAGTTGTAATGCCATTAATTTTGTCTGCAAACTTTTCATATCCTTCTCAGGTTTTATCTGTTCTTCTTCAGCTAATATGACAAAATGGTGTATATGTGATTGCTGTCTTGCCTAGGACTCATCTTCTAACCCCACAATCGTGTCAAATCTTGATTGAACTGATTTAGGCAAAGTATTGCCAAGTGTTTGGAAAAATAGGGGCAGGAAACCTGGGTCAGAATAAACCACCCGAGTCTGGGTTTCCCACAAATCTTGAAATCGGGCAATATATGCACTAATATCTTCTCCTATCTTAAAACACATTTTCAGTAGTGGCCCTAATTCTTCTGGGTGGGGTATAGTTCTTTTATAGAATTCCAAACTCTGGGTTGGTGCTCATTAAACTCAGACCCATCATATCGTGTTTCTGCTACAGTAACTTGGGGTAAATTAGCTCTGGCAAAAACATGATTTGTTGCATGAGTTCCCAGGAGTTTTGCTAACAGTGCTTTAATATCCCCTAGCCCTAAAGTATACCCTGCCATAACCCGCTCAAACTTTTGAATCCAGGAAGCCCCCCTCTACTAAGAGGAGGTAAGGCACTAGCTATATTATCCATATCAGTAAATTTCCAAGGGACATATCGAATAGTTCCTCCTCTTGAATGCAAGAGGGGCAAGCACAGTTTTTCTTCATATTTTTCCCATATTTCTAATCCTGTCTTCATGTAATCTAAATCCCATTGTGGGTCTCCCGGTATTCAAATGTGCAGTGTCAAGTGCTCCCTTGGGAGGCCATTACAACATTTGCGTCTGATTCTCTAATGTCCAGCCATACATATTGTCATTCCATCGGTCGATGAAGTAACGATTTCCCTCACCCTCAGCTACTGTTTCCTTAAGCATTAGTGAGGCTCCAGCCTGACTATTATTTCTTGCAATCCCAATGTGCTTTTTATTACTTTCCTTGTTTTCATAGCTGGATCTCAAAGAGTCCAGTCTTTCTTGAGCTGAGTTTAATTTGTCCCACTCCTCTTTCACCCTGTCTTTCTCCTTTTTGTTATGCTGTTCCCACTTCTCCAGTTCTGACTTCTGCTCCTCCCAATCTTTAATTCGTGACTCTTCTAATTTATTTTGTTCTTGTTCTTTATATTTATCCTGTTCTTCCTTCTCCTTAACTTTCTCTTCCCACTCAGCCTGCTGATTTTCTAGGCTTATTCTAAATTGTTCCTCTTGTTCTTGACGAGCCCTTTTCCATTTCTCAGTACTGGCTTCTAACTCTGCTTTCCATTGTGCTAATTCATTCTCACAAATTGACTGCTTACAATATTCTAATTTAACTGTCCCTGATATTTCTGCCCACTCTTCTTTCTCTCTCCCTATATCCTCACACGCTGCCCTCATCTCAGGATCTTCTATCGGGCCTGGGAGCATTTGGTCATAAAATTTCCTTTCAGGTGAGGTCTCCTTCAAGTTACTGTGGAGGGTCCCCTTGGATTGTTTAGGTTCCTGATCTATAGAATAGGATCTTGGTATCCTATAGCTGCAACTGCAGTTAAGGTAGGATATAGTCCTGTTTCTCCCAGATTATGTGTGGGGTTATAAGGAGGGGGCTCCTCACCACATTCTCTTGCTACCTCCACCCATAATGTGACATGTTATAAGTGTTCCACTAATTTCTGTCCTGTTTTGTCCTTCTCTATCTTAGTTTGCAAGGCATGTAGTGAATGTGCGTCTAGGGTACCGCTTGCTGGCCAGGCAGAGTCTCGTAGTGCCCAGTTATGCCACTTCTTGCAGAACTGTTCTAAAGTTTTAGCAGCAAGGGGATATCTCTTAATAACTTTCTGTAATGCAGTCTGCTCTTCTCCATCCACTTTTCTAGTGTCAGAATCAGTTTCTTTTGTCTTTTTCTTAAACATCCTAACTAGTCTACAATATCCTGCTTATGCAAAATTTCCTACCTATGCAAAGTGAAAACCAACAATGTATATATATATATATATATATAATATATATATATATATATATATATATATATATATATATATATATATTGTCAACGCCCTCACCACTCGCCTCTAGTTTTAGAGGGGCATGGTTATTGGAGGAACCTTCTCCTATCAGCCTTAGCAGCCTATTTCCTTGTGGTGTCTTCTGGGAAATGTAGTACTGCTAAGATGTGTTTGTGCTCAGGTAGAAAGTTGTAGTTAAGGCCACCGAGGTAAGGCATATAACAGAAAATTTATTTCACACAAAAAGATTCAAAGTACCAAATACAGGATTATTTCTGTAGGATTTGCTCAAGGTACAGCAGATGGTTGGCAAAGTAAACAAAAGAACCCCAAAATGGCTGTTTAAAGTCTTCTTACTTTCAGAAGCACAGCCTTTGATAGGAAGGCTGCCACCTTCCTTTTTGTCCTTGCTAATTACAGCATAAAGTCCAAACAAGCTTAATCTTCTGTGGCAGTTTGGCTTCTATCAGCCTCAATTCCTTCTAGGCTGCATTTCAGGTACAACTGAACTCAAAACAAGAAGTAAACATTCAGACTGTCATCAAAAACTCTCAACAGGCTTTTCACATAACAGAGGAGCAAAGAAACTCTTCTAGCAGGTAAATTGGCTTCTTGCCGTTTCACAGTTCAAACCACAGGTGGATAACAAGCATAAATCACAGCTTCCTGCTTATCCTTATATTTCAGTAAACTTCCCTTTTAAAAACATATGGGGAATTTACCACCACACTGCCTGTTTCTTATGGTTACCTTTTCAAGGAGGATAATTCTTTCAGGGCTGGCTTTTCCTCAAGATTTTATGTCTAAAGCTTGGCACAGAGAGCAATCCATCAGAATGTCTTCTTCCCCCAACTCTGCCACTGGCTCTCCCAGCTGCATGGGTTCTGACTCACCTACCCGGTCAGACTGCTCAGCTGACAACCTCTCCGGTGCTCTGAGAGCTTCTCCACTTCCTGGCTCCAACCTCTGCTGCCAACCTGTTGCAGGGAATTCAGCCCTCTCAGCTCCTGGTAGCTCGGCTCTTCTGCATGAGTCAGCACCTTCTCTACCTCCTCCTTTCTCCCTTCCTTTCTCTGTATACTTTAGCATAGGCTTATACCTCCAGGGTTCTAGCCCCACCTCCTTCCCTCCCAGGTGTTGGCAATCCCCCTGCCTTCTGGTATTTGAGTAATCAGGGAACTTGTTAAAGTAAGGGTTTTGGACCTTGTGCCCGTAATATCTCTCTCTTACTCTATTAGACACTGCATGAAACCTGTTCCAGCTGGGGTTTTTCTGGTTCTTAGGTGTGGCTGTGGCTTTCTCACCCTGCACTCCTAAAAGGGGACCCTTTACTAGGGTGAATTCTTTACGTTTCTCACCTCCCCCATACTCAGGATAGATGACCTTGCCACAATATATATATATATATATATATATTGTCGCAACTCCCCTCCTACAGGCCAGTGGCTTAATAGCAGGGGCGACCGCTATATTTGTTTGACAGTGTCCTTTTACTATTTTTGCCAGCAAGGGTTGCTGGGATTTGTAGTTTTGAGAACACCTGGAACAAATTGTGTTGTGGCACGAGGGTCAATTTGAAACAGATAAATTTATTATAAGGGTTTTTCCTCTTCACAAGGGTTCATAGGTAAATAAAGCAAATAAGAATTCTTTCTTCTGAGTAACAGAAAGTAAGGGTAAACTAGAAAGCATGAAATAAACTGTTTTCTTCACAGTAACTGAAAACCTTTTAAACAACTTTGTCAGTACTTCAGCAAAGCTTGTTTCAATGGAGATCCAGTTTATCAGAATCACCGTATGAGCAATCCATCTGACAGCATTCTATATCATTAGGAACAAAAGGTTCTTCAACAATCATTTCTTCATTGTCAATGCTACAGCACTGCTCTTGAGAGTTCCTATCAAGCACAGCTGAGCTCACGTCCTGCAACTGGTTTAGGAAGGTTCCCTGATCATATGCCGTGACAGTCTTTGGTTCAGGAGAATACTTGTTATGTAAGCTTTCTCTTATAGAACTTATATCAGCTTTTAGCCACTTCTCCAAAGCATTAGAATTAGAAGCATTTACAGCAGTGCTATCTTGGCATTGGCTAGCACTAGATTTTAACTGCTTTACTATCTCTTCTACCAGGCTTTGATTAGGAAGTGATACAGACGTACCTCTTTTGTCAGCACTGCTCTGTCTGTGTTGAGAGCTTTGTCCCTTCCCCCAGGGTAATAGCTTAGCCCTGTCTTCAGGTAGCTCATCAACAGACTTCAGCTTGGCTTTAAAGTAGTAAGGAATGAACCCACGTGAATCCTTCTTGCCTGAAGCTGGGTTTCCAGACCTTCCTGTCTGTTGGCTTGTGTGGCTGCTGCTATGATTGTATCCTCTCTGGACGTTGTCTTCCTTCACGTCCTTCCCCGTGTCTGACCTCGTGTTCTCTGTATTTCCTGTGTTCCTCTTGTGCCTGTCTCCTTGTGTCTCTCCTTGTGTCTCTCCACGACTAACTTTGCTTCCACCCTTAAAGAGTGAATCTGAAGCTGGTCTCCAACAGCTTCCACGTGCAGGCACACCCACCTGATTAGTCAGCTGCCTCTTGTTAGAGCTGCCTCTAGCTCTTACGTCATAATTCTGACTGAGCTGCATTTTTTCTAAAGGCTTCCTGCTTCTATGGAAACCTGGCTTTTCCTGAGTTTTACCGCTAGAGGGCTCACTACTCTCCCATTCCATCATGTCAGAAGTGCTTTCTGTATCACAATATATATATATATATTGTGATGAGGAGAGCTCTGCTGAGCCCATGGAGATAGAGGAAAGTTGTAAATATACCTTTAAGGAGAGAGACAGGCAGGGAATTCACAGCTTTCAGATTGCAGGTAAAGGAAGAAAACACGCAGTCACTGAAGTCAGGCCACACCCAAGCTCTGCTAATCTAAGTGCAGGCTTGGGGAGTAATGAAAAACACCTGAGTAGGAAGCAGTGTACGCTAGTTAAGAAACAGCCTTATAAACCCAGGGGAGGAAAAGGAAAGGAGCCAGCACCGGGGAGAAGAAAGGAGATCAACGGGGAGGAGAATGGTGAAGACTTTGGTGAGGAACTCAGCAGTGAAAGTAGCAGCCATAAACAAAGCCAGGCTTGCAGGAGGAGTGCTGTTAGTCCTGAAGCCAGCCGAGGTGTGGCTAGGAGAATTGCTGACGAGGGTCAGGCTGCAGTTCCAACAATTCGTGGTCCAGCTCAAAGAGTTCAAGCTGCCAAAAGGTGGGTGGACAAACTCACAGCTAGAAGTGACCAGAACCCCACTGGGTGGAAAGAACCAGGGCTGAACAAGTTAGAAGAACTGAGGCAGTTGATCCAGAGAAGGAATCCTCACATTCCAGGTACAAACATTCCTTATTGTGGAGAGCACCTGTCCAGGAGCTTTTACAAAGCATTAAGCCAGGAACAGTTCATGAAAGCTCAGAGTCAGACGTACATGCTGAAGAGCAGGAAGAGATGCAGGTAGACTGTCCTGAGCAGGATTCTATAACTGAGGAATTAGCAATGGACTGTTCATTGTGTCAGAAAGCAGATTGAAAGCTTTCTGATAAAAAGTCTTTAACCAAGAAAGCACTGAAGAAACAGGGTGAGTTAACTATCTGGGTTAATGCTAGGAACCGCTTCTAATAAGAAAGGATACTTGCATAATTTGTATTTGAATTACTAAAGAAGCAGAAGACAAAAAAATGGACATTTTGCTTTGCTTGAAGGAAGAAGCTATGTTTTGTTTGCTGAACGTTTGCTGAAAACAGCTACACATGTTAAAAGGCTTATGAAGCAGTTTCAGTTCTAGTTTGTGTATAATTTCCTGATGTTATTGCTTGGAGAAGAATCCTAACGTTTGTGTTGAGCCTTAGTGCTTTTGGGGAAGATAAATAAATTTCTTGTTTGCCTTTAAAAAAAACCCATCGGTTTCACACTACTGTCTTTAAATAAGGAGAAACAACTACAAGTCCCAGAAGTCCAAGCTGTGGACAAGAATAGTATAATTCTTTAATTAAGGACTAACATTGGCAGCCCTGCGCCTTTAGGCCTTTGGCCCAGGCTAGGGTGACGACAATATATAAAAACGTCTCTTACCCTCTTGATGTTTCTTCTGCAGGAATTCAAAATCACGCTTACCTCCTTCTCGACCTGTGCTTCGTCCAGCGAACACGGGAGAACACTTCCCGGTGACATCACTGCGCTGTGATGTCACCGTGATCAGCGTCAGGGTCACCAAAATGTTGGGGGTTTTCTGGGCTTCCCCTGCGATTATTTGGGGACTTTTCTATTTTGTTTGGCTGCTTGTGTTCAACCCCAACATATATACAGGACCTGCTTTAAACAATTTGCTCATGCCACCATAAAAGCATGGAAATTATTTATTTATTTTGCCAGGTCTGTAACATCACAAGCTTTGCTTTTAACTCATGAGGTACAAATTTCAATATCAATACATAGCATCAATACATCTATAACAAGCAAAGCACCTGACTTAAGTGTAAAAGGTCCTGGAGACAGAGACAGCCCCACTCCAGTGAGATCAGCTAATGTCTGTCTGCTTATTAGAATTTCTCCTCTATATTTATATTCATTTTTAGGTTCAAATTGCTGATAAATAGATTTCCTTTCTTTTCTTATCCTCTATTATTTCAAGCAACTCTGCTTCTTAATCTTTACCCTTTATTTTTTCCCTTGGGCATCCTGTCTTTCCATTCTCATGGCAGTCCTTGTCGCTGTGTGCTGGCTCTGTTTCCTGCAAATTAAGTTCATCGTTCTGTTCCCCTTTATTCATTCAAGGGGCCCAGGTGACAGCTTTTCACTAACTGTGTAGTTTTCAGAGCCTTTCATTGTATCAGCTCTGTGGGACAGGATATTAGCTCATTTCATAGCTCAATCTTGCTGATTTTGTAGTTTCAGTGTGAAAAAGTCAGAGCAGGCTGTTTCTTTCTTAGGCCTGAGCTATAGACGTTAGCACAAGATGGATTCAACCTGTAACAAAGGTACCTGAAGGGGGATTCGTGTTTTCCCCCTTCAATTCCCAGATAAGACAGTATAAAAAAACAGATAAATAAAAAACACGCAAAGTGGCATGGGTTGCAAAATGGAGGAGAGAGAAAACAAGTGCCGGCAAGAGCTGCAACTTGACATTTTAGCTCTGGCAGCTTCAGGATCCATCGGCTTGGGGGATGAAGAGACAGCAAGAACTGCAACAAGTTTGGTTACATGTGGCAGATGTATTTGTGCTTTTCCTCTCTGCCACCAAGATTTGTACTATTGCCACTGAGGAAGGTATTGGGCTCTGTGCTGCTACTGCCCTAGGGGTGCTGCTGCTCTGTTCAAGTGCATGGCTTGTACAGTGGGTTGTGTTGGCCCTGACTATACAATTGCCTCATATCTCTCAGTCTGGAACAGGAGTATCCATAGAAATGTGCTGAATATTTTATTCAATAATCCTGTGTTGGTGATTGGGAATAAGGAAGAGGAGAAACTCATTAGATGGTCATCCTTTCAGTCTGTTGACAACTCTTGAAATCATCAAGGTGTTACAAAAGATGAACACCTCCACGTGCGCTTTCTTTGGATCACTGCTTAGTTTCTTCAGTAAAATTAGTTTCATTGGATATTTGTGTTACTATCTTGTTTAGCTTGTGCAAATGTGTACACTTGTTATGAGACTTATGCAATACCTGTAGTTTCCGGATATGGGAGGTATGGATTGTCTAACCCCATTTATAGAAGGATGGACAGGGGATATTCTTTTCGTCATTTTGCCCATTGTTCTATCTGTTCGATATAATACCTGCTCTTTTCAGTCTAGATTCTCTCTGACAGCCGTACTGATTAATACACATACCGTACATGATAGCTTGATGGTTATTTATGATTGTGATTTTGCTCTTGATATTTTATGCATTAGTGATTCTGCATAGTGATTCTGTGCTGTTATCTCAGTTATGTCTTCCAATGTATGCTATATTTCATGAACAGAGAGCAGATAAGTGAGGTGGAGGGGTAATGTTAATTGTGAAGAAGAATTTATGTTTTAGTCAAATAGGTGGTATGGCATGTGTAGTGGCAGGGAATGTGAATTGCACTGTATGTGTAGTTTATTGTGTACCGATGCTCCTATTTCTGACCTTTTACTTTTTTATCAAATTTGCCTGTTTGCATGTCAATCTCTCTCATTTGCTGGTAGTAGGGGATTTTAATTTACCCCAGGCATATGGCAAAAATGTTGTTTGTGATCCATTTGTTGGATGGTTTTAGTTCTGGCATAAGTGTGTTGTTCTTTTTGCAAATAGTAGCCCGACCTACTCATGTTCATGGGGCTCTCTTTGATCTGCTTTACATACATTCCGCCATTGATTCTGAGCTGCTGCAAATAGTTTGCAAGTTTTGCCTATACCTTGATCGAACCATATGCTTATTTTTATTTATTTAAAAGGATTTATATCCCGCCTTCTCCTTTAATCAAAGCGGTGTACACAGCAAACAATCAAATACATTGATATTTGTGTGATCATGCAGTGTTATACAGTGAATGATTGTGTGTGTAAGTTGGCGTTGATTCGTGGTGGGCTATTTACATCATGAGCTACTTTACAATCTTATGTACATGAGGGAGTAAAGGTGGGGGGTTGGTATTAGTCTAGGAGTTGGCAGGCGCAACTATGTGCTATCACCATAGTGCTCAATGAAGAGCGTTGTCTTGAGTAGTTTTTGAAAGTCCTTAATGTCTTCTGTTGATCATAGTTCGTCAGGGAGGGTGTTCCATATTGCAGGTGCCGCCATCCATAGAGCTCTTCTTGTGGTGTTCTTAAGAGCCTTGGTGAAGTCTTTTGGTGTGTTTATGGTGTCCGAGGTGCCTCTCCTCCTCGGTCTTGTGCTGATATCGGGTTGTATGAGTGGTTGTAGGCTGAGTGCTGATGTCCGGTGTTTGATTTTGAATATGTTTAAGACGGTCTTATATCTGATGTGGGTGCTGATTGGGAGCCAGTGGAGGTGTTTCAGAATGGGGGTGATTTGATGAGCCAGATGTTATGCGTGCTGCTGTATTTTGAGCCATTTTCAGTGGCCTGAGTGTCTGCTTAGTTAGGCCCAGATAGATTGGGTTGCAGAAGTCTAGGATGGGAGTTATTAGTGCTTGACAGACTGTGCAGAAATTATCTTGAGCGAGGAGGGGTTTGAGGCGTCTGATTAGTCTCATCTTGAGGTATGCATTTTTGGTGGTTCTGTTGATGTGTGACTGTAGATTTAGTTCCTTGTCGAGAGTCACTCCGAGGTATTTCACTTCTGGTTTTATGGGTATTGTTGTGTTGTTTACCTTGATGGAGGGTGGCGGAATGAAGCTGGAGTTTCGGGTGATGAGTAGTGCCTCAGTCTTGTTGTAGTTTATGGTCAGGTTGTTGACTTGAAACCAGCTAGTCATGTGTTTGAGACAGTCTGTTATTCTGGTGTAGTCAGGGTTGTCGAGGTTGACTGGGGTATATATCATGATGTCGTTGGCATAGATTGTGTATTGTATTTTGTGTTCTTTCATGATGTTGCAGATCGGTTGAATGTAGAGGTTAAATAATAGTGCATCTAAAACAGCACATTCAATAAGCTGCGCCACAAATGGTATTTGTGTTTGTTCCCTTGGGATCCCAATTGCTCCTTCTAACGCTGATAATTATCAATGTCATGGTCTTCTTGATAAGGAAACTTTTCTTGTGCATATCTGTCCATTGATGTCTAATGTGTATCCTAGAGATTTTGATAGGTTTGTTATTAATTGGAACAATGCAGTTTTGACTCGAGAAGCACTTGTAAGCATTATGTGATCCCTAACAGGAGCAGGATGCACAAAATGCCATGGGTCGATGAGTCTGTGAAGCTGAAGAAGCGGGGGTTATGGCAAGGAGAGTAGAGATGGTATAAATATCAGACTGAGGTATTGAAATCGGATTATTTGCAATTACTTACTGACTATCATGTTTACATTTTAGATAAGTAGGCGTATTACACTCTATGAATTATGTCCGCTCTTAATTTTCCACGTGGATTTTTTCTCATTCCTAATGCTCTATTTAAAGTCCCAGTGTCTGTGTCTATAATTGATATGCCTAGTCCAAATGAGTTTATTATGTTGGTAAAATGGGTTGTTGAGATAAGGAGGCTGATGATAAATGCTGAAAAATAAAGACACTATCATTTTGTGATGGTCCTCGGATGTGGGCTGAGTTTAGAGCACTCACAGAGAATTTCACTCATGATGGCCATTAACACTGTAACTTCTCCAGTAGACCCATATCCCTGTTAGTTGGCTTAAGATGTTTAAGGAAGATGTAGTTGGTTATATCTTGCAGCTTTTAAAATTTGTCTTTGGCAAATGGTATGATGCCTGCCTATTTAAAGAAAGCATCTGTGCACCCGTTTCTTAAAAAAAGGTGGCTTAGCTCACTCGCTACCTGGGTTAAATCATCCCATATATAGTCTTTCATTTGTGGCGAAGCTTATTGAATGTGCTGTTTTAGAGCAGCTGCAGGAATTTGTAGAGCTGCATCAGCTGCAAGATAAGCAACAACATGGTTTCCGACAGAATCATGGGGTCGAGACTGTTGCCTTCAGCGTTTAACAACTTGTGGTGTAATCTGGATCAGGCAGGTTTGCAGTATTGTTGATATTTTTGGTTATATTATCTGCCTTTGATTTGCTTAACCAGATGATGCTGATGCAGATGCTACAAACATGTGCATTATGGGTACAGTCTTGTCCTGGTTTCAGTCATACTTGATTGACCAGTATCAGCAATTTAGGCTGTTATTGGTCACAGCTGGTTCAGAGGGTTCCACAGGGATCAGCATGGTCAGATCTCTTGTTTAACCTTATGCAGCTCCTGTTTTTTTCCCTTGCTTCAGCAGCTATTTTTGATTGTATTTGTGCTGTTCGCCATTGGTTTTCAGAACATGAGTTACAAGCAGTGGTGTAAATTCCGCCCAAGCAGTCCCTGCAATGCAAGGGGGCCTGGGCAGAAAGGGGGCCCACACAGCAGTGGTAAGACAGCACAGAAAACTTACTTGATCATCTTTGCTGTACTGCCTCCACTCTTGTAAGTTTGCTACATGCCTGGTGGCTATTCCCTGCTGGACCGAAATCTCATGATAACAGCTGGACTGTGAGACTTGGGTTGGTGCAAAGGCAAAGATGATTGTGATGGGATGTACGTCCTATCACTGCCTGAGTCCCAGGGGACCCCAGCCAGTCCCTGCTCTGGGGGTATGGACTAGTCTAGGAGGGGTCCACTAGAGTGGCAAACAAGGACACCCAGGGGCCAAAGAAGGGCCTGAACCTCTGCTCCCTCCCTGGCCAGGAGACCTGGGGCCCAGCTCCCTGACAACACCTGGGATAAGAGGAAGGTTGAAGGGGGGGGGTGAGTGACTTGCCCCAGACCCCCATGGAAGTAGACTCCTATGGAGGTAGACCCCCTTGGGTAGGATCAAGAGGATCCCCAGTGGGAGGAGGAGATGGAGCTGGGAAATGAGGAACAGCTAGTCCCCGAAGGGACACCCATAGACATTCAGTTGGTGGATAACCTGCCAGATTTGGGGTGGTAGTAACAACAAGCAGCTATGTGGGAGGTGGCGGGGCATCCAGGTAATTCCACAACTGGGATGCATCCCGGCTGAATCCAAGACTTAAAGAAGGGGGGAATTTATTGTGCTATTGGATGCATATGTTTGTCTAACCTGAAGGATGTTGGGAAGATGTCATTTGAATATTTTTGGCCTAATTTGCATAACATTCACATTTTGTGTTTATTCAAAGGACCATGGTGAGGGCTACTTTGGACCCAGGGAGGGGACAGTTGCCCAGAGAGGTGGTGGTGGGGGGGGGGGGGGTAGATCCCAGCGTTGGAAGGGATTCCACTAAACGTGGACTTTGGGACAATTGGATCACTCACCCTAACATACAGGGGAACCCTAGAGATAGACCTCCCTGCTAGGGGAGGCCATAAAGGGTGGTTCCTGGATTCTTCTCTGAGGGTGGATTAAGCTGTGAGGAACCTGGAGACTGACAATATTGGACTGGCCCTGAGACAGAGCAACAATGATCAAGTAAGTTTGTGATGCCACTGCTGCTGCATGAAGGGGCCCACATGGTTTGTGTTATGTGATAAATCTTTTATTCCTCCTTAGTCAGTTATGTTAAATGATCATAGGATAGAAGTGAATAATGAAGTGGTTTACCTGGGACTTACATTAGATCGAATTTTGAGCATGCATGCCCATGTGAGGAAGATTGTGCAGCACTTACTTTAAGAGCCTCATCTGGAAAAATATCTTCTGATTTTTCTGTACAGTATTTCAGGCTATTTTGTTTCCAACTCTGGACTATGCTAACGCTGTGTTGGATGGTCTTCAACTTTGCATGCCATTCAGCTAATACAGATTACAGCTGCTTGGGTTTTGTTATGTAAAACCAATTATGACCATATCACTCCTTGTCTGCATGAACTGTACTAGTTACCTATCTGCCAGCAGATTCATTTTAAAGTGCTTTGTGTAATTATTAAAATCTGCTTGGGTCCTTCAGTAGCATGTCTTACTTTTTTGTTACAATTATATTCTTCTGGTTGACCGATTTGCATTGGTATGCAAATTACCTAGTTATAGGCTCATCTTTTTAATTATGCACAACTTGCACTTGTGCTTTTAAGTATTTTGTGCCAGGATTGTGGAATTAATTGCCTGTTAATTTGCACTTAGTTGATGTTTAATGAGTTTTAGGAAATTGAAGTCCCAGTTTTTTCAGCAGGTTTTTAATTCCCTTGAAATCTAATATGTTATATGGTTTGTTGTTCTGATTTTATTGTGTATGTTTGTTGTCTGCCTTGGACTTTGCAAGTAGGCAGTATATAATTTTTATTGTATTTAAAAATATTTAACATGTAGCATCCTGAGTATTTATAGATGTGATCCAATTTTCATTAGTAGAGACAGTCATTCCCATCTCTCTAAAGTGGGCAAGTATACAACTGGTGCTTCAAAATCCTTACAGGATTCTCTGGATGGGTATTTTCGCCCAATATCCAGTCTGCCAGTATTAGGTAAACTTGTAGGGCAGGTGGTCTATATCCAGCTTCAACAAGTTTTTTGAAAAGGCCAGCAAATGTTGGCCTTACTTTAGAAGCTAACCGGGCAGTGGCTCAATATCTCTGCTGCAAGGTTAGCTTCTGGGTTCTTCAGCCAACCCATTCATTGCTGGTGGCCAGATATGGCCCCTGCATTGAATATCCAGGACTAAACTTCAGCAGCCATGGCTAGCTGCTTTACAAGCAATAACCATTGCATATCCCCCCCAGTATGTGTTTTATTGTACCCCATTCAGCATTTTAAGATATAGGCAGGCTATAAATGAATAAATATTTGATCATTCCTCAAGTTTCAGTAGGTCCCTTCTCATATTTGCCACACCTGCTATAGATTTTAATATTATCTACAAAAAGGCAAACCTTTATAGATCCACTACATAGTTTACAAAAATGCTGAACAGAATTAGGATCCATGCATTCAGCAGTATGCTTTCAATAACTGCTTGAGGTCCTGGTTGGTTCCGTATGTATAGAAGCGATACAATTCTGGTGCAATGAAGGCCCCAGACAGGCAACACTATGGTTTTTAGAAAAGAAATATGGGAAGTTGTAAAGGTTCATTGAAAGCAACACAAATCATGTTTTTGAGGGCAAAACTTTGCATACATTTGTTTTCTGGTTTCTCCTAAATCTTATTTTAATGGATCTTGCATTAAATTATTTGGCAAAACTTTATCAATCTCTTCCCTAAATGAATCAAAAACAAAGGCTGGCATGCAGAGTCCTGAATAGCGGGGTCAGACGTCCAACCTGTAAATCCGACTCCTGCTATGCCATGGGACCCGATTCCAGCACCAAACAGCCCGGTACGAATAAGGCCACTGTGCGGGGAGCTCTGGATGGGGGCAGGAGGGGGCAGCGACAGGGAGGAGATTGGGCAGAACAGAGGTGGACCCTGACCCTGGATGTATAGGCCAAATCCGGTCACAGCCCTGTAGTCCAGGGCAGCAAGAATGGACAGGGGATTTTTTTCTGCATCAGACGTGGATTAAGTCCCCCCCGAAGATGGGAATTGGCACCAGTGGACCCCCCCAGAACTGGTGAGGAGCATGTGGAGGTTCCCCACAGCCCAACCCTGGCCTTGTCAGGCCCTTTCGGGGGTCAGGATGTGGGAAACATCAGATCTTAACTTGTGCAGATCGGGGCTCCTGAATGGCATCCGGGTGCACCGAGGCTCCATGCGGGGGGGGGGGGGGGGTTGTATAGGAAGGGAGTTGGACATGCAGCGGTATGGAATTGGAGCACAGCCTGCCCGTCCAGGCTCTTTGCACCAGATTTTGACCCTACAGAAACGTCTAGCTCCCGCCGGTGCAGAATTGGGTGCAAATCCGGCCCATCCAGATTTTGGATGTCCGGACGTGCCCTATTATTCATCAGGCTGTAACTGTCCTAGGGCACCTAGGACACAAGGGTAAGCAAGAATTTATTTAAAGCTTATTTTAAAAACATAAAGGGGGGTCATTATGAACTGCAAATAGCAGGGGTGGATGTCCAGTTTGGATGTCCAATCCCTGCTATTTGCAGGGAACGAATGCCGAACACCAGGCTCCCCACACGTACATTGGTGGTGTGCAGGGAGCTTTGCATGGGGTGGAAGGGAAAGGGCCAGAGAAGGAGCAAAGGTGGGGTGGAGGCAGGACCCTGACCCCAGACATATAGGGCTGATTTGTGATCACAGCCCTGTATGTCCAGGGTTGCCATCTTAGACAGAAGAGTTATTCCACCTCGGAGATGAAATAAGTTCCCCCAACATTGGAGGACAGTGCGGCGGGGCTGGCACCAACCAGTTGAGGGGTACAGGGGTAGCCCCGCCACGCAATTCCAGCCTTGACAGGCCCAACTGGGGGTCGGGCGGAAGGGAATGGGTAGCTGACCTTGCTTGCAGCCGATCGGGGCTCCTGCATGGCATCCCTGTGCCATGGCAATGGGATGCCATGGCACTGAGGCTCCATGCAGGAGCCTTGGGTGGGTTGTATGTGGAACAGGCTGGATGTGCAGTGGCACAGAATTGGGGCATGTCCTGCACATCCAGGCCTGTTGCACCTGATTCTGATCCCGTGGGAATGTATAGCTCCCGCAGGTTCAGAATCGGGTGCCAATCTGGCCTGTCCAGATTTTGGATGTCTGGACGTCTCCCAATGGTAATTGGGCCCAAAGGGTCCCCTTTTACTAAAGAGTGCTGTGGTGTTGCTCCTAATGTGACAATAATGAGCAAATCCATGGTGCTTGAACCAAATATACTGAGAACGTGCAAATCCATGGCATTACCTACCATGGGTATAGAAAGCACGTTGCCAGCAGTTAACTTGATGCACGCAGCCCTGCCATGGTACAAGAATAGTGTGAGTATGCTTGCTTCCACCTCCATAGGCAGAGGTAACTGCATCATGGTACTTGCTTGCTGTGCAGGTAGCATGGGTACACTGATTGCAAGTTGCTCACCCTGCCCCCTCTCCACTCCTAACCTGCCCACTTGGAACCTTAACGTGCCATGGACAGTGCTGAAATCCGGCCGCACTAACTGTCATGGCCTGGTTCTACCTGTCAACACATGTCCAAAGTGTGCCTTTAATGCATGCCAGACCTCTGCTCACAGCTAGCGTCCTTTAGTAAAAGATCCTCATAGGCACCTATTTGTCTTTAGAAACTACGAGCACGAGCTCAGCTACAGCTCAGCATAGCTAGCTAGACACGCAGACCTTCCTCCAAGAGCAAGTCAGGAAAGTTACACCAAAGGAAGGTTATGGGCTATGAATCTATCAACGTTTTGTGTGATCGAACCTGTATCTGTTTGTTAGGTGGATTGTTGAAATGAATTCCTACTTCACACTGGAATGGTTGAAACTGTATAAGATGTCATGAGAAGGACTATCACTGCAGTCAAGCAGCCTGCTCATCAGATGGAAAGAGTCTAGAGAGCAACCATTAGCTAGGGTTAGAGGAAAAGATTGGGGTCAGTACAAAGGCTATTGCTCTCTGGAATTTGGTTTTATACTGTGATTGCGATTGTTAAACAGACATCACCAGCACTGTGTGCCAGTTTTTAAGTCACCACAGAGCTGGCAGATGTTAATGTTATTGCAAACACAGAATTCAGTCTCTTGGATTGTTTGCAAAATTAATATCATGCTGTAAAAAACAGAATGGGGTCATATCCCATATGACTACAAAAATTACATTGCCTGGCAGATCTACAATATTTGATGGTAGCTATGAAGATCTCGGTGTTTGTTTAATTTTGTACTTGAATGTTTTTTGAATAGCTTGCGCTCAGGAGTGACTTGTGATATGACGAGGCCAGAAATCATCAGATATGTAGACATTAATGTGCTTCACTTGCAGAGAGGTGCCACAAGTCCAGTGTGGTGCTGTAAGAGTGTTGCAGACTGGACCTGGTTGGACCGTGGCATGTTATCTTCCTCTTTCCTTCAGTAAACACATTGGAAACACTTTCCTATAGGAAAGAAATAATGGTGCCTTCGATTTTGCTTATATATCACTCTCTTCATGCTGCGCTGCTATCACTGCTGCTGTCTTATCGGCGCTCCAGGCCTAGACCTCAAACAGAAACCTGAACATTGGCAGGAAGTTTGATGTCTAACTCTGGAGATTAAGGGTTTGGATACAAGTTCCCAAATATGTTTACTTGCTTTTTTTTTCATTTAATCCCTACCTATATTCTCTCTTTTACTTCTCTCCTACCTGTGGTGATCTTGTCACTAATAGGGACCCCAGGATGATGCATAGGAAGGACCATAGGACTGAGCGCCCTAGGTGTAGGAACAAGGAAAGCACGATCTTCTGTCTGCAGCAGCTGCCTTCCCTTTGGGGTGAGGTTTTGGGTGCTGGTGTCCACTAGACCTAAGCTGCATGAGGATGGAAGCAGGGGTGTCGTGCAGGACACAGGGCCAGCAGAACACGTTTGGGCAACTAACCAGAAAACCATGACAGGAACAGCAGCAAGGAGGCAAGTTTAGAAACAAGGCCGAAACACACAGAATCAGATCTGAAATGTGGCAAGACCATAACAGGACCAGTAAGGTCCAAGCTTTGGCAAAGCATACCAGAAAGGAACAAGTAAATATACATATCTAAATATGAACAAGATGGTCAAGAGGAAGTACAATGTATTGAGTGGGTAGGAGCACCCAAACCTGCTAGTTGTAAAAAGGCATGAAGTCCCCTCATGATCACCATTACATGCAGGCTGCTGGCAGAACCTCGCTCTTACTCTTCTCCTTTTCATTCTCTTCCATCTCAGTCGTCTTATTTCATCCATCTTGTTTTCTGGCTGTGCTTTCCATGTCATCTCAGTGAATTATTCCCTTTCATTTTTCTCTTTCCTTTTCTGACCCATCTCAGTGTTCCCCTCCCACTTTTGTTTCACCTTTTTGTTCTAATTTGCTTTACACCTCCTTGTATTTATTTGTTTTATTTATTTGTTACATTTTTCTATACTGCCCCTTCCAGAGATCAGGGGCAGCTTACATATAACTAACATTTTACATAGAACAGTTGTTGTTAGAACTATTTACATAAAAACTTGTATCCTCATTTCATTATGCTAGCCTCCGGTAGTTACATTCTGCACTGCTTTCAGATGTTAAGGAGGGTGCACCTTATTTCACTTTTGCTTCTTCAGTGAAAGCAACACTCCAGTCCAGTGGCACCATCAACGTCACTACCTCCTAAGTTCATGTCACTCCATTTCAACTCCTGAATTTGCCTCCAGTCACGCTGTGGTATATCATCCCAGGACGGTCACTGATCTCATGCTGAATACTAGGAATTTGCTTGTTTTAGATGGTTAGCTGGATCTTCTAACCCTGGCAATCCTGATGTTCAGCGGCACTATGCAGATAGTGCCACTGAATACCCCCACAGACCACAGAAAAGGCACCCAGTTAATTCTGGGGCACTCTGTCAGTGGAGCGAGGACTGGCTGCAGTTATCCGGTCAGCAGTGATCTTCAGCCACTAACTGGATAACTGAACCACATAAAGTTAGGACAGCTGACCAGATAGCTGCTGTGATATTCGGCGCCAGGTGATGGATTAGATTCGGGCCCTGACTATCTGGTTTTCATTTCAGCGGGTATGGCCAGATGCTTTAAAAGCTCTGGATGCCACTGCTGAACATGACCTCCATAGATGCTATTAGACTCCAGATCGGATCTGGTAAGAGAAAAATGAACAACCTCTCACATAATTACCACTTGCTAGCCCTATTTTCAGGATTAATTGAAATCCTGTTGAAGATTGTTCACAAATGCAGATAACAGTGAGTTGCTGGATATAGTATATCTGTATTATTGGAAGGTATTTGACGAAGTCTCTCATGAGAGATTCCTGTGGAAACTGAAGTCATGGGATATTAGTCAATGACCTATTGTGCATTGGAAACTGGCTAAGAGATAAGAAACAGAGTAGGATTAAATGGTTAATATCTCAGTGGAAAAAGTGAAGTACCCAAGGAGAGATCCTTTTTAGCATATCTTATACATGATCTAGAAATGGGAACAATGAGCGGCACAATTAAATTTGCAGATGATACTTATAAAGTTTTAAAATCATAAGTGGATTGTGAGGGGTTGAAGGGGATCTAATAAGACTGGGGAACTGGGTGTCTAAATGCCAAATGAATTTTAAATTCAATTACAAGTTGATGCATATAGAGAAATAATCCTAGCTATGGTACATGATTCTGGTTTTCACATTTCCAAGCAAGCACCCATGATTGTTTGCTAAAAATTGTTTATGTACAGCAATGCAAGAGTAGCCGCCTAATGGCTTTAGCACTGGCTTCAGAACCAAGAGATCAGGGTTCAATTCCCACCAGCACTTCTTGTGGCCTTGGGCAAGTCACTTAGCTCTTCATTGACAGGCCTTTCTTTGGAGGCAATCTACTTGCGGTCACACTGCCAAGAAAACCCAGGAGCTGCTGCATCGCCAGGAATCAGCACTGACTCAAAGGCACACATTGCATTTGCAAGCAATGTCAATGACGAGAGACATCTCTGAGAGCAAATACCAGAGCCTTTGGAAATATCTGGATTTGAGAAGGGTGCCATGTATCCCATTCAACCAAAAGTTATTTTCTTTGTGGTGTCATAGTTGATTTTCAGCTTCCATGTAGCCATCTCCCTTCTAACTGTGATGGAGCCCATCACATTTACAGTGCTAATATGTTGCCACTGGTCAATCAGTGGCCAGATTTGGCAGTCATTACTAGCTGAGAGAAGAAGCCTGCTTAATCCTGCTGCTAATGGAGTCATGAGGTGGTTCCAAATCCCCATGCTTCTTAAATGTGGAGATAATGAAAACGTGAGTAGCTAGGGGTCCCACTGAAGAGGTTAGGGAACCACTGCAGAAGTGTAACTTGGTATTTAAAAACGTGTTCAGACTAATGCTTTGTATTTAGATGATGAATAACTCACCTTGCTACTACTGGAAAGGCGTGAACTTAATACAAATAAAATATTCAATGATCTTCCTGGCATCATAGCTGATTATCAAACAGTTGTTCTTTCCTATTTGTCAGATACCGTTGCCCTTATTTTGGGCCATGTGGTTTTATTTATTTAGGGTGTGTTTTATCTCGCAATAAAATCTACCTCTGTGGGTTCCTGCATGTACGCAGGGCCGGATTTACCTTGAGTGAGGCCCTACGCCAACAAAAATTGTGGGCCCCCAGCAGGGGCGGCCCAAGGGGGGTGTGGGCCTCATTTGCATAAGGGGCCTCATTTGCATAAATATTTGCATAATGTTACCATATACTAACTTTTAGTAAACGTGCCTCTTAATGAGTGTATGGATAAAGAAAGACTAAAAGATTTCTACATTACTATAATCCAGTGCCAACTGCCAGACACATTAGGAACTACAACAAACACTGCCCATTTAGAACCCATAGCAAACCCGCCGTATCCTAACAGCACTACCAGGACTCACAAAGCACCATACTCTACCAATCAAAAGGCAACACTGCAAATATTAAACCAATACATTTCAGAGAACAACAATACATGACCTACTGGGGAAAGAGAACAAGTGGCAATGTCAAATAGGAATTATATAAACAGAACACCTCAGCTCAGTTACACATGCAGAACATAGACCATCACCAAACAAGTAATCACATTTTAGAAACAGGAAGACAATAATTAAACTGGGAATCCCAAAAGCCAAACTTGGAATGTACAACACTGTAGAAATAAAACTATACATTAATTTGCTCTTGTACTAAACAAAGCGCAGACGTTAATGATGCACATTTACCAGAGCTGACATATTCCAATTAATAAATTCAAAATAAAGAGATATTTTTCTACCTTTTGTGCATTTTTTTCAGCTGCAATTGCTCCAGCCACTTTCTTCTGGTTTCTTCGTGTCTTCTGCTAACCCTCCATCGTCTGCTGTCCATTTGTCCTTTCTTCTCTCTTCTAGTTTTTTCCATTCTCTCTCTACATCTGCTTTAACATACTAATCTTTCTCCTTTTGCTCTTTCCTCATTCCTATTTCATCCACTCAAATTTTACCCCTCCATCCTCAATCCCCACTTACTCTCCCAATACCCGGCCAATTGTAGATTTTTTATCCCTCCCACACAAAATATTTTTTCCCTTCTCCATTTTACTCTTCCAGCCCCATCCCATTCTAATCCTCCCCCAACATCAGCTCCCTTCTAGTTCCAGCCTCACCCAGCATCCATTCCCTTCTAGTCCCTGCATCAGCCCATTTCCAGTCCTAGCCAACCATCAGCCCATTTCCAGTCCTAGCAACCCCCCAACCCAATACCAGTCCTAGCCCCCCCATCAACCCACTTACAGTCCTAACCCCCCATCACCCCATTTTCAGTTTAAGCCCCCCCTATAACCCATTACCAGTCCTAACCCCCCATCAGCCCACTTCCAGTCCTAACCCCCCATCAGCCCACTTCCAGTCCTAACCCCCATCAACCCATTTCCAGTCAGCCCCCCATAGCCCATTGCCAGTCCTAACCCCCCCCATCAGCCCATTTCCTGTCCTAGCCCCCCCCATAGTCCATTATCAGTCCTAACCCCCCATAGCCCATTACCAGACAGCCCCCATCAGCCAACAGCCCATTACCAGTCTTAACCCCCCCATAGCCCATTGCCAGTCCTAACCCCCCCATCAGCCCACAGTCCATTACCAGTCCTAACCCCATCAGCCCACCTCAAGTCCTAACCCCTTCCCATCAGCCCATTTCCTGTCCTAGCCCCCCATAGCCCATTACCAGTCCTAACCCCCCCCAACAGCCCACAGCCCATTACCAGTCCTAACTCCATCAGCCCACCTCCAGTCTTAATCCCCCAGCCCATTTCCAGTCCTAGCAACCCCCCCAACCCATTACCAGTCCTAGCCCCCCATAGCCCACTACCAGTCCTAATCCCACCAGCCCATTTCCAGTCCTAATCCCCATCACCCAATTTTTAGTTTAAGCCCCCCCCATAGCCCATTACCAGTCCTAAGCCCCCATCAACCCACTTCCAGTCCTAATCCCATCAGCCCATATAGACTTAGCTCCCCCATAGCCCATAGCCCCCCCATAGCCCATCACCACTCCTAACCCCCCACAACCCCTTACCAGTCCTAACCCCCCCCCCCACAGCCCACAGCCATTACCACTCCTAACCCCCCCCGCCCATCACCTGTCCTTAGCCCCCAACAGCCCACAGCCATTACCTCTCGTAACCCCCCCCAGCCCATCACCAGTCCTAACCCCCCCAGCAGCCAACAGCCATTACCACTCCTAACCCCCCCCAGCCCATCACCACTCCTAACCCCCCCAACAGCCCACAGCCATTACCACTCCTACCCCCCCAGCCCATCACCAGTCCTACCCCCCCCAACAGCCCACAGCCATTACCACTCCTACCCCCCCCAGCCCACCCCAGCCCAGCGAATTTTTTTTTTTTACAAAAGAAGCTGTCTCTGCCTCTGCCGGGGCCGCCGCGGCAGAATCGAGTGTGCCGCGGGGCCCCCCCTGCCCAGCAGGGCCTGCCCTCCCCGGTATCACCTCTCTCAGCTGCCTCCCTCCAGTCACACGCGCCGGCTTTCAGAGCGCGAGGGAAGAGTTTTTCCCTCGCTGCTCTGTTTAAGCCCGCGGGGGCTGATGGGATACTTCCCATCAGCCCCCGCGGGCTTAACAGAGCAGCGAGGGAGAAACTCTTCCCTTGCGCTCTGAAAGCCGGCGCGTGTGACTGGAGGGAGGCAGCTGAGAGAGGTGATACCGGGGAGGGCAGGCCCTGCTGGGCAGGGGGGGCCCCGCGGCACACTCGATTCTGCCGCGGCGGCCCCGGCAGAGGCAGCGACAGGTTTTTTTTTTTTTTTTAAATTTTAATGATGTATCAGAATGTTTTTTGCGCGGGGCCCCCTGAAACGCGGGGCCCTGTGCAAAAAACATTCCCGGTGGGCCCTTGCCAGCTGTGGGCCCTACGCCACGGCGTACGTGGCGTATAGGCAAATCCGGCCCTGCATGTACGTAAAAGTTAAAACAAAATCCCCTCTTGGAAAACGAGCATATTTCTAGATTGATGGGAATGCAGGTTGACTCAGAGGTCTATGAATTTAAGTAGGCATCTGCCATGTTGTGACCCAGTGCTCAAGTAGGATGAACATATGGATAAAATCATTTCAGTTAGAAGTTGGCAAGACAAGTGAGGTGAGCACAGACCCTCTGTTGGCTTGGCTCTCTGCTGAGCTGAAACAGACATGATGGAGGATATTTCCAGCCATGGTCCTGCAGTGTGCCCCAAGAGATCCACCTCCAGCAGTGCATATCTGTTATTTATAGAATGACTGAATAGTCCCATGCCATAAGGGATAGGCTGAGCTAGCCCTCATTTTATTCCATGAGATCTCTACAAAAAACAGAACTTTGTAATCCATGGTCACCTGAATGCAATACTAGGGACTGGCTTCAACCTGTCCTGGTAATGGGAAGGTACCTGGTCCTTGAATTTACTGATCTTGTAGGAATAAAGAGAGCTTTATACATGGCTAAAAATTGCTTCATCTCATTGTGAGTACGCATTTTGAAATAGCAGGTATACTTTAATCCACAAGATAAAGGAAGCTAGGTTAGGTCGGGGAAAGGAAGTTGCACAGGTGGAGTTCAATTTAAAATCCCAACAAATAATGTGAGTAATTTGCACTTACTTCAAAACAATTGATCATTGGAGAGGGCTACTCTTGATAGCATTATTATTGGAACTGGATCAAGATTGCTTCTTCAGTTATTTTATTCTCGCAGTTATCCAGGCTGTGGTGGGGATGTGCAAAGCATAATGTGGGAAAAGCAATGGTGATAAATGAGCAAACAAATCTTTTTGACAAAAGGGGAAGTTATAAAACTAGAGGACATGAAATGAAGCTGAAAGGAGGACAATTTAAAAGCAACATTAGGAAACACTTTTCCATTGAAGGGTGATGGATGCCTGGAATGCCTTTCCACTGGAAGTGGTGGGGACAAAAATGGTGAATGAATTCAAGAACGCATGGGGTAAGCACAGAGGATCCTTGACTATTCCTGCTCAAAGCAAAACTTAAATGACTTCCACACGTCAAAAGAGCAAAGTAGGAGTAGCTGACACAGAGCAGCAGTTACAACCTAAAGTAAAAACATGCCACTGTTGTGCTCATACAGTATGAGGTGCCTACTCTCCCCACCGGGTTCAAATTGTGCTTTTGGATGTCTGGGTATCTGTGGATGAACTGCTGTCTTTGATTACTGTGATTGCTGCTGCTCTTTCCTGATCCTCTGAGGGTGGTGCCATGGGGGACTGGCCTTTCTTGGTTCATATTTGGCCCAGCCCTGGCTATCTGCCTACAGTTAGGTGACTCCTGTCAGCCTTGCCTTTAGAGGTGAAATGGTGATCTCATCTCATTAGTACCAAGCGGATCGTTTCTCAGACCCTTCTTGCTGCAGCATGGGAAGGCCTTCATTATCGTGGGGCATAGAGCAGCTCCTCCTCCTTGAGGACCATCTGGCAGAGTATCAGCATCTCTGCCCTGGAGAACTTGGCCTCTCTCATGGCGATCCTGTTTTTCTCTGGGCACAGCAAAATATGCATGTGCAGACATTTCACATGTGGGGGGCAACATGCTGCAAAAGTGGGAACATATGAGTACCATGCACGTGCACAACAAAACCAACCATGCATCTGTATTTCAGCACATGGATGCAGATCTCCATGGCTGCCTTATAGAGGTCTTCTGGAGACTTGGCCCTAGATGAGGCCTGAGACCTAGTGAAGTGAGCTTTGACACCTTCCAGTACCCGCTTCCTGGTCAAAAGGTGTACTGAACCAATGGCCTCTTTGATCCAGCAGGAAATGGAGGACTTGACCACTGCCTGTCCTTTCCTTGGACCACTGAAGAGAATGAAAAGATGGTCTGACCACTGAAAAGAGTTGGTCTCTTCAAGGTATCTGAGTAACACCCTCCTCATGTCGAGGAAATGCAGAGGAAGATCTGACCGGCAGTCGTCCTCTGAAGAATATAGTAGAACAACTGCCTGATTAAGGCAAGAAGAGGAGATCATATTTGGAAGGAAAGATGGTACTGTTCGCAGGGCAACCTGAAGGAATCAAAATACTAGAAAAGGCAGGACAAGCTTTATAGCTCTGAGACCTGTCTGGCAGAGGCAATAGCCACTAGAAACACCACCCAAGAGTCAAGTCTTTGAGGGAGACCTTTTGGATTGGCTCGAAAGGGGAATCTTTCAGTGGCTTCAACACCAATGAAAGACTCCACTGAGTGACTACTGGACACACATGAGTGCGAATCTGTTTTAACCCCTCTGAGAAAGCAAGAGACATCAAGAAAGGGCCCCCAAGGACAACCCCTGAATACATCCCAGGTAGCATGCCATGGCCACAACCTGAACCTTAGAGTTCAGAGCCAATCCCTGGTCAATGCCAACTTATAAAAAGGCCAGCACAGTACCTATGCCCGCTTTCTCAGCCGAGAGGGTCAGAGGAATACAACCTCTCAAAATGCCTTCAAACCCTCACATAGACTAAGTAGGTTGAGGCCCTATGGACCCTGAGCAGGGTATTCACTACTGCACCAGAGTAGCCTCTATTGGACAGCTTACACTTATCAAGAGTCATGCTGTAAGCAAGAAGGGATTGGGGTCCTCCATTTTCAGTGACTCCTGACAAAGAAGGCCCTTCTCCTGTGGGTTCTGGAGCAGGGACTCTACCAACAGCCTCCTTAGAACCAAATACTATGATCTGCATGGTTAGTCTAGAGCAACCAGAATCACCAGTCCTGGATAAGTTTGAATTCTGTGGAGGAGGTGACTCACCAGGGGCCATAGAGGGAAAACTGAGAATTTCCTTCTGGGGCCACACTTGGAGCACAGCATCCAAGCCCACTGTTTGCAGTTCCCTTCAGTGATTGAAGAAGCTGTTTACCTTGGCAGTGTCTCATGTTGCCATCAAATTGAACACCGGAAGGCCCCACCTTTGCACTGTAAGGCTAAATGCATGTATGCTTAGTTTCCATTCCCTGGGATCCAACGTGTTCCAACTCAATAGTCAGGCTGATTTTCTGACACATGCTATATGGACCGTTGACAGTCACTAGGTGCTCCTCCACCCAAATGCACAGAGCAGCCCGCTCAGTGCCACCCTGGCATTTCAAGTTTCTCCTCATTGCTGACATGCCACTGCTGTGGCATTGTTTGAGAAGAAACGGACCACTTTGCCTGCTAGTAAGGTCTGAAACCTTTCCAGTGCCAGATTGCTCTGGCCTCCAGCTGATTGGCCAGAAGGCCTCCTGAGAGGACCAAACTCCCCCTGTCATCTGGTCCAGACAGTGAGCCCCCTAGCCTCATATAGGCACATCCTCTCCTCCTTGGCTATATAAAGCTTTATAAAAGTCTACAAAGCTTTGGCCAATTTCCTGTCCTCTTGATGTGATCTGGCCTGTGGGTTGCTTTATCCTTGCGATAGTCCATCTTGCATGGGGGATTTGAGCTAGATTGGCCATCAGTTTCCCTGTTTTGTATTCCCATTGACACAGCTTATATTTATGGAAATATACATTGCATTTGGCTTTTTGGCTTACAATTTTGTTTAATCCTCCCTATCTGGGTTCTACTGACTGCTGTTAATTGTGGTATGTGTAATCTGTGATACTCCTGAAATTCCTGGGTTAAGCAAAAAGCAAACTCCCCTTCCCAGGGATGCAAAGTGCATCATGTGACTATGAGGTTAAGCTCTTTCATTACAAACTTTTACACCCCGATCATCATTCCTCTTTTCAGAGTCTTAGTAGGCTTACAAGCTATTTGGGGGTTTGCTATAATATTAGTCTCCTCCCATCGCTGAGTAGTATTCACTGAACTCTTGTCAGTTTAGCAACTAAGCTTTAGACATTGGGAGCATACAAATTGTATAACTTCACTCTCTGACCATGGAGAACCCCTGATACTAGCCCAGATGAGTTGATTATGCTCCCTTGCCAGCCGGTGAAGACTGACTTGAGCATCTTTCAATGATACCATCAGAAGGTATAACCTTTGGTACAGCACTGAGAGAAGCCAGTAAGACACTTCCCAATCAGTAAGCGAGACTGAAGATTTCTTCTTATTTATCATCCTGCTTTACCAGTCCAGATGAGTACGCAAGCAGTCAGGACCCAGAGTTGGAGGAATGCTCTGGCCAGAACAGCCTTGCCAAAGGTGATATCAGCATTTGCTCCCACATGCAGTGTGTGGACTGGTGCAGCAATGCAGATAAGCCCAAGACTCCTGGCTCATACTACAGCACAATCAGCTAGGATCAAGTCCAATAGGGCCCAATGGACAAGGGTATGCACTGGATTCTTCATGTTGACAACTGCCCAGGAATCAGGATCCAGTGCGGTTTCCTGTGGTTTACTCCATGGTAAGTTGGGCCTAGATACTATTTCCCTCTTGCTTTCTTTGATCTGCTTAATAGCTAGTTTAAGCTATGTTGAATCTTTTTTTTTTCTTTTTTTCTACTTTTAAAATTTGACCATAGACTGTAATTGGGCTGTATTTGGCTCTTTTGTGCTGCATAAAGCAGCTTAAAAAATCCCTTGACAATCAGGCCTGTTTAGGCTGGGGGGCCTGGCCCTGGCCTGTGTAGGCATTCCGAGAACCCCAGATTGGATTTCCTCGACCAGTCTGACAGATGCAAGGTTTCCAGATTTGGGATCGTTTTTTTTCCGACATCGTGTTTTTTGCAGCCTACACTAACTTTTTCAGTGGACTCTTTTGGTGGCCTTTCATGGTTTTTCTTCATGATCTTTTTTTCTCTCAGCTGGGAGAAGCAGGGGAAACATGCTATGTGCATAAAGGGTTGAAAGGAAGATATATATTTGTGAATGTTCACATTAAAACAGTGATGTATACAATAACAAATGCTTATGGATGTAATGACAATTGGGCTGCCTTTCTTAGGAACCTCAAGGTCTCCTTGGTGGCATTTGCTAAGGGAGCATTGATTCTGGGGTGGGGGACTGGAATGTAAATAGTGACGGAAAAGTAGATATTAACTCAGGTCGGAACAAAGGTGAGAGGAAATGCTCCACACGATCAAGGAGCTGTGAGTGGAGGACATGTGGAGGCATAAACATCTTGGACAACGAGATTATACCTTTCATTCCAACCTCAACCATAGATATATGAGGAAAGATATATGCAGGTATATTTTCAGCACTACAGTATAGATGTAAGACATTCCCTGCTCATCAGAGCTTACAACCTAATCAAGATGAAAAACATCACAAAATGGGACTGGTCTATGGTAAGATATACATAAGTAGTGAACTAGAGAGTGAAAAGTATCAGAATCCAAAAGCGGCATCAAAGAAGTACATTTTTAGCCTAGATTTGAATAGAGCTAGAGAAGGAGCCTGATGTACTGACTTGGGTAGTCAGGAGGAGAAGTTTGAACTGGATGCAGAAATGGATAAGGAGCCGGTGAAGTGACTTGAAGAGGGTTACATGAGCATAGCAACACTGGTGGAAGATAAAACTGTGCAGCTGAGTTTTGAACAGATTCAGAGGGAGACCAGCAAGGAGCAGGTTACAATAGTCAAGATGGGAGGTGACTATGACAGTTAGATATAGAGAGCATAGACGGTCTTATTTCATGGAGGACATTACATTAAATCTCTGAACGCAGCAAAGGTGCCAGAATTGGATGGCCTGACTACAGAATTCTATAAAATGTTTGCTACTTCACTGGTCCCCTACATAATAGAGATGTACAGTGGGATACTCAAAGGAATGAGACCAAATACATAAAGGACACAAAGATAAGATGGAAAGCACTTCCTATCATCCCTCTCATTACTTAACAAAGACATTAAAATGATAGCGAAGGTGCTGGCCAATAGGCTCAGCCAGCATATAAAAGATAGTTCACCTAGATCAAATGAGCTTTGTTCCTCAGAGGAAGTGGGTAATAACATAAGAAAAGTACTTTATTTGGTCCATAGAGTTAGGGATAGGAGATCTAATTCCCCAGTCTTTTTATTGGCGATCAATGGGGGAAAAGCGTTTGACTGCCTTCATTGGGGGTACTTGGTCAGAGCAGAAGTGGGATCAGCTTTTAGGCATGGATTACTCACATTTACAAGAGACCAAGGGCATGTGTTTGGCACTGTTTTGAACCCAGATACACTATCAGCTTTGTTTGTATGTATGTGAAAGGTGTTATATACCAGTAATGAATTCCAGAGTTTGATTATGCACTGAGAGAACATATGTTTTCTTAGTCTTAAATGTGCTATGTGATAGCTTCTTTGCGTGTGCCCCAGTCTTTCCACCCTTTGAAGGAGTAAACAACTGACCTACATTTACCCTTTCCACGCCACTCATTATTTTGTAGACCTCTATCACATCTCCCCTCAGCCATCTCTTTTCCAAACTGAAGAGCCCTAATCTTTTAAGCTTTTCCTCATAGGGATATCCTTCTATCCTCTTTACCATTTTGGTCGCTCTTCTCTGTACCTTTTCCAATTCTGCTACATCCTTTTTAAGATATGGTGACCAGAATTACACACACTATTCCAGGTTTGGTCATACAAAGACATTATAATATCTCTGGTTTTATTTTCTATTCCTTTCTTATGATTCCTAGCATTCTATCTGCTTTCTTGGCTGCTGCTGCACACTGGGCAGAGGGTTTCAACGTACTATCCATGATGACGCCCAAATCCTTTTCCTGAGTAGTAATTCCTAATGTGGACCCTTGCATTATGTAACTATAGTTTGGGTTGTTCTGCCCTAAATGCATAACTTTCTACTTTTCCACATTGAATTTCATCTGCTATTTGGATGCCCAGTCTCCCATTTTCCAAGGTTCTCTTGCAATTTTTTCACAATCCTCTTGCATTTTAACAACATTGAATAATTTTGTGTCATTTGCAAATTTGATCACCTCTCATTATTCCCATTTCCAGGTCATTTATAAATATGTTAAAAAGCAGGAGCCCAGCACAAATCCCTGGGGTACTCTACTTTTCATGTTTCTTCATTGAGAAAATTGGCCATTTAGCTCTACTCTGTTTTCTACCTTTTAACCAGTTCCTAATCCACAATAATACATTGCCTCCTATCCCATGACTTTAATTTCTGCAAGAGTCTCTCATGAGAGACCTCATCAAAAGCTTTCTGAAAATACAGATACACTATATCAACTGGCTCACCTTTTATCTACCTGTTTGTTCACAGCTTTGAAAAAATGTAACAGATTAGTGAGACAAGACTTTCCTTGGCTAAATCCATGTTGGCTTCCCGCCATTAAGCCATGAGCACCTACATGTTCAGTAATTTTGTTCTTTAGAATGGTTTCTATCATTTTGCCTGGTTCAGACATCAAGCTCACCAGTCTGTAGTTTCCTGGATCATCCCGGAACCCTTTTAAAAATTGATATTACATTGGCCACTCTCCAATCTTCAGGTAATACAGATGATTTTAAGAATAATTCAGATTACATAAGATATGCCATAATGGGTCAGACCAAGGTCCATCAAGCCCAGTATTCTGTTTCCAACAGTGGCCAATCTAGGTCATACGTACCTAGCAGTTTCCCCAAGGGACACAGGTTCCACAATGCTTGTATTGGTTCAAGCATTGATATCCTGGGTCCCTTCTTAATAACGGTTTATGGACCTTTCCTCCAGGAACTTGTCCAAACCTTTTTTAAACCCAGCTACACTAACAGCCTTTACTACATCCTCCGGTAACAAATTCCAGAGTTTGATTACACGTTGAGTGAAAAAATATTTTCTTTTATTAGCTAGATTATTAAAAGTAGGTCTGCAATCTCATATTTCGGTTCTTTAAGCATCCTAGGATGTATGCCATGCAGTCCAGATGATTTGCTGCTCTTTAGTTTATCATATAGCTGTAAAACATTTTCTTGATTTATTGAGATTTGTTTCAATTCCTCTGATACATAACCTCTGAATATCATTTCTGGCATTGGTAAGGTTGTTTTTTTTTTTTTTTTTTTCTCCTACATCTTCAGTAAAACTGAAGCAAATAATTCATTCAGTCTCTCCACGATGACCGTGCCCTCTTAGTGCCCCTTTTTCCTCTCTATCATCTAATAGTCCAACTGGCTCTGTCACAGGTGTTTTGCTATGAATGTACTTCAGGAAGTTTTTATTATGCACTTTTGCTTTCATGGCAAGCTTCTTCTCAAATTCTTTCTTTGCCTGCCTTATCAATGACTTGCATTTAACTTGCCAGTGCTCATGATTTATGATCTTGGAGGTTCCTTCTTGGTGAGAGAACCCTCATTGCAAGCCTCTGCTAACTTTGTACGCTCTGTTCGGGCATTTTCCTGTGCCAGTTTAGGATCTCTAGCTTGTTGGTGGTTCTGTCTATATTTCTGTTTTGTCAGCGTGTGTCCTATCATCTGTTTGTTCTTTACCCAGCTCCTGCTCTCTGCAATGCTGTGGCTCCTTTCTCAACACCTTATTACCCACCCACTCCCACCCCTCAGCTCACCCACCCCTGGCTAAACATTATTTCATAGCCTTCCTCTTCTCATTGACGCGATTACTCAGGTGCAGCTGAACCCACCAGGACTTTCTCCTCTCTCTTCACCTGTATCTCCTTTGATTTGCATTCTCTTCTCTGTGTTCTTGATGATGTTTACTCTCCTAATCTCTTCCCCTTATTCCAACTTTTTCATAGCCCTACTTCTCATTACCCACTCCTTACTCTCCTCACCTCCCCTGCTATTTTGTTTTCTACGTTATCATCTGCCCTCGAGCTTCACCATTTTCTTCCTCTCATTCAGCCATCTCCACTCACTGAAGAAACCTCACCCTCTCTTCTGTCGTGCTGCCTCCTCTCTCCCCCATTCTCTCCTACTCATTCTCATCTTGAAATGTCAACCGCCAACCCTGGCTCCACTAGACTTTTCACATTCCCAGGGCAGATCAATCTTTCTAATCTTGTTCATATCTATCTCCTCTTCTCTCCCTTTTTCATGCACATTGTGGAATGCACATTTGATCTCCAATAAACTTGCCTTCTTTTATGACCTCTTTATCTCTCATACTCTGCATCTCCTGGCTCTTACTGAAACTTGGCTGCTCTCTGATTCTGCTTCAGTCTCTGCCCTCTGTCACGGGGGCTACCTATTTTCCCCATACACCTCAGCCTACCGGCAGTGGTGGCAGTGTTGGCTTCCTACTCTCTTTCCTGCCAATTTCAGCCCCTCCTGCCACCACCAATGTCCCTCTAATTTTCTGTAGGCTGTGTGCGCATAAAATATCAGCTGTGCAGCTTTTGAAGGAAGGTTAAATTTTTGTGCGCCACATAACAACACTCGGCGTTATATACTTTAAAATTTGACTACACGTCAGAATACACTATGTACACCACATTGATTGCACTAGAAAATATTGTAGAACTTGTGAAAACCATAAATACACAACAACTTTTCAATTTTAAGAACGTCTGTGTTGTTGTCTGTCAGAATCAGAACCGTAATTATTGTGCGCTCTGTTGTAAAGTATGTGCGCTCACTCGGCGAGGTGTGTGTGCGCGCGCACACGCGCACAGCTTAGAAACATAGAAACACAGAAACATAGAAATATGACGACAGAAAAAGACCACATGGCCTATCTAGTCTGTCCTTCCATAACAACTACAACAGTCCACTTTTTGCCTTTAGAGATCCTCTGTGTTGGTCCCATGCTTTCTTGAATTCAGTTACTGTCCTCATCTCTACCACCTCCACTGGGAGACTATTCCACGGATCCACTACTCTTTCCGTAAAGAAATATTTCCGCATATCACTCCTGAATCTATCTCCCTTCACCCTCATCCCATGTCCCCTCGTAGCAGAACTTGCTTTCAATTGAAAGAGGCTCTCTCGCCACCACCCAATTCCTTTGCTTCTTTTGAAGGCCATGCCATCCGCCTATTTTCTCCACTAGCTCTCTGGGTAACTGCCGTTTATCAATTTCCACCCCCCCCCCCAACAAGTCCATCTCTTTCTCGCCAACTTGTACTCCTGGCTCTTCTCCTTTCTGGATGCATCTTCCCCTTCCCTTATTCTTGGGGATTTTAATATTCACTAATGATGATCCTTATGCCTTATCTCCTTTTCCTAACCTCCTCATTCAACCTTTAGTTGTGCTCTAGCACTGCTACTCACAAGCATGGCTACTGCCTTGACCTCGTCTTCTCCAACTACTGGCCGTCAAACTTCTCCACTTCAGTTCTGCCCTTATCTGACCATTGCCTGTTGACCTTTACCCTTAACCATACCCCATCTCATCCCATCTCCACCAACATATTTAGGAATCTTCACATTATTGACCCTTCAACTCTCTCCACCGTTGTCTTATCACCTCTTTCCTCCACTATGTCATCTGAGTCCATTAATTGGGCTTATCCTATAACACTATACTCTCCTCTGCTCTGAATGCACTTGCTCCTCCCATTCCATGCCTTGTGAGGCGTACCACACCTCAACCCTGGCTGTCCACGACAAACCTGCTACTTATGTTCCTGTGCCCGCTCAGCTGAGCTCCTTTGGCTTAAATCACATACCCTTGCTGACTACCTACATTTTAAATTTGTGCTAACCTCTTTCCAGTCAGCCATGGCACTAGTATTCTGTCCATCTGATGAACCCTCTTGCCTCTGCCCTCACCGTCTTTGCTATGCTTAGCTCTCTCCTCAAGGTCCCTCTTCCCCCCAGTTCCTCTTTTGCTGCCTGCCTAGATCTTGGCTGAGTATTTCCATGACAAAGTCCAGAAGATTAGCCTTGAATTCTCCACAAGGTCACCTCCACCTCATCTTCCCTCTCTTCAATACCAAATCCTTCCCTCACCTTTGGTCATCCTTTCTTCCTTTTCTGAAATCACTGAGGAGGAAACTGCAAATCTTCTCTCCTCCTCCAAACTGACTACTTGTTCCTCTGATCCCATTCCCACCTAAGCTCTCTTCTGTCATCTTCCCTTCCATCTGTCATATCCTTAACCTATCGCTTTCCACTGCAGCTGTTCTTGTGGCCTCCAAACATGCTGTGGTTACACCTTTCCTCAAAAAGCCTTCATTAGATTCAACCTGCCCTTCCAGTTATCAGTCGGTCTCCTCCTCTTTGCTTCAAAACTGCTTGAACGAGCAGTTCCCCCTCCCTGTCTTGACTTTCCTTCTTCTCAAGCCCTTCTGGATACACTGCAATTTGGCTTTCATTTTCTACATTCCACAGAAACGGCTCTTGCCAAAGTCTCCAGTGACTTGTTCCTCACCAAATCCATCTACTTGATTCTCATTCTTTTTGACCTTTCTGCTGCCTTTTGACACTGTTGATCACTATCTTCTCCTTGATACTCTGTCCTTGCTTGGATTTAGGGGCTCTGTTAAGTCTTGGTTTTCTTCTTATCTCTCCCAATCGCACTTTTAGTGTATGTTCTGGTGGATCCTCCTCTACCACCAACCCACTTTCAGTTGGTGTACCTCAGGGCTCTGTCTTGGGACCTCTCCCTCTATACTCAGTCCCTTGTTGCACTCAGTCCCTTGTTGCACTCTCTGACTGGGAGCTCTTAAAAGGGTTTTGTGTATATTTTTTAAAGCAAGGTTACTTTCATTTTTGCTGTTTTAGGGGAACTTTACTTTACAGTAGGTTGCTGACTCCAGTAACCTCCTCAGGTTTAGAAACTCTTAACACCTAATCAGGTGTTAGTGGGCCTGTTTCCTGAGTGCAGTTGAAGCCTGCATAAAAGGCTCCTGTGCCCTGCCCTTTTGAGGCTTTCCTAACCAGGGCTCCACACATCAAACAATACCTTAGCTCCACGAAAAGAACAAAGACTGGGAAAAATCGTATTGCTAAAGCTGTTGCCCCCGTTACAGCTTCTGCCTCGGTCCAGACAGAGGTCCTAATGCCGGTTGAAGGACCGGTCCCATGTGTAGGGTTCCTGCATGCTGAAGCTCTGAGGAAACAGGTGGAGGAACTCAGAGAGGAGGTGGCAAGGCTGAGGAGCATTCAAGACAGTGAGAAGTACATTGATGAGATGCTTCTTGCAGCAACCAGGCTCTCCAGCACAGGAGAAGATGGGTGCCAACAGAATGTCGATGGTTGGACACAAGTCACCAGGGCCTGCAAAATCACCAATCCAACTTCTCCAGCCCTTGAATTGAAGAACCATTATGCAGCCCTGGAAGTGGATGAGGTGAAAGCATCCCTGGAAAGGGAAGAACCAGAGATCAAGTAGCCCAAAGTTGCGGAATCAGTGACCAGAAGGAAACGAAGGGTAGTGGTGGTTGGAGACTCTCTGCTGAGGGGTACTGAGGCGTCCATCTGCCGACCAGACTTGATGTCCAGAGAGGTATGCTGTCTGCCTGGTGCCAAAATCCAAGATGTTACGGAGAGTTTTCCGAGACTCATCAAGCCCACTGACTATTACCCAATGTTGCTAATCCATGTTGGAACAAATGATACTGCCAGGTATACCTCGGAACATATCAAAAGTGACTTCATGGCTCTGGGACAGACGGTGAAGCAGTTAGGTGCACAGGTGGTGTTCTCTTCAATCCTCCCTGTTGAGGGTAAAGGCCAAGGCAGAGAGGCTCGCATCCTGGAGATGAATGCATGGCTGCGTGGATGATGTCATCGAGTGTTTTGGTTTCCTAGACCATGGGATGCTGTTCCAAGGGTTGCAAAGCAGAGATGGCATCCATCTGTCCAAGAGAGGTCAACGCATCTTTGGTAGTAGACTGGCTAATCTACTGAAACTAGATTCGTTGGGGATGGGTGAAGAAAGCCCCCAGGTAGGTGAAAGCCCCCAGGTAGGTGATACATTGAATACCTTTATGGAAATGGGTAACAGGGGTAACATATGGAAAGCAGTGTGTATTAATGCCCGTAGCATGGGAAATAAGATCCCTGAAGTTGAAGCTTTAGTGGGAGTGGCTGACTTGGATCTAGTGGCAGTTACAGAAACGTGGTTCACAGAAAACCATGACTGGGATGTAACTATACCTGGCTATACTTTATTCAGAAAGGACAGGGTGGGAAGAAGGGGAGGAGGAGTGGCACTATATGTAAAAACTACTATTAAAGCTTTGGAATTACAGAGCTTAAAAGGGAGAGAGGAGGCATTGTGGGTTAAACTAGAAAGAGGGAAAGAAAAATCTATTTGCATTGGAGTGATATACAGACCTCCCTCACAAGAGGAAGAGGTGGACAGAGAGTTAATTGAAGACATACGCAGCATTGCTAGGAAAGGGGAAGTGCTACTGATAGGAGATTTCAATATGCCAGATGTTGTTTGGCACATTCCTGCTGCAGTATCATCTAGAAGTAAGGAGATCCTGGATTCTCTACAGGGAGAACTATTTAGGCAATTGGTAACAGACCCCACACGTGAAGGGGCCATACTGGACTTGGTGCTTACCAATGGTGAAAGTGTTTCTGATGTTGTAGTGGGAGATCATTTTGCATCCAGTGATCACCAGATGGTGTGGTTCAGTATTAGGACTAGGGCTGTTAGAATCCATTCCAAGGTGAGGATCTTAGACTTTAGGAAGACTAACTTTGCGAAGATGGGCCAATACCTCAGGGAGTCGTTAGTGGGATGGGAACAGCTGGGGGATGTAAGAACATAAGAACATAAGACATGCCATACTGGGTCAGACCGAGGTCCATCAAGCCCAGTATCCTGTTTCCAACAGTGGCCAATCTAGGTCATACGTACCTAGCAGTTTCCCCAAAAGACACAAGTTCCACAATGCTTGTACTGGGTCAAGCATTGATATCCTGGGTCCCTTTTTAATAGTGGTTTATGGACCTTTCCTCCAGGAACTTGTCCAAACCTTTTTTAAACCCAGCTATACTAACAGCCCTTACCACATCCTCCGGTAACAGATTCCAGAGTTTGATTACACGTTGAGTGAAAAAATATTTTCTCTTATTTGTCTTAAATAGTTTACCCTGTAGCTTCATTACATGTCCCCTAGTCTTTCTATATTCTGATAGCGTAAACAATTGATCCACGTTTATCTGTTCCACTCCATTCATTAATTTATAGACCTCTATCATATCTCCCCTCAGCCGTCTCTTTTCCAGGCTAAAGAGCCCTAACCTTTTTAGCCTCTCTTCATAGGAGTAGCCTTCCATCCCCTTCACCAATTTGGTGGCTCTTCTCTGTACTTTTTCTAATAACGCTATGTCCTTTTTAAGATACGGTGACCAGAATTGCACACAATATTCAAGGTGTGGTCGTACCATGGAGCGATACAGAGGCATTATAATATCCTTTGTTTTATTCTCCATCCCTTTCCTTATGATACCTAGCATTCTGTTTGCTTTCTTGGCCGCCGCTGCACACTGGGTGGAGGGTTTTAACATGTTATCCACGATGACTCCTAAATCTTTTTCCTGGGTGGTGGCTTCTAATGTGGAGCCTTGTATCGAGTAACTATAGTGTGGGTTGTTCTTTCCTAGGTGCATGACTTTACACTTGTCCACATTAAATTTCATTTGCCATTTGGATGCCCAGTCTTCCAATTTATCCAGGTCCTCCTGCAGTTTTCCACTTTCCTCTTGGGTTTTAACAGCTTTAAACAGTTTTGTGTCATCTGCAAATTTGATAACCTCACTCGTTATTCCCTTTTCCAGGTCATTTATGAATATGTCAAAAAGCAGCGGACCCAGTACAGATCCCTGGGGTACTCCACTATTCACCTTTTTCCAGTGGGCAAAACTGAAAGGGGGTATTTTAAAGGCAACCAACCTTTTTGTTAAAATGGTAAATAAAGGCAAAAGGAACAGGAGACCGCTATGGTTTTCGAAGGAAGTAGCTGAACAAGTGAACAAAGAGGGAGGCCTTCATGAAATACAAGAGATCACAGAGAGAGGAAGACAGGCATCTGTATTTGGAAAAACTTAGAGAAGCTAGCAAAGTAGTCAAGAAGGCAAAGATTCAAAAGGAGGAGGAAATAGCCAATGCAATAAAATGGGGGGATAAGACATTTTTCAGATATATTAGTGAGAAGAGGAAGGGCAAAAGTGGTATTGTCAGACTCAAGGGTGCAGGGGGGGAATATATAGAAGCTGATAAGGATAAAGCGGAATTGCTTAACAAATATTTTTGTTCTGTGTTCACAGATGAAGAACCAGGAGCAGGACCTCAGAAAACACCCACAAATAAGAACAGAAGCGAGGGACATCTTGAACTATTTTCAGAAGACTGTGTTCGTGAGAAACTAGCTCAACTTAAAGTAGACAAAGCGATGGGACCGGATGGGATACACCCTAGAATACTGAGGGAACTTGGGGACGTTCTAGCAACTCCACTGACTAACCTTTTCAATGCCTCATTGGAGTCGGGAGTGGTGCCAAAGGACTGGAGAGAGGCTCATGTGGTGCCTTTACACAAAAGCGGAAGTAAGGATGTGGTTGAAAACTACAGGCCGGTTAGTTTAACTTCGGTGGTGAGTAAATTATTGGAAACGCTGCTGAAAGAGAAAATAGTGAGGTTTCTGGAGTCCAGCAGATTACAGGATCCGAGGCAGCATGGATTCACCAGAGGCAGGTCTTGTCAGACAAATCTGATTGATTTCTTTGACTGGGTGACCAGGGAGTTGGACCGAGGGAGAGCTCTAGATGTGGTGTATTTAGATTTCCGTAAAGCCTTTGACACTGTTCCTCACAGGCGACTTATAAACAAACTGAGCACCCTAGGGATGCACCCTAAAGTTACTGCTTGGGTTAGAAATTGGTTGGGTGGGAGGCGACAAAGAGTACAAGTAAATGGAGCTCACTCTGAGGAGAAGGATGTTACCAGTGGTGTGCCCCAGGGATCTGTCCTTGGTCCGATTCTTTTTAACATCTTTGTTAGTGATATAGCGGAAGGGCTGTCGGGTAAGGTTTGCCTCTTTTCGGATGATACCAAAATCTGCAATAGAGTAGACACCTAGGAAAGGGTAGATAACATGAGGAGGGATCTAGCTAAGCTTGAAGAATGGTCTAGAATTTGGCAGCTGGGATTTAATGTTAAAAAATGTAAGGTCATGCATTTGGGCTGCAGCAATCCAAGGGAGCAATACAGTATAGGAGGTGAAGTACTTTTGTCCACTAAAGAAGAGCCGGACCTAGGCGTGGTTGTGTCTGATCTTAAAGTAGCTAAACAGGTAGAAAAGGCGATGGCAAAAGCTAGAAGGATGTTTGGGTGCATACGGAGAGGAATGGCTAGCAGAAAAAAGGAGGTGATAATGCCTCTGTATAAGTCTTTGGTGCGACCTCATTTGGAGTATGGTGTGCAATTCTGGAGACCGCACCTTCAAAAGGATGTGAACAGGATGGAGTCGGTGCAGAGGGTTGCTACTAAAATGATTAATGGGCTTCATTATAAAGCATATGAGGAAAGACTTAAGGATCTTAATATGAACACCTTAGAGGAAAGGCGGGATAGAGGTGATATGATTGAGATGTTTAAATACCTCCGTGGCATAAATGTTCAGGGAGAGAGCCTCTTTCAATTGAAAGCAAGTTCTGCTACAAGGGGACATGGGATGAGGGTGAAGGGAGATAGATTCAGGAGTGATATGCGGAAATATTTCTTTACGGAAAGAGTAGTGGATCCATGGAATAGTCTCCCAGTGGAGGTGGTAGAGATGAGGACAGTAACTGAATTCAAAAAAGCATGGGACCAGCACAGAGGATCTCTAAAGGTAAAAAGTGGACTGTTGTAGTTGTTGTTATGGAAGGACAGACTAGATAGGCCATGTGGTCTTTTTCTGTCATCATGTTTCTATGTTTCTTATTTCCTCCATGGTTTTCAGTACCATCTTTATGCTGATGACTCTCAGATCTACCATTCTGTGCCTGAAATCTCTCCAGGAATCCAGGCCCAGATCTTTGCCTGCTTATCTGACATTGCTGCCTGGATGTCTCAGCGTTGTCTGAAACTGAACATGACCAAAACTGAGCTCCTTATCTTTCCCCTTAAACCAACTCCCCCGCCTTCCTCCCTTCTCTTTTTCTGTGGATAACACTACACTCCTCCCTGTTTCCTCAGCTCGCAACCTTGGGATCATCTTTGACTCTACTCTCTCTTTCTCTGCACACATCCAACAGATAGCTAAAACCTGTCACTTCTTTCTCTATAACACTGGTAAAATTTGTCCCTTGTCTTCTACACACATTACTAAGACCCTCACCCACTCACTAGTCATCTCCTGTCTTGACTATTCTAACCTGCTCCTCACTGGTCTCCCTCTGAATCATCTTTCTCCCCTTCAATCTATTCAAAACTCTGCTGTATGGCTTATCTTTTGCCATTGTTGAAATGCTCATGTAACCCCTCTTCTCAAGTCACTTCACTGGCTCCCAATCCATTTCCACATCCAGTTATAACTTCTCCTACTTAATTACACGTGCATTCACTCTGTGGCTCCTCACGCTACACTCCTCCTCAAATTCTGATCCTCTGGCAGATCCCTTGTATCTGTGCCCTTCTCTGCCACTGTCAACTCCAGACTTTGTTCATTCCACCTTGCTGTTCTATATGCCTGGAACAAACTATTTGAGTTGGTGTGTCTGGCTTCTTCTCTGACCCTATTCAAGTTCAGGCTAAATACATAAGAACATAAGAACATAAGAAATGCCATACTGGGTCAGACCGAGGTCCATCAAGCCCAGTATCCTGTTTCCAACAGTGGCCAATCTAGGTCATACGTACCTAGCAGTTTCCCCAAAAGACACAGGTTCTGCAGTGCTTGTACTAGGCCAAGCATTGATATCCTGGGTCCCTTTTTAATAGTGGTTTATGGACCTTTCCTCCAGGAACTTGTCCAAACCTTTTTTAAACCCAGCTATACTAACAGCCCTTACTACATCCTCCGGTAACAGATTCCAGAGTTTGATTACACGTTGAGAGAAGAAATATTTTCTCCTATTTGTCTTAAATAGTTTACCCTGTAGCTTCATTACATGCCCCCTAGTCCTTCTATATTCTGATAGCGTAAACAATTTATCCACGTTTATCCGTTCCACTCCATTCATTAATTTATACACCTCTATCATATCTCCCCTCAGCCGCCTCTTTTCTAGGTTAAAGAGCCCTAACCTTTTTAGCCTCTCTTCATAGGAGTAGCCTTCCATCCCCTTCACCAATTTGGTGGCTCTTCTCTGTACTTTTTCTAATAACTCTATGTCCTTTTTAAGATACGGTGACCAGAATTGCACACAATATTCAAGGTGCGGTCGTACCATGGAGCGATACAGAGGCATTATAATATCCTTTGTTTTATTCTCCATCCCTTTCCTTATGATACCTAGCATTCTATTTGCTTTCTTGGCCGCCGCTGCACACTGGGCGGAGGGTTTTAACATGTTATCCACGATGACTCCTAAATCTTTTTCCTGGGTGGTGGTTTCTAATGTGGAGCCTTGCATCTTGTAACTATAGTGTGGGTTGTTCTTTCCTAGGTGCATAACTTTGCACTTGTCCACATTAAATTTCATCTGCCATTTGGATGCCCAGTCTTCCAATTTATCCAGATCCTCCTGCAGTTTTCCACAATCCTCTTGGGTTTTAACAACTTTAAACAGTTTTGTGTCATCTGCAAATTTGATTACCTCACTAGTTATTCCCTTTTCCAGGTCATTTATGAATATGTCAAAAAGTAGCGGACCCAGTACAGATCCCTGGGGTACTCCACTATTCACCTTTTTCCATTGGGAATATTGGCCATTTAGCCCTACCCTCTGCTTTCTATCTTTTAACCAGTTCCCGATCCACAATAGTACACTGCCTCCTATCCCATGACTTTTTAGCTTCGCCAAAAGTCTCTGATGGGGGACCTTGTCAAAAGCTTTCTGAAAGTCCAGATACACTATATCAACCGACTCACCTTTGTCTACCTGTTTATGCACACCTTCAAAAAAACAGATCAGATTAGTAAGACAAGATCTTCCTTGTCTAAAGCCATGTTGGCTGTCTCCCATTAGGCCATGACTATCTACATGCTGTGTAATTTTGTTCTTTATGATGGCTTCTACCATTTTCCCTGGTACTGACGTCAGGCTCACCGGTCTGTAATTTCCCGGGTCACCCCTGGAACCCTTTTTAAAAATTGGTGTTACGTTGGCGACCCTCCAATCTTCAGGAATTACAGATGATTTTAATGAAAGTTCACAGATTACCAATAACAGGTCTGCAATCTCATATTTCAGTTCTTTCAACACTCTGGGATGTATACCATCCGGTCCAGGTGATTTGCTACTATTCAGTTTATCAAATAGTTGTAATATATCTTCCCGGTGTAGCGATATTTCTCTCAATTCCTCTGCAGTATCACCTTTAAATACCACTTCAGTCTTGGGTAACACCCCTACATCTTCCTCAGTAAAGACCGAAGCAAAGAATTCATTCAGTCTCTCTGCTATAGCCTTGTCTCCTCTTACTGCCCCTTTTACCCCTCTATCATCGAATGGTCCAATTGACTCTCTCACAGGCCTTTTGCTACGAATGTACTTGAAAAAGTCTTTATTTCGTGTTTTTGCTTCTGTAGCAAGTTTCTTCTCAAATTCCCGCTTTGCCTGCCTTATCAATGCTTTGCATTTAACTTGCCAGTGCTTGTGCTGTTTCCAGTTTTCATCATTTGGCTCTTTTTTCCATTTTCTGAAGGTTGCTCTTTTGGCAGCAACAGCCTCTCTGACCTCACCTTTAAACCATGCTGGCAGTTTTTTGGACTTTCTTCCACTTTTCTTAATGCGTGGAATACAGCTGGTCTGGGCTTCGAGGATAGTATTTTTAAATAACACCCAAGCTTGCTGTAAGTCTTTAACCTTTGGAACCGCTCCTTTTAGTTTTTTCCGAACTATATTCCTCATTCTATCATAGTCACCCTTTTGAAAGTTAAAAGGTAGTACTGTGGATTCCTTTACTATCTGTCCTCCACTGATTAAATCAAACATGATCATACTATGATCACTATTGCCAAGTGGTCCCAACACCCTTATTTCTTGCACCAGATCTGGCGTTCCACTAAGGACTAGGTCCAGTATGGCTTCCCCTCTGGTCGGTTCATGAACCAGCTGCTCCAAGAAGCAGTCATTTATTTCATCTAGAAACTTTATCTCTTTAGCTTGTCCTGCTGTGACACTGTCCCAGTCGATACCGGGGTAATTGAAATCACCCATTATTACTACTCTGTTGTGGCTTTTGTTAGCTTCCTTGATTTCTTTGAGCATTTCATCATCCATTTGTTCATTCTGGCCAGGCGGTCGATAGTATACTCCCACTGCCATCACCTTCCCCTTCATAAATGGAATTTCAATCCATAGAGATTCTACAGCATATTTTGTTCCCTGCAAAACTTTAATCCTTTCTGACTCAATGCCCTCTCTAACATAGAGCGCAACCCCTCCACCAATTTGTTCAGCTCTATCATTACGATATAGTTTGTATCCAGGTATCACAGTGTCCCACTGGTTATCCTCCTTCCACCATGTCTCTGAGAGTGCAATCATATCTAACCTCTCATTTAATGCTATATATTCTAATTCTCCCATCTTATTGTTTAGACTTCTAGCATTGGCATACAAGCATTTTAGAGACTGTATTTTATTAATATTAATCTGGCTATTGGTAGGCATGGGTAATTGGGAATCTTTATGCTCTGTCTGCTCCTTACTCAAGGGCATTTGGGCTACTATACTCCCTTTTGGAACCTCACTGCTTTTGGTAGTATCCTTCAAGGATACCTTTGTCCGAACCGTGCGCTCCTGGGTGACTGTCGGCTTTCCCCTATTTTCTAGTTTAAAAGCTTCTCTATCTCTTTTTTAAAGGTTAATGCCAGCAGTCTGGTCCCATCCTGATTAAGGTGAAGCCCATCCCTTCGGAAGAGCCCCCCCTTTCCCCAGAATGTTCCCCAGTTCCTAACAAATCCAAAACCCTCATCCTTGCACCATTGTCTCATCCACGCATTGAGACTCCGGAGCTCTGCCTGTCTTTTGGGTCCTGCACGTGGAACAGGAAGCATTTCGGAGAACGCTATCCTGGAAGTTCTGGATTTCAACTTCCTACCTAAAAGCTTAAATTTAGCCTCCAGAACTTCCCTACCACATTTTCCTATGTCATTGGTACCAACATGTACCAAGACAGCAGACTCCCCCCCAGCACTATCTATGATCCTATCTAGGCGGTGCGTGAGATCTGCTACCTTCGCACCAGGCAGGCATGTTACCAGGCGATCCTCACGTCCACCAGCCACCCAGCTATCTACATTCCTAATGATTGAATCACCAACTATAACAGCTGTCCTGACCCTCCCCTCATGGGGACATGGCCCTGGAGAAACGTCCTCGGTGCGAGAGGGTTTTACATCACCTGGAGGACAGGTCCTAGTTACAGGATCACTTCCTGCCACACCAGGGTGATGCTCTCCTGTCACGTGACCTCTCTCCTCCATGGCAACAGGGATGCTGCCAGACTGGAGGTGGGACTTCAGGACTATATCCCTGTAGGTCTCGTCCATGTACTTCTCTGTCTTTCTTATGTCTTCCAGGTCTGCTACTCTAGCCTCTAGAGAACGGACTCGTTCCCTGAGAGCAAAGAGCTCCCTGCACTTAGTGCATATGTAGGACCTCTCACCAACTGGGAGATAATCATACATGTGACACTCGATGCAAAAGACTGGAGAACCCCCATCTCGTTGCTGGACCTCTGACTGCATCTTAGTTTAAAGCTTGTGTTTAGGTCTTTTAAATCGGTATATAATAAGGATTGGTGTAGATGCTTATACTAATAAAAGTGTATCTAATACCCCTAATACACCCTGTGTACCTGAAGCTAATTAATCACAGGTCCTCTGTGTATGACTGATTTGGATTAAGAGCTGCACCTGAGAGCAGCCCCTTTCCTCTAAGATGTCCAAGTACCTATAAAACTACAATTTCCCCAGGGGTGGGTGGGTGCTGGGGAGGGAGGGGGGGAGATAAGTCCTATTAAAGAGGGCAGTTACAAGGTACCCTGTCCTGAACCCTCAGCAGGGGGATGGGGGTACCACACAAAGCCCAGTTGAGAGAGGCAAGGTAAGTACAGCTGAGAAGGCTGAACTTGCACACCACTAAGACAAAATTAAATTTTCCTCTTTGAGGCTGCTTTTGGATCCTGATGCTCCTCATTCTCTTGTCCACTACTTATGTGTATCTTGCCATACTCTAGTCCCCAGTTTTGCCATGTTTTTTGTCTTGATTAGATTGTAATCTCTGATGAGCAGGAACTGTGTCTTAGATCTATATGTACAGCGCTACATACACCTTATAGCACTATACAAATGATTAGTGGTAGTAGTATAATGTTTCCTGTTTTCATCATTTGGCTCTTTTTTTTTCCATTTCTTGAAGGATTTTCTCTTAGCTATAACATCTTCTTTAACCCACCTTTAAGCAATGCTGGCTGCCATTTAACCTTCCTTCCACCTCTTAAAGCATGGGATACATCTGGTCTGGGCTTCTAAGACAGTATATTTAAATAATGCCCAAGCCTGATATAGACTCTTCCTTTGCAGTTGCTCCTTTTAATTTGCTTTAACCATCTTCCTCATTTAATCAGTCTCCTCTGAAAGTTAAATACTAGTGCAGTAGATTTCCTTGGTAACCTATCGCCATTTATTAAATCAATTGTGATCATGCTATGCTTGCTATTGCCAAGCAGCCCCAACACCGTTATCTCTCACTAGATCCTGCTTCCACTAAGAACTAGATCTAAGATAGCTTCCCCTCGAGTTGGTTCCTGAACCAGCTGCTCTGTGAAGCAGTCATTTATTTCATCTAGAAACCATCTCCCTAGCACGGCCCGAGGTAGCATTGATCCAGTCCATACTGGGATAATTGAAATCTACCATTATTATTGTGTTGTGAACTTTGTAAGCTTCCCCAATTTCTTTTAGCATTTCATCATCTGTCTGTTCATTCTGGCCAGGCGGGTGGTAGTACACCCCCACTGTCATTCCCTTCCTTTTTTACATGGAATTTCTATCCATAAGGATTCTGCAGTGTATTTATTTTCCTGCAAAACCTTTATCCTGTTTGGCTCAATGCCCTCATTAATATATACTGCCACCCCTCCACCTATGTGATGTATCCTGTCATTGTGATATAATTTGTAGCCTGGTATTGCAGTGTCCCATTGGTTATCCTCCTTTCACCAGGTCTCTGAGATGCCGATTATATCTAATCTTTCATTCAGTGCTAGATATTCTAACTCGCCCATCTTATTTTTAGACTTCTAGAAACTGCATACAGGCATTTCAAAGTTTGTTTTTTGTTCATATTAACAGTTTGGCTATCAGATGACAGGGATAATTTGGAATCTTTCAACTGGTTTTTACTTAAAGGCATTTAAAATTTTTATGGCAGGACAAAACGCCCAAATTCACTAGAATGACACTTTATAGATCTAGAAAAAGAGGGGAGATAGTGGCTCCAAATGTTTTACAGAACTATTGGGTCTACCAATAGAGGCCTGTGATTGAATGGGAAATTACAAATTGTGGGTACAAATTGAGCAGGCCTTAGTGGAAGAGGCATCATTAGATGCATTAATGTGAAATCTGAGGAAGCTCAGGCCCTATAAGGGAAGGGCTTTTCGCTGTGTTGATTGCACATTAGTTATGTGGAATTCCCAATTCAAGGGGCCACTGGTATTCTGTGCTCACATCCATACAGAATAACTTAATGCTGCATGAGGGATTGCAGAGAGAGCTTTTTCAAATATAGGGGGGGGGGGGGGAGTGAAGATCGTAATTTTGGGGAAAGTTGATAGGAGGATGGAATTTTTGTAAGCTTGGAAGAATTAAAACATCAGTTTAGAATATTGAACTCGCACCATTTAGCTTATCAAGAAGGGACTGGCTTAAAGCTTGTAATGGGGAAAAGATATCCTGTGATAGGAAAGCAGAGGAACCTATGAGTAATAGGGCTGTTTCTAGCAGGAAGGAAGATATCAGGACACCCAGTTGCCAAGAGCAACATAAACATTCCCAGCCACGAGGGAAGGAACCCTGCACAGCTGATAGGCATTCCCCAGCTCTTAGCTCTAATAGCTTTCACCTGGGAGGGGGAAGGGCTGGAGTAGAGCCTCAGCAAACGTATAAGGGACGTTCATTAGAGAATAGGGGTAGCTGTAGGACGAGCCGTAGGAGCAGCAATAGCAGGAGCTGGAGAAGGAGTTCTGACTTTGGCTTTGGTAGCTCCGGTAACTCCAGAGAAAGCACTGTGGAAGATTCAGTGAAACCAGTAACAGGAAGCAGGAGAGACGTGCTGAATGAGAACCAGCTGGATACTGAGTGCAAGCTGAGGTTTGAATCTGGGAAGCAACGTCTGCTTTGGGCTGGTAGAAAAACTAATGTGAATGACTTTGATTCTGAATGTGAAAGAGAAAGGCAGATAACAGCTGATAGTCTTAATTGGAGGAGAAAGGCTCAAAACCCTTTTAACCAAGCCTCCAAACATATACCTTATCGTGAAGGCATTTATAAGGAGAAAGTACCAGTCAGAATAACTGGAAAGCAATTACAGGCTTCAGGAAGGAAAGAATATACGGTGCAAGACATCTGTATGTTGGAAGAGGGTGACAAACAGCCTAAGCATAGAGAAAAGCCTCTGAGATTTAAACCCCGACTGAATGAAGCTGTGCATAGCTTTTCTCCTGCCTCAAACCCAGAAGCTGGGCTAATTAACCAAGGTAAAGCTGCTTACAAGTCTTTTTCACCTAGAAGTTATAAAGGACGTAAGTCTTACTGGAATTGTATGCCAAGATATGGTGACTCTGACCCTTACCTGCTGGAGGAAATAGTAGGGAGGTCAAGGGAGCTGGCAGAGGAGAATAATCTACCAACTCACTATAGGCAACAACCTTATGCAGATGATAGTCAGATTGAATCAATGATAATTGATCCGCCAGAGCCTGAATTATCTGACTACCAGATGGACTGTACATTGGCTATGATAAATGATAGAATTTCATTGTGCTGAAGATATACAATGCTGGAAGTGAATTAACTGCCTGTTTAAAAGCACAAGAATTTACTTTATCCTTTTTGCCAGAGTATATGGCTTTTGTTCTTTTGTTACCTGTGTTATAATCCAAACCCCGGGAGGGGAAATAAAACCTTGATTTGACCTTACCACTCAGGTCTCAACTATCTTATTGCAAAGGAGCCCAACTACAATCCTTTCAATAAAAGGTCCCCCTGTAGCCCAACCAGTATACCACGCTGCTGGCCGAACAGGGTGTGACAAGCTCCATCAGAGTACAAGTAGTGGCGCTCTCCTCCTTCAGAGTTCCTGTGGCTGGCTGGTCTCTTGCTTCTCACTGTGATGTTTCTCGTTTTCTCAGGGGTCTCTGCACATTGTGCCTCTGTTCATCTGCTGGTTCCCCCATGGAACTTATTGATTGTTCTTTGAGCACTTGCGCACTCACCTTTTGAGCCTTTGAAGCAGGCTACACTTAAGGATTTGTCTCTTAAGACAGAGTTTTTGGTGGCTATGATCTTGGCCTGTCATATTTCAGAGTTGCAGGCTCTCTTGTTGAGATCCCTTCTTGTCCTTTTCCCCGAGGGTGTTACCTTTATCTTTGAGTTTTTGATATACTGCTCAGGCAGTGCATCAGAGCAGTTTACACAGTAAAATGTCAGCTACAAATGAGAAATAGGAAAGGAACGCCATTGTCAATAGGAAAGCACAGTACACTGGAAAGATTAAAGAGATAGAGATGAACAGACAGACTAAACAGAAGGCAGGGACCAGTGTGAAGTACTTTGTGGACAAGAGTGAGCAATTTATAGTCATTATGGTACTTAAGGGGTAGCCAGTGCAGTTGGATACAGGGAGAGGTAATGGGATCTGAGCAAGAGGAGTGTGTGAGGATCCGGGATGCTGTATTTTGAAGGAGCTGAAGACAGAGTTGAAAGAGAGGGAGACCAGCCAGGACAACTTTGCAGTGGTCAAGTCTGGAGATGACTAGGGACAACATGAGGGTTGAGGGAGAGGAATGGGTGCACTACATGGATCTGTCAAGGAGAAGCAAAAGAACGATGGACAATTGTGGAAATGTACTCATGAAAAGAGGGAGGAATCCAGGGTTACACCAAGGTAATGGATGGAAGTGGTGAGGGGAACGGGATGGTCGGCAAACACGGGTCAGGGAGGGACAGGGGGACCTGAAGGTGAACAAGATGGTGGCAGATTTATCGATGTTAAGATGAAGGAAATTCAACGATAACTAAGAGGATACTTGACGCAAGCAGGAGTTCATAGGGGGTGAGGTCAGGGGTTTGTGGGCTGGTGTGCTGGAGTAAGATAATATCATCAGCATAGAAATAGGCTGATAGGCTAATTTGTTGGATAATGAGTGCAAGGGGGGCCAAGAAGACGTTAAACAGAAGGGGTCCTAGGACCAAACCACAAAAGAGGAGTGGGTGAGGAGATAGAGGACTCGAACAGAGAGAGCATGCAGAAAGACTGAAACCAGAGGAGAATAGTACCCCTAAACCCGAAATCGTGGAGCCTGGAGAGAAGAATGGAGTGATCAACCAGATCAAAAGCAGCGGAGAGGTCCAAGGATACAGCTAAGGTAATATCACCGCACTCGTAAGAGGTGTGGAGCTCGTTTAGAAGGGAGAGAAGAATGGTTTTGGTGCTGTGGCCAGGCCTAAAACCGTATTGACAGGGGTGGAGAGTGTGAGTGAAGTCGAAATGCATGACATCTGTGCAAAGACAAGTTTCTCTAAAATCTTAGAGAGAAAGGGGAGATTAGAGATGGGACACCAGTGAGCCAGAACAGTGGGGTCAAGAGTGGGTTTCTTAAGGATAGGGCATACCAGGGCATGTTTCCAAAGGGAGGGGAGAGTACCAGCAGAGAGACTGGAGTTGAACATGCAGACGACATAGGGGAGAAGGGTGAGGGAGGGGTCTATGCGCCAGTGAGAGGGAATGGGATCTAAAGAGCAGGTGGTCTTATGGGAGGAAGACAGAGCTTGTCATACGGCTGCCTAGGGTGAGAACTTACACAATCTTGACGATGCATATATTCATATGATTCTTGCAAGGTATTGTGGGTAATGTAGTTCATTCACTCCCAAACACAGCTGAAGACGATAATTGAGTTGTGAAACCAGTGGTTAAAGCCAATAAAATACTTCTTTTATTGATGGGGTTTAATTCACCCAGCACAAGTATGATTGTTAGCAATATAAATGAGGTTACTTGCTTGCAGTGTTTAAATGGATAACATAAAGTCACAAAGCAAATCAGAAAACAACCTTTAGCTTGTCAGGCAATTAGCTAATGTTTTCTTAGCAAATAATTACCAAAGGAAAAAGGCACAAAGAAATGAATAAACTTTGCTTGTTAGGTTAACTTCTGCTTATTTTCCACGCAGATCCCAGCAGTGATTCTCCCTTGCTCACACACACAATCAGGTGCAGCTTTAATTACTATCAATTGACCAGCTGAAACCCTTTAGCTGGCTGGCTGCTACTGTGTGAACCCAAATCCTGCTTTAAGAGCTGTTTGCAGTGGAAATAAAGAACAAAGTTAGGTTTCTTTGTGATGGCTGATGTGTTTGCTCACAGAAAGCTAGCAATAGCATTTAGATAGAGAACAGTCCATGTAATTAATAGTTTCATCTGCTGTATCTCCCCCTTCATCAATCAGCATAGGGTCACTATCATACATTGGCACAGACGAGTCTTTCCATAAGGCACTATCATGAGAATGCTTATTCCCTTGCTGCCATTCACTATTATAGATAGGGTCTGGATCAGTGTTCATACCTGAGCCTCTCCTGCTATCATAATTCCTCTCTGTATAGCCTGGCCAGTATGTAATCCAGTTCTGATGTCCAGCCTTCCAATCTTGATCCCTGGACACTGGATCCTCTCTTACATACCTTCTGGCCTTGGTCTGAAAGTCTCTTCCACGTGTAGTCTTCTCTCTTCCAGGTAGCCACTGGTGATTCCTATCTCTGCCATTCCATTCCTCTGGCTGACTCCAGTCCAATGGACTCTGCTGGCACTTGGAATACCTCCCAGTATGGGTACTGCCTTGGACTCTCCCAGACCTTCCAATGGGCTTTCTTCTCTTCCTTCCAGAGAGTCTCCTTCTCTCTCTATCCGCTTGGCTTGGCTTCTGTTTCTCCAGGTGATGCTGGTGCTTGAGCTTATAGCTGTTGCTGTCTCCTTTCCTGAAGCCCTTTCTGTAGCTCTTGCTGAAGCTGTTATCTGAAGAATAAGCTCTATTCTTATTCTGTCCTAATGTGTGCTCCTCCCTAACACAGCGCAGCTGTGTTGAATCAGGCCCTGCCCTTTGAGATGAGTGCTTAGGGATTACCTCATAGCTCTCTTGATTGCACACACGTTTTCTCACTTCAGCCCCCCTCATGGTTGCTGGAAACCCGGTGCATTCTGGGACTGGTAGTCTTTTATGTGAAAACTCTGTTTTCTTACTTCTACCAAAACTGACAGGTTGCTTGTTCAGAGTCACATCATCTTTTCTATAGCTCCTACCTGAGCTATGATAAGCTTCCTTATCACAAGCTTTAGACAAGTCTGATTGTGACACAGGATGAAAGGAAGACCATACGTGGGAAAGGGACAGGATGGATGAAGGGAAAACGGGAGAAGGAGGTGGGCAGTCATAAAGGGTGGGGATAGAGGGAGACAAGAGCACTGTTCCCTCTAAGCTGTGTGCCGAGCGAGCGTACATACTTTACAACAGAGCGCACAAAAAGTACGGTTCTGATTCTGATAGAAAACAACACAGACGTCTTAAAATTTAAAAGTTGTGATTGTAATTACTAGAAATTTTCTGCTTCATTTAGTAATCGTCTATTTTCATTTAATTTGATTAAAATCAATGTGGTGTACATACTGTATTCTGATGTGTAGTCAAATTTTAACGTATATAACTCCGAGTGTCGTTATGTGGTGCACAAAAATGTAACATTCCTTCAAAAGCTGCACAGCTGATATTTTATGCGCACACAGCCTACAGAAAATTAGAGGGAACATTGGACAAGAGGGGAACTGATTGCACAGTGCAAAGATTTTATCAGAAAAATAGGAGGCAGGGGGCTGAGGCGGAAGAGCCACAGGGGGATGAGAGGGAACGGAGGATGCGGTAGAGTTGCTGGGTAGAGGAAATTAGATTGGAAAAATAGGACTTTTTGTAATCATGAAGCAGGGTTTTGTACTGATGATAATAACGAAAGAGACAGGAAGTCTGGGCTAGGATACTTGTGCCAGCGGCATTCAGCATGTCGAAGGTGGGCGCGGTGGAGGAGGAGAGCCGAGTTAGACCACTGGTGGCGGTCAGTTCTTTTTCTCTCCAAAGTGCTTTCACTTTTTCATGTTAATCAGCTAAATTTTTTGGTCTGTTTATGTTCCAGGAAAGATAAGATCCTCATTTTCCTGGACACACACAGCATCCTACTTAGATATTTAAAAGTTACAAACTCTTTCTGGCTTTCTGATCAGCTGTCTGTCCTCTTTGCCAGTCCTCACAGAGGTCAGGTGACATCTAAGGCTACTCACAGTTGCTGCATCAAGGAGACTGTTTTGGTCTATTGGCTGATAGACCGGTCCCAGTGGGATTAAAGGCCCACTCTATCCGTGCCCAGGCTGCATCCTAGGCAGAATCATAGTCTGAGTCTCCACTGGATATTTGCAGGGTGGTGACATGGTCATTCTTGTCTACTTTTGTGATGCATTACTGTCTGGATGTCCAGGCTTGATTTAAACATGTAAATGATGCAGTTATTTGATAAGAACACGCATCACCCCAATGGCGCATAATTTCACTGTGGCATGCACATGGGCAGAGTTTGGACAGAGTGCACAAGTATACACAAATTATAACATCCTATAATTTGCACACATTCTTTACAAATGTAAATGCTGAATTTTACTACAACTAAAATTCTTCATTAGTGTGTATAATGCAATGCAATGCAATACAATCTGTGCCGACAAGTCAATGCTAACTGCTGGTGACCCAGCCCCTGGGTTTCCTTAGCAAGGTGCAACTGGAAGTAGACGGACAGTGGATTTTAAAAATTTATATTCCTTCACTTCTCCGTAGTTCTCAGTGAAGTAGAATAAAACATAGGAAATAATATTAAATAAGGCAGATAATACAAATTCATGAAATAAGATGACAAACATAAAACACAGTTTAAGATGTTGGAAATAAAACACTAAATAGAACTCAAGGCCTCTTAGGAAAAGTAGGTCTTATGATGTTTTCTTAAAACACAAAAGATCATCTTCTAAATGGATGTCATTAAAGAGCTAGAGAGGCTACAAATTCAAAAAGCCCAAACAGGTGTCAAAGGCAGATGAGGTATCTAAAAACACCACCAAAAGTGCCAATGTCTAGTTGTTTTTCTAATAGTAACTAAACTAAGGTTTCACCTTATATTCTTTTGTGTCTTTGTTATTTTTATTACCTATTAAAGTGGAGTAATACTGCAACCACACTACTTTGCCCTTTATGAAAACCATATTGGCATGGATCAAGTACCTCAAACTGATCTAGAAAACCTGGCATTTGTTTGAGAACTATAGACTCAATGACAGAGGACGGAAGATTGAAGATGAGAATGAACACACACAGCCCTCCCATTTCCTGCTAAAGGAGTGGCATCTCTTCCCTTCACAAGTATGAAACAGAAAATATAGCAGCAGATGAAGGTGATAAAAACTAATGGTCATGAAACCTCTGCTTGGCCACCCAATGAAAAAACGGTGAAAGTCTGCCTTTGTGTAAATGAAATTTATGTGATTTCTAATTGCATGGATATGGAAGCATGAAATGAGTACTGCTGTAATACCAAGGGCCTACTTCATAAAGATCTTTTTCAATAGACACAGAACAGCCAAGTCTTACCGACTCAGGTCCCAAATACTCTAAGTGTTTTTGAACATGGTTAAGTAGAGTAGGATATCTCAGGAAGAAAAAAAACCTAAACAAAAATCAATTTTATCACTGGCTCTTTCCTCTCCTCTCTGGCTCTAAAAGACCTGTCACATCTGTATTTAAGCATTTCTTCAGCTAAGTTGACACTGATGCCACTGATCTTAGTGTCAGACAGTGCTGCGATTATATTTTGGCAAAGATGTGTCTATTTTTGGCACTCGTTTCGCTGACAAAATCAAAGTTAGAAGGCATCAAGATCCTTAGGAAAATGCACGTAGGGACATAAACCTGATGTTTTATAGTATTTATTTCATTTTATTTAAAGAAACCTATTGAATATACTGTTACCATTATATATACACACATGTTTTATGGCTCAAGTGCCGTGGAACAGTGGAGGTGTGTGCTATTCTATGTGTGTGTTGTATTGTTTGCATGCTGACTCCTGCTATGCTATGAGATGATGCAATTTGCTAATATCACCAGCAGGTGGAGCTCTGCCCTTATCTTTAAAGAGCATTGGAGCTTGGCTCTGCCACTATCCCAAGACAAGACACATATATCTGAAGAATGGCTGCTCCGGGGAAAAAATAAGCCCTTTGTTTCAGGATCATAAAATCCGCATCTTTGTGCCTGTCACAAATGTAGTGTGCTTAGGGAACACAGGTCTAGCAATCATCTTGTGCTTCCTTCCTAAGCCAAACAGTATTGCTCACCAACAAGTAGTATGGAAGAGGCTATTTGTAACAGTTTTACAAAGCTAATTCTATAAAGCATAAGGATTCTCTCGGACTTTTTAAATAACTCAGGCCGCCTCAAAACAGAAACAAAACAAATACATAACTATAAACTTGGGCCAGTTTTATGGCATGCCGGCTGCCATCAGACCTCTAAAACCAGCAATGGAAAAGACGGTTGGGGGGGGGGGGGCGGCATTCACTAATACCCCCTCCCCCTCCTTAAATGCCTCCAATCAGAGATCGGTGATGGGGTGTGTGTGGGCAGCATGCTGCTTTCATGAGCTACAGGTACAGCAGAACAATGCAGGAGCAGTCATAAAGCCTTGGACGGATAGCCCAGTCGGCAGTCCCTCTTTCTCACTGCTGCTGTGTGACTGCTGTGTGCTAGCTTGAGTCGGTGAAACTTATAGGCAGTGAGTGTGAGGCAAGCCCAGCAGCCATTCGCATTGTGCCAACCCAGACAGCTCTATCCTGCCTGTCCATTGTGCTCCTCACTGATTTTAAACCTTCAGAGCTCGAATTTGGCAGTCACACTGGACAATAAGTTTGTATGTTTAAAATACAGAAATTTATCATGATTTTTACAAAGATTAAATAAATATAAATAAGACTGTTTAATGTTTTTTACTAGTAAATAGGAGGAGATTGCGTAGTGCAGTTGGCGGACAAGGCAGGAAGAATCCTGGGATTCAAGGTCTAGTCCCTTATGTTACGGATTCCGTGTGGCACTGTGCAAACATAAAACATAGTAAATGACAGATAAGGAAAATATGGTCCATCTAGTCTGCCCTGTAAGGTAACTAGAGTGGAGCCCTGCCACCCTGTGCAGGTTACCCCCTTCAATTCTTTTGGTTAGGGTTGTACAAAGCTCCTTTACACCCCTGTGCCTCTGAGCCCATTGCATTTGGTTAATTATATCATATTGCATTTGATGGCCTTTGGAAACTGTCAGCACATTTGTAGCATCTGCACCGAAGTAAAGTTTGAACGCTCATGTCCATGTAATGTCACTGGACATTCAAAAAACCATTATGCTTTTACACACAGTCAATAGAGGTGGATGGATGGGCTGAAGGATGGATAGCGGCTGAGGAGAGGGTGGTTTGGGTGGGAGCACCGATGTGCCTTAGATGCCATCTGCAACATATTTGTACTGTGCATGAAAATGTGCACCAGTGCCACTTGGAAGGCCTGATACCAGACATGTGGGACTCGCACCTGTCCCTCCCACCACACAACACTTCAGACAAATGTGCAGATAACTGCACAGGTGTCATCCAAACTGGGCAAATGTGGCACTACGGACATGAGGTAATACCTGCAGATAGCTATCCGAGCAGCAGGATATGTCCGCATGTATTGCAGAGATGTAATGGAGCCATTTCCATAAAGGTATTTAATGTTTCACTTACCTGGGGGCTTTCTTCACCCATCCCCAATGAATCTAGTTTAAATCTCTAGTTTAATAAAACTCATGAATATTCATTGTGGATACCCTGCAAAACAGCCTGTGAGGAGCACTTGAGGATCAAGTTTCCCAACTTTAAAGGAACACCATCATCTGTGTTCCCTTAGCTAAGTTCATCTTTAGCTAAAACTTGCTTTTCAGTAGCTACTCTGATAATTCAGTAATGTTTCTTACAGCTGTGCCCCAGCGGAGCGACTAAAATTCACTCTTTGCTATTCTGATATGGCACACGACTAGAGCGGTTATTTTGTATAGTTTGACTTAGATTTGGGGGTGTGACCTTTCTTAATCTAATATTTCTTTGTTATAGTATTATAGCAACAAGCCAGCATGTCTCTTGAGGACAATCATGCCTATCTCATTACAAAAGGACATTTTCAAACAGAAAATAAAACGAAAACAAAGCCATTCAAGTGCACTCTAGTTCAGTATGGATTTTATTAAGCAAACACAAACTGCTAGTATTGATTTTAATCGCTACCAAGAAAAGCGTTTTATTTTTGCTAAAGTGGATATAACATTCTTAGACTGCAGGTGAAGATAAAACGATGAAGCATCGTCTTGTATAATACTGTTCCTTTGCTTTATTAGGAATAAATATATATAACTAAATAAAGACTAGCAAAGACCTGCAAAACATTTGTAGTAGTCCCAATACTCACACTTCCACCCTCCACCCAATAGGACCAGTTTCTTGTGTGCCGCATCTTACCAGTGCCACTGTCCCCTTATTTGCACTGCTGCTGTGCTTCGACTACGTACTACCTACTCCAACCTGCACAGAGACAGACATCACCTTCCCTAAATATTTTTATTTATTTAACGGGTTTTCTATACCATATTATCTTAGATTCTATGTTGCTTACATATAACATTAACAAGAAATGTACATTGAACCACAGGGACATTAAACTTGGAGGCTTATAGGGGGTGCGCCAAGCAGGGCGGCCCAAGGGGGATGCGGGGCCATGTGCGTAGACTCGGTGCGGGGCCTCGTTTGCATAAATATTTGTATAATGTTACCATTAACTTTTAGTAAACATGCTTCTTAAGTGTATGGATAAAGAGACTAAAATATTTCTACATTACTTATAATCCAGTGCCAACCGCCAGGCACATTAGGAACTACTACAAACACTGTCCATTTAGAACCCATAGCAAACCAGCCGTATCATAACAGCACTACCAGGACTCACAAAGCACCAGACCCTACCTATCAAAAGGCTACACTGCAAATATTAAACCAATACATCTCAGAACAACAATACATGACCTACTGGGGAAAGAAAACAAGGGCGATGTCAAATAGGAATAAACAGAATACCTCAGCTCAGTTACACATGCAGAACATAGACCATCACCAAACAAGGAATCACAATTTAGAAACAGGAAGACCATAATTAAACTGAGAACCCCAAAAGCCAAACTTGGAATGTACAGCAACACTGTAGAAATAAAACTATAAATTTCCTCTTGTACTAAACAAAGCACAGACGTTAATGATGCACATTTCCCAGAGCTGACATATTCCAGTTAATAAATTCAAAATAAAGAGATCTTACTATTTTGTGCATTTTTTTTCAGTTGCAATTGCTCCAGCCACTTTCTTCTAGTTTTTTCGTGTCTTCTGCTAACTCTCCATCGTCTGCTGTCCACTTGTCCTTTCTTCTCTCCTAGTTTTTTTCCATTCTCTCTCTATCTGTTTTAACATTACTAATCTTTCTCCTTTTGCTCTTTCCTCATTCCTATTTCATCCACTCAAATTTTACCTCTCCATCCTCAATCCCCACTTACTCTCCCAATACCCGGCCAATTGTAGATTTTTCTTCCCTCCCACACAAAATATTTTTCCCCTCTCCATTTCACTCTCCCAGCCCCATCCCTAATCCTCCCCAAACATCAGCTCTCTTTTAGTTCAAGCCCCACCCAGCATCCGCTCCCTTCTAGTCCCCGCATCAGCCTATTTCCAGTCCTAGCTCCCCCATTCATTTCCAGTCCTATCGGAGTCCCTCCATCAGCCCATTTCTAGTCCTTTCCTAGCCCCACCTTCAGCCCATGTCAAATCCTAGCTCCACTCCACTCAGTCCATTTCCAATCCAAGCCCCCCATAAGCCTACTTCCAGTTCTAGCGCCTCCATGAGTCCATTTCAATCCAAGCCCCCACCACAGCCCATTTCCAATCTTAGCTCCCCCAACAGCCCATTTCCAGTCCTATCCTAGCCCCTCCATCAGCCCATTTCCTGACCTAGCTTCCCCCCCCCCACTCAGCCCATATCCAGTCCAGCTCCCTTGCCTCACAGCCCATTTCCATTCCAAGCCCCCATCCACACCAGCTATTTGCAGTTCAAGCCTCCCCTTCCACTCAGCCCATTACCAGTCCTAGTCCCCCCCATAGCCCATTACCAGTCCTAACCCCCCTCCCCCCATCAGCCCAGGGAAAGATTAAAATATAAAATAAAATGCTGGCTGCTGCCACCGTGGCAGCAGCAGAATCGAGTGTCCCGCAGCCCCTGCCTGGCAGAGCCCTCCCTCCCTCCCTGCATCAGTCCCTTCGGCACGGTTTTCAGAGCCACGAAGGGAGAGTTTCTCCCTCGTGGCTCTGTTAAGCCCGCCGGGGCTGATGGGAAACGGGTATTTCCTGTTTCCCATCAGCCCCGGCAGGCTTAACAGAGCTGCGAAAGGGAAACTCTCCCTTCGCGGCTCTGAAAGCCGTGCTGAAGGGATCGATGCAGGGAGGGAGGACCCGGGGGGGGGGGGGCCCCTGCGGGACACTCTATTCTGCCGCTGCCATTGCAGCAGCAGACAGCTTTTTAAATTTTTTTATTAATTTTACTTTTAAAGCAGAATGTTTGCGCGAGGCCCCCTGAAACACAGGGCCCTGTGCAAAAAAATATTCTCGCTCAATGGAAGGGCTGGCCCTGGTGCCAAGTGATAAACAAGTTAATAAGACCAGGGTTTCTGGAAAAAGATAGCCATGTGTTGGTGGGACATAGGGGTGGTTAGTGATCAAGAATACAGGTTGAGGGAGGTGGGGTGGGGGGGAAGGTAGCGGAGATTTATGGAAAGAATGGTTTTGGGAGGGAAATTGAGGTGTGGGATGGTGTAGCGGTACAAAAGCAGAGACTTCAGTCTGATCATGTGTCTAAGAATGTTATATCTAGCAGAAATAAAGTGCTTTTCTCGGTAGCGATTAAAATCCATACTAGCAGTGACTGTTACTTCTGGAGAGAGATCTGCAACTGTGAGTATATACTTCTGGTAATTTTCTAAAAGGAATTCTTTGTATTAAAGCTAATTAATCTGTGAACCCACTATTTTTTGTTAAATCAGTCAGGGCCTAGTAGCAGCAGTTTAAGTTTAAATTTAAAACACACAGGAGAACTTTCTGGTTACATTTCATACCCAGCAGAGAGCTTGTAGTTTACATTTAATAATCACTCAGGGCCTAGCATCAGCAAAGTACTTTTAGCTTACATTTAAAACACAGAAAAGAGCTTTCTGGTTAAATTTAGAACCCAGCAGAGAGCTTGTAGTTTAAATTTCATAAGAAGTTAGAGCCTAGCACAGTTAAGAGCTATAATTTAAATCAAATCAGAATATAGCTTACCTCAGCAGCACAAGACAGGGTACTGTGTAGCAGCCCTCCTTTTAATAAGTGTTATTTCCCACCCACCCCTGGGATAATCGTAGCTTTATAGGTACTTAAACATCTTAGAAGACAGGAGGTGCTTTCAGGTGAAGCTCATTACCCAAATCAGTCATACACTAAGGACCTGAGATTAATTAAGCTTCAGGTGAACAAGGTATATTACACGTATTAGGTAAGAACATAAGAACATAAGATATGCCATACTGGGTCAGACCAAGGTCCATCAAGCCCAGTATTCTGTTTCCAACAGTGGCCAATCTAGGTCATATGTACCTAGCAGTTTCCCCAAGAGACAAAAGTTCCACAATGCTTGTACTGGGTCAAGCATTGATATCTTCGGTCACTTCTTAATAATGGTTTATGGACCTTTCCTCCAGGAACTTGTCCAAACCTTTTTTAAACCCAGCTACACTAACAGCCTTTACTACATCCTCCGGTAACAAATTCCAGAGTTTGATTACACGTTGAGTGAAAAAATATTTTCTTTTATTAGTCTTAAATAGTTTACCCTGTAGCTTCATTGCATGTCCCCTAGTCTTTCTATATTCTGATAACGTAAACAATCGATCTACGTTTACCCGTTCCACTCCGTTCATTAATTTATAGACTTCTATCATATCTCCCCTCAGCCGTCTCTTTTCCAGGTTAAAGAGCCCTAACCTTTTTAGCCTTTCTTCATAGGAGTATCCTTCCATCCCCTTTACCATTTTGGTGGCTCTTCTCTGAACCTTTTCTAAAATCGCTATATCCTTTTTAAGATACGGCGACCAGAATTATTACAGTTTTATTAGTATACATATTAGGTATACTATACATATTAGGTACAGTTTTATTAGTATACATATCCATAGCAACCCTTAGTAAATAAAGAACTTAGATCTAAACACAAACTTAAAACTAAGATGCAGACAGCAGTCCAGCTGCGGGATGGGGGCTTTCCAGTTATGCCAGTGGCCAGCATTTCTTTTACTTGCTTGATTACCTCTTGTTTGCGAGTCTCTGGCATTCTATAAGGCCGCTGCCGAATTACTCGTCCGGGCACTGTGATAATTTCATGGGCTACGAGGTGGGTCTCACCTGGCCGAGTTGTTAGCACATCCTTGAATTTTCCCAACATCTGCATTAATTCTTTCTGCTGCTGGGGCGACAGCTCGGTCCCTATCCTCGGGGTAGGTTGTTTTTCCCAGTCCTCAATCTGTGGGCCCAGATCCTCCTCGCTTCTTTCCTCACCTAAGGCTGTTAGGTTTTTAACCTCCCTTTCTCCTGTGGAGCCGAATCCCCCCCGCCCCCCGCTTCGTCGGTGGCAGTGAGGGTACTTCCTCCACAAAGGGGAACCCTACCTGCTCGCAAATCAACTGTGCGATACGGTCACCTGTATGTATTTTAAAGTCCTTACTCCCGAAATTAAATAGTAGGACTTTCAGGGGACCCCGATAATCCGGGTCAATGACTCCTGCGCCTACATCTAGCGAGTGTTTTACAGCTAGCCCTGACCGGGGTGCGATGCGCCCATAACATCCCTCCGGGATTTTTATCTGGATCCCCGTGTCTACCAGAGCTTGTCCCCCTTTCATAACAAGGGCGTCTTCTACGCTAAAAAGATCATATCCCGCGGCTGCCGCGGTAGCCCTTGCTGGTCCTTTAGCCTGAGTATTATTTTTACAAAATTGCAATATGAATTTTGGCTTATCAGGCGCTGCTGCCTTGAGAGGGGACTGCTTCTGGGAGTCTGTTTTACGAGGCTTCCCAAACAGCGGACTAGGAATGCTAGCCGCTAAGGCCTCAGCTCCTATTTCTACCGCTACCGGCTGGCCGCGTGTGGGTGTAGGGGCTAGTACTTCCTGGAGACCTCTCTCCATTTCATGGCAGAAGGGTGCCCAATCCCTCCCGAGGACAACAGCATAGGGTAATTTGGGTACTACTGCTATTAATATTTTCCGAGAGACCCCAAAACCCTTTATGTTCACTTCATGCAAGGGATAATGGGATGCCTCTCCGTGTACGCAGCGTATGTGTACCTGGCCTGCTACTTGATTCGGGGCCGCCGACGACTGATTCTCGATGGTTTCCCACAGTCTTTGAGAAACCATACTCTGGTCGGCTCCCGAATCAAGTAACGCCATGGCCTCTACCCCCTCCACCTGAACCATCTGGAGAAATTCTTCTGGGATTTGTCCGTCATCCCCTGTTACCAAGACAGTTTTCACCTTACAATTTCTCTGGTAGTGGCCTGCCTTTCCACACCTATAACATTTTCTATCACCAGCCACATTATCAACAGTATCATCAGGCTTATCCTTTTTATACATTGTAACTCTATCACCCTTCCTCATTTTACCAGGATTTTCATTGCCATTTATTTTTAACTCGCCAATTCTAGAGGCGTCAGCTCTTTTGGCCTCATAATATACCTCCGCCAAATTAGCTGCCTCTTCGGGATCACGGCAATCCTGTAATGTGAGGAAGGTCCTTAATTCCAGTGATATAGAATACATAAACTGCTCCATTATGATATCATTCATAAGGGATTCTACAGACCTCCCTTCGGGGTTGAGCCACTTATATGCAAGGCTTTTCAACCTTTGGTATAAGGCTCTGGGAGTCTCCTTATTCTGTATTTTCGCCTCCCTGAATAGGTGTTTGTAATGCCTGGGCGTAAGGCCTAGCCTATCCCTTATGGCTTTTTTAATCTCCACATAATTAGTGGCTAAGGTAGCAGGCATTCCCTTAAATGCTGACAGAGCCTCTCCGGTTAAGGTCATAGCAAATCGCATGGCCCACTGCTCTGATGGCCATTTGAGGGTTTCTGCAATTCTCTCAAAAGATTCTATATAATCGTCTAAATCATCATACTGGGTAAGCTGTCTCACAGACAAATTTGAACAATTGTTCAATGCTACTTGCGGCATTGCTGGCAAGTTTGCTGCTTCATTGTCCTGCGGCTTTCTGACAAGAACCTCCAACGCTTCCATCAAAGGTCGCTGCTGCTCCCTCATAGCGTCCATGTACTGTCCTTGCAGTTGCTGCATAAGCGCTGCTTGTCTGTCCCACTGCGCTTGCATCCAATTCTGGATGTCCTGTGGATTCATCTCTCTGGAGCTGAACACCTGCAAAAGAAAAGAAAACAAGCACACCAAGTGTGGCACTTCTTTTTGCACACTTCCTGCCTAGGAATAGCGCCCCCCTTTCTCACGTTGTCCTTCTACCTTTCCCACCCAGGTCACCGTTACCTGAGTTTTCTGGTAGATTCCAGCGTGTGAGAAAGTTTCTTGGCTTTTCTTTTCTGGCCGACCTGCAAGCGAAATACTCCTTCAGGTAGTGCTTCTGCGTGGTCACTTGTTCCTCCAGCGATGATTTTTTTTTTCCTTTGCTTCTTCTCTTTATCTTCAGAAGAAGTCACGTGGTACTCCAAAAAAAAAATCCTAAAACACTATGCCATTATGTCGTGAGCCCTCTCGGTGCACCTACCGGTGAGATCAGGTATTGCACTGGGCCTCAGTGTAACTGGCCTCCTGGTAGTTGTAGTTGCTGCCAGTTACAAAAATTAGTTGTGGACAACCGATGTAAGGTTAAACAGGGCTTTATTTCCCTTTCCCAAATAGGATATTTCAATATGTACAAAAACAAAACATAACCCTTCTTGAGTAAAAACAGAAAGAAAACTGTAACACAAAAATGGCTTTCTTTCAGCTTCTTAACAACAGAAATATATTTTAAACACAGACCTGTAGCCACCCAGAATAAGGCCTTCTCTTCACCTTGTCAGGCTGCTTATTCTTATCTATCTTAGGGAGATTATATTATCTGCCAGAGAAAGGCTACAATCCATTTCTTCAATATGCTCTTCAATCACAGAGGCTTCACATTGCATTGGCTCCTCAACAGGAATTAATACCTCTTTACTTTCTCCCTGTGTGGGCTTGGCAAACAGTCCGTCCTGGCTGTGACGTACTTCTTTTTCACTAAGGGACAACTGTTTGCTGTTACCACAATTGCTGGGGTTTTGGTAGTAGGAGCCTCCCCTCTGTTGATATCTGTTTGGCAGGCTAAAGAATTCCCCTGCCCATCTATTAGGAGGAATTACTCCTGCTCTGAGCTCTGCTCTGTTTAGGAACCTGGAACCAGCTGGAACTTCTGACGGCAGCCCTTCTGAAACACTGTGTCTCACGTACCTCTCAGAGTGTTTTACTTCTGCAGGTAAAAAGCCTTTCTTTTGTTTATTATAAGGGTACTGGAGTTTCTCTGCTCCCCTTAGGCTGGCTTTGGATGGCTTCTGGACTTCCACAAACTGTCCCTTATCTCCAAGCTCTGAACTCCCCCTTTTTGGACCGGAATAAAACTTCCTGGCTTGTACCTTTTTTCTTCTGTCTCTGCTCCAATCTGGGCTGTTACATTCACTCTCACTTTCTGTGTCAAGCTGTCTGTACCTTTCATTCAAGCATTCCTCGGACTCACTCAGACCTCCGTTCAGGCTTCCAATGTGGGAATTAGACACGCTCTCTTCACAGCTTCTCTCGTCCTCCTCATTCATCCAGTTCCTTCTCTGGGTTTCTCTCCAGCTCCTATCCTGGCTCTTGGTCTGGCTCTTAGGCTGTACCTTTGCCTTGTTCTCTTTCTTGTTCTGCCTAACTGCTTGTGAGCTGAGTTTATCTAGGTATTTCCTAGCTGCACCACTCTCCAGCTGATTAGAGTCAGGTGAGAATCTCCTGGCTTCTCTACTGGCTGGGTGTGTCTCCCTAGCTCGTGACCTCACTTGCTTACGTTGCCCATGGCAACTTTCTACCATGTGCTTTCCCCAAACGTTAGTATTTCCTTGCATTGCAATATCATCTGTCTCCATAGGGGTCACTAATGAGTCTGCTCTGTGACAATATGATTGGAATATCAGAGACATGGTGGAAGGAGGACAACCAGTGGAACACTGTGATACCTGGGAACAAACTATATCGTAATGATAGAGCTGATCAAATTGGTGGAGGGGTTGCTCTCTATGTTAGAGAGGGAATTGAGTCAGAAAGGATTAAAGTTTTGCAGGAAACAAAATTTGCTGTAGAATCTATATGGATTGAAATTCCATGTAAAAGGGGGAAGGCGATGGCAGTAGGGGTGTACTATCGAGTGCCTGGCCAGAATGACCAAATGGATGATGAAATTCTCAGAGAAATCAAGGAAGCTAACAAAAGTTACAGCGCAGTAATAATAATGGGTGATTTCAATTACCCCGGTATCGACTGGGTTAGTGTCACGTCAGGACATGCTAGGGGGATAAAGTTCCTAGATGAAATAAATGACTGCTTCTTGGAGCAGCTGGTTCATGAACCGACCAGAGGGGAAGCCATATTAGACCTAGTCCTTAGTAGAACACCATATCTAGTGCAAGAGATAAGGGTGTTGGGGCCACTTGGCAATAGTGATCATAGCATGATTGCCTTTGATTTAATTAGTGGAGGAGGGATAGTAAGGAAATCCACAGTACTACCTTTTAACTTTCGAAAGGGAGACTATGATAAAATGAGGAAAACAGTTAAGAAAAAAATTAAAGGAGCAGTTGCAAAGGTTAAAGACATACATCAAGCTTGGATGTTGTTGAAAAATACTATCTTGGAAGCCCAGACCAGCTGTATTCCACGCTTTAAGAAAAGTGGAAGGAAGTCCAAAAAACTGCCAGCATGGTTTAAAGGTGAGGTCAGAGAGGCTGCTGTTGCCAAAAAAGCATCTTTCAGGAAATGGAAAAAAGAGCCAAACGAAGAAACCTGGAAACAGCACAAGCACTGGCAAGTCAAATGCAAGGCATTGATAAGGCAGGCAAAGGGAGAATTTGAGAGGAAGCTTGCTGCGGAAGCAAAAACACGAAATAAAGACCTTTTCAAGTACATTCGTAGCAAAAAACCTGTAAGAGAGTCAGTTGGTCCATTAGATGATAAAGGGGTTAAAGGAGCACTGAGAGGCGACAAGGCGATAGCGGAGAAACTGAATGAATTCTTTGCTTCAGTCTTTACTGAGGAAGATGTAGGGATGTTACCCATGACTGAAGTGGTATTTAAAGGTGCGGAAGAATTGAAGGAAATATCGATACATCGGGAAGATGTATTACAACTATTAGATAAACTGAAGAGTAGCAAATCACCTGGGCCGGATGGTATACATCCAAGGGTGTTGAAAGTACTGACATATGAGATTGCAGACCTGCTATTAGTAATCTATGAACTATCATTAAAATCATCTCTAATACCTGAAGATTGGAGGTTCGCCAATGTAACACCAATTTTTAAAAAGGGTTCCAGGGGTGATCCGGGAAACTACAGACTGGTGAGCCTGACATCAGTACCGGGAAAAATGGTAGAAACCATTATAAAGAATAAAATTACTCAGCATGTAGATAGTCATGACCTAATGGGAGACAGCCAACATGGCTTTAGACAAGGAAGATCTTGTCTTACTAATCTGTGATGATTTTTTGAAGGAGTGAATGAACAGGTGGACAAAGGTGAGTCGGTTGATATTGTGTATCTGGACTTTCAGAAAGCCTTTGACAAGGTCCCTCATCGGAGACTTTTGGCAAAACTAAAGAGTCATGGGATAGGAGGCAGTGTACTATTGTGGATCAGGAACTGGTTAAAAGATAGAAAGCAGAGGGTAGGGCTAAATGGCCAAGTTTCCCATTGGAGAAAGGTGAATAGTGGTGTACCCCAGGGATCTGTGCTGGGTCCGCTGCTTTTTGACATATTCATAAATGACCTGGAAAGTGGAATAATGGGTGAAGTTATCAAATTTGCAGATGACACAAAACTATTTAAAGTTGTTAAAACCCAAGAGCATTGTGGAAAATTGCAAGAGGATCTTGATAAATTGGAAGACTGGGCATCAAAATGGCAGATGAAATTTAATGTGGACAAGTGTAAGGTTATGCACCTAGGGAAGAACAACCCAAACTATGGTTACACGATGCAAGGTTCCACATTAGGAACCACCACCCAGGAAAAAGATTTAGGCGTCATTGTGGATACCATGTTAAAACCCTCGGCCCAGTGTGCAGCAGCGGCCAAGAGAGCAAATAGAATGCTAGGTATGATAAGGAAAGGAATGGAAAATAAAACAAAAGATATTATAATGCCTCTATATCATTCCATGGTGAGACTGCACCTTGAATATTGTGTGCAATTCTGGTCGCCGTATCTTAAAAAGGATATAGCGATTTTAGAAAAGGTTCAGAGAAGAGCCACCAAAATGATAAAGGGGATGGAAGGATACTCCTATGAAGAAAGGCTAAAAAGGTTAGGGCTCTTTAACCTGGAAAAGAGACAGCTGAGGGGAGATATGATAGAAGTCTATAAATTAATGAACGGATTGGAACGGGTAAACGTAGATCGATTGTTTACCTTATCATAATAGAAAGACTAGGGGACATGCAATGAAGCTACAGGGTAAACTATTTAAGACTAATAAAAGAAAATATCTTTTCACTCAACATGTAATCAAACTCTGGAATTTGTTACCGGAGGATGTAGCAAAGGCTGTTAGTGTAGCTGGGTTTAAAAAAGGTTTGGACAAGTTCCTGGAGGAAAGGTCCATAAACCATTATTAAGAAGGGACCCAGGATATCAATGCTTGACCCAGTACAAGCATTGTGGAACCTGTGTCTTTTGGGGAAACTGCTAGGTACTTGTGACCTGGATTGGCCACTGTTGGAAACAGGATACTGGGCTTGATGGACCTTGGTCTGACCCAGTATGGCATATCTTATGTTCTTATGTTGTTTGCTTAATGTTCCATAAAGATTAGTGTTTTACTGCTTTCCTGAAGACCGAGATGTCTCATATTCCTCACATATTCCTGGAACTCTTTCCTGATAATACCTGATCACCTCCTAGTGAACATCTCAATCCACTCTTTCCCCCCCCCCACCTTAACTTGAACACTCTCCCCTCGTCCCTCTACCCCCCTCAAGTTGATACCTTCTTCATGTCCAGAATCCTGTTCTATTCACTTTGTACTTTGTTCAACTGTTAATTCAAGTTCTTTGTAAAGCGCTGTTGAGCTATGTTTTATGTAAACTGCTCTGACTCTCAGAAACAATAGCTAAATGTTCTCTGGAATGGTGTTCCATAGGAACGGAGCATATAAGGATATAGCTCTATTGCATGTTGTCTGTTTTGCTTTTGTTCTTCCCTTTGGGATGGATAGTAAGTTTTTTGTTTGTGATTCGACTTTGCCTATTCTCAGGTTCCTTGATGATCATTGGTTGCAGAATTGTTGGCGATGGATCATGTATGATTTTGAAGATCAGCAAAGTCTTGAATTTGGAACAAGTGTGGTCTGGTAGCCAGTGAAGTTGACTTAGAGCGGGCATTATATGGCTATGTTTTGTAGTTCCAGTTATTATACATGCTGCAGTGTTCTGGATGAGTTGACGTGGGTAAGCTGTTTTTCTTCGGGAGTCCTTGGTAGATTACATTACAGTAGTCTATTATGGTTGTTATAATGGTGTTATCTATCTATCTCTATAGATATGTGTATATAATGTGAGAAGAAACATAAACCCCCTAGACTGGATAAGACTGGGAGCTTTGGAACTCACAGGCCAAGGAAGGTTGATAGAAGTGGGAGAACTACATTTCCATCTGTCCCTTTGGATAGGGGCAGATCCCAGAGGGAAATGCTGGGATAGGTGGTGGTCTATGTTCAGAAGTCCTGAGAGTAGAGAGGCAGGACTTACGATCAAGAGGAAGTTATAAATGCCCAAAGAAGTGACGAGGCAGATGAACTTCTACTGGACAAGTTGTCTTCAGATGCAAAGGCCATGAAGCTGGAGGCAATGAGAGCAGATCTTAAAGAAGCCATGGAGGTCTGTTCCATTCTGTAGCAAAGTAAACCCTAAACAAAGCATGGCAGGTAGGAGAGACTGCTACGTTTGGACTAGTGTTTGGACTACATGCTTGTTCATGAGAGGAAGGCTTGGCCAGAGTAGGTGTGGTAGCTACACAGAGACACTACATGTTTATAAGAACTCCTATAAACTTCTTTCTTACTGCAGAATTCTAATCTTAATGTAGAGATTCCCCAAAGGACTAAGTGGGTGATAGGTAGCTGGAGAGAAAAGTGTTACTGAGGGAGGTGATCCTTCATGCACAGCCAGTTGCTTGTTAATATGAGAAAAGTACCCACTGTTTGCATAGATCTGCTACCCATTGTTTGCATAGAACTGCTACCCACTGCCTGCTACCCATTGTTTGCATAGAACTGCTACCCACTGCCTGTATAGTACTGCTACCCATTGTCTGCATTGAACTTGCTACCCATTTCCATGGCCCCACATCACATTGTCCTTCTCTTCCTCATCCTCCCCAACTGCCTCCCTCCCTCCTCTCCCCCTACCCCCCCCCACCTTCCTCACTTCGTCCTCCATTCTGTCCTCTTACCTAGCATCTGTCCTCAAGCTTCATCTCACCATCCCCCGCATTCAACCAACCCCTCTCTCCCTAAGGTAACCCCACCCTCGCTTCCACCGTACCGTCTCCGCTTTACTCCGCTCTTTACTACTCCTTCTCCTTCTCTCATCAGGTAACATCAACCCCAACCCTGGCTCCCCTCGATTTCTTTCTCACACTAAAAAGAGTTCCTCACGTACCTTATCTAATCTCATCCACATCCCGCTCCTCCCCCCTTCCACCCTCCCTCACTCATCCCCCAATCACTCATATATAGAGATATCAACCCCAACCCTATCTGATACCATCAATATCACCCCTCACTCACTCACTTCTCTCATGTCCCTCCTGGAGGGCACACACACCCAGACATATCAACCCGCACCCTGCTCCCTCTCAATCTCGGCACTTCTCTAGAAATAAAGCCTCACGTTACTCTGATAAGAAATCCTCACATAACTTATCTAACCTTATCCATATCCCACTCCTTCCCCCTCCGCTCTCCCGTTTTCATGCGCCCTATGGAACTCATGCTCAGTCACTAACAAACTTCCTTTTACTCATGATCTCTTTATCTCTAATGCCTTACACCTTCTTGCCCTGACTGAGACCTGGCTCCCCCCGGACGACACCGTATCCATTGCTTCTCTCTGCTATGGGGGTTACCAGTTCTCCCCACACACCTTGATCTACTGGTTGCGGTGGTAGTGTTGGTCTCCTACTTTCTCCCTCCTGCCAATTCCAACCTCTCCCTCTACCTCAGTCACCCTCCCCCTCTCCTTTTGAAGTCCACTCCATTCGCCTCCTCATACCACTTCCCCTCCGTGTTATTTATCGCCCACCCGACAAATCCCAATCAACCTTCCTCACTGACTTTGACTCCTGGCTCTCCGCCTTTCTGGATCCCTCTTCCCCCACTCTTATTCTCGGCAATTTTAACATTCACGTCGACAACCCCTCCGACCCCCATGCCTCAAAGTTCCTCGCCCTCATCTCCTCGTATGACCTCCAACTTTGTTCCACCGCTCCCACCCACCTTCACGGCCACTGCCTTGACCTAGTACTCTTCTCTAATTCCTCTCCCTCAAACGTCCGCAACTCAATCCTTCCCCCATCTGACCATTACCTTTTAACCTTTACTCTTCAGCTTCCGCCATCTCAACCTCGTCCTGTCTCCTCCAACCTATTTAGAAACCTCCATAATATTGATCCCCTGACTCTCTCCTCCACCATTTCTCCATCTCTTTCCTCCATTTTATCCTTCAAGTCCATCGACGAGGCACTATCTTCTTACAATGCTATACTATCCTCAGCTCTTGACACTCTTGCCCCACCCACCCCACGTCCAGTTAAACGATCTACTCCCCAGCCCTGGCTTTTGCCCACAACCCGCTATCTATGCACCTGTGCATGTTCCGCCGAGCGTGCTTGGTCCAAATCATGCTCCCCAGAGGACCTTCTACACTTCAAATTCATGCTTGGCTCCTTCCAGTCAGCCATAGCACTTGCCAAACAAGACTACTACATCCACCTGACCGACTCCCTTACTTCTGATCCTCACCGTCTCTTTAATACCCTCAATTCGCTCCTCAAGGTCCCCCCGCCCCCGATCCCGCCCTCCCTTTCCGCCCAAACCCAAGCCGAATACTTCCATGACAAAATCCATAAGATTACCCTCCAATTCCCCACACCCTCATCCGCACTTCCTCTGCTCCTTCCCTCCAATCTCTGAAGAAGAAACCACACTCCTCCTTACCTCCTCCAAACTCACCACCTGTTCATCTGACCCTGTCCCCACTCATCTCCTATACCCCATCTCCCCCACCATTGTTCCCCCATCTCTCATATCCTCAACCTTTCACTCTCCACTGCAACTGTTCCCATTGACTTAAAAAATGCTGTTGTCACACTCCTCCTCAAGAAACCCTCACTTGATCCCACATGCCCTTCTAACTATTGACCCATCTCCCTCCTTCCCTTCATATCCAAACTACTAGAACGAGCAGTCCACCACCGCTGCCTCGACTTCCTCACCTCCCAGGCCCTCCTGGACCCTCTACAATCCAGCTTCCGTCCCTTACACTCCACTGAAACAGCTCTCGCAAGAGTCTCCAATGACCTGTTCTTGGCTAAATCTAAGGGCCTCTACTCTATCCTCATCCTTCTTGATCTCTCCGCTGCCTTTGACACCATTGACCACAATCTTCTCCTCACAACCCTTTCCTCTCTTGGCTTCAAGGATCTGGTACTATCCTGGTTCTCCTCCTACCTCTCCCATCGCTTATTCAGTGTATGCTCTGGCGGCTCCTCCTCCTCCCCTACCCTGCTCCACGTAGGTGTACCCCAGGGATCCGTCTTGGGGCCCCCCTCCTTTTCTCTTTCTACACCGAAGCCCTTGGCATGCTTATCTCCTCCCACGGCTTTCAGTACCATCTTTATGTCAACGACTCCCAAATCTACCTCTCTACACCAAATATCTCTCCAGCAACCCAGTCCTAGATCTCTGCCTGATTCTCTGACATTGCTGCCTGGATGTCGCATCGCCGATTGAAATTGAACATGGCCAAGACTGAACAACTCGTCTTTCCCCCCAACTCCTCCCCCTCCTCTTTCTCCTTTCTCAGTCTATGTGGACGGAGCTACTATCCTTCCTGTTCCCTCGTCCCGCAACCTCGGGGTTACCTTTGACACTTCTCTATCCTTCTCCGCACATATCCAGCTTGTAGTCAGGACCTGCTGCTTCCTTCTCTACAAAATTGGCAAAATCCGCCCCTTCCTCTCTGAACACACCACCAAAACACTTATCCACTCAATCTCCTCTCGCCATGATTATTGCAACCTACTCCTTGCTGGCCTCCCCGTCAGCCACCTCCTTCCCCTTCAATTCTATACAAAATCACGCTGCTCGACTAATCTTCCGCCAGTCTTGCCATGCCCACATTACGCCTCTTCTCAAGTCGCTTCACTGGCTCCCCATCCAATTCAAACTTCTCCTGCTAACCTATAAATACATTCACTCTGCAGCCCCTCAGTACCTCTCATCTCTTATCTCTCCCTACATCCCCTCTTGGAACCTGCTCTCCACTGGCAAATTACTTCTATCTATGCATTTCACCCATACCGCTAACTCCCGTCTTTGCTCTTTTCACCTTACTGCACCTCACGCCTGGAACGGCCTACCTCTGTCTGTCTGTGCGCCAGGCACCCTCCCTGGCCCTCTTCAAGTCCAGGTTGAAGACCCACCTCTTCACCATTGCTTTCAGATCCTGACTTCTATCCTTATCTTATCAGGACTCTCATGACCAAACTGTATAGACCATACTGTGCCTTGCACTAAACCGACCAATGCTTTGTAATGTTTTGACTAGATTGTAAGCTCCGATGAGCATGATTCTGACAGGCAGGGACTGTCTCACATATATTGGCTGCCTCTTGTAGGTTAGCTGTACAGCGCTGCATGCGTGGCGCTCTATAAGTGTTAAATAGATAAATAATTAAAAAGGACTTTAATTCTTCATTAGACTGTGTGAAACAATGAAGCAAAACTGTTATGTAATAGTACTTTCCTCTAATGTATGCAGGGGCTTAACAGAGACGCGAGGGAGACACTCTCCCTTCGCGAATCTGAAAGCCGGCACAGAGGGGCTCAGCCGTCGCAGAGGGAGGGAGGGAGGGACTCAGCCGGGCAGAGGGGGCCCCGCGGGACACTCCATTCTGCGCCGCGGCAGCAGCAGCGGTAGCAGCCAGCTTTTTTTTTTTTTTTAATTTTCCTTGAGCCGATGGGGGGGGGGTTAGGACTGGTAATGGGCTATGGAGGGGGTTAGGACTTGACTTGAGGTGGGCTGTGGGTTGATGAGGGAGGGTTAGGACAGGAAATGGGCTGATGGGGAGGGGTTAGGACTTGAGGTGAGCTGTTGGGGGGGTTAGGACTGGTAATGGGCTATGGGGGGCTAGGACTGGAAATGGGCTGATGGGGGGGTTAAGACTGGAGGTGGGCTGATGGGGTTAGGACTGGTAATGGGCTGTGGGCTGATGGGGGGGGTTAGGACTGGTAATGGGCTATGGGGGGGCTAGGACAGGAAATGGGCTGATGGGGAAGGATGTTTACTTTCTTATTTTAGTAGACATTTGGATTTGTTGATGCTATTAAATAGTACTGGAGGCCTACAATTGTAGCTCTGTATGAATAATCTATTCCTTTGAGGCCCATTTCTTCTTTAGTTCGAGGAATGTATAAACTTGGCATACATTTGTTCTTATAGATTACCACATGGGCATGCAGGAGTTTTCTTGTTCATACATTCAGTTTTTCAAGCTCTTTAAGAGGCCTTCCTATTCTGTAATAATATAGGGAGAGCAATTTTCAAAGCCATTTACCCAGGTAAGTAGCAATCAGAATTGGGTGCAAAGGGCCTGGACGTGCAGGCCACACCCTGATTCCATGCTGCTGCACATCCGGCTCCCTCATTGTACAAACCCCCCAGTGCTCCTGCATGGAGCCTAAATGCCATGGTGTCCTATTGCCATGGCACAAGGATGCATGCAGGAGCCCCGATCCACCGTACAAGTGGAGGTATGTTTTTCCCCGCCACCCGACCCCCCAAAAGGGCCTGCCAAGCTGGATGGGCTGCAGAGAACCTCCACATATTCCTCACTGGTTCTGAGGGGGTGGAATAAGTCCCCTGTCCAAACCTGCCCTTCCATGACGGGTATCAGCCCTGTATGTTCGGGGTAGGGGTCCCACCACTGCTCCGCCCACACTCCTCCCTGTCGCCACCACCTCCTGCCCCCATCCAGAGCTCCCCACAATGCAGCCTTGTTCATGTGGGAATCTTTGGTGCTGTAATCAGGTCCCACAGCATAGCAAGGGTTGGATGTCCAGGTCGGACGTCTGACCCTGCTATTTGAGACTCTGCATGCCGCCCATAGTGAATAGCTCCAGGCGCTGTCACTAAACACCTCGATGCTACCCACTGAATATTGCCACTGTCCAGTTAGCGTCTCTGCTATCTGGCTGATCCAGATATTCAATGCAAGTAACTGGATATAGCCCTGGCACTGAATATCTAGGTCTTTAGTTCAGTAGTGACAGCTAGCTGCTGAATATTGGGCCTGATATTTTCTGAGCTCAATACATTACTTTGCACCTGCTGTTTTGACCAAGTGGGGGGTTAAAACATGTGGCTAGGTTTAAAGCACATGTTACATATGAATTTTAAAGTACCCATATAGTTTCCCATTTAGCATGCTTTTCAGCCAGCTCTTCTCCAGACAATTTAGGTGTGAAAAGCAGCCTTAAGTTGCCATCCGAAAAAAAATGCCAGTTAAGAATTATGCTAACCAGGTAAGTGCCGTATACCCCAACGCTATCAATCGCGCTTTCCTGCGTTTCACCTGTATAAGGTTTCTTCAGGGGGTGGCTTAAAAGCACTCAGAAAACGTTTTCTGAGTGCTGTTTCAAGCAAAGCACTGCCTTAAAAGTTAAGTTAAGTTAACCACTCTTGATACAAACCGAGATAAGCTTTTCTGGTTCAAGTTGTCAATAGTTCTGATTCAAAGAGTTGGTGAATGCCTTATCCAAAGCGACTAGATACTAAAGGTCCTTGATGCAATAAGGGCTTTGACCAGTCAAATGATTTAGACTGGGTTTTGTTTGCCCGTGAAGTCTGAGACCTAATAGCTGCTTTATATGGGGTTTAATAATTAAAAATTAAAAAGTTAAAGGTTTTCATATAAACAAATCAGCACAAGTGATACATTTGCACTTTCGAGTTGTATATACGGAGTGACTGTTTTAGATTGACAAAGTTATTGCTCTGTGAAAAGCTAGACCAACATTATATTTGTATAGCACTCTATAATGACAGGGTCTCAAACATGTGGCCCGCGGGCCGTATGCGGCCTGCGAGAGAATCTTGTGCGGCCTGCGACGCATTTGGCCCGGCGTGTTAAGCAGCTGGCCGGTAGATTTTAAACAACCCAAACTTGTTGCTGCTGCTGCTGCCGCCACTGCCCTGGCAGCAGCAGAATCAAGCGTCCCATGGCGTCCCCCCCCCCCCCTGCCCGGCAGAGTCCTCCCTGCAGCATCAGCTCCAAAAGCGGCGGCTTTCAGAGCCGCGAAGAGAGAGTTTCTCTCTCGTTGCTCTGGCTTCAAGAGCTATGAGAGAGAAATTCTCTCTGTTTGTGGCTCTGAAAGCTGCCGCTTTTGGAGCTGATGCTGCAGGGAGGACTCTGCCGGGCGGGAGGGGGGGCCCCGGGAGGACTCTGCAGGGCAGGGTGGAGCCCCGCCCACAGGACGCTTGATACTACGGCGGCGGCAGCAGCAGCAGCAAGTTTGGGATTTTTAAAATCTACCTGGGCTGATGGGAGGAGGAGGGGGGTTAGGACCAATGTTCCCTCTAATTTTCTGTAGACTGTGTGTGCATAAAATATCAGCTGTGCAGCTTTTGAAGGAAGGTTAAATTTTTGTGCGCCACATAACGACACTCTGAGTTATATACTTTAAAATTTGACTACATGTCAGAATACAGTATGCACACCACATTGATTTTAATCAAATTAAATGAAAACAGACAATTACTAAATGAATCAGAAAATTTCTAGTAATTACAATCACAAGTTTTAAATTTTAAGATGTCTGTGTTTTCTATCAGAATTAGAACCGTAATTTTTGTGCGCTCTGTTGTAAAGTATGGGCGCTCGCTTGGCGAGGTGTGTGCGCGCGCACACGCGCACAGCTTAGAGGGAACAGTGGTTAGGACTGGTAATGGCCTATGAGGGGGGTAAGACTGGAAGTGGGCTGATGGGGGGGTTAGGACTGGTAATGGGCTATGGGGGGGCTAGGACTGGAAATGGACACAAAGAAAGTGGCTGGAACAATTACAACTGAAAACAAAATTCACAAAAGGTAGAAAAATATCTCTTTATTTTGAATTTATTAACTGGAATATGTCTGCTCTGGGAAAGCGCTTTGTTTAGTACAAAAGGAAATTAATTTATAGTTTTATTTCTACAGTGTTGCTGTACATTCCAAGTTTGGCTTTTGGGGTTCCCAGTTTAATTGTTGTCTTCCTGTTTCTAAATTGTGATTCCTTGTTTGGTGATGGTCTATGTTCTGCATGTGTAACTGAGCTGAGGTATTCTGTTTAAGTAATTCCTATTTGACATTGCCACTTGTTCTCTTTCCCCAGTAGGTCATGTATTGTTGTTCTCTGAAATGTATTGGTTTAATATTTGCAGCGTTTCCTTTTGATAGGTAGGGTCTTGTGCTTTGTGAGTCCTGGTAGTGCTGTTATGATACGGCGGGTTTGCTATGGGTTCTAAATGGGCAGTGTTTATAGTAGTTCCTAATGTGCCTGGCGGTTGGCACTGGATTCTAGTAATGTAGAAATCGTTTAGTCTTTCTTTATCCATACACTCATTAAGAGGCATGTTTACTAAAAGTTAGTGTATGGTAATATTATGCAAATTTATGCAAATGAGGCCTTTTATGCAAATGAGGCCCCGCGTCTTATGCAGCCCGCAGGTTACTTTACAAGCAATTTGAGTATGAGACCCCTGCTATAATGTATGTGTGTTCTTCAAGGCCATGCATATGCTCCACCCACACTCCTACCAAACATACACGTGATGGGCATTTTTGCGCATGCTTATGAAATAACAACCAGTCAAAGCATGCACAAAAGTGCCCATTGATGCATGTAAATCCTATAAAATAGGGACTTTCACACACAAATGGCATGTATCATTCCACGGTGCCCATAGGGTCAATATTTAAATGCCACAATTGGCATTTTTTTAAAATGCCAGTGGTGGCATTTAAAAAATCCAGATATTCAGTGCTGGTATCTGGATAGTGACAGCCGGTGAATTTCCGGATACCATGGTCAGTAATGGCATTGTCCAGATAATGGCAATATTAAGCACCGCAATCCAGGTAACCAGTGTCCTAACCAAAAACAACCCAGTTATTCCTGTTCAGACTGCAAGTGACCAGTCATAGAGCATAACAACCTAGAAAATATCACTCCGTATCCTGGACAGTTTTTGCCATCTTGCTCCATGGTACCCCCTCTCCTAGATCGCAGAGCACGCAAGAATCCCCTTTTAATTTACACCTAGCACCTCACACCGCTCCCATTTTGAAATATACAACTCCCAATCCAATCAGCCATCAATACCAGTAGAACTAGTACGTAAACATACATTTAGGCCTCTCTGTTCCATGTGATCTTTCTGAAGAACGTCCTGCCACTCATCCCGCTGCACCAACCCAGGCCATATGAGAGGCAAACAGCCTGCCAGCTGGATGCAGCTACGTAAACACCTGGGCTTCCACTAGGACGTCTTGTGCTGCCGATTACTGTACTTTGTAGCCTGCTAGATAGACCCATCCAGTAATTAATTCTATAAATCGCAGCCTGCCAGACAGAACCAGATATGTGAACACCTGCGTTTCCACTAGGACTCCTAGTTCTAGTTTCTTCACCAACTCAAAATTGAAATTGTAAAATTAGGTTACAGGATCCTTATTTTAGCATTTTTTTTTTTTTACAGTTTCAGCTCTTCTGTTAGAGTTCTCCAGACTAGAGATTGAAATTTATCAGCTCTAAAATGAATAAAACAATCTATTTTGCAAAAGCTTGGAAAGTGCTATTACAGAAGGGAGACAGGAAATTAAGTTAGGTAAGCCACAGTGTCATGCCTGCACCTGGATCACATCAGAAACCAGAGATATAATTCAGTACGAGAGGAGACCTTGATAGGGAGAAACTAAAATTCTTCCTGTTTGAAATGAAACAGGAACACAATTGCTGATGTTCTTTGTAAAATAATCTCTGGTGAAGATGATAGTACAGGAAGACTGCAGGCAAGCAGATGTGGCTCTAGTACATAAAAGGGGAAAGATTAGAGGCAGCCATAGTGATTAGAGGCCGTTGGGGTTACTATCTAGCTCCATTAGCAGGGAGGAGTGGCCTAGTGGTTAGGACATGGTACTTCAGGCTGGAGGGCCAGGGGTTCAAGTCCCACCTGGGGACAGCAATCTCAGGCTGGAGGGACTGGGGTTTCTTGTCCTATAGGCACTCCTTGTGGCCTTGGGCAAGCTGTTTAACCCTCAGTTGCCTCAGGGACAAGGGCTCACAATCTATGTGTACCTGATGTACACTGCTTTGATTGAAGGATAAGGTGGTATAGAAAACTGGTTAAATAAATTATTTCAAAGCAAACTGATCCAGTCAAAGGTTTTTCCTCACTGCATCAATAGACTTATAGTCATCGCCTGGTCCCGCCTTAAGATGAGATCAGGCATTTTTTGGTCTAAAATAGATATTTATTTATTATTTCTTATATACCACCTTTCATGAACAAACGGAAATTATATTGATCAGGGCATTATAACTTGGAGATAACTATTTACAGGGAACATGGGCAATGGAGGGTTAAGTGGCTTGCCCAAGACCACAAGGAGCACCTGTGAAACTAGAAACCCCAGTCCTTCCGGCCCAAGGTTGCTGTCATCTAGTGGGATTTGAACCCCCAACCACTAGGCCACTCCCCCAGATATGATTTTATTAGGAAGTTCAAAAACTATGGGGGTCATTTTCAAGGTGATTCACTCGATTAGCAAACCTGCTAACTGCAAGCAGGATATTCAGCGACACTAATGCCTCAGGTGCCAACATTGAATGCCCGATGCTAGCCAGCTAACGTCAGGGCGCTCTGGGGGTGGATCAGTGGCAGTGGTTATCTCTGAGTGGCAATTCCGGTGGTTATCTCTCAGTGGCAAACGTTAGGCTCCTGAAAGGCTTGCCTAACCTTTGCCATTGAAGCTAATCAGGAGTAGCTGAATATCACCACTGCCCTCTCCGGTCAACCCAGATATTCAATGCTGGATATGGCCCCAGCATTGAATACCAGGTTTAAGGTTCAGCAGTGATGGCTAGACACTGATCGCTTTAGCCGCCATTGTGGAATATCCCTCCTACAAGTCTATGTGTGAAATAGAGTAATATCCGAACTAGGGCAGCATATCCTGAAAATATGGAATCAATTGGCAACCACAGAACCGAAGTAGTGTAACACTAGCATATTTTAAAATATAGTGGAAGCATTTGCCTTTTGAGGATACATATACTACCTCCTGATGAATTAGAAGGAATAGGAAGGAAACAAAGAGCCCCTTTTACTAAAGCCCATTAGCCAGTTAACGTGCATTTTAAGGTGTGACAACTGACAGTCAGGAAGACTAATATGTAAGCGTGTTTGCCATGGCATGCTAAAACGCATGTTAATCGGCGATTGCGGTATGGGATGGGAAATGGACAGAGTAGGTCTGGAAAGCACATTACTGCTAGCACCAAGGCAATTGCTATGTGCTCGGCGGCAATGTGGCTCTTAATGACTCCTCTGAGAGTCATTAAGTGAACCCATCTTAGTTGAACACACATTCAAGTGGCCTATCACACATTAGCTGCCAGGAACATACTGGTCATGCCCCTGGCAGTTAACACAGAGGCTTTGCAATTAACATGCATTTGTTTGTCGGATTAATTGCAAATCCTTTGCGGGCTGTAGCAAAAGGGGCCCTAAGTGGCATTTTACTACAATGGCAAGCATTATTTTCTGATAAAATAGTTCTAATTAAAGCTGCTAGGTGTAATTCAGGAAATTTGTAGATGCTGAAGAGAAATTCATAACAAAAAAAACGCACAGTAGTAATTTATTGATCCCTAGTTCATGCCCTGTGGGGATTTTGTATCCATTTTGTAGATCATTCTCTCTCTGTCATAGTGTCTTTTAAGGATGCAAGAGTAAAGGATGTTTTGAATAGGTTTTCATGGGCTTGCACAATGGCCCAACATATAGCGCTTCAGTTTTGTCAGGTCGTGAAGGTTGGTGATCTGCAAAATTGAAATGGGGTCCCAGTGATTATTTAGTGGTGGAATCTGCTGCATGGTGGGTTTAAGAAGGGCACATGTGTTTGGTTTCAAAGGAAAACACCATTCATGCCCCTTTGCTATTAGAGAGGTGGATGAATGGGATTAACATTGATCCTCAGCCTAAGACCCCAACCAATAATAAATGGGTTGAAGTCCAAAGAAGACGAAGGAGGCTGTTTGAGTAGAATTTATAATGAAAAGTCTCCAACAAGAAAAGAATATGCAATGAATTATTTTAATGTCAGAGTGAGGGGGGAGAGGAGTGTTCCTGCAAAGAAGTCACATGGTATCCTGGGTTTGAGGAAGAAGAGAATGGCAGTATTTCAAAGAGACATTCAACTTCCAAAAGAATATGAATTGAGTACATTGCATTATCATTGTTAGTATTTAAAGCATTTACTGCAATCAAGACTGAAAATTAGTTCCCCAAAATATAACCAGGTTGACCTACTGTAGGCTACATCACTGTAAAGAGGAAAGTAATGCAAACTGGGGGAGGAGGTAACATGGGGGCGTTACCCTACTTTACCTTGATGTTACGAGCGTCACCGGTGGCTGAGTTACCTCAGGTAAGCCACCAATGGAAACTTCCAACTTACTGTAGTTTGCCACTTCTTCCCTGTCACCACTTTTGCGAAGAGGTACCACATCAGCCCTTCTCCAGTCCTGAGGAACTTCTCCTGTTTCCAAGGATCTGTTGAAAACATCCTTTAACGGCCCTGCGAGAACCTCTCTGAGCTCTTTCAGTATCCTGGGATGTATCCCATCCGGTCCCATGGCCTTGTCCACTTTCAGTTTTGCAAGTTGTTCTAACACAGGGGTGGGCAATTCCAGTCCTGGAGGGTCACAGACCAGTCAGGTTTTCATGATGTCCCTAATGAATATTCATGGACCTATTTCCATACAATGGAAGGCAGTGCATGCAAATAGATCTCATGAATATTCATTAGGGACATCATGAAAACCTGACTGGTTTGCAGCCCTCCAGGACTGGAATTACCCACCCTTGTTCTAACACATCTAATGTGAATGGTGAGAAGTGGGATATGCTGGATGGCGGGGGGAGGGGGAGAGGGATGAGGTTGTGTGTGTGTGTGTGTATATATACAGAGAGAAATAGAGATTTTAAGTTATGAGAAAGAAGGGATATATTGGCCTGTGATGGGGAACACAGGGGGAGAGAGAAAATGCTTGGCTGGGAGTAGAGATAGGAGAGATGCCAGACCACTGCAGGGGGAGAGGATGGATAAGGGGAAGATGATAGAAAGCTGATGGTGTATGAGGTGGTGGTGGGGGTGGGAGGGTGGAAGAGAAAGCATGTGATGCTGGACTTTGAGGGTAAAGCAGAAGGATGAGGTGACTGGAAGATTCTGAACTGGGGCGGTGAGAGAGAGGGGGGAAATGCTGGGCATGATGGAGCTATGTGAGAAGACCATGGGAAGCTGGCAAGGAGAATGGTAATTACAGAGGGCTGAAATGTGATCATAGGGAATGGGTAAAAGACAGAGGAGAATAAGAGGCTAGCAAAGGAGTTAGATAAGTAATGGGGGAGCTGTGCTGAAGGTTAGAAGAGTAGATGGAAAGTTGCTAGGTGAAAAGTTAAAAGGGGATTGAGGACAGAGGGTTGAAATTTGAATGGATGAATCGGTAAAGAAAGAAATGGAGAAAAGAACAAAAGTGAAAGATCAGTATGTCAGAGGTGGATGTAGACAGAAAATGAAAAAAAAAATAGAAGGGAGAAGAAAGGATAAATGGACAGTAGACAATGGAGAGTTAGCAGAAGACATGAACGCAGAAGAAAGACTGGGGCAATTGCGACTGAAAAATAAAATGCCCAAATGACAAAAGGTAGAAAAAAAAGTATTTGTTTGAATCGATTAACTGGAATATGTCAGCTCTGAGAAATGTGTATCGCTGATGTCTTTGCACTTTGTTCAATACAAGAGGAAATTAATTTCATAGTTTAGTTTTTCCAGTGTTGTGAGGCATTCAAAGTTTGAATTTTGGGGTTCCCAGTTCAATTATTGTCTTCATATTTCTAAATTGTAATCCCTTGTTCTGTATTTGACGGTCTGTCTGTTTTGCGTATATGACAGAACTGTGCTATTCTGTTCATATAGTTTCTGTGTAGCAGGCCCACTTGTGTTCTTTTCCCAGTAGGAGATGCATTGGTTTAATATTTGTAGTGCTACCTTTTTGATAAGTAGGGTTTGGTGCTGTGTGAGTCCTGTTAGTGCTGTTATGATATGGGTTTGCTATGGGTTCTACTGTAAATAAGCAGGGTTTTGTAGTAATGCACCTGGCAGTTAGCACTGGAAGATAGTAATGCAGAAATATAGTAGCCTTTCTTTATCCTCACTTTGCATGCAAATGGCTTTCAGACACTCATTAAGAGGCATGTTTACTAAAGGTTAATGTGCATTCACAAATCTTAATATGTGCCAAGTGCAGTAACAAGTAGATATACTGTAAACGGGGGCGCTGGTTGTGAATGGCCACAGTCTTAGCAAAAGCAAAAATATTATTATGACTTGCAAAGGATTGTGGGGAATGTAGTTCACTTATACCAGAATCAGCCGTTCACAAAATAATGAGTTGTGATGCACGAATGTAAGCAAAGAAAAATGGATTTTATTCATGGGGTTAATTCTTCCACACAGATTTACTTGGTAACACAAAAAGGACACTTGCTTTCAGTATTGCATTCAGGAAAACAAAACATGAAATAAGGTAACTGAACTTCTTAAGCAAAAATCAAATAAGACCTTGATGGGAAACAGAAAAGGTCTTTTTGATGGCTCATGCTAATAACTTTCTTAGCATTGCTCCAAAAGCAAAAACAAAACCCAAAAGTAATAAAAACTGTTCTTTATCAAGGATAACTTTCTTCTATTTACACACAAAAAGAAAAGTTTCCTTTCAGAGCTCACGTGCACTTGTGCCTGGCTCAATTATCACCAATTAGCCAGCTGCAAACCCCTTTGCTGGTTCATTTTCTCTACGTGGCTCAATCCTACCCAAAAGCTTTCTTGCAGACTTTTCTGGGTAGATAAAAGAACAAATTACAGTTCCTTTTGGGTGTTTTTTGTATTATTGAGAAAGTATTTTACCACAGCAGCCTAGACAGAGAGCAATCCATGTATTCATTCTGATCATTTAATATATCTCCTTCTTCCTCAAATATCATGGAATCAATATCCTGGTCTGGCTCAGAGGAATTCCTCAATTGTTCACTCTCAGGATAATATTTGTTTCCCTGCTGTCTTCCTGGAGAAGAGCTAGGGCATAGATCAAAGTTCATACCTGAGCTTCCTTTGCTGTTAGGCTTCCTCTCCAGGTATCCTGGCCAGTAAGTAGTCCAGCTTTTATGTCCAGCCTTCCAATCAAGATCCCTGGACACTGGGTCTCTCTTCACATACCTTCTTGCAACGGTCTTTGGGCCCCTTCCACCTGCAGCCGTCTCCTTCAAAGGTGCCATCTGGGAATTCCTGGCTCTATAACCCCATTCCTCTGGCTTCCTCCAGTCCAATGGAGTATGCTTGCCTCTGAAATGACTCCCAACACACGCACTGCTGTGGGCTCCTTCTTTAGACCTCCAAGATGTCTTTCTCTTCTTCCTTCCACATTGCTGCTGCTGGTTCTGTGTGCTCTCACGGATCTGCTGGCTCCCTCTGCTCTCCTGGCTCCCTCTGCTCTTGATCTGTCTCTGTGAAGAATATGTTTTACTTTTAACCTGCTTAGAGGGACACTCCACCCTAGCATAGCCCAGGTGTGCTGAATCAAGCCCTGCCCTTGGAGATGAGTGATTGGGGATTACCTCATAGCTCTCCTGATTGAACACACGTTTCCCCACTTCAGCCCTTCTAGAGGCTGTTTGAAACCTGGTGCATTCTGGGACTGGTAGTCTTTTATGAAAACATTCTGTTTTAGTATTTCTACCAGCAAAGACAGGTTGCTTGTTCAAAGCCAATTCACCTCTTTTATAGCTCCCTCCTGAACTATGATAAGCTTCCTTATCACAATACAAATATTTATGCAAATGAAGCCCTGCAATGAGTCTCCACACATGGCTCCGCAACACCCTTGGGCCGCCCCTGCTTCTCTGTAAAAGTGCTCTTATACCCAGTTTCATCTGGAAATAGTTCCTTACTAACTTCATTCCAACTCACACAGCACACTTTCATAGCTCTAAAGCCCCTAGCAGATCTTTTCACACATAACAGTAATTTTACAAGCCATTTTCTTTAAAGTTTGTTTAGTATCTGTGTTACTTAACTAGGTCATGCTCTTTATCCCCTTATTACCTGTGAACTCTCCCCTGCTTGCCCCAGGCTCAATGCATAAAGCAGGGCTGGTACAGAAGCAGCTAACTTCTTCAACATTGTATTGAAACTGCAGTCCGATTCCTCATACATTCATACACACACTTGCCCACACATATTCCTTCAGAACCAGTAAAAATTTATTTGTCATGTTTCCTTTTTTGACACTTAATTTGAACTAGCCAGCCTTTTATTTTAAATGTTTATTTCCTTATTCGAGACTTTACTGACCCTTTTCATTTATTTTAATGTGGCTGTCAGTCTATATTTTTTATTTTTGTTTTCAACCTCTTTTTCTGATTTATTTGCCCCCCCCCCCCCCCCAGCACTACCTTGATGCCATGGCAAACCTGGGCAGCCAGAAAGCATGTTCCTCCTGCCTCCCTATAGCACAAATTCAGGCCAAATTGCCCTGCTTTTGAAAACATGGCCAGGCATTTTTGAACTTTTTTCTCTACAATTACAGTAAGGCAAACCATTAAGAAGTATGTAAAATGTTAGAAAAAGAAGAGTAGAAAATTCAAGGAAAGATTAATCAAATTCTATAAACATACATTAACATAAAAATAAAAACTAGGAAAAAACATGAGATGTCCACAGACACGTTCTAAATGAACTTCTAGTCTATCCACTACTATCGCCCATAGTTTTGCAACACTGTTAGCATCTGTATAAATGTGTTCTTTGATATATTAACATAATTATCCAAAACATTTTTGTTTTGCTTGGGATCATAAAATATTTAGCATTTGAATGCCTAACCATCTATAAACAATGAAATCGCAACATAAAAGATGCACCCAAAGGAGAGTGCCTACTGCCTTTCTCCAAGATAGGTCCTGCGCCTCTCCTGCAAGGTCTTTTAACATCTAGAAAAACAGATTTTTGCATCCAAAAAACTCACATTCCTAAACCTGAAAAAAACCTTAATCTCCAGATTCTCCTCCTCCTCTCTCAAAAATACTTCTCAACCTAACATAGAGTTCAGTGTTCTCTTATTTTGGCCTTCTCAGTGAAGCTCCCCACTCTCTGTTTTGAGAGAGGAACTAAATAAGATCCACCTTAAATCAGCCTTAAAGACATACCTCTTCTTCAGGCATTTAGAAATGAATAGCAATGCCTGACTCCCGGGAACTTGGTGGCAGGAGAATAGGAAACCTTTTCTCCCTCTTTCACCTTTTATGCCATGCTCCCATTTTTTATTTATTGTGCTAACCTTTCGAATCTTTATGTACAAATCAAAATTATTCTGTCTTGATTCGACAGCTTTTTCCATGTAATCTTACCCGCTTCTGATCGCTGGAAGGAGCGGTATACAAATGCTTGCTAAATAAAATAAATAAATAAATATTGTATCCCCCTATTTCATATCCTTTCAAGAATTACTGTACTCCTTTGCTCTCGTCTATTCTATTATTGTCATTTTATTTATTTAACCAGTTTTGTATACCACCTCATCCTTCAATCAAAGTGGTTAGGAACATAACATGGGGATCTACATTCAACAGGAGGAGGGGGATGACAGTACATACACATAGACTATCAGGAGTTGGTTCTCAGTTCTCATTCGGGCATGCAGGCTGTTTAAAAGTTATGTTGTCCATAGGAATCCATGAACAGGTTTTTGAGGGATTTGTAGAAGTCCTTGAGGTCATTTTGGGCTCTTAATTCTTCAGGGAGGGAGTTCCATAGATCCGGCACCAAGAGTGAAATAGCCCTTTTGGACGTTGCTTATTTTGTCTTATGGCTTACTTCGGGAGTGCGGAGTCTGTTGCCTTGGGTTCGCCTAGGCCTGCTGCTTATGTCCGGTTATTATGGCCTGTAATACGTCTGCTGAACAATGATGTATGACTTTGAATATGATTAGTATTGCTTTGAATCTCTCCCGTGCAATTATGGGTAGCCAGTGCAGCTGTTTTGATTTGTAAACTGCTTGGCTGCATCCAGGGCCAGTGTTAGGGTTTCTGGCACCCCACACAACCTATAAATTGACACCCCCTCCCTCATTATTATTAATGCTGACTACCCCCCTTTTTCCCAAACTCCTTTGTGAACTCTTTTCACATGATGCTAGTATTTCTCCTTCAAATCCACTGTTGTAAGATATTGCAGTGAAGGGGTAAATGCATAGCCAGAATAAAAACAACTACTGAGTAATAAATACTGTGGCACCGTGGTCCCTCCTAGGCGGCTGCCTAGTGGGGGCGACCGGTCATCACACTTGATTCTATGCTTCAACGTAATAGCTGAGGCCCTTATAGTGTAGTTGTGGGCTTATTATTAAAGCAGTCCGAGTGGATGAGGCTGACACAGGAAAGTTTGTTATAAATTTTTTTTATTTTTCTTTGCAGCGTCAAAATGGCAACAGGCCTTGATAAAGGTTCCCAAAACAGCAAACAGAAAGAAGGATAATTTCTCCAACAAAAACTTTCCAAAAGAGACATTCAAGTGCTCTAGCAAAGCAGTTTCTTCACTCTTTGCTTTCTAACTTAAATTCTTCTTCACTTTAGCAAAACAGTTTAAACTCTGTTACATGCACAGTCCAGCAATCTTCTCAGCTTCTCCCAGCTGCTACAAACCAGCGTGTGATTATGTGCTGCCTCTTAGCTTAGAAACAAACAGCATTTTAACAGAGCTCCAGCATTAGTAAAAATGGCTGCTTTTAAAGCATGAGGTTTTTCACCTTTTTATCTGCCCTTCTCAATGGCTTTACTTATCACCAGCACTTCTCATATTTTCACAAAGCCGTCAATAAAACTTCTAAGCATTGCTTGTACAAAAACCACATTCCATAGATTCATCAGAGGACACTGGATTATCTTGATAAGACCCAATTTCCATCTCCTCCTCTGTGCTGTAAGGCTCAGGGCTTGGGACACGTTCTGGAACGTTTAGCTGCACTTTCTTTAAAAGTTTAAAAAGCTTTTCCCACTTGAGATTCCTTCTCCCCTTTGGAACTGGGTCAGAACCTCTTGCCCTTCTTCCCCTTACTGAATCAATTTCAGGAAATGTTTGGTTTACCTGGCTTGCAGAAACCCTTCCTCTCCAAGGCTTTCTGAATTGTTTGGTTATGGGCTCAGAGCTTGAGCTGCTGTCTTCAGAGTCAAAAATGTAGTTCTGAATCTTTCCCCAGCTCCTTTCTTTCCTCTGGCCCTGCCACTTGCCTGGGCAGTTATGGCTGGTCCCTTTAGAATCACCAGGTCTCACAGCCCTGCAGTGCTGTCTCCTCTCCTGGCTTCTCTGGACTCTCTGCTTTCCTCTGCCTCTGTCCGTCTCTCTCTGGACTCTCTGCCTCTCCTCGTGGCTTTCTTCCTGCTCTCCCCCACTTGCTGAGTGACGCAGTTTAAATGCTCTGTAGCCTGCTTCCTTCTCTGGCCCCACCCTCTCTCTCCCTGCAGCTGCTCTGGAGACTGGGTGTGGCTTCAGGCTAGCTCTGCAAGAGTGTGTTTTAGTTTCACTTTCTCTCTGGGACCTATGCTTAGGTGAGCCCATCCCCCACTTATGGAAAAAAACCTCTTTTTTTTCACTTTCACAGGGCTGTGCTGCACCCGCATCACCACAATACTTAGCATCATATGAATAGGCTGTACTAGTCCAAGAGCATGCTTAATTTTAGATATAGATCAAAAGAAAAACATTCAGGGTACGGAAATCTCAGAAATATTTTACACTGATAAAATATGCAAGAGATTTTGTACAGAATGTAAGAATCGACAACATGATAACCATGCAGTCCAGTACATCTGGAACCTATAAACAAAATTGGTATAATGTTGATGCAAAGAATAGTCACAATATAGTCTGTCACTGTAGGAAGACTGTGACATCATTAATATACTGCTAATTTAAACCACATGAATTAAGCAGGGTTCAATGACAAACTAGTAGGTTACAAATTATAGCACTGTGAAGAATAATTAGTAAAATAGGACAACCTTATGCAAGTATGTCATTTGACTGCTGTAAAATAAGAAAATCTATACCTAAATATATTCATATGCCAACATTTCAAAATGTTTTGCTATGCCCAAGCAATTCACTGTTTAATAAATTGGACCAGCAAGCCCTGATTAGTGTGCATGAAATATGTTAAAGCAATCTATTACTAATGTAATGGCAGAGAAAAAAAAATTGACTCCACCCTTTTCATTTATTTTTAATGTGGCTGTCAACAGGTACTTTCAAACATCTGGTGAGATGGAGCAATTATCGAAGCTATACACTGCGGGTGTTTGAGCAGCCAGTTGATGGGATCACTGCCTTCACGCCGGAACATCTACATGGTGTCAGGCCCCGACGTCATCTGGAGGGCCTTTTAAATTGTGGCGGTGAAAACCAGTTGGTGGGAGCCAAGCATCTGGTGAGACAGAGCAATTACCTGAAGCTGTACACTGCGGGTGTTTGAGCAGGCAGTTGGTGGGATCACTGCCTTCCTGCCAGAACATCTACACAGCTTCAGGTCCCAAAGTCATCTGGAGGGCCTTTAAATAGCGGCCTGTATCGTGGTAATGTGGTTGGGGTTGCATTTGAAGGGGTGCATCTAAAGGGGCATATCTGCCCCTTTGGTGCCCCTTCGGCACACAGAAGAGCAGAGGAGCAGGGATGCTGGAATAGGCAAGCAGAAAAAGAGATTGCCAAATGTGAGTATGGCAAATCCTTCTAAATCAGTTAAGGTTACCGGTCCAATGGACAAGCATGTTGTGGTATCTGGAGGACTGGAAGTTTCCGCAGCCTATCTCTGGGGCCTTGGATCCCTCTGAGGCTTCCTCTTCTGTACTGGGGTTTTTTCTCAGCCTCACATGCTAGTGATGGTGCACTGGGTCCGGTGACCTCTTCCCTGTTATCGGAGGTACAGTCACGTTCTCAGGAATTATCTGCATCAGGGCCCTCCGTGACTTTTTCTGATATTACAGTAGTACCTTTGCCTCATATTATACAAGTCCCAGAGGTCCCTGTTGGAGCACAAAATCTTTCTGGTGGATAAGCAAGATGTTTCCTTATCTGACATATGGCAAGTTCTCTTGCAGATTAAAGCTTCTTTGACTACCGTTTCTCAGTTTTCCGATTTCTTGAAGAAACAGTGTCAAAATTAGTTCAGCATTATTCTCAGATTAAAATATTGGATGATCGATGTCAGAAAACGGACTTGCAACTTGCTACTTTACAGAATGTTACCATATCTTATATTAAGGACAGCCTTAGTCTTCATACACAACAAGAATTTCTTGAGAACAATGCCAGAGCTAAGAACCTTAGATGCCTTAATTTCCCAATTACCCGTTTATCACCACAAAGTTTTGTTTTATAATTATTTGTCTGAGGTTTTGGGCTACCAAGAGGGTCCAAACATTCTATAAATCTGTATTATTTACCTAGGGCATCTAGGGTTACTAATGGGTCTACACAGGGTAAGGAGGTTCCTTCTCAAGTAGATAGTTTGCATGTATCTGTCTTTTTTTTTTTTAAATCAAATGATTTTTATTACCATTAGAACTACTCTTCTTGTATCCTTTAATTGTGAAATAGATAAGAATATAATCATGCGTTTGTATTTTCAAAATAAGGATGCTTATTTTTGCAGGGGGAAAGCTAATATCTTCCCAGACGTGTCCAGGCAAATGCAGCTTAGACGCAAGGCTTTTCTTGCTTTAAAGCCTTGTTTTGGCTTTGGGTGCTACATTTTTTTAAACGTTTCCCTGTAAATGCCTGGACACATTGTCGGCGCGCCCCCCGTATGGCCAGGCAGTTGCCTAGGGCTACAGGGGAGGCGCCGATCGTCCTTTGTTGAAATTAGCCCAATAGCATGTAGTTGTGTCCCCGAAAGGATTAGAGCCAAGTGCAAAGGTCGCAGGAAATATTTCTTTATTTTTAGAAACAAGGATTTCCTAACCGGTTCAATTCTTTGACATGAATTAATTGAAGTTGACCAAAACAAAATTCAGGATACTTCTCCAAATAACAGCACACAAGCCTATTAATTATACAGTCCTTGGCTTGATGCAGCTTTGAAACTTGCTTTCTGATAAAACTCTATATACAGCAGTATTCTGTTTCCTGGTCTCCAGGAGGCGCTATACAACCCTCTGTTACTTCACAGTAGGTGTAGCAAAACTTCCTGGCCCACCTAGATACTTTCACAAGCAATAGAATTCTTTTCCAATTATAACACACTTTCAGCACAGCTTCTTCCCAAGCAGCTTTAAACAGGACAGCTACTTTTAAAAGCACAGCTAAAAAGTAATGGGCTTTAAAATGTCCTGGTAAAAGAACTTCTGGTTCATTCCAGACACCAAACTTCCTTCAGTTCTTTTACTTAGCACGAGGTAACACAGATGCATTCAGTAATCAAGACCAGCTGGGTTTCTTTCTGCTTTCAAACCCTATTTGGTTCCTTTATACTTCTTTAGCACAGATTGCACAGCTTATTTCCATGTCTGAGACATTGTCTAAATCCACAGTGTCTCCCAAGTCCATATCCTCCACACTAGACTCTTCTTGGTCACTGTTTCCCCTGGTATCTTCCTGAGAAGCCTCACTAGCTTGCACAGCGTTTAGGAGCTTCTCCCAGGTACCCTTAACAGTATGTGAGCTTGTGGGGGAAGGGCATGAAAAACCCTCTTTGTCTAATAAGCCTTTCAAACGTTGTAAAGGGCTCACCTTATTAGTGCTGCTTTTCCTCCTTATAGATTCCTTACTAGGAGAAGAGTTGAGCCATGAATTCTTGGAGAATATTTCCTCCTCTGAGGACTCCTCCCCTGAGCTTTCCCGTGGCCTTGTCAGCTCTTTGCTCCTGGTTCTCAATTGCTTCTGTGCAAGGGATTTCCATGGGTTTCTTGTCCTTCCTTCCTGGAACCCTCGTGTCCTCTGTGTCTGTGTCCTCTCTCTCTCATACGGGTCTCTCTCCTTCTCATACCCCTTCTCTGCTGTATAAGTGCAGCTTCCTTTCCTAAATGTTTGGGGCTGTCCTATCCCCTTTGACTCCTCCCCCAAACCACTCCCTTCTCCTCCCTCTATCTCCATGGGAACAGGGTGTGTGCTTAGGTCTGCACTTCTCTGTGAGAAATCTTTACCTTTAGTGTTGGTGTTAACCCTTTCAGTGCCTGCAGTTTTATGGGTAAAAGAAAAAAAAGGCAATTTTCCCTTTTTTTTTCTGCCCTCAGCGGCTGCTTCTCCACCACATAACCCCCCCTTAAGATATTCCGTGCTGGCGTTTCTAGCGCACAGCCCGGAATCCGTGAAAGGGCATCAGCGTTAGTATGTAGCCTCCCTGCCCTGTGCTCCACCTGGAAGTCGTATGCCTGTAGGGCCATGTACCATCTGGTGAGGCGAGGGTTGTGGTCTTTCATGCTGGTTAACCACTTCAATGGCGCACGGTCAGTTACTAAACGGAACCTACGGCCAGTTAGGTAAAAACGAAGTGCCTCCACTGCCCAACGTATGGCGAGGCATTCCCTCTCGACCGTGGAATATTTTTGTTCCGCAGGGGCCAGTTTTCTACTTAAAAACATAACCGGGTGCTCTACCCCTCCATGTTTTTGCGCTAGAACCGCACCTACCCCTGTCTCGGACGCATCGGTCTGTAGTATGAAGGACTTATTAAAGTCCACCCCTCTTAAGACCGGCGCCGAACATAGTTGTTCCTTTAGTTGTGTAAAGGCCTGCTCTGCCTTTGTGACCATTTTACTTGCGTTGGCGCATTTTTCTTTAGCATATCTGTGAGAGAGGCGCTTTCCGTCGCGAAATGGGGCAAGAATCGTCTATAGTAGCCAATTAAGCCTAAAAAGCTACGCACTTGCTTCTTATTCACTGGCTTCGGAAAGTCTCTCACGCTTTTCACTTTGTCAATGAGGGGCTTCACTACCCCCCGTCCCACAATGTGCCCGAGATACTTCACCTCCCTCCCCCCAAACCTGCACTTGCTAGGGTTTAAGGTGATACCAGCTTTCTTCATCGCTTCTAATACTGCGGTGATATGAACAAGGTGTTGGTCCCAACTTTTACTGTGTATTACCACATCGTCCATGTAAGCTAGAGCATATTGGCAATGTGGGCGTAGGACGATGTCTACCAGCCTCTGACACGTGGCCGCCGCCCCTGACACGTGGCCGCCGCCCCGTGTAGGCCAAAGGGCATCCGACGGAACTGGTACAATCCTATAGGTGTACTGAAGGCGGTTTTCTGGCGAGACTCCCGGGTAAGGGGAATCTGCCAGTACCCTTTGGACATGTCAAGGGTGGTGAGATAAGCGGCTTGCCCCAGCTGGTCCAACAATTCCTCTATCCTGGGCATGGGATAGGTATCAAATTTAGAAATAGCGTTGACCTTTCGGAAATCGATACAAAACCGTATCGTTCCGTCAGGCTTCGGGACCATAACTATTGGACTATTCCATGGGCTAACCGACTCCTCGATTACGCCCATGTCCAACATTTCCCTTACCTGCCGGACAACTTCTTGCTGTTTGGCTTCAGGAAGCCTGTACGGCCTTTGCCGTATCACCTCACCTGGTGGGGTTATCACCTCGTGGGCCACGAGTCTTGTCTCTCCTGGTACCGGGGTTAAGACGTCTGGGAACCTTCGCAACAACCTAAACAGGTCCTGTTGTTGGTTCCACGCCAGTTCGTCTCCCATCCTCGGAGTGGGCTTGGCTTTACAGTCAGCCAATTGAGGACCAAGGTCCACATCGGCCTTATCCTCCTCCCTAGTGGCTGCTAGCCCCTTTATTTCCGCCCGCCCCGTAGAACCAAACCCCGCTGAGCCCCGTACCGTAGGGTTTAACTCCGGCACTTCTTCCACCGGAGGAAACCCAACCCTTTCCAGGATTAGCTGGGCTATCCGGTCTCCCGTGTTTACCCGAAAGTCTGTCTTAGAAAAGTTGAGTAATAAGACTTTGACGGGCCCCCGGTAATCAGGGTCCACTACCCCTGCTCCTACATCAATACAGCTCTTCACTGCTAGGCCGGAGCGGGGAGCAATCCGGCCGTAGCATCCGGGCGGTATCTCTACCTGTAACCCCATCTCCACCAAAGCCCTCCCCAGTCTTGGGATACTAATATCTTCAGCGCTGTGGAGATCTAACCCTGCGGCATGCTCGGTCGCTCGCTTGGGTATCCGGGCATTAGGAGTAGTGCGACAGCATTTTAATACGAACTTGGGTTTTATATCCTGATCTCTTCTTCGAGCTACCCCTCTATCCTGCTTCCTGTGAGCGGTCGCAAACAAGGGAGCAGGCAGTACCTGGGACCTTGCCTTGGGTTCCCGCGAGGATGTAAAGCCCCTCGCCTGTCCCAGCTTATCTCTTTCTCTAGTGGGTGTCAGCTCTTCATTTGAATCTTCCTCCCTAGCCTTGGTTTGGGCTCCATCAGACATTAACCCTGTCCTGGACTCTAAACCCTTGGCTAGCCCATGTTTGAACTGTGGCCAGTCCCTCCCTAAAACTATGGGAAATGGGAGTTTTGGGACTACGGCTATAGTGACAGTTCTTTTCATGCCTAGGCTCTTCACTACAATTTTCTGTAGGGGATAAGCGGATGCTGCGCCGTGAACGCATCGGATCCTTATATTCCCCTCTGAATATTTTCCTATGGGGCCCCCTCTCCTGGCTTGTATCTCTGCCCACAGCTGTTGGGAGACCATCGACTGGTCGGCGCCTGAATCTAGGAGCGCCTGTACTGGGATGTTCTCCACCTCCACTGACAGCAGAAAGCCCTCTCCTACTTCCTTGGAGGGGTTTGTTATCAACACTGTCCTAGTGTGACACTCTTTCTTTAAATGGCCCTTATTTCCGCAGCCATAACACTTGCGCTGCTCGTACCCTGACCTGCCTAGGGGTTTTCCTTGTGTAACCTCTCCCAGCATGGTCTTGCTCACCCTTTCTGGCTCTCTTACATTTGCCTGGCTCAACCCTGCACTCTTCATTTGGCCTATTACTCGAGCTTCTAGGAACCGCTCTGCCAAAGAAGTTGCTTCTTTAGTGTTCCTGCAATCTTGTAAGACCAGAAAAGATCGCATTTCCTGTGGCACAGCCTCTATAAACTGTTCTAGAGCAATTGTATCTAGAATAGAATCAACAGTTTTTCCGTCAGGCAAAAGCCACTTATACATTAGTGCCTTGAGGCGTTGGCACAAAGCCCGAGGCGTTTCATCTGACCTCAATTTACACGCTCTAAAAAGACGGCGGTAGACCATTGGAGTCAATCCCAATCGGTCTCTCACGGCCTTTTTTACCTCGTCATAAGTGGAGGCGAGCTCAGCAGGCATGGCCCTATAAGCTGCAAGAGCTTCCCCTGTAAGGGAGCCTGCTATCCGTACAGCCCATTGCTCGGCTGGCCATCCACTTAGGACTGCCACACGCTCAAACACTTCAAAGTAGTCATCTACATCATCACCTGGGGTTAAAGGCCCAAATGAAAAAGGTCCTTTACTATATTGTCCCAGTCCCAACAATGTTCCTGAGGAACTAGACCCAGTCCTTATCTCATCCGTCGCTTTCTTCTGCTCCTTCATCCACGCAGTCATGAGGTCCAGGAGCGGCTGCTGCTGTTCCCTCATCATGGCAGCCATTTTCTCTTGCGCCTTCGCAGCGTTCTCCTGCTGTTGGCGGAAGCAGTCTGTCATTCAGTTGATAAGGTCTGCCCGCTCCATCCTAGAATGCTGGAAAGAAACAAAAAAAAAGAAACACCAAGTGCGTCCCTTATCACAGCACTTCCTCTCCTCCACCTGCAGAACCTCCCCTCTTACAGCAATCCTCGATTAACCCCTTTAAATACGGGTTTACCTGCTGTAAGTGGTGAATCAGGCCTCTCAGCACCGTCGGTACCAGCTGGGCTCTCCAACTCCGCTCCGCTGAGTCTCCGGTCCTGGTTCTCTCTGCAGAATTCTTAGGAAGGCTTTCAGGATGTCACTCTGGTCACCTTGTAAATCCTGTTGTTTTCCAGTAGCTTCAATTGGTAGGCTTTCCTCAAATCCTGCCAACTACGCCACCTGTCGGCGTGCCCCCGTGTGGCCAGGTGGTTGCCTAGGCCTACAGGGGAGGCGCCGATCGTCCTTTGTTGAAATTAGCCCAATAGCATGTAGTTGTGTCCCCGAAAGGATTAGAGCCAAGTGCAAAGGTCGCAGGAAATATTTCTTTATTTTTAGAAACAAGGATTTCCTAACCGGTTCAATTCTTTGACATGAATTGATTGAAGTTGACCAAAACAAAATTCAGGATACTTCTCCAAATAACAGCACACAAGCCTATTATACAGTCCTTGGCTTGATACAGCTTTGAAACTTGCTTTCTGATAAAACTCTATATACAGCAGTATTCTGTTTCCTGGTCTCCAGGAGGCGCTATACAACCCTCTGTTACTTCACAGTAGGTGTAGCAAAACTTCCTGGCCCACCTAGATACTTTCACAAGCAATTGAATTCTTTTCCAATTATAACACACTTTCAGCACAGCTTCTTCCCAAGCAGCTTTAAACAGGACAGCTAATTTTAAAAGCACAGCTAAAAAGTAATGGGCTTTAAAATGTCCTGGTAAAAGAACTTCTGGTTCATTCCAGATACCAAACTTCCTTCAGTTCTTTTACTTAGCACGAGGTAACACAGATGCATTCAGTAATCAAGACCAGCTGGGTTTCTTTCTGCTTTCAAACCCTATTTGGTTCCTTTATACTTCTTTAGCACAGATTGCACAGCTTATTTCCATGTCTGAGACATTGTCTAAATCCACAGTGTCTCCCAAGTCCATATCCTCCACACTAGACTCTTCTTGGTCACTGTTTCCCCTGGTATCTTCCTGAGAAGCCTCACTAGCTTGCACAGCGTTTAGGAGCTTCTCCCAGGTACCCTTAACAGTATGTGAGCTTGTGGGGGAAGGGCAGGAAAAACCCTCTGTCTAATAAGCCTTTCAAATGTTGTAAAGGGCTCAGCTTATTAGTGCTGCTTTTCCTCCTTATAGATTCCTTACTAGGAGAAGAGTTGAGCCATGAACTCTTGGAGAATATTTCCTCCTCTGAGGACTCCTCCCCTGAGCTTTCCCCTGGCCTTGTCAGCTCTTTGCTCCTGGTTCTCAATTGCTTCTGTGCAAGGGATTTCCATGGGTTTCTTGTCCTTCCTTCCTGGAACCCTCGTGTCCTCTGTGTCTGTGTCCTCTCTCTCTCATACGGGTCTCTCTCCTTCTCATACCCCTTCTCTGCTGTATAAGTGCAGCTTCCGTTCCTAAATGTTTGGGGCTGTCCTATCCCCTTTGACTCCTCCCCCAAACCACTCCCTTCTCCTCCCTCTATCTCCATGGGAACAGGGCGTGTGCTTAGGTCTGCACTTCTCTGTGAGAAATCTTTACCTTTAGTGTTGGTGTTAACCCTTTCAGTGCCTGCAGTTTTATGGGTAAAAGAAAAAAAAGGCAGTTTTCCCTTTTTTTTTCTGCCCTCAGCGGCTGCTTCTCCACCACAACATCTGGGGGATCTAAGTATGTTTGCTTTTTACTGAGGTTTCTCATTTGGAAGAATTTCTAAATCAAGTTTCACTATGAATATGTGGTGTGTTATGGCTTATTGTTTTGCTAGCATGCTTGGACAATATGAGTTTGACAGAGATTTCCAGGTATTTTGTTCTTCTCTTTAGATATTATTAGCTTGTGTATTTCTGCTTTGGGAGATGTGTAAAGTCTCCCCATGATGTGGACTGTTAAGATGTTTGTTTTTCTTCTTTTGTTTATTATTCTGATTGTGTGTATTTCTTTTCTATTTGTTACTTATTGTAATTAACCGAAATATAGTAATAAAAATAAATAAATGAAAAGGATCAGTAACATCTCAAATAAGGAAATAAACATTTAAAATGAAAGGCCAGCTAATTCAAATGAAGTGTCAAATAAGGAAACATGCCAAATACATCTTTACTGATTCTGAAGGAATGTGTGTGCGTGTATGTATATGAATGTATGGGGAATCAGACTACAGTTTCAATACAGTGTTGAAGGAGTTAATGAACACAGCAGAATTATGCAGGAAGCAGCTGAGCCTGTGAGAAGCAGGGGAGAGCTCACAGGAGATAAGGAGATAAAAAGCATGACCTAGCTAGACAACATAGATACTAAGCATATTTTACAGAAAATGGCTTGTAAAATTACTTTTATGTGTGAAAAGATCTGCTAGGGGCTTTAGAGCTATGAAAGTGTGCTGTGTGAGTTGAAATGAAGTTAGTAAGGAACTATTTCCAGAGAGCTGAGTGCAAGAACACTTTTAAAGCGAGGACAGAATCCTTGTGTAGGAACTTCAGTGCTTGATTGAGAAGAAGATTCCTGATGGGGTAAGGTATGCCAGAGTATGTCTGTAAGGAAAAGCTGGAAAGGTACTTAATAGGTATTGGAACTGTAAGTAATTGAGAATTGTTTACAGAAGCTTGCATGAAAGCTGTAGAGAAAATTTAAAGGTAAATGTGGCAAGATTTTCCTTGGTAACACAAATAAGGCTGATGAAGCTCCATAACTCATTCCAGCAGTTTTAAATCCAAGCTGAATGAGGATATGAAGTGATTTATTAGAGTGAGTTTAATTCTGAGGACTGTTTTGATTAAGAGTTAAAGGGTATGTGGCTTGCTTCCTATAGCATACTTAGGGAGAAGTGGCCTAGTGGTTGGGGCAAGTTACCTCAGGCTGGAAGGTCAGGGGTTCAAATCCCACTAGAGGACAGCAACCTTGGGCCAGAAGGACTGGGGTTTCTAGTCCCACAGATGCTCCTTGTGGTCTTGGGCAAGCCACTTAACCCTCCATTGCCCATGTTCCCTGTATTACTGTATGTGTCTCATATCCCCTCGTGTTAAATGTATCCCCTAATTGTGTTGTGACCACTTTGATTGAAGGATAAGGTGGTATACAAAACTGTCTAAATAGCATTGCAGCTCTTCAAGCACTGAAGAAAAAGTAGGGCTGAAGGTGTAAAACTCCCAGTGAAGTGAGAGAAACCCTGAAAGTGGGCTATTTTAAACCAGTGTACTGCTCACAGGAATTGTTTAATCTTGATACAGTCTAACTGTTTCGGTAAGAAAGAAAAGGCATGTGTGAAAGAGAGAGACTGAATGTGTGGCTAAAGGAAAAAAAAAGCTTTTGCCAGATTTAAGTGCTGAAGTTAATTGGCAATTGGTATAGTTTTCCAGAACTGATTGACAGTTTTGAAAGGTTGGCTCTGGCACATAAAAATATCTTTTTTTTGCGCCGAGTTCTGTGGGACAGAAAGATAGGGAACTTGATTATCTTATTTTTTTTGGGGGGGGGGGGGGAATAGCAAGCCTCAGAAGTAACGAAAGAGAAAGAAAAAAAAGGATAGGAACCCTTTCTACTTAGTTCACATATAGCTAGGGAGATAGGTAGCAGGTATCCTGACTACAGCTAGAGATCGCTGGAGCAGAGAGGATCCTAAGGTGCCCAACATCAAGAAAGCAACAAGACCTGGAAAGAAAATTGAAATAATTGATTGACATACCTCAGTGACTTTTTTTGGCAAAACACTAGTGTACTAGTGGTCTATATTTTTTGAAACAAAGATGTTTTTACCTGAATGATAATACTCATTCACCTGCAAAATTACAGATAAGAGACAGTATTAGAACTTGTCACGCTCATAGCCCCTTACATATGTATGGAGGGGCGTGCTTGTTATATAGAGTTCACCACTTTGGCAATGTTCCAGACTGACTATCTTGCAAAGGATTATGGTAATGGTAGTCCAGTCATGCGGTGCTTGCCTTTGAGGTAAATGAAGACTATGGTAGTTGGCTCGAGTGTTAAGGCAATGACAGAAAATTTATTTATGAGGTAAATCAAAATGCACACAGATTCACTTGGTAACACCTTAGGATATCTTCTCCAGGATTTATATTCAAAATAACAATTCAACTGAAAGCTTATGCAAGTAGCTTGTAAAGTCCATTAAACAATGGAAAGTCTTTTCTCTCAGCCACTGCTGACAAACCTGCTCAGCAGTGCTGGTGTAGAGCAAATCAAAAATAAAAGCTTCGTCACAAAAACAGCTTTTCTTTTCACATTCAAAGAACTTTTTTACATCCAACGTGTGCACAGCCTGAGCTGTGCTCTGCTTTGATATCAGCTGGCTAACAAGCTTCAATCAACAGCTTTTCTCCTTCTCTGCACAAGTATTTCACTTCCCCAGAACCTTCTTTTTTTTCACACAAACTTTCTGCTGTGCCAGTTACTAGAACGTTTCCTTTTTATGTTTGATCCCACTTTCAGGATTTCTCTGTGCTAGCAACTTTGCATAAAAAACAGTCCATAAAAGTATCATCTTCCTCTGTAATTATATCTTGTTCTTCAATTTGCATAGGTTCTATATCGGGGTCTGGATCAGAGGGCTTTACTAACTGACCTCCATTAGGACAAGAACTGTTTCTAAGCCCTTTGCAATGCTCTAGGTTAGACAAATGTCCAAAGTTCATACCTGAGTTAAAGCTGGCATTAGGCTGTCCTCTTAGATACTCTGGCCAGTATGCATTTGAGCTTTTATGACCTGTCCTCCAGTCTGTATTCCTGAACTTCAGGGCATCTGCTCCATACCTCTTCCAAAAGGTATTCGTGTTCCTTCTCCCTTCAGCTGCTTCGGTCCTCTTATCGGCTGCTGCTTTAGGGTTCCTAGCTGAAGTTCTCCAAACCTCTGGATTTCTCCAATCCCTTGAAGCTGGCTTCTCATAGGAATCTCTCCAAGAACACTGATCTCTCTGAGCTCCTCTCTCCTTCTCGCTCCTACTCCTGCTACTCCTTCCTGAATATTCTGTTCTAGTTTTAAAGTTCCCAGTTTCCAGCCCCTCCCTTTCACTCCTCAGGTGTTGGTGGTCAAACTCCCTCCTGGCAGCTGAGTAATTAGGAGTGACCTAAGGGTTTCTCAATCTGGGCTTATACTCCTTCACCTCATCTCCACTAGGGGCTTTCTGCAGGCCACTGCAGCCTGGAATAACTTGTCTTTTAGGTAAACATGCAGTTTTATTCCTGTGACCTGACAAAACAGGTCCCTTGATTAGGGTAAATTCCCTTCCTTTGTCACTATTCTCTGGGCTCTGATAAGCTTCCTTATCACAAACTGAACTTTTCTTCTAAGGACTAAAGACATTTCAAGCTTTAAACTGGTTAATACTTGCCTCAGACAAAATTGTAACACTGTTGAATAGAAGCATTGTAAGATTTGTTCACAGAAAATACTTGACTACATGTATAAAGATTGTTATTGTTTATAAAAATTGAATTTACACTATTTTTTCAAATTAAAAGTAGAAATTTTTGCAAAAGTTAAACTTGTTCAGGTAGCTCATTGTGGGGAAAGTTCTCATCCCTTGGTAAGTCCTGGTTTGAAATATGAGGGTCCTGAAACACTAAAGTATGTTGTAGAAAAAATGAAAAAAATATTTTTTCTGTAAGCTGGGAGTTTCCACTGGTAGCTTACCTGAGGTAACTCATAACATCAAGGTGAAGTAGGGTAACGCCCCCATAGAGCCCCTGATTTACACTATTTTTCCCTAAAATCTTTTACTGTGCCATGCTTTGAGACTCCCAAGCATAAAAGTCACATCCTTAAACAGCCAACCGGTAATGCAAAAGATATCATTTAGAGCCATCCTGATCCAGCATCTTTTAAACAGTTCCCAGAGCTCCAATGAGGGTCACAAAATTGATTGCCCATGCCTCCCCAGTAAATCTATGCTTTCTCCTTGCTGAATCACAGGATTTGTTTTCATTTCTGATCAAGTCTGTGTTCTGGCTTTCTCTCGCTCTAGCTTCACTTCCTACAGGCAGCCATGCAGTCAGTGTGCTAGCAGTAGGAAGTGAAGCTGGAATTAGAGAAAAGCGTTAATAACAGTCACTTTCTGGCCAGACTAGGGAGTAAGATCCATGATTTTTCCATTACTCTCAGGTTTTCAGGATTTCTTTCCCAAAATTATACTGTCTTCCAGAGTGAGGCGAGAGAATGAGCTCTCACATACAGGCATCTGCATTGTCAGAAAAAAAATAGCATAATAGCTCAGTGCAAGCAGCGTGGGTGCAACTAATGCCACCTCAAGCGCGGTAATTGCAGGGGGATGTACCTGCCCCCTCCTGCAGTTAGCCTACAGCCTTGCACTGGTAACACAGCCCACACATGTGTTACTAACATGGAGCTTAGTAAAAACGCCACTAAATGTGCCAAACAACAAGAGGGGCTTGGCAACCCCAACATAATTCCTCTGAAACTACACACTGGACCAGCATGGTGTTAGTGTATATATATTCTGCAAAAGCCAAAGGAAATGCAAGATTGCTCGCACACCAAGGAGCTAAAAGAAAAAGCAAGAACCACAGTGCAGTTTATAACACCAAATTATAACTCATTTTATTTTGTTATAAACTGCATTATGGTTCTTGCTTTTTCTTTTTGAACATATATGCTGCATCCAGAGAAACCCCTCCCTCGACAAGGGTGCAGAGATGAACTAAGACATTCACCCATAGAACTCAATATGTAAATATTAAAAAAAAAATCTGATTCTGGTCATCTCACTAATAACAAACCTTCTCCAGTACCAGGCATATTGTGAACTAATACAAAACCCAACAACAAAGTCACTGAGTATCTATAGAGCAAATCTACTATACCATATCAGCATCAGCTTCCAAAACTCACATAAGGAGCCTACCCATAAAAAGCAGCACTGTAAATATTGTAGCGGGCCCTAGAACAGCCATATACCTATTTGAAAAACGGAACAAGTCAGATTACTACAGTGCAGACCCCTATGTGCAAACTCAGTCACACACTCAACACAGACCCTCACCCAGTACAGAATAAGTGACCACAACCTAAAAATAAAAAATATGTAGACAAAATTTAACCTTAAACCCCAAGAAGCCAGATTCTGCATGTAGTGCAACACCAGAGAAATAGAAAGATGCATTTCCCTGTACTATGTAAACTATAAAGAGAGCGCAAAGTACAATCACTAAATTAAAAATAAAATTATAATTTCTACCTTTGTTGTCTGATCATTTTATTCTCTAATCATACTGGTCCCAATCTCAGGTTTCTGTTTTCCTCTGTCTTCTCTTAACTCTTTCTATGGTCTCTCGTCCATCTTCTATTTCTTGTCTCCCCTTTTTGTTTTCTTCACTTCTTTCCATCTTGGATATTGATCTTTTCCTTTCAGCTTATTTCCATTTATTTTTCTATCTGTCCACTCAGATTTCACTATTCCTTCTTACCACCCAATTCTCAATCCCCTTCTTTTTTACTCCCATCTACCTACCACTTTTCAACCCTCACCCCAATACCCTCATTGCCCACCCCTTCTTCCCTGGTCCATTATTCCCCAGTCTTTAACTCACTCAATCCTCCCCTACTCCCCATCCAGTGTCTCTCCCTTCTTTCTCTCTCTCTCGCGCTTTCCCTCCATCCAGCATCTCCACTCTCTCTCTCTATCCTTCCATCCTCCTCCCTTTTCCTTATCCCCCTTTGTCCAGCATCTCCCCATCTCCATTGCATTTCCTCACTATTACTCCCATGCCCAGCATCTCTCCATTTCTTTCTCACTCTACTTATCACCATGTCAATCTTCTCCCTTTCTCTCTCTATTACCCAGTTGCCCTGCATCTCCCATTTCCCTCTGTTTCACCTCCATGCCCAACATCCCCACTCCATCTCAAAAATCTCCACTCCTTGCTTCTCCCTGTGCCCACTTTCCAGGTCCAGCATCTTCTCTTGATCTCCCTAGCTCCCATGTCCCCTCCGCCTCCCTATTCCACCATACATACAGCATCTCCCTTCTGTCTTCCTGTGTCCATTTTCCTGTGATACTCCCAAATCCAACATGTTCTCTCTATCTTCATTTCTCCTCCATCTCCATATGCCCACCTGTGACCGGTATCTGTCTTCCTAGCCTTCCATTTCTGTCTAGTATCTTTCTTCCACTCTCCTGCTGTCCCCCAACTCTGTTCCCCTTCCCAGACTCTATGCCATTTTCACTTCCCCATTGCACTCTCACCCCCCTGCTCTCCATTTGCTCTTACACTCTTATCTCGGGCCCTGTAGCAGGCACGATCTGGCCGGCAGCTCTTCTGTCCATGGGACTTGCTGCTTCCGTGGCAGGATTTTCCATTCAGGGCTGTGACTAGTCTTGAAAAATTCTTCTGCCCACAGGAGCAGCAAGTCTGGCGAGCAGGATATTCCATTCGGGGCCATAATTGTGGCCTTACTGCTCCTGCAGGCAGAAGAATTGTGCAAGGCCACCCTGAACAGAGGATCCTGCCCATGGGGTGGCCCATTCGGGGTGGCCTTGAAAATTTTTCTGTCAGCGGGAGCAGCTAGTCCCACTGGCAAGATATTCTGATTGTGGGACAGGAGAGAGGGAGGGAGAGAGTGGAGATGGCTAGCACAGGCACCTCCTACTGCGCTTACCTTGCTACCAGATAATGCTGGTCCTGGCTGCACCTTAAAAGGACCAAGAGGCAGTATATCAAGAAACCAAAGATACTAAACTAAACTGAAAGTGTCCCTCTGTTCTGAGCTTCCGTATGGGAATTCTCTAGTAGTCCTGACATATCCATGCTTCCTTCTGAAATTCCTGCTAGGTTTGCCTTCTTGCTGCTCCCTTTCTCCCCCAGATTCACAAACTGGGAATTAAAAATCTTTACTAAAAGGAGGAGTTGATTCAGATGGAACTTTTAATATCTCTCTATAGTGGTGTTGCAGACTAGAGCAGATAGGAAAGTCACGATACATCTTTTAGCATAGCTCTCAAAGTCTTCCAACTTATGGTTGATCCTACTCTGATCCTTTATCAGGGCCAGCACTTCCATTACGTGGACCAGGAAATTGCCTAGAGGGCTGGCCTTCCAGGGGCACCTAATGCTGCATCTACCACCCTTCTTTGGGGTTTGCAGTGGTTGCAATAGCTCAGAAACCGTGAGGCAACGCTGGCGAGTTTACGTAAGTGCTGCTTTGTGGTTTCTGAGCTATTGCCACCGCTGGAGGCCCTGGAGAAGGGTGGTAGCGGAGGAACAGTGGGGGCAACAGGATGGAGAAGCTCACCTAGGGCATCTCCAGTCCTTGCACCAGCCCTGTCCTTTATTCATGCTAAATCACCTTTCTGATGCTTAGGCACTTGCTGTACCACTGTTTCCAACTTGCCTTCCAAAGGGGCGCACCGTTCCTCAACTTTCACTACCTACTCTTACAGTTTTATGGAGTTTTATGTCTTCTTGGGAAACTGCTAGAGTAGATTGGCCACTCTTGGAAACAGGATACTGGGCTTGATGAACCTTGGTCTGACCCAGTATGGCATTTCCTATGTTCTTAACCCAGGATATAGCCCATACGATAGGCCAGGGAAGACTCAAATTCCCTAAGTCTTCCCAAATGGAATCTAATGTCATGGAAGCAGGTTTAACCTGGAGAACGCTTTTATAAGTTGGAAGTCTGACTGACCTTTGGTCTCCCTTATGACCAGCTGTAAGCACAGCTGGCGGATGTTATCCCTCTTCCCCTGTACCATGTCTGCTGCTGCATCTGAACTCTCTCTGCCATTGGCATCTTCAGGGCCTCCTGCTCCAACCAAACCTGCCACAGAAGCTGACAGAATAGCAGAAACTCCCAGCATGGATGGATGGGCATGAGCTCTCCTCTAGAGTGAATGAGACGTCACTCACATTAAGAACAAACCCGCCTGCACTGCACGCCCCTACAACTGGAGTTTGAGCTGATAGAAGACTGCACACATTGGGAATCTTCCAAGATAAGGGACAGGCTAGGTTACATAAGAACATAAGATATGCCATACTGGGTCAGACCAAGGTCCATCAAGCCCAGTATCCTGTTTCCAACAGTGGCCAATCTAGGTCATAAGTACCTAGCAGTTTCCCCAAAAGTCACAGGTTCCACAATGCTTGTACTGGGTCAAGCAGTGATATCCTGGGTCCCTTTTAATAATGGTGTATGGACCTTTCCTCCAGGAACTTGTCCAAACCTTTTTTAAACCCAGCTACACTAACAGCTTTTACTACATCCTCCGGTAACAAATTCCAGAGTTTGATTACACGTTGAGTGAAAAAATATTTTCTCTTCTTAGTCTTAAATAGTTTACCCTGTAGTTATCCTTCTGCATTACCATATTTTAGCAACTCAGAGCTCAGCATGCACACATCTGTCCTGCAGCCATCTTGGTTCTCCCCAAACACTTAACACAGTTCACCTTTCATGGTCTGTCCCACACTCCTTGATGTAGACAGTTACTCCATCCTATCTGATGTCATTGCTGGTAAGTGGGTTGAAAATCTAGCTCAGTTTCAGGGATGGAGTGTCACAGAAGGGACAAGCCCCTTTGAATGGACTCAATTGATTGGACCAGTATAGTAGGGCCACCTCCCAGTGAACCCCTTTGCAAGTGTTAGACACCTGGGGCTACAGAACAGTTTTTATTTGTAGATTCCTGAGGCACATGGGAAGACCCTGCCTCCAAGGCCCTTCTTCAGAACTTTGGACAACTTCCAAATTCTCAGTTCTGCACTTCAGCAGTCATACTTGGGTGTGCCACCTCTTGAAAGGCTTCTCTGCCTCATTGCTGTGCTCCAATCCTGCCCCTCATCTAATGCAACTCAGCACACTTCTTGTCGCCATTCTCCTCCAATATCCCATAGCAGACTTCAGTTTTCTGGGTGCACTGGTAAATTCTTCTCCCTTAGCACTGGGCTTCCATTCCTCTTTGGATGTGGAAATGAGTGAACATCTTCCCACTCTTTCACTTTCACTGACCCTCAGCTTTAGTGTGAACTCCTTGGCTGAACAGGGCTCTATAACCTGGGCGCTGGACCACTCTCCCGTGTTCCTCTTCACCTCTTGCACAAACACTTCCCTATTAATCGTAGATGCTGCCACGCTATTCATACTTTGGTGAATTACTCACACTTTGCAGTGCCTCTCTCCTGTATTTAGCTTTGGACATCAGACTGCTCACACCTTTAACCAATCTCTCAGCGCTCTCTCTCTGTCTCTCTCATCACCACTGGATTCCTCATAAGGCAGCTGCTCTCTGACTGCCTCCTTAAGATACATTTGGCACAACCTTCATAAGACTAGAGGCTGCAGTGGTAAGAAACAGAAAACACAACTCCTCTATCCAGAGGTGCTTTCCTTTTTGCTTTGCCCTGTCCTAACAAGGCCTGAATCCAGCTTCTCTCTCTAACTCTCCTTGGGTACAACTTAGACTGTAAGTCCACTTGGACAGGGAAATAACTTCTGTACATGAATTTGTAACTTGTCTTGTTTTGAAAGGTGAGTAATTAGATCTCAAAATCCGCTGCCGGCTCCAGGTCTGTGCTTGAGAAAAGGAAAAACTCCCAACCATTGGGAGTTTGCCCCCATCTTCCCTGGCTTGGAGCGTTCCTCCTTTTCATGACTGGCTGAATCCTTAGGGGCCCACCCTCCACAGGACCTGAGACTCCTGACTGACGTTTTCCTGGGAGGCAGAAAAAAGGCAAACGTTTCTTTTCCTTCCAAAACTTTAGCCTTTATGGTCTTTGGGACCTCCTGGCTCCTTGCCGTGTTTTCCCTTACAGGAAGCCCAACTAAAAAATGTTGCTGTTACTAGAGGACATCCTCCCCTGAACAACCAGCACAGAACAACAATCTGTTGTTGCCGGGGAACTTAGCGACATCTGTATTACGACTGTAAGCTCTAGTGAGCAGGGGCTGCCTCTTTTGTGTAATTGTAAAGCACTGTGTTCGCCAAGTAGTGCTGTAGAAAGCATAAATAATTGCAGATCATCTATTTGTTGTTTTTCTATGTTCTGATCCTCCCCACCTACTTTGTGAATATTTGAGGTGTGGGGTGAGGATGCAAGTTCCAGTCATTTCCTAGCTTCGCTGAGAGTGGCTGGGATAAGCTGTGGAAGATTTGGGGTTGTTTTGTAATTTGGGGATATACTGTGATATATTTTGTGTTGTATTGTGGTGTCTGACTGTACTTTTGTCTGTTTTATTAATGTTGTAAGTTGCTTTGAGTCTTTTGAGAAAATAAAGCAATAAATATAATGTTAGCATAATATTCACCCAGTAGTAATACTGAGCAGTTCTTTCTAAAAGAGTTCCTACTAAGATTTGTGTTTAAAATTCACTGAGGAAATAAAAGCAATAATATTCTGAGACACGTTTCCCAGTGATAACATCTGATACTTACTGGCTATGTTGCTGCCTTGAAATGGAGAAAGTCTTCTCACTCTAGTGAACACCTCTGCAGAGTAAAAGCTGTTTTGGGACAATGGTCTTTGTATGACACATTATCAATTTCCTTGGACCATCGGTGCCATTCGACTGGATGCTGAAATAAAGGAATCTTTATCGCACGCTGCAGCAGCTGACATCTAATTTGTGATTTATATTTTCATTAGCTGTGGCTGTCAGCTGTTGGCAACCTTCCTGACATATTTGCAAAGTCTCTTTGCAAACTTTTGAATCTAGGCGAAGGAAATAGACAGAGGGTGGCAAAAAGATTGTCAATCTGTGATCTTAAACGCTGCCCATAATTTGAATATGGTTTGTAGAGCTACAATCCAGAAATCACATGAAAAGAACATGGAGAAGCTGGATTTGGCAATGAAGTTCTTGGTCACATGGGCCACCTCTAAAAATAGGATATATGAAAAATTTGTTTATGCTGGATATTTCTTCTTGGACCACCCCCGCATACAGGGATTTTATTCAAATACTGTATGTCTGCCAGATTGATAAATTGTTCAATGTAATTTCAGTTTGTTCAATGTAAACCGCACTGATGCAGAATAGCGCGGTATATAAGAGAATGTAAATAAATAAAATAAATAAATAAAGCATATTTGCCATGTTGCCTAGTTTTTCTACAGGATGTTTTAGTTACTCCTATTTATTTATTTATTTTTCTTTTTTTTAAACTTAACTCCCAGTGTATCATGTTTTCGGTTCAACTTATCCAATTTTAAAGCAAAATTACATGTACCTAAATGCACTACGATGTCGAAAAGCTTGGAATGACCTAAAGTCCTCCTCCCCCATTGCTAGCTCTGATTTTTAATTTTTCTGATGTAGGAAAGCTCTCCCTATGTCGGATAAAAGAGATGAATCAATACAGAATGTAACCAGCACCACAACATAAATACCGTAACACATCAAGGTTCAATTTATTTCATAGACCTAAGTGATTCACAACATTAAAACAAAACGTCAATAAAAATATATAAAGGGGATATTCGGTGCTGGCGGCTGGTGCTGATAAAGCGGCTAGCCGTCGCCGCTGAACTCTAACCCTGGATATTCAATGCCGGGCAGCGGCAATATTGAGCCTGGTTAGCTTCTATGGTGAAAGCTTAGGCAAATCTTTGCTCCGTCTTACTTTTACCACTTTGCCATAACCAGGCAGTGGTTCAATATTGCTGATGCCAAGTTCTGGCCAAGAGCCACTCCTGGAACACTCTGATGCCAGCCGGTTGTCATTGGGGCGTGCACTTGTGGCACCCAGTGATATTTAGTGCCACTGAATATCCTGGATCGAGGGTCTGCTAACTGTTAATCACGTGGAATAGTGGGCCCATAGTTTATATGCTTAGTGTAATTAAACGAACAGCAGTGGTGGTCAGTGGATAATACGTATATTCACCGATTATACATAGTGGCACTGAATATATGTAATTTAAAAGTCAAAGGTGGCATTTAAATTAATATGCTATTGACACTGAAAATCTGGCTTTCTCTTTGTCATACCTGGGGATTCTGAAATTACTGAGGGGTCAGAGATCTGTCAGAGATTCCCCTTATCAAATCCCTGGTGGGCTAGTTGTCCACTCCAACCACCCCCAGAACTGAAAGAAAATGTGGCCCTGCTAATCCCCATCTTCACTGGAAGCCTTACTCCCTTTTACAGTCAATAGGCATGCCCCTTTGCCACTCCCATGGAAAGATTATACCAAAATGGTGATTTCTCAAGGGGGCAGAAGGGATCCCCCATTGTTCCTGCCTGGGTAACACAATCTTGAAAAATAGCACTGCCTGGTCCCTTGACAAATCACAGCTTTGGGGTAATGTCAGGATAGAAGAGAAGGGGAGGTGGAGGTGAATGAGAACTGGGGGAGGGGGAGGGGGGAATGGCACCCTTAGCTACTGTAAAATGGGGGCATGGCTTTCACTGGGTAAGGCTTAATGGGAGTCATTTTCTTCAATTTTAGCCCTGAGATGGGGGGGGGAGGGGGTTGAAGCAGGCTACTTGACCATCAAGGACTTGCAGTTCTCATGGGAGGCCTTTGACATGGGGCTAGTCGCCCATTAAGACAATCCTGCTGCAATGCAAAGGTGTTCTTTTTTTATTTTTTCCAACTCAATGGAATTTGGAAAGAATTGCACGAAAGGAGTTGAGAAATGTCGGTCTGTGCTGACTGTCTGTCCATCTGTCTGGGAGTAAAATAAATCTCTGAAAATTAAATGGAAGACGTATCAAATACAGAAATGGACAAAATTGGGCCAATGGTTCCAGAGAAATATGCCCCCCTCCCCCAAAAAATGGGCTAATGCATTTCTATTAAAGGAGTTCCTGCTTCTGCAGCATAGAAGCTTACATACAGCGAAACGGAGCCCCCCAACAGATAACACATGACTTTTGCAGCTAACGCTGTATTATCTGTACTTTTTTGGCACATTAGCTGCAAGAACTTAACACACTTTAGTAAACATGCCCTATGGCTAGTATTCAGTCAGTGGGAAGGCACTGGAGGCAGGAATATTAGCAGACAGCTCCAGTTGCAGAGACTGTGGATAGTGTGGGGTTGCGGCACTGCAATGCTGCTCTAGTCACAGAAAGGAAGGATGTGAACTGGTGGAAGTTACTCTGCTGTACTACAGAACTTTCTCCATATGGTAAAACAGAAAAGAAATGAAGCCCCCCACCAACACACATGCATAAGAGCATAAGGTATGCCATACTGGGTCAGACCAAGGTCCATCAAGCTCAGTCTCCTGTTTCCAACAGTGGCCAATCCAGGTCACAAGTATCTAGTAGTAGGTTCCCAAAACAGCACACAGGTTCCATAATGCTTGTCCTGAGACAAGCAGTAGATTTCCCTGGTCCTCTTTAATAATGATTTATTGACATTTCTCCAGAAACTTGTCCAAACCTTTTTTAAACCCAGCTACGCTACCAGCGTTTACTATATCCTCCAGTAATGAATTCCAGAATTTGATTACATGTTGAGCAAAAAAAAGTTCTCTTATTAGTTTTAAATGAGTTACATTGTAGCTTCATTGCATGACCCCTAGTCTTTCTACTTTTTGATGGTGTAAACAATTGATCTACATATACCCGTTCCATTCCATTTGTTAATTTATAGACCTCTATCATATTTCCCCTCAGCTGTCTCTTTTCCAGGTTGAAGAGCTCTAACCTTTTAAGCCTTTCCTCATAGAGGTATCCTTCCATCCCCTTTACCATTTTGGTGGCTCTTCTCTGTACCTTTTCTGATTCCACTATATCCTTTTTAAGATACAATGACCAGAATTTCACATGATATTCAAGGTGCGGTTGCACCCTGGAAAGATACAGAGGCATTATAATATCCTTTGTTTTATTCTCCATTCCATTCCTTATGATTCCTAACATTCTATTTGCTTTCTTGGTTGCCATTGCACACTGGGCAGAAGGTTTCAACATGTTATCCATGATGATGCCTAAATCCTTTTCCTGGGTGGTGGTTCCTAATGTAGGATCTTGCATCATGTAATCAGTTTGGGTTATTTTTTCCTAGGTGCATAACTTTGCACTTGTCCACATCTTCCAATTTATCAAGGTCCTCTTGCAATTTTTCACAATCCTCTTGTGTTTTAACAACTTTGAATAATTTGGTGTCTTCTGAAATTTGATCACCTCACTCATTATTCCCATTTTCAGGTCATTTATGAATATGCTAAAAAGCAGCAGACCTAGCACAGATCCCTGAGGTGCTCCACTATTCACCTTTCTCCATTGAGAAAATTGGCCATTTAGCCCTACCCTCTGATTTCAATCTTTTAACCAGTTTCTGATCCACACTACTACACTACCTCCAATCCCATGACTTTTTAATTTCGCCAAGAGTGTTATGAGAGACCTTGTGAAAGGCTTTCTGAAAATCCAGATACACAATATCAATCGGCTCACCTTTGTCTACCTGTTTATTCACATCTTCAAAAAAAATAGTACAGATTAGTAAGACAAGACCTTCCTTGATTAAAGCCATGTTGGTTTTCTCCCATTAAACCATGACTATCTACATGTTCAGTAATTTTTGTTCTTTAATGGTTTCTACCATTTTGTCCGGCACTGATGTCAGGATCACCTGTCTGTAGTTTCCCGGATCACCCCTGGAATTCTTTTAAAAAAATGGCATTACTTTGGCCATCCTCCAATCTTCAGGTATTACAGATGATTTTAATGATAGTTCACAGATTACTAATAGTAGGCCTGCAATCTCATATTTCAGTTCTTTCAACACCCTCGGATGTATACCATCCGGTCCAGGTGATTTGTTACTCTTCAGTTTATCAAATAATTGTAATACATCTTCCCAGTTTGTGATATTTTTTTCAATTCTTCTGCGGCATCACCTTTAAATACCATTTCAGTCATGGGTAACATCCCTACATCTTCCTCAGTAAAGACCGAAGAAAAGAATTCATTCAATCTCTTCACTATGGCCTTGTCCCCTCTTAGTGCCCCTTTATTCTCTCTATCATCTAATGGTTCAACTGATTCACAACATTTTGCTACAAATGTACTAGAAAAACATTTTTATGTGGGGTGTCAGACGGCTGCCTGGGTGAGAATCTTCACAGTCTTGACAAGTGCATATATCTATATGATTTGCAAGGTATTGTGGGCAATGTAGTTCATTCACACCAGACACAGCTGCTGACAATAATTTAGTTGTGCTCTTGGGTAAAGCCAATAAGATTTTTATTTATGGGGTTATTTCTCCCAACACAGATATGCTTGGTAGCACATAAATTAGGTTACTTGCTTTCAGTGTTAACTTGGAAAAACAAAGTCAAAATCAGGAAAACAACAAATGAAAAGCCACAAAGCAAGAAACAAACTGTTCTTTTCAGGTTAACTTCTGATTACTTCCCACATAGATACAGAAGTGATTCTCTCCTAGCTCACAAGCAATTAGGTAAGGCTTAATTGCTAGCAGTTACCAGCTGAAACCCCTTAGCTGGCTTGCCTTCCACTGTGTGGGTCAAATCCTGCTTCAGGAGCTTTTCTGAGTAGATTAAAGAACAAATTTGCATCTCTTTGTGATGGTTGCTGTACTTTATAACAGAGAGTTACCAACGGAGTTTAGATAGAGAGCAGTCCATATAAACAGGATCCTCATCTGCTATTATTCCCCCTTGTTCAACAAGCATGGGTTCAATATCATGGATTGGCACAGATGAATCTCTCAATGGAGCATTTTCAGGAGAATACTTGTTTCCCTGCTGTCTTTCAAGGTTATAGCTAGGGCATAGATCAGTGTTCATACCTGAGCTTCCATTGCTGCTAGAGTTCCTCTCTATATAGCCTGGCCAGTATGTAGTTCAGTTCTTATGTCCAGCCTTCCAATCCAGATCCCTGGACACTGGATCTCTCTTCACATACCTTCTGGCATAGGTCTTGGGGTCCCTTCCACGTGCAGCCGTCTCCAACACAGGTAGCGTCTGGTGATTCCTAGCTCTGCAGCACCATTCCCCTGGCTTTCTCCAGTCCAATGGTGTATGCTGGCCCTTGAAATGCCTCCCAGTATACTGTGGTGATGCGCAGGTAGCTGAGCCTTTTAAAACTGAAAAAAAAGAGTTTTTTTCTCATGAGCGTGGGAAGGGCTCACTACAGCATAGCTCCCAGGCAGAGAAAGAAGCTAGAACACACACTAATAGGGATAGCTTGAAGCCACACCCAGCCTCTAGAGCTCGTGCAGGCAGAGAGGGGGTGGGGCTAGAGAAGGAAACAAACTGCAGGATATTTAAGCTGCGTCACTCAGGAAGTGGGCAGGCAACAGGGAGAGAGGCAACAGATCCAGGAAGAGAGGATACAGATACAGCAGCTGAAGCAAAAGCAGAGAGAGGACGTGCTCAAGGAAAACTGCATGCTAAAAGCCAGGAGGAGAGGCCAAGAGTCCAGAGGAACCAGGGGAAGAAACAGCAGTATAAAGCTGTAGGGCCTGGAGGTTCAAAGGGGACCAGCCATAACTCCCAAGGCAAGTGCAAAGATTGTGGGCATGAGTGGAGCTGGGGAAGACGTCAGGAGTATATGACTGATTCTGAAAGTAACAGCTCAAGTCCTGAGTCTGTGATTAGGCAGTACAGAAAACCAGTTGAAAAGAGGGTTTCTGCCAGTAAAGCAACTTGTGTGTGTCCTGAACAGGAGCGGCTAAGAGGAAGAAGGGCAAGAGCTTTTGACCCGGTAAAATGGGGGAAGCTTCTTAAGCTTTTAAAAGAAGTAAAGCATAGCGTTCCAGAACGTGCCCCAAGCCCTGAGTGTTATAGCACCCCAGAAGAAATGGAAATAGAGCTGTACTCAGACTCTCCAATATCCTCTGCAGAATCCATGGAGTGTGGGATTTGTATAAGCCGTGTTTAATGCTTTTATAAGAAGCTGTGGGTAACAGGTTAAGAAGATAATCTGTGCTGGTGGTGTTGTGTGCCAAGGTGAAAAGCAGACAAGAAGTCACAAGAACCTCATTGTTTAAAAGCAGCCAATTGTATCTCTGAAGAAGCCAGGTTAACAGGGCTAGCGGTTTTAAACCAGGAGGCAGCACAGGAGAAATATCCTAATCTGCAGCAGCTGAGAGTTAAAGGTCAAAAACTGTCTTACAGAAGGTTTTGGAAAACTGTGCATTTAAAAAGTGTTACACTGCTTTGTAAATGGAAGAAGCTAAAAAGAGTATCAAGAGTGAAGTAACTACTTGAAGAAATATTGCTGAGAAGTTTAAGGGAGAAAATATCCTGTATTTTCAGTTTGCAATATTGTTTGCCTTATCAAGGTCATTTGCCTCAGCAAGGTCATTTGCCAAAATTGGTTCCAGAAAGAAAGAAATAAAAAGCAATTTAAGTTAACAAATTGTCCTGTGTTCCTCTTCCACTCGAATTGCTGACAAAGCAAACCCACAACTACACAAAAGAAGAGTGATGTCCAGCGCTCCCCACTAGGCAACCGCCTAGGCGGACGGGGCAACGGCCACAGGTGGCGTAGCAAGTTGGATTTTTCGCTGGAAACAAGGCTAGAAAGGCAAGCCGGACGAAAGGCGAAGGAGAGACATCCCCAGGACCAGCCGAGTCAACCCCAGGTCTGCAAAGCAGAAGGGAAAATCCGGAGTGGCGCTGGAGCTGGAGTCCGGATCAACGGAGTTGGCAAAGTGAGACTCTGCACCAGAACCAGGTAACCCGTAAGCTGGAGGGTTGATCTGGATAGCACTGGTGTAAGAGGGTGGCTGTGGGGAAAGTAATCACCAAGGCAGGGGAAAAGAAAAGGAAAAGAAAAAAAGTCCGCACTTGGTGTTTTTGTCTTTTTGTTCTCTCCACAGGAAAACATGGAGTCACGAGACATCCTGGACTGGGCCGCTGGCCAGATTGCCAAACAACAGGAGTTGTCCAGGCAGAGCCTGGAGCAGGCGAAGGCGCTGTTCCAGTCACAGCAAGCACCCCTCATAGAAGCCATGTCCAACTGGTTGAAGGCCCAGGGAAAGAAGGAAGATGCTGCCAGGACTGTGCCAGGTGCAGGGGCAGGTTTTCAGGGCTGGGACTGGCCAGGGACTGGGACTTTCTCAGGTGGGCGCCTCACGAAAGAGGATGATGTGGAGGATTACATTGAGGCTTTCGAGAGGATAGCTCTCTTAGCCGGATGGCCAAAAGAGTAGTGGGCGCTAAGGTTTGCCGCTTCTCTCACGGGCGAAGCCTTAGCGGCCTACAGAGCTATGCCTGCTGGTTTAGTTAAAAATTATGAGGATGTAAAACAGGCTGTGAAAGATCGCTTAGGTTTGAATTCGGCGGTCTATCGCAGGCAGTTGCGTACATGCAAGTTGAGGCCAGGTGAGATGCCTCAGGCATTGTATCACCGCATGAAAGGCCTGGTGTACAAGTGGCTGATGCCAGAAATGAAGGATATGGAGTCTATATTAGATGCAATTATCCTAGAGCAATACATGGAGTCTGTACCAAGCAGCGTGCAAACCTTCCTAGTACTCCAAGATTGCAAGAACACTCGGGAGGCCATTGCTTTGACCGACCGCTTTCTGGAGGCTAACAAGTTAAGCCCAGAGAGAGGGGGTGTTTTCAAAAACAACCAAATGGAGTCACTAGAAAGGAAGGCCAAGCTTGAGGAATGTGCAGAAGAAAATGTAAAACTGTATAAAGGATATAAAATGCAGAGAAAGTGTTTCTCGTGCGGAGAAGCTGGTCATTTAAAGAGGGACTGTAGAGCCAAGAAGGCCTTGATAACAACCCAGCACAGAGAGGCAGGAGAAGGGTTCCTGTTGAGGGTGGAGGTAGAGGGGATACCAACGGAGGCATTATTGGACTCAGGCGCAGACCAATCTATGATTTCCCAGAGGCTCTGGCATCAAATAGAGGCGAAAGACGAACCCTCGCCACGGACCTCTGGGAATCATATTAGGATACGCTGTGTCCATGGCGCCGCTTCTACCTACCCTGTACAGTCTGTGATAATAGAGGGAGTAGGCCTGAGAAAACATTTGGAGGTGGCCATAGTACCCAAGCTTCCACACGAGGTAGTTCTGGGCCGTGACTGGCCACAGTTCAGGAAGGGTTTAGCGGAAGAGTTGCAGGGTGAAACCAACCAACCAGCTACCTTTCCACAAGCAGGTAATTTAGCCAGGGAGAAAACCTTACCCCAGATAGGAAAGGTTGCTTACCCCAGGCTAGGAGAAAATAGGGCTTCTGAAAATACCGCAGCCAGGGAGAAAACCTTACCCCAGTTAGGAATGGTGGTTGACCCCAGGCTAAAGGACAGTAAAAAAGGTATGATTACTACCCGTACAGGTTATAAGCCCAGAGAAAAAGGAAATAGCCCTCAGGAAGACCCGGTGCCAGGGACATCCTTCCAGGGGGACCGAATCACTCCTGCCAGAAACACTCACAGGAAGGGAAGAGCCAGCTTTCTACCCGCTCCTTTGTTTGGAACCACGGGTAAACAGGGAGGGAAGAAAGAGCCCCAGAGGGAAAAAACTGACCCAAAGCCTAAGTTTATACTTAAGGTCTGTAGGACCATCCCGGAGGCTACGGTGCCCAAGCGGGCGACAGAGCAGGCTGCAGGGGTTGACCTCTGCAGTGCTGTGGATACGGTCGTACCAAGACAGGGGAAGGCCCTAGTAGAGACGGGCATCCAGGTGGAAATACCGCCTGGCTGTTATGGCCGAATTGCCCCTCGGTCAGGGATGGCTCTCAAAAATTTTATTGATGTGGGGGCAGGGGTCATTGATCCGGATTACCGGGGATCCATAAAAGTACTCTTATTTAATTTTGCACGCGAGGATTTTAGGGTGAGTGTGGGGGATCGCATTGCTCAATTTATTTGTGAGCGGGTAGGGTTCCCACCCATAGAGGAGGTGGATGAGTTATCCCCTACTGCCCGGGGTTCGGGTGGCTTTGGCTCTACAGGGAAAGCCGAGATGAAGGGTTTGACTGCTAGTTGTGTGGAGAGGGAAGAGGAGGACTTAGGCCCACAGCTCGTGGATAGTAAAGCAGAGCAGGTACTCAGGATGGGAGAGAATCTCTCATGGGCTCAGCGGGAGGCAATGTCCAAATTGCTGGGTGGGTTCTCAGATGTCCTTACCCCTTTACCAGGGGAGACAAACCTGGTGGCACACGAAATAGTCACCCCGTATGGCGAAGTAGTCCGCCAACGCCCCTACAGACTCCCTGAGGCAAAGCATGCGGAGGTCATAAGGCAGGTCCAGGAAATGTTGAGGTTGGAAATAATAGAGGAGTCTAAAAGCCCCTGGAACAACCCAATAGTGTTAGTGCCAAAACCTGATGGGTCACTACGGTTTTGTATTGACTTTCGTAAGGTTAATGACATCTCCAGGTTTGACATCTACCCTATGCCTCGAATAGAGGAACTCTTGGATCGTTTAGGACGAGCCACTTACTTGACCACATTAGACATGACCAAAGGGTATTGGCAGATTCCCCTCACCAGGGAATCTCGCCAAAAGACCGCATTTAGTTCGCCAATTGGACTATTCCAATTTCGCCGGATGCCCTTTGGTCTTCATGGGGCTGCAGCGACGTGTCAGCGGTTAGTTGACATGGTCCTCCGCCCACACCAGTCTTACGCGACAGCGTATATGGATGACATCGTCATCCATAGCTCGCGGTGGGATGAGCATTTGGTTCGGGTCAAGGCTGTGTTGGAGGCGATGAGGCGGGCAGGCCTCACGCTCAACCCGGCTAAGTGTATGTTTGGTGCGACTGAAGTAAAGTATTTGGGACACTTGGTCGGCCATGGTATAGTAAAGCCGCTCTTGGATAAGGTAGAGAGCGTTAGGACGATCCCGAAGCCGCAGACGAAGAAGCAACTTCGGAGCTTTTTGGGCCTAATCGGCTATTACCGCCGTTTTATCCCACATTTTGCAACGGAGAGTGCAGCTCTTACCGAGATGCTTAAAAAGAATGCCCCTACACAGTTGCAGTGGTCTGGGATCGCGGAACAGGCCTTTAAAATATTGAAAGAAAAGTTGTGTGAGGCACCGGTTTTGCACGGGGTGGATTTTAACCAAGCTTTTATCGTCCAAACCGATGCTTCAGAAACGGGCCTTGGAGCAGTGTTGTCACAGAAAAACGAGGGAACGGAACATCCCGTGATGTTTTTAAGCCGTAAGCTTACCCCTCCGGAGAGAAAGTATTCGACAATTGAGCGCGAATGCCTTGCAATAAGGTGGGCAGTAATGGCGTTACGCTTTTATTTAACCGGACGACGGTTTCTGTTGGTCACCGATCACGCCCCATTACAGTGGTTAAACAAAATGAAGGACAGTAATGCACGTTTGACGCGCTGGTATATGGCTCTCCAGGAATTTGATTTCCGCATACAGCATAGGGCCGGGAAGCTTCATACCAACGCAGATGCACTGTCTAGGATTACCAGCTGTGCGCGGGTTGTGGCGCCAGCCGGTAATAGCTTAAGGGGGGGGATATGTGGTGATGCGCAGGTAGCTGAGCCTTTTAAAACTGAAAAAAAAAGAGTTTTTTCTCATGAGCGGGGGAAGGGCTCACTACAGCATAGCTCCCAGGCAGAGAAAGAAGCTAGAACACACACTAATAGGGATAGCTTGAAGCCACACCCAGCCTCTAGAGCTCGTGCAGGCAGAGAGGGGGTGGGGCCAGAGAAGGAAACAAACTGCAGGATATTTAAGCTGCGTCACTCAGGAAGTGGGCAGGCAACAGGGAGAGAGGCAACAGATCCAGGAAGAGAGGATACAGATACAGCAGCTGAAGCAAAAGCAGAGAGAGGACGTGCTCAAGGAAAACTGCATGCTAAAAGCCAGGAGGAGAGGCCAAGAGTCCAGAGGAACCAGGGGAAGAAACAGCAGTATAAAGCTGTAGGGCCTGGAGGTTCAAAGGGGACCAGCCATAACTCCCAAGGCAAGTGCAAAGATTGTGGGCATGAGTGGAGCTGGGGAAGACGTCAGGAGTATATGACTGATTCTGAAAGTAACAGCTCAAGTCCTGAGTCTGTGATTAGGCAGTACAGAAAACCAGTTGAAAAGAGGGTTTCTGCCAGTAAAGCAACTTGTGTGTGTCCTGAACAGGAGCGGCTAAGAGGAAGAAGGGCAAGAGCTTTTGACCCGGTAAAATGGGGGAAGCTTCTTAAGCTTTTAAAAGAAGTAAAGCATAGCGTTCCAGAACGTGCCCCAAGCCCTGAGTGTTATAGCACCCCAGAAGAAATGGAAATAGAGCTGTACTCAGACTCTCCAATATCCTCTGCAGAATCCATGGAGTGTGGGATTTGTATAAGCCATGTTTAATGCTTTTATAAGAAGCTGTGGGTAACAGGTTAAGAAGATAATCTGTGCTTGTGTTATTGTGTGCCAAGGTGAAAAGCAGACAAGAAGTCACAAGAACCTCATTGTTTAAAAGCAGCCAATTGTATCTCTGAAGAAGCCAGGTTAACAGGGCTAGCGGTTTTAAACCAGGAGGCAGCACAGGAGAAATATCCTAATCTGCAGCAGCTGAGAGTTAAAGGTCAAAAACTGTCTTACAGAAGTTTTTGGAAAACTGTGCATTTAAAAAGTGTTACCACTGCTTTGTAAATGGAAGAAGCTAAAAAGAGTATCAAGAGTGAAGTAACTACTTGAAGAAATATTGCTGAGAAGTTTAAGGGAGAAAATATCCTGTATTTTCAGTTTGCAATATTGTTTGCCTTATCAAGGTCATTTGCCTCAGCAAGGTCATTTGCCAAAATTGGTTCCAGAAAGAAATAAATAAAAAGCAATTTAAGTTAACAAATTGTCCTGTGTTCCTCTTCCACTCGAATTGCTGACAAAGCAAACCCACAACTACACAAAAGAAGAGTGATGTCCAGCACTCCCCACTAGGCAACCGCCTAGGCGGACGGGGCAACGGCCACAATACGTACTGCTTTGGACTATTCTAGACCTCTCAAAGGCTTTTCTCCTCTTTCTTCCAGAGGGTCTCTTTCCCTCTCTGTCCGTCCGGTTTGGCTTCTGCTTCTGATGATCCTTCTCTGTATATCCAAGGTGATCATGAAGATCATCTGTAGAATAAACTCTACTCTTATTCTGCTTAGATGAGTGCTCCTCCCTAACACAATGCAGCTGGGCTGAATCAGGCCTTGCCCTTTGAGATGAGTGTTCCATCCTAGCACAGCGCAGCTGTGCTGAATCAAGCCCTGCCCTTTGCAATGAGTGCTTGGGGATTACCTCATAGCTCTTTTGATTGAACACACGTTTTCTCACTTCAGCTCCTCTCATGGCTGTTGGAAACCTGGTGCATTCTGGGACTGGTAGTCTTTTATGGCAAAATTCTGTTTTCTCATTTCTACTAGCACTGACAGGTTGCTTGTTCAGAGACACTTCACCTTTTCTATAGCCCCTTCCTGAGCTATGATAAGCTTACTTATCACAGGGGTCTATTCTGAGCCATGAATAGCGAGGATGTATGCTCTGCCTGGACATACTGTGAGACCATGCCAGTCCTAGGCGGTTGCCTAGACCCGGGATAGCCTGGAGTTGTGGTAAATAAAGGACACTGTAGTCGTGATCCAAATGAAATTAAAGTTGGGTTTTATTCCCCTTCCCTTGAGGATGTCGTAGAATAAGGGACAACATAAAGAACGGTTGTTTTCACCAGGGTAAAGGATGTTTAACCAATAATAATCATGCTTTTTTCCAGCAATAAAGTCCAACACTTTTCAATGTGCAAAATACAGTTTCTTTCTTGCTCTTTCCGTTTAACAAAGACTCTCTATTTCATCAGTCATGCATACAGCACGTTCCAAGGGTTCAAGGATATTTTCTGAGCTATTGCTCTCCCATTGCATAGGGCTAAGACCTGTCCCTGTATAAGGACACGGAGCCCCTATGAAGCTGCTCTGTGTCTTGCTCTGGGGAAACCTCAGTTGCCACCAGTGGGAGCTGCTTTTGTATGTCCCGGATATCAGGAGCTGTGCTGGGGATTTCTTCCCACGGCTTGGGCCCATTGTGGCAGGTGCAGGCCTGTGATCCACGGTGTCTGACATAAGCAGGCCAGCATGGCTAGCTTGACCTGTAAATGAGGCCTGTGGAGAGGTATATAGGATTGCACATCCCCCAATATGCTGCTATTGTAGGATAGAACTCTGTAAGAGAACTAAACTAACTTAGGTAAGCAAAACTGAGAGATGGAAAAATACAGAAAAACATGTTTAAAAGTTACTGATAAGAAAAAGTACATCTGCAAAGAAATAATTGGGAGTGCTGACAGATGAGTTGCAGAGCCCTGCTCCTCTGCATGCACAAATTGGTTCTATGGCCTTGAGAGTGTGAAAGTAACAAGTTGATGAAGTGACCATTGTAATTGGGACTAGAAGGGGGGTATGCAGGTGTCATGCCCACTGAAGGGACATAATTGGATAAACTTATCAGTACCGGGACCAATGGAAGGGGTACGGGAGGTACGGGAGGTTACCGGGACCAATGAAATGTTTTTCTATACTTAGAATGGAACAGAAGTCTATAAAAGTTGTTGTAATGCTTGAAAACTTTGCTCAGCCATTTTGAAATTGACTGGTTCGAGACTTGTGCACAAATAAATGATTTGGACCTTCTGAACAGACTCCTGGTATTATTGGTTTGTCTGCGCTTTGCTGCTACACCATAAGAGTTCCCTTGCTGGTTATAAGCCTGGCTTCTATCCCGGAGACTCCCTTTTCTCCCCTTAGTAAAAACAGGGTACTTATCTTTTCTTTTGGAGAAGGTGAGCTCAAACCCCTCTGCTTCCAGCCAAGATTTTCTTTCTGCCCTGCAGCCTGCTCTTCTGTGGGAACCCTGGTTACGATGTCTGGCTGAGGGAAACTCACTTCCTGCTTCCCATGTGCTTCTTTGGACTTGACCTCTGCCTTCTGTTAACTGGACAGTTTGCCTTGGTGTGAGGACCCCTCTGGCTGGGAAGACCTTGCTGCAGTTTTGCTTATCCCAGCTGGGTTTGCCAGCCTGCCTTTCTCCAGCCCTGGTTCTCCAAGGTAACGTGTCTTCCTGCAATTGCTTGGGATTTCTACTCTCACCTTCTCTCCAAGCCTGCCTGAAACAGCAGTCAGAGTTCCTTTGGTCTCTGCCTTCCTCCTGGCATTCAAGCTCCGGCTCCAGCCCTAATCCAGGCTCCAGCTTCCCCTGCCCATGCTCATTTTGCTGCTTCCAACTCTCTTCCTCCTCCTTGTTCTCCCCCTGTGAGATTTCCCACCTGCTTTTATCTTTCAGCTCCTCTAACGTGGAACGTGAGTCTGAGTCCAGGTGAGCCTGATTGGCACTCTCAATTCTTACTGCGTCACTACAACCCTGTGGAAAGTTTGTTTTCCTTTTCTCTGCCTCTCTGCACTGTGAATGCTGCAACTGCCCCTGAGGCTGCAAGGTAAGCTCTTCTTCCTTTTCATTTCTTAATATTTCAGGGTCTGTGTTTTCTAACTCCTGACAGATAAGCCCTTCCTCCACATTGTCCTTTAATGCGTCAGGCTTAGTGCTGTCTGGCTCCTGACAAGTAAGTTCTTCCTTTGCATTGTTCTTTAATGTTTCAGGCCTAGTGCTGTCTAGCTCCTGACAAGTAAGCTCTTCCTCTGCACTACCCTTTAATATTCCAGGTTTTGTGCTGTCTACCTCATGACAATACATCCCTGCTATTTGGCCCCCTTGTCATCCCTGTGCAAGGCTCCCTGTACGAACCTCAGAGTTGTACATGGAGCTGTAGATGGGGGCAGGCGAAGGCAGAGCAAGGGTGGTATTTTATTTTATTTACATTCTCTTATATACCGCGCTATTCTGCATCAGTGTGGTTTACATTGAACAAACTGAAATTACATTGAACAGGGCATTATAACTTGGAGATAACTATTTTACAGGGAACATGGGCTATGGAGGGTTAAGTGGCTTGCCCAAGACCACAAGGAGCACCTGTGGGACTAGAAACCCCAGTCCTTCCAGCCCAAGGTTGCTGTCCTCTAGTGGTATGTGGGCGGGCTGTCACCCTGGACCTACAGGGCCAATTCTGAGGTCGGCCCTGAAAGTCCGTGGTATGCCAGTTATAAAGGGGACTTATTCTACCTTGGAGGTGGAATAAGTCCCCCTGGATGTGGGGTAGTGGCAGCGGCTAGTGGGGAAAGAGCAGGGATGTCTGCAGGAAGTTCCCTGCAGCAGGACCTTGGCCATGGGAGGCGGGATCAGGGGTTTGGCTGCAGGGAAAGGGCAATCTCAGCAGCGGGTGGCATTTGCGGCTCTAATGGAGCTGGTGTACCATGGCAATGAGATGCCATGGCATTGGTGCTCCATTATGGAGCCAGGTTGAGTTAGCTGGGTAAGCGGATAGGCGTGCGGCCAATCTGCCCCCATGGGAACAGAATCTGGTCTACTACTGTATGCCCCGATTCTGCCTGGTAGCACAAGGGGCTGGACGTCCAGATGTGAATAGGCCTCCATGTGTTTTTGTTTTCTCGGCAAGCTTTTTTTTCAAATTCTCTTTTTGTCTGCCTTATCAAGGCCTTGCATCTAACTTGCCAGTACTTATGTTTCCAGTTTTCATCATTTGGCTCCCTTTTCCATTTCCTGAAAGATGCTTTTTTGGCTACAACAGCCTCTCTGGCCTAACCTTTAAGCCATGCTGGCAGTTTTTTGAATGACATACAGCTGGTTTGGGCTTCCAAGATAAACATTTGCATCAAGCATAGGCATTGTTTAAAAATATTAACTTTTGCAGCTGCTTTTTCCTCATTTTATCATAGTCTGCCTTTTGAAAGTTAAAAGGTAGCACTATGGATTTCCTTGCTGTCCCTCCTCTATCTATTAAATCAAATGCTATCATGCTATGATCACTATTGCCAAGTAGCACCAACACCCTTATCTATTGCACCAAATCCTGTGTTCTGCTAAAGACTAGGTCCAAAATAGCTTCCCCTCTTGTCAGTTCATGAACCAGCTGCTCCAAGAAGCAGTCATTTATTTCATCTAGAAACTTTATCTCCCTAACATGTCCTGCCATGACACTGACCTAATTGATACCAGGGTAATTGAAATCACCCATTATTATTACTTTGCTGTAACGTTTGTTAGCTTCGCTGATTTCTTTTAGTATTTCATCATCCATTTGTTCATTCTGGCCAGTCGGTCAGTAGTACAACCCCACTGCCATCGCCTTCCCCTTTTTACATGGAATTTCTATCCATAGAGAACCAACAGTGTATTTTGTTTTGCTGCAGAACTTTAGTCCTGTGTGACTCCATGCCCTCTCTTACACAGTATGCAACCTCTCCACTGATTTGATCTACTCTATCATTTCGATATAGTTTGTACCCAAGTATCAGTGTCCTATTGGTTGTCCTCCTTCCACCAGGTCTCTGAGATACCAATCATATCTAACTTCTCATTTAGTGCTATATAGTCTAAATCTCTCATTTTTTAGACGTCTGTCATTTGCATAAAGGAATTTTAGAAGTTGTATTTTATGCATATTAATCTGGTTATCAGTAGACAAGGGTAATTTGGAATCTTTCAGCTCTGTATGCTCTGTACCTAAGGGCATCTGGGTTAGTTTTATCTTTATCGGAACCTCTCTGTTGGGAAGCTCTAACTTCCCTATTTTGCTAGTATCCTTCAAGGATACATCCTTCCAAACCATGCGCTCTTGGGCGACTGTCGGCTTTCCCCTATCTCCTTTTTAAAGGTTAATGCCAGCAAATGGGTTCCATCCTAGTTAAGGTGGAGCCCATCCCTTCAGAAAAGCCCCTCCTTTCCCCAGAATGTTGCCCAGTTCTTAACAGATCCAAAACCCTCTTCCTTGCACCATCACCACATCTACATATTGAGACTCCAGAACTCTGCCTGCCTTTTGGGTACTGCGCGTGGAAAGGGAAACATTTCAGAGAATGCTACCCTGGAAGTTCTGGATTTCAGCTTACTACATAAAAGCCTACATTTGACCTCCAGAACCTCCCTTCCACATGTCCCTATGTCATTGGTACCAACATATGTATCAAGATAGCAGACTCCTCCCCATCGCTATCTAAAACCTTGTATAGGTAGTGCGTGAGGTCTGCTACCTTCGCACTAGTCAGGTAGGTTATCAGGCGATCCTCATGTCCACCAGCCACCCAGTTATTGACATGCCTAATGATTGTATCTCCAACTATAACAGCTTTCTTAACCCTTCCCTCATGGGCACATGGCCCTAGAGAAATCTCCTTGGTGTGAAAGGGTTTTACATCACCTGGAGGACAGGTCATAGCTACAGGATCACTTCCTGCCACACCAGGGTGATTCTGTCCTGTCACATGACCTCTCTCCTCCATACTACAGGGAGGCTTCCAGACTGGAGATGGGACTTCAGTACTACGTCCCTGCAGGTCTTGTCTATATTCCTCTCTGTCTTTCTCATGTCCTCTAAGTCTGCTACTCTAGCCTCCAGAGATTAAACTTGTTTCCTAAGAGCATAGAGCTCCTTGTACCTAGTGCACACGTAAGACCCCTCACCAACTGGGAGAAAATCATACAAGTGACACTCTATGCAAAAGACTGGATAGTCCCCATCTCACTACTGGACTGCTGTCTGCATCTTAGTTTTCAGGTTTTGTTTAGCTATTTAAGTTATTTACTTAGGTTTGCTGGGGATACTTGTACTAATACAGCTATACCTAATACATTTAATGGACTTTGTTCACCTAAAGATTAATTAATTTCAGGTCCTTAATTAATCTGTAACTGATGAGGATAACCAGCTAAACATAAAAGTGAATTTGACCACTTCCTTCCCTTTATTAGGTTTAAGAGCAGAGTATATAATGCTAAGATTATCTCTGGGGTAGGTGGGAGGGAAAGGAGACTTCATAAAAGCTGGCTTCTCTCTGCTTCTAAGGTAATGTCTTAATTTCCTGGGTGATTCACACAGGCCTTGGTTTGATAGAGGGAGCCTTTCAAATTGCCCCTTTGATCTGTCACTTATTTATTTTTATTTATTTATTTGAAAACTTTTATATACCGCGCCTTCCAGAGATCAGGGGCGGTTTACAATGAACAATAGTAACAATACATTAAACCTCTGACTGATGAACATTAAAACATTACAAGAACAGTTGAACATGGTTGAGAAATTAACTATTTACACTACTGTGGCTGAACATAGTAATTATTTACAACTCGGGTCCCCACAAGGGGGCTCCGGAGTGTATGCACGGAGTTATATGCATTTGTGTGGAGTGAGAGTGCAATTGTCTGTGCTGAAGTAGATTACGGCTAAGGTTCTAAAGGATGGTGGTCATTAGAATGGTCAATCTGAGTCTGTGTGGCTCTTTCGGTGGAATGGTCGAGGTTATAATAGTGCTGTGTAAATAAGTATGTTTTCAGATCCTTTTGAAAATCTTGGAGGTCTTTAGTCTCCCTTAGCTGAGCTGGCAGATTGTTCCATTGTATCGGTGCAACATAGGAAAAAGCACTTTTACTTGTTATCTGCTTTGATTTTCTGATGTCATCAGGTACTAGGATAGAGTTGAGGTTCCTCTTTCTCATTCTGTTTTCCGGGGGACTTTTTATCCAGGTAGCAAGATGTGATGGTGCAATTTTGTTGATTAATTTGAAAGTGGTAACTATGGTTTTATATTGGATCCTGCTGGCAACAGGGAGCCAATGGAGGCTGTAGAGGACAGGGGAAATATGATCAGATAGCTTGGTTTTGGTGATTATTTGGGCTGCAACATTCTGAACCATTTGGAGTGTGTTAAGGTTTTTTTTGGTTATGCCTTTATAAATCCCATTGCAATAGTCCAGATGAGGCATTATTAGTGCTTGGGCAATGGTCCTGAAGTCGTCCTTGTCTAATAGTGATCTTAGATGTTGTAATGACCTGAGTTTTTAGAAGATTGTTTTGGAAGTTTGTTTTATGTGCGAAGATAGGCTAAGAGTCTTGTCTAGTGTGACTTCTAAGTATTTTATCTCCTGCTTCATTGGGAGGGTGAAATTCTGAAGCTTGATAAATGGTGGTGGGGTGAAATTGGGGTTTCTTGAGGTGAATAGTACATCCGTCTTTTTGAAATTGATGTACATATTCTTTGAACGTAGCCATAGCTCTGCTTCAGAGAGGCATGTTGCTAGTTTGTCATAATTGGGGTCTGATATGTTCAGTGGGGTAAACAACATGATGTCATCCACGTAAATGTGGTAGTTTGTTGTGTTTCTTGAATATGGAGCATAAAAGTTGAACGTACAGGTTAAATAGGAGGGCGGACAGTGCTGGATTCCTTGTTCCTGTGGGAAGGGTGTTGATGCAATTTCATTGATTTGTACAAATTGGGCACGGTCAGATATGTATGATTTAAACCAGTCAAGGGCTACTTCTTTGATGCCTATTTGACTGAGTCTAGATATGAGAATGTCATGATTTACACAGTCAAAAGCAGATGATATGTCAAACACCAAAATGAAAGCTTGCTTGATGTTGTCCATGCCTCTGATGAGAGAGTCAAAAAGGGCAAGGAGGAGGGTTTCCACACCATGGAAAGGGCGAAACCCATACTGATGCTCATCAAGTGGTGCAGTTGTCGATGAAATCCTGTAGTTGGAGCTGAACAACTTTTTCAATGATTTTAGTCAGGAAGGGGATGCTAGCGATGGGTCGGTAGGATGATGGGTCGCTGTTTAAAGCTTTGTTTTTAAGCAAGGGGCGAATAGCTGAGAGTTTGTCCTTTTGGTAGGAAGCCTTGATGTAATGACTGGTTCACTATGCCTAAGATGAATGGACTCGGGTCTTGCTTCGTTGTCTTGATCCAGGCTACGGGGCACGGATCCAAGAGGGATGTAGTTGTATTGAGCTTTGAAATTATCTGGAGCAGTTGTTTTCTGTCAATGTGGCTGAAGGATTTCCATTCATTGAGGTTCATCATTGCTGGTTGAGTGGGGTCAGGCGCAGGAAGGATACTTTGTTTAAATTTACCTGCGAAATAGGTAGCTATGATTTGAGGCTCAATTGGAATTTTAGGGCTGTCGCTAGAGGGGGCTTTAGCTAATGATTTCACTATCTTGAATAGCTCCCTTGGACGGTTGATGGCTTTGGATAGTATTCTCGTGTGGTGTTTTTTTAGCATTATTTATCGCTTCCTTGTAAGAGTTAAGCATTGCGAAATATTGCGCTCTATATTCAGGTGTTTTTTTTGTTCGCCACATAAATTCTATCTTTCTGAGTTCCTTTCTTAGTTTAGTTTGACCGTATACCATTTTTCAGATGTTTTTCGCTGAGGTCTTTTGGTTGTTGGAATTGGTTCGGAAGCTTTCTTTATGGTGAGGTTCCAATTTGATACAGCATTGTCTAAGTTGCTTGAGTCATAGTCCAACTTTGGTATGATAGTTTCAAGGAATTTTTCCATGACAAAGGGCCGATATCTAGGACCATTGTGTGAGGTGGTATGTTGCCCATTGGGGGAGTGAGTGATGTGTAGAGGGAAGCGTATCATGAAGTGGTCTGACCAGGGGACCTGGTATATGGTAAGAGGAGTATTTTGTGGTAGCTTTGGTAGATGTTCTGGTAGGCTTGGCTTTTACACTTGGCTTTAACACCTATTTAAGACAACTTCACAGATCTTTTGCCTCCTAACTGGAAGGCCTCTTTGTAAAGGTCTCTAGAAACAAAGATTTCTTTCTACTCAGCCTATTTATTCTACTTTGCATGCTAAGCTGTACTCTGATTTGATTTAAATAAAAAAAACCTCTCTAGAAACAAATGTATTTTTTTCTACTCAGAGACTATTTACTCTATTCTACTTTGTATTCTAAGCTGTACTCTGATTTAAATAAAAAGTTCTCTAGAAATACTGATACACAAGTCTGTGTAAGTTTATATTCATGTATTTATCAGCCCACAAAGAAATACAAACACACACAAAATTATGATATACTCACACAAATATAACAAACAAACAAAATGGAGATGTTTGTGTGCCCGTGGAGTGGAGGAGTAGCCTAGTGGTTAGAACACTGGCTTGGTAACCAAGCAACCAGGGTTCAAATCCCACTAGCACTCCTTGTGGCCTTGGGCAAGTCACTTAACCCTCCATTGCCTTGGAAGAAAGGCCTGGCAATCTACTTCCGGTGACATTGCCAAGAAAACCCAGGAGCTTCTGGGTCACCAGGAGTCAGGACTGACTCAAAGGCACACATTGCATTTTTTTGTGTGCACATACACACGCGCACACGCACGCACACACGCAATGCAGATAGAAATGGGTGTGCACTTGCAGAGGTTTTGGAAAGAATTCAATGAGCTTGCTTTCCTCACTTGTGGTGGTTTTTTTATTTTCTAACTTTACTTGTGTTCCCATCCATGGCCACACAAATAAAATATTTTGTGATATTTAGCTATGGATGCAGATGAGTCAATTTTTTGTTGCTTACTACATCAACTTCACTGTAAATATGAGGCTTACATAACTAGAAAAAAAAACATAGCAAGGGAATGTGGCCTAAGATGGTCATGTTACCAGGGAGAGCAGATTTTGTGCAGCCAAGGGAATAATGTTTGCACTTGCAAGAGGAATCAACATATGGACTCATATTGGCTGATGTATACTGTTGTGATGGAAAAACAATATGTCTTCTGATGTCTGACTCAAAATCCTTGTGTTTCAGCATAAGCCAAGCACCTTTGTGCTATGATCTGAAAATCTATACCCAGTGCCCAAAGGTGATAATTATTTCATTTTATTTATCAGAACGTCAGATTTAAGGACCTTGTTTGTCGTTAACCAGATCACAAGAGTTATAGTGAGATTCAGTAACTTGTACAAGGTCTCACAAAATGTCAGTAACAGAAGTGAGCCTGGAACTCCTCACCTAGCCTGTCTCCTAATGCATTATGCACAGCCAAATACTATAGCTACTTGGCCAATCTTCCTCAGAAGATAAACACAGAATAAGTCATGTATAGGTTCCTGCATATCTTTATATAAAGAAGAATCTCATATTCATACTGGACTGATAGATGCAAGAAAAGTGAAGATGAATAAGAAAAAAGGATAGACAAAAAGAGCAAAGGTGTTATGAGTTCACTAAGTTCTGCTCTTAAATTCCATTCCATTTTATACACAACATTATAGTCACAGTCCCCAGTTTCCTGTGGCAGATCAGGGGTAGATTCTGCAGAGTATTTGTATATATTGTAGAATTTGCATATTTGCACATTTGCATATTATTATTGCCTATTATTTTGTATGTTAAATCATTTGTTTTGCATAATAAAAATTAAGTAGTCTTCCAAACCTTTGTAACATATATATATAGTAACATAGGGCCCAATTCTATCCCACGAATAGCGGGGATGGACGTCCATCCCCGCTATTCGTGCCCTCCCCGCCAGCTTCTAACCTCCCAGCCGGTTGTATGGAGAGATTAGACAGGGTGGGGAAGGGGCGGATCAGGGGCAGAGTTAGGGCGGATAGTGTGTGGTCGCCGGCCCTGGAGATACAGGGTCGATTCTAATGTCTGCCCTGTATGTCCAAGGCTGGCGACTGGTGCGGGATCTTTTTTTGGCAGCCCAGAGAGCGGATGAAGCAGGGGGGGTCTGAGGACATTCCCTGCAGCCCAACCCTGGCCTTAGGAGGCCGGATCGGTTGTCGGGCTGCAGGGAAAGCCTTTGTTCAGCTGGTGGCCGGGATCGCAGTTTTACATTGGAGCCGCAGTGCCATAGCACTGTGGCTCCATTGTAAGGCAGGCCGGGCTGAATCGCAGTCCCAGCCTGCACATACAGAGCTATTCGCGATTCTGGTGCCGTGGGATTAGACGTGCTCCACAGGATCAGAATCATGATCCCCCCTGTACGTCCGATTCAAACCGCACTTCCAAAAATGAAACAAGTGCCGCACAGCATCTGTATACAATCAATCATACTAAGCTGACCGTGGTGTTCTAAGAAAGTACCCAAGAAGTATACTACTCATATTTTAGATCAAATGGCATTTCTTAGCCCTTTCAGACCTGAATTTTTTCACAGACACCATATATATCTATACACATGGAATTCAATGAATAACATGACGTCCATTACAGTGGACATACGGTCTGAAAGGGTTAAAGTACAATATTTATGTTCTAACGAATTCCCGAAATAAAACAAAAGCTCTAGTCTAAAGGATGCATTTTCCAGTCTCTTTTACATAAGCCCCACCCCAATCTCTGTGTCATTTCTTCTCTTCCCAGTCTCTTTCCTGCTCCCCTCACATTAATTATTTGGAAAAAGAGGAAAGTAGCTGTACATTTGACCACATTCTCCTCCTCTGCTGCCCAGACTCCAACTACTGACTTAATCCAAATAGTTCATAGCAGCTGTTGGCAGAATTGCCAAGTTCCCGGAGTGAGATGCATTATGGGACTTGCAGCACTCATTTCAATAGGTAAAATCAGGGACTACAAATTCCATACTCATTGCAATGCATTTTAAAAACCAGAACTGGCAAAAAATCTCACTCCTGGACCTGGGTAACTTGGCAACTCTGTACTGGATTCTGGGTAGCCTAGAAGAAGGACACGGCCCAGTGTGCAGCTGCTCTTCTTCTCTTCTTGCCCTATGTCAGAGTGGTGGCAAGGAACTAGAACACACAGCTGGCCCTTCAGCTTTGTGACGGTCTCATGTAGTGATTCCACACGTGTGAATGTGCTGTCAAGTCCATGCTGATTCCTGGGAACCCAGTCCCTGGATTTTCTTGGTAAGGTTCAACCAGACCTTTCTTCTGTGCAGTAAGTCTACAGCACCTGAGATTCCAAGACGGTCTTCCATCCATGTACTAGCTAGGCCCGACGCTGCTTAGCTTCTGAGGTCAGCTGTGATTAGCTTTGCAGCCCTGAATGAACCCGTAGTATAGACCAGTAACTTCCATAAGAGAGGCCGCATTTTGCAGCCCTTCCCATGACCATGGTTATGGCCCTGCTGCCCTTGGAGTAAGTAGAAGTCCTTACATACAATGGAACAAAAACCAGAACCTGAACTGATGAGTTAGCACAATCCGGTAAAGTCAAGGAAATAAACTATTTAGAAAAAAAAAAGAGAACTTTCTAGTAGATTTGTTAAAAAAAACCCCTTTTTTAAAATAATAATGATTGCTTAAAAACTAGAGGGTCGATATTCAAAAGGGTTTAAGTAGTTTTCAGGACCTGCACACCTTATAAACCCTGGTGTACAAGCTGCTCAGTGACACTAACCAGACAGTACTGCTGAATATCCCCACAGATCACCTTAACACAATCTAGCTAGTGCCAAGGCAGTCTGCAGTCTGTAGTCTGTGGGCGGGGCTGCGGCAGTCCCAGTATCTTGCCAACTAGCGGCGATTTTCAGCCCACTAACTGGATAGCCAACCACATAAAGTTAGGCTAGGTCAAGAGTCTTCTAACATTATGTAGCTTTTGCTATCTGGTCAGTAGCTGAATATCACCAGTGGCTAACTAGATAACAAAATATATCCGTGGCAAAACCGGAAATTCAGCACCGGATGTCGGATAGGCTCCGATGCTGAATATCCAGTTGTTCTGTTGCCCAGAGCAGGCAGGTGTTTTAGCAACGCTGAGCACTGTGTGCTGAAGCTTTAAGCCCTAGAAATCTTGAGGGCAAGACCAAATGCTAAAGAATGCTCTTTTATTGACTCCACAAAAGCCTTATGTGTATTGAAAGGAAAACAGTATCAATAAGAAAAAAAAAGTCACCCTGTCTTCTTTAAAGATATTTCATTATTTCAAATAAACTAGTTAGAGATGGTACCACACGAAACAAGCATGCCATTAGCACAAATCGATTCTGATACCCTTTTACTTTGTTTCAGGCTACCATTCAATTAAAATTCAGATTCACAATATAGGAGCACACTTCTGTTTCTTCTTCCAGCAGCTGCATAATAAATGGAAAACAAAATGCAGCGTATGCCTGGAATTCTAAATGCCAGCAATCAGCAGTGGGAACGGACGGAGGGTGCAATGCAATTGGAGCCATTTATCTCTGTAGACCTTCTTACCAGTAAAGACAAGATATGGCATTCATGAAAAGATTCCGTAGTGTTTCAGCGCCTGAGTCTTTTCAGAAGGAGCTACTACAGGGAGGAAGAGGTGATCACCTCCCACAGGAATCAGATCTCAAAGAACCGTTCCTCAACCGTACTAAGCTTAGTATAATTCGGACAGAAATGGTCCATTTAAAATCTTTGAAAATCACTTTTTATTCTTTCCAACCCAAGATGGAAAGAATTATATAACAGGGGTCAAGAACATCCATCCATCTGTCTGGGGGCAAAATAACACTGAAAATTTAACGGAATGGGATGAAACTTGGTACATGGGGAAAACTTGTAAAAAACACATTTTAAGTTTGAAAATGGGCTGGGGGTATTTCTATGGGACAAGAAGTTCCAACTTATGTTCCATAGAAACTTACATACAGTGAAACATAGCAGTTAGGGAACTGATCCTTTCCCTGTTCTCTACTCTCCCAACCCCTCACACTGCCCCCACAAACAGAAACTGACCCATACAATTGCACACCACTCCTCACAATACTCTAAAGCCCAAAAATACTTCCTCACAACTATCCTACTGACCCACCAAATGCTGCCACTATGAAAAAATCTCCCCCACAACTGCCCCACTGCCTTGCAAACTGCCCCATCTCCACCTCCACAAAACTACCACACCGATAACTGTGAGTTTGTTTTTTGGGAGATACGACTGCCTCGCCAACCTGAAACTGCCCCACCCCCAAAACCTACACCCCCCTAAACTGCCCCACAACACAGCAAACTGCCCTACAATAAACAACTTCCCACAACTGCCCCACCACCTCACAAACTGCTCCAGCCCCAAATATACCTTCTCACAACTGCCCTACCATCCCACAAACTGCTCCATCTCAAAAAAATACCTCTATAACTGCCCCACCACCCTGCCAACTTTTCCACCCCCAAACTGCCCCAGTCTAAAAACTACAATGCCACAACTGCCCCACTAATCTTCACACTGTCCCACCCATAAAAAACGTTCCCTTGCATCTGCTGTAGGCCCTACAGACTGCCCCACCCCTAAAACTTACCCCGCCCCCCATAACAGTCCCATCACCTCAAAACCTGCCGCTGCGTTTGTCCCATTACACCAAAAAGTGTCCCATCCCCAAAAACTACTCTTACAAATACCCCACCAAACTGCACATTGCACCGAACCCTAAAAAACACTCCCTTGCAAATGATCTACCATCCCCTAAACTGCCTCACCCCTAAAAAATACTCCAACTGCCCCAAAACCCTAAAGATTTGCGGGTAATTGTTTAAGGTGGAGTATTTTGTGAGGTCGTGCAGCAGTTATGGAGACTATGTTTTAGAGGTAGGGAAGTTTGCAGGGTGGTAGGGCCAGGGTCAGCTCTACCATCAGGCAAACTAGGCAGTCACCTAGAGCGCTGGCCTCCCAGGGGCATCAATTGCAGCGGCTGCCTGCCCTTTTCAGGATCTGCAGTGGTGACAATGGCCGCAAACAGCTCCATGGCGCTTACCTTAAAACTTAGGTGCCACACGGCTGTTTGCTTCTGCCTTCTTGGACTGCCAGATGCCGACTTCCTATTTGCACACAGGAAGTCAGCATCGGGTGTCAGAGGGGACGGAAGCAAACAGCTCCATGTTGCTGAAGTCTTAAGGTAAGCGCTGTGGGGTTGTTTGTGACCATTGCTGCCTGTATCTCCCAATACTAGCAGTTGCATACCTTAGCAATGCCACCCTACACCTGGGTATATGGTACACAGCTATCAAACGTTTCCCATGATAACTGGCAGATATCAATTCCTACGTTAAGCACATTTTGCTCCTTGGGCTCCACCATAACAATCATTCTGATGTCTGCGGTGTGTGCTGCAGGTCTGGTCTCTGACAGTGTTTACCGCCCTGGGGAGTGACCCCCAACAGTATTGCGTACCATATCCATGCCTGTACTGTGCCCAAGACTGGTGTGGTGGGTATGGCTGCTGAACCCCTCTATAGTAGCACAATGCTGGCATAGGTGTGGGGGTGGCTGTCTGTCTATCCAGTGTGTGGTGGCTGCAAACACCTTCCACAGCCCACACTGCCAGCAATGTTGCCAGTATTGGGCTGCCAATGTGCATAATGAGGAGCAAGGTACCATGGGTATAGGCCGGAGAGGGTGGCCTGGCCAGGGTGCATCTGCACAGGGCATAGGGCACTGACTGGGACATTGTAGTGCCCGGCCACCACCTACACAGACAAGGTGACCTCAATATGTCCTGCTGAGAGATCACTCTCACCCTGACTGTGCAGTGACCACACTATGGCTAGGCACCCCCATAGTGCTATATAGTATTTCTCTCATGTGATAGATATGGGTTTCCTTTTGGGGCCCAGTCACTGATTTATCTGCTTGCTGTGTATGCTGACATCCCAGTTCTGGGTGCACGCATCTCCACTGGGAACATGCACTGTGGACTAACTAGCACACTGTTTGCAGCTGGTATGTGTCTTGATGGAGCAGCTTGCAGGGTGCAGCGGATGATGACTTGCTGCAGGAGACTATCAGATAGTGGTGGGGTGCAGCTCACCATATCCACGCCTAATGTCTGTCTGGTATTGTGTTATGGATTTGTATAGAGTTGCATTGACTGCCCTGTGGGGTGTCTGTTCCTCAGCAGGACCGGGGTTGATGTTCCCCTCTACTGCCACCTTTGCAGGGAGGTAGAATGTGGATCTATTGATAGGAGACCCTGTTTGCCACCCTCAGCCCTGGAGGAGGGGGGTGGTGGTGGTAGATAGCCCACCTAGGGGTCCATGGGGGCTACACCTGGCTGAAACAGACAGAGATATCCAAGGTGTTTGTGCAGAAACTACCTATCTCACACATTAACACTGTTTTGGACCTCCGGCATGGCCTCTTTCAGCTATGGAAGGTGTTGTGGACCTGGTCCTGGGCGCCTCATTGCACCCTCAGGGTGAGCACAGTACCCGCACAATGTGACGGTGTGTAGCTACTCTGTGCCAGTAAAACACACGGTCAGTACCCCCTACCAGGCCGAGGTGGTGTGTGGGTGCACATGGTCACTTCCCTCTACCAGGCCGAGGTGCTGTGGGGGTGCATTGCCCATCTTGTGTTAATCTGTGGACAGCTGATTTGCATGTGCAGTGCATCATGGGTATGGGTGGGCTAACCCTATCCTGGTGACCACAGCAGACTGTCTGTGTGATGACGTGCATGCTCTCTGCAGCCAGCCAGGGGCTTGCTAGCAGCTAAAGAGCTGTAGCCCAATGGTTATTTCACTGCCTGTGAAGCCAGAGGTCATGGTTTCAAACCCACAGTGGGGTTATTTGATAGGGTTGTCCAATGCATTATCTTTTTTTTAATGTACATATTTTGATGCCAGCAAAAACACCCTCAGCGTACTGTACCCATAAGGTGCCTCTGAGGGTGCTTTATAGGGCGCCCTATAGGGCACCTTATGGTTCCCGTCCATATAAGGTGCACTATACATTATCCTGTGATGCAACCTATAGGGTGCCCTATAGGGGACATTTTAGGGTGCTGTGGCGGACAGTGCAATTTATAATGTGCCCTATGGAGTGCCTTATAGGGTGCCTTATACGGCACCTTCAATTATGGCACGTGAGGGCGTGTTTGCTGGCAGCAATTAATAACATAAAAATAAAGTGCTGCAGGACAAAATATGTGCAATGCAAAGCTGATGCCACAGCCAGCCTTACGTATTAGGCACACTGGGGAGCAAACTCATGACCCCTGTATCAGCAGTCAGTGCCATTGTGCTGCACTGCTGCTCCTCCTTGTCTGTCAGCGCACCTACTTATGCTTTTCATTCCTTAAACTGCACAGTGCTGCCATAAAAAAACAGTACACTGACCTTGCGGTACCTCATACGGCACCCTCTGAAGCGCCCTATAAGCAACATTCTAGGGTGCCTTGGCTGACAGTGCACTTTAAAATGTGCCTTATAGGGCGCCTTATGTTAACACGCTTTGAGAGTGCGTTTGCTAGTAGTGATAATTAAAATATGCATAAAATGCCTCCTAAAGCAATCTTCCCCATAATATGTTATGCCTCAGCCAGCCTTGTTCATTGGGCACTTTGGGGGATTGAACCCCTGATCCCTGCACCATTGGTCAGTGTCTTAACCATTGTGGCTCTGCTCTTCTTCCTGCACATCAGCGCGCCGCCTTATGCCGCCCAGTATTAATATGCCGCCAAAAACATTAGCGCGCCGCCTTATGCCGCCCAGTATTTCTGTGCCTCATAAATTAATGCCTCAGCCAGCCATCTTCATTGGGCACTGTGGGGGATTGAACCCCTGATCCCTGCACCATTGGTCAGTGTCTTAACCATTGTGCTGTGGCTCTGCTCTTTTTCTTGCACTTCAGCGCGCCGCTTATGCCTCCCGCGCAGCTATCTCATGCGTTAAGGTGCGGGACGCACATGGGCGCCGCGCACCTTAGCGCATATGTAAATTCCGGCTTTTCTTTTTCAGGTCGGAACACCCACTCCTTATATGGCACTCGCACACTACCGCGGCCCGCACTTTACCGGGGTTTTAGTAAACATACCCCATACTTTTCTAATAAAATTCTGATATTTTGGACTCTGCCTTAATTTTTTGGCCACTACTTGTAGGTTAGGGATCTGAGCATATCCTGGTTAAGAAAATTTGTCTGCTGATTTCATTCTGTCAAGAGATAAGAGAAGCAATGTCCTGTACTATTATAAGCCACCTACAAGAGTCTATTGGATCTTAAATTGTTATGTTGTGTGTTTCAGTTTTGTTATTCTGGAATGACTCCTATAGAACTGATGTTTTGTTGCTAGTGGAATAGGTATTGAATTAGTATCACCGACTGAGGTAGAGTCAAGGTGTAAATAAATTTCCCTGTGCAAGAGATTAATTGATCTTTTATAAAGTGTCAACAAAGAGAAGTTGTAAACAATGACAATTGAATTTCGAATTGATTTAAATTCTATGTTTTGAAAGTTTTGTGGTTATAAATGCATTACCTTTTGTTGGGCATAATTCTTGGAATTGTATGTAATAACGCATGACGTATCTGTTTTCTTTTGTTTTGTGCCCCGATGTCCGTCCTTTGTGAGCTGAGATGTCTATGTCAATCAGACAATGTTTGGGGTAATGTGAATCAAACCATTAGCTGAGATAAGACAGCCTTCCTAAGAATTGTTGGTGAACAATTGAAATGAGTTTAATTTATTTGCTATAAAAATGTCAGTTTGTGTTTTGTTGTTTGTTATCCTTTAAGTAATAAGATTAATTATACTTTGTATATTGTCATGGTTGGAGAATAAATTACAGACATAATTAATGATATGCATATATAAGTTGTGTACCTGACAAAAGAGGTGTGCCTATTAGGTCAATGCTAACTTTAATGTGATAGATAAAGAAAAAAATGAAAGAACGTAGATGCAAGATAGAAGTATGTTGCAAGCTAACTTGGTCTCCATATAGTTAAATAAATTGTAATAATTTATTGCCAGCAGTAAATGTAGTGTAATTAATTAACATTAGATTAGATAAGATAATTCTGTTCAATTCTATATTGCCATTATCAGTGATGCTTATTTGCAATTGTGAGGAATCCGAGGAATATTGTAGTAGTGAGTTTTGGTTCTGAAAATTATATATTACATGCACTGAATCCTATGGGCCAAGACAACGACTACTGTGAATGAAAGAAAGGCTGCAATGCTGCTGAAAGCCAGATAGAAGCAAGGATCAGTGGTCAATCTAGGTCATACGTACCTAGCAGTTTCCCCAAAAGACACAGGTTCCGCAATGCTTGTACTGGGTCAAGCATTGATATCCTGGGTCCCTTTTTAATAATGGTTTATGGACCTTTCCTCCAGGAACTTGTCCAAACCTTTTTTAAACCCAGCTACACTAACAGCCTTTACTACATCCTCCGGTAACAAATTCCAGAGTTTGATTACACATTGAGTGAAAAAATATTTTCTTTTATTAGTCTTAAATAGTTTACCCTGTAGCTTCATTGCATGTCCCCTAGTCTTTCTATATTCTGATAACGTAAACAATCGATTTACGTTTACCCATTCCACTCCGTTCATTAATTTATAGACTTCTGTCATATCTCCCCTCAGCCGTCTCTTTTCCAGGTTAAAGAGCCCTAACCTTTTTGGCCTTTCTTCATAGGAGTATCCTTCCCTCCCCTTTACCATTTTGGTGGCTCTTCTCTGAACCTTTTCTAATAATGCTATATCCTTATGATACCTAGCATTCTATTTGCTCTCTTGCCGCCGCTGCACACTGGGCCGAGGGTTTTAACATGTTATCCACAATGACGCCTAAATCTTTTTCCTGGGTGGTGGTTCCTAATGTGGAACCTTGTATCGTGTAACCATAGTTTGGGTTGTTCTTCCCTAGGTGCATAACTTTGCACTTGTCCACATTAAATTTCATCTGCCATTTTGATGCCCAGTCTTCCAATTTATCAAGATCCTCTTGCAATTTTCCACAATCCTCTTGGGTTTTAACAACTTTAAATAGTTTTGTGTCATCTGCAAATTTGATAACCTCACTCGTTATTCCACTTTCCAGGTCATTTATGAATATGTCAAAAAGCAGCAGACCCAGCATAGATCCCTGGGGTACACCACTATTCACCTTTCTCCATTGGGAAAATTGGCCATTTAGCCCAACCCTCTGCTTTCTATCTTTTAACCAGTTCCTGATCCACAGTAGTACACTGCCTCCTATCCATGACTCTTTAGTTTTGTCAAAAGTCTCTGATGAGGGACCTCAAAGGCTTTCTGAAAGTCCAGATACACTATATCAACCGACTCACCTTTGTCCACATGTTTATTCACACCTTCAAAAAAACATAACAGATTAGTAAGACAAGATCTTCCTTGTCTAAAGCCATGTTGGCTGTCTCCCATTAGGCCATGACTATTGTCACCCGTCCGTGCTGTGTACCTGTTGGTTGGGCAGGGCACTGCACTGGGGCTTCAGTGTAACTGGCCTTCTGATAGTTGTAGTTGTGCTGCCAGTTAAAAATCAGTCGTGGAACGATGGTAAGGTTAATGAGGGCTTTATTTCCCCTTCCAAAAGGACTTCTTATCGTGGTACAAACAAAAGGAAAACATAACCCTTCCTGGGCATATAACAAAAGGAAAAATGTAACCAAAATAGCTTCTTTTCAGCAGTAAAACAAATGTATCTCAAAACAGTCTTTCACAAGCAGATACAAGCCTTCCTTTACAATGTCAGGCTTCAACAGCTCTTAATTCCCTTTTTTACCTTAAAGAGGATATGCTGTCTGCTATAGAAATTGTACAATCCATATACTCCGTGCTTGTCTCAGCTTCAGACGGCTCACATTGCATTGCTTCCTCACAAGCACTTAATATCTCTTCCCTCTCAGCATGTGGGACCTCTTCAAACAGTCTCTCTCTATTCTGACGTACTTCTCTTTCTCTCTCTGTGAGAGTAGACTGACTGCTATTACCACATTCACTGAACTTCTTTGGGTAAGAGCCTTTCCCCTGCTGGTGGTTGTTAGGTAAACTATAATATTCACCTGCACTTCTATTAGAGGAAGTTGGCTTACCTCCTGCCTCTGCCTGGCTCAGGATTCTGTGTATGGCTGGAGTTTGAAACGGCAGTTTTACTGAGACTCTGCTCCTTACATTCCTTCCAGATATATTAGCTTCTTCAGGTAAAAAGCATTTAACCTTTTCATGCCTGTTATAAGGGTAGTGAAACTTCTCTGTTTCCCTTAAGCTGGCTTCATAAGGCTTCTGTGTTTCAGGGAACTGCTTCCTATAGCCAAGCCCTGTGCTTCCCCTTTCAGGATAAAAATAAAACTCTTCAGCTTTTACCTTTCTCCTCCCAGCTCCGTTCCAACCTGGGCTGTTTCCAACACTCTCTGGGCTCCTCTGGTAACTGAGGCTTCCTCTCCTGGCTTTGCTACCTCCTCTGTAGCTCTTTCCACAATTGCTGTTATCCTCACTTTCACTCTCTGAGTCCAGCTGTCTTGGCTTCTCACTCAAGCACTCATGGTAATCATTCAAACTTCCATTCAGGCTTCCGTAGTGATTGTCAGACACGCTTTCTCCACAGCTCTCTCTCCAGCTCTTGCAGCCCTTGCAGCTCTCTCTGCTCTGCCTGCAGTTCCTGTAGCTCTTACAGCTCTTGCCGTTCTCACAGCTCTGCCTGCAGTTCCTGTAGCTCTGCCTAACTGTTTGTGAGCTGTGCTTATCTAGGTATCTCCGAGCAGCACCTCCCCCCAGCTGACTTGCATCAGGTGATAACCACCTAGCTTCCCTGCTGGCTGGGTGTGTCTCTCTGGCTCGTGACCTCATTTGTTTTCGTTGCTCATGGCAACTTCCTGACATGTGCTTTCTACAAACGTCAGTGTCAGCCTGATCTGCCACTTCTCTATCTTCCTAGGCTCTGGTGAATCTGCTCTGTGACACTATCTACATGCTGAGTAATTTTTTCCTTTATGATGGTTTCTACCATTTTTCCCGGTACTGATGTGAGGCTCACCGGTCTGTAGTTTCCCGGATCACCCCTGGAACCCTTTTTAAAAATTGGTATTACATTGGCGATCCTCCAATCTTCAGGTATGAGAGATGATTTTAATGATAGTTCACAGATTACTAATAGCAGGTCTGCAATCTCATATTTCAGTTCTTTCAACACCCTTGGATGTATACCATCCGGCCCAGGTGATTTGCTACTCTTCAGTTTATCTAATAGTTGTAATACATCTTCCCGATGTATCTATTTCCTTCAATTCTTCCTCACCTTTAAATACCACTTCAGTCATGGGTAACATCCCTACATCTTCCTCAGTAAAGATTTGTCTTTCATCTTGCTACAAAACTGTATGTGGGCAGCAATTTGTTTCCTGGTCATCATAGGCTTCTTGGTAGGTCTTCTGGCTATGAGTTTGAATTTATCCACAAGCTGTCGTCGGACAGATCTGGCACTTATCTTTATTCCTCAATCATTAGCTAACTGAGCCACACGTTGAAATGAAGTATGTGGACTAGATTTAATAATGCTTTTGAGGAATCGGTCATCTCGTCCAGTAGTTATCCATCTGCACCCACATTTCGAACGACATGTATGGCCACCTGATTTCAGAACATTCTGAACTGCACACCTTGATATATGCAAATGTTTTGCAATAGCACATTGCGAATATCCTCAGCATAGAGTGACAACTTGTTCCTTTACAAAGTCATTAATATCGCACTTTCTACCCATCTTGATTGTATATTTTACATGTAACTTTCAATCTTTTCCTAGTTGTAAAAATTCAAAACTTCATCCAAGAAACCTACTACAAAGTATAAGTAAACTAAAATGGACGCCAGACGCATGGTGTGACTAATCGCCATGCTGATTAAATAAGTAAGCACGTGTGACATCTCCACAGTACATTATTTAACAATAAATTGTAGAAAAAGATACCTGCCTTAATTTTTTGGCCACTACTATAGAAAGCAAAATGTATACATCGTGGATTAAACTTATTTACTGCACACAAATAATGACATGGTCAACGTTCTTTCTTCCTCCTCTATTACACTTGTCAAATTCAGGATTCTTGTAACAATCTTAAACATAATGAGGCACGTTTCAAGTTGGCCGCCCAGGCCCCTGAGTGCCGGATTGGAAGTGGGACGCACAGAGGCAGAACTGATTCTGATCGCATGGGTGCTAGACAATCCCTGTGGGATCCGAATCAGGTCTGAGCCTGTATGTGCAGGCCGGGATCTGATTCAAATCGGCCTGCATATACAGGCCCCTGCCCGGCTAACTCAGTCAGGAATCTGAATGGAGTTACAATGCCATGGTGTCCCATTGCCATGGCACCACAGATCCATTCAGGAGCCACGATCCCCAGCCACTGGCCACTTGTTCTTTTCCCCGCAGCCTGACCCTCGATCTGGCCTCCCAGGGTCGGGCTGCGGGGAAAGCGCTGCACCCCCTTCCCCCACTTCCACCACCTGAGCCTGCCATCCCCTGATATACAGGGCTGACTTCAGAATCAGCCCTGTACGTTCGGGGCCACAGACCGCCCACTGCCTACCCTCACCCCGTCTCTTCGATGCCCTCTCTCGCCCCCGTCTAAGCCTCCCCATACAAACTCCTTATTCTTACGGGGAGACTTTCATCGGGGATGGCAAGGGGGCGATAGCGGGGATGGACACTCCAACCAGACATCCATCCCCGTTATTCTCGTATCTGAATAGACCCCAATACAATTACAATCATGCAGGTTTATTTCTCAATAACTCTACTGCCAATTGGAATCAGAAGTTGTTCTTATATATTCACAGGGAAAATAAGAAAAAAATTAACAACATTCAGGCTGTACTTTAACTATAACTACTTTTTTGTTTAAATTAAACTTCTCTAACAAAACTTGCAGTCAAGGTCTTCTAGCCAGATAACTGCACACAATATCTCTTGCTACGGAGTTACCGTAAACATACAAAACTCTGCCAGGCTTATCTGTACTGTCTGCTTCTAAGGTTCTTACTTCAGTATACAACATATTCCAATCCCAATCCATTGACTCATTAAGTCCATTCCATACTATAGTACAAACTCATACAGATAGAATAACCCCCTAGTGTTTTTTTTCTGTTGCAACAGGACGTCCATCCCTGCTATTTGTGCCTTCCCTGCCGGCGTCTAACTTCCCCGCTGGTTGTTCAGGGAAGTTAGACGGGGGCAGGGAAGGGGCAACTTGGGGGTGGAGTCTGGGTGGGCAGTGGGCGGTTGCCAGCCCTGGATGTACAGGGTCGATTCTAATGTCGGCCCTGTATGCCCAGGGCCAGCGACTTGTGTGGTGAAGTTATTCCACCTCTGAAGGAGAATAACTTCCCTGGATGTTTTGGGGGGTTTTTGGGGCAGGGGGGGCACCTAGGACATTCCCTGCAGCCTGATCCTGGCCTTAGGAGGCCAGATCGGGGGTTGGGCTGCGGGAAAATCACCTTTGAAGTCCGGTGGCCGGGATCGCAGCTTTTTAATGGATTCGTGGTGCCATAGCAACTGGACGCCATGGCGCCACGACTCCATTCTAGAGCCCTGACTGACTTAGCTGGGATCAGGCCTGTGCGTGCAGGCCAGGCTGAACCGCAGTCCCGACATGAATGTACAGGCCTGTTCACGATTCTGATCCCGTGGGGCTAGACGTGCCCCGCGGGATCAGAATCACGAGCCCCTCTGTACGTCTGGTTCAGACCGGACATACATAGGGCTGGATGTCCGGAATGGAATGAGCTCTTAGCTGTCCAAAAATATTAACACTGCAAATCCATCATAGAATCTAGTCTCCCTTTCCATATTCATTAAATTAGACCACCCTAATTCGTTCACTGTCTATCAAAAAAAATCCTTCTATCACTATTATCTCACTTCACGTAATACCTTCTAATCACTTGCTCATACCATCGACTACATTCTCATACTAACAAACATACATGCATAGACCATCATAACATACTAATCCTTACAGACTAAGGTTAAAAACATATTGCTATTAAAATAAGGATTACCAAACAAAAACAAAAAAAATCTACATGCACAGAAATCGCAGTACTAAAACGTTTGTTTTTTCATTCATACCGAGATCAGAAAAACTTTCAAAACAGAATGCACCTCTCTAGAAACCAAAACACACAACTCAAAAAAGAAAAACAATTGAAATTATCTTACCTAAGACCCATGAGTGAAACAAAACAAGAAAAATCTGTCTTTATACATTACTGACTAACAAAGATAAGAATACAGACATTTCAAATATCAATTTACAAGCCTGACGAAACACAGCTCTGACTTGCTAAGGGAGAAAGTCAGCATATGAGAACACAATAAGTTTCAGCCAGGCTTTTAAAATCTTTTACAAGCAGAAAACATTATCCTTTTAAAAACACATTTGGCCCAATTCTGTTCTGGATGTAGAACCCTCTATACATTTGGTCTGAACTGGACGTACAGAGGGCATCGCGATTCTGATCCCGTGGGGCATGTCTAGCTCCATGGGATCAGAATCGTGATCAGTCCTCTACATGCAGGCCGGGATTGCGATTCAGCCTGGCCTGTATGTACAAGACAAGCCCAACTAACAGGGCTTTTAAATGGAGTCACGGCGCCATGGCATCTGGTTGCCATGGCACCGCGGATCCATTTAAAAACTGTGATGCCGGCTGCCACAGCTACTTCCCCGCAGCCTGATCCCTGATCTGGCCACCTACGGCCAGGTTCAGGCTGTGGGGAATGTCCTTGGGGGGGCCCCCCCTTCCCCACCTGTGCCCCGGGCCTGCCGATCCAATGCGTCCAGGGAAGTTATTCCACCTCGGAGGTGGAATAACTTCCCTGTACAAGTCGTCAGTCCTGGACGTACAGGGCTGACATTAGAATTGGCCATGTAAGTCCAGGGCTGGCAACCACCCACTGCCTTCTCTAACTCCGCCCCCAATCCGCCCTTCCCCACCCCCATCTAACTTAGACGCCAGTGGGGAGGTCCAAGAATAGCGGGGGTGGATGTCCCGTTAGGACGTCCATCCCCGCTAGTCAGGGGACAGAATCACCCCAAATGTCAGAAAAGCAAACAAATGAATCGTTATACACTTTCTCTTGTAATAAAACAACTTATATTTTCCCTTCAATTTTTCACATATATTATTATCGTCAAACATCACAATTCCCCTGAAAGAGTCCCTTCTAAAGGACTTTGCGGTATCACCATGTTTACAATAGGCTTCCACTCAGTCCTCTGTTCTGCTTTGAATGAAGAGAAATGAAAATCCGAGTCACGACACAAACTGAATGGATGTCTTAGCCTGCGGCCTATTTATGACCAGATAGCAAAACTTAACCTCGATCCTTGGAATTCAGTTCTCTAAATTCAGCTGCACATAAAGAAGTAAAGGGACACAGAGAGTTATATAAAATAGTACATCTTGAGCTTGAGGAATTCACAAGTGTGCACACTTGTGCAGGTTCCCATGATTCCCCTCAACTAGACAGTCTCACCTCCTTTTATTAGGCAAAAAACTCTTACATTGCACAAATTCAGCTCTACGTCAAGCTTTGTTTATCTAGATGTTCTAGGTCAGAGCAGAGACATTTCTGTTCCAGCATTCTAAAAACAAAAGCATTCTATCTCATTCTCACAATGTCATCTCAAAGTAAACCTTGGTTTTTATAACATCTCTCTCTCCAGGCTGCTAAACTTCAGATTGCAACATTCAAAGCATTATCCATGTTAACCCTTCCAGAGGGCCCTGGGACCCTACTTCAAGTTACTTTCAACATACGGCACAGGTGCTAACTGGGCAGCATGCAATATTGCTGCTGCCCAGTTAGCTTCAGCGGCTTCTGGGTTGTGTAGCAATACCCGGATATTCAATGCCAGGGCAGCATATGGCCCCGGCTTTGAAAATCCGGGTTTAAGGGTTGGTGGGCATAGCATGCCCAGGAGAATATCAGGCCCCTATTTTCTAAAAGTGCATTGTTATCTCTTTCTTTAAAAAAAAAACCCCAGCATAGATTAAGTACTTATGGAAAATTTTTATAAGCACCCGATTATAAAATTATTCCTGATGTGTGCAAAAAGAAGTTGAATGTTTAAGGACCATCTTAGACAACTCACAATGGATAAGCAAGAGGCAACAGTTGTTATGAGGGTCATACCTGCCTGACATCAATTAGGGAAATTTGTCCTGTTTTGAGACCAGGAGATCTGAAAATCATCATGCAATTGGTGAATTATTCCATCTGGATTACTACAATGCTATTTGCATCAGGATACCAAAATATCTTGGTAGGAAACTGAAAATTTGACTGGCTGTGAGGCCCCAAGACAAGTTTGTCAACCCTTGGACTCAATGGTTAATTTTCTGAGTAGAGAAGAATGAATGGTGGAGCACTCCCGAAAGCTGTATTAGCACTAATAGTGTTTAAAATACTCATTAATAATCTGTAACAAGAAATAAAGAGTGAGGCGACCAGGTTTACATTTGACAAAACATTATTCAAAACCGTTAAAACACAAGTAGACTCTGAGGACTTGTAGGAGAACTTTGCAAAACTGGGGAATTGGACATCTAAAATTGCAAATTAAATTTGATGCGGATAACTCTACTTTAACTTAAAGGTCCTTCCCCTCTTAATTTAGAACCCTGCGCAGTGTGTAAGGGAAAGTGGAATTGGGATTTAGCTCACATCTTTTTCCAGCATTCAAGGTATAGTGGCCTCCATGGGCTTGCAATCTAAATGTGTACCTTAGATTGTAAGCCAAAGTAGGAGTTCTCTTCAGAGAAGATCCTTGGAATTATTGTGGACAATATGTTAAAGCCATCAGCCCCGCATGCAACGGTGGTCAAAAAAGCAAAAAGAATATTAGGAATTATTTGAAAAGTAATAAAACTGAGATCTTATGGTGAATTTGACTCATGACTTTTTCAGGAGTAGTTCAAAGCAAGTTTCATTTAGATATAGTAGGTTTTTCCCTATTCCTTGGAAGGCTTATAATATAAGTTTGTTCTTGAGGCAATGGAGGGTTAAGTAACCTGCCCAAGATAACAAGAAGTGGAAGTGGGATTCCAAAAGGGTTTCCCTGGTTTTCAGTCCACTGTCCTTCAGGTGGGGGTTATTTTATAACAGGGCCTCCATGTCAATGTTCCAAAAAAGGTGCCTATTTTATTAAGGCAATGCAGGTATTTATATGTCTTTATAAAATAGACATCCAGAATTATCCTCATAAATTACCATGCACAAACTTACATCTGTACTTGCATATTATATAAAATACATGTGTACATTGCAACTTTGCCCCTGCCCTGTTCAAATTATGCTCTGGGATCCTCTACAGGCAATGCACATATAAGTACTCAACTGTTGGTGCATGTACTTATAGGCATGGATTCGGCTGCACAATTTTTTAAGAGCCCTTTTCCCACAGGTCAAAAATGTTTCACACGTGACACATGTTTATAAAATTACTCCCATAATAAACAGTCTCTAGAGCTTACCATTCAATCAAGGAGGACAGACACGATGCCCAACAAAAATCAAATAAAACACTGAGGACATAACTGCAAAGAACTAAATGAAGGAGTTACAGATGGGGGGGGGGAATTTAAGGGGCCCTTTTACTAAAATGTGCTAAGTAGTTAGTGCATATTTCAGCATATGACAACCATTAGCATAGGCCCATGGTAATAGCTACTGTGCACTAAAGCAGCCAGAGCAGTAAAAATTCTGTGCTAACGGCTTAGAGCACAATGGGGCGGAGAACAGGTGGGTTACAGGTGGAGAGTGGGCTGTTAATGTGCAGTAATTAACATGTACTGTCGATTTTGTAGTTAGATTGAATGCACTTAGTACCACCTTAACAGGAGGTTTTAAGTATACCTGTGCAAACTGAGAATGAATTTACGCACAATAAGGGACTTGTCCATGAAGCAACTGTGGAGACGTGCTGGTCATGCCCCCCAACAGTTACTGTAATGTTTTTATACTAACTGCACATTGGTTTTTGCTACTACCACATGGTAAGTGCAAAATCTTATCGCACTTTTGCAAAGGGGCCTCTAAGTGAGGGACGTATGTTAATGCCTTTGTATAAATCCATGGTGTGACTACACTTTGAGTTCTAGTTGCCCCATTTCAAGAACTAGAAATGGCACACAGATGGGAAATAAAAATGAGAAAAGGGTAAGGAACATCTTTATGAAGAAAAGCATGAGAGTTTCCACTGAAACACAGACCATAGAGTATAACCGCAGAAAAGGATCTCAAAGGCAATCCAGTCTACCCAATTTCATTTCTGATTAGGACACTGGCTAGAAGAGATGACTTTGATGATATGATAGAAATTTAAACAATCATTTTGGGATGTGGAACAAGTTAATAAGGGACATTTATTTACTTATTTAAATAGTGCGGTGACTTGGGGATACTCTATGAAATTCATTGATGGACAATTTAAGATTAATATAAGAGAGTATTATTTTCATTCAACATAGAATTAATTTAAGGAATTTCTTATTGAAGGACACATTTCAGACCAGCAATATAGCTGGGTTTAAACAAGACTTGGGGTTATGTTTACTAAACAGCGGTAGTGGCTTCTGTGCGATATTGGAGCCACGGCCCCATTGAATTCACACATGACGCATGTTTATAAAATTACTCCCATAATGAACAGTCTCTAGAGCTTACCATTCAATCAAGGACAGACACGATCCAACAAAAAACAAACAAAACTTTGAGGACATAACTACAAAGAACTAAATGAAGGAGTTACAGATGGGGGGCAACTTTAAGGGGCCCTTTTACTAAAGTGCATGGAAGCCGCTACTGCTGTTTAGTAAACATACCCCTTGGACAAGTTTATAGAGAACAGGTTCTTTAACGTAGGGTTCACCAGCTCTAATTGTTCAGGACTGGATGCAGATAACGGAATGGATTTATCCATTCAGAATCTTCCAGTTCACTCCAGATTGGCAGCAAAGGATAGCTGAGCATGCATTCAGAGGCAGCTCAAAGCAATCTGCTGCCTGAGGCGAGGGATGAGATAGTGCCCCCTCTCCCCCATAGTGTGAGTGTGTGGAGGGGTGCTTTCTCAAAACTCCAGTCAGGGACTGAACCAAACCAAAAAGTGGTTAGATAATATGGAGGAAATGTAAGATGTTTGAACACCAAGGAACTAATAGAATGAGCGAGAACCACAGCACACTTTATAAAACTAAATTATAATTCATTTTTATTTTGTTATAAACTGCGTTATGGTTCTTGCTTTTTCTTTTCCTCCATATTATCTAATCGGCTTTTTGGTTTGGTTCAGTCCCTGACTTGAGTTTTAAGAAAGCGCCCCCCCCCCCCACACTATGGGGGGGGGGGGTGCTATCTCATCCCTCGCCTCAGGCAGCAGATTGCCTTGAGCTGCCCCTGCTTGGGATATTTAGCGCTGGGCCATGTGCTAACAGATTAGCACATGATTAGGCGGAGAAAGAACAGGTTGTGGCTCAATGTAGGACCGCACACTACTGGCGCACTTTTTAGTAAATGATGTCTGATTTCATTCATTATTAGAAAACAAAGAATGAGCAAAAGGATTACCTGCTGTTCTGTATGTGGGTATGTTTAGCTGGAAGAGTATTGTATTGTTGTATTGTGATTGTTGCCCAGTAGAAAACACAAGCATTGCTTTGTATGTATGCAATAACCTTATTCACAATTATTTAATTGCTTTATCTGACCACTTGAACGCGAATGTGAATGTATACGAGGCTTTCCATAAAAAAAAAATCCCTGAACTTTCCACTAACAGCAAATCAAAGTGCCGTGGCTTTTGAGTCAGCCTGAATCATAAATAAAGAACTGGCGATTGAATGAGTTCTGAAAGAGCCACTGTACTTCACTAGAATCACACAGAATCAGAGTCCAGTTCATTTTCCAGTCTAGCTTTCATATGCTAAGATGGTGGATGACTTTTTTATTTTTGCCTCTCTGATGAGGACTTCATTGTTTTCCCCATCAATGATTCACTTCTTTAGGGAAAATTAATAAAGTAGCTTTTTGTGGCCCATTTTCATGACTGATTTTTACCTGAGCTGAAATAAAGGTCAAGAATTTTTGAAAACTCTTCCCAAACTGGGGCCCGATGTCCATTTTCCCCATAGTTATGGGAAAAAGCCCTTTAGTATATCTAGCTGTCATGTCACATCTATCACTATGGGTCCTTTTACTAAAGGGCACTGTGGTGTTGCCCCTAATGTGCCCATAAGGTGCAAAGCCATGGTGCATTAACTGCTAGGAGAATGAAAAGCATGTTCCACAGTGTATACGGCCCTGCAGGGTTTAGGAAGAGGGGAGAAACAAGAGACATCATTGCAGATGTACAACGGATCCTTGAAATGACACATGACCAAAAAAGGATATCTACATGTGTTTTATTGGCTAGAGAAAAACCCTTTGATTGTACAAATCATGAAAAACTCTGGATCACATTAAAAGGCATGGCTATATCAGATGACCTGATAGTTCTCATACACAACCTCGTAAGCAACAGTTCATTCAGGACAAAGTGAAACAGAATGGTTTAAAATCAGCAAAGGTGTATGATAAGGCGCATACTTTACCCATACGTATTCAATTTATTTGCATGAAGAAATAATCACAGAAGCAGGACTGTATAAAAGACAATCAAGATGTGAAGACTGATGGAAAACTCATCAACAATCTTCACTATGCTGACAATACCCTTCCCTTTAGCTGTATCCCATGTAGGACCATACCTAGACCTGTGCGAATGGTGCGGCCGCACCGGGCACAAAGGCTTAAAGGGCGCATTTCAGCTGTCTGCTGTTGCCTGCCACCGCCACTTTTTCTTCTCTCAGCTGAAATGTACCCCTTAAGCCTTCTCGCGGCATGCTAAGCATGTCTGGTCCCTCCCTCCTCTGACGTAGCGTCAAAGCAGGAAGGGACAGATCTGCTTAGAGTGCCGGCAACTTGCACATCGGGTGCGCCTCTTCTCTCCCGCCACCCTCCAGAAAGTGACAAGATGGAGGTGTGGGGGGGGGGGGGGGGATGCGCCCGATGTGCATTTGCACAGAGCACGGTTCACGCTTGGTACAACCCTGATCCCATGTCTACAGTTGCTCTGTTGTCTGTCTCTATTAGATTGTAAGCTCCAATGAGCAGGGACCATCTTTTACATGTATCTGTGCAGTGCTGCGTACGCCTTGTAGCGCTATACAAATGTTCAGTAGTAGTAGTAGTAGTAATATCACATTACTGCCTCAAAGTGAAGATGATCTGAAACATCTGCTTATCAAGATTAAGAAACATAGGCCTGCACCTTAACATGAAGAAGACAAAGATCCTGACAACTGGCAAAATCAATCATTTCATCCTTGGGTGGAGAAGAAATAGAAATAGTAGAGAACTTTAACCTGCTTAGATCAATAACGAAATGGACTCCAACAATGCATTGCTTTAGGCAAAACAGCTATGAAGTACCTAGACGAGATTTTCAAGTGCAAAAATGTATCTCTGCTTACAAAGATTTGACTTATCTGAGCCATGGTATTTTCGATAGTCATATGGATGCAAAACTGAACAGTGAAGAAGAACGACGGGAAGAAAATCAAAGCCTGGTGCTCGTGAAGAATACTGTGTATACCATGGACTGCCCGGAGAGCAAATTAATTGGTACTAGAGGAAATCAAACCTAAGCTTTCCTTAGAAACTCACATTTATTATTTACTCAAATTTGATACATACACCTCATCTTAACAAATGAGAAGACTTCAACTTTCATATTTTAGACACATCATGTGAAGAGAAAGGTCATTAGAGAAAGAAATCATACTTAGCAAGATTGAAGGTCATCGCAAAAGAAAAAGGCCAGCAATACAATGGATCGATACCATAACAGCTATGGATGCCACTCTGTCAACAATTAGCCACCAGACTGATGACTGAACACAATTTAGGACAACTATCCATAGGGTCATCATGAGTTGACATCTATTCAACAGCAACAACATCAAAGCAGTGAAAAGTCACCTTATTTATCACCTTGCCCGTTTAGAAACATCTAAAGAGGAATTCAGTATGCAACATGGGAGGAGATTTTAAAAACAAAAAAGTAGCATGGTGGGCACATCAGAAAAAGTGCATGCCTTTTATTACAAGCAAATGGAAAAAACTGAAATAAAATCCCGCTGACCAATGCAAAGTAATGATCAGAGTGATTTTATAGAAATCTGTCCCAGGCCTGGATTTAGGAATAGTAAGCAGTAGAAACAACTACCTAGGGCACCAGATTTTGAAGGCATCAGATACCTGGTAGTATACATATAGAGGGGAATTTTAGAAGATTCGTCCAAATGCAAGCTGGGACGTCTAAGCCGGAATGTCTGGAAAAAATGCAGGCATGTCCAGATGCAGACGTGATTTCCCAAACCTGGATGTGCTCGATAGGTATGTCTGCAGGGGCATCTACTTAGACATCCCCAGAACCAGGGCCGGATTTACGTATACGCCATGTACGCCATGGCGTAGGGCCCACAACCGGCAGGGGCCCACAAAAAATAGAACCAGGTTTTTTTTTTTTTCAATTCGATTAAAAAAAAAACCTGGTGGCTGCCGCCGCGGGGCCCCCTCTGCTGCCGCGGGGGCCCCGTCTACAAGATGGTATGGTCGGGTCGGGTCTCGTCTCCCTCCCTCCCTCCCGGCTGCGAGAGACGCGAAGATAGAGCGTCTCCTCGCGTCTGTGTTAAGCCCGCAGGGGCTGATGGGATTTCCCATCAGCCCCTGCGGGCTTAACACAGACGCGAGGAGACGCTCTCCCTTCGCGTCTCTCGCAGCCTGCAGCGAGGGAGGGAGAGAGACCCGACCCGACCCGACCGGACCGGACCGGACCCGACCCGACCCGACCAGCTTGTAGACGGGGCCCCCGCGGCAGCAGAGGGGGCCCCGCGGCGGCAGCCACCAGGTTTTTTTTTTAAATTAAATTTTACTTTCGGCCGGGGGGGGGGGAGGAGTCCTATCCCCCCTGGCCTAAAGTAAAATTTAATTTAAAAAAAAAACCTGGTGGCTGCCGCCGCGGGGGCCCCGTCTACAAGCTGGTCGGGTCGGGTCGGGTCGGGTCTCTCTCCCTCCCTCCCTCGCTGCAGGCTGCGAGAGACGCGAAGATGCGTCTCTCGCAGCCTGCAGCCTGCAGCGAGGGAGGGAGAGAGACCCGACCGGACCCGACCAGCTTGTAGACGGGGCCCCCGCGGCAGCAGAGGGGGCCCCGCGGCGGCAGCCACCAGGTTTTTTTTTTAAATTAAATTTTACTTTAGGCCGGGGGGGGGTAGGACTGGTAATGGGCTATGTGGGGGGGGGGGGGGGTAGGCCGGGTAAATGGGGATGGGGGGGGTAGGACTGGTAATGGACTATGGGGGGGGGTAGGACTGGTAATGGGCTATTGGGGGGGCTGGGGCTGGAAATGGACTGGGGGGGTAGGGCTGGTAATGGGCTATTGGGGGGCTGGGGCTGGAAATGGGCTGGGCTGGGGGGGGTTAAGGCTAGAGGTGGGCTGATGGGGTTAGGACTGGTAATGGACTGTGGGATGTTGGGGGGGGCTTAGAACTGGCAATGGGCTTTGGGGGGGGTTAAGACTGGTAATGGGCTGTGGGCTGATGGGGGCTGTCTGGTAATGGGCTATGGGGGGGGGCTAGGACTGGAAATGGGCTGGGGGGTTAAGACTGGAGGTGGGCTGATGGGGTTAGGACTGGTAATGGGCTGTTGGGGGGGGGATTAGAACTGGTAATGGGCTTTGGGGGGGTTAAGACTGGTAATGGGCTGTGGGCTGATGGGGGTTGTCTGGTAATGGGCTATGGGGGGCTAGGACTGGAAATGGGCTGGGGGGTTAAAACTTGAGGTGGGATGATGGGGTTAGGACTGGTAATGGGCTGTTGGGGGGGGATTAGAACTGGTAATGGGCTTTGGGGGGGTTAAGACTGGTAATGGGCTGTGGGCTGATGGGGGTTGTCTGGTAATGGGCTATGGGGGGCTAGGACTGGAAATGGGCTGGGGGGTTAAAACTGGAGGTGGGATGATGGGGTTAGGACTGGTAATGGGCTGTGGGCTGATGGGGGGGGGGTAGGACTGGCAATGGGCTATGGGGGGCTGACTGGAAATGGGTTGATGGGGTTAGGACTGGAAGTGGGCTGATGGGGGGTTAGGACTGGTAATGGGTTATAGGGGGGGCTTAAACTGAAAATGGGGTGATGGGGGGTTAAGGACTGAAAATGGGGTGATGGGTTAAGGACTGTAAGTGGGGTGATGGGGGGGCTAGGACTGGAAATGGGCTGATGGATGGCTAGGACTGGAAATGGGCTGATGCAGGGACTAGAAGGGAATGGATGCTGGGTGAGGCTGGAACTAGAAGGGAGCTGATGTTGGGGGAGGATTAGAATGGGATGGGGCTGGAAGAGTAAAATGGAGAAGGGAAAAATATTTGTGTGGGAGGGATAAAAAATCTACAATTGGCCGGGTATTGGGAGAGTAAGTGGGGATTGAGGATGGAGGGGTAATATTTGAGTGGATGAAATAGGAATGAGGAAAGAGCAAAAGGAGAAAGATTAGTATGTTAAAGCAGATGTAGAGAGAGAATGGAAAAAAATCTAGAAGAGAGAAGAAAGGACAAATGGACAGCAGACGATGGAGAGTTAGCAGAAGACACGAAGAAACCAGAAGAAAGTGGCTGGAGCAATTGCAGCTGAAAAAAATGCACAAAAGGTAGAAAAATATCTCTTTATTTTGAATTTATTAATTGGAATATGTCAGCTCTGGTAAATGTGCATCATTAACATCTGTGCTTTGTTTAGTACAAGAGCAAATTAATGTATTGTTTTATTTCTACAGTGTTGTACATTCCAAGTTTGGCTTTTGGGATTCCCAGTTTAATTATTGTCTTCCTATTTCTAAATTGTGATTACTTGTTTGGTGATGGTCTATGTTCTGCATGTGTAACTGAGCTGAGGTGTTCTGTTTATATAATTCCTATTTGACATTGCCACTTGTTCTCTTTCCCCAGTAGGTCATGTATTGTTGTTCTCTGAAATGTATTGGTTTAATATTTGCAGTGTTGCCTTTTGATTGGTAGAGTATGGTGCTTTGTGAGTCCTGGTAGTGCTGTTAGGATACGGCGGGTTTACTATGGGCAGTGTTTGTAGTAGTTCCTAATGTGTCTGGCAGTTGGCACTGGATTATAGTAATGTAGAAATCTTTTAGTCTTTCTTTATCCATACACTCATTAAGAGGCACGTTTACTAAAAGTTAGTATATGGTAACATTATGCAAATATTTATGCAAATGAGGCCCCTTATGCAAATGAGGTCCGCACCCCCCTTGGGCCGCCCCTGCTGGGGGCCCACAATTTTTGTTGGCGTAGGGCCTCACTCAAGGTAAATCCGGCCCTGCCCAGAACCATATTTCAGAAGCTGGACGTCTAGCCTAGTGGGTTAGGAACAGGGCAACCAGGGTTGAAATCCTGCTGCTGCTAGTTGAAATTGTGTTCAGTACTGGGAATGACAGTGTTTCTTTCTCTACACATTCTGGATGTTTTTCAGCTAAAACAAGCACTTTTCAGATGGTTGTTTATTGCAATGTGTGCAGGGACATCCTGATCCCAGAGAAATCCCTAACCATGCCTCCAGGTTTCCGGGGAATTCCCTTGGCCATGCCTCCAGGTTTCCGGGGAATCCCCTTGGCCATGCCTCCAGGTTTCCAGGGAATCCCCTGGCCATGCCTTGTCCACATCCCCGTTCAGTTTTGGACATCCCCATAGCTGGCTTCTAAAATGGCTCTGAAGATGGTCTCTGTGCTTTGGACATCTCTATGCCCGTTTTCGGACATTCACAGCACAAACAGGGCTTCTAAAATAACCCCCATACTGTTTCAAAGGGATGCAGCTGTAGTACTATGATCTTCTGTTTCTGCAGTTTTTGAGATATGACACGCTCTGGTCTTGCCTATGGGCATTCAAATCTTAGATCAGGCCCTGCTCTGTCACTCTTAGTGAAACAGAATCATTTATAACTGATAGCTCATGAATGGGACACATATCTAAGTACTATGTACCTCTCATAGCTTGTTGTGGGATTACATTTTCTTACTCATATGTCCATGTGAACACCATCTTCAGCTTATGGTGACCCAGGAGCACAACGAGTACTAAAAAATATAACTCAGAAAAATCATTGCATATTCAAACAGAGGCCTATTCACAACTGGACGTCCAGCCCCTTGTGCAGCCGGGCATACAGCGGTAGACCCGATTCTGATCCCTTGGGGGCATCTAGCCGCCGTGGGATCAGAATCGGTCTGCCAGCCTGGATGTGCAGGCTGGCCCCGATTCTGATCAGCTGCATGCCCAGCCGCATACCCGGTTAACTCAGCTTGGCTCCGTAATGGAGTGCCATGGCGTTACATTGCCATGGCACCGCAGCTCCATTATGGAGCCACGAATGCTGCCTGCCACCGAGATTGCCCTTTCTCCGCAGCCAGACCCCTGATCTGGCCTCCCATGGCCAGGGTCCAGCTGCAGGGAACCTCCTGCTCGCCTCCCTGCTTTGTCCCGGCTGGCCGCCACTGCAGTCAATAAATGTACATTATCCATCTTACTCTGATCACCCTAACACATCAGCTCACCCTCTCTTTCACACAGTCATTGGAATGTATTTCATGATTCGCTTAACTTTTCTGGCAATGTCACATTTTTGCTATTCTATTCTGACCACAGGACGAGCACATTAGCTTCCGAAAGTTAATTAATAAATAGGTTAAGTCAGTCCAATAAGAAGGTATTACCTTATTTGTTCTTTGTTAAACTTGAGGGGCAAATTCAAAATGGTGTAGCCAGCTAGCAACCTGCTCACTGGCTAAACCACGGTCAGTGGGGTATTCAGTGCCGCTCTATATCTCTTCCTATCTGGTCTGTATGCCCTGACGCTATCCACTTAGTATCGGGGCATTCCTGGAGTGGAGCGGGAGCGGCAACCAAAGTTAACCATGCACAGGCAACTGGCTGGTTAATCTTAACCAGCTAAAGTTAAGCCAAAAACCAGCTGACCAGCTGAAAATCGCCACTAAATGGATAGCTAATTCCCCATCCAGGCATACCAAATATCCAGTGCCAGTGGACGGATATGACTCTGGCATTGAATATCTGGGTTTAAATTAAAGAGACGACAGCCAGCTGCTTTAAGTGGGCTGGTCATCATCACCGAATATGCCCCCTTTTTGTCTATATATAGACAGTATGCATGAATGAAGCCAATATTGTGAATGTTTTATAGCCGTTCCTCTGTAGCTCTCTTCTCTCCTACATGCGCAGCTATTCTTAGGAAGATATCACAAATGAAATTATAGACAATGGGATTGGATTGCTTTATGCAATGGTTTATGGATTAATAAAATTTGATATACCACTCTTCAAGACAACATAGTGGTTTACAAAAAAAACACCATATTATAGAACAGAAAGGAACTCCAACATAATTAGAGAAAAGTAAAAACATTCCTACAGTGAAGGAATAGGAGAGAAAGGAAATACAGTATAAGAACAGAATGTAGCACAGAAATTCAGGCATCTGCAATATCTGGTGAGAAGTTGAAAGCTTTTTAAAACAGGTGAGTCTTGAGGCTAGTTTTAAGGGTTTTTTTAAATGAAAATTCTTGATGAAGGTCTGAAGGAATTCCAAAGGCAGGGATCCCAGAAGTAGAAGCCAGCTTGCCAGGTAAATTCATACTTAGCACATGAGAAAGAAGGAAGGTGGAATTGATTGCCATGAATAGAATGGAGTGTACGATGCAGTGTGTGGAGAATTAGGGAGGAACGCCCATGTAAAGTGTTTTATGAAACAGAATGAGAATTTTATATTGAATACCATAGTAGATTGGTAACCATTGATACTGAATTAGTAAGGGTGGGATTGTGGTCATATTTTAATGCGTAGGCAAGAGCAAGTACCAATGTAGTTAGAAACGGATACACGGTTCTTATCCAGCATTATGCTTGGAAAGGAAGACATAAGCATGAGGAGAACACCGTCTAGTAAAGGTGTGGTAGTTGTAGCTGTGAAGGGACCAATAATAAGCTAAGGTTGCAGAAGTTTTCTGGACATTGAGTTTGAGAAGATTATTCTTTAACCAAGATGCAATTTGAGAGAGACAGTCCTTAACAGTTAAATCAGGAGAAATAGGGTGAGTATGAATAACAAGAAGGATATTATCGGTGTAGTAGTATGCTGAGATACCTGACTGTTGAATTATGAGGGTTAGTGGAGCAGGAAAGATACTGAAAAGCAGCAAAGTGAGCACCGATCCATGAGGGATGCCACAGGTGAGGGGGTGTGTAGCTGAGGTAGCAGAACCGAATGAGACTGAGAAAGAGCAATGCATTAGGAGAGACTGGAACAACTGGAGGACTGTATTAGTAAACCAAGATCGTAGAGCCAGAATGGTCAATAAGGTCAAATGCTGAGGAAAGATTGAGACCATAAGGAAAATATAACCTTTTATCAAATGAACTATGAAGATCATTAAGAAGTGAAGTGAGAATGGTCTCCGTTAATGTGGATGATGTGCGTTAACCATTTCAAGATGATCACAATGAGGCTGATTTCTTTTGTGATATCGTAGCCCATACAGATGGGATTCCTGCACAGGCATGCTAGCTCTGAGTCTGCCATGCAGGACTGTAGCTAGCTATTAATGTACCCTGTGCGACTCAAGCCGGTGCTTCCACCCAGTTGCACATAGGAACTTGCTCTTATCAAGTTTCCTGGAAGCACCACTGACGATTTCAGCACCTCTTCTGTATTTGTGCACTGTGCAGATACACTGTTTGCACAGTCCTTACTATGGTCCTACTGCTGAGGCTCATGGCAGCCATTGCAGGGCTGAAGATCTGACACATCCCATTGCTAAAGCCATTCTGTAAGCTGTTGCCACTGCTACCAAGGACGTTGCTGGGAGCTGCCACAAACTATTAAGTCTGAAGTGGAAAAGTGGATGAGGAAGCACCATAAGTCGGGGAAGGGTTGAGGGGAGGAGAATAAAAAGGAAAAGGATTGGAAGAAATGCTCTGCTGGGCAGGAGGGGATACCAAAACCCTCCTTCCCTCTTTCTGATGACATCAAATCCTGACCCCCCCCCCTTCCTTCCTTCCCAAAGTGTTGTTGCCAAACACCACCTTCCCCTTTGCTGAACTGAGCTGACCATCTCTGCCTTCACTTACCTTCCATGACCACTGAGACCACCAAGCTCCATCTCTCCTTCTCTCTCATCTCCCACTTATGCTGCCATAACTCACCCTCTCTCTCTCCCTCATTCTTCGGGAAACTGCCATTGAAGATCTCTTCCTTCTCCCTCCTGCTGAAAGCTTCCCCTGATGTCACTGAGATCCTCCCTGCAAAACAAAGAGGCCTTGGCAGCATAAACAGGTGGTGGCAAGGACAGCTTTCTGGAGCTTCAGAAGGGAGGTGTGGGACTGGGAGGTGTCAGTGGCATGTGGGAGGAACAGGGCAGTGGGAAGAATGCACTTTTTCTTAAAAAACAGAACAGGGGTGTCAAACCAATTTAGAAAATTTACAGAATTTTTCTCTGGCCTAAGCTATTTGTAACTATATTTTATCCAAACCCATCATACCACCATATCCTTTTTCCTCTAAAAACTTGTCCAGTTTTGTATACTACAATATTTTAACCTAATCAGACATCTACAAGCCAATATTCAGAAGCACTTAAGTGGAAGTTGTTTGTGGTGCCAACGATGTTAGCTTTTTGGTTTTTTTTAAAATCCGGGTTCTTATACAGAAACCTTTGGTTGGCCATTTCAATTGTTAACTTCCAGTGGAGGAGTAGCCTAATAGTTAGAGCAGTGGGCTGGGAATCAGGAAAGCCAGAATTCAAATCCCACTGATACTCCTTGTGGTCTTGGGCAAGTCACTTAACCCTCTGCTGTTTCAAGTACAGGGCTGGTCCAAGTGTTTCTGCTGCCCCAAGCAGAAACCCTGGCTATGCCGGCCCCCTCAAGCTGCACTGCTGCCCCCTGTTGCTGCCAAGTCCATCGGGGGGGGGGGGGGGGAGGCAGTGGCAGCAGTAGTATTTTAAATGTGATTGCTTTGTGCCTCCACTTTGTTGCCCACGGCAGGCCATGGGCCATGTCCGACCCAAAGTAAAATACCTGGGAATCATCCTAGACAGTCACCTCACCCTGAATTCCCAAGTGATGAACACAGTAAAATCAATATACTACAAAACCAGAACTCTACAGCATTACCACCCGTTACTCGCCCCATCCGACTTCCGCTCTGCCTTACAAGCTCTGATCATGCTGCACGTCAACTATTGTAACTCAACCTACCACGGATTTCCACATTCAACACTCCTCCCTCTACAAACTGCCCTCTACATGACAGCTCAGATCATACAAGGAGCCTCCAGATATGATCATATCACCCCCATCCTCAAACACCTGCACTGGCTCCTATTACAGAGCAGAATACAGTACAAAATCCTCTTAATTATATTCAAAACTCTCAATAACCAATCATCCCCCTTCTTCAAACCCTCATTGAACCACCACAGACAAACAGGCCCTGAAGACACTCCACAAGGGATACCCTAGCCACCCCTCAAGTAAAAACAAAAAGCCCACTACAAGCATGTACTAGGTTTTTCAAGATCTATGCTCCTACAATCTGGAATTCCCTCTCAGCACAATAAGGAATATCAAAGACCTCATGTTTCACAAGCTCCTCAAAACCCACCTATTCACCCTGCATTTTGGACCCACCTCCTACCGCCCCTTTTTTTTTCTCAAACCCACCCCACAATAAACAATGCTTTGTAAATAGTTAAAGGCATCATGCCTTTGTCAAAACTTATTGTAAAAAGTTACTGTTCAATGTAAAGATTGATTAACCTGTTCAAGGTACACTGCTTTGACCTCTATGAAAAGTGGTATAAAAGTTTAGCCAAATAAATAAATGGGCTTCAGCACACATAGCCTGTTGCATCTGACCCTCATTCGATAGTAAGTTGCGTCAGAGGGGGATCAGAAGCAGTAGGTCATGTGTGCTGAAGCACATGCCCTGTCACAGGCAACAAAGTGGTGTAACAGAGCCACCCACCTGGGTAGGCCACCCTAGGCGGCTGCCTAACTTGCCTAGTGGATGGGCTGTCCCTGCTCAAAAACATAGGGGTCCTTTTACTAAATGCCGCTAACCAGTTAGTGAGCGTTTTAGTGCGTGGTAACTGGCTGCAATGAAAGCTACGTGTAGGCATACCAGCCACCAGAATGCATGCTAACGGGCAATCATGTTCTAATGTGGAGAGGGGTACATTAGGGGCGGAGTGCAGACATGGCGGGCACATTAGTGCTTGATCACTATCAATGTGGCAATTAGCATGGCTGTGCCTAATAGTTCCTGTTAAGTGTGCCTATGTTACAGTAATTGTGCTGTACATTAACATAAGCATTAACGGCCAGGGGCTGCAAAGAAAAGATATAAGTTTAAAGGTGCTACTTGGACAGATAAGTATTGCTGAAAACCTACATCATTTTAAACAGATATCTTATCTATTTTATAGTTATATTGTCTGCAGACCACTGAAAAATGAACTCTTAGTGCCTTTACTAATTAGAGCAGCACTCCGGACTCATCCCATGTAAATCTCTTAAAGGATCAAACTGAGAAGATAGGATAGGACCAAATAAGAGGGATTCAGTTGCTGCTTAGAGGCACGTCTTTTAGGAGGGGAAAGGTAACGGAAGCTGAGATGAGCTATAAATCGTACAAAAGTAATTCTGAAGAAAAATATTAGACTGAGGCAGTCTATGGCTTTGCACAGTACGCTGGAGGAGTACGTTATTTTATTCCCTTTCAGGTGCTGCATCCTGTTAATCTTTACACAACATAAGAACGCTCTTCAAATGAGAATATAGAATACTGGAGGACAGTAGAAGGGCTTTTAAAAATCAATTCTGTGACAGTATAATGCACTTGGAAAGGATAAACACTAATTTGATTACAAATATATAATCCTTTATGGAATCCTTCTGTACTGATGTTTGAGGGGATTTTTTTTGCCCTTGAGAAACTATCGGATATTATTTAAAAGAATACCTTGGAAACAGTGGATGGCACATTTCTGAGCACATAGTGCTCTAGAGCAGTGCTTCTCAACCCAGACCTCGGGGCACACCTAGGCCCATCGGGTTTTCAGGATTCCCACAATGAATATGCATGAAATAGATTTGCATAAAATGAAGGCATTGCATGCAACTTTAAATCATGCATATTCATTGGGGAAATCCTGAAAACCCGACGGGGCTCTGTGTGCCCTGGGTTGAGAAGCAGTGCTCTAGAGTTCTCCTTTGGAGCCAGGACAAAACAAAATGTCATCAAGGAGGACATTTTATTTAGGAATGTTAGCGCTGTACGCATGCATCCCCAGCTCAGAACGATGTCAATCAGCCACTCCAAACAGAACTGATGCAAGGGTAGTGGGCATCCTAGGTGAACTTCCAACTTTATGCCACCCACCCTGAGATTTTGATAACTAAACTCAACAATCATGACCATCAAAACAGTACCCCTCCTAAACAATCCTGCAAAAGCAGACATCATACTTTTAAATAATAAGGGCCCGATAGGCAGAAGAGTGAACCTGGATATTCAATGCCGTGGAAGCTGGAAGCTAACCGGACAGTAGCAATATTCAGCTGTTGCCTGGTTAGCTTCAGCGGTACCAAAAAATCACCAAAAACCCCCGTGGAAATTTACTAAATAAATATTTTTGCCGGATGTTGCAGGAAAGGAACATGTAAAAATACTATGTCCACCACTCAGTTACATCCATTTTAATCAGTTTTTTATAAAACCATGAAAAACTCCACTACTTAGCTGGATAAGAAGAAGCGAATCTTAGACTGCTCAGGCACGATGTGCACGTTTCAGGTCTGTAGCCCTGTTTCAAGTGCTGCCATACTTAGATTCAACCGCCATCAAACGCTGAAATCATCTGCTTCCTCAAAAGGGTCAAGGACTTCATAGAATGGCTATGCTTCGCTGTCAATCACCTCTAACCACCAATGAAACTCCAGAGACACCCCACCAACCAGGGGAAGCCCTGTGATCATCAGTGGCGTCAGTGAATACTGAGCCAATCAATCTCTTTGTTAAGACCATCAGGATACACGGTCCGCAATTGAAAAATCCAACGCTGTTCACAGCTCTGTAGTTTATTAATGCGATGGTTAGCTTCAGCGGCAAAAGTTAGGACAACTTTTACTGCAGCTAACTTTTACCACTGAGGGCTAACCAGGCAATGGTTGAGTATCACCGCTGACCGGTTATCCCTGGGTATCGTCCCTGGAATGCCCCGCTGCTAACCGTGTTGCATCAGGGCATATAGTGGCGGTATCGGGGAATATTCAGCAGCACTAACCATGTTAGTGCCGTTAAATTTCCGCTTAGAGGCAGTTACACGGTTTACAGGTCTGTAAACCATGCAACTGCCTTTGAATATCGGGCCCTAAACGTTTATCTGTTTAAATGTGTGCGCCCACTCTCCCTGCAGGTAGAAGAATGTGCTGATGGCTCTTTCAGTTTGTCTGGCTGTCAGGATCTATTCTTTCACTGCTTTTTTTCTGCACCTCAGAAGCTGCTGCCCTAGGCAGCCACCTAATCTTGTCTGATGATTGAGCCAGCCCTGGCTCCAAAGAATTCCCTACTTACAATTCACTTTGGAGCATCAGGGAAGGAGAATAAATGAAGTGTCATTATTTGTGCAAGCCTACCTGCTCTAAACTCCATAAAAATTGCAAATTGATTGCATGATCTGGAACAGGAGCTTGGCAAAGCTGAGAGAGAAAAAGAAAGAGAAAAGAAAATCTAAGTAAGCCTTACCAAGGGATGATTATAGGTTAGTTCTCACGTTTTGGATTTATAAATTTTCATACTTTCAGAGCGATTTATTTCCACATGAATAACATCTACAGTATTTTATAAAAAGGCATGACAACCTGGCATTTGTCATATTGAAACCAGAGAGCAATTTGCCCTTGTGATTCTGCTTTTCTCATAGTTAGCCTTTAGCTGGTGCTGCAACCTTATTGTGTCTATGTGATTTTGACCTTATCACTAGGGATGGTGGTCTATCTGTAACAGCTAATATCTACATTTTGAATAGAAGATATATACTTACACTTATGGATCTTGGATTTTCAAAGCTCATTTTGGTTGGTTGGTTAAAAGAAAGCTATCTGGTCAGAACTGATTTCATTAGAAGATATAAGGCAAATTATAGAAACTCTGCTTAGGCGGTGGCTGGGATGTGCAAGGCAGAATGTGCAAAATCTAATGGCGATTCTAGAAAAGGTGCTGTGCATGTTCACAAGCCTTTTAAAATCCCCGCTCTCAAATATACACATTTAACATATATCACACTAGACAGAGCCCTGAACCTAAAATCCCACATCACCAAAACCGCAAACAAGGCATATCATCAATTGAAAACAATAAGACAAATCAAACCAATGCTCCGTCAAGACCACTTCCGCACAGTCTACCAAGCACTCATTACACCACTGCTTGATTATGGAAACTCACTATATCAAGGCCTTCCTCAACAGAGATTCCACCCACTACAGATGGTACAAAACACTACAGCACGCATCATTACAGACACTCCAAGGACTGAGCACATCACTCCCATCCTACAACAACTACACTGGCTCCCAGTGGTGGCAAGAGCTAAATACAAAACAATCATGATCATCTTCAAAATCATTCCCATCTCTCAGCAGACGTACTCCAAAACGTTATAACAAGGGACATTAACAACAGACCAAGAAGATCCAATAATTACAACATGATCGGCACACACGCAGGCTATCACAAAACCAAACAAACAACTTCAAAAAGAGCACCATCACTGCTGGCATCCACACTATGGAACTCCCTCCCAACGAGCACGAGGGCGTTAGATGACCTCAAAGACTTCCGCAAAGACCTCAAAACATTCTTATTTATAGAAACCTATGAGCAATCAGGCAACATCCCCTACCCAAACAATAATAGTACTACCTCCACCAACTAAACACACATCCATACTACCCGCACACACAAATCTTTCATACCACGGTTTAAATACCTTCATGTTAAATGTTACCTCAATTGTACTGTCTAACTACTGTTAAGTGATTGTACTGTCTAAATGTTTACACGTACCCTAATGTTAAATGTAACCCTCCAATTGTGATGTGACGTGACCACCTTGATTGAAGGAAAAGGTGGCATACAAATCTGTCTAAATGAACTAAATAACAAAAAAAAAAGGATGGTGGAGACTTGCATGTGACAGAAAATGGGGTGCCACACATGTGCATAATCCCCATAGACAGCAGTAGCAGCGATGATGTGCACATGCCCGGATACCCCAGTGGAACCCATATGTACCTACATGCTCTTTATGTGCTTCCCAGTACACAACAGCACAGGAGCAGGATAGTAGTGACAATCTAGTCAAACATCTTGAGGACAGAGGCTCGTGCTGTGCAGGCTGGTCATAGCTAATGAGGAGATTCTGTACCCACCAGGATGGCACAGGTCACCATACTCTGCAGCAAGAAGGATCTGGGAGAGCAACCTCATGTCCCTAGCAAACTGAGTCAAAATATCAAACACCTATAGGCACATCTCACAGGGGGGCACCAAGCTGCTGGCAGACATCCAGGGGGTTATTCTGAGGCATGAATAGTGGGGATGGACATTCATCCCCGCTATTTGTGCTGGTTTTCCCCTCCTGTCTAACTTCCCCACTGGTTGTGCGGGGGAGTTAGACGGGGCGGCATGGGGGCAGAGAGTGAGCGGGCAGTGGGCGGTCACCGGCCCTGGACATTTCTTTTGTTCAGCTCTGGGGTGCGGATGGGGCTTGGGGGGGGCAAGAGTTAATTCCCCACAGCCTGACCCTGGCCTTAGGAGGCCAGATCAGGAGTCGGGCAGGGAATTAACTCTATTTTGCGGTGGCCGGCATCACAGCTTTAAAATGGAGCCATGGCTCCATTTAAAAGTCATGACTGAGTTAGTTGGGCAGGCATGTACGTGCAGGCTGGGACTGAATCACAGTTCTGGCCTGCACGTACATGTCTATTCACGATTCTGATCCCGTGGGGCTAGACGTGCCCCTTGGGATCAGAATTGCAATCTTCTTTGTACATCCGGCTCAGCCCAGAGGTACAAAGGAGATCTATGTCTGGGACAGAATCGGGCCCCGAGTGAAGTACAATAGGTAGGGCTAGGCCAAACATCGTACAAGATGAGGAAGCTGCCTAAGGCATCATTCTCTGAGGGTCTGTAAAGAGAAGCAGCAGTTAAAGCAATGCAATAGATCTGTACAGCAATATATACGCAGACATCCAGAAGCACAATCAGCAACCAGCAGGGAGAGTGGGCACACACATACTTTTCCATTGCTATGTTTGCTTTGTTTATACTTTAAGATGTGCCTGAAGCCACAGACAGGATGAGAGTCGCAGGGGTGGTGACCTGATAGTTACAACAGTTGAGAGTAATAAAATAGTTACAGGGGAAGGGACACAAGGCAACTGGTATGCCCAGAGCACCCAACCTCACTGCCCCAGATATGAGGGCACTGCCATTAACACAAATGCAGCCTAGAAAAGAGCTGTCCCCCATACCCTTCTCCCAATAGTTTGGCTGATCTTGCTATGCCATTGGCCAATCAGTGAGGGGAATCATCTTGACACATGGTAAGGGTGCAAAGATGCGCAGATTGTGGTGCATGGATATGTATGCAAATGCCATGTCTGTAGGCAACACCATGTCTGTAGGCATGTAGCTTGCCTTGCAAGGCCCCACTACACATGACACATGAAGATCACAATGATCGTATAGGTGCTGGTAGTGCATACTGTAGGCGGGTCTTACCTACAAAGCATCTCTAATTGTCACCAAGATTGCCTGGGCACATGGGAGCCGTACACCAGGAAAATAAACTCAGATCACAGTCACTTTCAGCAAAACTCTTTTTATTTGGTGCAAGCAAAAAGCTGTAAGCACAGATACACAAGTGTCTGTCTCAGGGATCTGAGTGCAGGCAACGTTCTCTGCCCCCACAACGTGGAGAGAGAAGGCTGCCCCCGAAGCTCTATACCTCTCTGTCCCAAAGTTCCAGAAAGTTCTGCATAAATTCTTATGTCATTTGCAGCTTTCTCCAAAGTTCTCCCCCCCCCCCCCGGGGACCCCTCCCCTGTTCATCAGGTCTCGCAGCTGAAGTTTCAAGGTCTGCTTTTCTATGCTGCTGACCGCAGCCCTCTGCTTCTTCCTGTGTTCCCTGGCACTAATTGTAATCTTCAAGGCTGAGAGTAGTTGTGCTTAATGTTTCTTTTAACTTGGCCTGTATTTTCCTTGTCTGAATGGGCCCAGGCTCTGTACATTCCTGTCCAAAGTGTGGTTCACTAGATTCTTTATAGTAGGCCGCATATACTCTCTCTTGTAGCCCACATGCTTTTTCTTCTGTGCCATCAATATGCTGTGTGCAGTTTCAGCAGGCAAGGGTGCAGTCATATAAAGCAAACATATAAAGCAGACCTGAGCCAAATTATCCCTTTAATACACACAGAGCCACACTCAGTGGAACCATCCATACCATACCTGCATAGTGCACAGTCACAGATGACTGCCAACAACTAGTCATGCAGGTTGTGTGAGGCACCAGGAAATCACAAGTGATGGGTAACAGATATGCCCAGGGACTGTTAGGTTGGTACCTCCAATGTCCGCATAACACAGCTCCCACAAACCAGAGCAGGGAAGACCCTCAAGACAAAGTATAGTCACCCCAGGACCTCCAGAAGGAGCTACATTAGGGGATTGAATTGGTGAAATGAGTGGATCTCAAAACATGTGTATCCCAACTCTCCCTTTTAGAAGATTCTGTCTACTTTGTGATCTGGCATCCCTGAAGACGCAGTTCAGGGCCATGCAGTGCACCAGACTTTGATTGCTGCAGCAACTCCACCTTGAACTGAAGCAGCAGGAAGATGGCACATGTGGCATACATGTAAACACAGGGAGGACACCAGAGATGGCTATATGCAATGCACAAGGCCAGAAGATGCATGTCAACACTTTGTTTTCATGACATGGAGTGGCACACTGGAGTGCCATATGCACTAACACAACAATCAGGGCATAGGCTAGCTTGTGAAAAATTGCAAGAGAATCTTGAGAAATTTGGAAAATGGGTGTCCAAACGGCAGATGAAATATAATATGGACAAATGCAAAGTTATGCTCTTAGGGAAGAACAACCCAAACTACACTTACAATTCCAGATTCCACATTAGGAATAACCTAACAGGAAAAGGATCTGGGATAATCATGGAAGATACATTGAAACCCTCTGCCCAGTGTGCAGCTGCAGCCAAGAAAGCAAATAGAATGCTAGGAATCATAAGAAAAGGAATGGAGAATAAAACCAATGATGTTAGAATGTCTCTGTGTTGCTGCAGCTCGAAAATTGTGTGCAATTCTGGAAACCATATCTTAAAAAGGATATAGAGGATTTAGAAAAGGTACAGAGAAGAGAGACAAAAATGGTAAAGGAGATGGAAGGATACCCCTCCGAAGAAAGGCGTAAACGGTTAGGGCTCGATAAGGATCCAAGATGGCGACATGAAAGGATGAACCAGAAGTTGACTCTTGAGGTGCTCTGTGGTTTGAAGGTGCTCTGTGGTTTTGTCCAGGGTGACCATGGGCAAGAGGAAAAGGAAGAGTAGAGCCTTGCCTTCCAAAGTTGGCTTTACTTAGCCGTTGCACTAGATGGCTTTGGACACCTTTCAGGCTATTTCAGGCCCTGCTCTGGCATCTTCTTTGGCCCACCCATCCAGTCATCGGCACCAGCAGTGTGGATGGGGCTTCATTTAGCCCCCTTGGAGAGAACGCAGCACCCGAGACGTGGAAGAAGATATGCAGCGGGGCTGCAGCGGGAGGAGAGCCATACAGGAGGTGGGTTGGCTTCTCCCTTGCTAAGAATTCCCCTGCAATGATTTCCTCCCCTCTCACAGAGGGGCTAGAGGTGGATTCTCTGGAGCAGCAGCAGCAGCCTCTCTGAACTATGAATGACATCACCCAGATGCCGTTTCCTGTTAGTTGTCCTGGGAGGTGAAGAAGCCCAGCATTGACTCTTGAGTCTCTTTGGGATGCTATCCAAGCCCTTAATTTCTCTATGCTGGCATTATCTGGCAAATTTGTTGGTGATTTACCTGTGATTTCCCTGTGATTTCTGAAGCAGTTGTGGCTCATTCTCAGCTGTTGGAACAGCATACTGCCAAATATGACTCTTTGGAATTTAGAGTTAATAATACCCAAAGCTTGGGGAAAGCCTTGGTGAAAGACAAGAACTTTATCCATCGCAGAATAGAGTACCTGGAAAAGCAAATGCGGAGAACTAATCTGAGATTCTTGAACTTTCCAAGATCTCTCTTAATATCTTCCATAGATATGGTCAAGAAATATCTGACAGAGGTTTTGGGGATGCCACCTGAATCACCTCCAGAGTCCAACAAAGAGCAAATTACATCCACAAGGAAGTTGAAAAAACAACAGGAGCTGGTGTGGTAAGGAGTGGTCAATAAGACGTTTTTGAAACCACAACACATTTTGGCCACCTAGGCCTTCCTCAGGGGGTACAAGCCTCAAAAGGATAAAACAAACAAAATATACAGGAAATAAATACATAAAACATACATAAAAGCAAAGCATTTAAAAATTTAATAAAAGCATAAGATCATGCAATAAAAAATGAACACATTTTGATCTTAATAGTGCTACTTATAAAGCTGATACTTGAAAATGAAGTGACAAAATAAATATATAAAAAAGGAGAGGACATTCACATGTAAAAAACAAATGGCACATGAAATTGCTAATGAGGGATGAGGAGGACATAATAAATATAAAGAGCACAAATCGCCCTCTTACTGACACCACACGAAGGGTGCTGAATAGATGCAAATTCCCAGCTACATTATTGCTTAATTTTGCCTAAAGAAGTGTACAATTATCATGCAAGAGGGGAGGAAAGGCCATTTTAAAGGCTGGAATACCTGTTTTCTAATGTCACATAAAAAGTGCTAGAATCAAAGGGCTCCAAACATTCAGTAGCGTCCCTATAAGCTAAAAACAGCAAAGGGAAAGAGTTCAAATGCTCATATATAAAAAAGATGTAACCACATATGCAATGGAGAGGCCGACAAAAAAGAATAACTTGCCTTACAAAAGTAGTGTAGTCTCACAATGCTTCAACTTAAAAAGACTCATTGAGGGAACAGCTGTCCTTTTAAACCCAAAGTGAACTATGCGCCAAAAGTAAGGGTCAAAGGGCATTCTTGATCAAAGGTAAGGAACCGTTCAAAAATAAAGTGCCATGGTATTCTGTACAGGAGTACTTAACTTTAAAGTTTTCATACTCTAAATCATGATTTGTACCTTTAAACATTCTGAACCATTGTGAAGGTAAAGACATTTATGCTACAATATGGTACTGCTAAAGACTTATGCCATAGACCTGAGGGATTTAACCTATATATGAAAGAACCTTTTAGCAGTCTATCAAATGTGTAGCCTATCCAAGCCACATGTTAAAATAAGTTGTGAAAATAATAAATATGTAAATAAGACCCTGGGAATGGTCTTTTATAAAGAAAGTGCTGGCTAAAACAAAAAGCCCATGAGCCCTGATTGAAGGCTACAGCAGCCCACAAGAGTAGTCTATAAGACCTCTTTAAAGGAATACATAGACACATTAAAAAAAAGATATGTAAAAAAAAACACATAGGCAGAACCAATAAATACAAACCAATTAAAAACAATCAAAAACACAGTCAAGAGCACGTCATATGTGACTCTTTGGAACTTAGAGTTAATAATGCCCAAAGCTTGGGGCACATCATGCGAAGAGAGAGATCATTAGAGAAAGACATTATGCTTGGCAAGATAGAAGGTCAACGCAAAAGAGGAAGGCCAGCAATGAGATGGATCGATACAATAACAGCAGCTACAGGTACCAGTCTGTCAACAATAAGCCGCCTGACTGAAGACCGAACACAATTTAGGATAGCTATCCAGAGGGTCGCCATGAGTCGACTCCGACTCGACGGCACTTAACAACAACAACAAAGCTTGGGGAAAGCTTTGGTCAAGGACAAGAACTTTATCCATCGCAGAATAGAGTACCTGGAAAACCAAGTGTGGAGAACTAATCTGAGATTCTTGAACTTTCCAAGATCTCTCTTAATATCTTCCATAGATAGGTCAAGAAATATCTGACAGAGGTTTTGGGGATGCCACCTGAATCACTTCCTCCACTGGTTAAAGCTCAATACTTGTTTGCGGAAGGAGGGGGGAGATCAACCCCATCTGGTGAACAAGGAGATTCTGTAGCCTTGAACCTTGCAGGTTTTTTGGAATCATCATTGGAGGCAGTGACACAGAGGACAACTTTGGTAGTTACTTTTGCCTTGGAATTTGATCACAATGCTGTATTTAAATTATATTTATGCTATATGGATAAGCTGTTTTTGGGTTCTAAAGTGTGGGTGTTTCCTTATTGGTCTAGATTTTCCCAAAAACGTCGCCAGGAGTTCCTGGCTTTGATAACCAAGGCAGTGTCCTAGGGATCAGTTTTTTGTTACGATTTCCTTGTAATTGTGTGATTGTATTTGAAGGAAGGAATTATATGTTCTTTGAACCTAAAAAGCTTTTGGATTTTATTGTGACCAGAGAGGTGGCGAGGGTTCAGGTTATTGTTCCAGAGGTTAACACTGTCTGTAAGGGTCAGCTGAAAACCTCAGTGGGGGGGGGGGGGGGGTGCTTCTGGGTATATTTAGTTTGTTTCCTTTTTCTTTTTTCCAGTATCTTGGATCCATTGCCTTTATTTTGTGGACAAATGTTATTCTATAATTTCTCCTTATTGTTTTTTCTTCCATAATAGAATGATTGATTATTTCTGTTTCTGTATTTCACTTTATTTGTGAGTGAACTTCATTGATAAATTCATTAAAATAAAAAAAAATGAGGTTAGGGATTTTCAGCTTGGAAAAGAAATGGCTGAGGGGAGATATGATAGAGGCCTATAAAATAATGGGTGGAGTGGAATGGGTAAATGTAGATCAGTTGTTTATTCCTTCAGGAAGTAGAAGAACATAAGAAATGCCATACTGGGTCAGACCAAGGCCCATCAAGCCTAGTATCCTGTTGACAAAAGTGGCCAATCCAGGTCACAAGTACCTGTCGGGTTCCCAAAAAGTACATAGGTTCCATAATGCTTGTCCCAGGGAAAACAGTGGATTTCCAGGGTCTTTTCTTAATAGTAGTTTATGGATCCTTAGAATTCAAAGCCTTATCTATGTGTAAGTAGATGGCAACTGGTTATGCAAATTATCTCATAATTTCAGCAAAAAGCAAAATCAGATACAGTATGATAGATCTATAGTATGATTCCTTGTTTTTCAAGCAAAGAAACTATGCATATTCTCTTTGGACACAACTAAAGAGTCTACAGCTTTATGAAAAACAGTCCAATATGTAACATGCTTTGAAGTGGAGGAGTAGCCTAATGGTTAGAGCAATGCCTAGTACCCAGAAAATCAAGGGTTTGATTCCCACTGGTGCTTCTTGTCACTTTGCTTCAGAAGAAAAGGCTTGGCAATCTACTTCCAGTGATCCAGTTGCCTCTGGGTTTTCTTGGCAATGTATCTCCAGGAGTCAGTGTTAATTTGACCGCACTAAAGAAAAGAAAACATTTAGCACACTTTAGTGAATGAGAAACTAAATAGGAAACATTTGCAACTAATCAAATTGAGGGACTGAAAGAGCTTCTGATTTTCCCCAGGATACAACACAAACCAAGTCAATCTTGCTTGAGTGACCAATATATGAAGCTGCAAGGGGGTAAACTGAAAGGCAATGTCAGGAAATACTTTTTCACTGAAAGGGTGGTGGATGCTTGGAATGCCCTTCCAGTGGAAGTGGTGGAGGAAAATACAGTAACAGAATTCAAAATGGCATGGGACAGACACAGTGGATTCCTTTATAGCAGAGGTTCCCAACTCCAGTCCTGGAGGGCCAAACACCATTCAGGTTTTCAGGCTGTCCCTAATGAATATACATGAGAAACATTTGAATGCAATGGGGGCAGTGCATGCAAATGCACCTCATGCATATTTATTAGGGACAGCCTGAAAACCTGAATGGTGTTTGGCCCTCCAGGACTGGAGTTGGGAACCTCTGCTTTATAGCAACAGGATAAAATCAAAATAACGATCTCTTATATCTCAACTAATAGGAGTGAGCTACACGGAGCGGTGCGTACACCCTAAACAAAGGCATGGGGAGAGGTGACCTTGCCGCCTTGCTGGGCAGACTAGATGGACCATACTGGTCTTTATCTGTCGTCATATACTATGTTACTAAAATTCCTTGGGCCTGAAATTCAAAGGCAATTACACGGTTTATAGAGCTGTAAACCATGTAAATGCCTCTAAGTGGGATATTCAGCAACACTAACACTGAATATCCCCGAGTAATGTCATTATACGCTCCAATGATAACTGCTTATCATTGGGATGTTACAGGGGCAGTACCCGGAGATAACCATGCAGCAGTGATATTCAGCCACTGCCCGGTTATCCCTCAGTGGCGAAAGTTAGGCGTAGCAAAAGCTGTCCTAACTTTCACCGTCGGAGCTAACCAGGCAGTGGCTGAATATCGCACTGCATGGTTAGCTTCTGTACCATGTGCGGCTGTGCAGCGACCCTGAATATGCAATAGCAGTGGCCAGATATGGCACCAGATTGAATATCCGGGGTTAAAGTTCGGCGGCAACGGCTATGTGTCTTAGAGGTGCATAGCCATTGCAAATGAATATTGGGCCCCTTATTCTTATTAGCAACCAATAGACCATAGTGGGTTAATCAGGAATGTAAATTTGTCAATAAAGATCAATACCATTGCAAAATATGCTGCTGGATGGGGTGGGTCATAGGGGCCATGGCCTCACAAATATTTTGCCCAACACAATATCAGAAACTAGAGAGAACTGGGGCAGGGCTGTAGACTGCTTTGTTCTGCCCCTCCAATCAAAAAGATGTTCTACTGCCTCTAGCCAAAATCAGTACTGAATTTCCAATATTTTTCATCGTTAAATAACAAAACAAGATCTTCTCTCGACGTAACTGAGAAAAGACTAAGGGGCACACAATGAAGCTACAATGTAGCATATTTAAGATTAATCATAGAAAATATTTTTTCACTCAACACGTAATCAAATTCTGGAATTCATTACCAGAGGATGTAGTAAAAGTTGTTAGTGTAGCTGGATTTAAAAGAGGTTAGAGGTTATGGAGGAAAAGTTCATAAACCATTATTAAAGTGGTCTGGGGAAATCTATTGCTTACCCCTGGGATAAGCAGCATGAAATCTGTCTACGTTTTGCAAATCGGACACGTATTTGTGACCTAGATTGGCCACTGTTGGACATAGCATACTGAGCTTGTTGAACCTTTGGTCTGACCCAGTGTGGCATATGGCTGCATGCAGCAGAGAGCCATGTATAGCTGTTTGCAAATATGAAAAAGGGCCAAAGGTTTGCCCAGCAGGACACAGTGTCACCAAAAAAATGGAGGGGCCGTAGGGGAGAGCCAATAGCAAGGACCTAGGACCCCCAGGATGGGTCACAGCAACAGTGCAGGGTGGCCAGGTCGGCAGGAACATTAATGGTGGATGATAACGTCACGAGAAGGTGGAATACAGGAGCACTGTGCAGGTCCCACTATAGGCACACAGGCACATATGTAGGGTATAATTGTGGGTAGAATATTGATTGCTAGTGCTAAAAGACACCATGGATGTGGCGTGTATCATCTCCCCAGACACACAGTGCACAGATTTCATTTCATGTATTATATTTATAGACCACAACCAAAAATATCTGTGTGGTTTACATCAATACATATTTATTTAGCAAGGCTTATATACCACTTTTTGCCAAGTCAAAGCAGTTTATATAGAACTAAAAGGTTATAAATGTTACATGGAATTTTTACTTATATACATGGGTCATTTGTTATATATATTAATGAAGTGGGACATTTACTTGTGCACAGTCAGTCTGAACTATATGTAAAAATTAGGAAGGTTGGATTCTCAGGGGGTACATATATACATTTAGCATATATTTACATATACCGTCAAATACAAAATCAAGAACCAAATGTCTTGAGGACAGCAGGTGCAGTAGATCCCCTATCAAGGGCATCATATGCCAAGGGTTCCGATGGCGTACAATAACCAAATATTGAACAGTGACACAGCAGGGGTTAACAATGGTGACAGGATGTATCTGGTCCATGTACCATTGCAAAGGACAATACCACTTGGATAGTGCTGTAGCAGCCACGGGAACCACATACCAACATGCAAATGTAGCACCCTAAGAACATATCAATGACCATCTGTTTGTACTTCTACAATATATTCCCCCACCTACTGTGTCAATTAGCAGAGGAACAGCATCTATGAAACAGACTGTACAGGTCAGGTCAGGTCAGGACAGACAAATGGCACTATGTGCAGGTAGGCCAGTGAGAACTGTAATGTATATAATCCTGTGACACATTTTCTTGCATTGTGGCACTAAGCAGCACCCATCTGTTTTGCAGCTGCAGCAGAGACAGCTAGATCTACATGACAATGAGTGACATTGGGAGTAGTCAAGTCAACCATGTAGAGACTCAGGTTCCCTACCTCTATTTACAACTTAAAATGGGCTGTGGATACAATACTACAAGCCATAGTCACACCACACCTTGACTATGGAAACATCTACCAGGGCCTCACAAAATCTGCGCTATCACCACTACAACTAGTTCAAAACACCGCAGCCAGAATCCTCACTGCCAGTCCAACAATCCTTCACATAACACCAATACTTAAAAACTTGCACTGGCTCCCAATTGCACAACGAGCTAAATATAAAGCCATCATCACCACCTTTAAAATCATTCATAAAATCTATCAGCTCCCTGTCTTTCTAAAATGATCACAACATCGCACACATCAAGACCTAAAAGAGCTGCCAGTCAGAATCCCCTGAACATCCCCCTACTCAAGACCAAAATTACAAAACAGACCAGCAACAGAGCATTCTCCCTGTATGCTCCATCTATATGGAACACACTTCCGGACAACATAAGACCATCTAAATCTATCAATGATTAAAAAAAAACAAGTAAAAACGTATCTATTCAGGGAATTCTACGGACTTGATGACAAAACATAAACCAATCTCTAACATGCCACACAAGACCAACAAAAAAAAAAAGAGATTTCAACCATCACTACCCAAAAAGAAAGTATGTATAAATGTAAATAGTTACTCCCCCATTATATCCAAGTTACATGCCCTTGTTTAATGTAAAGCAATTCCTTGTAATTGTTATGTTTGATGTAAACCGCTTTGGATAAAGGCGGTATAGAAAAGCTGTTAAATAAATAAATATATACAATTATAAAAACACACAAAAGCTCTGGCCCCCTCAGGGCTGGACCAAACATCAGGCAAAACTAAGCAGTCACGTAGGGTGACAGTTTCTGAGGGGCAACAACGAGCAACAGCGGTCATAAAACAATAGATCTTCATGGTCAAACAGTTCAAAGAACTGTAACTATCTTTTTCCTACAGGTAGAAGGAGCACACTTATACACAAAACAAGATTTAATAGTCAAAAGTGTGTCGTCAGATTCTGCATCATTAAAGGATTGTTGTGGGAGGAATGGTGTTGGGATGATCATGATTTTTTAGTTTAATTATCAAAATCTCAAGGGGACGGAGGACTAAGGCGGAAGGTTTGACTATGGTGCTCAATATTCTTGCACCTACCTTGGACCCCCTGCCCTTATGTACAAGTTAAAATGGGCTGTGAGGCCACTAGGTGAACATATACACACATTGCTAGAACACACCCCAAATCCCTTTCCCACTCTTCCCTCGCGTCTCTCATTAGAACCCTATCCGCACCAATCACATCTTGCCACCTGCAGAGGAAATAGTGAAACCGTATTTAGCATGTAGCTTCCGACATAGCAACACACATAGCAGTCTCCACCAATACCTCTCCTTCCTGCCTCAGTTCACCGCTTCCCATTGTGAAGGAGGCAGCTTCCTGTGGATATATGCAGGTGAGGGACATTTAGGTGACAAATCAGCCAATAAGAGTACACTCCTCATATGTGTGAGCCCTTGCCAGAGCCTGTATTCCTCACCTAATTCCCACAGCTAGATTGGAAGCAGCCTAGGCAGTGAAGATACTGTATTAGCACAATTGCCATCCATGAGCTGGCAACATGTAGGTTAGCTACATAGAGATCCCTTGTTACTAAAATGGCTGTCGTACACATTTATATTCCATACACCTGCCCGCCTGTGGCTCATTTCAGAAAGACCCACATTTAAAAAGGCAACATGCAGGTCCAGCCACTGTGCATGTTTATAACAACGTGTGGTGGCCTGTTTTAGAAACGCCTCCATTTGTGCTTATTTTGATGTGATCATGGCACTGAAGCAAAAGTAGCTCACCAGAAAAGACAACTTCTGCCAAGGGGAGGTGGAACTCATGTTGTTGGAGGTCCTCAAGCACCAGAGTTCTCCTCGGTCAGGCTGGTGAATGCATGAGTGCTATCAGAAACAAACTGACTGGGCAAATGTAAACAGTGAATGCCATTTACCACAGAAATAGGAATGCAGAGGATCTGAAATGCAAATGGAGGAGGTGAAGCTGAAGACTAAGTTAAAGGCCATGAGGACAGGTCCAGATGGAAAGCTGCAGCCCCTCAGTGACCTGGAGCGACAGTTGCTACAAATGTCAGATGATGAGATAGTGAGAGAAGTTGGAGATCTGGACTCCTTGAGAGCCTCACAGGAACAATGGGTTTCTCTAGCACACATTCCCACACCCTTCCAAGCTTTCTCTGCATGCCCTGCCACCTATTCTTACTATCTCCCTTCCACTTGGGTCTAATGTTGGGGCATGCAAGCAAATATCACCCTCCTCCCACAGCCATTAGCCATGGGTTATTTGCATGCCCCATGCCCTTCGAGGTGTGTGTGCAGTGGGTTGGAAGTTGTCCACGGTCCCCAGTGGGTGCCAGAGTGGCATGTTGTAATGTTGTCCCATCTTATACAGCTGGAATGCTGTGCTGGGCAGGCTTCTGCTCTGGGAATGTCAACTCCAGTTCACACGGTCAGCTCACTGCAGCAAGCTACACTACCCCTTAGGGCAGCAAATAGTGCTTGCTTTCCCACAATAACCTTACTTCCCAATGCAGGAGAAAGATTAGCACAGGAAAATCAGTGTAAAACCACTGCGCTCAGCAAATCGCTACATACTAAATTTCTCCCGATGTAACAAAAACTGCGTTAAGATCTAGCACAGTTTACTTTTTTAAAGCACTGAATCTTTATGCCAGTTTCAGGCTGAGCCACAATCCCCGATAGCCCAATTGGAAACACAATCTCCCTGGTCCATCAAACAGGGCTGTAGTGGGTCCTGTGATATCCCCCCATCAAACAGATTAATCATTGGTGGCCTTAGTTGGCCCTGACACCCCCCCCCCCCTCTGCCAAATAAATTAATCATTGGTGACTCTAGTGGGCCCTGACCCTCCCCCATTCCCGTGAACTTCTAAACTGGGGGCTGGTCCAGGCCAGGTAGCAAGACCAGGCCTCCCCACCACCCCCATTACCTCCCAAGTTGGGAGGTAGGTGTGTAGCCCATATGCTACTGCCTTCACTTCCCCTTCTTTGCAAAGAAGGTGGCACCAGACCCTGTATGATGTATCCTGGGATGCACTGGGTGGCGTCAGTCTGTCATATATTGTGGTAGGCGAAGGCCTATGATCTATGGTGTCTGAAATGAGCAGACAGGCCTGAGTAGCTTGACCTGTAAATGAAGCCTGTGGAGAGGCCCAAAGGAATTACATATTCCCCTAAATGCTGCTACCATAGAACTGAAACTTAACTGAGTATAATTAAGTATAGCTAAGCAGAATCGAAACTTAGAAAATATAGAAAAACAAGTCTAATTGGTGTTGATAAGAGAGTACAGCTTCTATGGAATTAATTAACACTGCTGAAAGAAAAGTTACAGTGCTCTGCTTTCCCACATGTTCTAGCTAGCTAAGTGACCTTGGAGGAGAGAAGTATCAAAGTTGAAAGAACTGACCATTGTAATTGGGACTAGAAGGGGGGTAAGCAGGTGCTGAGCCCAGACCAAAGTCCTAATTGGATGACTACGTAATGTTACCGGGACCAATAGATGGGGTGAAAAGGGTTACCGGGACCAATGAGAAGTTTGCCTATACCTAGAATGGACAAGAAAAGTATATAAGTTGTTGTTTTACTAACAGCCATTGCTCAGCCATTTTGAATTTGATTCTGCTTGAGACTTGTGCACAAATAAATGATTTGGACCTTCTGAACAGACTCCTGGTATCATTGGTTTGTCTGCGCTCTGCTGCTACATATTCTTGGTGCGTTGGCCGGGAAGGAGTGGTAATAGAGGGTATATAGGGCAATATACCACGACTTTCCGCCTCTACAGGTTTGGTCCTGCCGGGATCGTGCCCTCCCGACGTGGGCTCGCTCCCTGGCGCCACCGGTCCCTTGTATCGGAGGGAGCTGGCCGGACCTCGGCGGGTGCCAGGGCCCGGACGGAACCAACACCTCGAACCCGTGAGGGGAGTCCGAGGTCCAACTCATGCGCTTGCTTGGGAACTAGGACCGGATCCGGTGAGTATAGATTTTGATATGTCTAGACAAAAGAGTCAGAGCAGAACTGCTGTTTGAAACTTGGATTTTGTAACTTTGGAAAACTTTGGAATTTGATATTTGGTAAGAGAGCTTGATCACCTCTCAAGACGGTCCGACTAACCTTGCATGAGTATGCGCAAGGTGAAACTATCGTCTTTTTGAACCTTGCATGAGTATGCGCAAAGTGGACTCTGCATGAGTATGCGCAAGGTCTTTTGATTTGAACCCTGCATGAGTATACGCGAGGTCTTTTGATTTTGGAATTTGATATAGCCTAGTCAGCTGAGACAGGATTGGGCTGTTTTTGGGATACGTTGCTAGCATGATTGTGTGAATGAAGTGTGAAAGAGAGGTCTTGCAACACAGACCAAGCGAAGGCGGACTCCTAAGTAACGCATTTCCTGGCCGGGCGACCGCGTCCAGGTCGTGAAAAGGAGGAAGCGACCGTCATCTTGTCTTGTTATTTGTTTCCCTTGAATGTTTCTAGGGCCGTGAGGACCCCTTACCCACGGTCCGACTTCCTTTTCCCTTCTGTCTGTTGTTGCGCGCACACATCGAAATGGGAGGGGCGGAGTCTACTAGGAACACTCCGTTAGAATGTATGATCAAACATTTTAGTAAAGGATATTCAGGAGATTATGGAGTAAAACTGACTGCCTCACGATTACAGCTTTTGTGTACTAGGGAGTGGCCCGTCATAAACCCCATGTGGCCCCGAGATGGAACATTTAACCTAGGAATTATTCAGTCAGTTCATCGGAAGGTGCGAGCAGCGCACCCCGATCAGTATCCCTATATAGATTCTTGGTTAAGTATTTGTGAAGATCCGCCCCCTTGGGCAAAGTGCTGTTATGAAGAACAGTGCAGAATAATGTTAGCATTAACAGATCAGACCCAGAAAACAGGGACAGCTAAGAAACCTAGTAAGAAACCTGTTCTTGTAGATCCTGAGTCCCCGGGAGCTGTAATTAGGCAGTCCCGAGCCCAGCACCCAGTGAGAGTACCACCGCGTCCCAGGGCAGGTCCCCGGGACCGGGAGAGTCCACCTCCTCACCGGCCAGAAGATCAGCCAGATGAGATACTCAGAGAAGAGGTTAAAGAAGATGCTGATCAGTCTGAGACAGAGACTGAGGATAAGCTGGAATCAGAGCCAGAGGATGAAGATGTATCCTCCCAGACAGAGACAGAAAGTGAACAATCAGTTGTCAGTGCTAGTTCATCAGTTACGAGCGAGGCTCCCCAGACTAGGCGAGTCTCAAAGCTGAAAGCCCCCACCAAGATCCTGAAAGTCACTACTAAGAAGCCGAAAGCCATTCCGAAAGTAATAGCCCCCTTGAGACAGGTCCCAGGGCTGCCTGTGCGGGATGAGCATGATCAGATAATAGCGGGACCCCTGAGTCTATTATATGTGCCTTTCTCCACTGCTGATTTATTGAACTGGAAGATACATTATGCTTCCTACACTAATAAGCCCCAAGAGTTAACAGAATTGATGCATACGATCATGGAAACTCACCAGCCCACTTGGGCAGACTGCCGTCAGCTCCTGTCCACTCTATTTACCACTGAGGAGCGGACACGAATTAAGCGAGCTGCTATCGACTGGATGGCAGACAATCCCCTGGTAGAGAGAGTTGAAGCAGGAATAGACAGTCGCAAAGCAGCTCAGAAAGAATTCCCTAATGAAGACCCCAAATGGGATCCAAATACTGAAGTAGGATCCAGAGCCCTATCCCGGTTCCGCCAAGGCCTCATGCAAGGTCTGAGAAGGGGGGCCAGAAAGCTATGAATCTTTCTAAAGTTACCGAAGTTAATCAGGGCATAGATGAGAGCCCAGCAGTATTCTATGAGAGATTGACTGAAGCGTATAGGATGTATACTCCCTATGACCCAGATGCCCCAGGAAGCTTATGCATGGTGAATTCTGCTTTTGTAAATCAGTCACAACCAGATATTAGACATAAGCTACAGAAATTAGAAGGGTTTGCGGGCATGAATGCAACACAGTTACTGGACGTCGCTCATAAAGTGTATGTGAATCGTGATAATGAAAGACAGAAAGAAAGTGATCGACGGATGAAGAAGAAAGCGGATTTTTTGGCTGCGGCCATAGTGGAACAGAAAAGGGGAGGTGTCCCTAATCGAAGGAGCAGAGGAAGAGGGCGCGGCCGAGGAAATGACCGGCCCCCATTAGGTGCGAACCAATGCGCTTATTGCAGAGAAGAAGGACATTGGAGAAGGGCATGCCCGCGACTCGAAGAGGCCTCTCAGGATGAAGGGGAACACGCCCCTTGGAGGGAAAGAGAGAGAGGCCGACCCCAGAACCGCAGAGGAACCAATCGAGGACATTTTCAACAAGAACGCACGGAAGCCATTCAGGGAGTGGCATCTGCCATGGCCTATGACTTGGATGAAGCAGATTAGGACAGACCGGGCTCCGAATTCGCTTTAGGTCTCCAGGAGCCTATGGTCAGTGTACAAATAGGAGACCAATTTATGGACTTTATGGTTGATACTGGAGCAGAACATTCTGTAGTAGATAAACAAATAGCTCCTTTTTCTACAAGAGCAGTCACCATTGTGGGAGCAACTGGCGCAAAAGCCACAAAGCCATTTCTTCAGAACCGCATATGTAATTTAGGAGGACAGCAAATAACGCACCAATTCCTTTACATGCCAGAGTGCCCAGTGCCATTGCTGGGACGAGATATGCTAGCCAAGCTGCAGGCCCAAATATCCTTTACTGAGAAAGGAGAAATGCAAATGACAGTGAATTCCCAGACAAAACCTGCTGGACTAATGGTGCTTACTGTTCCTCGAGAAGAAGAATGGAGATATTATAGTACTGAGCCAAGTACTGAGCCAATTATTGATACCTATTTTGAACCTACTTCGAAAAGCATTGATGCCCCTCCTGGAGTATGGGCAGAAGGCAATCCACCAGGCCTAGCCAAACATATAGCTCCAATAATTGTGAATCTCAAGCCTAGTGCACAGCCAGTGCATGTCAAGCAATATCCACTCCCAAGAGCAGCAATTGAAGGCATCCATCGCCACTTGCTAAGGCTACTGGAATATGGCCTACTCAAAATTTGTCAGTCACCATGGAACACACCTCTCCTGCCAGTGCAGAAGCCTGGGACAGGTGACTACCGCCCAGTGCAAGACCTAAGGAGAGTGAATGAAGCAGTTGAGACCATACATCCAGTTGTGCCAAATCCCTACACACTCTTAGGATTGATTCCTGCTGAAGCCACCCATTTTACTGTTTTGGACTTGAAAGATGCATTTTTCTGCATAAGATTAGCCCCAATAAGCCAATTGCTGTTTGCCTTTGAATGGCAGGACCCTGTCTCAGGGAGACGGGGCCAACTCACTTGGACACGATTACCTCAAGGATTCAAGAACTCACCTACCATTTTCAGTGCTGCACTAAACCAAGATCTTTCAAGTTATCCAGTGGCCCCTGAGAAAAGAGTACTCCTCCAATATGTAGATGACCTACTGGTAGCCGCCACATCTGAAAGTGAATGTATACAAGCCACTACTGACCTTTTGCAACTATTGGATGAAGCTGGATACAAAGTTTCCAGAGCAAAAGCACAGCTATGCCAAAAAGAAGTAAAATATTTGGGCTTTCGTCTAACCAAAGGAAGCCGACAATTGGGACGCGAGAGAAAAGAAGCCGTGTGCAGTATCCCAACCCCAACTACCAGAAAGCAAGTTAGAGCCTTTCTGGGAGCAGCAGGATACTGCCGGATATGGATACCCAACTTTGCTCAGATATGAAGTCACGAAGGGAGAAGAAAAATCACCACTAGAATGGGGACTTGAGCAAGATACAGCTTTCAGGACCCTGAAGGAAGAGTTGATGTCGTCACCAGCACTCGGGTTTCCAGATGTCCACAAGCCTTTCCATCTATTTGTGCACGAGATGCACGGAAATGCCCTAGGCATGTTGACTCAGAAATTGGGACAGTGGGAACGACCCGTAGCGTACCTATCAAAACAATTGGACACTGTGGCCAAAGGATGGCCACCATGTTTGAGAGCAGTTGCAGCTACAGCATTATTAGTAAGTGAAGCAGACAAACTCACATTAGGACAGAATCTACGCGTCACAGTACCACATGCGGTACTTGCCCTTATGGAACAAAAAGCAAATCACTGGCTCACCAATTCTCGGATGTTGAAATACCAAAGTATGTTATGTGAAAATCCACAAATACAACTGGAAGTGAGCCATGCCTTGAACCCAGCTACCTTGATACCAATCAGCGAGGACCCCCCAGAGCACGACTGTATAGAAGTCATGGATACTGTATTTTCAAGTCGACCTGATTTAACTGATGTGCCCCTAGAGAATCCTGACCAGACTTATTTTGTAGATGGAAGTAGTCTCATTATCGATGGACGACGTTGTGCAGGGTATGCAGTAGTAACCCAGGAGAAGGTCATTGAATCATCAGCTCTTGCCTCAGGCACATCGGCCCAGAAAGCAGAATTGATAGCCCTCACCAGAGCATTAGTATTAGGTGCGGGACTTTTGTTGAATGTATACACGGGACTCAAAATATGCCTTCACCACTTTGCACGCACATGGAGCTCTCTACAAAGAACGAGGGCTCATCACCTCAGGAGGCAAATCAATCAAGTATGGCCCAGAAATATTGATGTTACTAGACGCAGTATGGGCCCCGACACGTGTAGCTGTCATACACTGTCGTGGACACCAAGCAGGAAAAGGAGAAATCGCCCAAGGAAATAGATTTGCTGATGCTTCAGCACGTAAAGCAGCCATGACAGGCCAAATTTCACCACAAGCCATGCCAAAACAAGCAGCATTGTTTCCAGTACCCCTTAATTTATGGACACCACGATATACCACCAAAGAATTGGATTACTATTGTAACAAAGAAGAGGGAGTACTGAAAGATGGATGGATTGAACTGCCACCTCCCGAGGGCAGTCAACCCCCAGGACGAATAGTGATTCCTGAATCATTGGGACCAGCCTTTGTCAAAGCTTTTCATCAAGCCACACATTATGGGAAGAGTGCTATGGAGAAAGCACTTAAACCACATTTTTGTATCGCTCTATTGGGAGCCCTGCCAGCCTCAGTAGCCCGCCAGTGTCTAATTTGTGCCAAGAATAATGCCAAACAGGGCCCCACGCCACCACCACGAGTTCAGTCAGGAGGTGTAACCCCCATGCACCACCTGCAAGTAGATTTTACTGAAATGCCAAAAGCCAATGGATATCGCTACTTGTTAGTATTAGTTTGTACCTTCTCTGGGTGGGTGGAAGCTTTCCCCACCAGAACTGAAAAGGCCCGAGAAGTTACTAAAGTTTTGATGAGAGAAATTATCCCTAGATTTGGAATTCCAGCAGTAATAGGGTCAGACAATGGACCCTCATTTGTATCTCAAATTACCCAGCAGTTAGCAAGTGCCCTACAGATACAATGGGAGTTGCACATTGCATACAGACCCCAAAGTTCAGGGAAAGTTGAGCGAATGAATAGAACTTTGAAATCTCAGATGTCCAAGCTATGTCAGGAGACCCACCTAAAGTGGCCTCAGGTTCTCCCAATAGCATTACTTAGAATACGCTCAGCTCCTGTAAAATCATCAGGATTTTCCCCTTTTGAAGTAATGTACGGCAAACCCCCACCAATAGTGCAGGGTGTTAAAGGTAGTTTGCCACAGATTGGTTCAGAGATAACCAGACAAGAACTCCTAGCTCTTAGTTTTGTTCTGCAGACTCTCCACACGTGGATACAGGACCAGTTGCCTATCAATTTGACGAAACCACTGCATCCCTACAAGCCTGGTACCTCGGTGTGGATCAAAGATTGGAAGAAGACACCGTTGGAACCTCATTGGAAGGGACCATATACCGTCATCTTGTCTACCCCGACTGCAGTAAAGGTAGCAGAAATCGAGTCCTGGATTCATCACAGCAGAGTCAAGCCAGCAGCAGTTCCAGAGCCGGACCAGTGGACAGCAGAGCCACATCCTGACGTCCCTTTGCGCCTTACCCTACGAAGGCAGCCGGCAACTTAGATCCCATCGGGGACACTCATGAACTACAGTGTCCTACAGCAGCCAAGTCTTTCGAAGAGGATTGCTGTTCCCAATACAGCAAAGACATTTGTTTTCTTCATCGACTAACTGTGCCTTTATAGACTTTCGTCAGGCCAACTACACTTGATAAGTTGGCATCATTGCATAACGAGACTCTTGAGGATCTTCAATCAACATTGACACCCGTTGAATTGCTTCATTAGCAAACGGGTCAGCATCACGCCAAGAAGAAGAAGACGACGTGGTCAAGATTTTCCAGCGGAGATCCAGAAAAACTACAATCAACATGCATTTTTGTTTCTATTTTGCTTTGGCTGCTTGCCTGGGGAGTTTTGAACTGGTTTATGCTTTACCCCCATGTACTGCCTGCATTACTACTACCCGGACTGGAATGAAAGTGACTCAGGCTTTGCTTTATCATTCTTACTATACCTGTACTGGTACAGTAAGTCGGTGTATTTATAACACCACTGAACTGAATGTTTGTACTAAAGGTAATTCTAAAGTATGTTTTAACCCACATCAGAACCCATCTTATTATACCCTAGAAATAAGATGGAATGATGGAGATGGAGCATTACTAAATGCTACACTCCCACTCACTGATCCCACACAGCCTGCTGTTTTGTATTTTGATGCCTGTGATGCCATCAATAGAGAGTCGTTCAAACTGTGCCAATTGGGAGAAAGCTTATGCTAATGATCATAAATATATGTGTCCTGAAGGAACAACAGGATGGGGGGCATGCACAGGTAAACGAGGTGTAGCAGACAAATACAGCACAGCACCAGTTAAAGACTATTATTGCCCGAGGTGGGAATGTGTGTTCTATGCTACATGGCAAACTGGCACGATAGAAAATACTAGAGATAATCGAATGGCTGCCTTAACCAAGCCGTATGTGAAGAATTCTAAAACTTGTAAGAAAGGTACTTGTAATCCACTAGAGTTGTTAATAGCCGATCCCAGTGCATGGAAACAAGGGTATAAATTTGGATTACGCATTGCAGGTTCTGGATCAGATCCAGGGACCATTGTACATATTAGACTAAATACCCAAGCCCATCGATCATCAAAATACCATATACATAACACTTTCTATGAAACCATGCACATAAATAAGTTTGATATCCCTCACCCTTCTCAGAATTTGTTCTTAGAGTTGGCTGGAGCCGTGGTCTCTAGTCTCCATATTTCAGATTGGTATTTTTGTGGTGGAACCAAGATGGGTGATCAGTGGCCGTGGGAGGCCCAAGAATTGAATTACTCAGTAATTTACAATCAGACAGAGCTACACAAGACTACCAGCAAATGGGTATTAGCACACCCAATAGTTGGGCGATTGTGTTATGCTCGAACTGGACCCCAATTTATCTCTAAGGTAGGACAGCTTGTCTGTCTTAGCCAGAAGTTTTATAATCACACCACAAAGCAAACATCTTGGTTGTCAGGAGTTAATGAAACTGAACCCACCAATCCATTAGCAAGGTTTCCAGAGCTTGCCCCTTTATGGACTAACCTTAACCGACATCATAGCTGGCAAGCCCCACCTGGCCTATATTGGATTTGCGGAACCCGAGCATATGCTCAACTCCCTATCCACTGGGCATGTGTCTTAGGAACTATTCGACCCTCTTTCTTTTTATTGCTCACAGAACATAGAGAACAATTAGGCTACCCAGTTTATTCAAAAAGACAGAAGAGAGCAGCTTTACAGATAGGCAAATGGGAGAAATGGGGTGGTGACGATTGGCCACCAGAGCGAATCATTGCCTATTATGGACCTGCCACTTGGGAGCAAGATGGCATGTGGGGATACCGTACCCCAATTTATATGTTGAATAGAATTATACGCTTGCAAGCAGTAGTTGAACTCATCACTAATGAAACTAGCCAGGCACTCACACTTTTAGCTAGACAAAGCACACAAATGCGCACTGCAATCTATCAAAATCGCTTGGCACTAGATTACTTATTAGCTGCTGAAGGAGGTGTTTGTGGTAAGCTGAACCTCACAAATTGTTGCTTGAAGATAGACGATAAGGGTCAAGTTGTTGAAGAAATTGCTGAACACATGCGGAAGCAAACTTATGTGCCAGTACAGACCTGGCATAGTCTTAAGATACCCAATTAGTTTGCATCTATCTTCTCTGGATTAGGAGGATTCACTACTTTTGCTATGATAATACTAATCTTTGTAGCTTTGTTCTTTATGTTACCATGTATAATCCCATGTTGTATGCGTTCTATTAATAGTGTTATTGAGAATACAGTGGAGCGGAAGACCGCAACTAAGATTTTAGCCTTATGGCACCCTAATCCTACTGCACATGGTCGGAACCCGACCCCAGTGTAATTGAGTGATTTAATTCTCACACCTTATTAGTAATAGGGTGAGATTAATCAAAGGGGGGAATGTGGTAGGCGAAGGCCTATGATCTATGGTGTCTGAAATGAGCAAACAGGCCTGAGTAGCTTGACCTGTAAATGAAGCCTGTGGAGAGGCCCAAAGGAATTACATATTCCCCTAAATGCTGCTACCATAGAACTGAAACTTAACTGAGTATAATTAAGTATAGCTAAGCAGAATCGAAACTTAGAAAATATAGAAAACCAAGTCTAATTGGTGTTGATAAGAGAGTACAGCTTCTATGGAATTAATTAACACTGCTGAAAGAAAAGTTACAGTGCCCTGCTTTCCCACATGTTCTAGCTAGTTAAGTGACCTTGGAGGAGAGAGGTATCAAAGTTGGAAGAACTGACCATTGTAATTGGGACTAGAAGGGGGGTACGCAGGTGCTGAGCCCAGACCAAAGTCCTAATTGGATGACTACGTAATGTTACCGGGACCAATAGATGGGGTGAAAGGGGTTACCGGGACCAATGAGAAGTTTGCCTATACCTAGAATGGACAAGAAAAGTATATAAGTTGTTGTTTTACTAACAGCCATTGCTCAGCCATTTTGAATTTGATTCTGCTTGAGACTTGTGCACAAATAAATGATTTGGACCTTCTGAACAGACTCCTGGTATCATTGGTTTGTCTGCGCTCTGCTGCTACAATATGACTGACCCCTCCCAGTGTACCTCAGGATGCACTGTGTGGGGCCAGATGCTGGCATTTGCTATTTCTTTGCAAACTAATAGTGGCATTCAAAGCAAAGTGACTTCAAATGTTCAGCTTTGAACTATATTTTATTTTCTTAGGTTAAATGATTCAGTATATTTAGTGGATTCTGTATGTCTTGCAAATTTAAATCTTCAAAGTTGGATAAAACTGAATATAATGATGAAAGAAGACCATTTAGATTTACTTTGTGTTATTGTCGCATAAATCATTTTCCTTGCCTGATGACAACACTACACTTTTAGTTGTAAGATCTAGTAAACCTCTCTGAGTGAAGTCATCTGACATGGCTAGCATTTTCGTAGATGACTGCATGAGAAATATTTCCAAAACAAAGTGGCTTTGTTGGAATTACTCATTTTTAGAAGTCAGTGCTAGTCTGCATTTTTCTGGATTGCACTGTAGTAGTTATCCCCACAGGATAAGTCACAGTTGACATCCTTGCTACTTGATGAACTTACATTCTATTTTTTAGCATTGTTTTTGCACAATTAAGTTTTTCATATGATTTGGTGAGCTTTTTCTAAAGGGTTATAATTACTAACATGCCTTAGAGATATATAGCACATTTTGTTTGCCACATAATACAAACTCAATGGCAAGACTGTGTGTTATTTGCCCTTAATACACACTTTTTAGCAGAATTCAGGTTAAGTATTAATGAGATACCAAACACGCAAAGCAGCTTATTATGCAAAATGAATAATGTCGCTCACCCCTGACCTCGTCAGCTGCGTTGTTCATGGAAAGAAAATGCCACCTTTGAGCTGGCTTTATGTTTGCTCTCTGGAGCATCAGCCACTAATGCGTTATGTGATCCCACACTAATGCACTATGAACACAGCAGTAACTGCAGTGAGTTCTCCAGGCCCACCCTCCACCCCTACACCATTCACTCACACCTCTCACGCAGGTTGCAGCTAGCATGGGAATCACATCCTGCACGACCTCTCATGGCCTTGCACAACCTGGCAGTGGGCATCCCAGCACATCTTTACAGCATGCCAAAGCATACGCTGCCAGGTAGCACCCACTAGTGAAAGACCTTCGATGTCTGTAATCTGAATAAGTGAGGGACTTTGATGTCCCGAAACTTTCAACCTTTTATGAGAAACAAAATGAAGAAGGAGAAAATGATTAATCCAGACTGCTGTACAACATACAGGAAAAGATGTGTCTACAGTTTACTCGAGGGCCAAAACTGTTTCAGATTTATCAATGAAACTATCCCAGTATTAATAACAAATTGAAATAATGCTGGGGCAAAACTGAACCAAATTTTTAATACATCTGTCCAATAGTTAGTTATAATAGCAAGTAAAAAAATATTGCACAAGATAACAAATCTGCATTATACGAATCATCTTCCATTAAAGCATTGCTCTTTCACCACTGCAGTTCTCTTCCAGTGTCATGAGAACAGAATATAGTGGGATGAGTTGATGACTTTATGGTTAATTCTGTCATATGCAGCTAGACACATAGGGCCTGATTCTGTCCCAGAAAAGCAGGGATGGACGTCCATCCTTGCTATTTGTGCCCTCCCCGCCGGTGTCTAACTTCCTCGCTGGTTGTACGGGGAAGTTAGACAGGGGCGGGGAAGGGGCGGATAGGGGGTGGAGTTAGGGTGGGTGATGGGCAGTTGCAGCCCTGGACGTACAGGGACGGCAACTTATGCAGGGAAGTTATTCCACCTCAGAGGTGGAATAACTTCCCTGGATGGTTTTTTTCGGCATGCCAGGAGCATGGATGGGGCAGGGAGGCCCAGGGATATTCCCGCAGCTTGACCCTAGCCTTAGGAGGCTGGATCAAGGGTTGGGCTGTGGGGAAAGCCTTTGTTAAGCCAGCGGCCGGGATCGCGGCTTTACAATACAGCTGCAGTGCCATGGCAACCAGACACCATAGTGCCGTGGCTCCATTGTAAAGCCCTGACTGAGTTAGTTGGGCTTTTCCTGAACGTGCAGGCCAGGCTGAATCACAGTCCCAGCTTGCACATACAGGGCTGTTCATGATTCTGGTCCCACAGGGCTAGATGTGTCCCATGGGATCAGAATCATGACCCCCTCTGTACGTCTGGAATGGAATCACGCTCACACTTGATTACTTAAAACAGTAAGTCAGAGCTCCCCAAGCCTATACTGGTGACCCTACAACCAATTGGCTTTCTAGGATATCCACAATGAATATGTATGAGATAAATTTGCATTCACCTGAGTTAATATCCGTAGGCATGGATATTCAGCAACACTATCTTGATAGTGCCCTGAATATCCTTATAAACTGTGTTGGCGTTATCAGAATAGTGCTGGGGTGGTATGTGGGCAGAGTGAGGGCAAAATACCAAATTATTGGAAAAGTGATGATATCTGACAATTAACCAAATAACAATCCAGATAAAGTTAGGACTGCAAGAGAAGCTGGCCTAAATTTATCCAGACAGAGCACTTAATCTCACCTCTTTAGGGATCATTCTGAGCCCTGTCCTCCTTCCCTGCGCGTTGAATGGAGAAATTGGACGGGGGCAGGAAAGGGGCAGATTGGGGGCGGTGTTAGGGTGGGCAGTAGGCAGTCACTGGCCCCGGACATACAGGACCAATTCTAATGTTGGCCCTGTACTTCCAGGGCCGGCAACTTGAACATGGAACTTACTTAAGATCTTGGCCTACTTAAGATCAGCTTACTTAAGATCTTGGTTACAATGGTATGCTCCAAATAGGACCTTGCAATCCCAGGATTTACTTGTGGTTCCTAGTATTGGACTTTGAGAAAGATAAATCACCATACAAGAGTTTTCTGAGTTCAAACGCCTGTTTTCTGGAAGGCACTTCCGGATTACCTGCAGGGTGTGCAAATCCAAAGGAATTTAAAAAAGGAGTAAAAACATTTGTTCATGAAGGTGTATGGGGGTTTGAATAGAGGCCTGTGTTTGTACAAAACGTCTGTGTTTTGATTGACTGATTTTAATGTTTTGTATTACTTATGAACATTTTATATATTACATTCTGCTAAGAGCAATTATTTGGATGAGTATGAGGGCATATTCAAAAGGGTTTAGCTGGTTAGCAGGACCTGCTAACTAGTTAAATCACAGGAATCCTGATATTCAGTTGCACTACCCAGTTTCACCACCAAATATCCCCACAGACTGCAGAAAAGATGCCTGGTTAAAACCTGGGTGGATCAGGGGACGGTCCCTGCAGCTAGCCAATTGGTGGTGTTATTCAGCCCCTAACCAGATAGCTAAACCAGATCAATGGCTGTCCTAACTTTATCTGTATTTTGTTATCGAGCTGGCAGCTGGCACAATGGTCAGGTGCTTTAAATGCGCTGTCCACCACTGCTGGATATTGGCCCTGCAGATTATACATATGTTTATGTTTATGTTTATTAAAATTTGATATACCGCTCATTCAAAAAGATCAGAGCGGTGTACAATATAAAAACAACTAAAATTGTATAAAAACAGTCAAAACAATAACCAGAAGAGAAGAAAAGAAGTTACAATTTCAAGTATAGAGCGGGGGAATTAAAGAGCACAACACAACAATTAAAAGGAAGGAGATGACACAAAAGGGGAGGGGAGGTCCAGAGCAAGAGAGAAGAGGTGGGTTTTTAGGTTACATTTAAAAGTAGTGTGCTGAGGCTCGAGACGGAGGGCGGGAGGGAGAGAGTTCCAAAGGGCAGGGGCTGTGAAAAAGAAGGCGGAGGAGCGGGTAGATTGTAAATGAGCCAGAGAAGGGGAGGGAAGCGTGAGGCGATTGAGATGAAATGAACGAGGGGTGCGTCTGGGAGTGTGATAAGTCAGAAGGTCAGCCAAATATTGCGGGGTATTGGTATGAAAAGCTCGATGAACCAACGTAAGCAGTTTGTAGTGGAAGCGATATGGTAGAGGGAGCCAGTGAAGGTGGGAAAGCAGAGGTGAAACATGATCGCGAATGGAAGAGTGAGTGGCAATGCGAGCGGCTGTATACTGAATGCGCTGAAGACGATATAGCTGTGTCTCCAGTGCATACAAATTTACCTTATGTACATTAATTGTGGAAACCCAATGGACCTTGGAGTCACCAGGACAAGTCTGGGAAACTGTGCAATATGACTGATGAAGATGAGAGTCCATCATTGGTGGATATGAAAAGTCTTCTATTTTATTTGTATTCAAACCTTGCTGGAGTGAGCATGATTAAAGTCATTGCCAATGCAACCAGAATATTGAAATATACAGTATGATAAAATTAATGGGGGCAATTTTCAAAACATTTAACCAATTAGCAATCCTGCTAGCTATAATGCAGTCCCTGCAATATTCAGCAGCCCTACGTAGTTATTGCCGCTGCCGCTGCTCCGCCTACAGACCTACCTGCTTTTAACCAGACAGTTTTTTGGTGATCTTTAGGTAGCGGCAGCAATATTCAGCCACTAACTGGATAGCTTCCACGGTAAGTTTAACCTCTTAGCATTAAGTGGTCAGCAGCAGCCTATTGTCACTAACCAAACAGTAGCCCTAGTGGCTGGACCCCCACTCAATATCTGGTTTAAATTAAAGTGCCGGCAGCTAGACACTATATTTTGCCTAGGCGCTGATGCCGAGTATGCCCCCCACCGATATAAATCTAAAGACGTTCTACTGAAACACTGAAGCCCCTGGGCAGCTCTCATCTTGAAAACTTTGGGGGACCTTTTACTAAAGTGCCTTAAATATTTAACGCATGAACCTGTGTATACTGTTAGCACACCGCTGTGGTAATAGTTACTGTGGTGGCTAATTCCCACGTTGATGCATAGTGTGGAAAGGGGCAGGCAATAGGCATGAACAGTGCCTTGCAATTAACAAATAGAATCGTACCACACATGAACAGATGCGCATATGATGTGCTGCCACCTCTAAAGGTGATGTCAGCTGCATCTGTAATAGCTGCAATGCATTAAGGAGCAGTAATTAGAGTGTCTCTGCCTTAACAGTGGGGGAAAATGCTGGGCACACTCTCAATAGGTATGCACAGTGACTGCAATTGTTACTGCACTTTAGTAAAAGGGCCCCTGTATTTAGTTCCAGCTGTCCAACTATGGAACAGAAGAGTCAGAACTACAGCAGTGATAAGAAAGAACATCTAAAAAGACCTCAGTTATAAAGAAACATGAAAAAGAATTGATTTATTTCTCTTTAAAACGGAAGATGGAAAAACAAAGCGGCAAAAGTACACGAAACTGATCTGAAACAGTCCAGACTTTCTTTTAATTCACAAACAAGAGCGAATCGTGCTGCACAACAGAAAATCGGCAATGATGAGAACGCATTTCAAATGCTTGGCTAATGTTTTTAATTCAGAGGAATAGAATGTGTATGGACTAGTTTATCTGCCAAAGCTGTCATGGCCAAAAGCCTAGCACCTGAGCGAGGAAAACTGGCTAATGTTCGGCTAAACAAATGCATGGTCAAAGGACATCCACTTGATATGATCCTGTACCATGGTCTGAACAAAAACAGCTTCTTATTACAGTTCGGTTCCCTTAGCATTCTCTTGGCTTAAGTCCAGATTATTTCTTATTGCACCTGTTAATAAAAGCAAGTAAGCAATTACTGTCTGCAGAAAATGTTAAGTAAAAACAAAGGGACCCATAATGTATGCATGGGCACAGAAATGCCCATCTTTTTAACCTGAAGAATTGCTAGTCTATTGCCTCAGACAATCAGCAACTATGTCATAAATATATTCCAAAACCATAAAACCTTCTCTATGAAGAATTATGGAAAGTGTCAAATATTCACGGCTGCTGTAATGTAAAAGTAATGTCCGCATCCAAAAATGTTCATTAAGTCTTGTAAGATCATGTTGTGTCAAACTGAGCAAGACAGACACATTATGACTTATTTAAAAGATCTGTATGCTGTCTATAACTATAGAAACAGATCTCACATACTGACTGCTGGGCACACCATTACTGCTATTGGAAACTAAGGTGCGACTTTGGAGAAATGGAGACATGCTTTGAAATCTAAAGTTAAGAAATATAATTTAATCTAAGACCTTTACTGACATCACCACAAGTCAAAAGGGCGCTTGTTCTTTCAGCCTAGCTACAAGGATTTAATAATACCCGCGAACACCTTTTCTTGGTCTGTGGTCATGAGTGTGTGAAGGTCACTTGCGGTCTTTTGTCTAACAATCCTGATATGAAAGATGTCTCCTCTTCACCCCCAATAAGGACCCAGGGACCTAGTACAAAGCCCCAGATTTCCAGCAGATATATTTCACACCTTTAATAGGAAGCCACATACTCCTGCCATCAAATGGCAGAATGTTAATTGACCAATTTTTTTCATAATGAATCTAAAAACTCTGCTTTACCTTCTAAAGACAATGCTGTCTTTCCTATATCAAAGACCAAGAGTTCCCAGTTATGGTGATTGTGCCTTAAGGTAACCCTGACAAGTCAGATACCAAATTTTGGGCAATTACGCCTGGTGTTTCTTACCTAGGGGAATGGGCATGCACAGTAGAATAGTTTTCAATGTAACACATCTTGGGAAGTATCTATAACTGGAGCTAGGCATCCTACTAACTATTTAGGTCAAATTAGTTCAAGGCAGGTCTGTAAGGATAGTCAGCGGCACTATCTGAATATCAGGTGCTGCTAACTGGATAAGTACCAGTGAATATTGACCCATTTATATTTTAGACCAATAATAATTTTACGTGGAGCCCGGTGCAGGAAGGGGCATGTCCGGGACGTTCAGACACCCTTGAACAGGATGGCCCCGTTAGTACCCAATTCTGCACCATGGGAGCTAGATGTTCCCACGGGTGCAGGATCGGACACTGAAATGGCCCGGTGTGCCCCTGCAGCTCTGCAGGAGAAGTCTTTGCCACCTCACTGCCAGCCTGCCGTAGTGATGACCCCAGGTTCCCTGCCATCTGACCCTCGATGGGGGCAGCCAGGGCCTCACCAATCGTGGCTTCATTGCTCCTAGGGGCCACCTGGCTGATGTGAAGGGCACTTATTCCACATCCAAGGTGAAATAAACTGGGCATCCTCCTGGTGCTCCCCGGATGTACAGTGCTGTGACCTGAATTGGCCCTGTATGTCCGGGTGCCTGTCCTGCCCATGCTCCACCTACTCTCCATCCCTGTGTCACCCCTGTCCTGCCCTCCCCACACAGTGACTATGTGTGTGCGAGGAGAGAGACTTTCAGCATTCAGGCAAGATGGCTAGCAGGACTACACATCCCACTGGGACGTACAGTCCTGCTAGTCACCTTGCAGAATCGGGTCCATAGTGTTATATGTTGTACATTTTCTGTATTTCATCATGTAAGCCATCAACTGATCTGGTGATAGGCAATATATCAAATGTGAGAATATAGCAAAGGTATGTATATTGTCCCACTAATTTCAAATTTCAGTCCCATTAAGGGTCAGTCTCAATTAACTAAGCACAGAGCCCAGTAGAATGTTTAAGCTCTGTGCTTTGCTTCAATTGCACACAAAGGGCCCAATTCTGTGCCATGAATAGCGGGGATGGATGTCCCAAGGGGACGTCCATCCCCGCGATTAGTGCCCCCTGACATCTAGCTGCCCTGCTAGTTGTACAGGGAAGCTAGGCAGGCAGGAAGGGGGAGGATAGGGGCGGCATTAGGGCGGGCAGTGGGTGGTCGCCGGTCCCGGACATACAGGGCCAATTCTAATGTTGGCCCTGTATGTCTAGGGCCCACAACTTGAACAAGGAAGTTATTCCACCTTGAAGGTGGAATAACCCCTGGATGGTGGAGATCGGCAGGCCTGGGGCCGGGAAAGGGCGGCAGTGGGCAGAGAGTATTCCCCATAGCCCAACACTGGCCCTGGGAGGCCAAATTGGGGGTCAGGCTGCGAGGAATAAGCTATTTGTTCCAGCGGCCAGCATCGTGGCTTTTAAATGGAGCCACGGTGCCATGGCAACCGGACACCATGGCACCGCGGCTCCATTTAAAAGTCCTGACTGAGTTAGTCAGGCTTTTCCTGTATGTGCAGGCTGGGCTGAATCGCAGTCTTGGCCTACACGTACAGGACTGATCGCAATTCTTATCCCACGGGGCTAGACATGCCCCACGGGATCAGGATCACGACCCCCTCTGTATATCCAGTGAAACCGGATGTACAGAGAGTATGCATGTTGTGGCAAGGAGGCCTATCCAGAGTCCAGGGGAGGACAAAGAGACAGGGAATTCACCCTAGTGAAGGGCCCCCTTTTACCGAGATAGGGTAGGAAAGCCATAAACACCTCCAGGGATCAGAAAACTTCCACGTGGACCACATTCCATGCTTCCCCTAGTGGAAGGAAGGGGAGAGGATACAAGGCTCAGAACCCTTTAGGCAGTGAATGCTTCAAGCACTCAGGTGCCTGGAGTCAGGCTGATTGCCGTCACCTGAGTAGGGTGGGGTTGGAGCTAAAGCCCTGGAAGTATAAACCCAGAGCAGAGTATGATTTAGTGGAGAGGAAGAGAGGAGAAGCAGGAAGCCAGGCTGAGCAGAGCAGAGGAACGGAGCTTCCAGCTGGAGAGAGTGCTATTTGGCATGTGGCACGGCTGCAGGACAGTTTGGAGCCAGGAACAGGAGAGACTCCAAGATCCCCCGGGAGGCTGTTAGCTGAGCAGGACGGGGAGTCAGAGCCTATGCAGCTGGGAGAGCCTGAGGTGAAGCTGATTGAGGAGGACACTCCCATGGATTGTTCCCTGTGCCAAGCTATAAACCTGGGAATGTAGAGAAAGCAAGCCAGTCCTGAGAGAAGGTTATCCAGGAAAAAGGTACCCTTATTCCACAAGCAGGGTGGCTGTGTTTCCCTTGTGTTTATAAAAGGGAAGTTTACCACAGACTTTAAATATGCTTTTTGTTTGGTGCTTTAGCCAGCAAAGCTAAGAAGGGAATACAATTAGGCTTGCTGGTAAAGACTGTGTATCCTGCAATAGAGAGAACCTTTAAAACTGCATTTGGTGGTTGGATATGTTTTGGACAATTTTTGCTTCCAAGAGTCCTGAACCAACAATCCTATGTGTGGTATGATCGAACCATTGTGTATATAAAAATAATACATTTCTGTCATTTGCCTTACCTACTTGAGCCTGACTACAGCTTTCTGCATGGTGCACTCTGTCACCACATGGCCAGCCCTCCTCCTAGGGCGCAGAGGGTTGGTCTGCCATGATAATTTCTCTATGCAGAAAGTGAGACTACGGCTAGGGCTCTTGCAACGCCTCTTGGGATTTGTAGTACCTTTTTATCTCTCTGATAAAGAAGCAGTTGTAGTCCGAGTGTTTAAGGCAAAATGACAAGGATTTATTCCCCTCACAAACAGAACTTTGGTGCAGAACAAATAAGAACAGTGTCCAGGAGTTTAGCATGAGGATTATATACAATAATTAAGGTAAGTGTTTCTTCACCCTCTGGTTCCCAAAACAATACAGTGCTCGTAGTAAGTACAAACTGAAAATAAACAGCTTCTTGGAACAAAGAAAAATACCTCCTTTTTCTTTGCCGTTAACTCAGCACTCTTACTTCCAGGCTTTAACACAGTGACTCAATGTGGTCAGCCAAACACAGCATGCAATCCATTCACATATCTGCTATGTCCTCAACATTAGAGTCTATCTGCATATCCTTTATATCAGGGCTGGCAGTGTTTGTTTGCAGACGGTTACTAAGGGATTTAAAATAACTTCCCTCTTTATACCCAGGTGTTTTCCCTTTATACAACTCTACACAGCAAGGGTTTAAAATACCTGTTGCACTGGAGTTTCTTCTGTGGCTCTCCTCTAACTCTTGGCAGTTATATGGGCAGGTTTTTGTGCTGAGCTCCCACCTGTGTAAACTCTGAAGGCTCCCTTCTGATTGCAGGGCTCCCTGCTCTCTCCGTTCCAGCAAGTTTCTGGTCACAGGGCATGCCTTCCTTCCTTCAAGTCTGCTGGCTTTTCTCACAGACCGGTAAGAAGTTTCTCTATCAGGTCTCCAACTCCCTGGAGTTTCTGAGCCTCTCCAAGCCTGCCTTACAGGAGCTCTCTCTTCTGTCTTTCCTTCCTTGAGCTGCTTCTCTGCCACAACTCCAACTCTCTCTGCTGCCACGGCTCCAACTGCCGTCCAAGATGCAATTACCTGTCCAGCTTGCCCTCTGCACTGTTCCCTCTAAGCTGTGCGCATTTGCGCGCGCACACACCTCGCCGAGCGAGCGCACATACTTTACAACAGAGCGCACAAAAATTACAGCTCTGATTCTGATAGAAAACAACACAAAGGTCTTAAAATGTAAAAGTTATGATTGTAATTACTAGAAATTTCCCACTTCATTTAGTAATAATCTATTTTCATTTCATTTGATTAAAATCAATGTGGTGTACATACTGTATTCTGACGTGTAGTCAAATTTTAAAGTATATAACTCCGAGTGTCATTATGTGGCGCACAAAAATTTAACCTTCCTTCAAAAGCTGCACACCGCTGATATTTTATGCACACACAGCCTACAGAAAATTAGAGGGAACATTGTGCCCTCTGGCCTCTTTTCAGCCTTTGTCTGCTGCTTCTCCACCTGGCTTTGCTTCCTTCTCTGCTTCCCTCATGGCTCTCTTCTCTGCCCTCCTGGGAGCTAATGACAACGTTTTATAATTCTGTTCCCCTGGGCTTGGCTCTGCCCTCACCCTGAACAGGTGTGCTTGATTAAGCTCGGGGCTTGTTATTACGTCAGAGTCTGAGCGTGTCAATTCAGCTCCTGTCTTTCCCTGTTTACCTTTTCTATGTAAACAGTGAGCCATGTGCTCTAGCTGCCTGTCAGTTTTAAAGGTGGAATCTTCCTTTCTCTATTTCCATGGGTTCGGTAGGGGTCTCTCTACATCACATATCCCCTCCCCCCCTTAAGCTATTACGGGCTGGCGAAGCCACGCTCGCACAGCACGTAATCACTGCTGAGGCCTTGATATGCTTTTCTACTTTGGCTAGACGTGCTGCCGCTGACCTCTCATGCCAGGACCCTTCCATTGGGACTCAAATTTTGGTCCAGAGTCTGCTATCATCACCACTACTTTCTCCCCTATGGCTAACTGACGAGGCTTCGTCCCTCGGTCATAATACTTTTTCTGATGTTTTTGACTGGCTTGTAAGTTTGCCTCTGAGGTCTGAGAAGTCCTTTGTAATCTACTCCTCAGATCTCGTAGAAAATGAGGTACCCCTATTTCTTCAACTTCAGGCTCCACCCATTGTTCACGTAAAATATCTAGAATTCCCCTTGGGGCCCGACCGAACAGTAGTTCATAGGGGGACGCTCCTAGAGATGCCTGCGTATGCTCCCGACAGGCGTATAATACAAACGGGAGCATGACGTCCCATTCGGACATCTTCTCGTCCAATCCACGCCTTAGCATTTGCTTGATTGTCTGGTTTAATCTTTCCACCAGTCCGTTGGACTGGGGATGGTAGGCGGCAGTCCTTATGTGGTGTATCCCAAATGCATCCCATACTTGGGCCAGGTATTTCGACATAAAATTACTGCCTTGGTCCGTGAGCATTTCTTGGGGAAACCCTACCTCACAAAACAATTTGACCAATTCTAAGGCTATGGTTCTAGCCGATATGTTCCGCAAAGGCATTGCCCATGGGAATCGGGTGGCCTGGTCTATCACTACCAGAATGTACTGAAAACCTCTGTGTCCTAAGCAGGGGTCCTACAATATCCATCGACATACGCCGTATGGGTGTCGATATCGTGGGGGTAGGGATCATGGGCACCGCTCGTGGCTTGGCAGCGGTAACTCGCTGACATGAGGGACAGGATTCGCAGAAACGGGCGGTTTCTTTAAGAACCCCCGGCCAATAAAAATGTGCTAAAATCTGATCCAATGTCCCCTGGATCCCCTTATGACCACCTACAGGGTGATCATGGGCCAGCCTTAAAACCACTGCTTTGAATGTAGTCGGTACTACCAATTGTTTTCTAACCGCTCCAGTCTGCGGCTCATTACTTTCCCTGTATAATATTCATTTATCTAGCAGGAATCTTGGGAGAGTATCCCTCATTTTGGGCATAATCAAATGCTAGCTTTAGCGCGGGATCCGCTTGTTGCTCTTTGGGGAAGGATGGAAATTTCTTAACCACATCCGCGGGAACCCAGGGCAATTCTTGTCCGGCCTCCATCTCTGCCCTCCCCTGAGCCCTATGCTGTCTCTCCCGACGCCTATCTGCCTTGCCTTTCCTAGCCTTCTTAGAAGGGACGTTAATCAGGTCCTCATGTATAGGAAGCTCCTCCAGTGTCTCTTCTACCCGTCCACCCTCATCCTCTGGGGGTTCATCCCTCTCCTCAGGGAGTTCATCGCTCTCTACAGGGGGTTCAACTCTCATTTCTGAGGTTCCTGCCTGGGACCTAGTAGAGACCATGCCTGTCTTGGTGTGTAGACCCTTCTCCATCCCTCTACTAAACTGGGGCCAGTCTCTACCCAGCACAATATCATGGGGAAGCTTGGGGACTACGGCCACTAGGACCTCTTTTTGGGTTCCTAATCCCTTCACTGAGAGCTTGTATAATGGATAGAAGGAGGATGCACCATGTACGCAGCGAATTTTAACCTTGCCTTCTGGTCGGCTCGGTACTGACCCGATGCGGGTTTCTATGGCCTGCCAGAGCTTCTTTGAGACCATGCTCTGGTCAGCACCCGAGTCGAGCAACGCACTGGCCAAAACACCATTAACTTCCACTTTTAACAGAAAACCTTCTTGTACTTGGCTGTTATGAGTGCTGTTCGCATTACACAGTTTCTCTGTAAATGACCTGCTTTTCCACATTTATAGCATTTACTTTTTTCCCATTTCCATTCTGGCTTTTGCAAACAAGTGGTTACACCTCTTACATTGGTTCCTAGTTCCTTCTCTGATTTTCCAAAGTTGACTGACCCAGATGTACGCAGAGCGCCTCCTCTTGGCTTACCAGCCAACTCTGCCTCCAGATAACATTCGGTAAAGAGGGCTGCCTCTGCTGTGGTCTGGCAACTTTGCAAGATCAAAAAGGATCTTATTTCCTGAGGAGCTGCCTCCATAAATTGTTTCAGGACAATAGTGTCTATGATAGACTCAAGGGTCTTGCCCTCAGGAGCGAGCCATTTCCACGCCAAGCTCCTTATCCTGTGGAACAAAGTTTTGGGTGTTTCATTAGGCCTTAGCCTAGTATCCCTTAACTTTCTTCTATATACCATGGGTGTTAATCCCAATCTATCCCTGATTGCCTTCTTAAGCTCTTCGTAGTTAGTTGCAAGAGCAGCGGGCATGGCTTTATAGGCCGCTAAGGCCTCTCCCATTAGGGATGCAGCGAGCCTTACCGCCCATTGCTCTGGCGGCCACTTCACTGTAAATGCAATTCTCTCAAAAACATCAATGAAGTCATCGATATCATCATCTACCGTTAACTGTCCACAAGTTAAAGCTCCACAGTCTTGTGGTTCTACCACACAAGTAGGTAATAGTCCTGCTGGTTCCGTCACCTTTTTACCAGCCAGCAAAGCTTCTAGCAAGTCCACGATGGGTTTTTGCTGTGCCTGCATGGCTGCAGCAGCTTGTTCCTGGATGCTCTCGGCCATCTCCCTTTGTTTTTCAAACTGGTTGGCCATCCAGCGTAAAACTTCTTGGGGCTCCATCTTCAGGATTTTTCTGTAGAGAGGAGAGAAAAGAAAGAAAAAGCCCACCAAGTGCGGCACAACAACTTCTCTTTAAACCTGTCTAGGTCATATGCTGAACAAGAGCTCTCCTTTCTCCCACGAATCCTACACACCCGGGCCCAAATACCCGTTACCTGAGCACGGTGTAGACTCAAACTTTGAGAAAGGAATCTTTCTGCTGTTCCTCTGTCCTTCTGGCCGATATTGCCAGCGGTACGAGTTATCTCCCACTGCTCTTCAGCCCACAGCTTAGCAGAATTTTTTTTCCTCGGTGCTCTTGTGGCAAATCCTCCAGCGTATATCCTGGTGTGTTTCCCAGTTGAATGTCCTTATATTCCACACAAAATCCTAAATACTACGCCACATGCCACCACGTGGCCAGCCCTCCGCCTAGGGCGCAGAGGGTTGGTCTGCCATGATAATTTCTCTATGCAGAAAGTGAGACTATGGCTAGGGCTCTTGCAAGGCCTCTTGGGATTTGTAGTCCCTTTTTATCTCTCTGATAAAGAAGCAGTTGTAGTCCGAGTGTTTAAGGCAAAATGACAAGGATTTATTCCCCTCACAAATAGAACTTTGGTGCAGAACAAATAAGAACAGTGTCCAGGAGTTTAGCATGAGGATTATATACAATAATTAAGGTAAGTGCTTCTTCACTCTCTGGTTCCCAAAACAATACAGTGCTCATAGTAAGTACAAACTGAAAATAAACAGCTTCTTGGAACAAAGAAAAATACCTCCTTTTTCTTTGCCGTTAACTCAGCACTCTTACTTCCAGGCTTTAACACAGTGACTCAATGTGGTCAGCCAAACACAGCGTGCAATCCATTCGCATATCTGCTATGTCCTCAACATTAGAGTCTATCTGCATATCCTCTATATCAGGGCTGGCAGTGTTTGTTTGCAGACGGTGTGATAAGGAAGCTTATCATAGCTCAGGAAGGAGCTATAGAAAAGGTGAAGTGACTCTGAACAAGCAACCTGTCAGTTCTGGTAGAAATAAGAAAACAGAATTTTCCCATAAAAGACTACCAGTCCCAGAATGCACCAGGTTTCCAGCAGCCATTAGAGGAGCTGAAGTGGGGAAACGTGTGTTCAATCAGGAGGGCTATGAGGTAATCCCTAAGCACTCATCTCAAAGGGCAGGGCCTGATTCAGCACAGCTGCGCTGTGTTAGGGAGGAGCACTCATCTAAGCAGAATAAAGGTAGAGTTTATTCTACAGAGAATCAGTATCCTGAGAATCAGCTTGAGCTTGATCATCTTCATCATCGGGAGGATCATCAGAAGCAGAAGCCAAACCGGACGGACAGAGAGCGCAAGAAACCCTTTGGAAGAAAGAAGAGAAAAGCCTTTGAGAGGTCTAAAGGAGTCCAGAGCAGTACGTATACTGGAAGGCATTCCAAGGGCCAGCATACACCATTGGACTGGGGAAAGCCAGAGGAATGGTGCTGCAGAGCTAGGAATCTCCAGAGGGTACCTGTGAGGGAGACGGCTGCACGTGGAAGGGACCCTAGGACCCGTGCCAGAAGGTATGTGAAGAGAGATCCAGTGTCCAGGGATCTGGATTGGAAGGCTGGGCATAAGAACTGGACTACATACTGGCCAGGCTATATAGAGAGGAACTCTAACAGCAATGGAAGCTCAGGTATGAACACTGATCTATGCCCTAGCTATAACCTTGAAAGACAGCAGGAAACAAGTATTCTCCTGAAAGGGCTCCATTGGGAGATTCATCTGTGCCAATCCATGATATTGAACCCATGCTTGTTGAAGAAGGGGGAATGATTGCAGATGACGAATGTGTTTATATGGACTGCTCTCTGTCTAAACTCCTTTGGTAATTTTCTGTTATAAAGTACAGCAACCATCACAAAGAAATACAAACTTGTTCTTTAATCTACTCAGGAAAGCTCCTGAAGCAGGATTTGACCCAGGCAGTAGAAAGCAAGCCAGCTAAGGGGTTTCAGCTGGATAACTGCTAGCAATTGAGCCTTACCTAATTGCTTGTGAGCTCTGAGAGAATCACTTCTGAATCTATGTGGGAAGATATAAGAAGTTAACCTGAAAAGAACAGTTTTTCCCTTCTTTGTGGATCTTGTTTGTTGTTTGATACACTGCTAAGAGAATATTAGCTAAAGCCTACAGAAAAGACCAGTTTGTTACCAACCAGGTCTTTATTCTTTTGCTTTGATTGCCTGACAAGTTCAAATGTTGTTTTTCCTGATTTTGTTTTTCCAAGTTTAACACTGAAAGCAAGTAACCTGATTTATGTGCTACCAAGCATATCTGTGTTGGGAGAAATAACCCCATAAATAAATATCTTATTGGCTTTACCCTCAAGCACAACTCTTTATTGTGAGCAGCTGTGTCTGGTGTGAATGGACTGCATTGCCCACAATCCCTTGCCAATCATATTGATATATGCACTTGCCAAGACTGTGAACATTCTCACCCAGGCAGCCGTCTGACAACGGTTACTAAGGGATTTAAAATAACTTCCCTCTTTATACCCAGGTGTTTTCCCTTTATACAACTCTACACAGCAAGGGTTTAAAATACCTGTTGCACTGGAGTTTTTTCTGTGGCTCTCCTCTAACTCTTGGCAGTTATATGGGCAGGTTTTTGTGCTGGGCTCCCACCTGTGTAAACTCTGAAGGCTCCTTTCTGATTGCAGGGCTCCCTGCTCTCTCCGTTCCAGCAAGTTCCTGGTCACAGGGCATGCCTTCCTTCCTTCAAGTCTGCTGGCTTTTCTCACAGACCGGTAAGAAGTTTCTCTATCAGGTCTCCAACTCCCTGGAGTTTCTGAGCCTCTCCAAGCCTGCCTTACAGGAGCTCTCTCTTCTCTCCTGTCTTTCCTTCTTTGAGCTGCTTCTCTGCACAACTCCAACTCTCTCTGCTGCCACGGCTCCAACTGCCGTCCAAGCTGCAATTACCCGTCCAGCTTGCCCTCTGGCCTCTTCTCCAGCCTTTGTCTGCTGCTTCTCCACCTGGCTTTGCTTCCTTCTCTGCTTCCCTCATGGCTCTCTTCTCTGCCCTCCTCCTGGGAGCTAATGACAACGTTTTATAATTCTGTTCCCCTGGGCTTGGCTCTGCCCTCACCCTGAACAGGTGTGCTTGATTAAGCTCGGGGCTTGTTACTACGTCAGAGTCTGAGCGTGTCAATTCAGCTCCTGTCTTTCCCTGTTTACCTTTTCTATGTAAACAGTGAGCCATGTGCTCTAGCTGCCTGTCAGTTTTAAAGGTGGAATCTTCCTTTCTCTCTATTTCCATGGGTTCGGTAGGGGTCTCTACATCACAACTCATACAGCTGAATAAGGACTACATTTCCCAGAGGGCATTGCAGGGAAATAGTTTTTAAAAAAGCTGAAAAAGCATACAGCAGAAAGTTCCTTCAATAATCCACGCCCCTCTAACCTAGAGGCGCGTGGTGGTGGCGTGACAATGTCCGGGATGGAATGAGCCTGAAACAGTTCAGTCACAGCTTAGGTTTGAATTTCCTCTTCTTTTCTCAGGGTACTTGTCAGTCACTTCAGCCAGAAATTATCCACTTCTGGAAACTCGGGTTTTTTCCACTAGTCCAAAAGGATATTTCTTATAAAATCAATCCTCTCATCCATTCTCAAGAACTTAGTTAGATTCAGAATTACACTTCCAGTTCCGAGTATAAATTTCTTCTCCAAACCTTAGACAGCATTCTAAGAAGAATTTAATTTCTTTTAAGAAATATTCTTTACTCAGTAAGACCCTCAACCTGTCAGTCAGTATTTCTTTCAGAGCCACTCAACCAAAGTTCCAAATGGTTACCAAATTCAGTTTACAGAGAATTAAACCTCACTTCCACAATCACCAATTCAACCCTTTTCTTTATTTAGCACACTTCAAAAACACTCTTTTCAGCCCTCTTTTCACTCAGTAATCTCTCAAACACCTTACTTTCTCCAAGAGCAAGCCCCAACTGCTGCTTTCAGTTTCAATACCCTGCCTCAGCCTCTGCAGTTTCCCCTCCAGAAAGGTTGCTCACTCAAGAGATTCCTGCAGAGATCCCTGCACCTCCCCCACTTAAAACCCATAGCTCTGGAGACTGTAAAACTTCCCTGGAGGGGAAAGAAGCATTTGTAGCTATCACAGATAGCCCCACAACAGCACTTCCCCAACCTAGCCAGGAAAAAAATATTTTATTTTAACATTCAGGTTACACTGGGAGTGGTTTGAGGCTCAAGAGTGGAGCTCTCAGACCTTTAGAAGAGGAGAATAATTGGGATTCAAGCAGGGGCCATGGAATGTCTTTTTGAATGGGGGAGGGGGCCAAGCTCTGCCTTGACTCTGCCACAAGCTCCACCCTAACTCCACCCCTAGCACCCCACCAAAATGTTCCCTCTAATTTTCTGTAGGCTGTGTGCGGATAAAATATCAGCTGTGCAGCTTTTGAAGGAAGGTTAAATTTTTGTGCGTCACATAACGACACTCATAGTTATATACTTTAAAATTTGACTACACGTCAGAATACAGTATGTACACCACATTGATTTTAATCAAATTAAATGAAAATAGACGATTACTAAATGAAGCGGAAATTTTCTAGTAATTACAATCACAACTTTTAAATTTTAAGACGTCTGTGTTTTCTATCAGAATCAGAACCGTAATTTTTGTGCGCTCTGTTGTAAAGTGTGTGCGCTCGCTCGGCACGATGTGTGTGCGCGCGCACCTGTGCACAGCTTAGAGGGAACAGTGCCCCCCACGGCCTTCGCCTGAAAACCATGTAAATGCCAGTTAGTGGGATATTCAGCAGCACTAACACGGTTAGTGCCACTGGATATCTGTGGGTGCCACTGCTACATGGTGGTTATTGGGGCTTGACGTGGGCTTTCCAGGATGGAGCAGAGGCAGCAGCCATTGCTAACCAGGTGGCAGCGATATTGAATTAGTGAAAAGTGGATAAAGTCAGGTGCGGCAAATGCTAATCTAACATCACTCGCAGAAGGTAACCGGACAGCGGCTCAATATTGCCACTGCTCCCGAGTTCTGCGGCTACCCTGGATATTCAATGCCAGTGGCTGGATATGGCCTCGGCGTTGAATATCCAGGTTTAGTCTTCAGCAACAGTGGTTATGTGCTTTATAAGCACTAGCCGCTACTGCTGAATATCCCTCCCAGAGTTGATTGCTGATCATTTTTGGAATGTATTGATTTGATTTTCTCTGTGGATTGCAGCAGAATAATGTACCATTTACCAAATAATTCATCTGCATCAAGTACCTTACTAAACTGTTAATTCTGGACCAACCCCAACCAGTGCAAGAGCATAGATTTTTTTTTTTACTTCACAATCTGCAGCTAGATTTCTGCACTTGTTTAAAAGCATAAATCATAATATTTAAAGATTTAATTATTTTTATTTATATAACATCTCTTCTATACAGCTTTTCACATTGTCAAAGTGGTTTAAAATTAATTTTGTGAACTTATAGAGAAATTCTAGTGAACATAAATGATTAGAACTGGGTACAATAAATCTGATTAAAGTTTAACAGGGTTGAGTAACTTGGTATACATAAATGTGTGGAGTTTAGACAGTCACTATTCCAAAAGGACCTGAGTCGAACCAATGGTGCATGCTTTCAATGTGGGTGTGCACTTGGCAGAGTTTGGGTGGCGTACAAATTTAAGCGGGTACTTTATGGCCCAATGGGCATAAGATATACGCTGTCATTTATACCTTCTCTAGAGCAGGTGTAAGTGACTGTGGCTTTATTTGCACATGCTCACTACCACTACGCTAATATTCTATAAAAGTCAAATCCAAATACATGGATAAATCTAACCATGTCTTACGGAATTACCTCCAACTTAAGTCTCTTCATACCATTACCTCACTGGTCAGGAAAGCCCTCCCATATTCTGGAAACACTGGTTGCATAAAAGGACACAATGCAATATTTTTGTAGAGCCATTAGAGGTCTCTGCAACTTAAGGAAGGCAGAACCTGAAAGGTCACTACACACGTTACCCAGATAAAGTGAGAATTAGGCACACTGATTGGTGGTGCATGCCCACCTAATAATGTGGAGGCACATTCCAATATGTATGCCCTGGGGTACTGTGCATCCAGTCGTAACTGGACGCACAGTGGCAGATACGATTCTGATCTTGCAGGGCATGTCTAGCCCCTACCGGATCAGAAACACATCTAAGTCTGTACATGCAGGCCAGGACCCAATTCCGGTAGGCCTGCATGTACAGGTTGCTGCCTGACTAACTCAGTCAGGCTCCTGAATAGAGCCGTGGCACCATGGCATCCTGTTGCCATGGCACCGTGGCTCCATTCAGGAGCCATGATCCCCAGCCTCCGCCGACTTTGTTCTTTCCCCGCAGCCTGAACCCCGATCTGGCCTCCTAAGGCCAGGGTTGGTCTGCAGGGAATCTCCTGCACCCCCTTCTACTTTTGACACTCCCCTAGCCTGCCTCCCCCGTCTTGTCTGCCAGCCCTGGACATACAGGGCTGACATCAGAATCGGACATGTAAGTCTGGGGCCGCAGACCACCTGCTGCCCGCCCTAACTCTGCCTCTGCATCACCCCCTACCCGCCACCATCTAACCTTCTCGTACAAACTACTTGTTCGTGCAGGGAGGCTTTGATTGGGGACAACAGAATAGACCCCATAGTGTCTAATTCTTGTGTTAACTGCATGGGATGAGCCACCAAATGGGCATGGACTGTGCTTTGCAGTTAATGCATGGTAACTTATTGCATGTTAACTGTTAATTCAGCAGAGCGCAACATGGAACAGTTGACTCTACCTCTTTGTTAACTGTATGGGAAGATGCTGGAAATATTCCCAAAAATTAGCTCAGAGGCACTGCAATTATCTGTTAATTTTTGCCACAAATTCATGGTAACTGCAAAATTGTAATGCACTTTAATAAAAGGAGCCTCTTTGTCTTGCTTGAAAAAAAATCTGAAAACAAAATAAGTTATTCCCCCAGACACCGTATATCATCAAGGTTAAAGCATATGATAGAACTGTTTTCATAAATCTATTTTAGGGACATGTTTACTAAAGGTTAATGCATGTTAACTGCTGACATTGCCCATTCATGCTGTAGGCCATTGCAACACTTAAGGTGCATTAACTTTCATTAATTTGCATTAACATTTAATAAACATGCCCCACAATGTATCTGCAGCACTAATGTACTCTCTGGTGACAGTGGGCTATTTTTCGATATGTGTATATTTAAAATTGTCTCAGAGGACTATAAAGGTCATATGATTTGCCAAGGGGGCTGACTTACCATGAAATCTCATCAAGAAATGTATGTCTTTTTTCTTGCAAATGACTTTTATTTTTGTTAGATCTATTAACTTTTTTATGCAGTCTCATTTGTATGCTAGGCTATTCATGTATGGAGGCAACCAGTCTCTACTGAGACTGAGGTTCAGTTGTTTCACTTTGACCACAAGTTTTGAAAAAGATAAATAAAACCGGCCAGTGATTTGGCCCTTATCCACAAATGATACATCTTCTGTCATGCTCAACAGAGGAATGTTGCTGTACACTATTTCCTGGTCTTGTTCTGAAAGCACACCTAAGCGGCTGGCTTTCGGTACAGCCATTCTGAATATGCATGACGGTAACATACCTACCAGCAGATGGGGTGGATTTCAGCATTGTAATAGAATTTCAAACTTCTTGGGGCAGGGAACAGTAGAAAGAACAGCTTTGAGAGGATGGATAAAAAGCATACAAGAGAGCTAGTGTTGGTTTAAACATCAGAATTTATATACGTGCATAGCCAAAGTTGTAGAAAACCAGAGAGGAAGTCAACCGGGCAGATTTGGAAAGCCCAATTGATCCTTATCTGCAATCAGCTATGTTATTATGAAATATAGTTGCATATATTGTAGATCCAGTATATGGAAATCTATCTCATATATATTCATTGTGACTACCCTGAATACCAGACTGGTTAAATGTGGCTCTAGGATACAGCTGGGAAACAATGTAGTAGTATATGGAAAATTTATTTGTCAGAACTACTTTATATAACATTCAAAACTATTGACAAACTCATTTCTCGAATGTCTTAGAAAATACCATGAGAAAAGTTGCAAGCATCAGTTTGGTATACCTTTAACTACTGTGCCTTTTAATCTGGAAGGCAGTCAGAGGTGCCAAAACACCAATCCTGTTGGGGGGTGGTCCCAAGCTCTGTCCCTTGGCCAGGCAAACTCAATGAGGCTGTGATCACCAGCCTTCCCCTTCTGTCTGCTTGTGGGGACCCGATCTCCTGTGGGCAGACTGGAGGGGTCTTTGCCACGACTGCCACCCGGCATGCAGCAGGCTGTCCATGGGGATCTCATCCCCCACAGGCAGAAGAGCAACGTGATTGTGGGATAGACCCATCCTGCTTGCCCGTGGGAGATCAGGTCCCTCGTGGACAGACAAGAGGGGAGGTGATCGCATCAGCGAGGCTTTGGTGGAGCCAAGGCCTGTGTGGCCTACCCATTTCTGATGCCTCTGAAGGCAGTGTTTACCAAATTCGGCTAGTGTGAAACACAGTCAGCCATAGCTATTACAATGAGTATTCATGAGCTGCATATATTTTATCTCAGAACCAGGTTGTTTGTTTGACCTAAGAACTAGACTTGGCCAAGGGTCTTAATGGGTAAGTTCTAAAAATCCTCCTTCAAAACATCTCCATGTTCTCAATGCCTGAGCCAAAGAGATGAAACAGTTCCACTCAAGGAACATAAATTGATAGGGTAGCTATCATTAGGAACAGTAGTTCAACAACACAGTCCTCTCCCCAAAATGTTTGTCACAAAAATTCCTGGTCAAAATGTTCTTTTAATATTCTGTTACGATCAAATTGCTAAAAATTAAGTTCTGTGCAGGTCTGTGCTACTACTTAAGAGGAAGTGTTGCCGATGACTGACAAAGGATGCAGTCATTTGATGCTGATTATGGGAGAACGATTTTATCAATGTTTTGTTTGGCTCTGTGTTGGTTAAAGAACTGTTTATTATGTTTCATGTGCTCCTGCACTCTATGAAGATTGTTTGTCTACTTATTTATTTATTTTGATTTATAGATCATCCAAACAAATGAATACCTAAATAAATGTGGTGCAAAGAGCTCCTGGCTTCTAGAGAATGAGTCTGATTTCTGGAGGCTAGATTAGCAGTCTTGAAGGAGCTGAGGAAGACAGAGGCATACATAGGAGGCCTACAGGGAAATAGTAGAAAAAGCCTACCTTCAGTCTGGCAGCCTCAGTGCTGCCTTGGAGAAAAGAGGTCACTTGCTGCTATTACTACTACTAATCATTTATGTAGTACAGAGACATGTAAGAGACATTCCCTGCTCATCAGAGCTTACAGTCTAGTCAAGACTGACAACACAGCAACTGGGGACTAGGATATATCTAGGGGAATGATAAGGAAACACATCAAAGGTGAACAGGATACTAAAGGGATCAGGAACATCTTAAAGAGGTGAGTTTTTAGCCTCAATTTGAACAGGGCCAGAGATGGAGTCTGATGTACTGACTTGGGTGGTTTCTTCCAGGCATAAGGAGCAGCAAGGTGGAGTTGGCAGTGGAAGAGAAGGGCACATACAGAAGGGATCTGCCAGAAGAGTGGAGTTCCCAAGGAGGGGCGTAGGAAGAGGTAAGAGAGGAAAGGTAGTGAGGAGCAGCCAAATGAAGGCACTTATAAAGTTTGAACTGGATTCAGAAATGGAGAGGGAGCCAATGAAGCGATTTGAAAAAAGGGGTGACATGAGCATAGCGACACTGTTAGAAGATTAGCTGTGCAGTTGAGTTTTGAACAAATTGAAGTGGAAGGAAATGATCACCTTGCTGTTGCTCCTATAGCTAAAACTTGCAATATCCTCTCACACTGAGGATGCATCTCCAGGAACTTCTGCCCAGGAGGGAAGGGTTAGGATGGGTGCTTGAGCTGGTGATTCAATCATTAGGAATATAGATAGCTGGATGGCTGGTGGGTCTGAAATTTAGGCTTTTAGGTAGAAAGTTGAAATCCAGGATCTCCAGAGTAGCATTCTCAGAAATGTTCCATGTGCAGGACCCAAGAGGCAGTCAGAGCTCCAGAGTCTCAATGTATGGATGAGACAGAGATGAAGAGAAGAGGGCTTTAGATTTTTCAGAAACTGGGCAATATTCTGGGAAGAGGAAGCCTTTTCTGGAAGGGTGGGCTTCATCTTAACTAGGGTAAAATCAGGCTGCTGGCTCTAACCTTTAAAAGGAGATAGAGCAGTTTTTAAACTAGATATTGCAGGAAAGTCAACAGTCACCCAGGAGCACTTGATTCAGAATTATGTATCTTTGAAGGATACTACTCAACAGGGAGGTTAGGGCATCTCAATAGAAAAGTTGCAATAAAGGTAAAAGTAGTTCAGGTGCCCTTAAGTAAACAGCAGATAGAGATGAGAGATTCCAAATTATCCCGATAAACCGATAACCATGAACAAAAACATACTTTGAAATGTCTGTATACAAATGCTAGGAGCCTAAAAAAATAGGATGGGAGAAGTAGAATAGATATCACTGATTGAAGATATATATAATTGGTATCTCAGAGACCTGGTGGATAGCCAATGGGACATTGTGGTAACAGTACAAATTACAATGCAATGATAGGGTAGATCATATTTTTAGATGGATGGCACTATATGTTAAAGAGGGCATCGAGTCAAACAGGATAAATAAAGGTTTTGCAGGAAACAAAATGCACTGTAGAATCATTATGGATAGAAATTTTATATGAGAAGGGGAAGGGAATTGCAGCAGTACTAGTGTCCACTTAGTCCGGATGAATAGACAGATGATGAAATGCTAACAGAAATTAGGGAAGCTAACAAAATTGGCAACACAGTAATAATGGCAGATTTCAATTATCCCACTATGAACTGGGTCAGTGTCACATCAGGATGTGCCAGAGAGATAACGGGCCCGATATTGAATTGGGCAGGCTATGTGCCGCTATAGCACATGGCCCTGCCCGCCGACCCTTAACCTTGGATATTCAATGCCGCAGTGACAGCATTAACCCTCAGTTGCCTCAGGCACACATAGCTTGTGAGCCCTTTGGGGACAAGGGAATGTATCCAGTACCTTCTTGTAGTAATTACATAATGTAAACCGCTTTGATTGAAGGATAAGGCGGTATAGAAAACTGGTTAAATAAATAAAAAAATATCTGGAGTCACCACACATGCCCCAGAGCTACTGAAGCTAACTGGGTAGTGGCAATATTGCACCGATTATCTTCCAAAGGTAAAACTAAGCCTAGTTTTACCCGCTGATCGCTAACCGAGTAGTGGTGCAATATTGCTGCTACACAGTAAGCAACAGTCTCCACCTCCGCTCCACCCCCAACATACCGCAAGGCTAACCGCATAGCATCAGGGCGTGTAGCGGGGTTAGAAGAGGATATTCAATAGCACTAACAATGTAAGTGCCATTGAATATCCCGATCTAAGGCATTTACACGGTTTACGGTTTACTGGGCTGTAAACTATGTAAATGCCTTTTGAATATCGAGCCCAAAGTTTTTAAATGAAATAAATGCTGCTACATGGAGCAGCTGGCTCAGAAATCAGCACAAAGGGGGAGCTATTTTGTACCTAATCCTTAGAACACAGAATCTGGTACAAGAGGTAATGCGGTTGGTACTACTTGGCAATAATGATCATAACATAATAAAATTTGAATTAATAAATGGGGGGAAACAGCAAGGAAATCTACTGTGCTAGCATTTAACTTTCAAAGGGGAGGCTGATAAAATGAGGAAAATGGTTAAGAAAAAGGAGTAACTGCAAAGGTTAAAGGTTTTCATTAAGCCTGCATATTGTTTAAAAATAGCATCTTGGAAGCCCACTTTAATAAATGTGGAAGGAATGCCAAACGACAACTGGCATGATTTTAAAGATGAGGTGAAAGAGGCTGCTTTAGCCAAAAAATAACCTTCAAAAAATAGAAAAAGGATTGGAAAGAAGGAAACAGCATAAGCACTGGCAAGTTTGATGCAATACATTGATAAGGTAGGCAAAGAGAAAATTTGAACAAAAGCTTGCCCTGGAAATAAAAACTCATAATAAAAGCATCTTCAGCTACATTCAAAACGAAAGGTATGTGAAGTAGTCAGTTGGACAATTCAATGCTAGAGGAGTAAAAGGGACACTAAGGGAGGACAAGCCAATAGCAGACAGACTATGGGGCCCTTTACTAAAGGATGTTGCGCAATCAGCATGGGTTTTTGTGCGTGTTAAGCTTGCATTGAAGCCCACAGTAACTGACAGCACAAGGCCAAGACAGCGTGAGCGGATTTCTGTGCTAACTATGCTGCGTGCATTGGGGTGGTAAAGGGATGGGTTAGGGGTGGAGAGTGGGTGTGGTGAGAACTGCACAGTTAGCACACAGGTACCTCATACAATTAGCGTGGGTTCATCTCACGCGTTCAGTGCACCTGGCATGTTAGAATGCCATTCTGTGTGGTGACTGCTGGGAACATGCTGGTCATGCCCCCTGCAGTTAGCGCACAGTGGTTGCAACTACCACACATAGGTTTTAGTGCTAAATGTGCATTCTTTGCTAAACCTAGCGCACTTTAGTAAAAGGGCTGCTAAATGAATTCTTTGCTTTGATTTTTGCTGCAGAAGATGTAAGGAGAGATACCCATGCCAGAAATGATATTTAAAGGTAATGAATTGGAGGAATTGAAACAGATCTCGGCAATATGCCCGCTAAGTTGCACCGAGTCCTCCATCAGCATTCCTGCCAGTGGGGGGAGGTGGAAAATGATTACACTTAGGATCACGTGGTATAGGCAGGTCCTGAGGGCCTGCCAATGCTGTATGATCCTAAGTGTGAGCTCTTTGCATCTCCCCCAACCAGCAGGAATGCTGGCAGAGGACTCAGCACAGCTTAGCAGGAACATTCGATCTTGGTGAATCCGGAAGATGTAATAAGGCAATTTGACAAACTAAAGAGTAACAAATCACCTGGACTTGATGATATATATCCTAGAGTGCTGAAAGAACTCAAAAATGAAATTGCAAATCTATGATCAGTAATTTGTAAACAATCATCAAAATAGTTTTTAGTACCTGAAGATTAGAGAATGGCCAATATAACGAATTTTAAAAAGGGTTTTAGGAGTGATCCAGGAAAGCATGGACCTGTGATGCTGATGTCTGTGCCAGCCAAAATAGTAGAAACTATTATAAAGAACAAAATTACTGAATATATAGATAGTCATGGTTTAATGGTACAAAGCCATGAATAAACTGGCAGATAAAGGTGAGATGGTGGACATAGTGTATCTGCATTTTCAGACAGCCTTTGGCAAGGTCCCTTGTGAGAGACTCTTGAGGAAATTAAAGGGATAGGAGGCAGTGTCTTATTGTAGATGGGGAACTGGTTAAAAGACAGAAAACAGAGAATAGGGCTAAATGGTCAATTATCTCAATGGAGAAAGACAAATAGTGGAATATCTTAGGGATCTGTCCTCGGCCCACTATTTTTTAACATAAATGACCTGGAAATGCAAACCAAGAGTGAGATGATCATAGAAACAGAAACATGATGTCAGAAAAAGACCATGTAGTTTATGCAATCTGCCTTTCCATACCAACTACTATAGCCCCTTTTTTTTCTTCTAGAGATGTTCTGTGTTGGTACCATGCTTTCTTGAATTCAGGTACTGTCCTAGTCTCTACTACCTCCACTGGGAGACTGTTCCACGCATCTATCATTCTTTCCATAAAAAAATATTTCCCTATATCACCTTCATCCTATGCCCCCTCGTTGCAGAGCTTTCTTTCAATTCAAAGAGGCTCTCCTCTTCAGAACTGGCTCAAGAGGTTGTAGCATCCTGAGCCAACTTTTGCTTTTGCGCCCCCCCCCCCCCCCCCGGGGCCAATCTTGCAGTATAAGCTGCATATCTAGGGGAACATTTTCAGCCACCACTGTCATTGTGCTGTCATGTATTTCATCTGTATATTTAGTGCCACCGTATATATAGGTAGCAGTACTGAATATATGGATAGTGGCAGCAGTCCTCATACCTCTAAGGATGTCATTAGGCATACCCACCTTAGTGTGTCGCAGGTTCAGGTAGCCCGCCACGTGTTAGCTGGCAAGAACATTTTGATCACCATCCCGACAACTAACGTGGAGGCTTTGCACTTAACACGCGTTTGTTTAACACAATAAATGCAAAAACTTAGTGGGCTTTAGTAAAAGGGGTGGTTAGATCACTAAATCACAGTTGTTCACCTGAAAAAATATCTCCTTTGATATAATGAAATCGATTAAAACATATTTTACAGTCCATAATGTTTTGTTAAGTTTATAAAATTGTAATAAATAAATAAAAAAATATAAATGGCAATTAAAAATTACTGGGGGATACAAACCAATTTAAAACTCTTCCCAACAATCACAAAATATCCTTTTAAGGATCTTACTGAGCACCAAGTGCTGCACTAAAGCCACTGCTTCACAAACAGCATGTAAGATTACACTTACCTCCGAGTAAAGTTACTGTGAAATCACTGAACAAGCTTAGTTCTTACAAGAAATCTGTGAGTAAGATGCCCGCCCATGTTCTTTTAAAATGGACTTCCCACTTTGGAGCTTGATTGACACTGTTCTTAAGGCAGTGCTTCTTGACCTTTCTCTCAGGGTGTGCTTAACTTTGTGTGACCTTGTCAGACGGCTGCCTAGGGTGAGAACTTACACAATCTTGACGACGCATATATTCATATGATTCTTGCAAGGTATTGTGGGTATTGTAGTTCATTCACTCCCAAACACAGCTGATGACAATAATTTGAGTTGTGAAACCAAGTGGTAAGATCAATAAAATACTTCTTTTATTGATGGGGTTTAATTCACCCAGCACATGTATGCTTGATAGCACTATAAATGAGGTTACTTGCTTGCAGTGTTTAAAATGGATAACAAAAAGTCACAAAGTAAACCAAAAACAACCTTCAGCTTGTCAGGCAATTAGCTAATGTTTTCTTAGCAAATAATTACCAAATACAAAGGCACAAAGAAAAGAATAAACTTTGCTGGTTAGGTTAACTTCTGCTTATTTTCCACGCAGATCTCAGCAGTGATTCTCCCTTGCTCACACACAATCAGGTGCAGCTTTAATTACTATCAATTGACCAGCTGTAAGCCTTTAGCTGGCTGGCTGCTACTGTGTGAACCCAAATCCTGCTTTAAGAGCTGTTTGCAGTGGAAATAAAGAACAAAGTTAGGTTTCTTTGTGATGGCTGATGTGTTTGCTCATAGAAAACTAGCAATAGCATTTAGATAAAGAACAGTCCATGTAAATAGTTTCATCTGCTGTATTTCCCCCTGCATCAACAATCATAGGGTCAATATCATACATTGGCACAGATGAGTCTTTCATTAAGGCACTATCATGAGAATGCTTATTCCCTTGCTGCCATTCTCTATTATAGATAGGGTCTGGATCAGTGTTCATACCTGAGCCTCTCCTGCTATCATTATTCCTCTCTGTATAGCCTGGCCAATATGTAATCCAATTCTGATGTCCAGCCTTCCAATCTTGATCCCTGGACACTGGAACTTCTCTCACATACCTTCTGGCCTTGGTCTGAAAGTCCCTTCCACATGCAGTCTTCTCTCTTCCAGGTAGCCACTGGTGATTCCTATCTCTGCCACTCCATTCCTCTGGCTGAATCCAGTCCAATGGACTCTGCTGGCTTTTGGAATACCTCCCAGTATGAGTACTGCCTTGGAATCTCCCAGACCTTCCAATGGCCTTTCTTCTCTTCCTTCCAGAGAGTTTCCTTCTCTCTCTATCTGCTTGGCTTGGCTTCTGTTTCTCCAGGTGATACTGGTGCTTGTAGCCGTTGCTGAAGCTCTCCCTGAAGCTGTTATCTGAAGAATAAGCTCTATTCTTATTCTGTCCTAATGTGTGCTGCTCCCTAACACAGCGCAGCTGTGTTGAATCAGGCCCTGCCCTTTGAGATGAGTGCTTAGGGACTACCTCATAGCTCTCTTGATTGCACACACATTCTCTCACTTCAGCCCCTCTCATGGCTGCTGGAAACCTGGTGCATTCTGGGACTGGTAGTCTTTTATGTGAAAACTCTGTTTTCTTGCTTCTATCAGAACTGACAGGTTGCTTGTTCAGAGTCACATCATCCTTTCTATAGCTCCTACCTGAGCTATGATAAGCTTCCTTATCACAACCTTCATGGCACAACAAATCAATTTTCACAAACTCATTGTATTTGCTAATCATCAAACTGTAGCCTGAAAAAATATACTTCTGAATAAACTGGATAGTATTAAAAAGTCTAAAACATAATTAAGACAGGTTTAGAAATTTATGTAGGAAGCCTAAGGGTAGGGTTGCCAACTGGCTCCAGATTCGCCAGACAGGCTTGATCCAGTCCTGGGTTTTCTCCATTGCATGCAGGGACACACATAGTTCTACTTTCTCCATTGCACTCCATAAGAAAAGCAAGACTACAAGTCCCTGCATGCAATGGGGTGAACATAGGACTTGATCAAGCCTGTCGGGCACATCAGGAGCCAGTTGGCAACCCTATCTATGAGATTCATGCCAGAATTTGTAGTAATGGTCAGTGAACAGAAGAAAAAAAATCACCTCTCATCTGGACAGAAAATATAGTTGGGGCCTGTTTCTGAAGGGGGAACGTTCTGTCCGCCAGGACGTCCAGGATCTGGACGGGTCGCTCTAGTCCCCAATTCTGAGCCCACGGGAGCTAGACGTTCTCACGGGATCAGAATCGAGTCTAGATAGCTGGCCCATGCCTGGACAGGCAGGCCATCCCCTGATTCTGTTCTGTCGGACATCCCATTGTTTCCCCACACAGGCCTGCCCCGGCTCCTGCATGGACCCGCGGTGCCATGGCATCCTGTTGCTATGGTACCACATCTCCATTAAGGAGCCGCAATCGCCGGCCATTGCCACAAAGTTGATTCCCCCGCAGCCCGACCCCCAATACAGCCTTCCAAAGGCAAGGTTGGGCTGTGGAAAAGCTCCTGCACCCACTCGCCCTACTGACCTGGCCCTGTGCCGCCATCCCCCGACGTCTAGGGGGCTTATTCCACCTCCAAGGTGGAATAAGTCTCCCATCCATGTTGGTGACCCCAGACATACAGGGCCAACTTCAGGATCAGCCCTGTATGCCCAGGGTCGCATTGCCGCCCACTGCCCGCTCTCACTCCTCCCTTGGCCTGCCCCCTCCCGTCCCATCCAGAGCTCTCCATACATCTCCTTTGTACATGTGGGGAGCTTTGGGCAGGGGATATGGTCCCAGCGTTTAGACGCTAAACGCGGCTCAGGATGACCCCTTTAATGTTTTACTTTGGGAAACACTCATCTCTTGTCTGTAAATGAAACTACATCTTCAAGGCAATTTCTCCAAATGAGTTCATTCCATCTTGCTGCTCCATATATCTGGAACAAACTATCCAAGTTAGTAAGCCAGGCTCCTCCTCTGACCCTATTCAAATCCAGGCTAAAAACCCACCATTTTGAGGCTGCCTTTGGATCCTGATCCCCTTATTCTTCTGCTCATCACCTATCAATACCCGCCATTCCCCTTGAATTACCCTACTCTCCAGTTCTTGTGTGCTCTGTCTTGATTAGATTGTAAGCTCTGATGAGCAGGGACTGTCTCTTACTTCTACATGTACAGTGTTACATACACCTTGATGTGCTATACAAATGATAAATAGTAGTAGTAGTAGGGTTAGTTTTGCACATACCATTTTATTTATTTATTTATTGAGCGGTTTTATATACCGCCTTTCAGTAAAAATCAAAGCGGTTTACATAGAACAAAACTTGAACATTACATTGAAACTTATTCAAACAATTGAAATTACAGTGAACATTAAATTGTATATAATAAACATGCTAATTTGAGGGTTACAATGCTGAGTAAATGCTGATTAGGTATATAGATAGTTTAAACATATATACAGATTTAAATATTTACAAATTTCAAAAATCTTATCATCTTATCTGAGCAAGGAAAAATGTATTGTAGTCATGACAGTCATGAACCTCATTTCTAAACCAGGGTACAATGTGTCTCCCAAATTTACTACTGATTCTCGGTGTAGTACTTGTATCATGCCAAAGAGCGCCTCCTGATGGATTTTGTAAATTATAACATGCATGGTTACCTTATCAAGGTGTGCTTGGAAATTCCTCTTAGTCAAGTCTGTAGCACCCAACACAACGCAAAATAACTTGATATCTTTCTGCCACATTTTCATGGTCTCTGACTGCATCTAGCTGTAATATAATATTAAAAATCTTAGAGCCATCAAAACGATTCATTTAACACTTCCCAGCAGTAATGAACAGCAACAGAATGTTCAAACTTTCAGGAATAAGCCTCATTTCTATACCAGGGGATGTTGGAGATAATCTCAATCTCTCATATTTACTGCTACTTTTCATCTCAGTACCTGTATGATAGCAAAGAAAGCCTCCTTCTGGAGTTCAGAACTAAGATGTAATTTATTAAAGGGAACAAATCAAGATGTGCTTGGAAATTTAATCATGCCAGTGATGCCCAATGCATTGGGAAGGGCATTTTCAGCAGTGGCAACCATCAAAACTTTAAATTAAGCCCAGATATTCAGTGCTGGTCATATCTTGTGAACAGCACTGAATATCCGATTTGCCTAAATTGCTCTTTTGCAATCTGGTTAGTGGTGATATTGCAAAACCACCTAAAGTTAGGATAGCCTTTCATCTGACCTAACTTTAAGCTAACAGGTTAGCAGATGATTATCGCTGTTAACTGGATAGCTCATGGTGCTGTCCCTGCTGCACACCCCCCCCCCCCCACCCCCTCTCTCCAGAATGCTCTGATGCTAACTGGATAGCATTGGGGCGTCTAGCCTGGATTGCAGGAGATATTCAGCAGCACTAATCAGGTTATTGCCACTGAAAGTACTGGTGAGTGACATTTCTGCAGTTTGCAGGTCTGCAAACCACATAAATGCCTTTGAATATGCCCCCCTTTGGAATAAACTTTGAATCTTTGCACCACATTTTCTTGGCGTCGAATTGTTAAATCACCAGAGGATTGGGAAACATTGCAAGAAGACTTTGAGTAATTAGACATTCAAACAGCAGATGAAATTTAATGTGGGCAAGTGCGAAATTATGCACTTAGGGAAGAACAATTTAAAGTATAGCTACACAATGCAAGACTCCACATTAGGAGAACCATCCAGGAAAAGGATCTAGGCGTCATTGTGGATAATATATAGAAATCCTCTGCTCACTGTGCAGTGGCAGCCAAGAAAGCTAATAGAATCGAGGAATTATAAGGAAAGGCATGGATGATAGACGGCAAGATATCAAAATGCCACTGTATTCCTATGGTGCGGCCGCGCCTTGAATAATGGGGGCACTTCAGGTTGCCACATCTAAAAAGATATAACGCAACTGGAAAAGGAACAGAGAAGGGTGACCAAAATGATAAAGGGGATGGAAGATACACCTAAGGGGAAAGACTTAAAAGGTTAGGGCTCTTCAGCTTGAAAAAGAGGCAGCTAAGGGGACATATGTTGGAGGTCTATAAAATAATGGGTGTAGTAGAACGTGAATCAGTTATTTAGTCCTTCAAAAAGTATGAAGACATGGGGACATGCAGTGAAGTTACAATGTTGTACATTTAAGATTAATTGGAGAAAATATTTTTTCACTCAGTGCATAATTAAACTCTGGAATTCGTTGCTGGATGATGTAGTAAAAGCTGTTAGTGTAAGCTGGGTTTAAAAAGGTTCAGGCAAATTCCTGGAGAAAAGATCCGTCTACCACTATTAAAGTGGACTGGGGAAAGTCCACATTGTATTTGTTGGATAAGCAGCTTAGAATCTATCTCCATTTTGTGATCCTGTCATGTATTTGCGACCTGGATTGACTATTGTTTGAAACAGGGTACTGAGGTTGATGTACACAGTATGGCAAATCATATAGGCCCAGTATCCAGTGGCAGTGGCTAGCATGATTTGAGTGGCTAGTCACCACTGAACAATAAACCTGGATATTTAGTGCCAGGGCTATATCCGGCCACTGGCATTGAATAGTCGGGTCAACCGCCAAAGCAGGAAGTTAAAAGGCAGCGGTAATATTTAGCTACTACCCAGTTAGCTCCGGCAGCGAAGGTTAGGACACCCATGGAATGCCCCCGGTTAGCATTGGGGCATGTAGCAGCAGTACCTACTACTACTCCTCAGCATTTATATAGCGCTACCAGTCCTATGCAGCGCTCTATAAGAACACTCAGTGGCACTGACTGTTTGCAGGTCTGCAAACCATTTCAATGCCTGGGAATATCGGGCCCTTTGTTCTCATGTGATAGTCTTCAGATGCTCGAGGATAGGAGAAGCATATTCTTAATTACTGGGTTTGGAAACCAGTTTCAAACTCATTTTGAATTCCAAACTAAATTGTTCTATATCACCACTGAATGCATTGCGAGCAAGTTGTGACATTTTATTTTTTAAACTGTACTGCATTAATGGGGTACAATATTAATAAGATGTGCAGGATGGATTGAACACTTCCAGAATGTTAATAGGTTCTGAAAAGTTTTATTTTGGAATATTATGGTACTCAAACTTCAGTCTTTTTTTTTTTTTAGTGAGCCTTAAATGCATATATAGAATTGATGACAAATCTCATCCTACAAGAGACTATGAATCTTTCATAAGTTGCCTCTTAGGTGAAGCAGCTCAATCAAATCTGAATTCATCCAAGAATGATCAGCTCTCTCAGCTCAAACATACAAATAAGGAAATGGGGAGTTCTAAAAGGCATAAAGACAATAGCTCCTAGTCTTTAAAATTCAGATGTGGGCAAGAATTTATGCACAAGAGCTCTTTTGCAAATGCCAACTGGGTCAGTGCAAATGACTTCTTAAGCAGCATGAGCAAAATAACTTGAGTCATATTGCTAAAACTTCAGTCATTCACAAAGCTGAAGAATTTTATAGAACAGATGGGATGGTAAAAAAAAATGCGTATATCTGATGCAAAAAATGAAAAGGGCAATTTTGCAATGCAAAACCAAAACTGATTAATGTTGAACCGATGCAAACTGCAATCATATTACATTTGATGAGAGATTATTCCTTCAGGCATCATACTTTTGGGAACTTAGACACAAGATGATTAGCAAAGCAGTCTGGAAGACCATATGTGTAATGGTACAAGGCTGCTGCTAGTGTCTATAATGCCATTAAAGTCTATTGACTTAAATGATGTATGTAAATATGGGTATCAGTGCCCTACCCTGGTTGAACTGTATCATCAGTGTAAAGCATTCTCCTGCCAGGTGTTAAAATGTTAGTAACTAATTCTTATCTCGGTGTCCTCGATACATAAATAAATAATTTTTTTTCAAAAATTGTAATATAATAGATCGTGGCAGAAAAAGAGTCATTGGTTCATCTTGTTTGCTCATTTATTATTTATATATTGGCCTTATTTAACTGCCTTTTGAAGAGTCACCTAAGGTTGTGTACAGAAAGGTAAATTGTAAATAATAAGCACATTAGAGTATCAAGATAAAATAATATAATACAGTGTAAGCACAGTATATATTAAAACACTGGCATACACATTAATGAATAAGCAGAGAATATATATAAATAGAGAACAACTAAGGAGTTAAGAATAGATAATGTGTGTTACAATTAAACAAGGTGTATGTGTGAGTTTATGCAGCTAATAAATGAGTCCCATCATCCACTAAAAGCCTGGCAGAAGAGACAAACGCTTCCTGAAGTGGAAGTAGTCTTCATTTGTTCTTCTGGATTTTAGAAGTTGATCCGAAGAAGGCTCACGGATTTCCTTTGGCAAAGGAATGGTTAAGGAAGCTCATTGGGAGAATCTTGAAGGCCCCACAGGGGCATATGGAAATAGTCTGTCCTACAAATAATCTGGTTCGGTCCTTCTATGAAACTTGAATATCAGAGACAGAGTTTTAAGTTTGGCCTGTAGGGTATTGATAGCCAGTGACATTTTTGCAAAAGGGGTATAATGAAGTCACACCTCTTGCAATCTTCTGCCAGTCATATGCTGGCAATCTGAATTAACTGCTGCTGGTGTAGACTACAGTCAGGACACTCTATGGTGCATTACAGAATTTAGCTGGACTACTGTGATCAGAATCACCTTCTTTACATATAGAGAGTTTGCAAAGGTGTTGCAAATGACAAATGAACTTAAAAAAATTGCCTGACATTTTGGTTCCCACAGTGCCAAATCCAACAGAATCCCAAACCTCCTTATTGGGAATTATGAGCTCCCACTCTTAATGTGAGTCATAGTTCTCAAAAATGATCTTTATGCATGGAACCTGACCTCTTTCATTTGACCACAGAAATGCTGTTCTGATTAGGTTCAGGCAGAGTTTATTACATTTTTCCCACTCTTGAATTTCAGTGAGACTTAGGGGTATGTTTACTAAACCATGTTAGTTTTGGCTGCTAGCACACTTAACAGCCAAAACTGCACAGTAAGCAGCAAACCTCCGTGGTGTCTGCAGGAGACGTTCTTGGGGGAGGCCTGCAGACAGTGTGGAGGTTTGGATTTCCCGTTGAGGCCCCACCTGAAAAGTCCCGGAGTGCCTGCCAAAGCAGGTACCATGGTAAATCCATGGGGAGGGATAGTAGAGAGTGGGTGCACAGAGCTGTCAGCAGTTTGATGCTCCGATCACTGCCATGTCCCCAACTGCCATGATCAGGCCTGTGCCCAATAATATTGTCAGTGCTGGGTGCTGCAATCCACGGCAATGACACTATAAAATATAACTGTGTTGGCCCTCCTTCAGCACTGATCCACCCAGACAGCTTCTTATCCCCATTGGGAACTACCTGGGGGAGGTTGCTGTACCCACCCATGTTAAGTGTCCCAGCTGGCCAGTTGGCTAAGTGCCTTTCCCTTCCCACTGATGCTCAATTGCAAGGGTGGGGAGCCCTGTGGCCCACCCTCCCCCTCTCCCTGACACCTTATTTAACATTTTTCTTATATGCTGCTGGTTTACATTGAACAAACTGAAATTACATTGAACAGGGCATTATAACTTGGAGATAACTTATTTTTTTTTTTGCAGGGAACATGGGCAATGGAGGGTTAAGTGGCTTGCCAAAGACCACAAGGAGCACCTGTGGGACTAGAAACCCCAGTCCTTCCGGCCCAAGGTTGCTGTCCTCTAGTGGGATTTGAACCCCTGACCTTCTGCCCTGAGGTACCTTGCCCCAACCAGTAAGCCACTTCTCCACGCCACCTTGCCTTACAAAACAAAATCCTGGCTAGTCAGCTGGCAAGGGGGGACCCCATGGCCCCCGACCCCCCTTCCCCAGCACATACTGTACTTTAATGTCTTAGTGGTCTAATGGGAGAATGAGGCAGGAGTGATCCTATTCATTCCTGCCTTGTCTTGCAGCTAATACAAAATGGCCACTGTCACAAGATGCTGACCACTAGCCTCTCACTAGGGGGCAGCACTGTGAGATTGTAACCATTACCATTTGGGCTCCAGGGGGTTTGCAGAGCCTCCCCTTGGTGGCTGTCTAGCTGGGATTTTTTTTTTGTAAGGGGAGATTGGAGCTGTCCATGGGAAATCAGTGCTGAAGGATGGCCCAACATAGTTATGTTGTATATTGTAGGTGCCTCCAGGGATGGTTCTATAATGAGGCGGAGTGAGATGGCTGCCTCAGATGGCAAAGATTTGGGGGCAGTAAAAAATGCCCCCAAAACAGCCAAGTGGCTGCCACCTAATTCTGCCTTCTATTGTACAAAAACCAAAAACTTGAATGGACTAGCTGCTGTCACTGCCATTTCTGCTTCTCATGGCAGTGGCAGAATCATCCCTGCTCCCTGCCCCCCCCCCCCCCGCTGCCTCATATCTGAGGGAAAGAAAGGGAAAGCTGGCTCTTGTGATTCCGAATGCTTTTAAGTCCTTGCTAGTTCCGCCCTCTCCCCTCTGATATGAACAGCATCATCAGAAAGGATGGGACCCATCCGGGTCTTGCAAGTATGCTGGAATTGCAAGAGCCAGCTCCTTTGCTTTCAGAGATGATGGTTCATTGCTGCTGCTTGTCCAGCATCAGAGGTGGGGGGGGCAGAATCAGCGGACTTATGAACTTGCCGAGTCACAAAAGTCCACGCTTTTGGTTTCCTGCCGCTGATATTGACAGAAGCACCAGCACCAGTGGCAGGAATAGAGGGGTGGGGGAATAGGAGGACAAATGCAGGACAACAGGGGAGGGGGGCAGGAAGACAAAGGCTGGAGGGGAAGAAGCAGGGAGACAAATGCTGGATAGGGAGGCAAGCAAGAAGACAAATGCTGGACCAGGGCCGGCATTACCTGGTAAGCTGGGTAAGTGCGGCAGGGAGCACCAGCGTCAGGAGGGTGCCATCGCTAGCCGCCCACTATGCACTCCCCATTCAGGATGGCCTGGGGAGCGCCGGTAGCCTAGTGGAGAGCCTGCCCTCAGGACACACTGCTCCTGAAGGCAGAAGGCTGTGACTAGCGATTGCAGCTTCTCACATGGGAGCAGCATGTTCTGTGGGCAGCCTTTCCACTAGGCCTGGCGTTCCTCAGGTTATCCTGAATGGAGAATGGGGGTGGGTGGCCAGCGACGGCACCCTCCTGATGTCGGCTCCTGCAGGCAGGCTCTATTTCTTTGGGCTGCTGTCACAGCTTGCAAAGTTCCTGTCTGCAAGACACACTGCTCCCACAGGCAGAAGGGTGTGGGAGGCAACGATCATGGTCCAGAGAAGCAGAGCCTGCCCACAGGATGAGCATGTTCTGCAGGCAGAGACTGTGCAAGGCCAACTGTGCCTGCCGCTCTTTCTTGGATCATGGTCTGCACAGCCCCTGCTCGCGGGACACACTGTTCCACAGGCAGACTCTGCCTCTTGTACATTTATGGGGGGAGAGGGCATTGGGAGGTGAAAGTGAATGTGCACAGGGAGTCAGAAGGGAAATGCTGGGTGCAGGGGGAGGGGGAATAGGGAGGCAGCAGGGATAAGATTGAGGTGGGGGGGGGGGGCTAGGGAGATACTGGACATGGAAAGGAGCATAGAGAGAAGCAAGGAGGGGTGGTGAAGTGGTGATGTTGGCCAGGAGGTTATAGGGGGATGATGGGAAAATGCTGAACTTATGGAGGGGGAAACAGAGGGTTGATGCTGTACACTGGGTAATAAGGAGAGAAGAAAATGCAGGACATGGGGGTAATAGGGACAGAGAGGGGAGAAGATGGACATGGGGCAAATAGGTTGGGAGTAATAGGGAGGGATGGTATAGTATGGAGATGGGGTTGATGCTGATTGCAGGGGGGATAGGAAAGGAGATGGCAGACATGGAAAAAAAGAGAGAGCAGAAGTAGTGAATGGAGGGAAAGAGAAAGCCAAAGAAAGGCATACACACACACACACACACACTGGATGGGTGATGAGAGATGCTAGACATGGAGAGAGTGAGCAAAAGATTGGGGAATAATGGACCAGGGAAGAAAAGCTGGGGAATGGAAGGACTGGGGTGAAGGTTGAAAAGCGGTAGGTAGATGGCGTAAAAAAGAGGGAGACTGAGAACTGGATAGTAAGGAATAGTGAAATCTGGGTGGACAGAGAGAGAGAGAGAAATAAATGGAAGAAAGGTGGAAGGAAAAAAGTCAATATCCAAGATGGAAGAAAGTGAAGAAAACAAAAGGAGAGATAAGAAATGACAGATGAGCTACAGACCATAGAAAGAGAGCTAAGAGGAGACAAAGGAAAACAGGAACCTCAGATTGGGACCAGCATGATCAGAGAATAAAATGGTCAGACAACCAAGGTAGAGAATTTTATTTTCAATTTAGTGATATCTTTATATTTTATAAAGTGTAGGTTAATGCATCTCTTTTTATTTCTCTGGTGTTGCATTGTATGCAGAATCTGACTTCTCAGAGTTGCAGTTTAATTTTATCTACATGTGTGTATTTTTAGGTTGTGGTCACTTATTCTGTACTTGGTGAGGGTCTGTTTTCGGAATGTGTGACCAAGGCCAGGTGTTCTCTTAAGATGGAGTTTGTACTTAGGGATCTGTACTGTAGCAATCTGAATTATTCAGCTTTTCAAATAGATGTTGGATGTTCCAGGGCCTGCTGCAGTATTTACAGTGATGTGTTTTTTGGGGTAGGCTCCTTATGTGAGTTTTGGAAGTTGGTGTGGTATGGTATGGTAGATTTGCTCTATAAATCCTTAGTGATTTTTGTAGGGTTTTGTATTATTTTATTTATTTAACAGGGTTTTTAAATATTGCTTTTATTATTCTTAGTCAAAGCGGTTTCTAGTGTAAGTTAAACTTGGTAATGTACATTAAACAGTAACACTGACAACTTGGATTCTTCTGAGGCAATGGAGGGTTAAATAACTTGCCCAAGGCCACAAGGAGTGTTAGTGGGAATTGAACCCTGGTTGCTTGGTTCCTAAGTCAATGTGTGAACCATTAGGATACTCCACTCCTGTTAGCCTGTGATATGCCTGGTACTGGAGAATGTTTGCTTGTGAGATGATCAGAATCAGATTTTTTTTTTAGATATTGAGTTCTGTGGTCGAATGTCCTAATTCTGCTCTGCACCTGTTGAGGGAGGGGGCTCTGAAATGCAAAATATATGCTCAAAAAAATTAAAGCAAGAGACATAATGCAGTTTATAAGAACAAAATAAAAATGAGTTATAATTTGATGTTATAAAGTGTTCTGTGATTCTCGTTCTCTCTTTTAGTTCCTTGGTCTGCAAACATATTTTATTTCCTCCACGTTATCTAATTGCCCTTTTGATTTGGTTCAGTCCCTAACTGGAGTTTTGAGGAAGCCCCCCCCCCTGGCTTGTGGGTGGGGGGGGGGGAAGAGACACCATCTCATCCCTCGCCTCAGGCAGCAGATTGCCTTAAGCCACCCCTTGATGCCATGGATCACAGCACCATGGCACCAACAATATTGTATGGGGGGGGGGGGGCATGACAGTGATCAGGGTATAGAGCTGCTCACAACTCTATGCACCCAATTGCTGCCATTCCTCCCCATGGATTTACCATGGGGACCCACAGTACCTTCTTCAGCAGGCATTGTGGGACTTTTCCCACAGTATCTGCCAAGGCAGGTAATGTGGGGTCTCCATGGGAAAACTCAAACTTCCATGATATTTGCATGACCTCCCCTGGGAACATTTCCTGCAGATACCATGGAGATTTGCTGCTTACCATGCGGTTTTGCATAAGCAGCCAAAACTAACGCAGTTTAGTAGACATACCCCATAGAATTTTACGTCCCTATATCAAATTACAAAAGTTGTGGCTTGCTGTACATTTTAAAGAGAACAGCAACGGTATGGGTCCATTTGCAACTTGCAGGTCAAGGCCAAGGGTAAAGATGAGGTGGACTGTTGTCTTCCTGATAGATAGAGCTGAACCAGCTGTACTATTCCACTGACATCCCGCTCTGCCAACCATGATATCATCATATTGTGATCAACGGTGTCCAATGCTAGAGAAGATGAGCAGCACTAGTATTGAGATATGGTTCCTGTGGAGATGATAAAGCATTGTCTCCATTGTATAACTGGCTCTAAACCTAGACTGACATGGATTATGCCACTTTTTCTTTTCTTATACCAATTGTCGCCCCCACCTGGTTGGGTATATAGCCCGGTACCAGGTTGAGTCGCCTTTTTACCTTGAATAAGTTTTTCCCTCAAAATGGCCGCCAGGAGGGCTGCTGGGAGTTGTAGTATTTTACTTATTTAGGCAAAGGAATTGTAGTCAAGTGGTCAGGCGAAAACAGAGAAATTTATTTATATCTTCAGGGGTCCCAATATATATATATATATACAGGATTCGAATGGGAAACAAAAATAGGATACTTGCTCCAACGCAAAAGCTTTTACCTTTCAATAAGGTAAGCACAATGCTGCCTGGGTTTAACAAATGCAGCTTCTTCAAACTTAAGCTTCGTAAACCTTCTTTCTTACAAAAACAACATTTCTTAAAGCAAAAACAGCTTTTAAAAATTGTCCACTGACTGTTTCCTTCAGCTTTTAGCTTCACACGATATCAGTTGAGACAATAGCATTCAGCTGTTTCCCTCTGCCGTGCCTTTCACACAGGTTAGGTTTCTTTCATGACATTCATACTTCAGACAGCTTTTAAAGTTTAGCATTCTTCTGAGTCAGCTGCTTTGCAATAAGCACATTGCATTTCACACGGGTTATCCTCAAAACAGTCTCCAATTTCCATCTCCTCGATGCTATCCCCTTCACACTTCTCATAGGGTACCTGTCTGGAGAGCTGACTGTTTTCTCTCTGAATCATATCATTGAGCTTTTTGAGTAGAACCTTCTTCTGTCCTAACTCCTCTGCAAGCTGAGCATATTGATAGTCAGTTAAAATATCCCTCTTTCCCTTAGGGTTTAACTGATAGCTAGAATTAGCCTTTATCTCTGGAGCTAATTCTCTTAAACTTTTTATAGGCAGGAACTGGGGAGGACACACTTGCCTTAAGTCAGGAGTATTCAGCAATTCTCCTTTCTCCTGGTATAAGTCACGCTGCCTTCCGTCTACAGAGACTTCCCTTGGTTGAAACAGCCTTTCCTTCAGCTGGGACTGCCTTGGAGTCTTTCCAATCAGTTCCCCCTGTTCACCTGGAAGCTTGAGCTCAGCAGCCCTTCTATCTCTTAAGGTTACTGGCTGGCTTCTTCACTGGCTGTAACTCTTCCCGGAGCTGCAACTAGAATTGGCACCATCTCTTTCTCTCCAGCTGCCTTCTCCCAAATGGTCAGCATCAGCTCCAGCTTTTTCTCCTCCTTCAGCTGCTCTCCTCTGACTTTCTAAAAGCCAGCGTTTTAAACTGCTTTCCTTTCTGTGCCAAGCCTTGCTCCCAGCACACGTGAGAAGAGTCAGGCTTCTCTCTAACGCTGACGTGCTGCTGTGGGCGGGGCTTAAGGGTGACTGTGTTGTGAGTCAGAGACTCCTGGTTACCGGGGAAACCCTGAATGCTTTCGTTTTTAAAGGTACAGGGCTCCTTTTCCTGTGTATCCATAGCCTCAATAGTGGTTTCCTCACCACACAATAAAGCAAAAAATCACCAAATTATACCCCCCCCAAAAAAACCTCATTCAATATAATTTTTGTCAGAATGTACCGAGGGAAGACAGAATGTGGAGTCTGTCCCCAACCAGTCGGTAAACTCCTTTTTGATCACTTATGGTTCAAGAAATCAGTTGTGGCACTTAACTTATTAGATCCTAAAGACCGCCAAAGTCGAATTTCTCATGTGGCCAAGCCCAGCTTCAAAGTACGACGTGCACGTTTCGGGATCTCCTTTCCCTGTATCAAGTGCTAGTCATTCTTGCCGTGGCCAAATGTCATCTGACGCTGAATGTGAAAAACGTCATTTTTTTTAAAGGAATGCACTTTCCAGATTGGCTGTTAATCACATCACTCAAACTAGAACCTCCAATAGAGAAGGGAAAACCCCATCAAACTGGGGAACCCCATCTCTAATTGGGATGACCTCAGAGTAAGCTGGTCCAATCGATTTCCTTAGTCAACCCAAAAGGGTGGACCGTATTAAGCCTGTAGATCCAGCATTGTTCTTGCCATTGCAGCCGGGCCAATCGATCTCCCCCCCCCCCCTCGAAGATCCAGAGGGACATGGTCAATTACAGACCATGTAAGATCTTTAAATTCATGGTTAGAAGACATACAGTGTTGCACTATCGGCGCTGAAATTAACTGTTGGCATACCTGTCAGCATACATTTCATGCAGCTATGGACTCTGTTTAATTCAGTCTAAACTCTGACCCCTGGGTGACGTCAGTCTCTAGGACCTGGCTGCAGCCCCTCCTTGCTAAATCAAGATGGGTAGACCTTAAAGGGAGTGGCCAAAGACAATAGCAGACCTCAAGGGGAACTGCTGGAGAGGCACTATAAAGGACAGACACACTTCCTGTCTCTCTCTCTCTCTCTTTCATCGGACAGGTTTGGACACTACAATGAGACTCTGATACTCAACTCCCTTCACCCCTCCCCCTCTCTCTCTCTCTCTACCCACATGTTCTGGCCTACCATGCGGCTCTGACCCACATGTTCTGGCCTCTATCTCTCTCACACTTCACACATGCACACACACAGATTCAGTGATGCACACTGAAACAGCTCTGTAACAATCACTATATACCTCTGTTCAATACCTATGTATTAAGCCTATTTTTACATAAAAACCTTTCTCCAAGCCACACCTGTTTGCTTGTCTTATTACAATACCCTCCTGCGTCTGTGAAGTGAAATGAACCCAGGACCAAGCGGAGACTAGACCAGAGATTACATATTCAGAAGATTACATATTGGGGGCTCGTCTCTCGGAGTTCACAGCAGATCTCCAGTTGGGTAAGTAATAATTTTGTATAATACATTAAGTAGATTTCAGACAGAGTGAGACAGGAAAATCAATAGCCCTTGTGACCATTTACAATTTTGTTTTGTGGGTTAGACAAGGTGAGACTTTTAGTGTCAAAAGGCTCTGTAAGAATCTAGAATTTTAAGGACATGACACAGAGTAGCTTGCAATTGTCTTATTTTTATGTATAGGCTTGCTACAGATTTTATATAGTATTTGAACTGCTAAGAAAATACAGAGTTACACAGTTAAATATTCCTCATAGAGTACAATATACATCTTTCCTGGTAACATTAATTTACCTCTTGTCTGTTTGACTTTTATTTCTCTCTCCTGTCAGTATATATCTTGGTGTGAGCAGGAATATCTGACTATTCTGTTAATCTCCTGTCCCTTTTTTACTTTTATTTCTCTGTCTCCTGTCAGTAACTTTCTTACTGAGAGCAGGCTTACAGCTGGCTGCAACTGATACAATTCTGTTAATCTACTCCACCCTGTTAAATAGGTGTGAAATACCTTTTAAGTTAGCATTCCTCCTTCTAAGGTTACACATTTTAGATAGTCCAACTACAGCCTTTCTGCAGTATCTAATATGGAAGCATTTGATTTTAAAGAACTTACAGAAATTCTAATTTCATATTGTAAGAGAAAAGGAGGTCCATATGAAGGGGAATTCCCTGACTCATGGTATAATATTCAAAAACGAATGTTAAGCCATGATCATGAATTCAAAAAGAAAACAAATAAAAGAAAATGCCTCTTCATCCAGGGCATGTACAGGGGACTAATTAGCATGAAAAAAGAAAACTCTGAACTGACTTCTCAGTGTAGCCAATTGATCAAAGAACTGGAGGAGGCACAAAGTTGTATTTCTATTCAGAGAACTCAAGTGATTCAAGCCACAAATTCTTTTATAACTGTTAGTGAACAATTAGAAGCACTTAAACTTGAATTGAGGCACGTTAAAGATCAAGTGGCCTCTGCAAGAAAGTCAACACCTACCCCTCCCTCAGCACCATATGCCTATGAGCCATGCATACCAGCTAGAGAGAAACAAAAGAACAAAGATACACCCATTCCCTATGCCTATGACACACCTTATCAGCAACAAAAGAATACTAAAGTATGCATAGTTGGACTGAGGAATGGCAAAAACACAGATGAATCACAGCAGGAAAATTCAGATAGTTTATCTCAGCCAGAACCCAGCAATCTCTGTCAGGAGAATAATTCAGATGACTTAGACATGGCAGCCAGTACAGAACTAAAAGCACCAGTTAAATTAATGTTCCAGGAAAATTTAAAAGATAGAGATATTGAAAAAATAGTTGAGAAAATTGGTACTATGCCTCTTAATGTAAATCAGTGGGTTAAATGGGCGATTGATATTCTGATTCACTGGGGTCTAGGTAAATACAGAAGAAAACAATCAGACTTTGATAGACTTATGCATCTGGCTCTAGGGCCACACTATTACAGGGTTGGCTCTCTCACTCACCCATACCAGTTGGTTAAAAGGGGTACTGAGAAACTATTTCACTGTTCCCCAATGCAAGTATTTAAAATTATTTCACCTTTACCAGATGATACATTGGAACAGTTTGCATATAGAGCCTGGATTTTAAAAGCAGTTCTTAATGAGCAAGAGTCCTGGCCCAAGGCAGAGGATTATGGGGAGAGCATGCATAAGGAATTTTTATTAGAATTGCTATCCCCTGAGATTACAAAACACCTTCTGTTATTTTCTGAAGACCCTGAAGCAACCCCTTTTGATACTCTAATGCTCAGAATTGGGTCTGTTTGGAAGACCCAGCCCTCGCAGGTCATTACAGTATCAGAGGCACGGAAGTGGCAGGCCAATGAATCCTCTCAGTACATAAGAAACACAGACAGAGGACACACCCCTAAGTGGCAAGCTGAAGGATCCTCTCAGTACACAAGAAACACCGACAGAGGCCACGCCCCTTGGAGAGCACACGGCAGAGGTACTTTTAGAAACTCCTCAGGTTACATCCCCTTTCAAGAGCTCAAAGCACAGAGAGATGGGCTAGAAAAGGAAAAAAACTAAATGGGAACAAGATAAACATACACTGCAGATAGAAATAGATAAATTAAAACAGGATTTACAAGCAGCTCAGGACAAACACAAGGCTAGGGCATAGGGATGTCCTGACCTCTTGAGTTCAGATATCAAAATGTCTCAAGCCTTCATAGCCCAGCCTGCCTCCTTTATCTCAGCAGAGGACTCAATTCCAGAGCCTCTGGGTGATGAAATGGATACAGGCCCAGGACACAATTTAAGGCTTGTAACACCCTTGATACTGGACTCTTGTGCACGCCCCAATGTTATCAGTAGAGTAGGGGGTCAGGATAAATTAGCTTTGATTGACACAGGGGCTGGAATTAGTTTTACAAACAGAGCTTCTCCCACTGCACATCAGAAAAATATGGAAATTTATGAAATTCAAGGAATTAATGACACAGCTTCCAAATGTGTGGCTATCCCAGTTAAATGGGGTATCCCTGTGCACAGTGAACAAAACAAGGAAATGTTAGAAACCACTGCTTCCACTATAGTGAACACACCAAAAGAAATAATTGGAATTGATGTTCTCAACCAGTTAAATTTGGTGGTGGATATGGCTAATCTTAAATTGTGGCAGTATTCAGGAACTTCAAGTGCTTCTAAAACTTTAGTGCATAAAGTCATTCCCATGCAGTTAGCAACTCAGTGCACTAAGGCAGCTCAACAGTATGATCTGTGTGTAATTCCCTCAGAAGTGGCTGATATTCCAGTCTGGGCTCAAGACAAGTTAGATTGTGGGAAAATGCACACAGAAATACTGTTGGAAGGTGAGGATCCTCCACCACAGAAGCAATACCCAGTACCTCATCAGGCTATAGAACCAGTGACTAAAATTGTGAAGATACTGGAGGAGAGGGGTCTGATTAGACCTATTTCTTCCACATGCAATTCACCAGCCTGGCCGATAGTTAAACCAGGGGGTTCCTTCAGGCTCACTATGGACTTCCATGCCCTGAATCAAGTTTCAAAATCTGTAGTGCCCGTGGTAGCCTCATACCCTGAAATGATCTCCAAAATGAATCCCAAATGTAAAATTTTCTCTGTTTTAGACATATCTAATGGGTTTTGGAGTCTGCCACTGGCCCTTGAATGCCAGTACAAAACAGCCTTTCAGTGGCTGAATAAACAATATGCATGGACTGTGCTTCCACAGGGATATAAGGATTCCCCCTCAATATTTCATAAATACATGCAGGAAGCCCTATCACTATTGTTTTGCAGAGATAATATAATTCAGTATGTAGATGACATTCTGATTCAGTCTGAGAATGAAGCCGTACACTGGAATCACGTAAGAGAAGTTTTAAAAGCCCTCTTACAAGCTGGTCTTAAAGTCAATCCTGCCAAAGCTCAACTGTGCAAATCACAGGTTTCCTTTTTAGGGGTTACTATTGGCCAGGATGGTAAATCTGTAGATTCTCAGAGGATAGAGCTGATACAGAAACTTCCACTTCCTACAGATCAGAAATCACTCCAGTCATTTCTAGGGCTCACTGGTTTCTGTCGTGACTTCATGCACAATTATGCTGAAGTGGCAGCTCCACTTTACTCCCTGCTAAAAAGTAAAAGTTATGTCTGGGAGGAAGAACATACCGAAGCTATAACTAAATTAAAACACATTCTGACTTCTGCTCCTGTTCTTGCACACCCAGATCACACACAACATTTTTTCCTGTACCCTGTAGTTGGAGAGAACAGTATAGGTGCAGCTCTAACACAACGCTTAGGAGGAGTAGATCGCCCTATCGCTTTCTGTTCCAGAGTCCTCACTTCTCCTGAACTCAAAATGGGAAACTGTGAAAAACATGTACTGGCTTCCCATGCTGCTATGCAGAAATTCACATACATCATTGGTGCTCAAACCACATACATATGCAGCCATCACACCCCCCTCAAATTCATTGTAGAAGGAAAGTTAGCATGTAGCAAGATTAGGACTGAGAGAATAGTCCAGTGGACTCTCATGCTGCAAGCACAGAATGTAAAGTTTGAATTGTTGAAAGAACCTAACGTGCAAGTGGCTGGAATCTTGCTGGAGGGGCAACCTCATGACTGTCAGTCCTCACCCAGTGCCCCTAATCACATGGTCTTTAGGGAACTAGGACTAGACAAAATTTCACCTTTCCTTCCTACAGTATATATTGATGGTAGTAGCCAATGTGAAGGAGGCAGGCGACTAGCAGGTTTTGCAATTGTACAATTGGACCCAAATAACCAAGTGGTACTGCAAAGACAGTATTCCTGTGGGTCAGCGTCAGCACAGTACTGTGAGCTGGCTGCTTTTGTAGCTTGTATGCAACAATATCAGGATTCACACCCAGAGATACAAATCATTTTAGATTCTGATTATGTCTTTAAAAGTGCCATTGCCCTGTTACCCTGGTGGCTGGCAAATGAATTTAAATCTACAGATGGGTCCACAGTGAAAAATTCATCACTGTGGACTATGGCACAAGAACTGAGTGAGAAGTTTCAGAGAGTACATTTAGTTAAAGTAAAGGCACATAGGAAGAAAGGCCCTTTAGTGAAAGGGAACACATTAGCAGACTCACTAGCCAAGGAAGCATGCCATGTAGGCCTCATATGGCCCTGGTATGAGCAGACACGCATGGTTGCTATTGCTACACGTTCCACAGATTACGATCAGATAATACCACCAGATTACTTTGTAGCACTGCAGACAAAGGACCCTGAGCTTTCCAATTTAAGGAAGCTTGTGCAGGATGCCCCAGATAGCCTATATCAGCACACACCCTTTCTCACACTAGCTATAGAGAAAGACATTCTATGTGCAAAAAGAGAGGAAGGCTTGGTTATAGCTATCCCTAGAGCTCGAGGTAAAGAATGGATGCATTGGGTTCATGGTGCAGGTCCTATGGGACACCCTAAAGCAGAAGAAATGCAGACTATCCTTAATAGGTTGGTATGGTGGCCAGAAATGAAACATGATATACAGGATCATGTTTCCTCCTGTGTAATCTGTGCTTCATTTGGGAGGCAACCTAAAAAGAGAAGGGGACAGTTAATGAGAGCACCTCCTCGTGGCCCATTTGAAAGATTGCAAATAGATCATGTGGGCCCTCTCCCATTGACTGCTAGGAAGAATAGATTTTTACTGACTGTTGTTGATTCCTTTTCTCATTGGGTAGAAGCATTCCCTGTCCCAGATCAAACTGCTAGAACCACTGCAGAAGTCCTAACTATGCAATTTTTTACACGCTGGGGCATTCCTAAAACAATTGACTCTGATAATGGTCCTGCATTTGTTTCGCAGCTGATCAAGGAATTGTTTGATTTTCTAGGCATAGAACAACAACTCCACATTCCATACCATCCACAAGCAGCAGGGCAGGTAGAAAGGATGAATCAAACAATTAAGGCCCACCTCAGCCCTATGCTTAATCTGACCGGGAAAAATTGGGATCAGGTGCTCCCTTTAGTCCTTATGCGTATCAGAGCTAATGTCTGTAAATCCACTGGTTTTGCACCCTATGAAGCCTTAATGGGAAGGCCAATGCAACGGTGGGAAAATATGCTGAGTCCTTTTCTTCCAGAGGACCAGACCGTAATTCTCACCAATGAGTGGATGAAATCCCTGCAAGAACATCTAAAAGAAATTCAGACCTCTGTGCTAGCTAACACAGAAAAAGCTAGAGATTATTTGCAGGAGGTACATGCAAAAGGTTCTGATTTAAGGCCCCTCAAGGTTGGGAGTAAAGTGATGATTCTGAGACCTAGACCAAACCTCCCCTTTGGAACTGCAAAGTGGGAGGGACCGTACTTAGTTACTGATACCTTAGGCCCAAGCCTATACCAGATCCTAATGCCTGACAACCAGCAGTACTGGAAACACATCACCCAGTTAAAACCATATGGGTAATATGTGCTTTATCAGTCTTTGTTTTCAGATACCACCTGAAGACAGCACGGACAGCTGCTTTCTGAACAAAAGTCGCTTAAGGACGGTAACTAGTTACTCCTGCTGTACATGTGTTTAATAGTTATGTAAATAAGTAGTTAGTTATGTAAATAAGTAGTAGAAATTATTAATTTTGTTTGTTTGTTTTGTTGTTACATAGTATAAGTGGGCAGTATTAGTTTACTCCCTAGTAGAGTGAAACAAGTTAGCTTTTATTATGTCTCGGTTTGCTGTTGTTCTTGTATCTGCTCTCTTCTACTCAAGTCTCATTACAGGAACTATCATCCGAATATGCACGAGTGGCTGGGCTAACTCCACAAGTGGGGTATATCGTTATCAAGAAATACCCCCACCGTTCCCGGAAGGAAAGGATCTGGTCATCCTGAGTTTCTGTTCGGTACAGGACAAGCCAGTGTTCTATTCATTAAACATCACTCAAGTACAGTGGGAGCCACCAGTTTCCACTTCTCTAGAAAGGACACAAGAATTGAGGGCATGCCCAGAACGTTACTTTCTAGGTCCTCCTGCTTTGATTTTGTACAATATTTCCTGGGCTCTTGCCTGTGATCAAGTACAGATCGAGCTTATTACTATACTAAAGGAAATTCTGATCACTGCTAAGTTAGGACACTGGCCACCATCTCTCATCCATATGGCTAGTACCAAAATACCAGAATTTGCTATAGCTCACCTTGATTGGTGGACAGTTAGTGTTCCCATTTGTTCACCACAAGGCTGCTCTATCTGTACTTTGATCCCATGGTCAGGACAATACACAGTTATCCTGTTGTTAATATTGGGGTGCAGTTTGATAATATGCTTATGTATCCTGTGGACCATCTCACATGGGTACAGCCACTGGACAACACCTGGACTTCATTCAAGCCGATGGACCCCAGTTTGTGCGAGCAGACTACATTTCAGTTCAAGTGTCAACCTCACCAGTTCAAAGAGGCTGACACCTCCTGCTGGAACAATTCTTCCTCTTGCTCCCTGACTGTTAAGCTCTCATATTCCCTGACTACCTCACACAGTTTGTACTACCTTGGAGCTGGACACTTTTGTTTTCATCTGTTCTTTCCCCAGAAAGTTTATTTTTCGATTGCTCCCAGAATGCATGACATTCGCCTTCCCAAGAACACTTTGTTGTACAGTTCAAACTATTTACCAAACAATACCTGGTGCAGTCATACACCACTGGTCTCCCTCACCATTAATGGGACAACTTATTCCACACCGCTGGTTACCAATGACTCTATGGACATTCCAGACTTTATCTCATATGCTGTGCATCCATTACCACTTGGCATGGGAGAAGAGACACTACATAAACTGCTCAACTTTACAGAACTCCATGCCTATATTGATCACCTTAAAACAACATCCACTGAAGTGAATCACACCATCGCCTATGAGAATGGACACATTCAACAAATTGTTGGACACTTGCTACAAGATGCTCATGTGTCTGTGTGGGAATTGTTATTTGGTTACTCACCTACTGCTGATCATGTCTTTAATGTTTTTATTCACCCTATTATTATTTTAACTGCTGTACAAATATTGCTATGCATTATTGTAATTTTCTTGTGCTGTAAGATGAAAAAAAATGTACATTTCCTTGCAGCGCATGTCATACAGAACAACAACATTTTAAGGTAGTTACACTGAACCTCTCCAGCATCCACCCCTACATCCAGGCTAACTTGGCCTGCTAATTTGGCTAATTCGGTATTTCCTATTACACTGAATACCAGAGTCAGCTGCAGTCTAGTATTGCTTCCTATCCTCACTCATAGCATCCTGGTACCGTTTGGTTTTAGCCTCCTTAAAAATTCCTGCAGACCTTATGCACTGTTCACTCTCTCTAAGACGGGTATGTAAGTGGCATATTGGGTTCCCCCCCCAGTAGTGGCTGCTCAACCTAAGACACGAGGTTTGGACTCATAAGGAGACCTGTTTATCTCTAGAACACTAGAGACAGTACTAGAGACAGTACTGTGCAGGACAGGGGACCTGCTAGACATAGCAAGGTATTTAATACAGGAGGTATTCGACGAGCTGCCTACTATCAGGTAATGGCAGCTGGGACAGGTACCACAGGTTTGCTTCCACCAATTCCAGGCACAAATAATAAATAAAAATAAAAAAGGTGTGGGAGATGTCAGCATACATTTCATGCAGCTATGGACTCTGTTTAATTCAGTCTAAACTCTGACCCCTGGGTGACGTCAGTCTCTAGGACCTGGCTGCAGCCCCTCCTTGCTAAATCAAGATGGGTAGACCTTAAAGGGAGTGGCCAAAGACAATAGCAGACCTCAAGGGGAACTGCTGGAGAGGCACTATAAAGGACAGACACACTTCCTGTCTCTCTCTCTCTCTTTCATCGGACAGGTTTGGACACTACAATGAGACTCTGATACTCAACTCCCTTCACCCCTCCCCCTCTCTCTCTCTCTCTCTACCCACATGTTCTGGCCTACCATGCGGCTCTGACCCACATGTTCTGGCCTCTATCTCTCTCACACTTCACACATGCACACACACAGATTCAGTGATGCACACTGAAACAGCTCTGTAACAATCACTATATACCTCTGTTCAATACCTATGTATTAAGCCTATTTTTACATAAAAACCTTTCTCCAAGCCACACCTGTTTGCTTGTCTTATTACAATACCCTCCTGCGTCTGTGAAGTGAAATGAACCCAGGACCAAGCGGAGACTAGACCAGAGATTACATATTCAGAAGATTACAATACCCTTGACGCATGTTCTCCCAACCAAATTATGATCTTGCATGACGTTCTTCCAATGTAAAGCAATGCACACGGACATTGTATTAAATAGGCTACAAATGTAGACCTACAAGTAGTAAACCACCTGTGTTCAAAAGAATGCCCCGAAGTTGGATGTTGCCAAATGAGACCCATTTGGGTAGTGGAACAGTATGTACAAGATTCACATGGGAAATGACCTCTAATATTACATGGAGATGTCTGTATTCTATCAATAGGGGAAGACGATCTCACCAGCAAATCTTTTAAATTTGGACCCCTAGTAAAGGCAATCAAAAGAGATTTTTGAAAACATTCATGCAGGGATAAAACTGACCAATGTTTTCTGAGAATCGCAACTGTCATTACTAAAATTCATATATGGAAATGACCCAACTATGACATCTGGTGTAGCATTGGCTAATGTAATAACTTCATCAAAAAGTCATTCACGATGGACATGACTTGCACGTCGATAAGCTTTTTCAACCTCTAGTGTAGGATAACCCCTGCTCAGCAAGCAATTTTTTAAATCTAAAGTATGTTTTTTAAATTTACTATTGGAGGAACACAGCCTCCGTATCCTAAGAAACTGACCAAACGGCAATCTCCTACGTAAGGGGCCTGGATGAAAGCTCCGATAGTTTAACAAACTATTTTGCTGCACTTTCTTCCGAAACAAAGTGGTTTTCAATAAGCCTTCATCTTTATATACCAGCATTTCCAAAAATTCAATTTTTTGTTGATCCACATGAACCGTAAACGAGATGTTAGGTTTTAAACCATTCAACCAGGCAATAAATTGGTGAAGATCGGATAAAGTAGACCACCACAAAAAGAAGATGTCATCAAGGAACCTCCTCCAAAAGGGGATGTGCTCAAAATAAGTTGAACCATACAAATACCGTTCCTCCAGATCTACTAAATAGAGGGTGGCAATGGATGGGGCCGCTGTTGCACCCATTGCTATTCCAAAAATTTGCTAATACTTGCCCTCCGATACAAAGTAATTATGTGTAAGGACTAAATTAATAAGATCTAACAAAAAAGATCTGGGAAGACGAGCTGGGGCGAACTTAAAAGATGTAGTCAAAAGAGCCATCGCTTCAACCTGATCAATATTTGTATAGAGTGCGGTCACATCCAAAGAGACCAAATAAAAATTGTTAGTATTAACAGATATCATTGCTAATTGTTGTATAAATTGAATTGAATCTCGTATAAAAGATTTTACTAACACCGCCTCTTTCTTCAAAAAAACATCACAGAACTGGGATAGGGGTTCTAACAAAGAACCTCGGCACGAAACGATTGGTCTTCTAGGTGGTGAAACCAAAGATTTATGGATCTTTGGGACCGTATAAATAGTTGGAATTTTTGAAAATGGTACCAGCAAAAATTTTGATTCTTTCTCAGTAATCCATCCATTAGTCAAGCCTGTAGTTATCAAAGATTTTATTTCAATTTGCAATTCAGGTGTGGGGTCAATTTGTAATAGCTTGTAAGTATGAGTGTCCGACAGATGAACACAAAGAGTTTCAAAATACGCTAATCACTGAGTCGAGTGCAAACTGCCTGCTCTAGAACTTTTCCCAGACATGGGATGTTTGGTATTGGTCAGTAGTTTTCCAGCTTATCCTACTTCGTTTTTCCTGGCTGAAAAAGAGCATGCCTAAGGTCCTTTTTAGAGTTGGCTGCAGTATGTCTCATAAAAAGATGTTCATAATTTTGGGCCTTTCTGTGAGGCCTCTACTTGCCAATTTTACTAATCTTCATGGGCAAGCAACCAAATTCTTTCTAATGCACTCCTCTGTTACAAGATTAAAAGAGTCACAAATGACTGTGTATAGCGAGGGAAAAAATTGTTTGTTAATGGTTAGATGGTGATGGTGGGGGAGGGGGGTTCACTTGTGGGTGCTTGGCAGAGCCTCCTGAAAGTCCTGAGTCTTTTAATTTTATTGATAAAGAAGGCAGCAAAGTCAATATTGATCAATTATGATTGAGCAGGCGGATTTTGGTGTGGAGATTTCAGTAGGTCATTTACTATTTTGAATAGCTACATGGTTGAGTTTGCGACCTGTTCAATAAAACAGACAGAGTATTTTTTAATTGCTGTTATAGCTTGGTGGTATGTTGCCACATGTGTTCTACATAGGGCTGGCCCCAGATTTGGTTCAAGGTGTTGGCGCCCTAGGCAAAGCTTAAACCTTATGCCCCCTCCCGCTGTCAGAATCCATTGTTTTAGGTTTGAATGCCATGCTCTTTGCTGCCCCTCCCAGAAGCTGCCGCCCTAGGTGGCTACCTAGTTTGTCTAATGGTTGGGCCGGCCCTGGTTTTACACATTAGATTGACCTCTTCCAGGGAGAATTTACACCCTCTTCTTTACAGTTTCTATCCTAGACACTTGAAAGTCCTTAGTTCTGGGAAGCACCAAGAAGAGCATTTTTGTGTAGAGCACAAGACTTATTCTAGTGGAAATGTTATCTCCAAAGCCCTTGCTAAATTCATAGTCAATGAAGAGTACAGATTTTTTCCCTTTGGAAATGCACGACAGGAGTAATTTAATAAAAGATTTTTTATATGTAAAGGCCTTTTTATGTATGTAAAAGGACTTTTATAAAATTACCCCAAAGATTATGTGCGTAAAATTATGCAAGTTGCTAAGAAAGTATGTACTTAAATGCAAATATGTTCAGGTACAGAATTTGGGTAGAACACAGGCAGAGGCACGATTTGCATGGGCTGTTTATAAAATTTGCATATGCAAACATACTTTATGTCCTAACATGCCTGCTCCCGAGCAGGCCTTAATGTCCATAACTTCAGTCTAGCTACAGTTTCTGCTGGTGTGCCCATAGATACCTATGTGTCTTTATAAAATAAGCTACCATTGAAGGAGTTTGTTCATATTAAAGATTATATAGGAACATAATCTTTGTGTGCGAATAGTGTTTTGGGGATCCCTGTATATATTTTGGAAGGGTCTAGAAGTGAAATTTCCCTCATTCTCAGGAATGAACCCCCAATACCTTGTCTTAAAAGAAGTAGCAGAGGGGAGAAGGGAAGCACACAATTACATTTAATTCACTCATTATTGGGAGAGGAGAGAGAGTTGAGTGGTTACAGTGATTCTCAATAATTTTACGATATCCCAGGAAATAAATGTGAGATTTCTCTCTGCCACCAACTGTCTGTGTGACCCTGGTCTTACAGTTTGCCCATCAGTAATTGGGTAATATTGTTTTTTTGTCCCTGCTGTACCACGGAAACATACATGTTGTCCAAGTACCAGAAATATGCTAAATGGCCATCTCCCCCAGTAGATGTGCAAAAAAAGTGAAACCTGTTGTGATCTTGTCTGGATGAAATACAATACAACAACCCCAAATAACAGCACAATTCCCTGTTTATGCATTACGGCTTCCACCAATGAATTCTGTGCTGAAGGTGGAATGTCATTGAAAAGCTGTAGTTAGCATCATTGTTGCTACACCTACAGGGCCTATTTAATAAAGCATGTTAAAACTACATCTTAAAGTGTATTGTTAACATGTATTAATGTAGATTATTTAATGTGGTATTCCACAAAGGCTGTGGAGTGGTTTTAACATTACCTGCAACGTAGCTTCCTTATCAACTGTAGCAACACCAGCCCACACCCTATCCCTGGTGACTGAGAGGTCATCTGAAGTCATTAACCTCCCTCCCCCAAGATTATGACAGGGGTTCTGAGTCCCAATGCTCCAGAGAGATCTTATAGAGGGCTCTGATCCTGATGCCCCCCTCCCTCAAGGTTTGTCAAGGGGGTCCATGTCCCTAGGACCCAGCTCCTTTCCACATGAAATAAGGGCTTCAAGCCTCCCAATTAAGAGAGTTCGGAGGATTCCCCTTCTAGTTATGGCTCCCTTCACTCTATCCACTGCCTTCTGCACTGTTCATATTCATGGTCAGGGTAATAGTAATATAAAGAAATCATAACGTTCATTATATTCAAGACAAATGTTTGGAATTTTTGCTATTCCTAGAAAAGATGCAGAAGGAAGGTCATGTACGAGAGAAGGGGAAAGATAAGAATGCGTTTTATTGCAGGTATCTGGAAGGTACTTCAGTCTAAAAGTTGTAAAACTAGTGTGCTTTTCTCATGTTGATAATATAAATACCCTTTGCTCTGAATTCTGTTTTCTTTTTATCTTTACATCATGAGGCTAATCTGAGACTGTTATGAGATGCAGCCGAGGGCTGTATCTCACAATTGTTTCTTTTGCGGAAGGCCTCCTTCTCCTGCTTTTTGGTAATCTGAGACTGTGCCAAGGACATGTTTGCCTCGTCAAGATTTATTTTGGCACATTTCTGTATGGGGCCTATCCCAGGTATATTGTTTCTTTGGATTTTGTTTGCAAGTGACACTACAATTAGATTTGTCTGAGTCAAGATGACCATAGTACTGTAAAATTACTAGAGATGTGCCCTTATCCATAGTCTATACCATATCACAAGTAAGATATACCAACCAAGTGATATGTATTCAATACTTAGGTGATATATATTTGCATATCCTATCTATTACAATATCTACAGGGCATCCAATTCTTTAATCCACCCTTTCAAATCATGTGTTTTCATTTTTTCAATTTTTATTATATCTGAAAATAGACATCAAAAAGGGCATAAAGGTAAGATCAGACACATTTACAACTCGTTTTCTTCATTTGCCTCAGTCTTTTAAAATTATTTTTCTCTTTCTCTATATGCACAGACCGCTATATCCAATCACTGTTCCTACTATTATTGCATGTCACGCGGAGTGCAATTTGATTTCATTTCATCCCATGTTAATAAAAATTTGCATCATAACACTTATCTTATCTGACATTCGGCATAGTTGCCCAACATCGATGTTTCGACATCCGTCTGCATCCGGGGCTTCTGATTTTTATGAAGATCAAACCATCGATATATCACATCTTCAGGACAACATCACAGAACATGTCTGAGTCGGCATTCCTTTGAACAGCAGTAGCTGCTAATATTTTAAAGGGAAGGGAAGGGAAGGGACATGTTACTTCCCCCTACTAAGCACACGAATAGGCACTGTTGTATTCAATAAAATGCGGTCCATTCAGTCTCTACATTGAAATCATAGGGTGCCACTATATATTTATTTAAAAAATTCAAGGTTGTTTCCGCCACCAGAATTCTATGTTTAAATCTCCCCACTCACTTGCTGGGATTTGATCTATAATTGACAACTGCAAATCAGTAAAAGAATGTCGCCGCTTTGCGCAGTGTTCCAGCACCAACACACTCTGATCTTGGTGGGCAATTCTATTCCTATATTCGTTCACATGTAGACGGATCATCTGAATTGTTTTCCCAACATATATTAATGAACCTGAGCACACTATGATATAAATCACCCCAGTTACTTGACATGTACAGGCAAAATTTACATGTATAGATCTCTGATTTGATAAAACAACTGGATTATCATGACGCGCTTGTGGGCAGAACTGACAGCATTCACATAGAATAAATCCTATAGGTGCTGCTTCTGGAACTTCATGGAATGATGAGTGAACTAGCAGATCTCTTAAATATGCCCCTTGTTGAAAGGCAATTAGAGGAACATCTTGAATACAGGATGGTGGTGTACAACGTGTCAATGTTTTAAATAATTCTCTGCACATACGATTTGGCATACTTTGTTCATCAGTATGCCTTCCTTACACATTTAAAAGGATAATCCCACTTAAAGAATCGCTCTGCCATCTGCTAGACTTGAACATGAAAATTTTCATCTGTAGAACATATTCCTCAATCTTAAGAACCGGCTGACTGGCAAACTCTTGTAGTCTAAGGATGTTTATTAACATGGAATGAAATGAAATTGGACTTGGTGTGACATGCAATAATAGTGGAAGAGTGATTGGATAGAGAGTGTCTGTGCCTAGAGAAAGACAAAAATAATGTAAAAGACTGAGGCAAATGAAGAGAATGAACGATAAATATAGCTAAATGAGCCTACCTCTATGCTGTTTTAGATGCCTTTTTAGATATAATAAAAATTGAAAAAGTGTAAAGAGCACATGATTTTAAAAGTGTGGATTTAAAGGATAGGGTGCCTCATGAGGTATTACAATAGATGTGGTAACAGTCAGTTGGGAGCACTCAATGGAATTCCAGTTTTGTATTAGTGTTGATCAGACATATTCTGTATATATCAGTCAACAATTAATATAAATCCAAGGGGCAAGGGATACATACTTTGATGCTTTAGTGAAAATAAATCCAGGCATTGGATATGTATTCATACTGCATCTCACTCTGTAGCATAAAATTAAGCATAGGCTATGCATCTCTACTACTGATGATACTACACTAAACAGAAAGTCAAGCATTAGACACTGTATTGTGACTGAGCCTAAAACATTTCATTAGCTACAGGTTAAGGCAGGCTTTATTTCTTGGAGTTATAATTTAAAAAATCCAGGAAACAACTCAAAAAAGTACCTGAACGGAGCGGAACAAGATAGCGTGTGTCTGTTGCCAGCACTGACCTCGCTCCGTTGAGTCTTCAATTTGGTGTTTGCTTCTTCTGTTTCCTCCGTTCCCTACCCTATGCCACATATGGGCAGGAAGCGTAAGGCTAAATTGCCACCTGGGGAGATTCTCAGGCTGAGAAGCCAGCGGTTTGTGGGCCCATGGATCTTTTCGTGTGCCCTGCGGTGAGAGGTGCAATAACTCCGGTGGACCCGCTGAATGCTAATGGGGCGGAAGGAAGGCTCTCGAGCGTTGAAGGGTCAGAGGTCTCGCTCAGCCCAGAGTTCCTTAGACCGCCGGAGCAGCCAGATGGTGGGATCCTGCTTGGAGACCTTGGTGTGAGTGTGAGTGCTGCGGCCGGTTCACCCATGGGAAGACCGTTGCAGATGCCTTGTCCTGGGGGAACGAACCGGGATCAGGGCTTTCCTGCTATTGGCTCCAGTGCAGAGGGGGTGGAAGCGAGTGAGGCACTTTCATCCTTGCATACTGTTTCAGTGTTGCCTCCCGCGGTTTTGGACGACCCAGTTCAAGTAACAGATAGTGGACAAGTTTGTGCTTTGGTGAGACGTGCTTCTATTACAATGGATACTTTTTGGGAAGCATTTTCTTCTATGCATGTTACCGTTACCTCTCAACTTCAGGCTATATCTCAACAGCTACAGGTATTTGGGCAGCAACTGATGTCTTATGATTCGGGGCAATCTACTCTAACTGCTAAAGTGGCCACATTGGAGGGGCGCTTGGAGCAGGTACAAGTGACTGCACAAACCTTTGTAAAGGACTCTGTGGTTTTACATAGGAAACTGGAATTTTTGGAGAATGCAGCAAGGAGTCGTAACCTGCTAGTTTTGAACTTTCCCAAGATCCCTTCTGTGTCGGCCTTGGAGTTATTTAAGAGGTTTCTGACTACTACGCTGAAGGTTCCAGCTGATTCGGTTCCACCTATTTCGAAAGCTTTCTATATACCTTCTTTTTTTTTTTAAATGCTTTATTTATGATTTTCTTGAATACAATACACATGATAAAGAAATAAAGTAAAATATTACAAAAAATCCAAGAACAATATAAGTCCACATAAAAGGAAACACATCAAGGGAGAGGAGCCAGCCAATAACAACCGTAAGAACAAAAAAAAAGGAAAAAAGGAGTACATAGACTCCACAATAGGGAGGAAAATTAATATCAATTCCACCCACTAATTCCCAACTACCTCCTTTTCATTCAAAAGTTTTAACAACGAAGTTACATCAATATTGTGGCAAAGTCAGCTATCCTGAGAGTGGGGGAGGTGAGAAGCATAACAAATTCACCCTAGTTAAGGGTCCCCTTCTAGGAGTGCAGGGAGAGAAAGCCACAGCCAGGTTTCAAAGACAGAAAACCCCCAGCTGGAACAGGTTTCAGCCAATGACTGATAAAGTAAGAAAGAGGGATTGCAAGCACGAGGACCAAAGCCCTTACTTTAACAAGTGCACTGATTATTCTAATATCAGAAGGCAGGGGGATTACCAACACCTGGGAAAGAAAGAGGTGGGGTTAGAACCCTGGAGGTATAAGCCTGGGTTAGATTATGCAGAGAGAGGGAGATGAGAAGGAGAGCAGCTGAGACAGAAGCAGAGAGAAGGAGTGATTCTTGGAGAAGAGCTGAGCTACCCAGAGCTGAGAGAGCTGAATTCCCTGCAACAGGTTGGCAACAGAGGTGGGGACCAGGAAGTGGAGAAGCTTTCAGACCACCAGAGAGGTTTTCAGCTGAGCAGTCTGACCAGGTCGGTGAGTCAGAACCCATGCAGTTGGGAGAACCAGTGTCAGAGTTGGGGGAAGAAAATTGCTTTATGGATTGCTCTCTATGCCAAGCTCTAGACAGGAGGTCTTGAGGAAAAGCTAGTAGCCCTGAAAGAAGTAATTCTCCTTGGAAGTTAACCATATGGCATAAGCAGTGTGGAGGTAAATTCCTGTCTGTTTTAAAAGGGAAATTTACTGCAACGTAAGCCTGATCAGGAAGCTCTGATTCATGCTTGTTTGTCACCTGTGTTTGAACTGTGCAACGGCAAGAAAAGCCAAGTTTGCTGCTATAAGAGTTTTTGCTTGCTCCTCTCCTATATGAAAAGCCTGCTAAGAGTTGTGATAACAGCTTGGAATGTTTGTTTTGTTCTAAGTTTGGTTTCATGTAGAAATGCAGCCTAGAGAGGTTTTGAGGCTGGCAGAAACCAAACTGCTGTGGAAGAATTAAGCTTGAATTTTTCTTTATGCTCTGATTAACAAGGACTAAAAAACAAAGTAGCAGCCTAGTTTCTAAAGGCAATTGCTTCTGCAAGAAAGAGGACTTTAAAAAGCCATTTCTGAGTTCTTTTGGTTTGTTTGCCAGTATTTGCTGTACCTTAAGCAAATCCTACAGTTATAATCCTGTAAATGATACCTTGAACCTGCTGTGTTTTGTGTTATGGAAATAAACTTTCTGTTACAAGCCTTACCCTCGGTTACCTCAACTACAAACCTTCTACTTAAAGCACCAACATAGTTTAGCAGTACTACACTTCCCAGAAGCCAACATGAAGAAATAGGCTGCTAAGAGCTGATAGAAGAAGGAACCCTCAACCACCACGCCCCTCGACCACTAGAGGCAAGTGGCTTCGGGCGTTGTGCTTGTGACAATATATACATAAGTTTGTCCCCCCAAAGTAATAACACAACGACAGGGAAATTTAAAAAAGAAAGAAGCCCCCAAGGCCACTACCCGAGATTTCAACTCCAGAAACTGTTTCCACCGAGTCTGGATGGTCCGGCCCACATCTGGAAATACCTGAAGTTTTTGTCCACAAAAAGGAGCCTCTTTATGCTTAATGTAAGCTCTCAATATACGCAACTTAGCAGACTCAGAACCAAACTGCACTACTAAAGTACTGCGTTTGGAAAGGACGTCTGCAGAATCCTCCAGAAAAGCTGTTAGGTTCTGACTAACTAACCCAGCCGAGGGAACAGAAACCCCTTCAGCTGTCGGTATAGGGACAGAACCAACAGAAAGGTAATACATATGGGCAATATCTGAATTCCCCTCTAAATGCAACACTTTGGTAAAATACTTTTCAAGTAAAATATCTGAGGATAGCAAATGAGTAAAAGGAAAATTCAAGAAACGTTAGTTTTGCGCTCTAGACTGATTCTCCAGAGCCCACAGCCGATAGGAAAGAGTAAGGGAATCCCTAATTAAGGCAACATTACTATCACAACAGGACTGGAGCTGGGAATCAGTGTGAGCAACTAGCTTAACAAAGGAACCTAATTGCTTATCTATATATTGCAATTTACCAACAGCTTCTTGAGAAAATTTACAAAGGGAGGAGACAGTAGAGGATAAACGAGTACCAATATTCTGAATAGCAGCCCATATGTCTGTAAGAGTCACTTCCCCAGACGGGGGAGTGATAATCACGCCTTCAGATGCTGCCAGATAAACGGGAAGTGGAACCAGGGGGGAGAAACATCTGGAGAACATTCCAATAAAGTAGATGAAAAGGCTGGATGTGGGAGAGGAGGAGGAGACCGGGAATCGGGGCTCAACGAAACCCCTTCCGGTGACTGAATTCCAGGCAGCAGGGAAGTCAGGTGTTTGTCCATAGAGCCCACCATCTTACCTCCTTGAGCACACGCTCCTGATTTAACACCAGCCTGTCTTCCACTTACCCATAATGAACAAACAGCACTCCAACTTCACAGCACCCACATGACCTTCTCATGTGCGCAGAAGAGGCGCCAAAGGGGCATGTCCTGTCCCTTGAGTCACGCCCCTTAGGTCATGCCACGCAGGCCGCGACACGCAGCCGTGTGAGGTACCGCTGGGCTTTGTAGAAGGGGAGGGTCCTCCAGACCTGGTAACATCCTCCAACTGCCTGCATGCTGGTCTCTAAGCCTCCAGGCAAGCCCGCTGCACTGTTCCACGATGCTGACAAACACGGCAACTCCCACGTACAGCAGCTCACTCTCCGCTACCCCTCAGGTACCGCTGGGCTTTGTAGAAGCAGGTGGGGTCCTCCAGACCTGGGAAAGCCCTCCAACTGCACCTGATCTCGAAGCCTCCAGGCAAGCCCGCTGCACTGTTCCACGATGCTGACAAATGCGGCAATTCCCACGTACAGCAGCTCACTCTCCCTTTCTATCTACCTTCTGCAAAAATTGTACCTGCTGCTAATTTGGAGAAGTCTGTGGTAATTTTTGCTTTAGAGGCAGATAGGGATTGGCTTTTGAAATTGTTTTTCAGGTCTCCCTGTAAAGTGTTCTTAGACTCTCATATTAGAATTTTTCCCAATGTATCTAGGGCAACCCAAAAGAGGTCAGGGGTGGTTCAGTTGGGTGGGCTATTTTATTTACGTTTTCCTTGCAAATGCCTGGTGAAGTAAGCTGGGCATACTTATATATTTTTTGACCCATCCCAACTGGCCTCCTTTATTTCCTCTAAATTGCTCACTATGCAGGCCTCTACTCCCGTTCCCCCCCTCCCCCTGCAGCTAGCTCTCCCTAACTAGGTAGGCTACACTCGGTATGTTAGAAAATACCTCTCCTGATGTCTGTTAATTTCTTTTATTTACGGTTTATGAATTTTTCCTGAATTTTGTGACCTGTCTTGTTTCGTCATGTATTGTGGACTTGTGGCCTGAGTATTTGCTTTTGTTTCCTTCTAAATTGGGTTAGGGCTGGTGTATTACTTAATTCAGGCCTTTTCTGTACAAGTTTTTCTTGTTTTGATTTTGTAAAATTGCATAAAAGTTTTTTTAAAAAGTACCCGAACTAACTCCAGGGAAGAGAAGTCTTTTAGTTAGTCGGAAAGTCTTCCAGGTAGTCTGGGAGGATTCATGGGATAGAGTTCTGGGAAAAGGATGGGCCAGAGGAGTACATCTCCTGAACACAGATGTTTTAAAACCCAGCCAAGCACCCATAAAAAGCTTAGTGCTGGTCAGTAATGAGGAGCTATACTGCAGAACCTGCTTCCAAACATTACTGGGGAACCTCCAAAGTGAGAAGAGAAGAACATGATGCTGACTAGTTGCCTCCAGGAAATCGTCCACCAATGATTTCTTCCAACAGGACATCTCCATCCTTCTGTTTAAGTGAGTTTCTAATATAGATTTCTAAATCTTGATGGGTTTTCTTCTGGCAATTCTCACCAATTTGGGGCTGCTTAAAAATTTCTGCTGTGTTTGAAAGAATGGACAGTGGAGCTAAGAACATAAGAAAAATCATATTGAGTCAGACCAAGGTATGTTGAGCCGGCATCCTGTCTGACAATGGCCATAGCATAGCATTCAAAGGTTTTCAAGCACAAATCCTCATAGGTCTAAAATAAACCTCTGACTCCTATGAGGATCAATATTTGAAACCTTTTGAATGTCTTTCTATGAGCATTCTATGGTTTACAGCAGAGGTTCCCAACTCCAGTCCTGGAGGGCCAAACACCATTCAGATTTTCAGGCTGTCCCTAATGAATATGCATGAGATACATTTGAATACAATGGGGGCCGTGCATGCAAATACATCTCATGCATATTTATTAGGGACAGCCTGAAAACCTGAATGGTGTTTGGCCCTCCAGGACTGGAGTTGGGAACCTCTGGTTTACAGTTATTAAAATACAAATAGACAGAAGGACATAATCTGAAGCCTTTTTCCTCCCACATATATTTTATAGAGATCAAGGTGGTTAAAGTGATTGGGCAGATTTTTTCAGTGACTGTTTAAATTTGGTGGACATCATGCAAACTGGCTATTTTGGAAGCCCACATAAAATGTATTCCATGCATCAATAAATACTGAAAAAAGGACAAACAATGGCCAGTGTGGTTTAATGGTGAGATGGAAGATGCAATAAAAGCAAAAGGATATTTTCAGAAAATAGAAAGTAGATCCTAATGAAGAAAATTGGGATGAACACAAGCACTGGCAAGCTAAATGTAAAAGTGTAATAAGGCAGACCAAGAGATACTTTGAAAATAAACTTTCTGTAGAGTACAATCAGTTTCATCCCAGTCTTTAGGACACACCTAGTCAATCAGGTTTTCTGCTATCCACAATGAATATGCATGAGGTAGGTTTACATGCAAAAGAGGCACTTTATGCTAATTTACCTAATGTATATTTCATTATGAATGCCCTGAAAAACATGACTGGCTATGTGTGTCCCAAGGATTGGTTTGAGAACCACTGTAGGGCAAGAATTAATACTGAAAACTTTCAAGTACATCCAAAGCAAAAAGTGTGTGATAGAGTCAGCTGGACTGCTGGACAATCAAGGGGTAAAAAGTATACTCAGGGAGGATAATGTAATAGTAAAACAAAATTGTTTAGGTTTTCTGCTAAGGAAGATGTTATACCCACCCCAGAAACCTTCTTTGATGGTGATGATATGGGCATCTAAAGCACATCACTGTAAGATGTAATAGATCAAACCGACAAGCTCAAGAGCAATAAATCACCGGACCAAATGGTATTCACCTCAAAATCCTGAAAGAGCTTGAACATGAAATTGCTAACCTGTTATTAATCTGTAACCTATCATTCAAAATGGCCATGATACCTGAGGACTGGAGAGTGGCTGATATAATGCCAATTTTTAAAAAGGACTCCACGGGTGATCTGGGAAACTATAGAACAGTGAGCCTGACGTTGGTGCCAGGTGAAATTGTTGAAGCTATATTAAAAAACAACTCATCTTAAATGGAATGAGTCAACATGGGTTCAGCAAAAACAAAAGCAAATTTTAGATATACATGGAGATCAGAATTGAGATGTCAAGGATGGAATGTACACAGTTCTCTTGGCATTTTAGAAAACGTTCTACCAAACATGGGGCCTTTTCTAAAATCAATATCAGGACATGTAGGAGTGCACATGTATTTGCCAACACGTGAAAATCAATGGAGGCAACTCAACAATTTACATATGTAAATTTGTAATTTACAACTTACATGTGTAACTTACACATGAAGTCAAAATTTTGGAACTAACACGTGTAAGTTGGTATTTTGCAAACCTGTACATTTAGATACCACTAATTAACTACAGAGACTGCTATCTTTAATACATTTCAATTTTGAGGAGGAAATAAACAACATGGAATAAAGGAGGACAACCTCCTGTATCCCTCCTGTAAAGGGCTTGTTCAAATGAGCACTTTTTAAAAACGTATTTATACCAGGGAGCAGCTATAAATCCTGATATGGACAATTTTAGTCGTACACATATATATGAAGCTGGGAAAACGTTGTCGATTTTTGAAGCACCCAGGCCATGCCCTAATCACACCCCCAGCATGCACCCTATTCTACATATTATGGACAGTCACATGTAAATTTAGCCTTTTATAAAATCATCTTTTATACACGGATGCCATTTCCATGCATAAATGCTGGATTTTCTAGGTGGAACTTGCGGATAAGGCCTCTAAGATAATCCTTACAACGCAGCATATTAGAAGGGATATCTAGGAAGAATTTGAGATATCCAGGTCACAGTGTCCAAAATACCAGGAGAGTGGCAGCAGTGAAGGGAGGCATATGTGAGTAGCATCTTAAATATACTCCTCCCCCCCGTAAGATGCACGTCCCTGCAATCGATTCTGGATTTGGGCCTGTGCAAAGGGCATGGCTGGGTATGTGCGCATTTGCAAGCCAGTTTAAAAAATGTGGACGTCCCCAAAATGGATGGCTGCAGGAACAGATACATAGATGTATTTCTGAATGGGCCCATCTACGCTATGATACATGTATGTCCTGGCCTGCCATTTTGAATCTGCAGATGTGCAGCTGCAGAGCAGTGAAAATGAAAGAACTGTTAATTAACACACAAGTAGGGTTGACGCATAGAAAAGTATTCTCTGCAAGGGTTGCTACCACGAAGCGAACACTTTTCTGCAGCTTATTCGTAGTTTGGAGCAGGTATAGGCTTGAACATGTCAAAAGCCAGGGCCAGACATGCTGATGTCATTCTGAAATCCCACGGCAATGTACATCTCCATTTCACCACCCAGGCCGCGCCCCCCACCATGCCACATGGACGTAGTGCACAGAGGTTTCTAAATGGATCCAGGAACATCTCTGAGATTTGCAATCTGAATGGCCGTTTTCAGAAATTCAAATCAGAAATCAGCTTCTTAAACGACCCCCATAGTATGTTTGATTTAAAAAGGGCTTTTGACAAAATCCCTCATGACAGACTCCTTGGGAAATTAAAGAGTCACGGGATAAGAGGCCATACCCTTTTGCGGATAACTGACTAAAAGACAAGAAACAGAGAATAGGACTAAATGGTCACTCAGACACATGGAAAAGAGTCAGTAGTGGATTGCACCAAGGGTCTGTACTGGGACTTTTCTGTTTAACATTCATGAATGATCTGGAGACAGAAGAGGGAATGAAGTGATCAAATTTGTGGATACTCAAAATTATTGAAAGCTGTTAAAATGATATTGGATTGCAAGGATTTGCAGATCATTCTTGTGAGACTGAGATACTGGGCGTCTAAAGTTGCAGATGAAATTTAAAATGGAGAAGTGCAAAGTGATGCACATAAGGAAAAATAATTTCAACTATAAAACGCTGAGTTCTGAATTAGAAGTTGCCACCAAAGAAAAACAAATCTCTGAGTTGTTGTTGACAATAGGTTAAAATTTTCAGCTGAATGCACAGCAGCTGCCAGTAAATCAAATAGAAAATTAGGGATTATTTGAAAAGGAATGGTATAAGTCTATGGTGCAACTGCGCTGTGAACATTGTGCTGCTCATGTTGTTCCATCTCAATAAAAGTTTCAAAGAAGGGCAATAACAATAATAAAGGGGTAGAATACCTTCCTTGTGAAGAAGGGCTGAACAGGCTAGCGCCCTTCAGCATGGAGAAAGGATGATGTAGCAGGGAAAAGATAGAAATTTATAAATTCATCAGTAGGGTGAAAAGGTTAAATAAGGAACAGTTGTTTAACCATTCAAACAATTTAAAAGCAAGAGGACACTCTGTGAAACTAATGGCCATCAGAATAGAAACAAATTGTAACAAGCTGTTTTTTCACACAGCTGTAGAGTCTGATGGTGGAACAGGTGGTCAAGACGACTAATATAGCAGGATTTAGAAAAGGTTCGGAAAGGTTCCTGGAAGGAAAGTCCATAAACAACTTATTAGCCAGATAAGAGAACCACTGTTTATCCCTGGATATGAATTATGAGAAATAAATCTGTTTTGAGGGATCTGCCATGGGAAGCGCTATTTCCTTGGTAACCTAGAAAGGTATGACCACTTGGGTAAAGGCTTGGATGAGTTCGGCAAACTACCTTGTTATGATGAAATTGAATGTGTGGTTCATAGGTCAGCTATGCTTGAAGTTTACTTATTTTTTAGCTGCCAAAAGTGCTTCCACCATGTCACTTTGTATTCAGAGTGCTTTCCAGGGGATATGTTTAAGGGAAGCAGACTCTATTGGCTCAAATGGTGGCTTTATAGATGATGTCTGGATGAAGTTGAGGTCCCATAGCACAGGAGGCTTCTACAATGGTGGTCTGACATGGAGAAGCTGTTTCATAAACTGAAAAATGATGGGACACATTGGAAAGCCACGGGAGCATGATAGGCCTAGAGAATGCTGAAATGTATTCTGATGGAGGATATCTAGAGCCCCAGATGACAGAGATGACCGTGCAAGATTGTGTGAGATGGACAGTGAATAGGGTTGCGGCCATTTGTAAAACACCAGATTGCAAAGCATATATGCATTTGGTAGATTGTTTTCTTGCAGCAACTAATAGATCTTGAATAAACATTGGTAGGCTTATAGAGTAGAGACAATTTTCACTTATTATAATTACTTACTGTGCTTCTTAATTTGCTAAATGACAATTTTTAAAAATAGTATCTTTTTAATCTCTTGTATCAGTACCTTATTTGGCCTTTTTTTTTTGTAACTCCAGTTTTTATTGCTTTATTATGGCTACAAACATCACAGTATCAAGTGGTAGATAACATATGACTATTCAATGTTTAAGTTACAATGTAAACAGCTTTGACTGAACTGACAAAGCAGTATAAAAAAACCTGTTAAATAAATAACTTACTCTGGTGCTTTCACACAACAATTCTGAAGGGTCTCATCTGCCCCTTTCCATATCTACTAAGTAACATTGCGGTTACTTTATATTATCCTGGAATACAGTGAGAAGACCATTGGACACAATGCTATACACGACTTCACAGCCTCAGGCCTCAGCCCACTGAGAAACTATGAATCAAGAATACCCACCTCTTCTGCTAACACACAGCAATAGAAAAGGCTCATTCCTACCCCCCAGTCCTCCAAATACCTATTACATCAACACCAGTATGACTTATCTGTTTCATACTACTATATCCAATACATAAGTTAGGTTAAGTCCCCTTAGCCACCTGCTGGATTCTTTTACTACCTATTGTACTTATTATCTTAGTTTCTGTCAAAGTTACATGTTTATTTATTTATTTAACATTTTTTATATACCGTCTTTCTACGAATCAAAACAGTTTACATAGAACAAAAAAAGCAGTGTATTTCAACTGTTTACAAGGAACGAATAACAGGATACAGAATAAAACAACATGAACTAAATTATATTATACAATTAATTACAGTGAACAATGATCAACATGTAACTCACATTTCATGTTGCACCTAATGTTGTTTGATTGTAAACCGTCTTGACTGGTAAAAAGATGGTATAAAAAAAAAAAGAAGTTAACTAACTAAATAAATAAACCATAGCATATTCAGAAACAGAAAAAGACAAAAGAAAAGATATCGCATTGTAATTATATATTTTTATTTATTTAACATTTCTTCTATACCGCGCTATTCAGATCAGTGCGGTGTACATTAAACAGAACATACTACAATGCATCAAGCCACATTGTATTTACAATGAACAGGGTGGAAATAATTTGGGATATGGCTCCTTGTCAACACTACAGATTCCCCAACACACCTTTTAATAAAACTGTTTGACCACAATACAACTGTCTGTCCCAGGTTTCCAGATGAGGATGTGATTGATAACCATATCAATAAGTGCCTTATAAAGTTTTGATGCCCCATATGCCAGAGTTGCTTATTTCCACCTTATCAGGCTCCTCCTGAATATATTTTAAGGTTCTCTGCTTTATTATTTTTAGCAAAGTATCATATTGGTAGGTAATGAAAACAATGGGATGGCACAGAAAAAGTAGGACAGCACAAACCATGAGGTCAGCCCGACAAGTGTTTCGGCCGGGGCCTTCTTCAGGGGACAAAGACCTCTAAAGACATACAACAAAATAAATAATGATAATACCAATAAAAATGGTAAAAAGCAAATCATGAGAATATATACATAAATATAGAATACTGAAGGCAAAAACCATTAAATAATTAAATAAAAGGTAAGTAATTTTGTTTGAAGGTTAAAACATAAAAACACCAGAACATTCAATGAGTTAAAAAATGAATCAAGATGAAAATAAAGGATAATCAGTGAAATAGCATAAAAGCAATAAGATATAATGAAATAAAACGAGCAGACATGTAGTGCTGTAAAATAGTATAACAATTTTATGAACCATACCATCATGTAACTGAAACCAATTGTCAGGCTGACCTCATGGTCTGGAATTAAAATTGTCCTTTCGACAGTGAATCTGCTGTCCTGTGTCTGCTAATGCTGCAGGAGGGGTGTTCCCTTTCTTTTCTGAAAGCAATGGGAGCCATATCCCTTTTATTTCTTCAAATCTGTTGAACAGAAAATAGAATCCTTTTGAAATAATGGCAACATCTTCACTATGCTCCCTCTCCTCAGTCTTCTACTCCAACCTCCATATTTCATATCAGAAAAAGGGCACTAGTATATTATTTTACATTGGATAAATGTATGCTTCCCACCTCTATCTTTTTCCTCACTGCCTTCCAGTGTACAGTCACAGAGAGCAGGAAGGGATGTACCTTCCCTGAGAGGAGATTGACCATGCTGAGGTGAACAAATTCCTCTTGCAAATCAGAAAAAGGAATGTGAACCCATTTCCTTGCTCTAATGGATCACAGACAGGGCCAGCCCAAGGTTATCTGAAGTTTTAGGTCAGGGATCTCCGACTCCAGTCCTGGAGGGCACCAAACCATTCAGGTTTTCAGGCTGTCCCTAATCAATATGACTGAGATAAATTTGAATACAATAGAGTCAGTGTATGCAAATATATCTCATGTATATTCATTAGGGAGAGCCTGAAAACCTGAATGGTTTGGTGCCTTCCAGGACTGGAGTTGGAGACCCCTGTTTTAGGCAAATCTTCAGCCATGCACCCCTCCCCCCAGGGCAGCTTGAGGCCATTCTCCCCCCTAATTCTGCTTCTTTTTTTACTTTCCCTACCTTCCCTTAATTCACATTTCCCCTTCCCATCTACTCCAAGTGCAAAGCCTCTCACCTCCTCTTTCCTGCCCACAAGTATGCAGCATCTCTCTTTCTTTTCTCTACCTACCAGTGACCAACAGCTCACCTCAGCTACCCTACCTCCAAAGTGTCCCGCTTCTCCCATCCTCTATCCCCAAGTGTCCAATATCTCCCTTCCTCTTCCCGACTCCCCCAAGTGTCCAGCATCTCTTCTCCATTTCCCACTCCCTCTACAACTGTCCAACATCTTCCCTTTCCTTCCCCCCAGGTATCCAGGATCTCCCCTTTCCTTAAGTTTGCCACCCAATCAGGTGGCAATCATGCTTAAAGCCGCTGTGTCCCACCCCCTCCAAAATAGGAATGTTGGAGGGGGGGGGGGGGAGTCTGAGCATGCACCTGTGCTCAGATGCTCATGCCAGCCATCCTAACTTTTCCTTAATATCACTGACTTCTGCCGCACCCAGAATTGTGCTGCCCTAGGCAGATGCCTAGTCTTGCTAGTAGTAAGGCTGGCCCTGGTCACAGGGACATTTAAGCACCCTGAAGATTGCTCCTGTATGGTATAACTTGAAGAGCTCCTCCCTCCCACATCACTTTTGCATCCTAAAAGATGACTACATATCAGAGGGAGGAAACTAATGGGCTTACATACAGTATTGCACTGTATACATACTATCACAGTTATAGTGACTTGCTAACAATTTCTTTTAATCAAAAGGATCTATATCAAAGATCTCAAACTCTGGTCTTTGAGGACCACAAACCAGTAAGATTTTGAGGATATCCCTAATGAACATGCAGGAGAGAGACTTAAATACAGTGGAAACAATGGCATGCAAATTTATTTCATATATTACACAGGTACACTACCAAAAAACTGCCTCCAGTTTTGCAACTGATTCCTATAGATTTTGGGGTGCTGAATCCAGGAAAAATAGCCAAAATGTTCCATCACGTCACGTTTTCTTGCAAAATTAGATTTCTTACCCATATAAGGAATGTTCACATAATTTCTTTTTAGCCGACTGCAGTTTATTTTCTTGGCCCAAAATAGAGGTTCTAATGGTTAACTAACTAGAAACACTCCCTCATGATATTTTAGAGTGTTTTGTATTCATTTTATACATTAACAGGACAATTGGGAGGCGGGGGGCTAAATCCAGTACTCGCGCTGGCGCATGTTCTTTCCTGTTCACCTCGCCTCGTTCGCATCGCTCAAACACGGTGGTTGCGACATGAACGTTCCTGTCAAATTTCAGTTTCTTGCAAGTTCATTATTACCTTTTGTTTGCTCAGTCGTAATCCAGCTTTATTCCGAAGTGGTTCACTACAGTTGTAGTTTGCAGTGCTGTGTATTTGTGATGGCTCACAGAGCCAGAGGTTGCGTCAACTCTCCGGACAGTTTTTGTTTTATTTGTGGGGAATATACCATGAAAAAGCAGCAGAGGAACATTTCTGCATTTATTAAAAAAGTATATTTCGCCTATTTCGGTTTGAAGTTAGGCGATTAAGACAAACCGTGGGCTCCTCACAAAGTGTGCAAGACATGTGAGGAAGATCTACGCTTATGGATGAAAGGTAAAAAACAAGCATTTCGTTTCGGAATACCTATGATGTGGCGTGAACAAAGAGACCACAGCAGTGACTGCTATTTTTGCTCTTGCATTGTGAAGGGATACAACTTAAAAAATAAGAACGTAATAAGTTACCCCAACCTTCCCTCAGCAATTAGGCCTATGCCTCATAGCAACGAAGTACCTGTGCCTGAACCACCAAAATCTTTGGATCATATTTGTGTGGACGGTTCTGATCATGATGAGACTCATCAGATGGCTTTTCCCGATGAGTCCAGTACTTCCGAGTTTGAAACTGAACCAGATCAGAAACCTGAACTTTTCTCTCAAGCTGAATTGAATGATTTAGTCCGGGATTTAGGACTCCCAAAAGATGCTGCCCAACTGCTAGGTTCTCGGCTTAAACAGAAAAATCTATTGTCACCAGGAACAACTTTTTATTGGTACCGCAACCGCGAGACACAATTTTTGAAGTATTTCAGCAAAGAGGAAGATTTGGTATTTTGCAACGATATATACGGAGTGATGGAAAAGTTTAAACTCAAGTATGATCCTGCTGAATGGCGGCTGTTCATTGATTCGTCAAAAGACAGCATAAAAGGTGTTCTTCTTCATAATGGCAACACATTCGCTTCAGTTCCTATTGCTCACTCTGTTATTCTCCAAGAAAAATACGAGAATTTGGCCCTGATTCTTCAGAAGATTCGTTATGATGAGCATAAGTGGATGATTTGTGGAGACTTTAAAATTCTATCCATGCTATTAGGGCAGCAATCCGGTTTCACCAAATATCCCTGCTTCCTTTGCTTGTGGGATAGCCGGGCCCGCGACCTACACTGGGGGAAAAAAGACTGGCCAATTCGGGAGTATTTGAGACCCGGTGAGAAAAATGTTCTTCATGAGAGCTTGGTACCTCGTGATAAAATTCTATTACCACCTCTCCACATTAAGTTGGGTCTCATTAAGCAATTCATCAAGTCCCTTCCAAAAGATGGTGAGTGCTTTCGGTACCTTTGCTCAAAGTTCCCCCGACTTTCTGAAGCAAAGCTAAAGGAAGGAGTGTTTGTTGGCCCTGATATAAGGAAACTCATTTCAGATGGAGCATTCGCTGAAACGATGTCTGAGAAGGAAAAAGAAGCCTGGGATTCCTTCAAGGATGTTGTTCTCAAATTCTTGGGGAACAGGCGGGATGAGAACTATAAGGATATTGTTGCCAGGATGCTCAATGCCTTCAAAGAACAAGGCTGTAACATGAGCCTGAAAGTCCATTTCTTGCACTCCCATGTGAACTACTTTCCCGAAAACTTGGGGGCATACAGTGAAGAACAAGGTGAAAGGTTTCACCAGGACATCAAGGACACAGAGAGAAGATACCAAGGAAGATGGAACACCACTATGATGGCTGATTTCTGCTGGTTGCTGCTGCGGGAAACCCCAGATGAAAAATACGCCAAGCAGCGCACCAAGAGAAGCATTCGGGGGAAGAAGAAACGGGCCCACCAGGAGATTGATTGACCTAAGAATGACTTTAAAATCTAAACTGTGTTGACAAATATCGTGTTTTTACTAAACTTTGAAATAAAAATTTGCTAGTTATTACCACAGTGTCGGATCTCATTTATTAGAATTTTATTTTCACACCATCTGGTGTTTGTCTTCATGTATTGCAATGGTGCGGTTTGCGTTTTCTATTCTTACATACATACCTGTACAACATTTTTTGCACATTTCTTTGCTTTGCTTTGTGTCTAACCTCGCTCTTATATGCTCAATGTTTGTGCACATGTATGTGGCTGTTTTAAGTGCAGACAATTTTGCTACCATCACAGTGTGTTTTGTTGACATTACTCTATTCTTATGTGCTGCCTTGTTACAATTTTCTTTATTCTTATTTGAATAACTACTAAACAATTAGTATAAAGAATTCATCCAAGAAACTTTTATCTCGGTCGCACTCAATCTGAAACGTTCACCTCAAACTGCTAACCCAATGTAGCAAAAAATCTGTACGTGATGGAGCAAATTGGTTACCAGATTTGGATTCAGCGCACCAAAAAATGTAAAAATCAATCGAAACATTAGAGGCAGTTTAAAAAAAATTTTTTTTAGTGTACCTGTGTTATTCATTAGGGATATTCTTAAAACCCAACTGATTTATAGCCTTAGAGGACTGGAGATGTTTGAAAATGTGTTTCATCCAATAAGCCAAATAAAACAGGTGTCCCCCTGAGTCCCGGGTGCACCTTCCACTACTTCACTATATTGGAACTAAAGAGCACAACAGTGAAACCAAAGTCTGAAATAAATATTCTCACTTCCTCTTTCTAAGTAACTGTAAGAAGTCATCTGACCATGCAGCATCTGACTAATTGCAAGTCGGTCTGCAGTGGCACAAAACTGTGAACGCAGTTTAATTATATTTCCTCTACTCTTTCAGATATTTTTCTCTCTCATCATAACCTGGTCACAAGTCAGTGATGAAGTGTGCAGTATAATTCACAGGACTCCGACAGGAGCTGTGATGTGAACGCTTCTGCTGTGACCCCTGAAAATGAACTGAGACCACCAGCTGCAGTTTTTTTTACCTGGTTGTTAGTGCAGGTGGATGGCAAGGTGGATGAAAGAAAGAGGATTTTAGTATTAAGTAAATAATTATGTTCTTGATGTTGTTTTAATAGTAATATTTTATTGTATACCTCCTGGGCCTATCAAATGCCAGTTTATAGGTGGTTTGTAAATTCTGCAAGTTAAATTTAATTTCACATGGGTTGTCTTAGCTGCAGTTTCAACTGATAGCCTAGAGGCGGAAGCTGTTGTAACCATACTCCTGAGCTATCCAGTTCCACTGTTGTTTCAGATGAATTATCCCTGTACACCAGGGATTCTCAGCCCAGTCCTTGAGACACACCTAGCCAGTCAGGTTATCAGGATAACCACAATGAATATGCATGAGAGATTTCCATATACTGCCTCCATTGTGTGCAAATCTCTCTCATGCATACATATTGTGATTCCCCTTCTGCGGCCCAGAGGAAAGGGATGAAAGGGTTGTAAAGGGGAGAATCATAGGCTTTGGGATGGTGGGAGGGGGAGATTAAAAGGGAGAGGATGCTGCAAGGAGAGGTGAGAGAGAGAGGATTATGTAGAGATTCATGTGATAATGTGACTTTAGTCTTGAAGTTATATTTTAGTATTTTGAATCTGACAGCTCTGCTCAGTAGCATATCTGCAGATTATTTTTGCCTTCTGTGAAAGGAAATCAATGTGCTAGTTGTAGCCTAAAAAATGCAAAAGCATCTCCTGTAGCTAATTCACATTTTCAGGTTAACTATGTGAAAGCATGTTCAAAACAAGAAGAAATCAAACAGCCATCCATCGGGAACAAGTGCTCATATTGAAAGGCTAGGACTCCTCCAGCTGTCTTGCTTCCCCTGGTACAATAATATCCTATTTCATAGTTCTGCAAACAGGTCTTTCAGCAGGATCTATGACAAAGAAACTGAAATAGAAATGGTTGCATTTGATACTTTGAGCAACATAGCTGCCAATATACATCATAAAAACACAAGAACACAAGCTTTGTCTTACTGGGTCAGACCACAGCAAGCACAATATCCTGTTTCCAACTCTGGCCAATCTAGGTCACAAATACCTGTCAGGTTCTCAGAAGGTACAGAGATTCCTCAGTTCACTTAAGTAATGGTTTATGGACTTTCCTCCAGAAACTTGTCCAAACATCTCTTAAACCCAGCTACACTAACTGCTTTTACTACATTCTCTGACAACAAATTCCAGAGCTTAATTACATACAGGGAAAAATATTTTCTCCAATTAGTCTTAAATGTACTACTTTGTAGCCTCATTGAATGTCCCCTAGTCTTTATACTTTTTGAGGAATAAAGAACCAATTGATATTTACCCATTCCACTACATTATTTTATACACCTCTATTGTATCTTCCCTCAGCTGACTCTTCCTCAGAGTTTGTGTTGAGTGAAAAAATATTTTCTCTTATTTATTTACATTCTCTTCTATACCGCGCTATTCTGCATCAGTGCGGTTTACATTGAACAAACTGAAATTACATTGAACAGGGCATTATAACTTGGAGATAACTATTTTACAGGGAACATGGGCTATGGAGGGTTAAGTGGCTTGCCCAAGACCACAAGGAGCACCTGTGGGACTAGAAAGCCCAGTCCTTCCGGCCCAAGGTTGCTGTCCTCTAGTGAGATTTGAACCCCGACCTTCCGGCCTGAAGTACCTTGCCCCAACCACTAGGCCACTCCATTAGTCTTAAATGGGTTAATTGTAGCTTCATTGCGTGTCCCCTAGTTTTTCTACTTTTTGATGGCATAAACAACCGATCTATGTTTACTCATTCCATTCTATTCATTAGTTTATAGACCTCTACCATATCTCCCCCTCAGACATCTATTTTCCAAGTTGAAGAGCTCTAACCTTTTAAGCCTTTCCTCATAGGGGTGGTTCTATCACCTTTATCATTTTGGTCACCCTTCTCTGTACCTTTTTGAATTCCACTATATTATTTTAGATGCAGCGACCAGAACTGCATACCCTACTCAAGGCGTATTTGCACCAAGGAATTATAGAGAGGCATTATGATATCCTTTCTTTTATTCTCCATTCCTTTCCTTATGCTTCTAAGCATTCTATTGGATTTCTTGGCTGCCACTGCACACTGAACAGAGAATTTCAATGCATCATCCATGATGACAACTACTGTAGATCCTTTTCCTGGGTGGTGGCTCCTAATCTTAAATTGTGTAGCTATAGTTTGGATTGCTCTTCCATAAGTGTATAATTTTGTACTTTCCACATTCAATTCCATCTGTCATCTGTATGCCGTGTCTCCCAAGTTCTCATTTGTCTGTGTGATCAACGTGGAAAACAGGCATTACCTAGCCAAGCTGAACTTGCAAGCAATGGCCCAGTTTCAGTGTGATTTGGCATATCACTGCCCTTTATTCACAGTGCTGTGCAGATGAGACAAAATGATATGTACAGCTTTCAATTAATAAGGGTTTCACTCAATTCTGCAGCTATGGCAAAAGGTTTGATAAACAATAGTCTTTGGGAGCAATTTGATAAAGGATTTTTCACGTGTTAAGGTCTTGGATTTTTATGAAACTACCCCAGGTGTTGCACACCTAAAAGTAATGCAGTGACAAGAAGGCATGGGCTTTTATATGATCTGTGTGTAAGCATTTTCTCCGGGATCAAGCAGAAAGTCCTTCCTCACATATGGGTGATGTCAGTGCCGATGGAGCCCACGCAGTAACCTTTCCACAGCTTTCAAAGAAAGCCTTTGGGAGATGCACCACGCATGCTTGGTCCCATTCCCGCCTCAGGGTGCCACCTTGCCCCAGTCTCCTTTTTCCGTGGAGCCCATTGGACGTGTGTCTGTTCCTCCCGGAAAAAAGTTAATTTTTTTCTTAGATTCTCGAATTGATTCTTTCTCCAGTTTGCGTACCGGTACCAGTCTCGCCTCCTGGGTCCACTCGCCTGAGCATCATAGTTTTTTCTTGGGTTCCTTTTTTCCCTTGGGTTTTTTCTCTTATGCGCTGGTTTTTGCACACTTTCTGGCCAGGCCAAGAGAGTTTGACCTCGCGGGGGCCATATTCCCTGCCATGACCTTGATCAGTGACTTCAAGCCTTGCGACTATTATACACATAATATGTCATGCACGGATCTGCATGACTGTTGCCTTCAGTGCCTCAGAGTGGACCATGATGCCTCGGTGTGTGGTCTCTGCCAGCAGATGACCCCCAAGGCCGTAAGAAGCAGCATGAGTTGATTTTTCATAAGATCAACTCAGCCCCAGAGTCATCTGTGGGACCAGCAATCTTGATGGCTGCAGCGGAGGCTTTGGCCCTATATGGTGACCGCACCTCCTCAGAGCCTCAAGGTTATGGGGCATCGAGCTGGGGCTCCCTCGGGGAGGGACGCCCCTCAAAGAGCCGGACACTGTCCCATGGCCACTGGCCTCAGAGCCCTTGACACGAGGCCGAGGGTGATGGCTGGGAGCAACCCTTGAAGCTGCTCCAGCAAAAGATGCCATCGACATCCGAGGATTGGTCTCAGTCCTTTGAGGCCATCCTCGTTGAGGACACCCCCTCAATGGTGCCGGCGCCAGGCCCAAGGCCCTCGGTACCTGTGCCGGTGTCTGCGGAGCCTTCTGACCTCATCACTCCCAACCACTAGTTCTGCCATGGCAAGGGAGTCCCCGGAGGTAGAGCTGATCCTTGAGCCTTGAGAGTCCCCTTGGCACCGGTTTGGTCCCAGTCCCGTGCAGGGCTGCTCAAGGACTTTCTTGTCCAGCGCACCCAACAGAGTGCAGGGGCATCGGGACTCCTGAGCTATCCGGGCTGGGGCAAAAGCCTGAGGCCCAGAGGACCCTTGAGATCTCCTCCAACTCTGGGTTGGAGTGGGAGACAGAGGATGACGAGTTCCCGGACACTCGGCTCCACAGGGAAGTGTCCTCGGACCCTTCCCCTCCTATAGCCCGGTGCTGGTCCCCATCCAAGGACCTGGACTTCATCTGAGATATGGTGAAGGCCCTTGCCTTCACTACCAAGCTGAGGAGGAGCTTTTGGCGGAGGACCTCGAGATATTCCAGTATGAGGCTCTCCCTAAGGAGGCACTCATGATGCCCATTCCTCCCCTCCTGGAACAGCTGCTCTTCCATATGTGGGAGACCCCAGTCTCGGTGCCCATTGTGAGCAGGCAGCTGGAATCGATGTATCAAATCCGCTGGAGCCCTGGCTTCCAAGAAGCTCAACTGCCTCAAAACTCCATGGTAGTGGAGTTGGCCATGCTTAGGCTCAAGAGCCAGAAAACACACTCCTTGGTGCCCCCTGGCAGGGAGGCCTGCACCATGGATGCTCTGGGCAGGAAATGCTTCCAGGGTTCAATGCTCATCAGCCGGATCCAGGCATACCAGCTGTACATGGGTATATACTTGTGGGACATGGTGAGGGAATTCGCCGGATTCTCTATTGGTCTCTCCAAGGAACCTCTTCAATGATTCCAGACCCTGACCTCCATGATCAAAGAATGCTCCAAATTTATGGCTCGGGCAGCCTATGATGGCTTTGAGTTGGCAGCTAGAGTAGCCATGGTAAGCATTAGTGCCCACCGTCAGGCCTGGATACAGTCTGACTTGGAGCAATGGGTGCAGGACAAGTTGGTTGATGTCCCTTGCTAGGGAGGAGCTCTTCAGCAAGCCCATAATGGAAAAGGCTGCCGAGCTGGAATCTGAGTTCATGACCAGGACCAGGCTCCTCATGAAGACCGCTGACCCTTCCTGAAGGAAAGCTTTGGGTAAAAAGCCCCTATACCCAAAGAAGAGGAAGGCTTAAGGAAACTACCCTCAGTACTCGGCTTTCCCATCTCCCCAACAGGGCCAGCAGGCCAAGGGAAAAGGGCATGGCCCTCATAAGCCAAAGACCCCCAACCCCCAAACTGTGCCTCTGGCACAACCTGGAGGGGACTTCTGACGATGCATGGGCCCTACAGGTGGTAAAAGAGGGTTACTTCCTCCACCTCGAACAGATGTCCCACCATTCTTTCCGGGAGAGCCCCCTACAACTTCCATTCACTGAGGCCTATTTCAGCAGGAACTTGCAAGTCTTCTGGCAGACAGGGCAATAGAACCAGTCCCCCTCCATCTCAGGGGCAAGGGATTCTACTCCCCTACTTTATGGTACTCAAAACGACGGGGGGGGGGGGGGGGGGTTCGGCCCATCCTAGACCTGTGGGACCTCAACCAGTTCCTGGTGAGGGAGAACATCAGGATGCCCTCCCTTGGAACATTGCTGCCATGCCTCCAGCAGGGAGACTAGCTATGCTCCTTGGATATAAAGGATGCATATATACAAACATCTTCATCCATCCCCTTCACAGGTAGTATCTCCACTTCTTGGTAGGAGGCTGTCACTATCAGTACAGGGTTCTACCTTTCGGCCTAGCCTCTATCCCATGGGTATTCACCAAGTGCCTGGTAGTGGTCGCCACCTTCCTGCCTCTCCAGGGGGTGTTTGCCTATCTGGATGACTGGCTCATAAACATAAGAACATAAGATATGCCATACTGGGTCAGACCAAGGTCCATCAAGCCCAGTATCCTGTTTCCAACAGTGGCCAATCTAGGTCGTACGTACCTAGCAGTTTCCCCAAAAGACACAGGTTCCGCAATGCTTGTACTGGGTCAAGCATTGATATCCTGGGTCCCTTCTTAATAATGGTTTATGGACCTTTCCTCCAGGAACTTGTCCAAACCTTTTTTAAACCCAGCTACACTAACAGCCTTTACTACATCCTCCGGTAACAAATTCCAGAGTTTGATTACACTTTGACTGAAAAAATATTTTCTTTTATTAGTCTTAAATAGTTTACCCTGTAGCTTCATTGCATGTCCCCTAGTCTTTCTATATTCTGATAACGTAAACAATCGATCTACGTTTACCCGTTCCACTCCGTTCATTAATTTATAGACTTCTATCATATCTCCCCTCAGCCGTCTCTTTTCCAGGTTAAAGAGCCCTAACCTTTTTAGCCTTTCTTCATAGGAGTATCCTTCCATCCCCTTTACCATTTTGGTGGCTCTTCTCTGAACCTTTTCTAATAAGGATATATCCTTTTTAAGATACGGCAACCAGAATTGCACACAATATTCAAGGTGCGGTCTCACCATGGAACGGTATAGAGGCATTATAATATCTTTTGCTTTATTTTCCATTCCTTTCCTTATGATACCTAGCATTCTATTTGCTCTCTTGGCTGCCGCTGCACACTGGGCCGAGGGTTTTAACATGTTATCCACAATGACGCCTAAATCTTTTTCCTGGGTGGTGGTTCCTAATGTGGAACCTTGCATTGTGTAACTATAGTTTGGGTTGTTCTTCCCTAGGTGCATAACCTTGCACTTGTCCACATTAAATTTCATCTGCCATTTTGATGCCCAGTCTTCCAATTTATCAAGATCCTCTTGCAATTTTCCACAATCCTCTTGGGTTTTAACAACTTTAAAAAGTTTTGTGTCATCTGCAAATTTGATAACCTCACTCGTTATTCCACTTTCCAGGTCATTTATGAATATGTCAAAAAGCAGCAGACCCAGCACAGATCCCTGGGGTACACCACTATTCACCTTTCTCCATTGGGAAAATTGGCCATTTAGCCCAACCCTCTGCTTTCTATCTTTTAACCAGTTCCTGATCCACAGTAGTACACTGCCTCCTATCCCGTGACTCTTTAGTTTTGCCAAAAGTCTCTGATGAGAGACCTTGTCAAAGGTTTTCTGAAAGTCCAGATACACTATATCAACCAACTCACCTTTGTCCACCTGTTTATTCACACTTGCAAAAAAACATAACAGATTAGTAAGACAAGATCCTCCTTGTCTAAAGCCATGTTGGCTGTCTCCCATTAGATCATGACTATCTACATGCTGAATAATTTTATTCTTTATGATGGTTTCTACCATTTTTCCCGTCACTGACGTGAGGCTCACCGGTCTGTAGTTTCCCGGATCACCCCTGGAACCCTTTTTAAAAATTGGTGTTACATTGGTGATCCTCCAATCTTCAGGTATTAGAGATGATTTTAATGATAGTTCACAGATTACTAATAGCAGGTCTGCAATCTCATATTTCAGGTCTTTCAACACCCTTGGATGTATACCATCCGGCCCAGGTGATTTGCTACTCTTCAGTTTATCTAATAGTTATAATACATCTTCGCGATGTATTGATATTTCCTTCAATTCTTCCGCACCTTTCAAATACCACTTCAGTCATGGGTAACATCCCTACATCTTCCTCAGTAAAGACCGAAGCAAAGAATTCATTCAGTCTCTCCGCTATCGCCTTGTCGCCTCTTAGTGCCCCTTTAACTCCTCTATCATCTAATAGATCAACTGAGTCTCTTACAGGTTTTTTGCTACGAATGTACTTGAAAAAAATCTTTATTTCGCGTTTTTGCTTCTGAAGCAAGCTTCTTCTCAAATTCTCCCTTTGCCTGCTTTATCAATGCCTTGCATTTGACCTGCCAGTGCTTGTGCTGTTTCCAGGTTTCGTCGTTTGGCTCTTTTTTCCATTTCCTGAAAGATGCTTTTTTGGCAACAACAGCCTCTCTGACCTCACCTTTAAACCATGCTGGCAGTTTTTTGGACTTCTACTTTTCTTAAAGCGTGGAATACAGCTGGTCTGGGCTTCCAAGATAGTATTTTTCAACAACACCCAAGCTTGATGTAAGTCTTTAACCTTTGCAACTGCTCCTTTTAGTTTTTTCTTAACTATTTTCCTCATTTTATCATAGTCTCCCTTTCGAAAGTTAAAAGGTAGTACTGTGGATTTCCTTACTATCCCTCCTCCACTAATTAAATCAAAGGCGATCATGCTATGATCACTATTGCCAAGTGGCCCCAACATTCTTATCTCTTGCACTAGATCTGGTGTTCCACTAAGGACTAGGTCTAATATGGCTTCCCCTCTGGTCAGTTCATGAATCAGCTGCTCCAAGAAGCAGTCATTTATGTCATCTAGGAACCTCATCTCCCTAGCATGTCCTGCCGTGACACTGACCCAGTCGATACCGGGGTAATTGAAATCACCCATTATTACTACTCTGCTGTGACTTTTGTTAGCTTCCTTGATTTCTTTGAGCATTTCATCATCCATTTGTTCATTCTGGACAGGCGGTCAATAGTACACTCCCACTGCCATCACCTTCCCCTTTTTACATGGAATTTCAATCCATAGAGATTCTACAGCAAATTTTGTTTCCTGCAAAACGTTAATCCTTTCTGACTCAATGCCCTCTCTAACATAGAGCGCAACCCCTCCACCAATTTTATCAGCTCTATCATTACGATATAGTTTCTACCCAGGTATCACAGTGTCCCACTGGTTGTCCTCCTTCCACCATGTCTCTGATATTCCAATCATATCTAACCTCTCATTTAGTGCTATATATTCTAACTCTCCCATCTTATTTTTTAGACTTCTAGCATTTGCATACAAGCATTTTAGAGACTGTATTTTATTCATATTAATTTGGCTATTGGTAGACATGGGTAATTTGGGATCTTTAAGCTCTGTCTGCTCCATACTCAAGGGCATTTGGGCTACTTTACTCTTTTTTGGAACCTCTCTGTCTTTGGTAGTATCCTTCAAGGATACATTCTTCTGAACCATCCGCTCTTGGGCGACTGTCGGCTTTCCCCTATTATCTAGTTTAAAAGCTGCTCTATCTCCTTTTTAAAGGTTAATGCCAGCAGCCTGGTTCCATCCCGGTTAAGGTGAAGCCCATCCCTTCGGAAGAGCCCCTCCTTTCCCCAGAATGTTCCCCAGTTCCTAACAAATCCAAACCCCTCATCTCTGCACCATTGTCTCATCCACGCATTGAGACTCTGGAGCTCTGCCTGCCTTTTGGGTCCTGCACGTGGAACGGGAAGCATTTCAGAGAACGCTACCCTGGAAGTTCTGGATTTCAACTTCCTACCTAAAAGCCTAAATTTAGCCTCCAGAACCTCCCTACCACATTTTCCTATGTCATGGGTACCGACATGTACCAAGACAGCAGACTCCTCCCCAGCACTATCTAAGACCTTATCTAGGTGGCATGTGAGGTCCGCTACCTTCGCAACAAGCAGGCATGTTACCAGGCGATCCTCACGTCCACCAGCCACCCAGCTATCTACATGCTTAATGATCGAATCACCAACTATAACGGCTGTCCTAACCCTTCCCTCATGGGCACATGGCCCTGGAGAAATTCCTCGGTGCGAGAGGGTTTTACATCACCTGGAGGACAGGTCCTAGTTACAGGATCACTTCCTGCCACATCAGGGTGATGCTCTCCTGTCACGTGACCTCTCTCCTCCATGGCAACAGGGATGCTGCCAGACTGGAGGTGGGACTTCAGGACTATATCCCTGTAGGTCTCGTCTATGTACCTCTCTGTCTTTCTTATGTTTTCCAAGGTCTGCTACTCTAGCCTCTAGAGAACGGACTCGTTCCCTGAGAGCAAAGAGCTCCTTGCACCTAGTGCACACGTAAGACCTCTCACCAACTGGGAGAAAATCATACATGTGACACTCAATGCAAAAGACTGGAAAGCCCCCATCCCGCTGCTGGACTGCTGTCTGCATCTTAGTTTTAAGTTTTTGTTTAGATCTTTAAGTTCTTTACTTACTAAGGGTTGCTATGGATATTTATACCACTAAAACTGTACCTAATACGTTTAATATACCTTGTTCACCTGAAGCTTAATTAATCTCAGGTCCTTAGTGTATGACTGATTTGGGTAACGAACTTCACCTGAGAGCACCTCCTGTCTTTTAAGATGTTTAAGTACCTATAAAGCCACGATTATCCCAGGGGTGGGTGGGAGTGGGGAGGGAGGGAGGGAAATAACACTTATTAAAAGAGGGCTGCTACACAGTACCCTGTCCTGTGCTGCTGAGGTAAGCTATATTCTTATTTGATTTAAATTATAGCTCTTTGCTGATGCTAGGCTCTAACTTATTATGAAATTTAAACTACAGCTCTCTGCTGGGTTCCAAATTTAACCAGAAAGCTCTCTTCTGTGTTTTAAATTTAAACTAAAAGTACTTTGCTGATACTAGGCCCTGAGTGACTATTAAATTAAAATTACAAGCTCTCTGCTGGGTATGAAATGTAACCAGAAAGTTCTCTTCTGTGTTTTAAATTTAACCTTAAACTGCTGCTACTAGGCCCTGACTGATTTAACAAAAAATAGTGGGTTCACAGATTAAATAGCTTTCATAGAAAGAATTTCTTTCAGAAAATTCCCAGAAGTATATACTCACAATTTCAGATCTCTCTCCAGAAGTAACAGTCCCCTTTTCTAGTCCTTCAAGACTGAGGATCACAGAGCTCTGGTTGAGCTATTTATGCCTGTGCTGCTGAGGTAAGCTGTGACCAACTTCCTGGATGATTAACAGTCCTTGCTTGGATAGAAGAAGTTTTTCAAAATGGCCTTTTGAACTGCCACCTGATGTTAACACCTATTGAAAAGGTTTCACAGGTCTCTTGCCCCCTAGGTAGAAGGCCTCTTTGTAAAGGTCTCTAGAAGACTTTATTTGCTGCTCAAATAGTACTGACCCTGTTTTGCCTTTTGTGCTAATCTATATTCTTATTTGATTTAAATTATAGCTCTTTGCTGCTGCTAGGCTCTAACTTAAAAAGGGGAGCACTGCCGCTGAAGATCATCAGGCGACGGCCCACACCATGGTCATTCTAGAGCACTTGGGGTTTGTCATAAAATACCCAAATCTCATCTCCATCCAGCACAATGCCTGAAGTTCATAGGGGCACTGCTGAACACCATCCAGGCCAGGGCCTTCCTCCCCCCCGGATAGGGCCCAGCGCCTCAAGGCACTTGTAGGGAACATCCAGGGTTGCCCCTCAGCCTCTGCCCGCCTTCTGCTTCGACTGCTGGGTCACATGGCCTACATGGTGCATGTCACTCCAGATGCCCACCTACAAATGCAGCCAGCTCAGTGGGCCCTCTGCTCTCATTGGTCTCAAGCGACAGGGCACCTGTGGGACAGAGTGGTCATTACCCATCCTTTGGCTGATTCCCTCAGCTTGTGGCAACATCTCCAGTACCTACAGACCGGGATTCCCTTCCAGGATCTCACCCCCAAGAGGATCCTTACCACGGATACCTCAAAACTGAGCTGGGGAGCCCATTGTGATGACCTCCACACTCAGGGCAGTTGGTTGCAGGTAGAGAGCCTTCAGCAGATCAACCTCCAGGAGCTTTGAGCCATAGAGCTAATCCTCTGGGCCTTTCACCACCACCTACAGCACCAAGTGGTACTGATCCAGATCAACGATCAGGAGACAATATTTTATATCAACAAGCAGGGAGGTACGGGATCATCCCTCCTGTGCAAGGAGGCAGTGAGCCTCTGCTTGTTCACCAGCAAAAGCCAACTGCTCCTGTGGGCAGTTTATCTCCTGGGTCAGGACCGCCCTGGCCGACCTGCTCAATCAGGTCCTCCAACAGCACACAAGTGGCAGCTGGATCCCCAGGTGGCCCACCGGCTGTTCTGTCTCTGGTGGCTCTCATAGATGGACCTCTTCTCCAGTGCAGCCAATGCCCATCTTCCCCGCTTCTACTTCAGGCAGGCACATCCTTCACAGGTGGCAGCGGATGCGTTCCTCATTCCGTGGAAAGGGGGGCCTCCTCTATGCCTTTCTGCCCATGCCACTGATAACCAAGAACATGTTCAAGGTCCAGCTTGACAGAGCCACCTTGATACTGGTGGCTCCTCAGTGGGCCCAGCAGCCATGGTTTTCCCTGCTCCTCCGCTTGTCCCAGGTGCCCCCAGTCTCTCTGGGGTGTGCCCTGGGCCTGCTCTCACAGGAGGACAGATCTCTTCTGCATCCCAATATGGTATCCCTGACTCTGATGGCCTGGCTACTGAAAGGGTAGCCGTAGCCCACTTCAATCTCCCTAGCAAGGTGGAGGAGGTCCTCCTGGCCTCCTGCAAAACTTCCACCTGCCAGGCCTATGCCTTCAAATGGCAGAGATTTTCTGTGTGGTGTACGGAGAAACAGATCAACCCCTTTTCCTGTTCTGTCCAGTTGGTGCTGCAGTACCTGTTTCACCTGTTTCAGGCAGGACTGAAGTCCAACTTCGTTAGAATACACCTTAGTGCACTCTCGACACATCATCATCTTGTTGAAGGCAAACCCCTCTATGCTCAGCTTCTCATGACTCGCTTCATGAGGGGCCTACTACTCTTAAGGCCACCCGTCCGCCACCCTAGTTGCAGAGTGGGATCTTAGCGTGGTTCTCTCGAAACTTACACCACCATCTTTCAAGCCTCTCAGCTCCTGCCACCTCAGGTATCTCTCTTGGAAGGTGGTCTTCCTTGTGGCACTCACCTTTGCTCTGAGTTAGCGAGCTCCATGCTCTGATGGCCCATCCACCTTATACGAGGTTCCACAAGAACAGAGTCATGTTCCGCATGCACTCCACATTTCTGCCTAAGGTGGTTTCTCCATTCCACCTCAACCAAGAGGTGGTGCTCCCCACTTCTTCCTGCAGCCTCATGCTAACAGATCAGAGGCCGCTCTCCACACTCTAGACTGTAAGTGGGCCCTGACCTACTATCTGGAACATACCCTAGCCCACAGTTGCTCCTCACAGCTCTTCATCTCTTACGACCCAAATCGGCTGGGGACAGTGGTCTCTAAGCATACTCTGTCCATCTGGGTGGTGGACCGCATTGCCTTCGCCTATGAGCAGGCCAGTCTCTTGCTGGAGTGCCGTGTCACGGCACACAATGTCCAGGCGATGGCGGCCTCTGTGGTGAACCTGCGCTCTGTTCCCTTGTCAGAGATCTGCTGGGCAACCACCTGGTCCTCAGTCCATATCTTTGCAGCTCATTACTGCCTGGAGTGGGAGTCCTGCCAGGACAGCGCTTTCGACCAGGCAGTACTCCATCAATTGTTTGGGGTGTAAGGCAACTCCTGCCCTTCAGTGTGTTCAGGCTACCGGAGAACTGGTTCCTCGCTTGACACTTGGGGCTGCTTGTGGGTCTTGTTGTTCCTTGACTCTTCTGATGCTTCTCATGGTTCACCTTTTTCTGGTCACCCATGGCTTTTAAAGGTTTTTTGGTAGCCTGTAGCTGGAGAGTCCTATATGGAGAACTGACTTCCAGCTTGTTCCAGGAGAAAGCATAGTTACTCCCTCTAACAGGTGTTCTCTAAGGACAGCAGGAATCAGTTCTCATAACCCTCCCTCCTCCCCATGGCACTTTTTGTCATTTTTGCCTTCTTGAGCTATGTCATCATACTGGGCAAGATGGCACCCTTAGACTGGAAGGGGACCAGGCATGCATGGTGCATCTTCTAAAGGCTTTCTTTGGAAGCTTGGGAGAGGTTACCATGAGAGTTCCGTTGGCACCGATGTCACTCATATGCAAGGACTGATTCCTGCTGTTCCCAGAGAACACCTGTTACAAGTGAGTAACTACGCTTTTTAGGGTGGAGTTTGGGCAGAGTTGCAATTTATGTGCATTGTTTATAAAATATATGTACATGGGGGACCACGTGATGATACAGAGCTGAGTGGATGCCCCAGTGCCAAGTTCCGCTCCCCACTCAGTTTTCAGGCAAAAATTCTTGCTTTAAGGTCCACATCGCGCCATCCGACACCTGAAAGAGACGGAGAAGGAAGCGCAGCTAGAAAGGAGCACAATTCAAAGCCAAAGGTTTGGAGGGTATGCCCCTATGAACGTCGAAACCCACCAAGGAGCACAGCACCAAAATGGCAGCAGGCGCAGATCATAATACTGCATGACAAAGTGGTGAGAGAGATCACCCGTTCCCTGACAGCGGTACCAGACGAGAGGCTTTCCTGTTTACACACGTCTTTAGAGGAGCTAAAGGGCAGTTTGGAGGCTCAGACAACTCGTGTGCAGTAAGTAGAAACATGGGTAGAACACACCGAGAGTCAGATTGAGGCCCTGGAGCAGAGAGTGCAACAGCAAGAGGCAGGCACTCCTTGATTAGCTAGATGACCAGGAAAATAGGGGGAGAAGAAATAACATATATATCATTGGCCTCCCCAAAGCAATGAAGGAAACTGAAATTTGGAAGCTGGTAGAGAAATGGCTCCCGAAACAGCTTGGCCTACAGATTGGTGACATGTGCATGACAGTGAAATGGCTACATCGGGTCAGCCAGCACAGGAAGAATGCAGCGAGACCATGACCAATAATCGCATGCATACTGAATTTCACGGAGGAGGACAAATTGATGCGAAATTACAGAGCTCAGAAGCAGCTGGACTATCAAGGCCACAAAAATCTTGCTATTAAACGACTACTCGGCCCAGGTAGCTGAGAGGCGCAAAGCGATGGCACCCTACTGCTCCCAATTAGCCACACGGGGGATAAGATTTGCACTACAATATCCAACGAGAGTGCGTCTGAATTACAGCAAACAGACAAAATTCTTTGAAACACCTGATGCCCTCAAGGACTTTGTGAATAGTCTGGCAGGGAGCGGGCCAAAGTGAGAAGACCTATAACTGCAGGACTCTGGAACTGTGTGCTATGCTACGGCGCAAGACTCCCTCTTCCCTCATAACTAAGAACACCCTCGGCTGGAGGAGCCATAAAAACAGAAAACAACAACCTGCTGTCAGTTTTTGCAGTGGAGAGAGCAAAAGAATGATATATAGCACAGGACCCTGAGATTAGCACAACACAGCCTGTGGGACATTGACCAGCACAAGTGAAGTGAGAGGGGGGTCAAAACTTCTTCAACTCCTCAGATTTTTGACCAGGCCGAGACAACACACTGGGAAAGACTTTCTGCTTCTGACGCCGTATGAAGCCTACAAAATACCACCCATGTGGTAACAGATGAAGTGAGGCATGGCAGGAGATGACGCATCAGAGCCCAGCCAACACACAAGGCCGTCAATGGACTGAACTGATAAAGCTGCTTTTAAGGACATGGTTTGAAGCGGGATGGGGGAGGCAGAAGACAAAAGCACTAAGGGGGAGGGGTGAGTGGAAGCAGGGAGAGATGAAAGAGAGAACAAAGCTGTTATGGATGGAATGAGAGGGAGCGGAAGGGAGGAGGGAGATGTGGATGTAACAAGTCGAGAGCGTGAGTGGCAGATTTATAGGAAGGAGGGATGGGATGGAGGGTCAAGGGGAGCGACGGAAGGTTGGGAAGGATCATGGAGGAGGAAGGGGTGGGGGACGGAGATTATCACACAAGAGAACACACTGCACAATGGAGGCACAGGAGGAAGAGGCAAAGGGGGGCCCATTTGGCTGGGAGGTAGAAACCCCCAACATCAGAAGAATAGCAAGATACCACATAGTGTCAAGACAACACACAGGTGTTGGATAAATTGAAGGTTCTCACCCTAAATGTAGATGGGATAAATTCTCCAATCAAACACACTAAGCTACTTAACTATTTTAGGAAGGAGAGCGGACGTGGTCTTCATTCAGGAAACACACTTAACAGCACCTGAACATGCAAAGTTACTGAGAGGATGGGTAGGAGAAATAGGTCATTCGTCCTACAACAGAAGACAGAGGGGGTGGCAATGCTCATGCATCACAGGATATCCTTTACACATCATAAGTGCATAGGTGATATTGAGGGCAGATTTCAGATTATGAGTGGCGAGTTAGCGGGGAAAAGGTGGCCCTATGTAATATATATGCGCCTAATGTCTATAACCATTACTTCTTTGCCGCATTGAGCTCCAAGCTGCTTGAATTTAGGGGTTATCAATTAATAGTGGGAGGAGACTTCAATTCTCCCAGGGACCCAATGAATGACTGTAAGCCATCAAGGGGGGGGGGGCAACCCGAGCGCAGTGACGAGGTGCTAACTTTTTGATGGGGGAACTGGGCCTAATGGACACATGGCATGCGTTACACGTAGAGGAAAGGGATTTTACGTTTTACTCCCACCCCCATAACAACTATGCTTGACTAGATTACCTGCTAGTGTCAGAACAAATGTTTCGGGACATAGAAAGAGCCAAGATTGAAGACGTGGGCCTATCAGATCATGCAACTGTGTGGCTAGAATTTAGGTTACAGGCAGATAGGTGGGGATAGAAGGGGAAGATGTGGAGGATGAACCCCACGCTTTACAAAGACAAAGCATTTTCTGAGCATTTGCACGTAGCTTAGAAACAATACTGGCAGGAAAATGGGGATGACAAAATGGACCCCAGGACCCTATGGGAGGCGGGAAAGGCTATCATGCTGGGAGTCATCATAGCATACATGGCAGGGAAGAGGAAGGCCTGAGATGCACAAATATTAGACCTATCCACACAATTGCAGACATTTAGGAAAAAGCACACTCAATACTGGAAATCAGCAGATAGGGCAGAATATATGAAATTGAAGAAAGAGATAAATATGCTATTGGATAAAAGGGCAGAGGGAGATATTCAGATGTATAAATACCAACTCCATCAATGGGGGAACAAATGTGGTAGGATGTTAGCCCATTTGGTCAGCCCGTTGAAGTGAAAGAACCAATCCGACAGATTAGAACCCCGCAGGGTGCAATAGTGGAAAGGGACGAGGAGGTAAGGCAGCAGTTCCATTGTTTATATAGCAACTGTATGAAAAGGGACCAGAGAAGGTGGAAAGTAAGGAGGAATTTTTCCAAGGACTTAGAGTACCTCAGGTAATGGAAGAGAAGAGGCAGACACTTACTTCTCCAGTGGTACAACCCAGTGTTCAATTTGGATATCAATTTCATCAGTTTTCTTGGAGAGTGCTGGTTCGGATCCCCCCTTTGTTTAGGGGGGGGGGGGGGTGAGCGGGAAGCTCATCTCCAATTGTGTGAGCAGAAATGGATTTTTATTTTAAATTTGGTTTCTCCTTATGGCCTAAACCTCGAATTGGATTGGCATAGTTTAGTTTGATATGTTATGGTTGATTAGTGTGGCAATTACATTGTTCTGTGCCTCCTAAATTAACCTTGCAGTAAGCAATCTCAGCTGTTGGTATGACGTCAGATGCCAGTATAAAGAGTGCTTCTCCTTTGTATTGCTGAGTGAGAGTTTCTTCTGGCAAGACTGTTTGTATTAAATGGGGATCATGTGCCTGACGCAGGGTCTTTTGAATGAACTGTGGACCTGAAACGCAGTGCTGTGTTGTGAAGGATCCCTCAGTGATTTTAACATCGGCACAGGAGATGCTTTGTGAAAGTCAACTAAGTTAAGTTGACATTCTAAAGTTATAAGCCAGACTGTTGTTTTTTTTACTGCAAGTTTTGATCAAAATGGACATTGTCAATGATAGGAGTTGAATCCTCACATTGACTCAGTTCGACAAAAAATTGTGTTGATTTTTGGTGGGAATTCACTCTGTTAAGGGTTGGCATTTTTGGTTTTCAGAAGTTTAAAGGTAAGCACCACTGGGCTGTTGCTGCTCATCCCTGGCCGTGGCGGCAATAGGCACCGGAGAGGGGATGAGGTTCACCTTGTGCTGGCCCTAGCAGGATGCACAGACTTGTGTACACATGCATCTGGCTTTCTGTCCTGGTTTAGCACAGACATTTTCACACAACTTATTTTCATGCTATTGGGTTATAGTATTGTAGAGCAAAGCTTTTGCATAGGCTTGCCTTGGGAAAGCCTGTGCTGAGCTTTAGTGCATGGCTCTAACACAAAGTTTCTGCATTGACCTCTGAAGAAGAAAGGAACCTAGAGGTGGCCGTGGAAGACAGCACAGCGCAAGTATGCCCAACCATGCTTTAACATAGAATATTTAGCACTGCAGTCACTGCTGGATTACTCCACTCTGAGTGCCACAGTTTCAGCTATCCTGTCTCTGTGAATGAATTTGCCATTCCACTTTACCATGGCAAATGGGGTTAGTCTGCCAGACCTGAGACCTGTAAATGTGAGGAGAGGCAGACCAAGTAACTGGTCTGCACCATTGCTCGAGCACAGCTCTTCTGCAGATTTTTACTGAGACCAGCCACCTCATGAGCACTAAAAATGTTCATCAGTGGAAAAAAAATATGACTTTGGTGGATAAGCAGGAGAAAAGGAAGATAGTCAATGTGGTAGACAAATGATATATTGGCATGTCCTTGTCTACATAAATCCTCTTAGCTCCTTTTCTTGAAAATTTCCAGAATAAATTTTCTGTGACCCAACCTGTGGTCATTTCTATTTACATAACTAAATACAATTTTATTCCTAGCCATGCCTGCCTAGTTTAAAAGGGGCAGCTATACATGTATTTTCATGTAGGTCTGCTGGATAAAATTATCTTGCTGTGATCCATTTGTCTTATTTCAGATCTGCAGTGATATACAGATGATCCATGGTTATTAGTAATATAATAAGTAATTTTATGATGTCATTCCTGCTCATATGTGGCCATAAACGAACATAAATGACTCTTACTGACCAATGTAAAAGCATGCACTTTGACATGAAGGCGTGGACCTTGCCAGTAGTCATGCACATGGGCAGAGTGTGGGGGAATGTGCCACATATATTATAAAATACTGTAATTTATGCATGTGCTTGAAAATTATATTCATGGGCATTTACAGCTCTAGGCAAACATTAGACCACTTATGCTAGTATTTTATAAAGTCAAGTAGGCGCCTACTTGTCTTTATAAAACAGCGCATATGTAGGCATCTATAAAGGCACCTACCCATGATGCTTTGCTATAAAATTACCCTCATCAAGGCCTTTGTGAACATTAAAATCCGTCTGCTCCATATCCTGCAAGAAAGATTAGGGCAGGCTGCCTCCAATTCTGTTCAAGGTGAATTATATATCAAACATGGTTCAAATGCTGCTGCCATGCAGTGTGTAAAGTTAGTTTGAAAATTTGTATGCAGTGATAGACTTGGAAAAAGAATATTAACAGATAAAATGGTTTAGCTGAATGGTTCAAGTATATTACAGTAGATAATATTACCTTTACTATTAATTTTTATCAGATTATAAATCCAATTTTGCATAGGCCATCTAGGTAGAAAAAGGGATGTCCAACTCTGGATGTTCACAATTTGCAGCATGTGTTACAAAAGGCTTGCTGAATACAGTCTTTTGTAAAGTACCTCTAAGGCCTCCAAAAACCATGTGTATTGTCCAGTAGGAACAGCTATTTTACGAAAACTACAGTCAACAGTAGAGAAGCATTACTTGGCAAAGGGGCTCTGAAGGGGCCACCAGTTACATATGTAAATGCTGGATTTTACAAAACCACATGTCAAAGGGGAAGTAAATACCCTAACTACACCACATGAGGCCACAAAATACAAACGATCAACAACAGACAGGGCTTTCGCGTACTACGCACCCAGATGTTGGAACAACCTACCTCCCAACATTAGAGCTATTACTGACCTCAAACAATTTAGAAAAGCCATAAAGCATCACCTCTTCATTCTACATTTCCAAAGCACATCATCAACCCTCTAACACTTTCAGATAAAGTGTAACCGCCCTATTTAAGATGATGAAAAGAAACTCTATCCCGTGTATATAGGTCCTATACATGCTACAAATATGTACATAGTTTCCCTAAGTTATAATCCCAGTTGTATATTTCCTGTTATATGTAAGCTCACCACAGTCTGTTGATTGAAATGAGTATTCCTGTTTAATGTAAACCGCGCTGATGAAAAAGAGTGCGGTATAGAAGAAATACAAATAAATAAAATAAATAAAAATAACTAAGGAGTGAAGCTTACACAACTCTAAGGGCAATGTGTTTACTAAAGTGCATTAGGATTATCATGGTATTGCATGTTTAGCATAGAAAGTGATGTGCAGTATGTGCAAAAGTCATGCACTACCTTGTTGGGGGCATGTACAGCATGGCCCCAGCAAATACCACATTGATTGCAACCCTAATGTGTGTTGGCGGCAACATGAATACACTTAACGTCACCCATTAAGGTGGTCTGAAGTGCACCTGTGTTAAATGCAACATTGATGGTGAAAGCGCATTGTCAACCCCCATACTAACCATGATATGCAGTCCCACACGCATTCCAGCTCTACCCTGCCCATTTCCCTCGCTATCAAGTACTAAGCAGATGGCATGGAATGAACTCCATGGTGTCTGCTTAGTACATGTGCTGTATCATGCCCATTAGTGTGCTCTTAAGCCAACATTAACAGCTAGCGCAGCTTAGTAAAAATGCCCCTAGGCTTTGCATTTTTTAGATGGTTTTTAAAGACATATAGATAAGACATGTTCCCCCATGTTTTCTTCCAAACACTGGGTAGCTATCTGGATCGTGGGCTGAAAATTACCACTATCCAGATATCGCATTGGCATTAACCATATACTGGTGCTGAATAGCCATTTTTTTTTAATATCACATCTGGTGTTTAAAAAAAAACATCAGTTGTGGAGTTTAAATATTGTTTTTTACATTATCACCAATTTTTAAAAAGGGTGCCAGGGGTGATCCGGGAAACTACAGACCGGTGAGCCTTACTTCATTACCGGGAAAAATGGTAGAAACCATCATAAAGAACAAAATTACTGAACATGTAGATAGTCATGGCTTAATGGGAGACAGTCAACATAGCTTTAGACAAGGAAGATTTTGTCTTACTAATCTGTTATGTTGTTTTTTTGAAGGTGTGAATAAACAGGTAGACAAAGGTGAGTCAGTTGATATAGTGTATCTGGACTTTCAGAAAGCCTTTGACAAGGTCCCTCATCAGAGACATTTGTCAAAACTAAAAAGTTATGGGATAGGAGGCATTGTACTATTGTGGATCAGGAACTGGTTAAAAGATAGAAAGCAGAATGTAGGGCTAAATAGCCAATTTTTCCAATGGAGAAAGGTGAATAGTGGCGTACCCCAGGGATCTGTACTGGGTTCGCTTCTTTTTAACATATTCATAAATGACCTGGAAATGGGAATAATGTGCGAGGTTATCAAATTTGCAGATGACACAAAACTATTTAAAGTTGTTAAAACACATGAGGATTGTGGAAAATTGCACGAGGATCTTGATAAATTGGAAGACTGGGCATCCAAATGGCAGATGAAATTTAATGTGGACAAGTGCAAAGTTATGCACCTAGGAAAGAACAACCCAAACTATGGTTACCTGATGCAAGGTTCCACATTAGGAAACCACCACCCAGGAAAAGGATTTAGGCGACATCGTGGATAACATGCTAAAAACCCTCTGCCCAGTGTGCAGCAGCAGCCAAGAGAGCAAATAGAATGCTAGGTATCATAAGGAAAGGAATGGAAAATAAAACAAAGGATATTATAATGCCTCTGTATCGTTCGAAAGAGCGACCGCACCTTGAATATTGAGTGCAATTCTGGACACCGTATCTTAAAAAGGATATAGCGTTATTAGAAAAGGTACAGAGAATTTGAGAAGCCGGTTGGAAGCCTTGGATAATCATTCCAGACTGACTAATTTACGTATGATTAATTTCCCAAAAGTGGCGGGTATTTCTGATAAAGATATGTTTAAAACCTATTTGTCAGAGGTGCTTGGTGTGTCTTCTGAGCTTTGTCCACCTTTGGTTAAGATATATTACATCCCTATGGATTTCTTCAGATTTCGCTGTACCTGGTGTACAAGACTCAGACACATTAAACGTTACTGCTATGTTAGAGTCATCAGATACAGAGGCAGTTACCCCGGCTACCTGTTTAATAACCTTTGCCTTGGCATCTGATAGGGAATGGCTTCTGAAAATGTTTTTCAAGAAGAAAATGCTGTGTTTAAAGGTTGCTTGATCCATATGTTTCCTGATTTGGCTAGAGAAACCCAAAGATGTAGGAAAGAATTTTTAATTCTGCGTCCAAGGGTCTCTCAATTGGGTGGGCTTTTCTTTTTGAAATACCCCTGTAAGTGTCTTGTAAAGTTAGAAGGTAATTTTTATATTTTTTTTCCATCACAATTGATTTCCTTTTTGAATGCTCGAGGGGCCCTTATTGGTGGGACTATTTCCTGTTCTACTCCCTCTTACGTTAGGCTGATTTGTCTCTGTTAATTCCTATTAGAGTAATTTGGTCTATTATTTCTATTATTGGATCTCTCTACATTGTGGACTTGAGCGGGAATTTCACTTAAATGTATTTCCTCTGGCTTTTTTCTTATTTGATATTTGTATTCTTTGATTTCCCGATTTCCTTGCAAGTGTTATATCCTTGTAATTATTGAATATTCTATAAATAAAAAAAAGAAAAGGTACAGAGAGCCACCAAAATAGTAAAGAGGATGGAAAGATATCCCTATGAAGAGAGGCTATAAAGGTTAGGGTTCTTCAACCTGGAAAAGAGACGGCTGAGGGGAGATATGATATAGGTCTATAAATTAATGAATGGAGTTGAACGCGTAAACGTAGATCAATTGTTTATGTCATCAGAATATAGAAAGACTAGGGGACATGCAATGAAGCTACAGGGTAACCTATTTAAGACTAATAAGAGAAAATATTTTTTCACTCAACGTGTAATCAAACTCCAGAATTTGTTACCGGAGGATGTAGTAAATAGTAATTACACTTACCTGGTAATTGTAGTTCCTTGAGAGACGACAGCTTAGTCCTCCACGTATGGGTAGTGCACCTCCTCCTGCAGCATGAAGACTGGACCAATCAAATTTCAGCATCACTGGAAACAGCATCCTGGCCATCTCATCAACTCCAGTGAACTACTGTCAAAGCAAACTCAAAGAAATAGCTAACCTTTAAGAAGATAAACCACTATTATAATAAATACCTCTTTTTTTTTTTTTTTTTTTTTGCTTAATGCAGCCGTTGAATATGATAAAAGTTTTTTTTTTTTTTTTTTAACATAGTAGCCAATTGAAAAAGAACTCAAACAGTATGCCCCGCGCCTGCCGCAGCATAAGCAGACAGAGAAAGAAAGAAGGAAACAATAGACACACTCACCTGTGAATAGCGACCTCTGAACCAAAGGCGTGCCGAGCCAAAACACCAGAGGGAGGGAAGGAGGACTAAGCTGTCGTCTCTCAAGGAACTACAATTACCAGGTAAGTGTAATTACTATTTCCTTATCGTTCCTCCAGCTTAGTCCTCCACGTATGGGATGTAACAAAGCAGCCTAACGGGCGGGATTTTTCCAGCCGGCACACAAAACCGCGGAACCAAAACCGGCATCGCCCGCCGCCAAGACATCAAGTCAATAGTGCTTACTGAAAGTGTGCAGAGAAGACCATGTTGCCGCCTTACAGATTTCCACCGGCGAAACCAAGCTAAACTCCGCCCAAGACGCCGCATGTGCTCTGGTAGAATGAGCCCGCAGACCGACGGGCGGCACCCGACCCTGCAACAGATAGGCCGAGCCAATCGCTTCTTTAATCCACCGAGCAATGGAGGCTTTCGCCGCCGCCTCACCTTTTCGAGGACCTCCAAACAGAACAAACAAACGATCCGACTTGCGGAAAGTGCTGGTGACCTTCAAATATCGACACAAAACTTTCTTAAGGTCCAAGCGACTAAGACCACGATCGGAAGCCTGTTCCCCCGACGCGGGAAACACTGGGAGTGACACCACCTGATTCAAATGAAAGGGAGAAGACACCTTAGGCAAAAAGGAAGGCACTGGCCGCAGCACCACCTTTTGGTCGGAGAAAGAAAGGAAGGGCTCCCTGCAAGAAAGAGCCTGAAGCTCGGAAATGCGTCGTGCCGAACAAATCGCCACTAAGAACACCGTCTTAAGGGTCAAATCCTTCACCGAACTCCGAGAGAGAGGCTCAAAGGGAGCCGCACTGAGAGCACGCAAGACCAAGTTGAGATCCCACGAAGGGACAGAAATCCTGCGAGCCGGGCACAGTTGAGAAACCGCCCTCAAGAAGCGTACCACATCGGCATGGGCACCCAGCGCTACGCCCTGAACTTTACCTCTGTAGCATGAAAGTGCCGCCAACTGCACCCGCAAGGAACTGGCGGCCAAACCTTTGGCAAACCCGTCTTGTAAAAAATCTAGCATCACCGGGAGAGAGGCCGTAGCCGCCCGAACCTGACGCCGGGAACACCAATCCTCAAAAATACGCCATACTCAGACATAAGCCAGCGAAGTGGACCTCTTACGTGCTTGAAGTAAAGTCGCTACGACAGCTTTCGAATAACCCTTCTTCCTTAGCCGTGCCCTTTCAATAGCCAGGCCGTAAGAGAGAATCTCCCCACTTGCGGCATGCGAAGAGGGCCCTGACGCAACAGATCCGGATCCAGGGGAAGACGCCACGGGAATCCGTCCACTAACCGCATCAAATCGGCATACCAGGGACGACGGGGCCAATCCGGCGCTATTAACAGCACCCGACCCCGGTGAGACTCGATACGCTGAATCACGCTCCCTAGAAGCGGCCACAGGGGAAAGACGTAAAGAAGGCCCCTCGAGGGCCAGACCTGCAACAGAGCATCTATGCCTTCCGACATCGGTTCCCGCCGACGACTGAAGAACCGAGCTGCCTTCGCCGACCGAAACGTGGCCATTAGGTCCATCACCGGCTGACCCCAACGCAGAACCACTTGCTCGAACACTTTGGGATTGAGCTCCCATTCGCCGGCATCCACCTGAACTCTGCTGAGAAAATCCGCCGTCACGTTGTCCTTCCCGGCAATGTGCGCTGCCGATATGGCCTGTAGCCGGGGCTCTATCCATTCGAACAGCACCCGGGCTTCCGCCTCCATGCCCACGCTTCCGGTGCCGCCCTGCCGATTTATGTATGCCACGGTCGCGGCATTGTCGGAGAGAACCCGCACCGCTCGGTGTGATAATTGGATCTCGAAGCTTTGTAACGCCAACCGTACGGCCCGAAGCTCTAAGCGGTTGATCGACCAACTGCTCTCCTCCAGAGACCAGAAACCCTGAGTCACTTGTGCACCGCAGTGCGCGCCCCAGCCCGTCAGACAGGCATCCGTCAACAGCGGAATCCAGTCCGGCTGCTCCAAGGGCATCCCTGCGCGGAGCGAGGACGGCCGAAGCCACCATTTCAAGTCCAGACGTACCCCCGGCGGCCAGCGAAGACGTTTGTTCAGGGAATCGGACTGATTGGACCAGCGACGGAGCAAGGCCCTCTGGAGCGCCCGCATGTGGAAGCGAGCCCAAGGCACTACCTCCAAGGAAGCCGCCATCGTTCCAAGCAACTGAAGGTAGTGCCAAGCCGACGGAGCTGGGATTTGACGAAACCGGTGTACGAGAGTCCGGAGACCCAACACCCTGCGGTCGGGCAGAAATACGGAGCCTCTGCGAGTATCGAAGAGAACCCCCAAATATTCGAGAGACTGCGTCGGGACCAAGTGACTCTTGTTCGGGTTGACTACCCAGCCGAGGGACTGTAGTAGCCCTACGACTTGCGCTGTCACCAACATGCTCTCCGATCGAGATTTTCCGCGAATCAACCAATCGTCCAGATAGGGATGAACCAGCACCCCTTTCTTGCGCAACGCCGCTGCCACGACCACCATGATTTTGGTGAACACTCGAGGAGCGGTCGCCAGGCCGAAGGGCAAAGCTTGGAACTGGAAGTGACCCCACAGTAGAGCGAACCGGAGATACTTCTGATGCGCCTCCCGAATAGGAATATGGAGATAAGCCTCCGTGAGGTCGAGAGAGGTGAGAAACTCGCCCCTGCGGACGGCGACAAGGACGGATCGTAGGGTTTCCATCCGAAAGTGCGGCACCCGCAGGCAGCGATTCACCCCTTTGAGATCTAAAATGGGACGAAGAGCCCCATCCTTCTTTGGCACCACGAAATAAATGGAATACCTTCCGAGACCATATTCCGCCGGAGGAACGGGTACCACCGCTCCCAGCCGAAGCAGGCGATCGAGGGTTTGTCGGACTTGAGCAGTCTTCCGAGCTCCTCGGCAGGGAGACGCCACAAAGGAATCGAGCACGGGCCTGGCCAAGTCTAGGGCATACCCGTCCCGAACGATCTCCAAAACCCATCGATCGGAAGTAATCTGGGCCCAAGCAGAGAGAAAGTGTCGAAGACACCCTCCGATCGCTGGGATCTCCGCCTGGACCCGCTGCCCTTCATTGGGACTTGCGAGCGGGTGCAGGGGCTGCGGCTGCAAATCCTCTACTGGCTCCTCGAAAGCCCCGAAAACTCGAAGACCTCGAGACATACCTACCTTGCTGAAACCCCCCAAAGCGGGGTGATCGAAACCTACGAAAATCCCAAAACTGACCCCGAGGGGTCGGAAGGGACTTCCCTCTCTTGGGGCGATCCTCCGGCAAGCGACCGCCCTTGGATTCCCCCAAATCCTTGACCAACTTGTCAAGATCCTCACCGAACAACAGCTTACCCTTAAAGGGCAACTTGCCTAGCCGCGACTTGGAAGAACCATCCACCGCCCAATTCTTCAACCAAAGGGCTCTGCGCGTTGCCACCAAGGAAGCCATGCTATTGGATAGCGCCCTGATAAGGTCATAGTGGACATCTGCCAAATACGCTGAACCTGATTCCAAGCGCTGGAGCTCACTTAACTCATCGGCTTCCAAGGCCGGCGCCTGTCGGAGCCGCTGAACCCAGCGAAGACAGGCACGAGCAACCCAAGCTCCACAAACGGAGGCCTGCAACGCAACCGCGTTCGCCTCAAAGGACTGTTTCAACAGACCGTCCATTTTCCTGTCCTGCGGCTCTCTCAACGCCGCACTACCTTCCACAGGGATGGTGGTTTTCTTAGTCACAGCCGAAACCGCCGCATCAACTTTAGGAGAGCGGAACCGCTCAAGGTCTTTGTCTGCCATAGGATACAGCTTGCGCATGACTTTCACCCCCTTGAGACCAGATTCAGGGGTATCCCACTCTGCTTGAATCATCTGATCGATGACCCTGTGAATGGGAAAAACCACCTGAGTTTGACGCACCGCTTGAATGATGGGGTCTGCACCGTCAGCTTCCTCGATCGGCGGCGCAGGAGCCAAGCTGAGAGTTTGAAGCGCTTCAGCAACGAGCGCGAGCAACTCCTCCCGGCGAAACACACGAATAATCTTAGCCTGATCCTCCGGTTCAGGGAGTTCGCCTTCCTCTAAGGCCTCCCCATCCGCTTCCAGGTCCAAATCCGGATCCTCACCCTCTGGCCAATCTGCCTCAGCCTGAAAGGGTTCGTGCAGACGCTGTCGTTTGGGCGCTTTGACGCCGGATAACGCACTCTCCGCTGCAGTAGACTGCGCGGCCCCCACTGGAACAGGAAGGGACCCAACGCCCATGCTCTGGCGCCTACGACAGAACGCCTGATGCATCAGCAAAATGAAATCGGGAGAAAAGTCCTCCAAGGGCAAAGCACCCCCGAGGTCTGCCTGCTCTCCTGCGGCCAAAGGAACAGCAGAAGCCATCCCCGATGGTCCCTCCAGGGGCGATTCCAACTCCACAGCGGCGGGACCTGGCTGAGACGAAGAGGCCAAGGAACTCTCCAGGCGCTGCTCCATACTGAGGGATACAGAGGCACAGCGGTGACAGACGTCTGTCTCCGTTGCAGCGCCCCTCCGAGATCCACAAATAACACAGAGGGACCCCACTGGCATGGAACCGCACCCCGCAGATCCGCAAGCGTAACAAAGGGACCCCTCGAACCTGAAGGGAAAGAACACACTGTCCCAGAAGAACCAGCGCCCAAGCTGGGATCTGGGCAGCTGCCAGTAGTCAGAGATTCAGGTTAATATTTTATTTCATTTTATTTTTATGTATTTTTTATGTAGTTCCCAATAATGGTTTGCCCATAAGCTGCCTATAGCAGGAATAGCAGCTGAGTAGGAGACAGCCCCTCCAAACAGGAAAGAAACAGGGAAGTAACAGCGACCCCCCCCCCCCCCCCCACCGAGGAACCGTCAAACTCCGAGAAAACCAACAAATGAACTAAATGAAAAGAAAATAAGTGCAAACAAATGAAAAGAAATGAAAGAAAATGCAAAGAAGTCGGGGGGAAACACTTTCCTTGCTGGCCCCGGCTACGGGGAAAAGGAGACAGCCGCGTGTGCAGCACACTGAAGGAGCTGCGGCTTGCAAAATGGCCGCGGCAGCGAAGAATTTTTGGCGCGCTTTTGCTCAGCGCCAGGAAAGACAGCCCGAATGAAGAACCAACGCTGCACACGGCCTCCCCCACACCCACAGCTCTAGCGACCCGGGACCACCACGAAAAAACAAAGAAAATAAAGAAAATAACAGCGAAGAGCAGAGGTGAGTGAGCTCCGTACAGAAAGAGCATTTGTACTGCACTCTGCCGCGAGAACTCACCGGCACTTCCCCAGCGCACTCCTTACCTCCCCGGAGGGGTGCTGCTGTACAGCCGCCGCAGGAGCTCTGCCCCGAATAGCCCTGGGGCAGAGATCCTAAGAGATAACTAGGAAAGGGCAATCAACAACAAGCGGCTTAGGCTGGGCCGGAGAGAGACCTCCCTCGGGTCCCCCCCCCTACGGAGTGCCGATTAGAAATCTAAAATTTAAAGAAACAGGTACCCCCTTAAATATCAAATCAAAATAAGTCCTAATAGGACTAAAAATAACCCACAAAAAGGTTAGCTATAGATTAAAGATCTAAACTAACTAACTAGTGAGCCCAGCTCGGCTCACTAACATCTTCCTGCTGCATGAAGACTGGACACACTGGGGTTGATGAGATGGCCAGGATGCTGTTTCCAGTGATGCTGAAATTTGATTGGTCCAGTCTTCATGCTGCAGGAGGAGGTGCACTACCCATACATGGAGGACTAAGCTGGAGGAACGATAAGGAAAAGCTGTTAGTGTAGCTGGGTTTTAAAAAGGTTTGGACAAGTTCCTGGAGGAAAGGTCCATAAACCATTATTAAAAGGGACCCAGGATACCACTGCTTGACCCAATACAAGCACTGTGGAATCTGTCTTTTGGGGAAACTGCTAGGTACTTATGACCTAGATAAGCCACTGTTGGAAACAGGATACTGGGCTTGATGGACCTTGGTCTGACCCAGTATGGCATATCTTATGTTCTTACAATCATCAACGTTTACTGTTACTACCACTGAAAATGGAAATGTACAAGAATTTCAGTGAAACAATCAAATTGAGGTATATTTAACAACACTCCAAGTTTGATATTCAATCCTATAGTGGGCTGGTGTTTTCCTATGAAACCTCTGTGCATATAATTCCATGTAGTAAGTTTTGTAAATAGTTAGTACCCTGGTTATCCAAGTTATTTATGCCCTGTTACCTGTAAACTCACACTTGTTAAATGTACTGAGCATTTTGTTCCATGTGAACCGTGCTGATGATGAATAGTGCGGTATATAAGAGACTGTAAATAAATAAAATAAATAAATAAAATATGTATTTATGACTACAAAGTTTCAATTAATAAAGGGACCAATATTCAAAAGCATTTATCTTCACGACAGCACCTGCTATACGGAAATTCAGTGCTGAATATCATTACAGACCACCTCAGCACTATTCATATAGTTGCAGGGCAGTCCAGGGGGCGGTGACAGGGTGGAGCCAGAGTTTATCCAGATTGTGGCAATTTTCAGTGACATTGTCTGGATAACTGTTTGAATAACCTAGGCAGCAAAAAAGCTGTCTCAAATGCTATCCAGAATATTGTCTTTGGTCAGATTAATGGCGGTGACTAATCTGCATAGTGACTACCACTGAATATCCAGATGGTGCTTTTGAATATTTGGATTATTTTTAACAATGACAGCCAGCATTAAAAAAAAAAAAAACCCGTTGACCACTACAGGTTGAATATTATCTCTAACGTTCCTAAGGTACATCGAGACTCTGTATTATCTGTAAAGCACAAACAAACCCCAGAGATTATTAATACCAAACTACCGGTATTACATGAAAAATCCTCTATTATATTTTATCTTCAAACTTTATTCATACATCGTATAATCGTGACATTGAAGGAAAGAAAAAAAAGACTTCAGCCCATATAGAAAAGACCATCTATCAGGCCATCCATATCCAGCAACATTTGTCAAAAACCTTCCAACCAACCTGCTTTGGTGGTTATTTTACAAAATTATAATTTATTTTCAGATTTTTCTAAATTTCCTTCATCCAATTTTTTCAAAAATGTTGCCAAATAGCCCACACATATCTTAGGCATGTATAGTTTCACTGACACATGCCTAAGATAAGTGTGGGCTATTTGACTAAATTTGAATTTTAAAAATAAAATTTTGATAATTTCTGAAAAAATTGATAAAGAAAATTTAGAAAATGAATTGAGGTATAAAAACTCTGGAAATAAATATCACATAGTAAAGTATTTTTCTGTGTGGTAACTGAGAACATCCCCAACAGCCATCACACAGGCTTTACACTTATTGTGCAATATTTGGGCACTTAACACGTGATTAAGTGCAAACCTTTACCTCATTCTAGTTAACGGGCTCCAAAGTTTCTAGCCTGATGGCAGGAAACATATTTTGTTGTTGTAGCTACTATTTCTACTCTTTACCCCAGAGGTATACAGAATTTTCCCATGCGTTCTTTAGTGAGAAGTCTGATTTTCTCTATCTGCTTTGAAAAATGTATCTCTGATATTTCTATTTCCAGTGGACACAATGAGGATTATTTTAGAAGCCCTATATCATGCTTTGGACATCAGAAAACAGGCATAGAGATGTCTAAAGCACAGAAATGTCCCTGAAGCCATCCCCAGCATGAGACCATCCAAACTAGAACATGAGCGTGGTGTAGGGGTGGCTAGGACATTCCCAAGAACTTGGATTTTCTTACTCGAGTTCAGAAGTATCCGGGACATCCTGAGCCGCATCAAAGATTATACTCCTCCAGGCATGAATAGGCATCTGAAAAGTGCTTGTTTTGTCAAGCAAAAGTCTGGAGAATGTGAAGGAAGTACACTCATATTCCCTTTATTTTATAATGAACACTGACGGGGAATGTGGGCTCATGTTTTTGTTTTGCTATACTGCTGGATGTCCCCATATGCAACCTTGCTTGAGATGAATGATCCTGCCCCATAGTTTCTTAGCAGGGACATCAATATGGACACCAGCATGGATGTCCAAATTGGGGACATCTGTTTCTAATATCAGGCTGAAACATAGATGTACCCAGCATGTTTCTGGTCTATGTCAAAAGGGGCATAGACCAAGATGTCATCCGCATAAATTCTGTATTGTATCTTGAAGTAATTGATAATATTACACAGTGGTTGTATGTAAATATTAAAGAGGGTAGCTGAGAGAGCTGAACCTTGTGGGATGCCTTGTGGTTGATCTGTTATGTCTGAAAGGCCCTGGTTGGATTTTACTTGCAGCTTTCTGTGGGATAAGTAAGAGGTGAACCACTGGAGGGTAGTTCCATGGAGTCCTATTTCCTGTAGCAGTCTCAACATGATATTGTGACTAATTGAATCTAAGGCTGCAGTGATATCAATAAAGATGAGTAGAAAGCCTCTTTTTATGTTATCCAGACCCAGCAGAATGTTATCCAAGAGTGAAGTAAAGCACAGTTACTTACCTGTAACAGGTGATCTCTGGGAACAGCAGGAATTAGTCCTCACATATGGGTACGTCGGTACCGACTGAGCCTGAGCGGGAAAGCTCCCCAGCTTCCCAAAAGGAAAGCTTTTGGGGCCTCCCACTGCGCATGCGCGCTGCCTTCCCGCCTTCCTGACCAACTCTCCTCAGTTCGAGTTTATAGCTGAGACAATAGAGAGAGGAAAGGAAGAGAGAGAGAGATACAACTCCTAGGGGAGGTGGGCGGGTTGTGAGGACTAATTCCTGCTGTTCCCAGAGATCACCTGTTACAGGTAAGTAACTGTGCTATCTCCAGGAACAAGCAGGAATAAGTCCTCACATATGGGGACTCCCTAGCTAAGATGCCTGGGAGATCCCCTGAAGGGTATGAGACCCTGAAAGGTTCTTCATCTTCCTATGGATCTCAGGCATCCATTCAGGGAAGGTGGGCTGGAGTTGTTCAAGAATGGAACAGGTGTCTGAGGACAGCCTGACCAAACAATGCATCCCGGCGGGAGTCCTTGTCCAAACAGTAATGGGCTGTAAAGGTATGAACCGAGGCCCAGGTGGCTGCTCGACAGATCTGGTCAATGGACACAGAGTTTAGATGAGCCATAGAGGTGGCCATGGCCCTCATGTTGTGAGCGGTGACATGGCCCTCCAGAGAAAGGTTCTTACTCTGGTAAGCAAAAGAGATACACTGAGCAATCCAATTGGAGAGTGTTCTTTTGGAGACTGGAAGTCCTAAATGAGAAGGATCAAAAGCAACAAAAAGCTGAGAAGACTTTCGATGTTGCTGTGTCCTGTGGAGGTAAAAGGCAAGAGCTCTTTTACAGTCTAGAGTATGAAGGTTCCTCTCTGCATTGGATGCATGAGGAGCTGGAAAAAAGACAGGTAAATAAACCTCTTGATTAAGATGAAAAGGTGAGACCACTTTAGGCATAAAGTGAGGATTTGTCCTAAGGACTACCTTATCATGATGGAACCTTGTGTAAGGTGGATTAGCCACTAAGGCCTGCAGTTCACTGATGAGGCGAGCTGAAGTGACTGCAATGAGGAAAATAACCTTCCAGGAAAGAAATTTCAAGGAGGTAGTGGCTAAGGGTTCAAAAGGTGGCTTCATAAGCTGACCAAGAACCAAGTTTAAGTCCCATGCCACCGGAGGAGGTCGAATGGGAGGTTTAGTTAAAGTTAAGCCTCTCATGAATCTTGCAATAAGAGGATGAGAGGAAACAGGTTCTCCATTGATGGGCTTAAGTGATGCCGCAATAGCACTCAAATGGACTCTTACTGAATTCGTTTTGAGTCCTGCATTGGAAAGATACAGAAGATATTCCAAAAGAGAATTCAATGGGAGTGCCAGAGGGTTAAGACCCTTTTGAGCACACCAAATGGAAAATCTTTTCCATTTAAAAGCGTAAGAACACCTAGTGGAAGGTTTCCTAGAGGCATGTAGGATATCCTTCACTTTCTGCGAAAGATTGAAGTGTTGAAGGTCTAGGCCTTCAGTAACCAAGCTCTGAGGTGAAGGGACTTGAGGTTTGGGTGCCACAAAGTCCCCTCCTCTTGAGACAGAAGGTCTGGAGCCGCTCCCAAGTCCAGGGAGGGGGCTTGGGAGAGATGCAGAAGTAGAGGGTACCACACTTGGCGTGGCCAGCGTGGAGCTATGAGGATCATGGACCCTTGATCCCTTTGAAGTTTGAACAGAGTCTTGGGAATCAAAGGAATGGGTGGAAAGGCATACAGGAAACCCTGACCCCAATGCAGGAGGAAGGCATCCTTGGTCTGAACTCCCTGACACGGAATTCTGGAACAGAACCGGGGAAGTTTGGCATTCCACGGACTTGCAAAGAGGTCTATGTCTGGGGTTCCCCATTTCTGGAAGATTCTGAGTACCTGATCCATGTGCAGGGACCATTCGTGTGGAAGCAGAACTCGACTGAGTCTGTCTGCCCAAGAGTTTTGGATTCCTGGAAGATATACTGCCAGGAGATGGATTTGATGCTCTCTGGCGAAGGCCCATAATCTTAGAGCTTCGTTGCAAAGCGACAGAGAGCCAGTCCCTCCTTGTTTGTTTATGTAAAACATGGCTACTTGATTGTCTGTGTGAATAAGGACTGTCATGTTGCTGAGGAGGGTATGAAAAACTTTGAGAGCTAGAAAGATTGCTCGAAGTTCCAAGTGGTTGATATGAAGGGTGGTCTCCTGTGGAGACCAAGTGCCCTGAGTGGAGAGATCTTGGAGATGAGCCCCCCAACCTGTTTGGGAGGCATCTGTTGTGAGGGTTGCTTGGGGCAACAATGGTTGAAAGGGGTCCCCAACAACAGATTTTGAGTGGATATCCACCATTGGAGAGACCAAAAGAGACGATTGGAGTTTGCTATTTGGTCTGAGAGAGCTCCTGATGCTTGAGTCCACTGGGTGGATAAAGTCAATTGAGCTGCTCTCATATGTAGGCGAGCATAAGGCACCACATGCACTGTGGAGGCCATGTGGCCTAATAGTTGTAGCATCTCTCTGGCAGTCAAGTGGCTTCTGGACTGAGTCTGAGAGGCTAAGTGCACTAGACGTTGGCAACGGGCCTGAGGTAGATAGGCCCTTGCGGTGGTGGTATCCAACCAGGCCCCTATGAATTCTAGGGATTGAGTAGGGGTGAGTTGGGACTTTGGCAGATTGATCACAAGTCCCAGATACTGTAGAATTCGCCTGGTGCGATCCAGGGAAGTCTGAGCCTCGGACTGAGACGGAGCTCAGATGAGTCAGTCATCCAGGTATGGGAAGACAAAAATTCCCAGGGTGCGTAGGAATGCAGCTACTATTGCCATGCATTTGGTAAATACCCTTGGAGCAGAGGCTAGACCGAAGGGAAGTACTCTGTATTGGAAATGTTTTCCCTGGAACAGAAACCGTAGGAATTTTCTGTGGGATGGATGGATGAGTATATGTGTGTACGCATCCTTGAGATCTAGAGAACAAAGCCAGTCCTGACTCTGTAGGTATGGAAGGAGAGTGCCTAGAGAAAGCATCTTGAATTTCTCCCTGTATAGAAATTTGTTCAATTCTCTGAGATCCAGAATGGGTCTGTACCCCCCTGTTTTCTTGGGAATGAGAAAATAAGGGGAGTAAAAACCTGACCCTTGTTGAGGAAGAGGAACCTCTTCTATTGCCTTTTGGGCGAGAAGAGTGGTCACCTCCTGACCCAACAGGTCTAGGAGAGATGGGGGAGAATTGAAACTTCTCACCATGGTATGGGGAGGAAGGTTGGAGAAATGTAGTTTGTAGCCAAGGAAGGTTGGAGAAATGTAGTTTGTAGCCCTCTCTGATGATAGAGAGGGTCCATTGCTCTGATGTGAATTGCTCCCATCTGGGAGCAAAATGAGTTAACCTTCCTGGAATGGTGAGAGGTTCTGGATGTTTTAGAGCCAGAAAGGTTAAGTTCTCTAGTTTTAAGTCAAAAACCCTGAGGGGGTTGGGACAGTTGGGCTGTAGCAGCCCCTGCAGGTTTTGCCCTGGCGTGTTTAGGCTGCTGACACTTAGGAGCAAAGCGAGCTGCAGAAGAATGTTGGCCAGTATTTGTGGCAAATCTGGCCTTCTTGTAGAAAGGCTTTTTTGAAAGATTTCTTCTTGACAGGGGTAGAGGTAGACTTAGAAAGTCTATCTAAAGCAGCATTTTCTGCATCCATTTGAGTGGCTTTGATTTGCCACTCCTTACCAAACAGATTCTCACCCGTACAGGGCAAATTTCCCAACCCATCCTGGACCCAGGGTTCAAGGTTAGAGGCCTGGAGCCAAGCAATTCTGCGAGCCGCAATGGCAATACCTGAGGCTCTGCTAGCACCTTCAAAGGAGTCAAAGGCTGCTCTGTTGGAGAACTTTGAAATATCTTGGGTATGCTTCAGCAGAAGAAGGAACTCCTCCTTTCTATCCTCTGGGATAAAGGTGAGAAAATGGCATATTTTTAATGCAATTTCCTTCAGAAACATGCCCATATAGAGGCTGTATGAGTTGATTCTGGCAATAAGCATACTTGCTTGGAAGATTTTTCTTCCAAAAGCATCCAGAGTCCTACATTCTCTTCCTGGGGGAGTAGAAGAGTGTCTTTTAGTACTCTTGATCCTTTTCATAGCTGACTGCACCACAATGGAGTGGTGCGGGAGCTGAATTTTTTGAAACCCAGGAGAAGGGGGGACACGATACATGGTGTCCAGACGACGAGAATGTGGAGATAGGGTGAGAGGAGTCTCCCATAAGTCCATCATGTGATCTTGAAGAATTTCATGGATGGGCAGGGTGACTGCCTCTTTGGGAACCTTAGAGTATCCTAAAATGTCTAACTTTTTTGCTCTAGGTTCTTTTTCAGAGGATACAGAAATAGAAAGACCTTTAGCTACTTCAATGATGAAGTCTTGAAAGGATAAATCCTCTGGAGGAGACATTCTCCTCTTTGGAGAAGAGGGCTCCTCAGGTAGAGTAAGGGATACTTCAGCAGAGTCATCTGATGAATCAGAATCATCAGAAGACTCAAAGTATTGTCTGTTTGCTTCCAGGGATCGATAAGCGTATCGACCGGTATCGACATCGGGGGTACCCGGAACCGGATCGGTATCGGGAAAAACCCCGGAACCGGGAACCGGAATCGGTATCCTGGTCGATGTGGAAGGCATGGGTACCGGTATCGGTTGTGGTACCGGAACCGGAGTCGGTACCGCAGGGTGTGGTACCGAGGGCGTCGCAGCCTTAATAAAAGCCAAAATGGCCTGCTGCATGGATTGAACTGTATGATCCATGGACGCCACGACTGTCTGGATGTCGGTACCGGATGATTGAGCCAGTACCCCAGAACAGTCTAACAGATGATCGGTCGAGGCCGTGCCATCGATGTCAACCTGTAACCCCATAGGAGGAGCTTTGGAAGCCGGAGCTTCCCGCCGGGGTTGTTTGGCTGGGGCAGGGTCCTCAGGGTCAAGCCCAGGGGTATCTCGATACTGCAAAGGTAACACCCTTGATTTAATATTCATACCATCACACTTCACACTCTCATCGACTCCTACTCCACCCACAACAACTCAGGTACCATGGTCAGATCATTTCATGATACATTTCTCTCTCCCTGTACAACCCACCAACTCTACTCAAGGTAACACCAAATTCACAGAACAAAGATTTCGCCAGTTTAACAAGGAAAGTTTTCTGGAATCTATTTCCCCAAAATTAGACAACACCGCAAACAATCTTAACGAATTTGTTTCTACCTGGAACTCTATTATTGAGGCAGAAGCTAAATATTCAACCTCCAATAAAAGAAAATCTAGATCTAAATTGACTGAGAAATGGTACACCTCTGAGCTTGCTACACTAAAGAAAAACCTTCGGAAATTGGAGACTAAATGGAGGAAGAAAAAAACCACTGAACTCAGGGTTCAATACTTCACAAGCCTTAAAACCTACAAGGAAGCCATTAACAACACAAAAAGGCTATTCCACACTAAAACATTAGCTAAGGCCATCAATCGACCCAGAGAACTTTTTGAGATTATTAAATCTCTAACTAAGGTTCCCAATAACACCTCTAACAAAACACCAATAGATCCACAACTCCTTGCAAACCATTTTGCTAATAAGCTTAAACTAAGCTCCCGTCCAAGCATTATCTTGACCTATCCCACACCAAATTCCATCACAGAGTGGAGCTCATTCCATACAATCACCAACAAACAACTGATAGAGATTATATCAAACCTCAATACCACCACGTCATTACTTGATCCTTGCCCGGTGTCTTGGATTAAAACAACAAAATCCGAACTAGCCCCATACATTTTGAAGCTGGTAAACCAATCGCTACTTCAAGGCTTCATGCCAGATGATCTGAAATACTCGGCGATTCGCCCTTTACTAAAAAATAAAACCCTTAACAGTTCTGACCCTTCCTCATACCGCCCCATTGCCAGCATACCTTTCTTGGCCAAAATTATTGAAAAGGTAGCTCAGACACAACTTCAGGATCATATTGATACCAACTTCCCTTTAGATGAGTACCAGTATGGTTTTCGCTCATATCACGGAGTAGAAACCCTACTCATATCCCTTCTTGATTCACTTATCCGAGGTATGGATAATATAAAACAGACCTTCTTGCTCATCTTCCTTGACATTTCCTCAGCCTTTGACAGCGTTGATCATAATACGCTCTTATCTAGACTATCCCAACTAGGTTTAAAAGATATCACTCTTAACTGGTTTAAGTCCTACATTTCTAATCGCTTCCAATATGTCCATTTAGACCATTCCCCCTCACTACCATTCCCCCAAGAACGTGGTATCCCACAAGGATCCTCACTCTCTGCATTACTTTTTAACCTTTATATACAACCTATCTGTACAATCTTTCAACGCCACAATCTAAAATATTTTATCTATGCAGACGACATCATGCTGTTCGCCCCGTTAGACATAGCTAATCTTAATTTCAACAAAATCGCCACCTGCCTCTTTGAAGCTGAAAAATGGCTCCACTCAATCCATATGGATATCAATTTCAAAAAGACCGAAGCACTCTTTGTAACCAGAAGTACCACCTTCACCCCTCCAACTTCCATCAACCTTATGAACATTACTCTCCCAGTCAAGTCTGAAATTAAATACCTTGGAGTTACACTAGACAAAACCCTAAGCATGACCAACCACATAAAACAGACTGCCAAAACTATATTTTCAAACTGAGAACCATACAGCAACTCAGACCCCTCATCGACATCAACGATTTCAGAACAGTTGTCCAGGCTCTCATTATGCCACATTTAGACTTCTGCAATGGCATACTCCAAGGAACATCCAAAAAGAATTTACACATCCTTCAAAGAGCTCAGAATGTCACTGCTCGAATCATTATGAAAGCTAAAATATTCGATCACATCTCTCCTATCCTATACGCTCTCCACTGGCTTCCTATCTATAGTAGGATTCAATATAAAACACTTGTCACCACTTTTAAACTCATTAATGACCTAGCCCCATCACAGTTGGCCACTCTACTCCAAACCCCACAAGAAAACAGAACCAGAAGAAAAAGTAACCTCAACATGCTATTAATTCCCATTGCAGTGACAAAATCAAAACAAATAACCACCAACACTGCTTTTTCATATTATGCTCCCAGCCAATGGAATAAACTACCACTAAACCTCAGAGAGATTAAAGATCTTACAACTTTCAGGAAGGAACTTAAAACCTACCTATTTAGTCAACACTATAGCAACATACAACCTGAAATCAAATTTACTACACAAAAACATGCAACAAACCAAACACAAGTCTACCCCACCTAATTCCATTTTCATATCCACCCAAGTTAGTCTACTCCCAACACTGTACTTATGATCACAAATAACTATTATAATCTTTTGCTAACCATGTAAAGCTACTTTTTGGTTCTTTGTAACATAGTTTTATGTTTCCTTTTATGTTAATAACCCACACATTGTTTTCCATGTAACCTAGTTCTTATGTAATCTAGTTTTATGTTCACCTAATGTTTAATGTAATGCAATATTGCACTGTTTTGCTATATTGTTGTTTTAAAGTTCCTTGTAAACCGCCCCTGATCTCTGGAAGGGGCGGTATAGAAAAGCACACAAATAAATAAATAAATAAATTTGCCCTTTGAGGACCTGATACCTGAGATCCATCAGGAGAGGAAGACCTGGAAGATGTCGATGCTGGAGTATCTGTAGAAAACAGCATGTGAAACTTGGCTGCCCGGTTCTGTAAGCCACGTTTAGACATCAAAGAACAGGATGGGCAATCCGGAATGGAATGGTCAGGCCCCAAACAATTAGACACCATTCATGGGTGTCTGTGACTGAAATAGTACCGCTGCACTTGGTGCATTTTTTAAACCCAGAGGCTTGTTTCTCCATGAGGGAGAATTAGTGAAGGCCTAAAGGCCTCACAGAACTAACACACCAAGTGAGGGAAAAAAAAAGAAGATTTTTTTTTTTAAATAAAGGAAAAAAAGACCGGCGGTACCGGTCTGGAATCGGGGAAGGCAGACACGCGGCCAAAGAAATAAATTAAAATAACAACTTCTTCAGCGGTGACAGGAACACGACCTGCTGGTTCCGCGGAAAAAGAAGAACTGAGGAGAGTTGGTCAGGAAGGCGGGAAGGCAGCGCGCATGCGCAGTGGGAGGCCCCAAAAGCTTTCCTTCTGGGAAGCTGGGGAGCTTTCCCGCTCAGGCTCCGTCGGTACCGACATACCCATATGTGAGGACTTATTCCTGCTTGTTCCTGGAGATAAAGTGTTTCCACACTATGTTGGGACTTGAAGCCATGTTGGTTTTGGTCCAGCGATGAGTATCAATGAGGTCTTGCAGCTGGTATTGTATCACTTTCTCAATCATCTTCATTAAAAATGGGAGGCTTGAGATTGGATAATAGAAGTTGGGGTCCCTGGGATCAGCATTTGTGGGTTTTTTGCTAATGGTCTAACTGAATGTTTGAGATTGGCAGGGACTTGACCATGAATGAGTGATAGCCATGTGATATCAAGTAGGGTGGGGCAGAGATGCTTAATCATGATCTTAATCCAAAGAGACTGGGTATGGTTCTTGGGGTGATGTGGTGGTGTTTATGCCAATTATTATGTTCTCCAAGTGTTCTAGGATGGCACGTGGAAGGAGCTCCATTGTTTTGAGGATGGGATTGTGGATGGTAGTCCCGGTGTGGGGGATGCAGATGCTCCTGGGTTGGGTGTATATTTAGGTTTCAAGAAGTCTGCCATAAGTTGCGGGTTGATAGAGATACTTTTGTTGAGTAGAAGTTGGTCCTTGGTAAGGGAGCACGTGATTTCAAACAGCTCCCTTGGCTTGTTGAGATCCCATTATTAAGTTGGCATGATATTGCTTCTTACATGAGCAAGTTTGTTGATAGTAATAGTTAAGTGTTGATGTATAGTTCTTTAGGTCTTCTTTATTTTTAGAGTATCTCCATTTTCACTCTAATCTCCGCAGGATCCTCTTCACATCATTGATATCCATGGAAAACCACGGTGCTGAGTAATTCCTATTGTTTGGTAGATATTTACAGGGAGCAGCCTCAGCATAGTGGAATGTACTGTTCCAATTGCTAATTGTGTCATCCAAATGACAAGCTAGTGTCCAGTTGTGGTAGTACTTGTTGAGAGAAGGTCTCACTATTAAAACTCTTAATCTTCTTTGTTTCTTAGGCTAATACACTTTATTGTAGGGAGTGACTAGTAGCATCAAGTTAAAGTTTATTAGGAAGCGATCTGACCAAGGAACAGGTGTGACAGTTGGGAGGCAGTTGTCTTTTTGATCAAGTAGATAATTAGGAATAAAGATAAGATCGAGTGTGGCTCCCTTCATATATGTTGTTGTGGTTATCTGGGTGTATTGCAGGTTATCCATGGTTGTAGAGAATGCATTAATATCATGGTTTGGTAAAGATAGCATGAAATCTCCCAGGAATATGAGTGATTTTTGTGATGAGGTGATGCTACACACTTCAAGAATAATTGAAAGGTCTTCATCTTTGGAACAGGGTGCATGGTATATCGGGCAAATTGATATGTGCCTGTTGGAGATTGTTATTGAGTTAAGGCCCTCTTTGTTCTGTATGTAGAGCGTGTTGAATATTAGGTGGCTTTTTTTTAGCTATTATGAGCATTCCACCCCCTCTTTTTATTGGCTCTTAGGCAGTTAAAGATAGAATATGATTGTGATGTGATTTGATTTAATATAACATGGTTGGTATCAGTGAGCCATGTTTTGGTAATGCACATCATGTCCAAATTAGTTTCTATTATGTAGGCTGTAATTATGTAGAATTTATTTCTAATATTTCCTCATACTCCCCAACTGCCTCCCCTCTTACCACCACCCTCATTCCTCCCCCCCATTCCCTCTTCCTTCCTGACCTCTAACCTAGCATCTGCTTTTGAGCTTCATCAAACCCTTCCCTGCATTCAACAAGCCCTTCTCTCTTTAAGGCAACCTCACCCTCGTTTCCACCATACAGCCTCCTCTTTACCCCGCTCTCTACTACTCCTTCTTCTCCTCTCATCAGGTAATATCCACCCCAACCCTGCCCCCCCCCACCGTTTTCTCACTCTAAGAAATGTTCCTCACGTAACTTTTCTAATCTCATCCATATCCCTCTCCTTTCTCCTTCCACTCGCCTTCCCTCCCTCATGCGCCACTCACTCATCCAAAGACACCAACCCTAATCCTAGCCCCTTTAGAATTCTGTCTCTCTCTAAGAAGAGATCCCCTTCTACTCCCCCTCCCTCATGTGCCTCATGGAAGGCACACTCATCCAGAGATACCCACCCTTACCCTTGCCCCTTAAGATCTCTATCTTACTCCAGAAAGAAATCCTCACGTAACTTGTCCAACCTCATCCATATCCCCCTCCTTTCCCCTTCCCCGCTCCCATTCTCATGTGCCTTATGGAACGCACAATCAATCTCTAATAAACTTGCTTTTACCCATGAACTTTTTATCTCTAACGCTCTACATCTTCTTGCCGTAACTGAGACCTGGCTCCTCCCAGATGATACTGCATCTACTGCTGCTCTCTGTTACGGGGGCTACCAGTTCTCCCATACACCTCATTCCACTGGCCGTGGTGGTGGTGTTGGGCTTCTACTTTCTCCCTCTTGCCAATTCCAACCCCTCATGCTGCCTCAGTCTCACTCCTTTCTCTCTTTTGAAGTCCACTCCATTTGCCTCTCCGAGTAGCTGTTATCTATCGCCCACCCAATAAATCCGTATCTACCTTCGTTACCGACTTTGACTCCTGGCTTTCTGGATCCCTCTTCCCCCTCTCTTATTCTTGGCGATTTCAACATTCAAGTTGATAACCCCTCTGATCCCCACGCTTTAAAGCTCCTCGCCCTCACCTCCTCATTTGACCTCCAACTTTGTTCCACTGCCCCCACCCATCAGCATGGCCACTGCCTTGAACCGATACTCTTCTCTAATTCCTCTCCCTCGAACTTCCGTAACTCATTCCTTTCCTCATCTGACCATTAGCTTTTAAGCTTTAATTTTCAGCGTCCACCGTCTCAACCTCGCCCTGTCACCTCCGACCTATTTAGAAACCTTCATAATATTGATTCCTTGACTCTCTCCTCCATCATTTCACCATCTCTTCCCTCCATTATGTCCTCCAAGTCTGTCAACGAGGCAGTAACCTCCTATAATGCTGCACTGTCCTCGGCTCTGGACACCCTTGCCCCACCTACCCCACATCCTGTCAGACGTTCTGCACCCCAGCCCTGGCTTTCATTCACAACCCGCTATTTATGCACCTGTGCCCGTTTTGCTGAACGTGCATGGATCAAATCCCGCTCCCCAGAAGAACTTATACACTTCAAATTCATCCTTGGCTCCTTCCAGTCAGCCATAGCACTTGCCAAACAAGAATACTACATCCACCTGACCAACTGTCTTGCCTCCGATGCTCACCACCTCTTTAATACCCTCAATTCTCTCATCAAGGTGCCCCCACACCTCATCCTGCCCTCCCTGTCTGCCCAAACCCTGGCTGTTTACTTCCATGAAAAAATACACAAGATTACCCTCCAATTCCCTACTTCCTCGTCTACCTTGCCTCCTCCCCAGTTCTCCCCCCCCCATCCATATTTCCTCTGCTACCCTCTCCTCCTTCCCTACGATCTCTGATGAGGAAACCACACGCCTCCTTTCTTCCTCCAAACCCACCTGTTCCTCTGATCCTATCCCCACCCATCTCCTAAACCCCATCTCCCCCACCATTGTCCCTTCCATCTCTCTTATTCTCAACCTTTCACTCTCCACTGCAACTGTCCCCACAGACTTCAAGCACACCGTGGTCACACCTCTCCTCAAGAAACCCTCACTCGATCCCACCTGTCCCTCTACCAACCCATCTCCCTCCTTCCCTTCATATCTAAACTACTTGAATGAGCAGTCCACCGTCACTGCCTTGACTTCCTCACCTCTCAGGCCCTCCTGGACCCTCCACAATCTGGCTTCCATCCCTTACACTCCACTGAAACAGCTCTTACAAAAGTCTCCAGTGATTTGTTCCTGGCTAAATCTAAGGGCCTCTACTCCGTCCTCATCCTTCTCAAACTCTCTGCTGCCTTTGACACTGTTGACCACAATCTTCTCCTCACCACCCTCTCCTCGCTTGGTTTCAAGGGCTCCATACTTTCCTGGTTCTCCTCCTACCTCTCCCATCGCTCCTTTAATGTATGCTCTGGCAGTTCCTCCTCCTCTCCCACCCCGCTCCATGTTGGTGTACCCCAGGGATCCATCCTGGGTCCACTCCTTTTCTCTCTCTATACCCATTCCCTTGGTACGCTTATCTCCTCCCATGGCTTTCAATACCATCTCTATGCTGATGACTCCCAAATCTACCTCTCTATGCCTAATATCTCTCCAGCAATCCAGACCAAGATCTCTGCCTGCCTTTCTGACATCGCTGCCTGGATGTCTCACTGTCGCTTGAAACTGAACATGGCCAAGACTGAACTCCTTGTCTTTCCCCCCCAATTCCTCCCCTCCCTCCCTCCCTTCTCAGTCTCCGTGGATGGCTCTACAATCCTTTCGGTTTCCTCAGCCCGCAACCTGGGAGTTATCTTTGACTCCTCTCTCTTCTTCTCCACACATATCCAACATGTAGCTAAGACCTGCCGCTTCTTTCTCTACAACATTAGCAAAATCCGCCCCTTCCTTTCTGAACACACTACTAAAACCCTTGTCCACTTCTTAATCTCCTCTCGCCTCGACTACTGCAACCTTCTCCTTACTGGTCTCTCTGTGAGCCATCTCTTTCCCCTTCAATCTATTCAAAATTATGCTGCTCGACTAATCTTTAGCCAGCCTCACCATGCTTTAGCCAGCCTCGCCATGCCATTACTCCTCAAGTCGCTTCACTGGCTCCCTATCCAAATCCGCATCCAAGTCAAACTTCTCCTCCTAACCTATAAATGCATTCTCGTATAGCCCCTCATTACCTTTCATCTCTCTCTTCATCCCCTCTTGGGAACTTCGCTCTAACAAATTACTTCTATCTAGACACTCCACTCGCACCGCTAACTCCCGACTTTGCTCCTTTCACCTTGCTGCACCATATGCCTGGAACAACCTACCTGTGTCTATACACCAGGCCCTCTTCAAGTCTAGGTTGAAAACCCACCTCTTCACAGTCGCTTTCAGATCCTGACTTCTACCTGTGGGCGTGGCCTACCCCAGCTAGGCCCCAAATGTAAGTTGGATGTAATTAGTGAAGTAGATGAGAGCACTGCTGATAAGCAAGTCTATACACCTATGATTTATCCTGGATATGCAGATTTGGACATGTCAGACTCGGACTCAGATTTAGGAACAGACAGCAGATCAGGCTCAATAATCTCGATTGGAATAAAACCAAAGTCAGCTACACATGAAACCATACATGACACAAAAGTATAATAATCTAGCTCAGTATAGGCCTAAAGTACAGGTCAAGATTGCATTTAAATCTATCCCTTTAAGAAACACTTCTGCTTTCAGCTAGACATAAAGTTGAGAAATTAGAAGCATTTGTGCTTTGCAAACAGTCTGTGTGCTAAGCAGATATTAGGTCAGATTGAAGTTCCTTAATTAAATAGAACAAAGGGAGAGGCTGGTTCATTCTGCAAGAGGATAGGCTAAGCGGTTTCTAGGGCAGGTTGCCCTGCTCTTGTGAAAGTGAATCTAAGCCACTTAGCAAATATAACGGATTTAGTTTAATAGAAATCAGCAAAATATAATGAGTAACTAATCAGCTTTTAACAGCACAGTGACACCTACTGGATTTAATGAACGTACTTATAAGATATAACTTCTGCTTTTTATATAAATAATATTGTCTGTGTTGGCAAAATTGATGTACACGTGGAATTTGGAAAGTACCAGATGTTAATTAAAGATTAACTGAATCAGCTGATATCACCTAATAAAAAGCTAAGCTCTTCGGAACCATCTTTGAAGAGGCATGTTGGAATAGTCAAATTAGACTCGGTGTGTCGCTTCCCTATAGAGCTCAATAGCAATTGATTGATTAATTAATTGTGTCGTGTCTTTATTTCCTGTTGAGGAGTACTGGAAGATAAGAACCCAGGTATTTTGTGAGTGGGATCACGACCCCAAGGGGGGGGGGTTATAGAGAGTCAACAGTTTTGTGCCGTGACTCGGATTCCTTTGCTGTTCAACAGGAACCAAACAACCTTGCTGCGGACACAAGTTGTGAGTATATTGACAGATATCTGAGGTATTACAATGGGTAATAAATCTGCTAAAGTGAAGCAGGAGTCTCAGTTAGAAGACTGGGAAGAGAGAGTTCGTGCTATAGCAATAAATAAGAAGGGGAGTCCCAATTATGTGATGAAAAGAGAACATGGGGACAGTTCTTTAAATTATGTGGCCAAATGGCATTCTGTAACGGCGGCAAATCCCAAGTTACAGTTTCCCCTTGGAGGGACCTTTCATGAATCTAAATTGAAATATTTACAATCTGTGCTAGCATTAGATGAGAAATCCTGTCATGAATGGATTACTTATAATTTTTGGTGTTCTAAAGCGGCCGAGAAGAATAAACACACTATTGATTCTACATTTAAGAAGGTCAGAGATCAGGTGTATCGCATGGAAGAGCAAATATGTGTTTTAACTAACAGAGGTAATGATGAGAGTAAAATTGTAAATAGTTGTGAGCCTTGTGCCGTGGCATCCGCGCCGCCTGCTTATGAGGACGAGGTTAATGCACTAGCTATTTCTCTGTCTAGAAATAATGTCCCAGCCATAGTCCCTGGTCCGGATCGAGAGGCGCCCTCGATCCGGCTGGGTGCTGTGTCTGATATTTCTACCCCTGTTAAAACTGACATGTCCAGTGTAGTTGTATCACCTTCTGATGATTCTTTGAGGGGTGCAGTTGGGGGTGGTGAATTCTGTGCCTCTACCCCTATAGATTATAAACCTCGGACGACTAGAGCTCAATGATTGACTAAGGATATTATAGAACTTGAGCAGTTAATTGGCATTGAAGCAAGCCACCTTAAGGGCTTGAATACTGTGGAGCAGTTAACACAGTATCATGATTATCTTGTGAATAAAGCCCGTACATTAATTGAACTCATTACAACTGTGTTTGAAGCATTAGATTTGCAGGTAAAACAGCATACTTTAAGTTTGTTGCCTCTCAGTAAACGTAAGGAAGTTGTAATCGAGGCAATGTCAGCTGTTGCCAAGGGACTTGAATATTGGACCAAGGCTCCATTGAATTCTAATTGCCAAAGTTTACAGTGTTTAACTTTGGAATTGGGTGAATCATTAGCTTCAGACAAACAAATGAAGGATCAAAATAAAGGTGATTTGTTGGCTCCGTTCCGGGCTTTCCCGAGAGGAGATGGGGGTTTGGTTACCTTAGCAACGAATTGGTCCCCAGCCGAAATTTTTAGCTTAGCTCGCTCCTGCCCGGATTTAAGGGAGAAACCTGGTCAGTTTGTAGATTATTGGCGACAGCTAATAACTACATATGATCCTACTTGGGTAGATTTACAAAATTTATTGAAAGCAGTTTTTCTGAATCCTATAGAGTTAAGGGCAGTCACCCACCCTCAACTGCGTGATAATATTAATTGGGTGTGGCCTGGTATAGATCCTGCTCAAATGACTGCATTTAGAGAACACAGGGATAATTTGTTAAAAGCCATAGAGAAGAAGTGTACCCCAGTCCGTGATCTGTCCAAACTCTTGGAGGTAAAGCAGTGTGGGGGTGAGACGGTAAACCAGTATCACACTAGATGTTGCCTAGCGTTCAGAGATTTTTCTCCTCAGAACGCTGAGATGGAGGGTTTTGCTTCTATTTTTGTGAATGGACTGCAACCAGAAATAAAAGATATTCTTGAAAATGCTTTGCTTGGCTGGTCTACTAAGTCTGCACAGGAGATCCTGGAAGCGGCTTTGCATGCCGAAAAGCGAATTCAACGGCAGAAAGAAGCTGACAAAGGTAAACTTGACCGGCAACGTCAAAAACTTTTAAATGTGCAAGTAGCTAGTTATGAGTCCAACTTTAGAGGACGTGGAAGACCAAGGGGTGGAAGAGGTGCAGCCCCCTTTAGAGGAAGAGGACGTGGCTATATGGGGGACAGCAGGGGGACCGTGCCTGTTATGGTTGTGGGCAAGTGGGCCATTTGATTAGAGATTGTACTAAGCCAAGGGGCAATTTTCCTCAGCCTGGGATACAACAGGATGTGGCTAGATATCCCTCTGCTTCATACCCTGTATCTACCCCTAACCAGCCTTCAGTGATGACTCAATACTATGCAGAGACTGATGTGGATTATAGTGAGGATTGACTAGGCCTGGTTGTGTGTCCAAACACACAGGGGGAAATACGTGCTACTGTTATGGGGTGTGAATTGCTTTTCCTGCTAGATACATGTGCCTCTACATCTGCCATAGCGCTATCCCAGTTACCTCCACCTCTGTTTGAGGCCCTACCTGCAGCTCCTAAAGTACCTTGTGAAGGAATTGAAGGAAAGACTATAATGCATCAGAAGTTATCAGATGTGCCAATTATAGTGGAGGGGAAATTATATCATACAGATTTTCTGGTAGGCCATACTTTGCCTGTCAACTTGCTTGGTCGAGATTTTTTATCTAGAAACAAGACTGTTATAAGCTGGGAAACTGGCACTTTGACATGTACCTTGTGTCCCCTGCAAGTACAACAGCCTATAGCTGTAACACCGGCTGTTGCGACTACTCCACCATTGGATACCCTTCCTTCCACCTTGTGGGCAGTACCAGGTGATGATATTGGGCATCTCAACATTCCTCCAGTCAAGATTGAAGTACAACCAGGAGCTCCACTACCATATGTGCGTCAATATCCATTGCCTGCAACGTCGGTGGCTGGAATACGGCCAGTAATTGAAAATCTGCTAGCCCAGGGTGTGTTGGTGCCTACTTCTTCTCCTTGCAATACTCCTATTTTACCTGTGTTAAAAGCTGATGGTAAGTCCTACAGATTCGTGCAAGATTTGAGAGCAATTAATCGTATTGTCATGCCCATCTTCCCTCTTGTGCCCAATCCTCATGATATCTGGACTCGCATACCATGTGACTCCACCCACTTCTCAGTTATAGATTTAAGCTCCGCCTACTACTCCATAGCAGTGGGGGAGGAGTCGAGGTATTTACTGGCATTTACGTTCGAAGGGCGCCAGTATACCTGGACTACCCTGTCTCAAGGCTACACGGAAAGTCCTGCTTATTTTTCACAGGCCCTAAAAGCTGCTTTACAAGACTTGGCGTTGGACATATCTGTGCTGATCCAGTATGTAGATGATTTACTTATCTGTTCTCCATGTTATGATGCTTGCATTGCTGATACTATGTTAGCTCTTGTACATATTTCTCGTCTAGGGTTGAAGGTGAACCAATCAAAATTGCAATTTGCTGTACCACAAGTGATCTTTCTGGGTGTGTGCCTTTCTTCTGCTGGACGCTCTGTTACTGCTCAGAGAATTGGCCCTATTATGTCAATGCCTTTTCCTGCTACTGTACCTCTAATACGCCGCTTTCTAGGCCTTCTGGTGTTCTGTCGCCAGTGGATACCAGATTTTGCTGAACTTGCTGCTCCACTCTATGCCCTGCTTGGCCGTGAAGCTCCAGAGGGTATTATAGTTCCTACTGAAGCGCAGCATAATGCTTTCCATTCTCTACGACAAGCGCTATTGAGATCTCCTTGTCTCTCATTTCCAGACTATAACTTGCCTTTCCGCCTTTATGTAGCGACATCTACTAAGGCTGCGGTATGTGTTCTAGCACAACGTTTTCCTTCTGGACTCAAGCCTCTAGGCTTTTTCTCTCAAGCCTTTGATTCTGTTGTTGCTGGCATGCCACCTTGCTTTCAATCTTTAGCTGCTGTGGTATTTGCAATACAGACTACTGACTTCCTTGTTCTCCAGCATGAACTGCATGTATACACATCTCACTCAGTAGCTAGGCTATTGCATTTAGCTAAGACTCAACCTTTATCTAGTTCCCGTTTACTGTTATTTGATTTGGCTATTTCTCAAGCACATGTAACCTTGCATGAAGTTTCCTTGTTACAACCAGCTCAAATTTTGGCTTCTTTGGAGCCTTTGTTACATTTGTCTGACCCTGATGGAACTCATGATTGTCTTTCTTCTGTGACAGCCTATTCAAAGGCTAGGCTGATTTATCTGCTGTACCTTTGTCAAACCCTGATTGGGTTCTATTCACTGATGGTTCTGCCTTCCGTGATGAACATGGACATTTACTTGTGGGGTATGCTGTAACTACTGTTGATTCTGTACTAGAAGCAGGAGCGTTGCCATTTGCAAGTGCCCAGTTGGCAGAAGTATTTGCTCTCATTCGGGCCTTGGAGATGTCTACGCATTTGGTTGTTAATATCCATAGTGACAGTAGTTACGCAATTGGAATTCTGTGGGATTTTGGAAATATTTGGGCTCAGCGGGGGTTCCTGACGGCTGCCCATAAGCCCATCAAACATGCCCGCTATATTGAGCGTCTACTTGCTGCAGTGCTTAAGCCAGCTCAAGTGGCTGTATTGAAATGCAAAGGACATGATCTTAATGGTACTATGGTGTCACAAGGCAATCAGTTTGTAGACCAAGCTGCTAAAACTGCAGCAGCAGGACCTGCAGTTCCACCACACCTTTTATTAACTCTTCGTTCACCTGCAGCTTCTACTTCTGGCTCAATATCTTTGGACTTGATGCGTTCCCATCAGGACTCAGCGGACTTCACTGAAAAACAGAACTGGCTCACTTGGGGAGCATCTCCAGATGGTACTGGACTTTGGTTAAAGGACAATTTGATTATTTGTCCTAAATCTTTGCTATATCCTGTTGCCTTATTTTTGCATCACAAGTTGCATTTAAGTGTACTGGCTATGACAAAAGCTTTTGCTCAATTGTGGCATAATCCTACATTTGCTTCTGCTGCTCATGCTGTGTGTATTTCTTGTCTCCCGTGTTTGCAAGCAG